>OY992523.1:5000-1359000 GCA_963921215.1 Scoparia ambigualis | reverse complement strand
GTTTTCTTCCACCTTTTAAAAAAAAGAGACCGAGCTCTCTCAATATTTTAAATCACTTCCACGACAAAATTGGAAATTAACTCCTCCATATCCACCGTAATTTCGCCGCTATTTGACGTTTCATTAGCTTCTCGTAGTCGAAATTACGTCTCGACCACTGCCGACCACTCGAAGCAATTCGAGCGGCTCTCCTTCGAGATATGTCGAGATCGAGATGTTCAGAATAACTAAATTGGATTACCACTCGATAAAGTTCCAATTCGAATCAAACTCGAAGTCGATTAGCGCTAAGAATAGGAGATTCGTGAACAAAATGTTAATAACGAGATTTTATGGTCGAGATAAAGATCGAAATCAAAACTCGATTCGAGACTACATCTCGAAAAATGAGAATTGGCCTCCTGGCCGGAGATTGGTCTTTTGAATAAGTTTTATCAGTGTTTGTGGGGCAGGTAAAATAAAAATGCTTCTAAAGAAGCGATAGCCTTTAGGACTTTGTTTTAAAATTGACAAAGCAACAATTTTTTCTTGTAGTGTAAATCGTCGTCCTTTTTCCTTTTTTTTATTTTCACGCCACTGGATCTTCATCAGAAGTTTTGCAGTGCTCGAGCAGTTTTCAATCACATCTAACACTGCAGGATTGGTGGCAAATTTTTTTGCTGCTTTAATTTCAGCTGTTTGATTTTTAATTTTATTTTTCATTTTGCACAATTTGACTCTTGCCGCAACAATTTTTTTGTCCAGTTCCTCTTCTTTACTTGTGAGCAATACTCGACGAGTATTTTTCTTTACAGCTCTACCTCCTCCTATAAAAACAAAAAACAATCTTTTAACACAGAAACCACATCTCTTATTTTGTAAACAGGATGTTTTCCTTACTTACAAAGCATTATTGCTTTACAATAAAAGCAATAAATAACGGACTACATTTTTCTTCTATGGTCTATTTTATACACAGCATGATATTTAGCAGGACTAACCTTGCTTTTGCTGGATACTTTTTACTACGACGCGAGGATTTGAAGGCGGCACTTGCTCGTGTATAGCTTCCACATCTGAAATTATTTGTACATTTGTTATCATTATTAAACAGAGGCAGTTCAGACAACTGCGGGTCTATATAAAAAATATGGATATGGACATGGGCTTCATTTGGCATTTGAAGCCCATGTTCATATTCATATTTTTTAGCCGATAGGGTAGCTGGTCTAGTCCGTATCTTGTTTTGTTCTCTTAACATCTTAGCCTGGATGTAATTTTAAATATTTTTCTAGTCACTAGATAATGTGACTTTATATTTAATATTAAGTCATACCATCTCAGAGCAACATTTTTGGACATAAGGACTTTTAGAATTCGGCCCTTCAATTGTAAAGTGTATTCTGTAACAACAGTTTCAACTGTGAGAAAGAGGTTGGTATTAAAGAAAAATTGCATTATTTTCTACATTCCTAGAAGCGCATCAGAAGCCCGTTATTGTCAGTGCGTTATTTAGAAGCGGCGCTCATATTATTATATGCTTTAAAGGTAAGTACATTATAATGTCATAAATAATACTCACTAAGAATTTGCTGGACACTTTCCATATCAACTGGCAGATTTGGAAGCAGCACCTCTTTATTCGCCAAACCTTCTGGATCTAAAAAATATGTTTTTTTTATTTATTTTAATATGAAAGATGTAATGAGATTTCAAATTTTTATCAGTAAGCTAAAAATGATTTTTCTAAGTAGGTTGATTAGTTAGTAGTATGGCCTTATTTTAAAAAAACAATTTGTATACCTAATGTGATTATAAAAATTATAATTATTAAAACAGAACTTTGCAAACGAACGAAACCATTGAGATTTATGACCTATAGAGGTAACTTCGATGTGCAAAATTTTAACACATGCACAAAAGAAATCACCTATATGTGCGTTACAAAACTTACCTTGAAAACGATATTCGAGACACTTTACACTCACTTCTATTACTACAAATTGTTTAACTGAACAACTCATTATTAAATTAAACCCACCGAAATACTAAGTTCACCAAAAATAAACTTATTCAACTAAAAAATATAGATAATGACAGCGATTTGTTTGGATCCAAGTGCGGCTGGCTCCATGTAAAAAGTTGCACAGTTTCAGCGACACGGCCCTTTCATCCTATGTTTTTTATGTCTTTGTTTTACTTAGGGTAACATGATGGGCCAAAAAACGGAATAAAAATATAGTAATGGTTAAAGGCAGAAAGAGATAGCAAACTTATGCCCTCTCTATAGTTATAAAACTCAATGACCGAAACCAACGTTTTTTCTTAATTTTTTTTTCTGACCATGGATACCAGTCCTTCAGTCGTAATCGTAATATTAGATATTTTTATTATTAGTTCATTGATTAAACTGAGCTTTTTAAATAATCGATCGATTGTCCTAAATTATGTAATACGGATATCATTATTTATTCTTCTGTAGAATTTTATACGGGACGTAGTAGGTATGTAACCCCCCAACAAGGCCATTCTATTAGTTGCGAAGAACAACTATTTGTATGGAAGCTTAGAGTATCAAAATTAGGAATGTGAGCCACACCGTAACATTGAAATCAATTGTAATTTACAATTTCATGGGTATTGGCACCACGCTTTCCAAATGCGGGCGGTTATGCATTTGTAACCGCCTGTGTGGTCTAGTGGCTAAGCCACCGGTCTCACACCCAGAGGTCTCGGGTTCGATTCCCAGCGGGGGTACATCTTTGTGTACTTGGATTAGTTGGTGGTTTGGCTGTTATGTCCGCCTAGATAGCTACCACCATCTAAGTCTGTCGCCATAACTACGATGTCCATAGCATTGTTGTGTTCCGGAGATAAGATAGCCAATTCCTCAGTGCTTGAGGATTCCGAGTGAAGCGCGCTTCTATTAATTGGCCTCGTCAACACTTACCATGATAAAGGCCAAGCGCTTACCCGTTGTAGAACATAAAAGAAACCTCTTGCCTGACCTGGGAATAAACCTTGCACTATTAAAAAAATCTTTTTTGCTTTAAGGTCAACTTGAGAAACACCAGCCCGTCCACACACCAGGCTTTTTGCAGCTTACAACACCTCTACGTTGTTTAGTGTTCTGTCGGTAAAACAGTACTTAATCGATATATGATTCCAATAGATAGATGGCGCTACTAGGTGTACTGTGGTAAAAAGTGAAGCACAAAACTAGTGAAGTTTTGAAACATGATACCAACCTACACGTGCTTCGGAAAAAAATAGAGTTTATAGTGAGTATACACATTTAGACGGGGATTAACGCTAACTACATATTATAGGCACACTACGCATACCTTTTTTTTTATACACGACGTTTCGACCGAGTTGCACCGGTCGTGGTCACGGGCGGACTGGTGTCGCGATGTGCTGCCTCCGTATGCGCGGCTGAATCTTCGTCCACCGTCACATTTTTTATCCAGCTACCGTCACACACAACACTAACGGTGTCCCTATTACGTACACAGGCCTTATTCTGGTGGTTAGTCGATTGCGAAGTAAAACGAAGTAAAACGAAGGACTGTGACTGGCAACACTTGCCACTGTTTACACTGTGCTCCTATAATCTTTTCTGAAATTTTATGATATCCATAACTATTAATTGTTAAAGTGTTTGTATTGTGTTGTGCAAGTCAACAATAGGCTGCATCATCGTTATCCAAGAGAAAATCCGTCTAATAACTCAGGAAAACACAGAGATAAGTCTGATTTTTCTACCCACTTTATTCAACAAATTGTAAGCTGCCATATTTTTATTGCAACATACCCGCTAAACCCCAACATTGTTCCCGTCAGATTCAAATGACAGTAACAGATTTGAGTTTGACACTGTCGTAGTGTTGCCATTTGGTAAATTTTACCCATGTCAGTGGAGATTCCATAGATCTGGCTTACAACTTTTGTCGCGGCTCCGCCATCGTCGCCTAACTGTGCCAGATCTCCCGACGTGCCTTTGTGGCGCCATCTGGCGACGAGCGAACCGATCTCCATATAAGATGGTGAATTGTGCAGCCTGTGGGAAATTTATGTCGCCAACGGGGAGCGCCGCCTGCTCATTGTGCCCGCTCAAATACCACAAATTGTGTGTAAGTCTGCCAGACAAGGCTCTAATCAGCAGGGACTGGTCCTGTCCCAGCTGCAAGAAGATTGTCCGCAAGGGGGACAGCACGCCGGTGAAGGGCTTAGCCGAAGTCACAACCCCGGCTTCCGGTGACGCTGGGATACAAACCCAGCCCCCACGGGAGTCACTTCCCGTCACTGTTGATATGGAGGAGCGCCGCAACAAAGAACTTGCTGACTTTATGGCGGAAATGAGGGAATTCCGCAGAGAGATGGCACAGCTGCGTGAATCCCTGTCGGCGCGGCTCGACAGCGTAGAGCGCAGGCTTGACGCTCTGGAGCAGCGCGACCCGGACGCCGGATCTGGCGGAACCGCCGAACTCGAGCGCACTATCGCCAGCCTAAAGCGGGAGCTCAACGACCGCGACCAGGAGGCTCTTCTGGCCGATTTAGACATCGGGGAGCTGCCGGAGGAGAAGGGCGTGAGCGTTGTCCAGTCGGTGACCGTGCTGGCCGCGCGCCTGGGCGTAGCGCTGGAGGAGCGTGACGTGGTGTTCGCCGAGCGCGTAGGCGTGCCGCCGGCGGAGGCGGGCGGCCGCCCACGCCGCGTCGTGGTGCGGCTGGCGCGCCGCCACCTGCGCGACGAGCTGTTGCGTGCCGCGCGCGTGCGCCGCACTGGCCTGGCGTCGGGCGGAGGCCCCAGAGTCTTCATCAATGAGCGCCTGTCCCGTGCGAACCGCCAGATGTTTCAGCGCGTCCGCGAGGCGTGCCGCGGCCAGCAATGGCGCTACGCCTGGACGAGACGCGGCCGCATATTCGCTCGGCAGGGAGACGGGAAGCCGATATTTCAGTTTCGCTCAGACGAGGATTTCGACCGTGCTTTTGACTCTCGGGCGGCAAATGTGGCAGTGCAGCAGCACCCTACAAAATAAAATGCTTACAGTGCCCTGCAAATTACAAACATTGTCATATTTTTATATTTTGCTTGCATCCATACCATTATATGTTTGCATGTTGTTACTGTTTTATGTAGAACTATGTGAGGATCCACCAAATAAAACTTTCATTTTGATTTTAAATAGATATAATTTGACAGACAAGTACAAAATTTACTATTGTTTTCTTATTTATAATTTTTCTCCTTACTTGTATATTAATATTATAAAAAAAATAAAATGTATTTTATGCACTACAATTTATATACTGTTTGCAACCTTAATTATAAATTATGAACTAGTTATTTATTACAACTATGTATTTTTTAACACTGTATTCACAGTTAGCAGGATTCTATTGGAGTGTAAGCTTTCTCACAATCAATTTAATATGTGTATAATAAGGTCATGCAAAAATAATTGTGTCAGTAAATTATTTTATTCAGCATACAAATGCTATACTTATAATATATTCAAATATTTATTATTGCAGTGGCGTGTGGAAATTAGTATTTATTAAAAATGTGTTCTAAACATGTAATAGTTGGTATCTTTAATGCCGGGTCGCTAGGTACAAAGCACGAGGAGTTCATAGTGGCCATGCAGGAAACGGCTCCAGATATAATGGCAATAAACGAGACTTGGTTGGGCTTAGAGCAAGATGACAAGGCACCTAGGTTGCCGGGCTACCGCTTGCAGCACACCCCAAGATTGGACGGCCGCGGTGGGGGGGTGGGCTTTTACATACGCAGAGGCATAAACGTTCGCACCTGCCCTCACCCCAGTGCGGTTGCCGTGGAACAAATGTGGTTGAGCGTGCGTATAAATAACCAGGATATAGCTATTGGAACCGCTTATAGACCACCTAGGCAGGACGTAAATATGTTTCTGGACGCCTTAACCAGCTCTGTCATGTCTTTGGCTACATACGATCACATTATTTTACTAGGTGACTTTAACATCAATCTTCTCAACAAGAGTTGTGGCAGGGCAAGACTGTTCGATCAATTTCTGCATAGTGTAACCTTGTGTCAACTGGTTGAAGAGCCCACTCACTTCACAGACCACAGCCAAAGCCTCATAGATGTCATCTGTACAAACGTGCCGGCACTAAAAGTTAGGGTCAAGTATTCTCCAGACCTTGGTGGCCATGCAATGATAGCAGCAGAATTTAAGATAAAGAAGGACAGGCCAAGTCCACGCTGGCTAACCTACAGACCAATGAAGAGTATTCTAGTGGATCAGTTTAATTCGGACCTCGATTCTATTCAATGGAATAGGTTCAATGAGTTGAAAGATGTTGACACCCTGGTCGAAGCTTTTACTCTCTGTGTGAGGACGCTATTCGACCTCCATGCCCCCATTAGAAAACAAAAATTTAAACATCCTCCACATCCATGGATAACAGACACAGTAAGATCTATGATGTGCATCAGAGACAACTACCACAAGAGATTTAAAAAGTTAAATACATTAGCCTTGAAAAATAGCTATAGAATAATGAAGCATACAGTACTAGCCGCTATAGAAAGTGAAAAAAAAAGAGAAGAAAAAAAAAAAAATGTTTTTTTAATAGTCATATAAACAGTAACTTAAATAATTCAAAGAAACTATGGCAAAACTTAAAAGAATCCGTAATTCCAAATAAAAAGCCTACAATAGATCTTCCTACTTTTTTGGAAAATCCAGACCAAATTAACGCACACTTTCTTAACACACCTGGCGACGACGGAGTGTCAATATCTCAACTAACATATCTAGAGCACCACAGACATGGCACTGCAACTTTCTCATTGAAACCAGTCAGCGAGGATAAGGTTCTAAAAATTATTAGGAGCTTCAAATCCAACGCGCAGGGTGACGATGGCATCTCTTTGGAGATGTTGCAACTGACTCTCCCTCAATCACTGCCAACTATCACTAGCCTGATTAACAGATCGATAGTAGAATGCACATTTCCAAAGGGTTGGAAGATTGCAGTTGTGAAACCGCTTCCAAAGAGCAACCAGCCTGACGCTGTGCATGATCTTCGACCTATCAGTCTGCTCTCTTGTGTCTCCAAGATTCTGGAAAATGTAGTATGTCAACAACTCACCAAATTCCTGGAAGATAACAACATACTCCCTCAATCACAATCTGGCTTTCGCAGGGGCTATGGTACTGCTACTGCTTTGGCGGATGTGGTCGACGATCTTCTGACGGGCCAGGACCATGGGATGATTAGCGCCATGGTCTTGCTTGATTTTTCTAGAGCTTTCGACACAATTAATACAACTCTTCTGCTGTCAAAGTTGTCATTTTACGGAGTTGATGCAGGAGCGGTCCGGTGGTTCAGTAGCTATCTGTCGCACAGGCAGCAGTATGTGGAGTTGACCAAGGCTGATGGGGTTAGAGTTCAATCTTCCCCTTTACCTGTAACGCGTGGTGTGCCTCAAGGGTCTATTTTAGGTCCTATCCTCTACATTTTGTATAGTGCAGATATAACAAAAACAATAACTCAGTGTAAGTGTCACTTATATGCAGATGACCTGCAATTATACCTATCTTTCCAACCTTCCGACCATGCCGCAGCTGTGGTGAAAATAAATGATGATCTATCCCGAATAGCCTCATGGTGCCAGTCGAATTGCCTGACCCTGAACCCCAGAAAGTCTAAACTTATTCTATTTGGAGCAAAATACAACCTTCACAATTTTATTAGCAGCTGTACAACCTTTAATGTTACTCTCAATGGGGAAAGCATTGAACGAGTAGAGAAAGTCAGAAATCTGGGACTGGTCCTGGATGGGCACCTGAACTTTGAGACTCATATTGCTGAATGTGCCCGCAACTGCTTTTATCGTCTTAAATTACTATATAAAATACGACCCTACTTGTGCGAAGAGCTCAGGATTCGGTTGTGTGAGTCACTGGTCTTGTCCAAAATGAATTATTGTGACACTGTGTATGGACCATGTCTTCTATCCAGGTCTATAAAACTCATCCAACGCGTGCAAAATGCCTGTGCCCGGTTTTGTTTCCATATACCACCCCGTACACATGTAACTCCTTTTCTTAATGCTGCAAGTCTACTCAAGATGGAGGCGCGTAGAAAACTTCATCTTGCTACAATGTTGTTTGACATTGTTAATGCAGGGAGGCCACAGTATCTCTATGACAAGCTGGTATGGGCGCAGGAACATAGCAGATATCCAAAAAGAGCTTGTACTCACATCTTCTCTACTCCCAGGCATCGCACTATGGCTTTTCGCGGATCATTTAGATATGCGGCCTCTCGGTGCTGGAATGACCTCCCGCCCCCGATGCGTGACCTGAAAACCAAAGTTATTTTTAAAAAACACCTTAAGAACTACCTCATCGAATCGCAAAAGCTAGTTTAAAGACTGCCTCTGTTACTGACATCTAATACATAAACTTACGTTCAAGGCTTTCAGGACGTGCTTGGGACGGGTTTAGGGGTCCAGTCACCGGGGCCGCCCTCTTGAGGAGCACCATTTTTCCGTTTTCTCTTTAAATTCTCTGCCACTAATATTAGTCGGTTTCACGGACATCTCAGTTTTCGCAATCACTGGTTTGACTTGTTGGTCTCGGCGTGAAAGCAGACATGCGTTGAATACACGCATGCCACCATGGCACGTCCATGATGCCAATTCACATGACCAATTGCTGGATTGCCACGTCCCGTGCCACGTCATCTATTGTTTTACCACAATGGCCTTGTAACAATTTAAGTAATTTTTTTTTGTGTTGTATTTTTTTCCTTATACGTCATGATTGAGTTATCGGTGGGGCCGGCAAAGGAATCGTGCTCACTGAAGCCTTCATAGTATTTTAATTTTATTTTATTTTCTGTTTGCACTTTTATTTTATTTTAAATTAATGTTTATTTTATTTTAAATTAATGTTTATTTTGTTTTGATTTGTCTTGTCACTAGCCTCATATAATTTAGGCCCTGTCAGAATAACAGCGCTTCTGTGTCATTCTGAACATCCATGAATGACACAGCAGCTTATGCTGAGACAGGGCCCTTTAACTTCACACTCTTAGTTTATTTTTATTACTCATCTGTTCTTTTTTCTGTCCATTTGTATTATTTATTATTTTCTATCTTTCTTTTTTGTCTAAATGATGTAAGCGTGTGTATGTTAATAAATTATTTTCTATTCTATTCTATTCTATTCTATTCTATTCTAAGTTGCGTTTTTGCAAATACTGGATTCCACGCTGTAGATAGTTTGTGACCGTCTTCCCGATTGAAATTATTAGGATGCTTTTTGATTTCAATCGCTTCACGCACTACCCTTGAATAAAAGTGGCGATCTGTGGAGAGGACTTGCGTTCGATAAAATCCAATCCAGTGATTTGCGCCTCTCTCAAGTAGATGTTCTGCAATCGCTGATTTATTAGACTGGCGGTTTTTGACAGCTGCGATATGTTCTTTGACCCTTTCATGAATTGTCCGCTTTGTCTGGCCTATGTAGGAACTACCACAACTGCAGTCTATTTTGTAGACGCCTGGTGTTTGCAGTGGCAAAACATCCTTCGGAGTGCCCACAATGTTGTTAACCTTTATGCCTGGAGTGTATATGGTCGGTATGGAGTACCCACGTAATATATGGCCGATCTTGTCTGTGACTCCTTTGACATAAGGCATGTAGGCCGGTTGCCTGCTAACCCTGGGATGCTTGTTGCGTTTGATCGGTTTCCGTCGTCGATTCACTTGATATCCGTTTTTCTTAAGTGCCTCCTGAACATAATCCAACCCCCACTCCAAATGCTCAGGGTCACAGAGGTCAAAAGCTCTGTTCTTGAGTGACGTCACAACGGATTGCAAGTGTCGAGGGTGGTGATGTGAGACAGCGTGTAGATATCTGTCCGTGTGCGTGGGTTTTCGGTACACACAGTGCGATACGGACCCGTTGGGTCTCACGGTCATCTTAACGTCTAGAAAAGACAAGGACCTGTCCGCCTCCATCTCGTATGTAAACCTCATATGTGGGTGAATGGAGTTAAGATGTTTAATCCATTGATCCACTTCCTGCTTGCTACCTTTAACGACACTAAAGATGTCATCTACATATCTTTTCCAAAGTCGTATGGTCTTAGGACCGAGACTCAGTGCCTTCTCTTCAAAATGCTCCATCCAGATATTGGCTAGTACCGGGGCGACTGGGCTTCCCATGGCGACACCATCAATCTGTAGGTAATATTGACCTTGGAAAAGAAAATAGTTGCCGTCCAAACAGTGCTCCAGTAGATCAATGTAATTTCGCGGCATTTCATTGTCCCTCAGTTTTTCCCGGACTACGTCCAAACAATCCTTTATTGGAACATTGGTGAACAGAGATTCCACATCAAAGCTCACCATAATATCTTCCGGTTCCAATATAAGGTCTTTTATAATTTGGACGAAATGGCGTGAATCCTTTACAAAAGACGGTGTTTTACCCACAAGTGACTGCAATACTGACGCAAAGTATTTTGCAAGGTCGTAAGTCGGAGATGCAATTTGACTTACGATTGGCCGCAATGGCACGTTGGATTTGTGTATTTTGGGTAGGCCATATAATTTAGGCGGTTGATGTGACTTCGGCCTGTAAAGTGTCTCGTACTCGTCTTCGGTAAATAGGTCCTGGTTGTCATATATCACAGCACGTATCTTACGCGTTACTTTGGCCGTAGGGTTGTAATTCACTGGTTTGTACAGTTTTTCATTAAGGCAGCAAATCCTGTATTTTATGTTTGTAATCAATTGTGTCCATCACTACAGTGGCGTTTCCCTTATCGGCCTTAAGCACTAAAATGTCATCATTCTCACGAATATTTTTTAGTGCTTGACGCTCTTCCATAGTTCTTCGCAAAATGACCGCGGCGTCCTGTCTAAGGGTATCGGCATCGCCAGGCGGTATCTTATTACGAATAATCGTTTCCTCAACGCTGCTGATCACAGCTTCATATGGTATTCGCTTTGGCGTCGGAGCAAAATTTAAACCCTTGGCCAAGATGGTAATAGCAGTATCATCTAAACTCACGTGTGAAAGATTGATGACTGTATCTTTTAACTGGTCTGGTACGGCCGACGTTTTCCTTTCGACGAAACGGTTAAGCAACTTCGAAAACTTCCGCTCATGATTTGCACTACATAGTTCGAAGGTACGACTAGCTTGTAAAAACGTCACCCGATCACACAAATCAAAATCCACCCGCGAAAGACTTATACTACAATTCAAATGTAACGCACGTAACTCCTTTTGTATCGAGTTTAACTCATTGTGCTTGTTCCGAATTAATTGTCTCAGGAGACGTACACTCGCGTTTGTTAGAATCCTTTGAGAAAAAGCGATGTCGTTACGCGGTGTAATGCGCCAAAGCGAATACCATATGAAGCTGTGATCAGCAGCGTTGAGGAAACGATTATTCGTAATAAGATACCGCCTGGTGATGCCGATACCCTTAGACAGGACGCCGCGGTCATTTTGCGAAAGTCGAAGCTTCCGGCTGGGAATATCACTATGGAAGAGCGTCAAGCACTAAAAAATATTCGTGAGAATGATGACATTTTAGTGCTTAAGGCCGATAAGGGAAACGCCACTGTAGTGATGGACACAATTGATTACAAACATAAAATACGGGATTTGCTGCGTGATGAAAAACTGTACAAACCAGTGAATTACAACCCTACGGCCAGAGTAACGCGTAAGATACAAAGACCTAAAAAGATAGGGACAGGAACTATTGTTCTATAGCTACAACAGGTTATATAAATATTATCATTTTCGACATAACATTATGAAATCTATATTTGTCTCTTTTCATCTAATCGGTCACGCCGTTTGATGAAAGAGATAGATATATTTAATGTTTTCTAGTTTCTGGCAATGTTTTTGCATGACGTCACGATTTTAGGTGAGCGTGCCACTTCCGCCATTTTATTTAACATCCCTCACACTAGTCTTTGGTAGGTCTGCATAAAAGTAGTGATGAGGCAAGCACGGCTGATAACGATAAACAATACTAAATACTATGTATTACATTGTGCAAACTAATAACTTCGGAGCATCTAATACGTTTGTGATAAATAATAATTCACGATGTTTAACTGCTCTAATTCTAACAGTTACTTCAATTTTTTTATGTTATTATCATAGGTTACCTAGTAATGAAGCAATTAACCCAAGTATTATCCACATTATTACATTCAGCAATGGGTCTTTTTTGTACTGACATGTTTACCTTGCTAGGGTTGCCAACCATACTTTATAATAAAGTATCCTACGTTATTTTCGATAGATATACTTTATACTTTTGCATGAAAATAAAGTATGCGAAAATACTTTATTTTCATTCTTTACTGAGCTGTGATTTGATGCGTAAAATGAAACACTCAAACTACAAACTTAACGATATTGATACTTTCTACTATTGGTTATCTTTACTTCCAGCCATTGACACCCTTTTACTTAATTGGGCGCAAATATGTAATTATTTTATAAGTTTATGTGATGGTTGTCCAATAGTTATACGAGAATTATTAAAGTTAAGTGACCAACAGGATCAGGAAGTTGTTGAAACCTATCTACACTTTACAAGCCACATGCTGAATATATTTAATAAAATAATAAAACGTTTAGAAGGAAAACGGTAACTATACTGGATGTCTAAGTATAATGTGGATGGTTTAGGAAGCGAACTAAAACAAAGAAAAACTGAAAAGTACTTTGGTTATGAATCAAAAAATAGATTTAAAAACTTGAAGTTATCACCCGATATGGTCAATAAAGTTATCAAAAAGCGTAAATCCGTGACGTTTGTCACCCAGTATTAATTTGTACGCCGAAAACGACCTCTACGTCAACTGACTACCTCCGCGCCCTACACGTCATCGGCACCTATAGCTCCCTATACGTTACATACCTACCTCCTGCTACTAAACGAAATATGCACGATTGGGAAAAAAAGCTTAAATATGTGTTAACGCCGTAATTAGAGAGTTATATGCATTTATTACTTTAAACTATCGCGTTGCATTGCATTTAAACTATTTTAACGGGACTTAACACGATTAATTTTTGTAAGTGAGTATGTACATATCTACTTACTGCTTGACGTTTCGGCCAATCGTGTTAAGTTCCGTTAAAATAGTTTTAATTATATGCATTTGCATATGCAAATATGCAAATGCATATAATTAAAACTTAAAACCCCTCCGCAC
Organism: Scoparia ambigualis; assembly: GCA_963921215.1. Lineage (NCBI taxonomy): Eukaryota > Metazoa > Arthropoda > Insecta > Lepidoptera > Crambidae > Scoparia > Scoparia ambigualis. The sequence goes on along the minus strand of OY992523.1, from coordinate 1,345,766 downwards.
CACACCACCTTTTACGATAGCTCCTTTACCGTGCAAGCTGTTCGTCTATGGAATTCGCTTCCAGTTGCGATCAGGCGTGCGCAATCTATCCTTACATTTAAGGAGCTCGTGAAAAATTTTTACCTATCCGCTTAACCACATCCTGCTGCAAAGCTGCCATTGTCAACTACTTTCTACCTGAGACCTTTCTATTATGTTTAAGTATGTAATGTATGTATATGTAATAAGATATTTATTTCACACACATCTATTTATGTATACCTACATTATTTATTTTTATTTATTTAATGCTATCTATTCACTTTTATTTAAATTCCGTAAAAGTTAACACCTCCGATTTTCAAGTTTATATGATCTCTCCATCCGACTGGTTGTCTTGAAGAAATCGCTTCATAAGACCGCAAAAATGTGACTATGTATTTTACCTTTTTTCTTGTTTTGTATGTATTTGTATATGTAAACTGTTGCAATAAAAGAGTTATCTATCTATCTATCTATCAAATGCATAAAATCCGATGTCCATTAATAAGTACTTATAACAGATTCGAGACCAATGATAGTGTTTTAAAACTTTTTAATACACTATCATTGTTCGAGACAGTGTGAGAAACCGCCTTAGTTAAGAAACGTCTAGAGGAATGTTTTTAATTTTTGAGTACCTACTTACTTACCTACTTATATGAAATTAACAATTTTTTATACCTAAATCATAACGGTTGTAAGTTGTTTACGCTAGATAGCGGGCGTCTCGATATCTAAATATCGACGTTTTTTTGACATCCCTACTAAAAGACGCCATTTTATTTAACACAATAGTTGTAGGTATGCACGTTTTTTTTGTAGGTATTTCTCGTCCATATCTTTTTTTAGGTCTTTGGTAAGATACGAGCTCTGATATATGACAACCAGGACCTATTTACCGAAGACGAGTACGAGACAAGGCCGAAGTCACATCACCGCCTAAATTAAAGACGAAGAAAGACCTCCTCACTTTTATGTCAAATTTTATGTCAATTTTTGATTGTACTCAAATAAATATATTTAAAAATAATAACAATCGCCTACTGGACTTATGTATCACTAATATACCAAATAGCAAGTCTTTTGAAACTCCAATAACGCTAGTTCCGATAGATACCCACCACCCTCCATTTTATACACTACTATCTATTGATGATGTAAGCAGGAGTTTATCACGTAAGGCACAGATTAGATATTGTTATGGAATTGCAAATTATGAGGAGATCAATCAGGATATTTTAAAAATTGACTGGGATATATTGTTTAAGGATCGGAGTGCTGAACAATGTGTTGATATGCTATATGAGAAAATTTATGCTATTATTCGGAAGCATATTCCCACTAAAATCTCTTCAAACTCTAAATTTCCTGTTTGGTTTAACTCTTCTCTAAAACATAATTTCAGAAATAAAAACGCAGCATGGATAAAGTGGAAAAGGTATAAAAATCAGGCAGACTATTTAGTATTTTCTATGTACAGAGACAGATTTAAAAAAGAGGCAAAAAAAATGCTACAACGTTTATATCAACAGAATTGAAGACAGCATTAAAACTAATATTAAATATTTTTGGTCCTACATTAGTAACCGTAAAAAACAATCAGATATCCCTAACAATATGCATTACCTCGACTTAAAAGCTGACAGCCCCAGCGACATGTGTAATCTGTTCTCGGCATTCTTTCATTCGGTATTTCAGCGTGTGATGTGACTTAGACCAAAACACTCGTACAGATAGTATAATTTGCAACATAGAACTATCAGAAAGCAACGTATTGAGAGAACTCAAGTCATTAGATCCTACTAAATCGCCTGGTACGAATAATTTACCGTCAATCTTCTTTAAAAATACAGCTTCTTCAATATTTAAACCAATCCATGCAATATTTGATAAATGTCTCAAAGAGGGTATCTGTCCAAAGGTATGGAAGTCTGCCAGAATTACCCCGGTGCATAAGGGAGGCTCGAAAACAGACGTGACTAACTATCGACCTATCTCAATTCTGTGTACCTTGGCAAAGCTTTTTGAGAGGCTAATACACAGCATCCTGTACTCTCATATTCACAGTAATATTCTCCCACAACAGCATGGCTTTGTCTCCAGACGCTCCACAATTACTAATCTCATGGTATATGCAACTGAATTGTTTAACAATATGGACGTTAATAAACAAACGGATGCTGTGTATACTGATTTTAAGAAAGCCTTCGATCGAGTAGATCACAAATTTCTGCTGCAAAAAATCGCTTTTAATGGCATTCGGGGGAATTTGTGAAGGTGGTTCAAGTCTTATATAAGTAATAGAACCCAAAAAGTGGTCATAAATGGCCATGAATCTGAAACCGTTACGATAACTTCAGGCGTTCCTCAAGGGTCAATAATTGGCCCTTTGCTGTTCGTAATCTTCATAAATGACATAAATGACTGTTTTGTAAATTGCAACTTTTTATTATATGCAGATGACTTAAAAATGTACCGTACCATAGAAGATTTCAACGACCATAAAATGTTCCAAGATGACTTGAACCGATTGGCGGCCTATTGCAGCAATAATAAACTTAGTCTTAGCCTAGAAAAATGTAAATGTATAACTTTCACAAAAAAAAAATGCCCCAGTAAATTTAACTACTCATTATGCGGTACAAATCTAGACAGGGTACAAAGCATTAGGGATCTAGGTGTTACATTGGACGCTAAACTGACACTGGACATACACATTGAAAATATATGCAATAAAGCTTTTAAAATGTACGGTTTTATTAGTCGTGCTAGTAACGATTTTAAACGGCCAGCTACGTATATGCAACTATATAAATCATTAATACGTACACAACTAGAATATGCCACTTCCATATGGGACCCATTTTATAACAAATATTCAGATCAGCTCGAACGAGTTCAAAAGAAATTCTTACGTTACATGCATTTCAAATGTTACCGTAGTCGACTATCATATTCGATTTTGTTAGAACGACATAAATTATTACATCTGAAATATAGGAGACTACAAGTGCAGGCGATGTTGCTGTATGATTTGTGCCACAATAAATACGATTGTATAGATTTAATAAATAACATTAGCTACAAAGTGCCAGTCAAGCCGCGCGTGCGAGCCTGCCGAACTAATAAGCTATTCGCTACATCAAGATCCCGAACTAATGCAGGTAAACGCTCGCCTATGTCTCGGCTGACTGACACTTATAACAATTACTTTAATGATATAGATATATTTACAACTAGGATAAGCTCGTTTAAAAAAACAATTATTACAAACTTATATGAAATCAACACTGTCAATAGTAAAATTAATGAATAGAACTTATACTTAAATATATATTTAGTACAACTTGAAACCATTTTAACATAATCATTTAGCTAATAGTCATATTACTCTTAACTTTATAATATTTATCAGTGGTTAACGGTGTTGGTTTCACAATTATTAAGCTACAAATAACCTAAACTGCTGTATGTAACATATATTGTGAAACCGTTCGTTTGACCCCAATAAATGAAAAAAAAAAAAATATATGGCCTGCCCAAAATACACAAATCCAACGTGCCATTGCGGCCAATCGTAAGTCAAATTGCATCTCCGACTTACGACCTTGCAAAACACGTTGCGTCAGGCGAAGGCTACACGTTCAATAAATATTGTGATCCACGGCTATTTATTCCATATCGTGATATTTATTGAGCGTGTAGACTGAAGTATTGACGGATCGCGATACGGATCACAGGATTTCTAGAAATCCGAATTACGGATTGTCAATCCATGGATCGTGATAAATATTGAACGTGTAGACGCGCGGTCAATATTTATCACTTCAGTTCGCTCCGCGGCAGCGATTTGTGACGATGTGCCAGTGCCATGCGGGGTCGACGATGCGCCGGCGCGCCGTCACCCGTGCTTGTAGAACCTTATGAAAATGACCAAAAATACCTGAAATAATTTATTCTCAACCTGGAAATAGGTACTGCCCGAACTGTGGGATAGTTCATATACTTATTACAAAAAGAAACGAAGACCTAAGCAAGTTACTGGACAAATATAAAAAAAATAAAAAAACGTATTTATTGACGGTGTCAGAGAAAAAATTATTAGGATAAACTAAGGGGTCTCGGTAGCTTAGCGGTTGGAGCAGTGGACCGGCAATCCAAATAGAATAGAATTCCTATATTGCTTAAACTGTGTAACAAGTTCTTAAAAAAATATACTATAGTATCAACAGTTTGCCCGTGATCAGGCATGCAATGTACACAAATAAATATTATTAATATTAACAAAATTCATCGTGAATTTAACAATTAAAGGTCAAGGGTTGAATCGCATTCTAGATTTCCTGTGGTTCGTTGTTTTTTTTCTAGTAAACATTTTATCCTTTAACTATTATTAGCAAAATTCAAAAATTTCTATAATATAAAAATAGTCTACGGTCCGACTATAGAAAATATTTTTTCATCCATCGCTTTCTTTTCACTATTTTATTAATCGATATTTCTAAAATAATAGCTATACAGGCTTTAGCTTTTCTTGTTGTATCCATGGTAGCGTTCGCACGGTCCGCACCGCGCAAAGGAAGCCGCAATACTGACGTGATAAATATTGAACGTGTAGGGTGTGACCGCGATCCTCTACGTTAAGTCAATCCAGATCGCGATATAGATCACGATAAATACTTTACGTGTAGCCTTCGCCTCAGTATTGCAGTCACTTGTGGGTAAAACACCGTCTTTTGTAAAGGATTCACGCCATTTCGTCCAAATTATAAAAGACCTTATATTGGAACCGGAAGATATTATGGTGAGCTTTGATGTGGAATCTCTGTTCACCAATGTTCCAATAAAGGAGTGTTTGGACGTAGTCCGGGAAAAACTGAGGGACAATGAAATGCCGCGAAATTACATTGATCTACTGGAGCACTGTTTGCACGGCAACTATTTTCTTTTCCAAGGTCAATATTACCTACAGATTGATGGTGTCGCCATGGGAAGCCCAGTCGCCCCGGTACTAGCCAATATCTGGATGGAGCATTTTGAAGAGAAGGCACTGAGTCTCGGTCCTAGGAACTTCCCAATTCACCTTTTATTTAGTAAATGCTTTAGTAATTTATTTAGTAAAACTGCTAAATGAAAGACGTCTTGTATCGCGTATGGTTTATTGTGTCTGGTGTAACTTCTCAACCTGACTCATTTTCTAACCTTATAATACATACTGTTACATTTGAGATGTTGTCCCTTTTGGGGAAAAGGAAGAAAATCCCAAACGCAAGCTTCAGTGGGTTGTTATAAAATAAAACCATCAAATGTTCAACAGCTAGGCAGTATATTGTAAAAGAACACACACTCTAAAATTTTGTTCAACAACAAATAACTAAAGTTATAAATTTTATTTCAATACTATTATTTAAAAGAGGGGGTTAGTCACAATTTTCCTTATTTTATGTTAGGTACTATGCATCTAGGTTACTCCTTTTAATTTATTAAGCCGAAAATAACAAAAAAAACTATCAGTCGAAATTGACCCTAGGGTCAATCTCAAATGAAAGTCCAACAAACTTTCTAATAATTTTGCCAACTATAATTTACTGTTTAAAGTAATCTAAACCTTATTACCAAGCTATATCACCCCCTAAAACACAATATAATCCTAAGAGTCAAAAGTGACCAAGCGGGTCGGTTATAATCTTAATTTCAAATAAATTTTATAATACGGTTCCTACTACTACCTAACCAGCCAGCTAATATTTCAGTGGTACGAGCTATGGTCGTGGGGGGTTGGGATAAAGCCAGTACCGTCCGGAGTATGATGTTGAAATTAAAATTAAATTACTCCGTCTACAAAAATATTAAATTAAATGTTTTAATCCGTTTAACCGTATCAAAACTATCAAACGTTTAAAGCCAATACACTAGAGAACCGTGGGGTTACACCGATATAAAATTAATATTACAGGGCGCCAGGGTCTAGAGGTAGACCCGAATCTGGAGACGATGTCACCATACAACTTCACACAGGTCGAACTCGCAGATCCTCAAATGTTTCACAACTTCCCCAACGCTGGGTGTAGTTGGATGTAAAAAGAAAATAATGGTTAAGGTGTCGAAAAATTAATTTAAAAAATGTTACAAAATAAAAACAATTATCCCAGAGTACTGGGTAAAAAAAACCTTCAACGCCTGCTCATCCGCTAGGCGGCGACAGCTCAACTGGCAGCAGGTGGCCGCTGGTACCCCGACGAAGCAGGTCTCACGTCCAGGCTTTAGGCCCAGCTCTAAATCCTGGCGGCGAGACGGGCCTCTCGAAGCATCTGAAATTATCAACACGGGGCCTATTTATAACACTACAGGCCTAGTTCAGATCTGTTACATAAATTGAGGTCCCGCAGTCTGCTATCTGTGTATCTGGGGCTGCAACCTATCATAATCAGGGACTCGCAGCGCTAAGGGTTATCAAAAGCTTCCCAGCGCTGTTGCACAACTATAAACCAACACTACATCAATAATATATAACACCATGTTTCAATCTTAGTGTCGTTTCCCATTTAACTAGTACACAAGGCACTACACGGCTACGATATTCCACTAAACAAAACTAAACAATGCTAGACTATTGTTGGATGATGCAATATCCACTTTGCACTGAGGTCTGACACGTCCGCCACATGGCTAAGAGCCCTGCGTCGCCAGGCGACAAGGCATGATTCGGACGCCATGAAAAATCTAGTGTCTGCATTCCTAGAGGACAGTCAGCAGCGCTCAAGCAAAATATTTAGGAACAATGACATTGTGATACTTACGTGCTGGGATATCCTATATTTACGCGTGGCTGCCAGCGGCGTCACGACCGGTCGGTTGTGGCACGGATCCCTGCAATTAATTAAATTTCGGTAGGCGACTACGTCATTTAACATCATTCTTGGCTCTTACAACTCACAACTTTGGCTTCCTTTCCGGCACATCGTATCAAAAACGTTTCATCGACCAACGCAAAGAAATAAGGTACCCAGAAAAACAATGCGAAATGAATATACCTACTAACGATTTCATAACTGTACACATTATGTTATAAATTATGCGGCGCGCAGCGAGCGCTCAAGAATTTCCGACGCAGCAGTTTTCGCCGTTTGCTCTACGCTTGCGCAATGTCAAGATCACGGCATTAATGACTATGCTGTGTACTTATTCTGTGTACTTGGGTGAGGTTACGGAGTCTGATGTGAGGAAAGCCATATTATCTCTAAAGCGAAACAACACATGCGGGCATGATGAAATCCCAGCTAGTCTACTGGTATACTGCGTTGAAGAGTTTATAAAACCTTTAACATTCTTGGTTAATCAATCCTATGACGAAGGCGTTTTCCCAGAGAGCTTAAAATTAGCCCTTATCAAGCCTATCTTTAAGAAAGGTAATAAGCTTATTCACTCAAATTATCGGCCCATTGCATTACTGCCAGTCATCTTAAAAATATTTGAGAAAATTATATGCCAGACAATATATACTTTTCTTGAAAAATATAATGTTTTAAGTGATGACCAACATGGCTTTCGTAAAAGTCATTCAACCGCAACAGCCGTGTTTGATCTGAATTTTGAAATACTAAACGCCTTAAATCAGAAAAAGTGTGCTGTAGCCATTTATATGGACATGTCCAAAGCGTATGATCGGGTCCTACACGACATTTTGTTGAAAAAGCTCGACTCATTGGGTGTACGAGGAAAGGCACAACAATGGCTTACTTCCTATTTAGCAAATAGAAAGCAATGCGTGCAAATAACGTATGCAAATGAAGAAACCCGGGAGCTTAAACAAATTACTTCTTCTACTGACACCATATCTGGATCTATACCCCAGGGTAGTGTGCTCGGTTGTTTGTTATTTTTGTCATATGTCAATGACCTTCCCTCAGTGGTACCCTGTAAAGTGGTCTTATTTGCAGATGACGCGACCCTCCTGGTCACTTGTGGTCAAAAAGATTTTGACAACCTAGAAGGTCTTATAAACAATTGTTTAAATAAAGTAGAATCGCACCTGGCAGAAATAGGACTTTCATTGAACTTTGATAAAACAAAGATAATGCAATTTAGGCCGTACCAGAGAGCGGAACTACCTCTTAGAATATCCCGACAGGAGCGACAGATCGAGGAAGTTAAATCTTTTAAACTGCTTGGACTTACCATGGACTCGAATCTGTCATGGAAGCAACACGTAGAGTCCGTGGTTAATAAGCTTAGTAGTTTTACATACGCATTGCGTGAACTACGTAAAAGCACGAACGAGGATTGCGCTCTCACCGCTTACCACAGCCATGCCGCCGCCTGGATACGATACGGCATCATCCTCTGGGGCAACTCGACCGATGTACATGCAGTATCAGTCGCACAAAAACGATGTCTCAGAATAATAACATTAACAGCACCAAGAGTCTCGTGTAGAATGCTATTTGCAAAATTGAATATACTGACCGTTACATGCGTGTATATTTATGAATTGTGCCGATTTGTGAGAGTACACAGTAAATATTTTCAACGCATCGGTGACATGTCGAAACGTTATGCATCGCGGCGCGAAAATGATCTTGTCCTACCCACACCGCATCTCACACTGTATAAAAGCGGCGCTTACTATATGGCTGTTACCATCTACAACCACTTGCCTAACTCCATAAAGGCCCTCCAGGGTAGAAAGTATGAGTGTGAACTTAATAAGTTTTTAAAAAGAAATACCTTTTATAGTTTAAAAGAATACTTTAATAAAAGTTATTAATTTTAAGTTTATGTTTATTTGTTTTTTTTATATAAAATGTTTATTTAATTTAATTGTTATGATTATAATCATTTTATGTATTTTTTAAGTAATTAAATTGTGTTTGTGTTTGCAATACCCTTACTGGGTCATGTACTTTACCTAGACATCACTTTGTAACATCTTTTATATTTTGTACATGATAGCAACATATGAATAAATAAATAAATAAATAAATAAATATACGGAATGAGTTTTGTACAGAGTTGTGGATTTTGCTATAGAAATAATTAAATAGAATCCAAAGGAAAATAAGCATAATATGTATACAACGAGTTTTCACCCGTTTAACCGCTTCACTTTTACCGACTGACAAAGTGGTTTGAGGTATGGTATTTATAATTACGGGAAGAGATAAGCATTATTTTACCAGTCGATTGTTTTATTATTATATTTTATATGACAATTACGGATAAAGAGTAATTTACTTAAATGCTCCTAGCTACCTCCAGGCGAATTGATTTCTCCGGTTATCTGATAAAGAGCCAAGGAATACGCCAGTTTGAGGATAAATATGAAGCTATAATGAAGTACCTCTACTCAAAATGAAGGTATGCAACAAGTTTAAAATACTTTGATTGTGCAATAAGAACACAGTAGAATAAATAAGCACAAAAATGAACCATGTTAGGGTAACTGATGTAATAATAAGATTTTAGTCAATTTTAATTATTTTTTTTGGAAAGGTACGTATTTTCTTATATATTGAATGCAACATGTCTTATCTCTATGTAATGTTTAATCTTAGTCAATTCTGATTTTAATTTTTTGGTTTTATTTCTGTTTATTATCAATTTATTATGATGCGTAAAGTTTATTGTTGTACTTATGCCATTTAATTTATGTGTATAATATAGTCTTGGTATAACGTGAAAAAAAAATTATATTAGTAACAGTATTATGACGTTGAGAGGAATTTTATACATTTTAAAGAAAAATCAAGTTTCTTATAAAAATTATTCGTGTAATCGGTCGTTTTAAAAAGTATTTTGTTCATATATCGAAGAATACAAGGAAACAGCTCTCTTAGCAGCATTCAGCAAGCCAGCCAGCCTTAAGGTTCCATCGCAGCAACGTAACGCTTCCTGGATCCTCGGCATCACTCGACGGTCAAAATAAGTACCGTCACACTCCACACGTCTCGACTCACCCCAGACATGGTAGCACACGCTCGTCTCGAGTCACTGTAGACTGGAGAACGCTCGTATTGTCAACGAAGACTTGAGCACGCTCATCACGACTCAACGTGGATTAGAGCACCACTGGCATCTCCAAGCTGAAGACCTGATGGATTTTTCCCTTTTTCTAGAGGGGGAGTACTGTGGCGGCCTGCGTCGCCACATAATTTATTATCCTCACGTATTGGTTAAAGAGTTTGTAAGCACATTCCTAAACGCGTGCAGATCCGATAAAGATATGACACGGCATCATCCCTCCAACATCTACGTAGTTATTATTGTATAAATAGTCTTGTAAGGTTTAGATAATAAGTTAGTCACAATGTAGTCACTGTAAATATACAACATCACACAAAGAGACGCAGTCGTTATTTACCATCGCCATGGAACCCTCCACCTCGCATACTACGTTTGACGGAACATTTAAATTAGGTATATTTGATTATTTTTACATTTTCCATTTAACATTTTGATTCTTATGGCAAATTCTCATTGTTCAAAAAGTAGGTTTTCTAGATTATAGTTTTTCTTCCTACAATACCTTAGTAACAAAACATTTGGTCATAGTAAACCATACTAATTACGGACTTGTTTTCAGCGAGCAATTTACCTAGCAAAGAGAAAACGTATATATCAACAGTACCTAAGCAAATAAAATAAAACTACAATAAATTGATTTCTTTCAACCGTAACAAATAACTTGTTGGATGTAGTATTGTATATTGTTACCATAGATCGGAATAGGCAGGACCTATTTCTGCACTTTTGCAACGACCGCCTAATATGGATATGTCCAGACAAACATTATTATTTATTTAAAATGCCATAAAATAATACGAAACAAGTGATTTCTTATCATTTAGTACATCATAACTTTTGTTATTGAATTACTTTAAGTAATTTTATGGTATCAATTTCATATTCACTTTTTTAATTTCAATAGCGTGTTAAACTTGTAAATAGCACTTTCAGATAATAATATATAACTGCGTAAAAAGTGTTTTATATGACGAACCCATTATTAAGACAAACAAATGAATACGGGAAATTAATCTCTCTCAAAATTTAATTTCGGAAGCTTATCTATACATTTGATAATTATCGTTTGAATGCCAATACTAGAAAACTCCACCCACTCCGATCCATGACCATTACCTAAACTGTACACAAATCACCGAGTGTCAAATTAAATGAAGAAGAACTTATAAGCGATATTATAAAAACAAACGATAACAATTAATATTTAAGCCACCAATGAATCTTGTAAAAACTCATCCTACGTTCTCTGTGCACAAATCACCGAATGCCAAATTAAAATGAATAAGAACTTATAAGGTATATTGTAAAGATAAACAATAACATTAAAATTTAAGATACCAAAGAATTTTGTAAAAACCCACCCTACGTTCTTACAGGATTATTAATCCAACCAAATAAGAAATGAATCCACACTAATAAGAAAACACAGTCCCCTAAGTGAACCTATACATTTCTCCCATTGTAAATTATAATAATCTCTGCTAAGTCATCCACTTCTACCAGGGATTCTCCGTACAATTGACAAACAGTTTGTTAATTATCTTCAAATTAGTAATTAATTCATAAATAAATATTAAGCAATAAGGAAATTCACCCATTAACTTTACATTTTACGTTACATAAATCTTAAAAGCTCCTTTAAGTTAATCGTATCATTATCGTATTTTTCTTTTTAGCGTTCAATAATGTATCCCAACCAAGATTCTCATTGAATTCAACAATAAATATTCTAATAATTTCTATTTTATAAAATATCCACTGTGGAAGAACATACGAACACATGTACACTTTTTAACTTTCGTAATCTATTTAAACCTTTGTTGATCGAAGATTTAAACCAACATATTTAAAATAGAACAAAAATAAAAATTCATAAAATAAGTACTTCAGTTGTCTAATTATACTCTCTCTAACGTTTCATTGTTATTATTTATCATGTGACCCATGTGTAAAATTCGATCAACAACTGCCACTGTCTTGAGTGTTTTTAGTGCCTGTGATCTGTGAGACCGATTATCGAACCAAACCTACATACGGTCATTTTAAAAACTGTGACTACCAAGTACGGTCCTATGTGGGAATAAAGAAGTTGTATAGGTACCTACTCTTCCCCTTATTTAACAAAAGAACAGAGCAGAGCTTTTAGGCACCATCACGTGTTTCTATTTAGTTAACGACTGTCAAATGTGCGCCGGTACTTCTAGGAATTAGTCCCCAACCACCAGGAATATAATATCAGTTTCTACATTATTAATTTCTATACGAGCGCTAACACTTCCAAACGATAGTAAGTACAATTTCATTTCCAAACCACTTTTAAATTCAATATTCATGATCTAAAGATTTCCAACTTTAAGCCCAGGAATAATGAAAACGTTATTACAAAACTAAGTTTGAGTCTGAAGTCATGCATGATTGCATGAACCATCTACGGTGCTGCAGATAAACCCACGCGTTCTCTAGTGGATGATTTTATTTATGTTTACCTACATCATTGTGATAAATATCAAAATCAGACTAGTTGCTATTAATTGGGACTGCACTTGCAGACAAACCAAATCTTTAGGTTTTGCTATTAAACCAAGTTTTGTAAATACTGAAATAAAAAGAAATTGTTTGAACCGAAAAACATTTTGACGTGATATTAATTTGTTACGAAACAATTTGCAATAAATGAATTCGAACCCGACTTTATATATTAACTATTTAAATCACCGTCACATATTAAAAACCATTCACATTGCGGCACAACCATTTTCAACAGGATTACATACTATTTCTATTGCTTACAGTATATATTTATTTTGTGTTTCATTGTTTTTACATGAACATACTATACCTTATAAGAGCGCATAGCGCTTTCAACCTAATGCAGCAAAATAAACTAAGAACACTCATAAGTATTTTCGGAGGTATTTTCATAATTCTGACAAAATGTTTAAACAGTATTGAATTACGTGCGCACAGTGACTGCAACGCAGCCCCACTTACGCTAGCTAGAATCTAGATAGTGCTTTCAACGATATAACTCTAGTCTAAAATGAAAGTTAAATCACAAGTCTCACATCAATTAAGTTGAAATACAACCAAAAGACAAATTGTGACATATTTTAACTTGTGATTCACTCTTAACCTGTTGTATGACTAGTAAACTAAATAATTTAACTAAAAAGAAGTATGAACATCTAGTAAAACCTGTGAGTAAAACGAAACGGTAAACTGAATGATGATTGTACGAACGAATGGAAAATTAGCATCTCACGCTTATTAATTGTGGATTATCTTATTAAACCCTGGACTATCATGTGTTATAGAAGGTCTTGGCCTTGCACTAAGAACACATTTAAACCCGGCATGACTCTAATACCGCGACAAACCCAGACCTTTATTATTTATTCATCTAAATATGTTTGTAATGACGACGATTAAGTTTTATTTGTCTTATCTAGTGAGGTCTGCAGAAATCTCCCTCTCGCAGCAGCACGTCGACCCATTGGGATCTTTTATGCAACCCCGTCCTATCACTATTTTTAAGCAATCAAGTGTTATTTACAAAATCGACTTTAATCCTATTTTCACTTCCAAGCCTCACATCACAATAGTTGGATTGATGACCAAATCTATCACATGTGAGACACAGTATTATGGGAGGCCCGCGCCCTTCACCATCATGTATAGCAAAACTAATCAAAATTAATTGCCGCTGTCTAGTTAGGTCTTCTACCGTCATTGTTAATATCATAAAGCCCTTGTTACTATCACATGTTTATCCATCCCCTTAACTGTCATGAAGACTCCCAGAGGCTGCCAACAACTGAGCCTCCGCCGTGTCCGGTATTACAACAGCTGAGCCACAGTAAAATATAATATTACGTCCCCTCACCAATCGAAGTCGCTCCCGCGCATCCTCGCAAGCCACGGCACGACATTATCAACTGTTTTGTTGAATGCATAGAATATGATTTGAATCTTTATATTAATCTATAACAATCTATAGACGCGAAATATATCTCCACTTATTTTAACTATTACCACAGCCTTAGCTTCTAATACTGTGCTATTACTATCTGCAAATAAAGCTGATACCTACCTAGTACTTAATTATTTTAAGTTTTTATTTATTTCGGGTCGTGTAGCGGGTTCACTAAAAGAATACTACCACCCTCTCTCCCCTTGACTATCGTTAAGGCGATTAACGGACTAAAGACTACGCATCCATCAAACTGCATAGAGCGGCGATGGGCCTACCATCTGTCACGCTGAGCACATTGCAGTTGTAATTTGGTGAAATGTGAACTATGGCAGTGGACTGCTTCTGCGGTCCTCACTGCCTAATTTTATTCTTTGGGGATAATAGTCTTGAATCTATGTAATATATTTATTCTCGTGGTCACCTCTTTGCTTACTCTAGCTGTCCAGCTTAGTAAGTAGGCGTGTAGTAGTAACGTAGAACATTTCCCGAATACCCACACCTATACAAGCTCTGCCAGCCCGGACTTCGGTCTGTCACGGTCGCATTATCTACCTATTCATCGAAATCTATATTTAATGGAAGATAATTTATGTCGATAAAGATATATATATCCAATAGTGCCCACCTGGGTACATACATGAACTAGGCCAATTTACATATGGCTCTGTAGCCAATCAAAGTAACTCTGCAACCCAACAAAGTATCGTTCTGAAGATTCTAGATCTTGGAAATGCTATACATCTATTAAACAAAGCATAAAATGCACCTCTATTAAACAAAGTTTTTCTCTTCCGGCCGGCTATAATAACTCATAATTATACTTTGCGCCTCGTCCTTCGAGATTATACGAGTATTATTGTTACATGTAGTACCGCATATTATGTGGCCAGTCGTGCACTAGTTTAGAGTATTTCTTTGTAATTTTTATAATGTGGGTAGTCCTCTTGCTATGTGGTGACCGCCATTACGCTCCTCCGTCATTCGCATTTTAGTGCTCGGCCAGTCAAGACACAAAAATGTCAAAACGCTTATGTTTTAAAGTAAAAGTGATAATTTAATTATTTTGTCGTGAATACCAACAAAACGCTATCGAATCTGCCATTGGGGCTTTTTCACAGCAATTGAAATGTGTCGGTTAGCCTTCTAACCTGAACAAAATAACGTTGGTCATTCATACTATTCAAGACACATAGTTGCCAAAAAGAAATGTTTTAAAGTGAAACTGATAATTTTAAATTATTTTGTCGTGAATACCAACAAAACGCTATCGAATCTGCCTTGGGGGTTTTTTCACGGCAATTGAAACGTGACGGTTAGCCTTCTAACCTAAACAAAGTAACGTTTGTTATCCAGACACAAGTGCCGCAACAAAAAGTTTAAAAGTGATAGTGATCATTTTAAATTATTGTCGTAGATACCAACAAAATGCTTTCGAATCTACCATTGGGGTTTTTTCACAGCAATTGAATCGTGACGGTTAGCCTTCTAACCTGAACAACATTACGTTGGTTATCCAAGATGCGCAAAACTAGTAGTTCCAATAAATTTTAATCAACTGAGATAAAAATAGTGTAAAAAAAAACCTGCGTATTCTTATTGATTCAATTCGTTGCGATGATAATTAAGTGCGTAATCTTAATATTGCGCCGAGAGCACGTGCAGCCCTGCCGCCGCCAGTGCACTCAGCGAGGCCGTGGCTGCGCCAGAGCCGCCCGCCGCGCCTGCAGCCGCCTGCTATGCGATTCTCTAAGCGACACATAGACGCTGCGCGCACGGCTGTGATCTGCTGCCTCTTTCCAATTCTATGAATATGAAAGAGACAGAGTCATTTCACAGCGCTACGGCAGCCGCAGCTATCAAGGCTTTAGCTTAGAGAATCGCACGGCTGGACCTACAGCTAAGTATACCACTTACAACAAAGGACTGTACAGTCCTCTCTTTGATTGATGGTTATAAAATCCACTTAACCAAAAAACTTTTTTAATTCCTATAATGCAATAGGTCTTAATAACGTGTTTTAACCATGTATCACAGGGCTAGTTTACATGAAATACTGGTCCCCAAAGATATTGATTTTATTTAATATTAAAAAAAAAAACTTTTTTTTGGTCTAACAACCAATGAAGATACAAGCCTCTGTGTACCTTGCAGGCTATGTAAATTTCTGGGCATGGTCATTACTCACACAAGAGATAACCATTACCTTAACCTAAACAAAAAAAAAAAAAAAAAGGTCACCAAGGTCCTTTCAATCACAAGATATTCATTACTCATCCCTAAGTAGTCTGTGCATCACTCAACTAAGCTGATGAGTGTGTACATGTGTAAGAATGTTTATCAAACTTCTTTTAAACGTAATAGGACTAATCGCGTGACAAGACTGATTATAGTGGTTACTCTAAAAACATGATGTTTTAAAAATTTAATCATTTAGTCTACGACAACATCCCGCACTACTATGAAATTTATTGAGGGGATTACCGGTGTCAGCTTGCCTAGCAATAGAATACTGGCTTCTCCACACCAAAAATATCCCCAGATCACTGCGGATGGCTTTGCAATGGTGGAATTCAGTGAGTCGCATATGAAATGACGACTTTCGAAAATGTCTCTCAACGATTGGGGGCAGCTTATCTGGACAGGGAGGCTAGTGGAAATTCGTCAAACGAAAAGCGAAAAAAGCACATCAGCTATTTTAAATAATAATATTTTATTATTATTCTTTTTTTTTTTCGCATAATGTTTCGCAATAGACCTGTCAGACTGCCAGATTCTGTTGCGTGTAGATAGATCAACTGCAGTTGCCTACTTCAACTAAATACAATTTACTCATTAGTGTTTAAATTGGTTATTGTTATTGCTTGTAAATGTCTTATTCTATTGTCTACCCTTTCTGCTTTTTTGGGGGCGGACGTTATTATCTGCGACATCGCTTTTTAAACTTAAGCTTTGTAAAGCTTAGCTTAGAGAGATATCATCGTTTTTTACTAAGTTATAAATGTAGCCCTTATTTTTCTTGAAATAACATTCACCTTACATTATTATTATCATTATTATCAACTAAATAGGTGGCGTTACGTACTAAAACCTAACTCATTGTTATTTAGGTCCGGTCCCCGGAGCTGGATCTTTTTGCAATCCGCATCAATAAATATTGTGAAGCCTGCTACATCTCGTGCCATAGAGATCATGATGCAGCTGCTGTCGACGCCTTCATACTTCCAATATTAAAGGCTAATACGCCTTTATGCTTTCCTTCCTTTCTCGGGAATTTTGAAAGTTCTCGCAGAAAAATCATTTTAATTTTAATAAATTAAAGTAAGGTCGATTTGAAGGTATCTTAAATTTCCCTACGTCTCACTAGGCTTGACCTACCTACTCTTCAAGACAACAACTACAACAGCCTCAATTTTTTTTACGTTTCCTGTTTCAACATATGAACGTGTCTATTGTAGGTGTAGGTTTGGCAGAGACCAAACAAATTAAAAAAAAAAAAGTTTACCAATACGTTCATTGGTGCCCGTTCCTACTATCAAACAAAATTTTTAACTGGACTTTTTAACAAAGCGCCCAATAAATCAATATTTAGTACTCCTTGCACTTCTATTAGGACCTACATCCAAGGACGATAGAATACAGAGATTCTTTATAGGCGTGTTTTATCTTCGACAGCTACATTATTAAAGTATAGCTACACATGGAACATAAATTACCACCACCACTTATGTCAGTGGTAGGTAGAGTTATCGTTTGACAAAGGAACTATGAAATCTCTCATTAAATTACTGGCACTTACCGTGGCCTACATAATAGATTGCAGACAATATTGCTATTTATTTTTGTTAAGTTTAACAACATTTAAGTGAAAATTATATGCATGCACTTAATAAAAACTTCTAAAGCAGGTTAAAACAATCAACACTTTACATTCCATTTTTTTTTCTAAACTTGCAATGTACCTATAATAATATGTAGGTACATAGTTCCTAATAGAACAAATACTTCACTTCATAGGATAAATTGAAAACTAATCGATAAACTCGTAATATAGATATATATAAAAAAAAAAAAAAAGTTGGGTCACGCAGGTCCTTGTACGCAACGCTAAAAAAGAAAGCTAGCTAAGAAAAAAAAATACATAAAATAATAGGCACCTTTAGTTTCTTACATTGTAAAAACAATTTTATGTTTAATGAACTAGCAACTCACCCGCGACTTGGCCCGCGTAACCGATGGCAAATTTTCAAAAAATGTCTCAAATACTTTGACAATAACGAACACACACAAAAAAAAAAGAAGTAAGTAGGTATTAGCCACCATGACACAGACACAGGTGCGTTTTATAGTGATGCTCGAACATACATTCGTGGCGATTGATATTTATTTGTATAAATCACAAACTCTTTAGTTTAATTTAAATATTAGTTAACTTTTTATTATCCGTACGAATACGTTACGTTACGTGTTAAAGTGCTGGATAGGAAAACATATAGGTACCTACTTACATTTTTTGCAGTACCAATGAAATGACGACTTGGTTGTTTACCTTAGTTTTTATTCGAATTAACAATTTGAAATCCTACCAGCTCTAGGATGCTTGTTTTCGTGATCATTCTATCACCGATTTCAGTTGCTTCTAATCCTAATGGGGCCTGCAGAGGTGCAGCAGCATGTCAACCCATTGGGATATTTTGTGCAATAAGATCAGAGTTGCTTAAAATCGTGGACATATTACATGCTTAAAAATTCAGTGCAAAGTAATTTGTATTACACTTCCTGATAGAATGCAGTAACATTAACAGTTCGGAACTCACTAGAGAGAAGTTACTACATGAGAGTAGATAAATTAAAAAAACATACATACTTACTAACTTACTAAATATATTGACCTGACCAGTATTGGACGGTAAATTACTAAATAAACCACCGTGAAATTAAAAACGAAAACTTTTTTATTTAGGTAGTCAAGGCGAATAGTAACGAAATTGGCGGTTAATAAATTAAATGACCTATTCTATCACCCAACTGTTGTGTAGGTATAAAAAGCCGCACAATGCAGTCGGCACGCAAACCTTAGCCGCTGGATAAAACAACTACATCAAGTGAGTGCGGGATCGACACGTCCGTGTCCTCGGAATTTACTCATGTGGCACAGGACAAGTAAGCGTCGGCGGCGATGCAATCCTGTATTTATTATGATCATTCTAAATAATATTGTGATGATCACACACCAAACCACATCAACATCAACGACACACCAAGCTAAAGATGTATCCTTAGCTCATTTAATAACCAATTATTAGAAGGTTTAAATGCACAGAGTAGACATTCATGTTCTTTATTTATGAGAAGTAGGTACATTAAGTTTAATAAATATAACATATTCGTTATTTTTATCGTTAAGTGATTGTTATTTATCATCGTATTCAATGAGTTGATGAAACAATGTTAAATTAAGATCAAGATGAGTAAATACATTAAGTTGCAAAAAAAAAAAAACTTGCATAAGTATATGAGTACTTACCGATTTTATTATTATTTAATACGTAGGTGGTATCATTGATACAATTTCCGTCACATACTCTCAAAGTCTACATGTAACAATAATACTCGTATAATCTTGAAGGACGAGGCGCAAAGTATAATTAATGATTAAACGAACTTACCTGTAAGTGAAGTTCTATCATAATTATACGAAGCGCCTCGTCCGAAGAGATTAGTAACCACCCACCCACCCTAACGATCCCGTTACTAATCTCTTAGGAAATGTATATCAATGATTTCAGGATCTTACTCTAAACTACATGACGAAGGAGCGTAATGGCGGTCACCACATAGCAAGAGGACTACCCACATTATAAAAATTACAAAGAAATACTCTAAACTAGTGCACGATTGGCCACATAATATGCGGTACTACATGTAACAATAATACTCGTATAATCTCTTCGGACGAGGCGCTTCGTATAATTATGATAGAACTTCACTTACAGGTAAGTTCGTTTAATCATTAATTAATCACTTTCCAAATATAGCAATCTACCTACTACTTTACCGATTTACAACTTCTTCTCCAACCGCCCGGCTATCTCGCTTGCGTTCTAACCGTTCGTAGCGCCGATTCCCGCTGTGCTGCACCACGCTACGCAGATGGCTCGACTCCAGCTGTCCCCGTCGTCGTCGCCGTCACAGCCATACACCCGCGATGTCCGCTATCGGCAGCCCTCGCCAGATCCCGACGACGCGACGGCGCCAGCGGCGTCTTTCGTCGTTCCCGTCTTGCTCCATTATCTGGCGCTCGAACACAAAACAAAACTTGTATGAGTTTCCTCCTTCTACCAAGAAAATGCAAGATATCTCGAAAACGAGGCGTCCTAGCGCGAAACGGACGAAAATTTCGTTACCCTTTTAAGAACCCCACTGAATTGAACATACACTTAATTTTGACCTCAAATGACCTTGACCTAGACTTTACAACTAAACTGCAATCGGTAGGGGATTATAACATTTCTTAGCAAAAACAAGAGGGTAGTATTGTATTTTAAATAGTAGTAGTCACCTAATTTAAGTCTTTTGATGAAAATCTAAAATACCCAGCGCATATATTAATATGTTAATATCTCTAAACAGTTTTAGTCAAAATATCTATGATGGAATCACAAATAATTAAAAGCACACGCAACCATACCATAACGAATTATGATTAACTTAATATTTCCTGCCTATCCTACAGTATGCTTTCGACTAGTATGCTGGCCCCTGCCAGTCTAGACAAACCCCATTCCCAAAAGACAATCTCCACCTGGTATTAAATCGGCTTGCGCACAATTCTACCATGGCACATCCAGTTAGTTCTGGCTTTACCTTCAACAAGGTATGAAGATTGACCCGAGAAGGAGACTGCCCTCCTCTGACAAGATTCCAAACACTACACGAAACCTCCCTACATTTTGTCTACGAATCATGATTAAATTAATATTTCCTGCCTATCCTACAGTATGCTTTCGACTAGTATGTTGTCCTCTGCCAGTCTAGACAAACCCTTTTCTCAAAAGACAAAACATGTATTGTTTTCAAGTAGGTACTCGTACTTTATGACATTATCCTGCAGTTTTGTGCATAGTGCAATACGGCAAAAAATGGTATGACAAAATAAGAAACAATCTAATATACAGCTTTACACGTACAGACAAACTCAATAACTAGAGGTGATCATAACATAAAACATGTTTTCAAGTAGGTATTTATGACATTATTACCCTGCAGTTATGCTGCAATACGGCGAAAATTGGTATGACAAATAAGAAACAATCTAATATACAGTTTTATAAACTCAATAACTAAAGGTGATCATAACATAATACATGTTTTGAAGTAGGTACTTTATGACATTATTATCCTGCAGTTTTGTACATACTGCAATACGGCAAACAATGGTATGACAAATAAGAAACAATCTAATATACAGCTTTATACGTACAGACAAACACAATAACTAGAGGTGATCATACGTACGTGTACGTGTACGTGAACGTAGGGCTCTCTATGGCGTACGGGCATGAGAGCCCTACGTTCGCACAAGGGCTCGCAAGATGGATTGAAGGGGGTTTCCATGATCCGGGCCCACCTCAACTCGACCGTGGAGTCAAGTTGGTGAGCGCCCGACGAGGCGTCCGCCTCAAGGCGCGGCTGCGGTAAAGTCCCATCTCCATCCACCGAGTCCCACATATCCCCCATGCTGTGTATGTCTAGTGCCGGGGGAATGCGTAATAGCATTTCTTCGCGTAAAAAAAGAAAAAAGGGCGTGAGCGCATTAGTAAATACACACTGGATGGACTGCTCCAGCACGCGTTTACGCTTGATGGAACCTCTGGGGGTCTTCGTGATTTCGACGGCCTTGTCGATGCACAAAGTCCCAGAGGCTGCGCGTTTTACGCTGAAAGCAGTCAACAGAAAAAGTAGAGGCGGCGGAGACGGCGAGACGAGACGAATAATTTTTTTAGACTCAAAAAGCTGTCTTGAAGCAATTATTAGTAACCAATTTCGCAGCAAAACTAAAGTCACAGTATAAATATGAGCTAAAGCAGTAAGGAAGCTACGTACAAACGCTCGAATCGACGCACGCCCACAGACGCACGTCTTTACAGGGCACCTAAGCGGACATCGCAGTGCTCTCAGTAGCGCGTATCGCGACGAGACAAGACGTATTGTGTGCGCTGTGAACGCGATTTTTAAAAATGCCGCGAGTGTATTGCGTATGGCGTAGTATACGGCTGCTTGAACTCGGCTTCTTCAAAACCGGAGCTTTCGTTTTTTAAACTACCTTTATAAGTAGTACCCAATACAATTGAATAATTAATAAAAATGATTATAATGATAAAATACTAATAATACTATTTGATACTATAATAATGATGACAACAATGTTAATGTTTTTTGTATAATTAATTAATTAATATTTATTTTGTAAAATTTTGCATGTCTACATGGCAGAATATGTGAGCCTATAAAAATATGACCAGCTAATTGTAACCAACCATATTCTTAGCAAATAAATAATTCTAATTCTAATAATTCTAATGATGTTGAAAGGTAAGAATGATTTATTATTACTAAATAAAAAGCTTTTTCTTTTAAATAAATCGTTTGGTTGCTTAGGTGATATTTGCCGTACTTACCTACTTTAGTATATTTTTTGAGCGCGCGTTATTTTAATGGTGAAAATAATAAGAATTAATACTACGAAACTTCATCGTTAAACTTTGCTTTGAAAATCGATATCTGAAGATCTGTGTGGTTTCTGGCAATGAATCCGTTATTAGAATGAGAAAAAGTAGCCACCATATTGAACATTTTAGTTATTTAACCGATTGCTTTGAAAATCGATATCTGGAGATCTGTGTGGTTTCTGTCAAAGACTCCGTTATTAGTATGAGACAAAATATCCATTTAGAACTTTTTAGTTATTTAACCGATTGCTTTAAAAATCGTTATCAGGGGATCAGTGTGGATTCCGACAATGAATCTGATAATAGAATGAGGAAAGTAGCCGCCATCTTTAACTTATTAGTTATTCAACCGATTGCTTTGAAAATCGATATCTAGGGATCTGTGTGGTTTCTGAGAACGACTCCGTATTTAGTATGAGACAAAAAAGCCCTCATCTTGAACTTTTTAGTTATTCAATCGATTGCTTTAAAAATCAATATCAGGGGATCTGTGTGGTTTCCGACAATGAATCCGATAACAGAATGAGGAAAGTAGCCGCCATCATTTATTTATTAGTTTTTAATTTTTTTTTAATTAAGAGTGACAACCCTTATGCTTTGCTAGTTATCCAAACAAAAGCGCTAACTAGCTGAGATACAGCGCTAACTAAACAATAACTTTTTCAATTTTACAAAAATAAGAGGACAACCCTAGCGCTCAATTGACGCGTAGGTATATAAAACAAGAAAAAGGCCGAGATTCCGTACTGGTTTAGCTTATATTTATACTGTGCTAAAGTTCAGTATATTATGAAAATTAAAACAATTTTATTTGAGTGTCACCAGAAAGGTTTGCATATTGTCTTTGTTTGGATTCCAGGTCATGTAGGCATTATGGGCAATGAAACTGCTGATACTTGCGCTAAGCAAGCTACTGTCAACGGTACTTTTACTCATTCTGGCTTATACACCAACGATGTCACATTATTAGCTAAGAAAGACCTCTTCTTGAACTGGTCGTATTACTGGAAAAAGATCAGCGTTTTTAAAGGTTTTGCCAACATCCAACTAGACATTCCCCATATACCATGGTTTTTTAAATATCGCAGTGCCAATAAGAGAGTGACTTCTGTTGTTTGCAGACTTAGATTGGGAAATGTGTGTACTCCAGTTTTTTTGGCTAAGATAAGAGTGAAAGACAGTTCCTTATGCGAGTGTGGGCTTGACGAAGGTACAACAGAACATATATTTTTTAATTGCCCTAAAAACAACCCCTCCTTATACTCCCTTCTCCCTCCGCGTATCCCTCAGCCTACTAATTTTAAATCCGTATTAGCATTTCGTAGATACTGATTTTGTCAAAGTCCAGTGTTCGTTCATTAACACTAATAATATTAAATTGTAACGCAAATCTTTATCTGCTTCACTCACTTACTAACCCATCTATTTGTTATTGTTACAGGTATCTCAACAGTAGCTCAGTAGACAGTCCCTCAAAATTAAATCTTATTTACTGGTAGTTCTCCTCTTTTATGCATAACGCCTTAAAGTTTAAAGCAGAGTCACAAACAAAAACTAAACCACATTGTCTACCCAAAAACTAGACACTGGCTAAATCATAGCGAGCCATCAAATAAGAAATTAAATTGAAGTGAAGCGTCATGTGTGCAGTTTTGTTTTATTTTCAAAAATTTGTGTTATTTCGAACATTATTGTGAAATAATAGTGGATTATTAACCCTTAAGTGTTTGTGAACGTGCATGAGTGTTGGCAAATGAAACAAAACAGTGCAACATCACTTTTCAAATTCTCTCAAGAAGTCCGCGTGAGACCTCAATAAAGTCCCACATCTCTACTGAGGACTTAAGGGGTTTGGGGGAACATTATTTATCATTCATCATCTTAATCACCACTCATTAACATCAAGGGAAAAGAAGAAATAAGAAAAACTAATGACTAGGCAGTATGGTCTCAGACCTTAGCCTGTTCCTTCACGGAACAAATTTATTTTTAGAAAAACCAATGGTCTGTCGGCGTTAGAGATGCCGAACTATCGATAGTTGACCTCGAAAATCATTTAGAATATCGATAGGACTATCGATAGTATTGATACTATAGATAGCACGAAATAAATAAATTTAAATAATAATAAATTTTTGTTTACGCTTACACCAATTATCTAGACCAAGATGAGTATTCTTGTGAAACTCGTTTATATGGTAAGATAACGGATAAATATACATAAACATAGAATAAACACCCAGACCCGAAATCAATTAAGAAAAACAGTTTTTCTCTAAATTGACCCGACCGGGGATCGAACCCGGGACCTCAGAGATGGCGACATCATGAAAACCAGTGTACAAACCACTCGACCAAGGAGGTCGTCAAATATGATAATACTATTGATAACTTGCAATAGTATCGATAGTATCGATACTATTGTATACTATCGATACTATCGATAGTTTTGGACTATCTATGGTTGTTAATTTTTGATAGTATTGTAAAGTTTCGTAATGTAGGTAGGTAAACAAATTCTGTTTGTGTCATAAAGAATTGCGTGTGTTCAAACTGATAAATATATATTATATATACCATTATACCAAATGTAATTACATGCAATAGTATTGCAAAATACATAACTATTGATAGTTCAAAACTCGATAGTATCGATAGTACGCTCGTCTTAGATGAAAATAGTAACGATAGTATCGAATGCGTAGTGACTATCAAGACGTAATACTATCGATAGTATTTATACTATTGCGAGTCATCAATACTATTACCACATTTTGTTCTAATGATACTATCGATAGTATCGATACTATCGATAGTACTATTTCTACTATTGCCGAACTATCGATAGACTATCAATAGCCTATCGATAGAGAGCTATCGATCGGCATCACTAGTCTGCGTAGCATCTCTACAATTGTTTTCTGTCTGTGATCTCTACTCTACGAAGTACTTTTTCGAGTTTCGCTGTTCTTTCGTTTCGTTTGTTCGCTTTTCGACTGAGCAACAAAACTACAAACCCAAACAAGACGAAGCGAAAAGCAAAAGTTAAAATAAAGCCGTCCTCTAATTGTCTTGCCAATAAAACCAGGCTCTCTTTTCTCCTTCGCATCGCATCTGAAGATATGAATTACATATATATCAAGACAGAGGACGACTGTGAACCACCAACTACTTTGAAGCTAGTTGAAGCTGATAAACCGATCAAGGAAGTTGACAAGAAACAGAAAGAAGTGCAGCCTATTACGTAAGTTTCTTTTTATCAATAATTACGGGTAAACAAGCACTTTACTTTCATCTCACCTGGTGGTAAGTGACGAAGGTCAACTACTGAGGAACTGGCTATCTTATCTCTTTATCTGTCGCAACACTACAATGCTATGTTAATAGCATTGCCTTTCATTAGATAAGATGGTAGTAGTTAGCCAGGCAGACTTAACAAGTACCACCACCAACTAAACTAAGTACACACAGATGTTGGAAAAAGACATTAAAATGGTAATTTTGTTACTTTAAATACCTGTTTTATGGAACATCATTCTTTATTTATTAGCTCTTTTTTTTCAATGATACCTAAAACACAAAAGCATTATTGTTTGCTTAGCTTAGGTATTACGCTGTTCATATTATTATGTACACTAACCCCAATTAAGTCTTTTGTATTTGAGCTAAGTTTTTTTTACTGCAATAAATTATCTTATCTTAAATATTCTGTGGTAATGTTAATTATACTTTACTGTATTGTCTTCAGGGGCCCGTTTGAATGCATTCAAAATGGTTTTTGCCACAGAACATTCTTCTCTTGCTGCGAATACTCAACTCACTATCGGGACGAACATACGCACAGAGCAAAAGTGAGTTATTCATTATTATTGTGTAGAGAGTAAAGTACAGCCTGTGTGCTGTCCCACAGCTGGGCAGAGCCCTCCATCATTGGAATCAAGGCATTGCTACAATTTGTGGGCATGGGCTTAATTACAACGCTGCTTGCGAAATGCGGGTTGGTGATCACATACCTGCATTGAAAAATCCAAAAATACATTTTGTCCGACCTGAAAATTGAACCCGGTACCTCCAGATAATTAGCAAAACGCTTGACAACTCGGTCACCAAGACATTTTGTACTATTTGGAAAATTTGTGGTAGCGGCTCTAGCTCGGCAAAGAAATACTGTCCTCATCTCTTATGTTGGTTGTTGTAAAAGGCGACTAATGGACTTAGGATTGCTCGTACATCCAACAACATAGAACGGCGATGGGCTCCTCACATATCACACTAAGCGCATATTCAGTTATTATTTTAGGTGCCGTGGAGTGTGACATAATGCACTGCTTTTGCGAACTGCATTGCTCTGACTAAAGTCCTTTGAGGACAATAGCCGTTAGTGTATTTATGAACATTAATTTAATGTATGTTATCAAAAGTCTTTTTAGTGAATTTCATGATATGAATGAAAAAAATATTTTATTACATTGTTTAAATTATGAAAAATCAACTGTCAAACTGAATTCCTATAAAAGAGCGTAATGGCAATTTTACAAAAGCCATATGTACCTACAATTTCTGCACCGAAAGTAAAAAAAAAATTGACATTTTGTTTTTCTTGTGACACGACATAGTGACTGCTGCGCCTGCCTGATGGTAAGCAGCCGATGCAGTCCAAAATAACGAGAGCGCTCCTCACCGTGAAATAAGCACGGTAACAAGCGCACCCATTCATGACAGCCTGCATAAATGCCGTTTTACGCCCCTATTAAAAGACCCAGGACTATTATGGAGCGACAGCGTCATTTGACAAGGGAAGAGATGTTAAGAGCCGTTGGATTGTTGGAAGCTGGTTCCAGGCAACGTACTGTGGCTGCCGCCATTGGCACTACACGGAGTGTCATAGGCCGCCTCTGGACACGCTGTCGCACCATGGGCAGCATGGCCGAGCGACATGGAGGAAGATCTCCTATCACCACTCGTAGACAAGACCGGTACATCCAAAACACTGCTTGACGGAATCGTACCATGACCGCTATGATGTTGGCCACAAGGCTCCACAGCGCTTCAATCTTGCTGGTAAGCGACCAAACAATCCGGAATCGTTGACACGAAGTGCGTCTGCGTTCCCGAAGGCCGCTGAGGGTCCGACTCATAGCACCCCACAAACTGGGGCCCGTTTACAATGGGCTTGCAAACAACGTAATTGGGAGGAAGAAGACTGGCGCTGTGTTTGCTTCTCTGATGAATCGCTTTTCGGTATGAGGCTGGATACAATACGCACTCGAGTTTGGAGGACCTCTGGACGTCAAGAACGCATGACATTCTGTCAGGAAGTTCATCGATTCAATTTGTATATTTTAATATTGTTGGCAGGGTGTCCGCTGCCAATTTTGCGAGAAGCCGCTATCTTTGGACGTGGATGAGCAGCATCCATACGCATGTAAGGTGAGTTTCATGCTCTATGAGAGTTCATTACAAGTATTCAGGTTGAAATGTTCATTTTAAAGGTATGTTAACTTAGTATACCTTGTGTACTTATACACGACTAGCGGATCCTCGCAGTTTTGCCCGCGTGGTACCCGTTCCCGTGGGAATACCGGGATAAAATATCGGCCTATGTCACATGGGAAGAATGTAGCTTTCTAATGGTCAAAGTATTTTCTAAATCGGTCCAGTAGTTTCGCAGCCTATTCAATTCAAACAAACATTCAAACAATCAAATCTTTTCTCTTTATAATTGTACGGGCAAGCTCCGTACAGTTTTGCCTCATCAGCATTTCACGCCACACTCGCTGACTTTTTATCGGTGATCAGGACCTACTGATTCCGACTAAGTAAATGATGGCCATTGCAATAATTATAGTAAGTAGTTACATGTTTACTTTATATTTTTAATAAGGTAACCAAAATAATTAGAATGTATGGTCTTCCTACATTACATTTAACCACGAAATGATGGCATGCCCCTCCACAATTTGTTTGAATGTGTGTGTGCATATACTTCACATTGTACAGTAAAGCAAAGTAAACAGTAAAGTGCTGACTGCTGAAAAGATGCAACAATATATTTACCAAAAAGACGGTTATTGTTATGGATAACGCATCTTATCACAAGACTTTAGCGAAGAAAACACCTACTTCAAATAACTCGGTTCAAATCCTGTTCGTGGAAACTTTTTCCACACTGTCTATTTCAATTTGTAATTTGTTCGCTACAAAATTTGTGTTTTAATTATATAAACAATAACATTGCTAGCACAATTTGTGAATGGATGCTTTGAGGAGGGTACATTTCCAAGCACTCTTAAGATATCTATTGTCAAGCCACTATATAAGCGCGAAGAGAGGCATAATTTAAACAACTACAGACCCATTGCCCTTATCCCAGTTTTGTCAAAGGTTTTTGAAAGGGTCATGCAGGTCAGACTAATCTCGTTTTTTGCAAAAAATACCATAATCAGGGAAGAACAATTTGGGTTTCGCATGGGAAGGTCGACAGCATTGGCCTGTTACTCCCTTATAAAGAATATAACAATCCACATGGGTAGGAGGGTTCCCGTATCCACCATTCTGTTCGGCATGAGTAAGGCGTTTGACTATGTCAATCATAAGACACTTCTGTCTAAGCTCGAGCGTTATGGAGTGCGAGGAACTGCGTATAATTGGATAAGGAGCTATCTCGATGAAAGGACACAGTTTGTGGAAATATCAAAGCAGGATGACATGCTCCAGAGTGTGACATATAGATCAAATATTAGAGTGAATAACTCGGGTGTCCCACAGGGTAGCATATTGGGACCATTACTCTTCATTCTATACATCAATGACCTTCCCAAATGTACGCAATATCCAGTAACACTATTTGCTGATGATATTTCAGTGACAATACACAAAATACCTAACATTAACTATAATGATGAAATAAATAATGTAATTAGAGATATAACAAATTGGCTAGAACATAATGATTTAAAAATGAATAGGGGTAAAACAAAGTATGTACAATTTCACAACAAAAATGGAAAAGCTCAACAATTATCAGTACACAACAATAACGATCCCATTGCCATGACTGCATCAGCGACTTTTCTCGGTATTGTGATCGATTCCGAACTCACATGGCAAAATCATATTGAAATTGTATGCCAGAGAATAAACAGGTTTGTGTTCGCTCTGTATCGTCTCTCAAAGTTAGCTAACCTTAAGACAGCTCTGATATCATACCATGGATACGTTGGTTCTATACTGAGGTATGGGCTGATTCTGTGGGGGAACTTGACACACATTAGTCGTGTTTTCATCCTGCAGAAAAAATGTATAAGATCCATTTGCGATATAGGACAGATGGAATCATGTAGACCTCTCTTTAAAAAGTTAAGAATTCTCACATTACCATCCCTATACATATTTGAAATTTTAACATTTACAAAGAAACATGCTAACCTCTTCACAAAACAAAAGGATGACTATAATCGTGGTGGTACAAGGAGGTACCCATGGAAGTTATCTGTGCTCCAAGCAGGCACAGCTTGTATTTCGAGAAATTGTCATACGAGGGCCACACCGAAAAGATCGGGAATGGAATACTTTTGAATAAATTAGACTTAAAATCTTTTTGGTATTTGAAATTTAGTATTCTTACGAACTTAATTCCATTTTTGAAAAATAAAAATTTTCAAAAAAAGAAGAGTGGTAGCTATTTCAAATTAAGAAGTCAGTGAGAAAATGGAGCTTACGCGGGAACATTTCCGTGCGATAATTTTTCACAACTTTCGCCGAGGTTTATCTCAAGAACAATGTCTTGCCGAGCTTGTTTCTATTTATGAACTTGAAGCACCTAGTAAAACGACTATATATCGCTGGTATTCTGAGTTCCGTCGAGGACGTTTATCTCTTACCACAGTTCCTTCTACTGGTCGGCCAAAAACAGCGGTAACACAAGAAAACATCGATGCTGTACGCCAAATAATACAAGAAGATAGACATGTGACATACGAGCAGATACGGGCTTCCCTCAGCATTGGTATGACAGCCATTCAAATAATATTGCATGATGAACTGGGTGTCAGGAAGTTAGTTTCCCGCTGGGTGCCCCATCGCTTGACCGAAGAACAAAAGTCGGCTCGTGTTAATTGGTGTCGGTCTTCTCTGCAACGGTTCGATAGAGGGAGCTCAAATGCTGTTTACAATATCGTCTCGGGTGATGAATCGTGGATTTATTCATATGAGCCCGAAAGAAAACACCAATCGGCTGTTTGGGTCTACGAAGGTGAGGTCAAACCAACAAAAGTTGTGCGCTCTCGTAGCGTGTCGAAAAAAATGGTCGCTTCGTTTGTATCGAAAACCGGACATGTGGCTACAATTCCTTTACAGGAACGGAAAACGGTTACTGCTAAATGGTACACAACAGTTTGTTTGCCGGAAGTCATAAGAGAACTTCGTAAAAGTAATCCGAACCGTCGCATAATCCTTCACCACGATAATGCGAGTTCCCACACCGCTCGGCAAACGATCGCGTTTTTAAATCAGGAAAACGTGGAGTTGATGGACCATCCTCCATACAGCCCTGACCTGAGCCCCAAAGATTACTTTACATTCCCAAGAACTAAAGATTTGCTACGTGGTCAACGGTTTCCAGGTCCAGAAGAGGCAGTCCAAGCTTATAAATCGGCCGTTTCGACTATGTCTACTTCAGACTGGAATTACTGTTACAATAATTGGTTTGAACGAATGCAAAAGTGCATTGATTGTCACGGAGAATACTTCGAAAAACAATGAAAGTAAATATTATTGTGTTATCTTTGTAGTTTTTTCTATTCCCGATCATTTCGGTGTGGCCCTCGTAGCATGTGCGTTAGACTATTTAATTTACTTCCGAACCACATTCAAAATTTTCAACTTAATGTTTTTAAAAGAATTATTCTCTGTGTTCTAATTGATAACTGTTTTTATGACATAAATGAATTTATAAAATTTTGCCGAGATGGTCACTGACGAATTGTGATCGATTTCTGACATGTTAGATTGACAATAACTACACTCGGCGTCAAAAAAATCGCACCTCTTAGAAAATCACTTTCAAATGTCATTTACTCTTGATATGCACATGCAGTCGCATTAATTATGATTTTATTTACAAGGTTACTTAATTAACTTAATAAAAAACATTACTTTTCATTATCAAATAAAACCTAATGCAACAAATAAAGTGTCACAAAAATTCGATGCAAATTTTGCTACCCGTGAGAGTTGCTAGTTGCGCTTCCTTTGTGGGTATAAAACGGTCAACACGGGTTCAATGTGGGTCATTCGCTATTCAACCGTTGAAGAGGACACACGCACAGATTTTGATGGATACCACAGCTGATAAAGCCGCTCAAGTGGTTGCACTACTGCAATCAGGGGTGCGGCAGTGTGATGTCGCCCGGCAACTGAACCTGAGCCGTTATTCCGTTCGAAGAGTGTACCAGCGCTTCATAGAGACCGGTGGCTATATCCGCAGACACGGTTCGGGTAGACGTCGCTGCACTTCGGAAAGAGACGACCGGTTCGTTGTGTCGAACTCTTTGAGAAATCGTTTCTCCAACGCTGTTGAGTTGCAACAGCAGCTCCAGGCAGTTCGCAGACGCACCGTAAGCGTATCTACGGTTAGAAGAAGATTGAAGGAGAAGAAGATAGCGGCCCACAGAGCTGCTACGGGTCCAAAATTGACTGCAGCGCATCGGCGAGCCCGCTTGCAGTTTGCTCGTGACCACGTCGATTGGACCCTTGAGCAGTGGAGAGCTGTTCTCTTCTCAGACGAGACGCGAGTGTGTCTTTTCTGCAACGACCGACGGAGAAGAGTATACCGGAGGCAGGGTGAACGTTTCGCCCAAGCCTGCATCCAGGAGACGGTGGAATATGGTGGCGGATCCTGCATGTTCTGGGGCGGTATGTCTGCTGCCGGCAAAACCGACCTTGTCTGCGTCTCCCGGACTGGAGGTGCTCGCGGACAAGGGTTGCTGACTGCTCGCCGCTATGTCACTGAGGTCCTGGAAGTGCATGTGGTCCCCTTTGCCGAATCTTTTGGCGAGGGGTTCACATTAATGCACGACAACGCTCGCGCTCACACTGCAGGCATCGTGAGCGACTTCTTGCAGAGGTCCCAAATCTCTGTGATGCAGTGGCCAGCGCGAAGTCCGGATCTGAATCCTATAGAGCACCTCTGGGACCATCTTAAACGTAAGGTTCGATCTCGGGATCCAGCTCCTTCGACTCTACAGGAGCTCCAAGACGCGGTGATTGAAGAATGGGGGCTTATCCCTCAAGAAGAGCTCCTGAAGTTGGTGAGGTCCATGAGGGACCGTATGGAAGCCGTGATCAGGGCAAGGGGGGGTAACACTAGATTTTAAGTTAATTTTAAGACACTTTTTGTACATTTTTCTTTGTAAATTATCTGTTGTTAATTAGGACTTAATTAAGGATTTTTATTATTTTATTAATTTTAATGTTGTTTGTATAATTATAATTAAACAGAAAGTTAAATTTAATTGTTTTTTGATACTCCTTTTTGTTACCTTTCTAATGATACCCAACACTATCCTCTACATAAGGTTTAAGAATTTTTAAAGATGATTTTTAAAAGGTGCGATTTTTTTGACGCCGAGTGTATTTATAAATCATTATTAATTTTAAGGTTGACATTATTATTATTCTGACATTCTGCATTTAAGACACCTGCACAATTATATATCATCCATTGGCATTGACATCGTACTGTTCTATTTGATGGTTGAAATGCTTGTAATTTTATGGTTGAGATTGTTACTTATTTGACATTTTGCATTTTTTGACTTTGCTTGTGTAATTGTTTAACATTCATTGACGTTGACATTTTACAGTTTTATTTATTTAAAATACTATTGTAATTTTGGAATTCTAATTTAATGTGATATTTTATAAGTACTTCCTAATTTAATTGCATGGCGACGAAATGTTTGCATATCGATAATTCGGTAAAACATGTTTGTTCATATTATATTATAAGACCTTAAAATTGTACCATGTTTTGTGCAAATAAATTTATTGACTTAAATACATTATTAAAATAAAAACATACCTTTTGACGAATCCGTGAAAAAGATCGATCTTTAAGATATCATTTTAAGGAACAAATAGGACAAAAGGGCCTTTGCTATTGGTTCGATTACAAAACAGTACAAGTGCTTTTTTTACATAATTTAACAAAAAAAACAAAACCGTCTATTTATTTAACTTTATTATAAATAACAGCAATACTACAAAGAGGAAATATAATTAAGCAACCATGACGTATGTGAATCATAATCATCACATACGGCATAATAGCAATATCATCATCATCATCAGCCTATAAACGTCCCACTGCTGGGCACAGGCCTCCCACGTGGACAATAGCACGTGGGGATATTGGGCCATAACCCACCACGCTGGCCCAATGCGGGTTGGTGGGTTTTAACGACTGTTATCTTACGACAACAACAGGGACCAACGGCTTAACGGCTTAACGTGCTTTCCGAAGCACAGAGGAGCTCGAGATGTTTTTTTAATTGGTCACCCATCCAGCGACCCGGCATTGCGAAAGTGGCTTAGCGAGCAAGATCGCAAGCGGAACGCGGTAGCCGCTGCGCCATCGACTCCTCTCAGAGCAATAATTTCGAATTAATTTTGATTTGTGTGTGCTGACAGCTCACTGACTGACAGTACCTATACAAATTCAAGTCAAGAGGTCCCGGCAGGTGATCGAGCGACAGATCCATGTTTTTGTTTAGGTACGGTCTACAGTTGCCATAGTTACAGAATTCACACATCTGCACTTGAACACCGGTGCATTGTAAATATTATTACGCAGACACTTACCATACGACAAAACATCGTGGTTGATCTCTACTTAAGAAGAGGTTTTATTTGTAACATGGAGGAGTAGGATGGCCATGATTTTAATATTCATAGTTATTAACTTTACTTCCAAGACAAAAAAAAATAAAAATGGAGACATGTAAGATTTATTATTAGGTATTGCATTGCAATGGCCATCATTGACTTAGTCGGAATCAGTTGGTCCTGATCACCGATACAAGGCAGCGTGTGTAACCGTGGCGCGCAGCGGGCACAGAATACTACCACCCCCTCTCTTCCCTTGGGTGTCGTAAAAGGGCACTTATGTACTAAAGACATTTCAGACTGCGACACAAAGATAGACGAGGTGGACGAAATTAATTTTCTTGGAGTCACTATAGATGCTCATTTAAACTGGAAAGCACACGTATCTAAAATTAATAAAAAAATATCTAGTTATTGTTATGCTCTTTCTATACTGGCTGAGACAACTTCAGTAGATGTAACTAAATCTGCTTATTTTGGACAAGTTTATCCACTATTAACTTATGGCATTATATTTTGGGGAAACTCTGTTAATGTCCAGTCAACTTTTATTCTGCAAAAGAGATGCTTGCGTATTATATACAGCATGTATTCAGATGAATCCCTTAGAAGTGTTTTTAAGGAAAAAGGTTTTCTGACTCTGGCTAACATTTACATCTTAGAAATATCAATTTTTGTTAAAAAAAGTCCAGAATATTTCGAAAGCAACAATATGCGTCAAAATGTCCGCGATATATATAAGCACAATCTAAGTATTCCTAGGATAAATAATCACATGTTTTATAAGAGTGCTTTCAGTACCAGCATAAGAGTTTTTAACCATTTGCCATCTAATATCAAAGCCCTTGATCTACTTAAGTTTAAGTCATCTTTAAAAACCTGGCTTGTAAAGAATGTTTTTTACACTTTAGATGAATACTTTCATACTAAAAATAATTAAGTTAAGTTGCTATTTAGCGTAATAATGTTGCATGCCCGTAATGGGAATTACTGTTGATTCCCATGTATTGTATTATCACCAGCAAAATGTACACAGTATCAGCAATAAATATATTTCTATTTCTATTTCTATTTCATACATCCAACAACATAGAGCGGCGATGGACTCACCACCTGTCACGCTGAGCATATGTGCAGTCGCTATTTGGTGAAAAGAGGACTATGGCAGAGGACTGCTTTTACAGTCCTCTTAGCCTAGTCTCTGACTAACCCTTCGGGGATAATAGTCGTGATTATGTATGTATGCATGTAGTATTAGAATTCACAATAACAAGATGATAACATGCTTTCTGCGATGAAATTCTGATTGTTTCCGCAAATTGACTCGTAAACCAATCACATCAACCTTAGCTAATGTATATTCCATTACCTCTTAGCTAGAATCTGTAATTTACTTACTTAAAATAATTTTAATACAAAGTCACTTGGATGTTTTCAGTCTCTCGCAAAACAAGTTTTAAAGTGTAATTTATCTGTGTAATATTAGTGTGTTTTGTTGTAAGTACAGTCGGCGGCAGATCAACCTACCCAAATCTGTCAAATTTCTCCAATGAATATTGATACTTATAACCAAACAGTAAAGTCCAAAATTTATTGTAGAAATTTGACAGTTTTGGGTAGGTTGATCTGCCGCCGTGTGTACACTGTAGTGTACGAGGATAATAAATGATACGCGGCCGTTCTGACAATAAATAGGCATTGCGAAAGGGGGGAGAGACAGAGAGGAGTCAAGAGAGGGAGTGGTAGTATTCGTTTAATCAGCCGGTACGCGACGAAGCTCAGCACGGTGAATTTCTTAATCTATAAAAAAGAATACATGACTGAACCTCATTGCTTTTTGTTCAGGACGAGATTCCTGAGGGCAGCTCGTCCAAAGAGATCGACGCGGAAGCCCTCGCCGACTCGTTCGAGGAAATGAACGCGAAGCCAAAACACAACGGGCTGGTCGAGGCCAGCATTGAGGTCAGTAAGCACACAAGCCACACAGACACAGGTGCACGACTATTATCCCCGAAGGGTTAGTCAGAGACTAGACTATGAGGACCGCAGAAGTTACAACCGGAATGAACTTGTGTGTGACTGACACTGAGAACATGCTGAGTCATGTCTCGAATTGGGGCCGACATAACCTAGTCCACTTTAACCCCTCCAAAGCACAAGTTTGCGCATTTACTGCGAAAAAACATACCGTCGTCGTATACATACCACTTACAACCGTATAAAGCATAGGTTAGGCCGCATATGGAATACTGCTCCCATCTTTGGGCTGGAGCACCCCAATACCAACTCCTTCCATTTGACCGCATTCAACGCAGAGCTGGTCGAATTGTCGACGACGTGGTTATTTCAGGTCGGCTCGATCCACTGGCTCTTCGGAGAGACGTTGCGTCTGTCTGTATATTGTACCGCATATATCATGGAAAGTGTTCTGAGGAATTGTTCGGCTTGATCCCTACCGCTGATTTCCTTCACCGCACTACACGCAATCTTCTGTCATTCCATCAACATCACCTTGATGGATCGCGATCTACCACTGTGCGTTTTTCCACGAAATTTCTTGCGTTGAACTACAGTGTTGTGGGACTAGCTCTCGGCGGCGGTATTTCCGGACCGTTACGACTTAGGGATCTTCAAGAAACGAGTCTATTCCTTCCTTAAGGACCGGCAACGCGTCTGCGATTCCTCCGTTTTTGCGGGTGTCCATGGTGACTTGCTTGCTCGTTTGCCTCCCTCTGTTATAAAAAAATCAGTTACACAAAACCGGAGAAAGATACAGCCATTGCAGAGTTCCTTGCGGTTCCTCCCGTCATAAGTTCATTTTGAACGAACACTTTTTTTATTATTAATTACATTGCTTCGAAAGGCACTTAAACGTAATGCCGTTGGTCCCGGTGGTTGTCGTAAAATGGATGTCGTTTAAACCCACCAACCACCGCATTGGGCCAGCCCAATCTCCCTATGTGCTTTTAGTCCATGTGGAAAGCCTGTGTCCAGTGGGACATTTATAGGCTGATGACTATGATGATGGTGATGGTGACACATTGAAACGCATAATGTTTATTGCCATCATTTTAATTGCCATACATCATATGGCATACAATTCAAAAAGCATAATACCATGTAGCAAATTTTTTATTACGCATAAACTTAATAACGCAGAATCGTTAAAAGACATATTAATAAGATCCATAGTCGTTAAAATCTATATTACTGTTTGTCATAATTTTAATAAGCATATTTTAAAACGCATAATTCATAATTTTATAAAGCATAATCGAGGTTATTTTTTATTAAACAACAAAAACTAACTGCCTTACTCCTGTAGGTCACGTGTGTCTTAAATTTTAATTTTTTTTATTAAACAACACAAATCTAACTCCATCAAGATGTATTTTTCTATAGCTCCTAACATGTCAAGCTCATCAACTCTTCATCTTCTATTTCACACATTGAAGGTTAGTTTTAATGAGATTTCAAATGCATATATCTCCATAACTATGTACTGGTGACACATTAAAACGCAGAATGTTTATTGCCATAATGCTTTTTGAATATTATGTCTTCTGATTATTATGTCAAATAAAAAATATGCCGTTTGTTACGTATGCTTATCGAAATTATGCCTTTTATATTTTGGCCATTTATGTTATGCGTTATGAAGTATGCCATAAAGACATATGGCAAGTCACGATTATGGCCATTATCATTATGCATTGTCAGTTTATGGCGAAAAACGTTATGCGTTTCATTAGGTAACCGATGATGATTTATTATTTATAATTCTCTTGGCGTGGTTGGCTATTCGCTATATTAATTTTAGATCCACGAAGGCAACAACAAATGGTCGCACGTGGTGGACGCAGCAGACGCAAACGCATCCAACTGGTGCGAGCAGAACCTCGCGGCGTCCCAGCACCAGGGGCAGATAGACTACAGGCGGGTATATTACGACTACACTACAGAACACAGGGCAGATCACAAGCAAATATTATGATAACTACTATACACCCTCTGACACATGGCAGATATAGTAAACACACATCCATATTCACGAGTATTATCCCCTTGGGTTAGTCAGAGAGCAGGCAACGAGGACCGCAGAAGCAGTGCACCCTGTGCACCTTTCACCAAGTAACAACTGCACATGTGCTCAGCGTGATAGGCGGTGAGCCCATCGCCGCACAGTGCTGTTGGATGTATGTGCAGTCACAGGTCCGTTGGTCGCCTGCAACGGCACCCAATCACCCAAGGCGCTGGCCACACAGAAAAGACAGAAAACACGTAACACGAGGGGGGGCGCCGCCGCACATTGGCTCGTCGCCATACAAACGGTTGGACGTTGCCTTTAAAACTTAGGTTGAAATCTGTTATGTTTGTATGAGTCAAGCGATGTGCGCTGCGACGCACGCCTAGCCAGTCACAATAAACCATACGCGATACAAGACGTCTTCCATTTAGCAGTGGCGAACGCGGAAAAAAATAATTGATCTCGGTATTGGACAATTAAAAGTTGGCAGTGTAATATCTTGTGACAATGTCGGTGGGACGAGTTCGGGAATTCGACGTTAAAGCCGGTAACTGGTCAAGTTATACGGAGAGAATCGAAATGTACTTTTTGGTCAATAAGGTGGAAGACAAATTTAAACTACCGACTTTAATTTCGGTCATGGGAGAAGAAGCTTACGACTTGTTAGCAACGTTGGCTAGTCCTCAGAAGCCATCCGAATTAACGTTTAATCGAGCAGTGGAGTTATTGTCAGCGCATCTGCAGCCAAAACCGTCAGTGCTGGCCGAAAGGTATAAATTTCGGCAACGGCGGCAACTTGGTGATGAATCGATCGCGGACTACGTGACGGAATTAAAGAAATTGGCCAAAAATTGCGAATTTAAAACCACTTTAGACGAAAATCTCCGGGACCAGTTGGTGTGTGGGCTGAAAAGTGAAGTAATTCGGCAAAGATTGTTTTCAGAAGAAAACATCTCATATAATCGAGCGATAGCTTTGTCATTATCATTGGAGGCCGCCGAGCGCGATGCGAACGCGGTAGAACGCAACGCGCTCCCAGAAAATTTACACAAGTTATCTTTGAATGAGTGTCCAAATTGCGGAGATCAAAGACACAAAGCCATAGATTGTGTCTATAAGGATTACGTGTGCAGTTGGTGTCAGGAGATCGGCCACTTGAGGAGGAAATGTCCTAAAAGGCATTCATGTGCAGAGTCGGCGGAATGGCGCAGTAGTTATTATAATGCAAGATCCGCGGTTATCATGAGGAGGACTCGAGTTCCAGCGAACAAAACATGTATCAAATGTCGTTGAGTAATTACAAACCGGTGCGTATAACAATAACAGTTGAAAATTGTTTACTTGAAATGGAAGTAGATACGGGTTCAGCGTTATCTTGCATTAGCAAAAACATTTATGATGATTTTTTTTGTTACTTGAAATTAATTCCTTGTTCGTTAAATATTAAGTTGTATGATGGATCTACAATTAAACCTGTGGGGTATATAGAAACTATCGTCGAGCATAAGGGAGTCGCAAAAAAATTAGATCTGTACGTTATCGATAAGGGAACAACAAATTTGATAGGTCGACAATGGTTAGCAGAATTGAATATACCTGTGTATGTTCACAAGGACTCTTTACAGAATAATTACATGGCAGGGGACGACTCAAAAAACAAAAATGTGATAAAACAAATTATTTCTAGGCATAAAACCCTGTTCGACGGCACATTGGGCAAATTCACGGGAGGGACAGCGGAGCTAAGGGTGCGCGAAGGGGCTGAGCCCATCTTTTGTCGCGGATGATGGATGTGTATCCATCGAGCCTGTGGAGCACTCGGACTGGGCCACGCCACTGGTGGTAGTGCGCAAGTCAGACGGAGGTTTGAGACTTTGTGCAGACTTTAAGGTAACTCTTAATAAAGTGCTAGAGGTTGATCGATATCCGGTTCCAAAAATGGAGGATTTATTTAGTAATCTCAGCGGAAATACCTATTTCAACAAGCTAGACCTTTCACAAGCTTATAATCAGGTAATTTTATCAGAAAATTCAAGGAAGTACACGGTTATTAATACACACCGTGGATTATTTAAATATAATCGCCTTGTGTACGGATTGTCGTCTAGTCCAGGTATTTTTCAGAAAATCATGGTAGATTTGTTTAAACACGTTAATGGCGTAGTGGTGTTTTACGACGATATCTTAATTAAAAGTTCTGATTTGAATAGTCATTTACAAACAATAAAGGTAGTACTGGACATATTAGAACAAAAAGGGTTGAAAATTAAAAAAAGTAAATGCAGTTTTCTGGCAAAAGAAGTAAAATACTTAGGGTTTATTATCGATACAAACGGTGTCCGAGTAGATCCAGAAAAAGTTAAGGCGATCACGTCGATGCCTCATCCTAATAACGTTAGCGAATTGAAATCATTTATTGGAATGGTAAATTTTTATGGGAAATTTATTAAGAATTTGAGCGTGCACCTTGCACCACTTTATAGTCTTTTAAAGAAAGGTAGACATTGGAAATGGGAAAGAGAACAAAATCTGGCTTTTAATAAGGTAAAAATTTTTTTGTGTAGTACAAAGGCTTTGACACATTTCGATATAGGAAGAGAGTCCGTGTTGACGGTGGACGCAACACCGCTCACGAGTTGAACTATAGCCAAATCCATAAAGAGGCTTTAGCGATCGTTTATGCGATGGAGAAATTTCATAATTATCTGTATGGCAGGAAATTCATACTACGAACCGATCATAAACCACTTGTGAGCATTTTCGGTGCTAACATTGGTATACCACAGTGACTAGTAGACTGCAACGCTGGGCGATTAAATTGTCGGCTTATGATTTTACGATTGAGTATGTTAGAACCGACAAAAATACGGCTGATGTACTTTCGCGCTTAATTAAATCACAAAAAAATGAAGTAGAATCTTTAGAAGTTCCCCTACCGGAGCAGACATATTTGCATTTTTCTTCGGAAGCTTTATTACTAGATTACAATATACTAAAAAAAGAAACCGGCCGAGACCCAATTTTATCTCGAGTTTTAAGTTATATAGTAGACGGTTGGCCGACAGATGTAGAAATCAAACAATTAAAACCATATTTTAATAGACGACAAGAGTTGTATGCAGAACTGGGCTGCATTATGTGGGGCCATCGGGTGGTCATACCGTCTATTTGTAGAAGTAAAGTCATTGCGGAGCTTCACGATCCTCATATGGGTATGGTAAAAACAAAATCGTTGGCCCGGAGCTACGTTTGGTGGCCGGGAATCGATGAGGCCGTGGCCGAGGCTCCATTTAGATTTTTTAGGGCCCATAGGTGGTTCAACTTACTTAGTCGTAGTTGATTCGTGTTCGAAATGGATAGAGGCAATTAAAATGAAAACAACGACAGCAGGTGCAGTTATATCTGTACTCAGAGATCTTTGGTCGAGATTCGGGTTACCTAGACAAACGGTTAGCGATAATGGGCCCCCTTTTACAAGTGCCGAATTTCAAAATTTTTTAAGTTATAATGGTATCGAACACATTTTTTCAGCTCCGTATCATCCGGCTTCTAACGGAGCTGCTGAAAATGCGGTAAAAATCTGTAAAAGGGTAATAAAAAAGGCTTATAAACAAAACTTAGATGTATCTACGGCACTCAATAGATTCCTTTTAGCATATAGAAATACGGAACATAGTACTACAGGGGACAGTCCAGCGCATATTTTACAAGGCCGTAGTCTTCGTTTGAGACTAGACAATTTAAAAGCTGAAAGAGCTTCCCGGGTTGCGTTGCAACAGGCGCGCAGCGAGTCCGGCACGCTCGTGTGGTATCGCGAGTATAGGGGCTCGGACAAATGGGTATCTGGGACTATAATAAAAGCGATAGGGAGCAGCGATTACTGTATAGGATCCATTTTTGGAACCGAAATTCATAGACACATTGATCAACTTAAATTAAGAG
Organism: Scoparia ambigualis; assembly: GCA_963921215.1. Classification (NCBI taxonomy): domain Eukaryota; kingdom Metazoa; phylum Arthropoda; class Insecta; order Lepidoptera; family Crambidae; genus Scoparia; species Scoparia ambigualis. The sequence goes on along the minus strand of OY992523.1, from coordinate 1,303,165 downwards.
TTACAAAAAATCAAATCGCGAATCAAATTCCCTTGGAAGTAGTCAAACAAAAACTAGAATTAAATAAACACTCCCGTAAGTCTCTTGCAATGTCTACGACCAGTGGCGAGGCATCAAACATGACGAGCTGTGTATCAGAGCGACCGTCTAACAGCATAAATAGCTCCGGTCGGGACTCCCTCGATAGCACGCCGACAGCGGCGGGACAGGCTAGCGGGTCTATGGCTGCCTCCTCCGTGTGTGAGTCCAATGTGTCGGAGGAAAGGGAAAGCGTCCTCGTGTCAACTGAACAGGACAATAATAATAACGCAACAAGAGGCCGCCCCATGCGAATACGTAAACCGGTAGCACGTTATGGATTTGAAGAATTTGATTAATATACTTAGTTAGTAAGTAATAGTTAAGACATTGTAAGTTTTTAGTAGTAAGCTGCATTACACTGTATAACTAGTCATAGATTGTTTTTTTACAAATTGTAACTTGATTCTGTGTAAGTGGTGTTAAAGTAGACTATCTTTAAGACTATTAGTTAATAAGGGTGGAGGTGTTATGTTTGTATGAGTCAAGCGATGTGCGCTGCGACGCACGCCTAGCCAGTCACAATAAACCATACGCGATACAAGACGTCTTTCATTTAGCAAAATCTATGTCTACATTTAGTTGATAATAAAAGGTTACTTACTATACTATTGTAAACTACTCATTTTTTAATTTATTAAAATATATTTCATGGAAAAGTATAGACTTCAATCTAACACAAATGAATCTGTGCAAAAATTGATGAGGTTTAAACTCTTAATGTATTAAGATATAAGCTTTATTAATGTATTTCTTTTACATTATGTGACAGAGTATAATGCATTTATTTAAAAGACATAGCATTGTTTTCTACATTATGATTACTTTTTCAAGAACAGCGGGTCTATCGGCTAAAAAAATATGAATATGGACATGGGCTTCATTTGTCATTTGAAGTCCATATTTTGTCCTTATATGGGCATATTATGGGCTTCAAATGTCAAATGAAGCCAATGTCCATATTTATATTTTTTAGCCGATAGGGTAGCAGGTCAGTTTTACCGAAACGTTGACTTTTAAAGAAATCCCCAGAAACCCCCAAAGTGCTATTGTTTTAAATATTAAGGTAATATGTTGAGTAACTACTTTATGAAGTAATATTGATCTCATGTGACCGCATTTTAGAGAAAATGACAATAATAGTTTTGCCCTTACAGAAATATAATAGCAATGCGACTAATGTGTGTAAATCTGTAAAGGATAGGCGTAATATGTATTTATTCAAATATATTGTGGGTAGGCAAGTAACAATTGCTACGAAATGGCGTTGAGATAGCATTAATAGTTTGTGCACACTTATTTTTTTACAATAATGGAGAATTTGAAAACTAATCGTGATTTGTTCGTTTTTTTAAAAGATTGTATAAATCTGCGTCAGAGAGCAATTGCAAGTGTTTTATCTATTTTCTCCGATACTTTTTCGGCTAAAAACAAAGAGTAAGTACAATATTTGTATTTGAATTCTATCATTTATACTTACAACGATATTTACAGATTGTAATAATACGTGTCTATTTTATTTACAGACTACTGTCGAAAAAAATTGGACGATTTCTTGATACTATCAAATACAAAAAGAAGCAGTGTCAGGGAAATGAAGAAAGGTTTTTGTCAAATAACTCGGGTTGGCTTAACTTAAATATTGACTGGCATAAGTTAGATGAAGAGCAAAGTAGGTACTTCTGAAGCCACCACACCATCAACATCAAAAAAAGCCTTTCAAGATTTAAGTGATCGACAAAAAAGACGAAGAATTGAAACACTTAGGGCATCTCCTCCGGAACACATTAGTTACCTAACTTCTAAGAATTTGAAAAATCCAGATGCTTCATTTATATTGGAATTCATTCAAAAACATCCGCAACATGTTACTGAGATAAAAAAAAACGATGCGAACAGTTACTTTCAGGTTAACAAACATCCCTATTAAAGGAAGATGCTCTTGGGCTTTACGTTAATGTTGACTTAAATAAACAACAGTATTTACAAATCAGGTCAAAAGTTAATGAAATTTCACCCGGTATCTTTCCTAGTTATTTTTAAATAGTATCCGCAAAAGAAGAATGTTATCCACCCAAAGAGTCTATAATTATATCAGACATACAAGTAAAAATAGGCCTGCAAAGTTACTAATCTTGATAGTAATGAGCAGCATAATCTAACTTTATTATTGAAATGGGGATGTGATGGCGCTTCGGGCCAATCTACTTATAAACAAACATGTTCAGGCTCAAGTTTTGACGATTCGTCTATGTTAACTTGCAGTGTAGTACCTATTAAATTGTACAAAGGGGAACCAGATACCATTATTTGGCAGAATGAAGTAACTTCATCATCGAGATATTGTCGACCTATCCTATTTCGTTTTGAAAAAGAAAATCAAACCCTTACCAAGAATTGTATAAATGAAATAAACGAGGAAATTGATAACTTGGAACCATTTCTTTCTGCCAACATAATTGTTAATTACAAGTTATTGTTAACAATGGTCGATACCAAAATTTGTAATGATTTGACCGAAAATGCATCTGCTATGAAGTGTTACATATGTAATGCGAACCCCAAATCAATGAATGACTTAAATGTGACTTATTCCAGAGACTGCAATTCAGATAATTATAAATATGGCTTATCATCGCTTCACGCCTGGATCAGATCTTTTGAATGTCTCTTGCACATTGCATATAACTTACCCTTTCAATCCTGGGCAGCTCGTGGAAAAAAACAAAAATATAAAAAACAAAGGAAACAAATAATTCAAGATGATTTTAAAAATAAAACAGGACTTCTTGTTGATTTTGTTAAGAGGCCTATTACATCTCGACTGTAATTTTTGCGTAAAATGGTCAACTTTGGCGCTCTGGATCTCGGAATCAAAAATATATCAACAATTTTGACTTGATGAATAGTGTAGAATAGCTATTGGAATAGTGCGTAGTGGCCTCGCTTTTTGTAAATTTTGCTTAACTTATTAATTAAACCCAAAATTGCAGAGCAAGATTTTCATAAAATGCGCGGAGGCATTTTTTTGAGCTCATCGATTGAACTACTGTTCTAAGCAAATGAAATATAAAAAATAGAATGTTATCTCTTATATAGTCGTATAATGCTTAGCGGCCTCAAAATTTTTAGATATCGTTGATTATAAATAGAAAAAAAATCTTATTTTAAACCAAAAAACTTCGTAAATAGCTATATAAGTTAACTGTGAATTTGACCTATCTACGATAATATTATTGATGCAAAATTTATACCAGAATAATTGTTACTTCATGAGGAATAAAGATTTTATAATTTTAAATCATGAATTTATTATTCTATTTCGATAAAAACGATAAATACAACTGCAAAATTACTACAAAATGCGATGCGCCGGCCGTCCGCACTTCAGTACTACGCGAGCGCTCCTCAGCGTTGGACCTGTGTCGAATTTCTTCGCACCAATATCGATCGATCGAAGGGCAGTGCATATATAGTGCGACTACCATGTTTGATCACATAAGTATAATTTTACAAGTTTTTATTTAGCTTCAACTGTCCGTTTGTCCCTATCTACCGACCTCAATAGATAGGGTATCGCAACTGGAACTACGGGTCCGGTTGTGTTTTCAGAGGTACTACGGGGTTCCGGTTCTAGCCCCCCGCTGGTCGTGCCTTTAACCAGGCGCCTCCGGCGGGATCCGGACATGGGTTGGACTCGTAGTGGCGTGTGGTTAGCTGTAGAGCTTGGGAATGTTCGTTTGTCCTGGTATTGTGTGCCAGGACTTCCAAACTCGTGCACAGCGAGCGGGGCCTAGTAGCGGTCTCTGAGGGGCCAGAAGCGAAAAGTCCTGCGGGGAACGTGAGTTTCCCTTATAGTTGGCAGCTTTGTCCGGTGGTTTTCATTGGACATTGGTGTTGACATCTCCGGTACTAGTCTGGAGAACTAGTAGAGGCGGCCTCCTAGATGCCGTAGCCTCCGGTCCAGCCAGCCGCGTAGGACGTGGGAACTGGCTAGGCGCCCGGATGGGTTCCGAGAAGTGAGTGTGCTTACTACTCCGCTACCAAGGTGGACACTTGGGAGTCGACTTTAGAGTCGACGACCCTAGCAGTGGCAACTGCGAGTTGTGCCCTTCGTGCAACGAGAAGTGAGCGAGCTTGACAGCTCCGGTTACCTATCTGGACAATAGGCAGTGAACTACACGTGTTCACGGGGATACTCTCCTGAGACACTAGTCTTATGAGTACCGAATGAAGAGCGCGCTGCGGCGGGCACTAATTTGGCGTCAAGACCTAACGTTGGTGGTCTCCTGCCCGAGTGTTCTACTGGCGCAGGGACGTCTGGCACTTCTTGCAATAACCTAACGGTTGGTCTCGAGGTGCCAGTACAAATAAACTTAGTGAAGTAAGGAGAGGGGATGCCCGTTTGTCATCAAATCTTGCAAATTAAATTTGATCCACTTTCCGGTTACCGATTGAGCTGAAATTTTGCATACATGTGTAAATCGCGTGACAATGCAATATTATGATGACATGGTGCTAATCTGATGATGGAGCTGGAAGGTGGCCATAGAAACTTCACAATGAAACGACACAACCTCATCGAGTTTGGGTTTGTTTGAATTGTCTTGACGAGTAGTTTGTCTTTCAATGGTAACCAGGGTCTGATGATGGAGCTGGAAGGTGGTCATGGGAACTCTGTTATGAAACGTTGCAACTCCATCGAGTTTCGGCTTATTTCATTGGTCTTGACGAGTACTTCGTTTTTAGATGGTTACCAGGGTATGATCTGATGATGGAGCTGGAAGGTGATCATAGGAACTCAGTAAAGAAACGACGCAACCCCATCGAGTCTCGGCTCGTTTGATTCGTCTTGACGAGTACTTTAGTGCTAGATGGTAAGCAGGGTCTGATGATGGAGCTGGAAGGTGGTCATAGGAACTCAATAATTAAGCGACATAACCGCGTCAAAAACAAAAAATTAAAAGAAAAAAATACTTTTTCAAAATAAACTTTTATTATTGTTCTTGTTAATAATAATCTTCTATTAACATAATGTCACTTGTTACGCTCGCCTGCAGTTAACATTGACATGCCTTATCCTGTACGTAAGTTTCATCATCAACCTATATCAGTCCACTGCTGGACGTAGGTCTCTCCCAAGACGCGCCACTGAGCCCGGTCTTCGGCTCTTCTCATCCAGTTTTTGCCAGCTACACTCCGTAGATCGTCGCTCCATCTCGCCGGAGGGCGTCCTACACTACGCTTGCCTAAACGCGGTCTCCACTCCAGTATCCGTTTGCTCCAACGGTTGTCGGTTCTTCGGCAAACATGGCCGGCCCACTGCCACTTCAGTTTGCTAATCCTTTGAGCTATGTCGAACACCTTAGTTTTCTGACGAATAACATCATTCCGGATTCGATCTCTCAAGGAAATTCCGAGCATAGCTCTCTCCATAGCGCGCTGAGCGACTTTCAGCGTGTGGACCAGCCCCACTGTCAGCGTCCACGTTTCAGCAGCATAGGTCATAACAGGTAGGACACACTGGTTGAAAACTTTCGTTTTCAGACATTGAGGGATGGAGGACGAGAAGACTTGACGAAGTTTCCCAAACTTACCGGTACGTAAGTTTACGTCCATATTAATAACCGAATTAAAAGATTGCCTGGAGGGGCCACAAACACATGGTGATTGATACAAAATCGGCTTGTGGTTTCTTTTATAAATCTTGTAGTTCTTAAGTAGTTTGTTTGTGTGAATGATAGTGTGTGCATAGTACGCTTCCTAATAACTCTAATTTAGTTTATGCATGTCGTTGCAACCTCTAATTAAGACAGCGCCTCAGAATGTAACCCAATATTTGTTGTTTTATAAATGTACATGGTGTTTGTTTTGTTGGTTGTCCTTAAATAAATAAATAGAATTAATTAAATTTAAAAATAATAATTTAAACCTGAAAAGAAAACTATCATTATATGGGGTCTAACTATATCAATAAGCGAACGTTTAAGGGGAGCATCTATACATCACACTGAGCATGCTCACCAAATTTGGTCCAAAACTACAGGCTTGTTACCGAGATAATCAACAAAACATTATCATAATTCACCAAAAAATACACACTTCTTTTCTTGCCATTAAGGCATATAGTATTCTAATCCTAACTAATGTTTGGCCTCGTTTGATTCTTACCTAGTTTAACTCGTAATAATGCATCTGAAATAAAAACTCTACCTTTCTATTGCTTTTTCACACCTAAACCATTCGATCGATTTGATTGAAATTTGGCAAATAGGTAGTTCTGTTTATGGTGTTTTATACTCCTATGTAAATTGTAATTAATTTTATTCTAATCTAAGCTATAATATTTATCTAAAACGAAAAACGTCCTTTGCTATAAAGGACTAGGTAAATAAAAAAAAAATTTCTAACAAATATTCACATACTAGACCCATGACACACTAAAAATGTGCGGGTATAGCGATAACAAATTACTCCATAGAAATACTAAAAAATATAAACTTGGGAATAGTATCAAAATCGCTTGGTCGTAGTTTTAACATAGTATTGTGGGTGGACTCGTGACCTTCAATGAGTTGTCGGGCGGGACGCTTAAAATACCTATTCTCGCAGAGTTGAAATTTGTAATAGGGCTCTTAAACAGGGTTCCGGTAAAACTAATGATGGCAATACAGCAAGAAGATTTTTTTCAAATTATAAAGTGAGTGCAGAAATCACTGGGCTTGATCCCCAATTAATAAAAAGATTTTACGTTATCTTACAGGTAGTTGCTTCTGGTCGTAAAATTAATATCCAGGCTTTCAAAACGTACACTCGCGAGACAGCAGAGTTATACGTTTCACTTTATGATTGGTATTACATGCCAGTTACAGCTCATACAATTTTGGTTCACGGAGGAGACATCATTGAACATAACGGGATTGTACCTATTGGTCAATTATCTTCAGATATGTAAGACTACACCACACGCGCAAAGTATCCAGACAACTGTGTAATACCTACCTTATACATAGTTTATTGTTACTGTCAGATCCTGTGTTAACTAGCCGAATAGTGCGTAAAACACAATAAGTATATTTATCCGATGCTAGAGAGCTAATTGAAGATAATGACTCATCCATTACTTATGAACCTGAAGAAGAAGGATAATTGTGCATACATTTCTTTTTGTATTAACTGAACTGTTGCTGATAATAAAATATTTTGTATTTACTTATTTGAACTACTACTAGTATTTTTTTATGAAACAAGTACAAAAAATATATTTATTAAATTTTTCACATCAAATAAGTGTTCATGGAATTAAGATTTTCCATATTTTTCATTACACATTTTATTTAAATATAAATTTCAAACGATCTAAATAAAAATAATTACGAAAACTAAGTGTACATTTAACACATTATTTTAAAATGACTTATATCTTTATTTTTTTCGAAAACGCCGACAAAGTATAGTTCCTTTACTTAATAATGCTGTCCAAAAATTTCAGGCTTCTATATATTCAGGTTCAAAAGAAATGAAAATATTTGTTAGGACATAGCGCGTGTCCAACCGTTTGTATGAAGACGAGCCAGTGTGCGCCGCCCGAGCGACATTTTAAAACATATAGAAAAGACGTGACGCTGGACGCCGCGCCGCTGCTAAAACCTGCTATACTATTTCAAAAAAGTGCTACTATACAAAACTTAATGTCTCTTAACAATCGTTTATATTTTTATCGCATATCACAGTCTTTTTTTATACATTCACAGAGAACGGTTGCAAAGAAAACATAATATGTTCATAAACAACTCAAGAGATAGTAAATAGGGGATTTTTTTTCGAACTGTACTGTAAAGTCGTTAGTTTATTAAGTGACATAAACATTAATTCAAAAATGGTAGAAATTTGCTTACGTCAAAGCATGTAAAATTGTAAATGCTCCGTTTTGCTGAATTATTTGGTTAATCCTGTTTAAAACTGCCAAAATTTTTTAACAAGCTAAATAATCTGCTAAGCTCTAATTTAGAGGCTAAATCCTGCTAAAATCGCAGAACTCTGCTAAACCTGGTCACACTGCGAGCCGTCGCGTCGTCCCTCGTCCGCTCGCGCCCGTGCTCCGTCCTTTCTGTATGTTTTACAATAGGGCGCAGACGAGTTAGCGTCGTGTCTACGCCCTGTCTTTTCTATATGACTTGCGTCGCGACGCTTCTATACATTTTGTATGAAAGAGACGCGGAAGAGACATATGTCCGCGCCCCGTCTCACGCTTTCTGTGTCCAGCGCCCAAGGGCAGAGGTAGGGCGGTAGTATTCTTTAAAAAAACCGCCACCACACAGCTCCATTTATTCTAAGCAAACTTTATTAAACAATAATTAGCCATTTTAAATAAAACTCAGGAAACTTACTTAGTAGATAAAGATAAAGATAAGGTAAAAGCAGCTCCAGAATTGGATTATGAATTTATTTGTATAGTTTTTAGTGTAAATCCTAAATATATATTTTTATTTAGGACTATTAATAAAATCCCCCGTTCCACGGAGCTGCGGTTCTACGGCGGCGGCGAGTACGCGCGTCTATTGGACTTCAACTTGAAACACTACAACAGCCCATCGGGATACGCGCAGAAATTTGGTAAGAGTTTAACCATCTATCTATAAGACGTGCTCCTGCGTGGATATAAATTGCTAGATTGTGAGCCTATATAATTGACCGTCTTTCGTTCATTTATCTCTTTAATTACGGAATTATTCTCCCAGAACCTTCGACCAGAATCTTACCTCTAACTGCCGGAACACAGCAATACTCCTATAGTTATCGCTGTTATCATGGCGACAAACATACATAACATGGTATCTGGCCAGGCGGATTTTAAACCGCTTCGTTCGGGAATCGAACCTGTGACCTCTGCGTCTGAGATGAACCACTGGAGTAGGTAGGTACTAGACATGTTCGTCGATACCGAAATATTCGGCGGCGGAGTGGAGGTAAAAATTTGTCGGCGGCGGCGTAAACGGCGTCGGAAATGGCGGTCTAAATAACGCAATAAAACGTGGACAATTAAAAGTTTTACAAATTATAAATCCCTTTATTGAACATGAACAGTCTTTTTCATTTTTCATAGTTGCCATGTATAATAATTATTTTATTGACATGGTTACCAGTTAGACGCGATCGTTTAGCCGTTACAGTAAGGCATGCTTCAGAGAACACACGTTTGCTAGGTGTGCTTGTCGCTTTGAGAGGGTGCTAGCTGCCCGCATTGTCTAACATCTGGATGAGGATGGACCCAATATTGCGGATGCCCAATATGGGTTCCGCAAAGGCAGGTCCACTGTGAACGCACTGTTGGCCCTAAAATACATCACCGAAAAAGCAACTATAGCATGGGGGAGAGGGTCATGGCAGTATCATTAGATATCGCCAATGCTTTCAAAACTCAATAAGCCAGGCCCTAATTTATCATACTGTGCCTGGCTACATTTGTCGAGTCCTGGTAAAGATCTAAGGAACAAAAAAAATCTGTTTCTAGAACAAGGGGGAGCCAGGCTTGGCACCCGTCGCATGGTGTGCGATGCTCCATAGGGAACACTTGGACCACTCCTGTGAAACATCGAATTCAACTGGGTCCTAGGGGGGTCATCTGTTACGCAGATGACACTCTAGCCATCGCGAGGGGCGACAACTACCGGGATGCGGTGCGATCGCCGTCCGTATTTGCCACTCTGACCATTGGAAGGAAACAGAGGCCATGGTCTTTTATAGCCCCCGGTGCAAATCTATAAGGCTAAAATTCTTACCGAAATTAACGGGTTCCGGACGGAACGGGGAAGGAGTGGAGAGCGCCCTGCGGCAGCTGAGATCGAAGGAGAGAGGCGACTTGCACGCGAGATGGCGTCATGGCTCTGGGAAGACCAATTCGAATCCCCAGAAGCCGGTGTGCGTACAGTTGACGCACTTCGCCCCGTCCTGCCGTCGTGGCTAGATAGGCCCTATGGGGTGTTGGACTACCACCCGACTACCACAGATTACTGCGCGTGGATGCTTCGGTAAGTATCTGCATCAGATTTAAACGGAAGAGACGGCCACTTGCCACGAGTGCGGCGCTGCCGAGGATAGCGCGCAACATACCCTTGAGATATGCACCCGCAGCGCCAGCTCTGGAAGAGGCAATAGGGGGAGTTGGGAGTATCTCGCTGCCAATCGTCGTGGAGGCGATGGTGGCGAGAGACTCCGTTTGGAAGGCCATGGTTCGGTTCTGCTTCGAAGTCATGAGACTGAAGGAACAGGCTAAACGGGCCCGCGTGGACGCCGCAGATGCGGCACCATCGCGAAGGAGGAGGATGGGAAGAGACGAGACGATACGCGGACCTACAACCGCCGTAGCTGTCTGTGGATCCAACCCAAAACACAGATTACAGAAGAGGTAACAGATACTTCACTCAGTAGAAAATTCCTAATACCTACTGCTATAATAGCCTACTAATATTTAAACTGTAGGTTATTACAGTTACCGCGCGATCCCACAGCAATCGCAGGGCTGCCTCTTCGATAAAATTAAATTAACATAAATAACTGTTTGTCTATTTGATTGAAAACTGTGAATATGTTCTGACTATAGGTGTTTTTTGAAAATTGTGTCGTTTATAAAATATATCTATAAGTACTAATATTATAAAGCTGAAGAGTTTGTTTGTTTGTTTGTTTATTTGCTTGAATGCGCTAATCTCAGGAACTACTGGGTCCGATTTAAAAAAATATTTCAGTGTTAGATAGCCCATTTATTGAGGAAGGCTATAGGATTTATATCATCACGCTAAGGCCAATAGAAGCGGAGCACCAATGAATAATGTTTCGAAATCGGAGGGTTTTTTTTCTCTTTTGAGAGCTTCCGCTGCGTGTGCTGCGTAAACGGTTAAGGTTTCGCAAAAATCACGTATGAAAGATTTGTTCCCCTTTAAAAGTTCTAAAAAAAAGTCCGGGACAGTGTCTATCTTTTAAGGTTGGCTCAATATAACCTTTTTATACTAACCAAATTTGTTCTAAAATAATGCATCATTTGCGAAAACTACTACTGCACAACAAGCCCATCTACTGCACATAAGGCACCAGACGGCATCATAGGTACGCGTACAAACGAATGAAACAATTAAAATTGAACAACGCGCGTGCGCTTCGCTTGCGAAAACCGCACTGAATTTGGTCCGCAAACGGCCCGAGACCGCTCGGCCGGGCGGTAGGTAATTATAGCGCGCAAGTATATGGAGTGACGGAGGCCTGCCCAAGGGTGGAGGATGGATCCAAGGATCAGTGAAACTGTTTGATGCGAATGTCCCGTATTTTGCCAAAGTGAACCAGTGTGCGCCGTTTACGCTGATTTTTCTAACCGGTCAGCGGCGTCGAGTCCTAATCGGCGGACGCGTCTAGTAGATCACAGAATTAAGGCTTCGCAAATCAAGATTTTATAAATTCCCAATGGAGCGCGAGTTTTTCACAAATGAGTAACGAGTAAGAGTATCGTGCTTGTGGAACCAATTCGTGACTGCTTCGATGCCAAACAACTAGCTAAATATAGGGTCTAACAACATCAATAAGCAAACGTTTAAGGGGAGCATCTATACATCACACTGAGCATGCTCACCAAAGGACAATGGCAAAAATGGACCTGACCATGGGCACAAATCAATTATATTGTAAAAAATATGCTGTTATTAGTTAATTTTGAAAATACGAATAATATACCTTAAGAACTTCTAGTTCTAGAGAAATTAATTAATGCGTAAAAATAATTAATATCAATGGGAAAACTTAATCATAGCTTTTGAACGGTTTTGACCATAAACAATAGATCTTGACGACGATGTCAAGTTCCATTTCACGCGTAGGTCTACAATTTCACGTGCTTGCATGTAATCCTCCCACCTTACAGTCGTCGAAAAAAAGATTATAGTAAGTATTCTACTTAGACAAAAATACATTTAAGTATTTTTAGAACAGTATTAAATTGCTGAAAATGATACAATAAGTAAACGAAATAAAAACCAAATAAGCGTTAAGGGCTTGATTCTTTGACTTGCTTGTAAAGGAACGTCACTGTTAAAATTGAATGACAGGTGTTATTCATTGATTTTTTTTGCAGTCGATCTTTGCCCAATCTTTGCGTTTGCTCCGATACGCACCTAGGTACCTACTGTGCGACAATTTATTAACATATCCCCGGCTAGTAATGATTTAACATTATTCGCTTTAGGAACGTACCAAATCCGACAGGCTCGGTCCTACTATGGAGAACATGTGCGTTTCCTTATAGTTAGAGATGTATCAGCATTTTGTATCAGATCAGAATATCGCTTGAGAGGTATTGGAGATAATACGTTGATAAGAGGGAAAGTTAAATCCAGACACATTTCAAGAAAACTACTAATACCTATGTACATAATATTAATAGAAAATAATGTGTCTGGAACGATTGGATGCTGTGCACATGTCATGACCGTGGTGTGGTACCTTGGGGTTTGCCAGGCACCAAGATAACATAATAGCAGCACCAGCAGGTTTTTTATATAAGTAGGTAGTTTGTTTCATGTCAAATACCATTAATAACATATCTCTTATCACTATTTACGTAGTTATCAGATAGTTAAGGTCGACTTAAGTTAAGAATTTAATCTATTAGATCGTTAAAATGTTTTTCTAACCGTAAAAGCTCAAAAATATTAAAAAATTATATCTCGCCTTTGTGAAGTTTTACATTAAATATGGAGTTAGGACACTGATTCTAATTATGTTAGGTATCTAATCAACACAAAATTAACAATGCCCATAGTCATTGAATATCAGGTCCAGCTAGTATGGGATTTTGCCGATGTCCTTTGGTTCAAAACTACAGGCTCGTTACCGAGATAATCAACAAAACATTATCATAATTCAACAAAAAGTACACCCTTTCCAAACACACACACACACATACAAAAATACCCGAACATGCACACTAAACTCTGAGCACACTAAGCTATGCGTGTTAGTAAAGATACAGCATGTTTCATGATGTGTATTATTTTAATTGATTTAGTTTGTTAGAAAAATTAACTTTGAAAAATCACTGAAACGAGCCCATTTTTGGCATTGTATTCAGAATGATGTATAGCTACCGCCCTTAAACGTTTGCATATTGATTTTGTTAGACCCTGTAGATCGAATTTTAAATATAATTCGTATCTAATATGCACTGTGGTGTAGGAATAGCAATAAAAAACCAACCTTAATCATCTAAAATCATGTATATTTTTGCAGGCGCTACACTACAGAAAAAACGTATACTAAGTACTGATACTGGCAATGGAGTAAACCAGACGTCTCAAGCAACTGAAAAAGGAAAATCCAATAATGAAGATATCGAGAAAACATCACCACAAAACACTAAGCAAAAAACTGTATTTACCAAAACTAATAACAGTAATGAAGATAGTACAATAAGCAATGCTAATATGGCATACGATCAAAACAAACAAGAAAAATGTATAGTTTTTAAAAACAATATTGGTAATAAGCAGAAACGTATAAACACCTATACATGTGACGTTTGCAAAATAAATTTTAATTGCAAAAATATTTTAGAAAGTCACATGTATTCACATTATGCACTATTAAGGCCAAAACAAAACACGCTTACGCTTAGTTCTAATAATGACATAAAACATGAAAAAAATTATGTAAATATCGATAAAAGCAATGAACTAACCTTAATAGGCAAAGAAGTCTGTAATATTTGTAATAAGTCTTTTATACATAAAAGTAACTTGACTGTACATATTAGGACTCACACGGGCGAGAAACCTTATCAGTGTAATGTTTGTAATAAGTATTTTTCACTTAAACATCACTTAACTATACATGTAAGGACTCACATGGGCGAGAAACCATATCAATGCAATGTTTGTAATAAGTCTTACTCATATAAACGTACTTTGCTTGCACATGTTAGGACTCACACCGGCGCGAAACGATATCAGTGTAATGTTTGTAATAAGTATTTTTTACAAAAAAATAATTTAATTAGTCATGTAAGGACTCACAAGGACGAGAAACCATATCAGTGTAATGTTTGTAATAAGTATTTTTCACTTAAACATCATTTGACTGAACATATAAAAACTCACATGGGCGAGAAAACATATCAGTGTAATGTTTGTAATAAGTATTTTTCACAAAAAAATGATTTAACTAAACATGTAAGGACGCACACAGGCGAGAAACCATATTGTAATGTTTGTAATAAGTATTTTAGACGACCATATCATTTGACTAAACATATGAGGAGTCACACGGGCGAGAAACCATATCAGTGTAATGTTTGTAATAAGTATTTTTCACAAAAAAATGATTTAACTAAACATGTAAGGACTCACAAGGACGAGAAACCATATCAGTGCAATGTTTGTAATAAGTCTTACTCATGTAAACGTACTTTGCTTGCACATGTTAGGACTCACACGGGCGAGAAACCATATCAGTGTAATGTTTGTAATATATCTTGCTCATATAAAGGTAATTTGCTTGCACATGTTAGGACTCACACGGGCGAGAAGCCATATCAGTGCAATGTTTGTAATAAGTATTTTAGACGACAAGATAATTTGACTGAACATATAAGGACTCACATGGGTAAGAAACCATATCAGTGTAACGTTTGTAATAAGTATTTTTCACATAAAAGTAATTTAACTGTACATGTGAGGACGCACACGGGCGAGAAACCATATCAGTGTAATGTTTGTAATAAGTATTTTTCACATAAACATCATTTTACTATACATGTAAGAACGCACACGGGCGTGAAACCATATCAGTGTAATGTTTGTAATAAGTGTGTTTCACAAAAAAATGATTTAACTAAACATTTAAGGACGCACACGGGCGAGAAACCATATCAGTGTAATGTTTGTAATAAGTATTTTTCACAAAAAAGTTATTTAACTATACATGTAAGGAAGCACACGGGCGAGAAACCATATCAGTGTAATGTTTGTAATAAGAATTTTTCACAAAAAATTCATTTAACTAGACATGAAAGGACGCACACGGGCGAGAAACCATATCAGTGTAATGTTTGTAATAAGTATTTTTCACTTAAACATCATTTGACTGAACATTTAAGAACGCACACGGGCGAGAAACCATATCAGTGTAATGTTTGTAATAAGTGTGTTTCACAAAAAAATGATTTAACTAAACATTTAAGGACGCACACGGGCGAGAAACCATATCAGTGTAATGTTTGTAATAAGTATTTTTCACAAAAAAGTTATTTAACTATACATGTAAGGAAGCACACGGGCGAGAAACCATATCAGTGTAATGTTTGTAATAAGTATTTTTCACAAAAAAATCATTTAACTATACATGTAAGGACGCACACGGGCGAGAAATCCTATCAGTGTAATGTTTGTAATAAGTATTTTTCTCACAAAAATAGTTTAACTTTACATGTAAGGACGCACACGGGCGAGAAACCCTATCAGTGTAATGTTGGTAATAAGTATTTTTTACTAAAAAATAATTTATCATGAGTGGAAACCCAAGTGAGTGCACTCAAATCGATATCGAGTCAGCGTTGCTTGACGGAATATGAACGCTCGGCTCACACGATAACTTCCAATTTCGCTTGAAAGTAGTTAGAGAATGAACCTTCTGTACGGTAGTACTATTAGTTGAATGCCTAAATACTAAAATGGCACTTGTTCATTTTTACCCGAAATACTATTTTCCTTTTTCATCCAGGAAGGTCGGGTCTGGGTAGTTGCGTCGAATGCTTGGCTGTTTGCGACTGCTCACTACTGCCACACCGGGCGCCTCTCATTGGAGGTTAGCGGGATCCGAAGCACAGTGCCGCCGCTGGCTGACCGCAGGAAGTAGGGGGCCCAAGTAGCAGGTTAGCCACCTGTGAAAGGCTGCCCCGCCACCTCGCGAAACATCCCGGGATGTTCCACCATGCCGGTTGGCGACCGGATCGGAGGGCCAGGTGGCCATCTCCGGGGGGGTTCGGGCGTCCCCGCAGTTTCCAGGACAGTCTCCTTCTCTGTGTGTCATAAGTGAGTTTGTACTCCAGTCGGCAGAATTGATGCCTCGCTCGACTGCCGCTCTCCTGCTTATTCACTCCAACCTAAACATTCATGGCACTGAACAAAAGAAAGAAACGTTTTTCACAGCGGCAGCCGCTTCCTCCCACTCAAAGTGCACCTCACCAACATCCGAGGGTTGCGCTTCAATCTCGTGTCAGTCCACCACCACCTCGAGACTGAGAAAGCGCAGCTGCTGTTCCTCACCGAGACCCAGATCAAATGTCCTGCTGACGCGGCATACCTCAGCTACCCCGGGTACACTCTGGATTATAGGTTTATCCCTCACGCCGGAGTCTGTGTGTACTCGTATGTCCGCGATGACATTTGTTTCAAGCGTCTCGAATGCTTTGAGGAGCCGAAATCTTCAGTGCTGTGGACTTTGGTGGACAGGTGGTGATCAGGGCCCTAGTGGTATGAGAGGTGTGTGGCGAGACAAGTCGGCAGACTGGGATGAAATGCTATGCATCCTTTCCTTAGCGGCAATGCTGTTTTTCTTTAGACGATCCGTCCAAATGCGCCGACGCTGTTTCCGAGATCATACTGCGGAGTATGGAATATTACATTCCATATTGCAATGATCCCTCGGGCAGCAAAAGTCGCCCTTGGTTTAAGGCTGACTGTCGCAGTGTTGACGCTCAGAAACAGTCAGCCTTCTTGCTGATGCTCAAGCGCAAATTGTCGGATACCCAGACCGTGAACCTGAAGAAAGCCTATAACCAAGACGCCAAGTCCAGTAAAAGAACATTACGTAGGGCACGATTCAGTCACATCGGCCGCATCGGCGCCAAACTTGCCTCGCACCCATCTGGAAGTAGGACGTATTGGTCCCTTGCCAAAGCAGCCGAGGCGAATTTTTGTCGCCCTTCACTGCCACCGCTGATAAAGCCTGACAGCTCACTTGCCCACACTGCAGCTGAGAAGGCAAACTTGTTTGCCTCAGTTCTTGCGCAGAACTCACGTATTGATGTCGCTAGCAAAGTTCCACCTAAGTTACCTATAGCCGACCCCTCTATGGGAGAACTTCACATCCGCAGCAAAGAGGTACTCAAAGCTCTCCGTACTCTAGACGTGAATAAGGCTAGTGGTCCCGACGGAATCCCTTCGGTTGTCCTACGTAACTGTGCACCTCAGTTGTCTCCCGTTCTAACACGCCTGTATCGCCTCTCACTTAAGACTCACGTCCATACTGTACGTGTACTGAACTCTCGACTACTGGTATACCTTGAGACCAATGATCTCCTCAGTGATCGCCAGTTCGGATTTCGCCGTGGTCAGTCGACCGGAGATCTTCTAATCAAATCAAAATATCTTTATTCAGTAAGCTTAAAATAAGCCTTTTGAAACGTCTAAATTATTTTTTTTATAGATGGATGGATAGGCATAGAAACCCACCCACCCCACCCATTCAGGAAGTCTTTTAGCTGTGGAGAGGAACGGGCACAAGAAACTCCACAGCTTTATAATAATATAGAAGTAACGACATTTACAAAACAATATGTCGTTACCAAATTATACAATCAATAGTCATAAAACAATTATATAATAAAATAAAAGATAAAAACAAAAGTGAATATAAAAGTTTTACTCGGGCACTATGAACGCATTAGAACAATGTGTGCGAAACTAGAGGAATGTTAATTCCATCCAATTTTGTCATTGATGTAATCGCTTACAGTGTAATAGCCCTTTTCGAAAAGTCTGTCCTTAACATGTGTCTTAAATTTGTCAAAGTGCTAAATTATAACATCGTTCGGGATTTTGTTGTAAATTATGACACTTTGTCCCATAAAAAATCCATAAACTTTCTGAAGTCGAAATTTAGGAATTAAATTGAAATTGAAATTGAAAAACGTTTATTGACATCACACAACAAGCACACAAATGAACAATTTATAAAACAAAAAATTAAAATTAAGAAAAGAAACAGTACATTGCGCCCAGTTGTGTGATGCCAACACTGTGCACAACTCAGTATAAGCAGCAAGCTGGGCCTGCTGCACTGGTATTCTGCTGTACACAGTAGTGACATCACGGTACGACACATGAGAAAAAAAAATATTTATATACAAATTACTACGTTTACTAACATAAAACAAAAAACAATAATAATAATAACACTAATCAAACTGACAGTAACAAAACGGGCATACAAAGAAACAATCATCAACATCGAAACGCAACACAGACCGGAAATTTGGAACGAAGTGACTGACAGTGACAGACACTGACAGTGACACTGACAGACACTGACAGTGACACTGACAAACAAGTTTATACTTATTTCTAGTATTTAGTTTGTGTATATCGCAATTTTTTTTTAATGAGAAATGTTTTGACGCACGTTAACAATACAGTTATGAATAAATTGTGATGCAACTGTAAGAATATTTATTTCTTTAAACAGCTCCTTAAGGGAGACGTGACTCCTATGTTATAGGTTGTGATCCTAGGTTATATATATGCACCTTATTCTCGTGTATGCCACCCATCTTTGGGGTGAAGCGATCGAGAAACACGGCGAAGCTCTCGCCGTCATGCTTGATATCTCCAAAGGCTTTGATAAATAAATCAATAACTTTTATTTGGAACAATAATAGGTTACATTACAATTTGTGCTCGTAAGTGTCTGCTAAAGTATCAAACTTCAGCGCAGCCACAAACGCCCACCTCTGGATAAGATGGCTCGTTCTAAAATTAAAGTACAACAGGTTTTTAAACTTATGTACTTACATTAATAATTGTGTAAGTATTTGTGTGATGTAGAAGTGTGTGTGTGTGTGTTAGTGCGTGCGTGCTTGAGTATGCGACAGCTTTTCCTATAGGGTCTGGCATGGCAGCCTAATTAGTTAGCTCTCCGCAAATGGAATAACCAGTCAGTGATACCCACATGTGGGTAGTAATGAATAAAAACTTCACGGCTATCAATGTATGGTGTAAATTCGCAACTCCGTCTTAAGACTGGGTGAAGGGGTTGTAAAACATGTTTTCACATGGATAGTTAATTAGACAACATATTTTATTAAAAGTCCGTACATTAAATGAAACGCTGTTTATCAGTAACTATGACTTTGTAATTCAGAGGCAAAGGTTTTTATAAGCTAAACAAAAACTGTATTCTTTGTATAATAAATGGCAATAAAGTCGCAAAACATACTAAGATTTCATTCTTCTGTTATTTACATGGTCCATTAATGTCATGCGTGGTATATTATAAACTTTTGCTGCTTTATAACTACTGAGTTCTCCACTTTGAATTGCTTGCACTGCTACTCTTAATTTTTCTTAAGAGGCCTATTACATCTCTACTGTGATTTTTGCGTAAAATGGCCAATTTTGGCGTTATGGATCTCAAAAACAAAAATACATTAACAATTATGACTTATTGAATAGTGTAGAATGGCTATTGGAATAGTGCGTAGCAGCCTCGCTTTTTGTAAATTTTGCTTTACTTTTTAATTAAACCCAAAATTGCAGAGAAAGATTTTCATAAAGTGCGCGAAGGCACTTTTTTGAGCTCATCGATTGAACTACTACTCTTCTAAACAAGTGAAATAAAAAAATTATAATGTTATCTCTTAATTAAATAGTCGAATAGTGCATAGCGGCCTCGGAATTTTTAGTTAACATTGATTTTAAATAGGAAAAAAATCTTATTCTAAACCAAAAAACTTCGAAAATCGCTATAAGTTAACTGTGAATTTCTCCTATCTACGATAATATTATTAAGCAAAATGTATACCAGAGTAATTGTTACTTAATGGGAAATAAAGATTTTATAATGAATTTATCATCCTATTTCGATAAAAAAGATACAACTGCAAAATTACTACAAAATGCGATGCGCGGGCCGCCGTCCGAATTCAACCTAAGCTCACAGAATGGAGATTTGTAATATTATGCACACATATTATCCTATTTCGATAAAAACGATAAATACAACTGCAAAATCACTACAAAATGCGAAAATGGGCATTTTACGCAAAAATCACATATTCGAGATGTATAGGCCTCTTAGGAATAAGAATAAGCTTTGTCAGTTTTCCTGATGTAATTTTTGAATTTTTAATTATGTTACTGCAAAATATAAACTTGTGTTAGGTACTTTATAGACTACAATACAACGGTGAAAACCAATTTTCAGATTATTTCTGAAAAAATAAATATAGAATTAAGGTTGATAAATCATCAGTAATCAAGCGAAGCCATTTAGTAAGTTGGTAAATGCTAAAACAGAAAAGGTTTTTGACGTCTGTTTTGCCGGTCTTGCCTCAGATGGTCTCTGGACGGACTTTTCCACTATTAGTTTTTTAGGTTAGGAAAAATTACATCATATTATATAAGTAGGTATACTAGTTTTCCTAGAACCAATACAGCAAATTGCTTTAGTAGACATTTTAAAAGCTACTCACTATAAACTCTATTAAAAACACTGATTAAATCACATAAAAAATATTTTTTCCGAAGCACGTGTAGGTTGCTATGATGTTACAAAACTTCACTAGTTTTGTGCTTCACTTTTTACCAAAGTACACCTAGTAGCGCCTATTCTATCTAAGACTATTGGAATCATAAATCGATTAAGTACTGTTTTACCGACAGAACAATAAACAACGTCGTAGAGGTGTTGTAAGCTGCAAAAAGCCGTGTGGACGGGCTGGTGTTTCCCTAGTTGACCTTAAAGCAAAAAAATATTTTTTTATTTGTACCTTTCTGGCCGAGTAGCTAAGCTTTCGGCCCGATGACCAGGTTGTTATCAGGGCAATAGTCCAAGTTCATTCCCAGGTCAGGCAAGAGGTTTCTTTTATGTTCTACAACGGGTAAGCGCTTGGCCTTTATCATGGTAAGTGTGGACGAGGCCAATTGATAGAAGCACGCTTCACTCGGAATCCTCAACCACTGAGGAATTGGCTATCTTATCTCTGGAACACAACAACGCTATGAACATCGTAGTTATGGCGACAGACTTAGATGGTGGTAGCTATCCAGGCAGACTTAACAGCCACAGGCGGTTACAAATGCATAACCGCCCGCAATTTGGAAAGCGTGGTGCCAATACCCATGAAATTGTAAATAACACTTGATTTCAATGTTACGGAGTGGCTCCCATTCCTAATATTGATACTTTTTTTTTTTACGTGTTACGGGTAAGCGCTTGGCCTTCATCTCACCTGATGGTAAGTGACGACAAGGCCGAAGGTGGAAGCGCGCTTCACCCGGAATCCTCAAGCACTGAGGAACTGGCTATCTTAACTCTTAACTGTCGGAACACAACTATGCTATAAACATCGTTGTTATGGCGACAGACTTAGATAAGATGGTGGTAGCTAGCCAGGCGGACTTAACAACCCTACCACCAACCAAACCGAGCACACAAAGATGTACCCCCCGCTGGGAATCGAACCCGGGACCTCTGGGTCTGAAACCGGTGGCTTAGCCACTAGACCACGGAGGCGGTTAAAACTCTAAGCTCCCATACAAATAGTTGTTCTTCGCACCTAATAGCATTCTATAATTCAATTGCCTTGTTGGGGGGTTATATACTTTTTACGTACCATATAAAATTCTACAGAAGAATAAATAATTTATTTCCGTATTACATAATTTAAGACAATCGATCGATTATATAAAAAGCTGTAAAGCAGCACTAGAACCGCGTTATCCTCCCTCTCTCGGAACATTACTAATTATTGTTCTGAGTGAGACGTTTAACCCTTAGAATAATAACGTTATTAATCTGAGCGTTAACCTAAAAAGGTCAATCAAATGTGTAAAATGTACGCTAACGGCAACGCTTATCAGGAAAAGTTAACTAGGTAACCTAGACCACAGTATGCTTTTAAAACTGTGCCTATACTGAGAAGTTAAGGCGGAGTTGGTAGTTTCTTTCATTGTACGTGTGTGCGTGTGATTGTGTATGTGTACACGGCGAGGCGTAGTAGACCGGCCTCACTCACAGAAAACATTTACCGTCTCATTAATAAACGTTGAGAGTAAGGCTACTCCAAGTATTAAATCGGTGTTAACAAATTTTCCTAATAATAAACATGGAGTACACCTTAGAGCATTCGTTGGTTGCTCTAAGGAGTACACTAATCCTTAGGTAAGTACTTCACTCTCGGAAGAAAAGTTAAACCTCGGCGACACATTAGGCCAATTGAATAAAGGAAAGCATTGCCTTTTGTTGGCCTTTTGCTTCTATTATTTGAAGTAAATGCTTCGGATTTGACTAATAATGACTTAAGTAAATGCTCATACTTAAAAGTTAAGCAAAAGCATTTACTCCCTACCACCCAGGGTGCAGTGACACGCGAAAACTAGTTTTATATAACGAGCTCCATAGAGCATTAAATGCTCTAAGGTTTA
Source organism: Scoparia ambigualis (assembly GCA_963921215.1). Taxonomy (NCBI): domain Eukaryota; kingdom Metazoa; phylum Arthropoda; class Insecta; order Lepidoptera; family Crambidae; genus Scoparia; species Scoparia ambigualis. The sequence goes on along the minus strand of OY992523.1, from coordinate 1,280,621 downwards.
CCCTGATGTTGGCTGTCAGAGCGTAGTTTCAACCATCAAATCGGATGGTTATTTTCTCAGAACAAGCTAACTGCGCGTCGCGCGCCAGACACAATAGAATTTTTAATAGTCTTTGCCGATAGTCGGCAAGTCGACGCTCAAGAGTGCGTTCCGTCGTTACGGGTGTAGTTGTTTGGTTAAAGTTTAACTCGTTTGAGTTGCAACCGAGTCACGGAACGATCGAGATAATTCTAAAACCTCTTCTGAGTTATTCCTGTCCAAAACGAGAGAAAATTCTTCTTTTGTCTACATTTTTTCCACTTTTATACAATATTTAAACAAAATTATTAAAAAGTAAAACAATACGAAACAAACAGGCCGAATTTTTCGAGACATTTTGACTTATATTGCTAAATTTGAAACTTTAACAACGATATAAACGTCAAATAGCTGTCAGAGTGAAAAACAACCATCCGATTTGATAGTTGTTTGGTTGCTGCGCTTTGAGCCACAGGAGTGCGTTCCGTCGTTCTGGGTGTAGTTGTTTGGTTAAAGTTTAACTCGTTTGAGTTGCAACTGAGCCACGGAACGATCGAGTTGTTTTTATAACCTCTTCTGAAATATTCCTGTCCAAAACGAGAGAAAACTCTTCTTTTGTCTACATTTTTTCCACTTTTATACAATATTTAAACCTAATTATTAAAAAGCAAAACAATACGAAACAAAAAGGTCGAATTTTTCGAGACGTTTTGACATAAATTGCAAAATTTGACACTATAACAATGATATAAACGTCAAATAGCTGTCAGAGTGAAAAACAACCATCCGATTTGATGGTTGTTTGGTTGCTGCGCTCTGAGCCACAGAACGGATGAAACTACGCTCTGACAGCCGTCAGAGTAAAATTTCACCAAGTCACGGAACGGGTAGAGCGCGCGCCGGAGTGCGCTCGAGTGCACTCGAGTGAAGCCACGGAACGCAGCCCAGAACGGATGAAACTACGCTCTGACAGCCATCAGAGTAAAATTTCACCATGCCACGGAACGGTTAGAGCGCGCGCCGCCGCCGGAGCGGAGCGCAGCCCAGAACACCTCTTGGGCTGCGTTCCGTCGCTTCACTCGAGTGCCATCCGGCGCGCGCTCTAACCGTTCCGTGGCTTGGTGAAATTTTACTCTGATGGCTGTCACAGTTTCATCCGTACTGTGGCTCAGAGCGCAGCAACCAAACCATCTTCGTTTTGAGTGTAGTTGTGTGGTTAAAGTTTAACTCGTTTGAGTTGCAAACGAGCCACGGAACAATCGAGTTGTTTGTATAACCTCTTCTGAAGTATTCCTGTCCAAAACGAGAGAAAATTCTTCTTCTGTCTCTGTTTTTTCACCTTTTATACCATATTTGACAAAATTATTAAAAAGTAAAACAATACGAAACAACAGGCGGAATTTTTCGAGACGTTTTGACATAAATTGCAAACTCTGACACTTTTTATCAATGATATAAACGTCAAATAGCTGTCAGAGTGAAAAACAACCATCCGATTTGATGGTTGTTTGGTTGCTGCCTCAGAATAATAACAACATAGAAGGAGTGCTATGACATTTGAGTGTTCACTCCGTTTGTTGTCAAACAATTTAATTGTGTTGTGATCTCTTTTGACATTTTATCGATATCGAAAGATGCTGTTTGTCCTTATAAAAATTCAACAATTTTCATCTACAAAATACCTATATAGAAGATGCTATTTATGAAAGATTTGATATAAAATTAAAGATACCTATTAATACTTACCCTAATTTGGTATGAAAACACCGAAGGCCAAGGCCTGGGTACATGAAAACTTTCATTTGAAAGCTGTTACTTAACAAGAACCCGCGGGTTGATTGTCTAACTTCGGCATCTGTCGCGGTCGTTTTCAAGTGGAAGTGCATTGCGTCGCATAAAATACTTATTTAAAAATAGTTTCAAATAGGCAAACTAGCGAAGCAATGTACTTCTGTTTGAGCGCGATTGCGATGGATGTAGAGTTAAGACAATTAGCCCCTTGTAAATTTCTGACTAGGTATCTTAGTTTAGCATTAAAAGACTAAACTCTCCAACAGAGAGCTACTAAAAATGGGACAGTAAAAATAAAACACAGCAGTATTATTCATATCTCATAATGTGTATTATCATTTATTTTTAAAGAAATTAGAATAAAACACGTTAAATATTGCTACTACGTGTGCGTTTCATTTCATATAATTACAATTGAACTAATTTTAAAGCATAATTAACGTGCGAGGCGGCCCGTGAAGTAAGGAGCAGGTGGCGGGAGAAGCAGGGCCAGCAAGCCGAAGCGGCGATGGTGAGCGAAAACCATCTGCGACGATAAGCTCACGTGGGACTACCGGAGCCCGCAGCGCCCGCAGTGTTTATTGTACATGTGCTTGCTGGCGTGCAAACACGGTGATGTTTTTTGTATTGCCAGTTGGTACGAGAAATAGCAGCTATCCATTTTTGCCGTATGTTATCATCCGTGGGGAAACTGCTGAAAACAAAGTTATGTTATGTTATCTTGTTTTCACTTTACTATGAAAACCAGATAACATTTTAGACCCCAAACCTCGGTGACCGAGTGCCTGACCACTTCAGCACCGTGCTAGTATATTAAAGAAAAAAGCCAATTTATGCAAAACAGTAAATTATCATCTATGTATGACCTAAGTTATCGACAATGCAGCACATTTAATATACAGCACAACACTATTGAACATGGTGAACCAAATTTGTAGAAATCAAGAATACTTATAAATTACCTACTGAATCGAATGGCCTGCAGCTTTGTTAAAAATATGACTTTAGAATAATAAAGTTTAATTACTAGACATTATTGCACTTCTGTACAGAGTTTTAGCAAATTATTGGTTTGTTGTCTACTCACCGATGGAAGCCGATGGTTTCAGCTTTATTTTTCATTCAAGGTAGAATGGGATTTACATCTCACAATAATGCAGGGCATTCTGTGTACACTGGGTTTGGATTTACTAGCACAAGCACTGAATTATTTTTTAGTTAGATTATTAAATTTTACAAAATAATGTGATAATAAGTGACAAATTGTGACATGCACACACAAAAATATAACCTTACTAAATTATACGGGCGCGTTGCCCCTTGCCAATGTCAAATATTACATAGGATATTTGATAACGAATCACATTTTGAATTCGGTATCATAAATGGCTACCACGGTGACCGCTTTTTTAAATTTCACTCTACATTTGACGTTTTAGCAACTTATATTGTCTCTTTTCTTTTACGTTTATGGCCCATTGGAAAAAATAGGACAACTACATGAGTCTCATTTGGACTCCTTCTATGCTTTAGTTATTATTCTATGGTTGCTGCGCTCTGAGCCACAGAACGGATGAAACTACTACGCTCTGACAGCCATCAGAGTAAAATTTCACCAAGCCACGGAACGGTTAGAGTGCGCGCCGGAGTGCGCTTGAGTGCACTCGAGTGAAGCGACGGAACGCAGCCCAAGTGTCAAAGTTTGCAATTTATGTCAGACTTCTTGGCGGGAAAGTGAAGTGTCATGGCTGCTCACAGACATATAATATGTCTGTGTGGCTGCTGCAGATTTGTTTTATTTTCTAAAATTTGTGTTTTTTCGAACATTAATGTGAAAAAATAGTGGAATATTATCCGCTAAGTGTTTTGAACGGGCATGAGTATTGGCAAATGAAACAAAACAGTGGAACATCACTTTTCAAATTCTCATAAGAAGGCCTTGTGAGATCTCAGTAAAGTTCCACATCTTTACTAACGATTCAAGGGGTTTGGGGAATATTATTTATCATTCATCATCTTAATCACCACTCATTATCATCTAGGGAAAAAATAAATAAAAAAACTAATGACTAGGCAGTATGGTCTCTGACCTTAGCCTGTTCCTTCTCGGAACAAATATATATTTGTTCTGTTTTTAATATATATTTGGGGGTCAAAGTTGCTCGCGTCCGTAGGTTTACCCTTGAGACCCTACACGTGATCCCTGGGTGGTGCTAAATGAGTGGCACCAACTGAGTGGTAGAGCCACGCTGCGTTGCAGCACACATTGGGCCGGCTCGCCCAGCGTAATACCACCCTCTCACTAATATTCGGCGTGAAATAATGGCATAATGGCACTTGGTGCTGTTGTGTTTCGTCCGACCAGTGAGGGTTCCGGAGGCCCTTCCCCCCCCCCCCCCCCCCCCTCCTACTCCCAATTCCTATTCCTTCCTTAAACCTATTCCTCCCTTAAAGGCCGGCAACGCGTCTGCGATTCCTCTGGTTTTGCGGGTGTCCATGGGCGGCGGTGATTACTCTCCATCAGGTGACCCGCCTGCTCGTTTGCCTCCCTCTTATATAAAAAAAAAATATATATATAAAAAAAGCAATATATAACAAATATATATTTAAAAAAAAGCAATTTATGTCAAACTGCCGTATTCAGAGACGTCATTATCGTTCGAAAGTGACAGCAAGAGACTTAATTGTCATTAAAACTTAATTGACGTCTCTGAGTAGGTACCGCGGAAAAAGTCGGACTTCTTGGCGGGAAAGTGAAGCGTAATGTCTGCAGTTTTGTTTTATTTTCTAAAATTTGTGTTTTTTTGAACATTAGTGTGAAATAATAGTGGATTATTAACCGGATGTAGTGTTTGTGACTATGAGCATAGATATATACACTATCTCGTGCCTACGGTGTGGCGGGGCGCACGGGGGATAGCGCGAGTCATAGGCGAGAGTGAACGTGTCGTCTGCGCATACCGTGTGTTGTCGAACCAGTGATACGTGCAACAAGTAGTGCACTACAAGTGGTGTTTGTGAACGTGCATGAGTGTTGGCAAATGAAACAAAACAGTGTAACATCACTTTTCATATTCTCTCAAGAAGTCCGTGTGAGACCTCAGTAAAGTCCCACATATTTACTGAGGTCTCAAGGGGTTTGGGGGAACATCATTTATCATTCATCATCTTAATCACCAGTTCACCACTCATTATCATCAAGGGAAAAAAAGAAATAAAAAAACTAATGACTAGGCAGTATGGTCTCTAATCTTAGCCTGTTCCTTCACGGAACAAATGTAAAAAAAAAGCAATTTATGTCGTCTTCTTCGCGGGAAAGTGAAGACTTCTTGGCGGGAAAGTGAAGCGTCATGTCTGCAGTTTTGTTTTATTTTCTAAAATTCGTGTTTTTTCGAACATTAATGTGAAATAATAGCTGATTATTAACCGTTAATTGTTTGTGAACGTGCATGAGTGTTGGCAAATGTAACAAAACAGTGCAACATCACTTTTCAAATTCTCTCAAGAAGTCCGTGTGAGACCTCAGTGAAGTCCTACATCTTTACTGAGGGCTCAAGGGGTTTCGGGAACATCATTTATCATTCATCATCTTAATCACCACTCATTATCATCAAGGGGGAAAAAAAGAAATAAAAATACTAATGACTAGGCAGTATGGTCTCTGATATTAGCCTGTTCCTTCACGGAACAAATATTTAAAAAAAAAATTGGCGGGAATGTGAAGCGTCATGTCTGCAGTTTTGTTTTATTTTCTAAAATTTGTGTTTTTACAAACATTAATGTGAAATAACAGTGGATTATTAACCGTCATGTGTTTGTGAACGTGCATGAGTGTTGGCAAATGAAACAAAACAGTGCAACATCACTTTTCAAATTCTCTCAAGAAGTCCGTGTGAGACCTCAGTAAAGTCCCACATCTTTACTGAGGACTCGAGGGGTTTGGGGGAACATCATTTATCATTCATCATCTTAATCACCACTCATTATCATCAAGGGAAAAAAGAAATAGAAAAACTAATGACTAGGCAGTATGGTCTCTGACCTTAGCCTGTTCCTTCACGGAACAAATATATATTTAAAAAAAAGCAATTTATGTCAAACTGCCGTATTCAGAGACGTCAATTAAGTTTTAATGACAATTAAATGTCTTTCCTTCTCTATTTATCACTATACATACGAAAGTGACAGCAAGAGACTTAATTGTCATTAAAACTTAATTGACGTCTCTGAGTAGGTACCGCGGAAAAAGTCGGACTTCTTGGCGGGAAAGTCTTCACTTTCAACAGTGCAACATCACTTTTCAAATTCTCTCAAGTAGTCCGCGTGAGACCTCAGTAAAGTCTCACATCTTTACTGAGGACTCAAGGGGTTTTGGGGAACATCATTTAACATTCATCCTAATCACCACTCATTATCATCAAGGGAAAAAAACAAATAAAAAACTAATGACTAGGCAGTATGGCTCAGACCTTAGCCTGTTCCCCCATGGAACAAATATATAAAAAAATAAAAATAAAAAAAAAAAAGTCAAAACGTCTTAAAAAATTCTGCCTGTTGATATTGTTTTGTATTGTTTTACTTTTAAATAATTTTGTTAATTATGGTATAAAGGTGGAAAAAATAGAGACAGAAGAAGAATTTTCTCTCGTTTTGGACAGAAATACTTCAGAAGAGGATATAAAAACAACTCGATCGTTCTGTGGCTCGGTTGCATTGCAACTCAAAAGGGTTATACTTCAACCTTCAGGGGGGTTACTCTCGAACGCAAACTCAATCTTAATACAATTCCAATGCGATTAATATGTATCGATATTGGGATAAGTAAAGATAATTCCGGAACGCCATCTCGATAATAATTTTGTTCAATCAATTTCCACTCAATTTAATTCCAATGTGGCGCTATTGTCGCTTGCAAAAGTGCCATTTGACATTTTTTAGATTTGTGATTGGAAATTGATTAATGCAATTCTGTTTCAAGAGTAGCCTACCAGGTCCGTGCTTTATCCAAACAACTACACCCAAAACGACGGAATGCAGACTAAGCCTAGTCTGTAGTTATTATTCTGAGGTAGAAACAAACAATTGAGCTGCGTATAAGTATTACCTTTATCTATGCCTGCGTAGCATCTCTCTCTACTAAGTCTGTGAACTGAGCCAAAAACTGGATAAAAACGAAATCCAAAGGGCACAGTGGCCACTGCACAAAAAGAAGAAGACGAAAAGCAAAAATAAATTAAAGCCGTCCTCTTGTCAATGAAACCAGGCTCTCTTACCTCCTTTGCATCTGAAGATATGAATTACATAAATATCAAGACAGAGGACGACTGTGAACCACCAACTACTTTGAAACTAGTTGAAGCTGATAAACAGATCAAGGAAGTTGACAAGAAACAGAAAGAAGTGCAGCCTACTAAGTAAGTTTCTATTTATCAATATTACAGGTAAACAAGCACTTTACCTTCATCTCACCTGGTGGTAAGTGACGATAAGGCCGAAGGTCAACTACTGAGGAACTGGCTATCTTATCTCTGTAACTGTCGGAATACAACAGTGCTATTAACATTGTTGTGTTAATAGCATTGCCTTTCATTGAATAAGATTGTAATAGCTAGCCAGGCAGACTTAACAAGTTCCACCACCAACTGAACCAAGTACACACAGATGTTGGAAAAAGACATTAAATTGATAATTTTGTTACACTACACCTGCTGTTTGGAATGGAACATCATTCCATATTTATTAGCTCTTTTTTTTCAATGATACCTAAAACACAAAAGCAATATTGTTTGCTTAGCTTAGGTATTGCGTAATTCATATTATTATGTACACTAACCCCAATTGTATTTAAGCTAAGTTTTTTATACAGCAATTAATTATCTTATCTTAAATATTCAGTGGTAATGTTATTTATACTTTACTGTATTGTTTTCAGGGGCCCTTTTGAATGCATCCAAAATGGATGTTGCCACAGAACATTCTTCTCGTGCTGCGAATACTCAACTCACTATTGGGACGAACATATGCGCAGAACAAAAGTGAGCTATTCATTATTATTGTGTAGAGAGTAAAGTACAGCCTGTGTTCTGTCCCACAGCTGGGCAGAGGCCTCCATCATTGGAATCAAGGCATCGTGGGCTTAATTACCACACTGCTTGCGAAATGCGGGAAAGAAACCACAGCGCACAGAAGCAATGACATTTACAAAAAAAAAGATATGTCAGGTCAGGTCAGGCCAGGTCATAAAATACAAAATAATAATTTTAATGTAGAATATACGGTACTATTAATTAATTATAGACTAATTAATTATACTTGGAGCATTTCTGTTCAGAGCCAAGCTGTTTTGCCTTCTGTGTAATCTGACACCTTTTTTATATTCAGCTTTTTTATAAAGCTTTTCTTTGATATGGATTTTAAATTAATCAAGATCTAATTTCAGAATATCAACTGGTACTTTGTTGTAAAATCGTACACACAGACCCTTAAAAGAATTATTTATTTTATGATGCCTAGTATAAGGTACTGCTAATTTGTTCTTACTTCTAGTATTTAAATTGTGAATATCACTGTTTTTTGAAAACATATCAATATTTTTATGAATATACATGAGATTTGGCATACATTTGTACATTCAAATGTGTGCCATCCAAAGTCTTGGGATCAAGAACATTTTAAAGTATTGTTCCTGGTTCTTTTTAGTGAATTTCACTTTATGAATAAAAAAAATATTTTTTACATTGTTTAAATTATGGAAAATCAACTGTCAATCTGAATTCCTATAAAAGAGCGTAATGGCAATTTTACAAAAGCCGTAGGTACCTACAATTTCTGCACTGGAAGTAAAAAAAATTGGCAACATATTTCCTTCTTGTGACACGACATAGTGACTGCTGCTCCTGCCTGATGGTACGCAGTTGATGCAGTCAAAAATAACGAGAGCGCTAGTCACTGTGGAAAAATTTCAGAAGCAGGATTTGAACACACATCTTTTGTCTCGTATCCAGCTCACCCTAATTTATCAACACTATAAGAGCCACGGAAGCATAATTGGAAGTGCACCCGTCCCAAAAATGTCAGAAAGGTTCTGCGTGTTTGAATCTTGCTTGTGGAAATATTTTCTACATTTTCCAATTTGTATATTTTATTATTGTTGGCAGGGTCTCCGCTGCCAAGTTTGCGAGAAGCCGCTATCTTTGGATGTGGATGAGCAGCGTCCATACGCCTGTAAGGTGAGTGCATGCTCTATGAGAGTTCATTACAAGTATTCAGGTTGGAATGTTCATTTTAAGGGTATGTTAAATTAGATCTTAATAAATTTAAAATCAAAATCAAAGAAAAGCTTTATAAAAAAGCTTATTATAAAGTTTCAGATTACACAGAAGACAAAACAGCTTGGATCTGAAATGCTCCAAGCACTCCAACAGCTATTTCTAATTGTCTTTATTTAATTGATACTACATTGTATTGTAATTGTGTATTGCATCATTTTTTTTTATTTTTAAATTCATATTTTGTATTGACCTGGTAACGACATACTCTTTTTTTGTTTGTAAATGTCGTTGCTTTTGTGCGCTGTGGTTTCTTGCGCCCATTCTTTGCCACAGTTAAAAAATTATGTCCTGAATGGGTGGTAGGTTAAAAAAGATTTGGACGATTCAAAGTACTTATTAATTGAGTTTATTGAATAAATATATTTTGACTTTGACTTTGACTTTAGTATACCTTGTGTGCTTATACACTATGACTTTTTATCGGTGACCAGGACCTACTGATTCCGACTAAGTTAATGTTGGCCATTGCAATAATAATAGTAGTTACATGTTTTTTTTGTATATTTAATTAGGTAACCAAAACTATTAGAATGTATGGTTTTTCTACATTATTATGAAGTGAAAACCTGTAGAGATAAACCACGAAAAGATGTCATGCCCCTCCACAATTTGTTTTGAATGTGTTGTGTGTGTGTGTGTGTGAAACTTCACATTGTACAGTAAAGCAAAGTAAACAGTAAAGTACTAACTGCTGAAAAGATGCAAAAATATATTTACCAAAAAGACGGTTATTGTTATGGACAACGCATCTTATCACAAGACTTTAGCGAAGAAAACACCTACTTCATATAGCAGAAACGCATAAATGGCTAAAAATAAACACATATCACAAATTGAAAAAGACGTGTCGAAAAAATGTCCACGAATAGGATTTGAACTCGCACCCTTCTGTCAATCCGGGCCAGGGGGCCTACTCTCTTTGCCCGAATCGAAATTTCGGCCGCCGTTGCTGTTTTTAAAAAAAATAATAATCTAAATGCCAAACCTACTTTGTATGAACGAAATTTCGGAAGGAATGGAATCTGCTGTAAATAGAAAACGAAAATTGGCCGGAATTTCGTTTCGAGAAAAGAGAGTAGGCCCTCTGGTGCTCTGTCCAGCTGAGCTACCGTGGCACTTATCCAGCCCGCCCAAATTAATCAACATCATCTTTATTTTATTTTTACTTTGTAAGCCAAAGGCACCCATTCAATGTCAACAAAGTACGTTATCAACATCCGGTCTTAAAGATCACAAATTGATTCGAACCCGCACCGATTGCCAGAAGGGTGCGTGTTCGAATCCTGCTCGTGGAAATTTTTTCGACATTGTCTTTCCCTATTTGTAATTTGTTCGCAACAAAATTTGTGTTTAAATTGTGTAAACAATAACATTATTAAGTATTAATGTTTTATATTTTAGGGTTTTTTTAACGCTTTAATATAAGTAAAAGGCGACTAACGGACTAAAGACTGCACATACATCCATCAACGTAGAGCGGCGATGGGCTCCCCACCTGTCACGCTGAGCTATTTGGTGAATAGTGGACTATTCCAGAGAACTGCTTTTATAGTCCTCTTTGCCTTAGTCTCTGACTAACCCTTCGGGGATAATAGTCGTGATTATGTATGTATGCATGTAGTATTGAGAATTCACAATAACAAGATGATAACATGCTTTCTGCGATGAAATTCTTATTGTTTCCGCGAATTGCCTCGTAAACCAATCACAACAACCTTAGTTAATCTATCTAATCTAAATTCCATTACCTCTTAGCTAGAATCTGTAATTTACTTACTTAAAATAATTTTAACACGAAGTCACTTGGATGTTTTCAGTCTCTCGCAAAACAAGTTTAAAAAGTATAATTTATCTGTGTAATATTAGTGTGTTTTGATGTAAGTTCACTGTAGTGTACGAGGATAATAAATGATACGCGGCCGTTCTGACAATAGTCATTACGAGAGAGGGGAGAGACAGAGAGGTGTCAAGAGGGGGTGGTAGTATTCGTTTAATGACGTAGCAGACGCGACGAAGCTCAGCACGGTGAATTTCTTAATCTATAAAAAATAATAAATGACTGAACCTCATTGCTTTTTGTTTAGGATGAGATTCCTGAGGGCAGCTCGTCCAAAGAGATCGACGCGGAAGCCCTCGCCGACTCGTCCCAAGAAATAAACGCGAAGCACAAACATAACGGGCTGGTCGAGGCCAGCATTGAGGTCAGTAAGTCAAAGTCAAAATATGTTTATTCAATAAATTCAATTCAGATTCAGATTCTTTATTTGCATAATATGAGTACATAATAGTTGGTGATAAATAAATAACGTTCTTTCACATTTTACCGTCTTTGGGTGTGCAAATATTAATTGTAAATTATAAAAAATAATATCAAAAATCAAAAAAAATAAAACATAAACATAAGTACTAATAATTGAATTAAAACACGTAGGTATAAGAATAACATTACATTCCATAAACATACAAAATTTACATCTAGAATATTATTATGTATAATTTAATTAAAGGATATAAAATAAGTAAATGTCAATTATTATGTGATTAAATGTCATGTCAATTAAATTCATTTAAATGTCAATTAAATGTCAGTCATATTAAAATCAAAGGCAAATTAAAATTAAAATGGAACAATGTCAAAAAATAAAAACAGAATACAAAAAAATAATTTCATTGCAAGTCATCCTTTAAGAAATCTTGTGTGGAGTAATAACATTAATTTACTAGCAGTTCTGTAATTTTTTTCTTGAACTGCGGTTTGTTTAGCAGCTTTATATTGTCTGGCACTTTATTGTAAATGAGAGGTGCTAAGTGAAGTACGCTTTTCTGAAAAAGAGCTGTTTTGCCTGAAGGTACAACTAATTTGTTCTCATATTGAGCTCGCGTAGGGTTTCTGCGGTTGTCCGACCATTTATTGAAAAGAGATATATTTTAATTGACAAAAATAGCCATCTCCAAAATATAAATGCAAGGTAATGTCAGAAGTTTTAATGTTTTAAAAAGGGGTAATTAATAAGTACTTTGAATCGTCAAAGTCTTTTTTAACTTTCCGCCCATTCAAGACATATTTTTTTACTGTGGCAAAGAACGGGCGCAAGATACCACAGCGCACAGAAGCAACGACATTTACAAAAAAAAATGTTGTTACCAGGTCTTAAAATACAAAATATGAATTTGAATGTAAATTGTTTTGTAATGGCGTTGGGACGGAGACCCGAAATGAAACAATGTCTTGCGTTGAATCAATCCTCCTTTATCCTCTAGTGTATCATCTTAAATACTAATTAACATCACATCTATACGTGACTAGAGGAAGGACGCCTTGTCAATCAGGAAGACCTTAATTATCACGTACTATTGAGTACGTGCTGATAGTGTAATTCACTATATCACACCTCCCCTGAAAAGGCTAGGCATCCCTTCCCTGAAAAGTAAACTCTTATTTTCTAAATATCTTAGTCCTATTCTTATGAACTATATATTCTTTATTATTCTTTAATATTTTTACATTAGTACCTAGCTCTTCTAAAACTTCAAATGGACCTAAATACAAGTCATTCAATTTATTATAATTTTCATTCTTATACAAGAGTAGATCACCTTTTTTGTAGTGTACTTCCTTACAATCTAAATCATAATTAGTTTTTCTACTTTGTTTTGATATTAATAAGTTGTTCCTGGCATCATTATGAGCTTTTTGCAATCTAAATTTTAACTCCGATGGATAATTGTCGTATACATATAAGGGATCAACTTTACTAACTAAATTACTAGGTACGTTACATGTTTTCCCAAAAACTAGTTCATAAGGGGAGTATTTGGTACTAGTATTTACAGAATTATTATAAGCAAAGCACCAATATGGTATCCAGGTACTCCAATTTGCCGACTGATTCTGTGTTTGTATTCTCAAGTAACATCCGAGATGTTTGTGCCAGTTTTCTAGCGAACCTATACTCTCATGATGATAGGGTGTTGAATTTAACTTATCAATATTTAGCAATTTACATACTGTTTCTAACGTGGAATTAATAAATTCCGTTCCACAGTCAGTCGCAATAACCCTGGGAGTACCATATCGTAAAATAAAATTTTCAGTAAAAACCCTAGCAACAGTTTCAGCTGACTTATCAAGTATTGGGTAAGCTTCTACAAACTTTGTCAATTCGCATTGTATTGTTAATATGTATTTATTACCCAAATTATCGACCTCCAACGGCCCCACAATATCTAAATATAATTTTTCAAAAGAAGTAGATGCTGTAGTGGTTATTACCATTTTCTCTTTATTATTTTTATTACAAAATTTCTGCTTTTGGCAATCTTTACAGCGAGTCACATATTCAGTTATGTCTTTTTGCATATTACTCCAAAAATATTTTTTTCGAATATTCTTAGTCATTTTATTTATGCCTACATGACCACTTGTCGGCAATAAATGATAATCATTTAGTATAACACGTATCAAGTCTTTATTTGTAACATGTTCAACTTGTTGTTTTCTGAGGTTTAAGCGAGCACTACACATTGAAATGAAACACTTTTTACGGATTAACTCGCGTTTAATTTACTATTTACATAGTTTTTATATTATCCTGACGTCTGACGACGACTGAAGATGCAGGCGTGTACAAACTGGACTGCGACTGTGGGCTCTCGTACATCGGGCAAACAAAGAGAAGTGTAGGAACCCGCGTAAAAGAACATATAGCCGACGTCAAGCATAGGCGCGAAAATAAGTCTGCAGTGTGTGAACATGCTCTCGAGGGACCCAACCATTACATCAGATTTGACAAACCTCAAATACTCGCCAAGGAACAACGATTCATCCCTAGGATGATACGCGAGGCTATTGAAATTAAAAAACATCGTAATTTCAATAGAGAGGATGGTTGGAATTTACCACCTGCCTGGGACCCCATCATACAGGTCATCAAATCCCAGCCCCAACAGCAACACATTGCCAGACCTAAAAATATTGTTAGCTCGTATTGTGTAAACTTGAACGCACCCGGTAAAATATAAAAATTATTGACGGTAGGCAAATAACTTCTGACAATGAGACGACCAACACCTCAGTCTCCCTGTGACCACGGACCCTGTAAAGGGTTCGAAACGTCAGGATAATATAAAAACTATGTAAATAGTAAATTAAACGCGAGTTAATCCGTAAAAAGTGTTTCATTTCAATGTTCAACTTGGTTATTAATAATACATAACCGCGGTAATTCTTTATGTTTCATGAAAGTTTGGGTCAAAATTTTAATAAACTATTTATTAAACCCATTTTTAATCACAACGACTTCTACAATATTATATTTTTTACATAATGCACTCAGTTCTCCTATCGTTGCGCCTCGGCGCGCCTCCGTTAGTAGAGATTCCTGATTTATGTAAATAGTAGAGTCACTAAATAACATATCACCCGTCTGTGAGACGTATCTTTTCTTTTTCCTCAACTTCACGAAGTTTTCATACGAACAAATATCTAACCTTACATCATTTTGTGATTTCTGCATAATATCTACCACTCTTGGTTGCCTATGATCAACAGGGGGCTCAACCCTGCTACTTCCAGAGGTAGCGGGTTCATTATTTTGCTCCATGGTTCTTTTCATTGAACGGGTTACTACCCCCTAAAAAATTTGAATTTAGATTTTTTAACTCGTCTGATGTTATAATGACTCTCGATAAGGCATCTGCCGTTACATTTTCGGAACCTTTTATGTATTCAATATCGAAATCATATTCTTCTAAACAAAGTCTAAACTTAGTTAAACGGCTACTAGGATCTTTTATGCTAAATAAATGAACCAATGGTCTATGATCTGTTAATACTTTAAATTTTCGTCCGTATAAATATGGTCGAAAATGTTTTATAGCCCACACTACCCCTAATAACTCTTTATGAATGGTTGGGTAGTTTATTTCTGAACTGTTTAATTGTCTGCTTGCATAAGCTACGGGCTTATTATTTCCATTTGATAATACAGCCCCCAAGGCTACCCCTGACGCATCGGTTTGCAACCGGAAAACATTATCTTTTCCAAAATCTGGATAATCTAAGACAGGAAATGAACTAAGTGACTTTTTTAAGGTCTGAAATGCCACGTCACATTCTTCCGTCCACTGAAACTCGACATGTTTTTTACAAAGACGGTTTAGTGGGTACACTATTGTGGCAAAGTTTTTTATGAATTTTCTATAAAAGTTCGCAAAAGCCACAAAACGACGAATCTCATTTACATTTTTAGGTACTGGGAACTTTTCCAAGACCTCGATTTTACTGTTGTCTGGCAACACCCCGTTTGGCGTAATAACATGCCCTAAATAATTAATTTCTTTCCTCAAAAATTCGCACTTACAAGGGTTTAGTTTTAAATTAACTGACCTAAACCTCTCAAATACACTCATTAAATTTGTATTATGCTGCGATAGGCTTTTCCCGAAAACTATTACGTCATCGAGATATAGAAAACATATCTCGTGATTTAAACCCGATAGAGCCATAGACATAAGTTTAGAAAATACGCTAGGACTCGTTTTGAGACCCATAGGTAATCTTTTCAGTTGATATTGCTTATCAGCTGTAAAAGAAGTGAATTTCCTACATTCTGGTGATAACCCTAGCTGGTAATAACTAGAACTGAGGTCTAAATGAGAATAGTATAAGCATCCCGAAAGTGAGTCAATAATTTCTTGTATATTTGGTAACGGGAACTTTTCGTCTACTATTTTTTTATTTAAAAGTCTATAATCTATTACGATTCTCCACTTTTTTTCACCGCTACTGTCAGCTTTTTTCGGAAGTAATAATAATGGAGAAGACCATTCGCTGGTACACTCTTCGATAATATCTTCTTCTAACAATTTACCTACCTGTTTTATTAACTCAGCCTTCTGAGCGTGCGGTATTCTATACGGTTTGACATAAACAGGAGACGCGTCATTTTGCAGTTTAATGTTGTACTCGTATAAGTTTGTAACGGATAGCTTATCACCCGGCATATGAAAGATATCTGCATATTTTGCACATATTTTCTCAATAGACCGTCTCTCTTCATCACCAAGATATGTTTTTAATTTAAGAAAATCGAATAGTTGTTTAACCCTCTCGACAGATTTTCCGTTTTCCGTATCAAAAGAGCATACGAAATAATCCGAGTATTTTCTAATTTTCGGGCTAAAGTTATTTAATTTTACATCTTCTTCCCGTGTGTTTAAAAATCGCACCGGAATCTTTTTCCCGTCTCCTACTACCACGGCGCCTGCTACAAATACGCCTGCAATAACTTCCTCCGCTAAAATGACACATTCGCCCTTTATCTCTGACGAAACATATTTTACGACCTCACATCTCCCTGGAATAGTCGTTATTATGTTTTTACCTAAGCCTAATTCTAGACTTATCTTATCCTGTAATGTAACCAGCTTATTTTCATAGTTAATTTTACAACTATATTTTAATAAAAAATCTTCTCCTAAAATTCCATCATTTTTACAGTGGAAGTTGCTAAACACATAAAACTTATGCCTAAAATTATAATTGTTAACACATAAGTCTAGATAAACATAACCTATTGATACTAAATCCCCACATACTCCTTTAATCTTAATTTCATCCCTTACTAGCTTTGCGTCGCGGGACACGCTACGGAGTTTATTTAACCAATCTAACTTTAAAATTGAAATGCTTGCTCCTGTGTCTACTAATAGAGAAATTTGAGTTTGACTACAAGTAAAACAAACGTAATTACCACTACCATAACTACAAATATCTACCTCAGCGCTATTCAGAACGAAAAAAATCATCGCTATGATGTTCGTTCTGACGTATACTCTGACGTTCACTTTCGTTCTCGTCATTAGACTGTTCTGCTGAGTCAACTAAGAAATGTACATTCCTACGTTTATTATGAGGTGACGTAAACCTGGTGTTGCGCTGACCCTGAAACCTATTTGAGTTATAGTAGGCACGACCCCGACCTTGCTGACTCGTCGCGTTGTTGTTACGTGACTTATTATATTGTTGATGATAGTTTTTATTTATCTTTTCAAATCGCTGGTTCGAAACATAGTTAACATAATTGTTTATTGGTGGTTTCACTACCGAGTCTTCTTGTTCTAAGGCTATAGTTATTGCCTGCCTAACTGTGCTTACGGACCTAGACGTAACTATAATGCTTGTACGAGCATTGTTTAGGCCGTCAGCGAAACGCTTGATAGCCATTTTTTCATTAATCGGCTTTAATAAATTATATGCCGACTCGTCTCCATTAGCCTGTGCTGTACTTAAATCGTTGGACATTTTTTCGATTTCACTACCAAACACTTCTATGGTCTTGTTTCCTTGCCTACATCGTAGCATTCGGTCTAAAATGGCTGTGTATGATTTAATCGGAATTAAAACATTTTTTATATCTTTTATTAGGTCTGCCACAGACACATAAGACTTATTAATTTTTGTTTTAGCACTGCTAGAAAGACGAGTTTTTAAAACAAAATTGATTAACAGAGGCTGGTCCTCGTTTCTAAGGGTACTACTATAATACTCTATTCCGTCTATTAGTTGGTTAATTTGCGTTTCGTCGCAATCTACTACTGGGAGGAGCGTGAGCGCGACTTTTAGATCGAACGTGGCCATGGTTGTGATCGTTTCTGAATGATGCGGGTTAACGAGTGACTCGATTTCCTCAAAATTACATAAAAACTTTGACGATATTGCTTTTGCTATTTGTAATTCTACAGCATCTATCCCTTTTTTACATAAGTCTGCAGATATTTGTTCAAAAATATTTTTAATTTCCTTTGCTCTTAAAAACTTATTCTGCCCCTGAGCAGAATAACGTTTGTCCTTACTTAATTTAATAATAGAGTCTCTAATAGCCTTAAGCTCACTCAAGAGTTCTGACAGGTTTGCCATGAACACACTTTAGAAAAAAAAAAAAAAAAATCACACACACACACATAGATTCTTGGTAGCATAGTTATATTAATTCGTGCTGGCTTACACGTTCTGTGCTGGTCCAATTGCCCGTCGAACCGCTCTGCGTTCTACCTCTTCTAATAGTCGTGCGTTGAAGTAACGTAGCAGCCTAAGTACTATATAGCCCGCTAGTACAACGACGATGGTCAGTAAAAAGATCTCTGAAAGTTGCATCCCAACGGCCAAGGGAGTTGATGCTGCCGCCGATTGAGTTGGTGATTGACTGACAATAATATTGTCTTTAGATTGTGGGTTTCCCATAGTTAAACAATTTTGGCTTACAGTTTTTCTTCTTATTTCCTTCGTCCTTCTTGTAGGCCCGTGTAGCACTATTTTCCTGATATTTTGTAGACTTCAACTAGCGATTTCGCGGCGCGGACTTGTGACACCATGTCACGGTCGCCATGTAATGGCGTTGGGACGGAGACCCGAAATGAAACAATGTCTTGCGTTGAATCAATCCTCCTTTATCCTCTAGTGTATCATCTTAAATACTAATTAACATCACATCTATACGTGACTAGAGGAAGGACGCCTTGTCAATCAGGAAGACCTTAATTATCACGTACTATTGAGTACGTGCTGATAGTGTAATTCACTATATCACAGTTTGTTTAAATATGGTGCTCTATTTAAATTAATTATAGACAATTACAAATAGCTGTTCGAGTACTTGGAGCATTTTAGACCCAATCTGTTTTGTCTTTTGTGTTATCGGACACTTTATAATAAGCTTTTCTATAAAGCCATAGCTAAGGTATAAAATATAAACCAAAAACAAGGATGGACCAAGTATTGAACTCTGCGGAACTCCCATTGTAACCACTGATCTCGGAGATCTTTTACCGTTAATGTCGACCTTCTGAATCCTGTTCTGAATTAATTTTCCGTATTACGGAACCGGACCATTAGTGGAAATTATTGTTAGCAATATGATGTCTATAGTTTAATATAAGAAGTGAGTTATTTGTCTCCGTCTTTGTTTGAACCCTAAATTAGCCTAAACTAAATAAATCAATCATTAAATGGTGATCTTTTAGTGTACCTTACTCACCGTTGGGCGGAGGCAGTCGAGAGTAAAGGGGAGGCACTGGCAGTTAGCTTGGGCGTAGCGAAAGCCTTTGACAGTGTATGGCACAGGGCTCTTCTCTCTAACCTTCCATCATACAGGTTTCCTGAGAAATTTTGATCGTGGGTTGCCAGCTTTCTTACTGGGCGTAGCATCAGAGTCGTAGTCGACGGTTCGTGCTCTGACATGAAGCACGCGAATGCTGGAGTCCCGCAGGGGTGTGTGTTATCCCCTACTCTGTTTCTTCTGCATATCTGCATTGCATTGCTATGCGGACGACAGTACTGGGGATACGCTCTACACCCGACGAGGTAATATTTCTCTGGAAGCGTCATCGAGAGTCGGAATAAACTTGTGTGTGACTGACACCGAGAACATGCCAAGTCATGTCTCGAATTGGGGCCGACATAACGTAGTCAACTTTAACCCCTCCAAAACAATTTTGGTTTTTATACATATTTGGACGCCCATTATTGTTGTAGGTTGCAAATAGACTTGAGACCGACCTGGGCGTAAATATATTTTACTTTTAGAGAAAATTTGATTATTTAACTTAAGGTGCTTGAACCTTATTGTTATAACTCAACTCCTTATTGGGAGTGTGTATTTACAAATTTGACGCATCCCCCGACATGGCTGCCACGGTTAGGACCCCAGCACCTGTAACTAAGACTGACCCAAAAATCCGCCCCGCCAAGACTCCGGAAAAGGTTGTTCCTGACGCCGTACCTTCTACATCCGGCGTCAGGAAGAGCATTGACCAAATTGAGGAGATTGGTAAACCGGCCTTCGGGGCGAAACTAGTAAAGAGCCCGGTGGCATTTTCGGTTACCTCGGCAAAGGCTCCCATTAATAAAGTGCAGGACGCAAAAAACGTGTTGCAGAGCGCAAAAGCGTTTATGGATGAGTCAAAAAACCTTAAGACCGAGATAAAGAAGGGCGTCGTTAGGGCTATAGATAGATTATACGCGATAATCGTGGAAATGGATTTGGAAATCAAGGCAAGAAGGGTGCCGACTGGTAGGGGTAGGGACAGTCAGAAAAATGATGGCGTGATAGAGAAGATAGAAAAAATGATGAAGGATAATGAAAGAAGAGAAAGGGAACAGATAGAAAGACAGAATGAAACGACTGAGAGAATAGAAAGATTGATAAAAAGAAAATGAAAGAAGAGCTAGGGAGCAGGAAGAGTGGAGGAAGGCGGAAAAGGACAGAAGGAGGAGAGAGGAGCTAAAGAGAACCATCTCCGAACACAAGGAAGTGGTCAAGGGGATCTCATGTGCGAGTGTGGTGGCCGGTGGGCCGCGGAAACCCGCCCCAACCGGTGAGTCTCTGCACTCCATCATCGTGACGGCCAGAGATGAAACTGAGACCGGAGAGCAGATAATTGAGCGTGTCCGGAGAGCAGTGAAGGCAAAGGGGGGTGATGGAGGTGTGGAGATTGAAAAGATTAGGAAGACCAGGGAGAGGAAGGTCCTCATTAGCTGCAGCACCAAGGAGGCAAGACAGGGAGTGAAGGAGAGACTGGAAGGGGCAGAAGGAGGCTTGAACGTCGAGGAGGTGCGTAACAGGGACCCCCTCCTGGTTCTAAAGGATGTACTCCAGGCTAACAGCGACGAGGAGGTTTTGAAATCCCTGAGGAACCAGAACGGGGATTTGTTCCGCGACCTCGATGAGGGGGACAGGATGGTGGTAAAGTTCCGGAGGAGGGCGCGCAACCCGCACCTCGCGCACATTGTATTGATGGTCTCCCCACAGATCTGGCAGAGAGCGATAGAGAGAGGGTCCGTGCAGCTGGACATACAGAGGGTGAGAGTGGAAGATCAGTCTCCTCTCGTACAGTGCTCTGTATGTCTAGGGTATGGACACGGAAAGAAGTATTGTAGCGAGAAAGAACCGAAGTGTAGCCACTGTGGGGGAGGCACATGCGCGCGGAGTGCGAGGATGTGCTGGCGGGATTGCCCCCGTCCTGTCTAAACTGCACCAGAGCGGGGAAGGGAAACGCCCAGCACAATGCATTTGATGCTGACTGTCAAATTAGAAAGAGGTGGGACGCACTAGCGCGAGCTAAAGTTGCGTATTGCTAAAGGCGACCCGGCAGACACGCAGCAGCTAAATAACCCCAACCAAAGCCGGAGATACACTGTGGCGCAGGCCAATCTCCAGCGAAGCAACCTAGCGACCACAGAGTTGGTCCTGGAAGCTTCGAGAAGGGGATTGGCCTTCGCCCTGGTGCAGGAACCGTACGTGGGCTGTGGGGGCAGGATGAAATACTACGGGCCGGCGAGGGTTTACCAAAGCGCTGACCAGGAAAAGGGTGCTGTAAAGGCGGCCATAATTGTCTTTGACGCGAGCCTTGACGTTGAGCAGCACCCGGAACTCACGACTAATAACATCACAGTCGTGAGGATCCGAACCAGCGCTTGGTCAATAAACGCCGTCTCGTTTTACTTTGAGCCAAATGCACCTATTGAACCCTCCGTCGATCAGATAACGAGGATCATTGCGAAGATAGGGACGGCAGGACTCATTATAGGGGGCGACGCAAATGCTAAAAGTGTATGGTGGGGCAGTGCACGCACGGATCTGAGAGGAAGGGAATTCGCAGGGGCACTACACCAGTGGCGGTTGCATGTGAGAAACATAGGAGACACGCCAACCTTTGAGGTAGAAAGAAATGGGAGAACCTGCACGAGCATAGTCGATGTAACAGCGGCGTCGGCGGATCTCCTAGATAAGATCATGGACTGGAGAGTGGATAGAGAAATGACAGGATCGGACCACAACGCTGTCCTCTTCGACCTGGACCTCACATTAGGGAAATGCATTACACTAAACAGAACCACACGCAAATACAACACAAAGAAAGCAAGCTGGAGTGAGTTTGATGACAAACTCACCCAGCTCTTACATGCAGACAACACAGACACACAAAACATAAACAAAATAACGAACACTACACAATTAGAAGAAACACTACACAAATACACAGAAGCAATCACACAAGCATGCACACTACACATTCCAGCGAAGAAGGCAACACAGAAACTTACCATCCCATATCCCATGGTGGTCCGATGAACTGTACCGCTTGAAGAGACGCGTAGTGACGATGAAGAGGAGAATTCGCTGCGCCGCGCCGGTCCGACGAGAGAGAGTAGTGCAGGAGTACCTGAGGGAGAGAGAAAATTATCACAGAGCCGTAAAAGACGCCCAGACCGCCAGCTGGAAGTAGTTTTGCCAAAGACAGCAAAAGGAAACGGTATGGGACGGTATTTACCGAGTTATCAAGAAGACCGAGCGAAGAAAAGAAGACTTGCCTCTGAAGAAAGAAGGGACCATACTTGGACCAGAAGAGTCAGTACACTGGATTGCAGAAAGGTTTTATCCTGAAGACAGGGAAGAGGATGACACAAATGAACACCGGAGTGTACGGGAGTTGGCGAAGGTGGTCAACAGCAGAGGCCACATTGAAAACCATGACCCTGACTTTGCTCTGCATGAACTAATGAACGTTATTAGGACATTCAACCCAAAAAAGGCCCCGGGGGATGATGGATTTACGTCAGATATCTGTGGTAGAGCGATAGCCCGCCATCCGCAAACTTTTCTGGCCATCGCAAATAAGTGTTTAGAGCTAGGATACTTCCCAGAGAAATGGAAGAGAGCGGTCGTAGTAGTCTTGCGCAAACCCGGGAGGGAGGACTATACAGACGTCAAGTCGTATAGACCCATAGGACTCCTCCCGGTTTTGGGCAAGATTTATGAAAAGCTCCTAATAAATAGAGTTAAGTGGTATCTGATCCCTAAACTTAGCCATCATCAGTATGGGTTCGTGCCTCAAATAAGCACCGAGGACTCCCTCTATGCCCTAATGAACCTAATCAGAAGTAATCTAAAAAAGAAAAAGATTATCACAATTGTATCATTGGACATAGAGGGTGCCTTCGATGCGGCTTGGTGGCCCATGATTAGAACAAGGCTAGCAGAAGTAGGCTGTCCCGTAAATTTAAGACGAGTAGTAGATAGTTACTTGGAAAATAGATCAGTAGAGGTAAAATACGGGGGTAGAAAATCGGTTAGGAACACTCAAAAAGGATGCGTACAGGGATCGGTAGGAGGACCAGTTCTGTGGAACTTGCTGCTGGACCCTTTATTACACCAACTTAGCGAGAAGGGCCACCACGTGCAGGCGTTCGCGGACGACGTAGTGATGGCGTTTGTGGGAGAGTCAGGACTGGAAATCTCGATGAAGGCTAACGGAGCGCTCTCGAATGTTTGGAATTGGGGTGTTGGAAACAAGTTGAAGTTCGCGACCAATAAAACGGTCGCTATTACAGTAACTAGAAAATTGAAGTACGACACACCAATTCTAAGCATGGGGGGGTGCGATATCGTTATGCAGAGAGAAATGAAGGTCCTGGGTCTCACCATAGACGATAAGCTCACGTTCAATAAACACGTCGCGAATGTCTGCAGAAAGGCCCTTAACATCTATAAACAGCTGAGAACAGCAGCAAGGGTCAGTTGGGGACTAAACCCAGAAGTAATAAGGCAAATCTACACTATGGCAGTAGAGCCAATTATCACCTACGCAGCGGCGGCATGGGCACCCGCGGCCACAAAGATAGGGACACGCAAGGAACTGGCAGCAGTGCAGAGAGGATTCGCACAGAAGCTCTGTGGCGCGTACCGGACAGTCTCCCTGAACTCGGCACTTTTGCTGTCTGGGATACTGCCTCTCGATCTCCGCATTCTAGAGGCTTCGGCCTTGTATGACGCGAGGAGAGGCATATCCCGGGCATTGCCGGACGACAGGGAGATGGAGGCGCCTGTTGGCTTCTGGGAGATCCCGCACCCCGCCCTGGATATGGGGAGTGAGTTTGTGACCCTCGAGGACCAGGAGGCCCTCGATAGGTATGCCGTGCAGGAGGTCCAGATTTTCACCGACGGGAGTAAGATCGACGGTGGCGTCGGAGCCTCCCTTTCCATTTGGAAGGGGGGAGTTGAGGTCCGAGCGGTCGAATTACCCCTAGCGAACTACTGCACGGTGTACCAAGCCGAACTCCTCGCCATATACAGGGCGACTGCCGAGATCCTGAAAAGGGGTGAAGCGAGCTACGGTATTTACAGTGACTCCAGATCTGCGCTGGAAACTGTGACAAACCGTAGCTCGCTTCACCGCTTAGCACTCGATTCACGGGAGAATCTGCAAAAGGCCTTCACGCAGAGCAAACTTGTCAGTTTGTTCTGGGTGCATCATGCGGGACTGCCCGGGAATGAGCGGGCGGATGAGGTCGCGAAGGAGGCGGCTTCGTCACAGAGGAAGCCGGAGTACGATCGGTGTCCGGTCTCATTCGCAAAAGCGTTTCATCCGGGATGAGACGATTGGCGAATGGGCCCGGAGATACGATGCGGGAACGACGGCCTCTGTTACGAAGGTGTTCTTCCCGGACGCGATATCTGCGTATAGGCTGGTCCGTAAGATCAAACCTACCGGAACCCTGACACAGGTAATGACAGGGCACGGTGGATTCTCCTCGTACTTGCACCGCTTCAAGTGCAAGGAGAGTCCATCGTGTATCTGCGACCCTGAAAAAGAAGAGTCTATTTTGCACGCGATCACGGAATGCCCTACTCACGATTACCAACGAATTAAATTGGAAAATATGATAGGAACTGCAGTCACCGAAGTCAGTATCAATGAAATTATAAATAGCAAACAAAATATGTCATTACTTTTGGAATTTTGCACTAACATTGCCAAAATTGTAATTAATAGAAATAAGAGATAGCTAATAAATATGTTCTCACAAATATAGTGAGTATATTAGGAGCAACATATTGACGTACAAATAAACAAAATTGCAATCACGAAGTAATAATGTATGAAATAATATGTAGAAATAGGTAAATAATTGTAAGAACCTTTGGAACTGTTAAAACTATAAAACGGAATTGTTAAAAATAGAATAGTATAAAAGATAATATAAGCATAGTAATAAGATATAGCGCAAAAAATGCGATAAAAATGGAACCGGGCAACCGGAGTATAGATATAAGAGAAAAATAGGTAATAAATAAGTGTAGGGCATCGTTAAAGATGCAACAAAAATGTATAGATGTAAGAAATAAACAGATTAAAATAGTAAGTAAGAATAAGAGTAGATAGGGCACGAACGTGCTATAAAAATGGAATGAGAATGTAGATATTTGTTGTATAGATGAGAATAGGAACGAGAACAGCAGGATAGGGCACCCTAGAAGTGCCAAGAAAATGTAGGCGAATGCCAAAGTAGTATAGGAAGCCGCAGTAGAGCGGATTAGCATTAATTTGTACTTTACCACCTAGATTTCCAAATCTACGACATAACCCACGTCGGGGGAGAAGTTAATTAAAAAAAAAAAAAAAAAAACCCCTCCAAAACACAAATTTGCGCATTTACTACGAAAAAACATACCTTCGTCGTACCTCTGAACTTTGAGGGAGCTTCCCTTGATACCAATCAGACTATTGGAATCCTTGGCGTCGATATTTCGAGTGACGTTCAGTTTCGAGGTCATTTGGAAGGTAAAGCTAAATTAGCTACGAAAAAGCTGAGCGGGTCAGTATTTCACGCCGGCCCATCGCTTACAACCGTATAAAGCACAGGTTGGGCCGCATATGGAATACTGCTCCCATCTTTGGGCTGAAGCACCCCAATACCAACTCCTTCCATTTGACGGCATTCAGCGCAGAGCTGCTTGAGTTGTCGACGACGTGGTTATTTAGGGTCGGCTCGATCCACTAGCTCTTCGGAGAGACGTTGCGTCTCTCTGTATATTGTACCGCATATATCATGGAGAGTGTTCTGAGTAATTTTTGGCTTGGGCCCTGCCGCTGATTTCCTTCACCGCACTACACGCAATCTTCTGTCATTTCATCCACATCACCACGAAATCTCTTGCGTCGAACTAAAGTGTTGTGGAACCAGCTCTCGGCGGCCGGCGGCGGTATTTCCGGACCGTAACGACTTAGGGATCTTCAAGAAACGAGCCTATTCCCTCCTTAAAGACCGGCGACGCGTCTGCGATTCCTCTGGTTTTGCGGGTGTCCATGGTGACCCGCTTGCTAATTTGCCTCCTTCAGTTAAAAAAAAAAAAATTAGTTACACAAACCCGGAGAAAGATACAGCCATTGCCGAGTTCCATGCGGTTCCTCCCGTCACAAGTTAATTTTGAACGAACACTTTTTTATTTTATTATTTACATGGCTTCGAAAGGCACTTAAACGTTAAGCCGTTGGTCCCGGTTGTTGTCGTAAAATGGATGTCGTTTAAACCCACCAACCACCGCATTGGGCCAGCTCAATCTCCTTATGTTATTTTTAGTCTATGTGGAAAGCCTATGTCCAGTGGGACATTTATAGGCTGATGACTATGATGATGGTGATACATTGAAACGCATAATGTTTATTGCCATAATTTTAATTGACATACATCATATGGCATACAATTCAAAAAGCATAATACCTTGTAGCAATTTTTTTATTACGCATAAACTTAATAACGCAGAATCGTTAAAAGACATATTAATAAGAACCATAGTCGTTAAAATCTATATTACTGTTTGTCATACTTTTAATAAGCATAGTTTAGAACGAATAATTCAATTAGGTCATTTTTTTATAAAGCATAAATACTAACTGCCCTACTCCTGTAGGTCACGTGTGTCTTAAATTTCAATGTGTTTTTATTAGACAACACAAATCTTACTCCATACAAAAATATATTTTTTTTATAGCTCTTGTCATGTCATGCTCATCAAATCTTCTATTTCACACATTTTAAGGTTAGTTTTAATGAGATTTCAAATGCATCTCCATAACTATGTACTGGTGACACATTGAAACGCAGAATGTTTATTGTCATAATGCTTTTTGAATATTATGTCTTCTGAACATTATGGCAAATAAAAAATATGCCGTTTGTTACTTATGCTTATTGACGTTATGCCTCTCTATGGTAATGCCTTTTAAATTCGGCCATTTATGTTATGCGTTATGAAGTTATGCTATAAAGATTTATGGCAAGAAACGATTATGGCCATTATCATGCATTGCCAGTTTATGACGAAAAACGTTATGCGTTTCATGAGGTAACCGATGATGATTTATTATTTATTATTCTCCTGGCGTGGTTGGCTATTCGCTATATTAATTTTAGATCCACGAAGGCAACAACAAATGGTCGCACGTGGTGGACGCAGCAGACGCGAACGCATCCAACTGGTGCGAGCAGAACCTCGCGGCGTCCCAGCACCAGGGGCAGATAGACTACAGGCGGGTATATTACGACTACACTACAGAACACAGGGCAGATCACAAGCAAATATTATGATAACTACTATACACCCTCTGACACATGGCAGATATAGTAAACATACATCCATATTCACGAGTATTATCCCCTTGGGTTAGTCAGAGAGCAGGCAATGAGGACCGCAGAAGCAGTGCACCCTGTGCACCTTTCACCAAGTAACAACTGCACATGTGCTCAGCGTGATAGGCGGTGAGCCCATCGCCGCACAGTGCTGTTGGATGTATGTGCAGTCACAGGTCCGTTGGTCGCCTGCAACGGCACCCAATCACCCAAGGCGTTGGCCACACAGAAAAGACAGAAAACACGTGACACGAGGGGGGGCGCCGCCGCCCGAGCGACATTTTAAAACATATACAAAAGACGTGACGCTGGACGGTTTTAACCAACTTAACAATCCTCCTAACCTAAACAATCCTGCTATCTGGTCGGCTAGAAATTTCTAAAACCTGCTGCTATTTTGGTAAATTGCTTAAATTATGCTAACGAAGTTCTTTACTCCTATTTTGTATGGAAATGTAAATTAGAGGCTAAATCCTGCTAAAATAGCAGAATTCTGCTAAACCTGGTCACACTGCGAGCCGTCGCGTCGTCTCTCGTCCGCTCGCGCCCGTGCCCCGTCCTTTCTGTAGGTTTTACAATAGGGCGCTGACGAGTTAACGTCGTGTCTACGCCCTGTCTTTTCTATATGACTTGCGTCACGACGACAAAGAGGCGCGGAAGAGACATAAGTCTACCTACCTCTGCCCAAGGGTGGTAGTATTCTTATAATAAACCGCCAACACACTCCATTTATTATAAGCAAACTTTAATAAACAATAATAATGCATTTGAATGAAACTTATGAACTTACTTAGTAGGTAAAGATAAGGTAAAGGCAGCTCCAAAATTGGTTTATTAATTTTTTTAATATATGTAGTTTTTAGTGTAACTCCTAAATATATATTTTTATTTAGGACTATTAATGAAATCCCCCGTTCCACGGAGCTGCTGCGGTTCTACGGCGGCGGCGAGAACGCGCGTCTATTGGACTTCAACTTGAAACACTACAACAGCCCATCGGGATACGCGCACAAATCTGGTGAGAGTCTTTCCATCGATCTATAAAACGTGCTCTTGTGTGGATAGAGATGGCTAGATTGTGAACCTATATTATAATTTACCGTCTTTTGTTCATTTATCTCTTTCATTACGGAATCATTCTCCAAGAACCTTCTACCAGAATCTTAGCTCTAACTGCCGGAACACAGCAATACTCCTATAGTTATCGCTGTTATCGTGGCGACAAACTTAGATAACATGGTGGTAGCTGGCCAGGCGGATTTAAAACAGCCCCGTTCGGGAATGGAACCTGTGACATCTGCATCTGAGACGAACCACTGGAGTAGGTACTAGACATGTGCGCCGATACCGAAATATTCGGCGGCGGCGCGGCGTGGAGGTAAACAGTGGTAGGCGGCGGCGTAAATGGCGGCGTAAACGGCGTCGGAAATGGCTGTCTAAATAACGCTATAAAACATGAACAATTAAAAGTTCTACAAATTAAAAATCCCTTTATTGAACAGCCTTTTTACAAGCTTTTATTTAACTTTCAATGTATGTATGTCTTGTTCGGGTGGAATTTTGCAACTCAATTTTGACCCACTTCCCCGTTACCGATTGAGCTGAAATTTTGCATACATGTGTAAATCGCGAGACAGACAATGCAATGTTATGATGACATGGTGCTGATCTGATGATGGAGCTGGAAGGTGGCCATAGGAACTTCGCAATGAAACAACACAACATCATCGAGTTTCAGCTCGTTTAATCGTCTTGACGAGTAGTGTGGTGCTAGAAGGTAACCAGGGTCGGATGATGGAGTTTGAAGATGGCCATAGGAACTCAGTAATTAAACAACATAACCCCATCGAGTATGGGCTCGTTTGATTTGTCTTGACGAGTACTTTGGTGCTAGATGGTAACCAAAGTCTGATGATGGACCTAGAAGGTGGCCATAGGAACTCAGTAGGTAATTAAGCGATACAACCGCGTCGAGTTTGATTTGTCTTAATGGGTGAACCGTTTTTGATGGGTGGTGAGTGGTGGTGGTTAGGTGGACTTGAATAAATTTTGTATACATAAATATTTGTATTCAGTGAGATGAACAGATAAAAAACGTGTCCAGTGATAACTAAAAAGTAAAAAAAAAGAAAAAGTAAAAAACTTTTTTTAAAAACAAGCTTTTATTTAACCCTTTAACGGGCACAGCATGTTCAAATTTTTCATTGGTTTTCGACCTTATCTTAATTGTATAAAGTTCAAAATATGGTGGCAATATATGTGCCACTGCCTTATAAAGGGTAGTGGGCTAAACAGAAAAAAATTAACTTCTACTTTAAAACTTTTACTATCAACTTATAACGTCATTACACAATTTATATGATATAATATAAAAGGTTGTCACGAGATTTACTATTATACTAATATGTGTAAATTAAATAACTTGATGTGATTGATTTTGACTAAGTATTAAAAGAACAATGGCAGGTCTCCATACTATAAAATGTCTGAGATTAAATTGAAGCGTCCCGTAATGAAAAATATGTCTATTTATTTGGCATTACTTCCAGAATCTATAATTGAGATTTATTTCACTTGGAATAGCCGGTGTAGGGAACCTTCCTACACTCAGGTGATTTAATTTATTTAACTATTATGTATTTAATAATTAACTATTTACAATTAAAATATACATTTACAAAATTACACTTATACCTAGACATTTACTATAACAGCACAGATAACATTATTAACATTATTTTTATTAACTAATATTTACAATATATTTCAATAATTAATATTATAACATCATATCTACATAGCATGCGACCCAGCTTGTCGATATCGATCATCGATAACGTCTATCGACATGCGCCTCGCACTAGTGCGTTGGCCAGATACATAAGCCTTTTGTTTTGCTTTTGTGCGCACGCACCGGTGCAGCGGCGCCGCGTAGCGGCAGCCAGTCGAGACTCGATCACGGCGCGGAGCCCATGCTTTTCTGCTTATGCTTATATATACTTACCGCTTTCGCTTATATATTTAGACTTTCATATGCATAAATATGTAGACTATATTGTGCTATTTTCTGTGAACTATATTTCTGTAGGTTTTGTAGGTCAGAGGGGCTGAATTAAAATACAGAATTATGACGAAAGAGAACTATATTAATTACTTTCACTAGGAAGCTAGTACGACTGACTCCTAACACAGCAGAAACAAAAGTGAGTGTTCCCGCCAAAGCCGGGACGGACTCAGCGGTTGATGACGACCGCGTCCGCCTGTCTGCCGCGGCGCCACCGCTGCGCGAGCCGCCGCCGCTAGCTTGGTGAGCCGCGCGCGCTACCAGTCTTCTGCTAGCTAACGCGAGACGCCCACAAAATACGCGCGCTGCTATCTGCCTTATTATAGTGACTCCTGAACCTAAAGTGAAGAGCTCGACCTAAACGCCCTTAACCAGTGCCCCTAGTGAACTGCTTAGTGAAGTGACTGTGCGCCAGGAACCAACCTACATCGCCGCCCGCAAGCCTCGCCGCCCGTAGTCAGCTCGCACGACGGTTCCTGACTCATCATCCCTGTAAGTACATCCTTCCTTCAGCCTTCCTGCCTTCAGCCTTTAACCTCGTCGCATGTTGGTGCCTTAAGCGCCAACATTTCTGGTCCATCGAGCACGGAATACCTCTAAATTTCATGGTCTTACGACCATAATCAGCCCCGAATCAGCCCTTAACTTTGATTAATTATTTACAGTCCGCTAAAAATAATGTTTCATAATTATATCTATTTCACTTCCTAACATTTATAATTTCATCTCCATACAAAATCTTTTCTGCACGACAGTCGTTGCAAAGTTGACCTACCTACACGAATAAAAATTCGTGTTTCGGGTATCGTGTTCCAAATAAAAGTTCGTACCAGTATCCGATTCGTGCTAACTCCTAGTTAATTTACGCTAACAAGTTTAGTGTTTATGTTGTTGATGTTGATTTTATGGTGTCATACAATGTCTTTGTGATTTGAGCGAGCTAGTGTACTAATTGTGTAATACTTGTACTAATGATGCGTTAGGTTTAGTAGTTAAATTATTGCGTTACGTTTGCGTTTTACGTTTTTCGGTTGCACATATAACTTTGGTTACGTAATAACACACCCGCGTCTAGACGACGATATTGTTGTTATTCCCGTTTTATTTTTTAAGGAATTTTTTATGTTCTTGTCGTGTTAAATCGGCTCATTCTTGTGCGTGCTCACCACAAGAGCACAGTACTTCTACACACGTTCACACGTTTGCCCACTAGTGGGACACAGACAGAGTGTCCCAACCTTTTTAATTAAGTTTTTATTATTAGTTTATTTTTATTTTTTTTGTTTGCGACTGACTCATTCTTCGCGCCAGTGTCGGCAACAGGTCTGCCCGATTGTGAGCGCCTTGCCCAACAGTGGGCTACGGATAACGTGATTTTTTTTGTTTTTGTTGTTTTGTTTGCTTTTTGCTTGCGGTCGGCTAATGTTACGTACGCGCGTTCAATAAGCATACATACATATACACAGACATACCTACACATACACACGCGTTTGCACCACCCGTGGGCCATATACAAGGCGCCCCAACTTAGTTTTGCCTTCTTTATTGTTGCGTTAATTTTAGCCCATTTGCCCTTACCTTAGTAAACAAATACCTCCAGCCCAACTATAGAATATATACAGGGTGTTGTTCTTTTTACTGCCTATAAATTTGTTAATTTTTTTTTTTTTTTTTTTGTCTCCTTTTATTCATCGCGATGCCGACCAAGTCACAAGCCGCGATATTTAGGGAGGCCGCCAAAGCTTTACACCAGCTCCTAGAGATGGGATCACTGATCATTGCTGGCGACACCAAACATTCCATAACGGAATTCAACGTGCGTTTCGCACAGATACAGGGCATAAAGGAGAAGCTGGACTCAGTGTATTATAGCATTCTTGACGAGGAGGACCTGGACGAGAAGACCGAGAAGGCATACACTGAGAACCACACAAAAGCCTCCGGGGCGTACATTGGGATTCTTGTGGCTAGGGAGGAAATATTACCCTCTTCCACGTCATCCCCAACCCATAGCGCTCAGCCCAGTTTCGGCGTCAATACGCCCACAGCCGTCCTCCCCAAGATAGCGCTGCCCAGGTTCAGCTCAAAAGTGGAGGACTGGCCTTCCTTCATTGCGCTGTTTAGGAGTCTGACTGACGACATGGCGACCCTGTCGGACGCAGTCAAGCTCCACTACCTATTCTCATGTCTCAGCGGTGAGGCATTAAGTATGGTGTCCCACTTAAAGGTCACCAATGAAAATTTTGCCGTGGCCATGGACATCCTCACCAAGCGGTACGAGAACCGCCGGGTTCTTATTGATAGTTTTGTGGACATCATCCTGGGGCTGCCAAGCATCCATACGCGCTCGAACATCCGCACACTGTTCCTCACGCCGCTCATATCGGCTCAGTGTGCCCTCAACAATTTAGATTTGCCCATAGGAGACGATTACGTGTTTGTGTCAATAGTGGTGCGGAAGCTCAAGGGCGAGCTCCGCACGCTATTTGAACGCAGGCACGGGTCTAGTAACACCCTGCCCACGTTAAGGGACCTTATCTCCTACCTCGAGGAGCACGCGCGCTGTTTGGAGACAGAGTTCTCCAACATAGCCATGGCTCAACCCATTCAGCCCCAGCCCGGCCCTTCTTGTAGCCGCGCGCCTCCTCAGTTGCCCCATCGCACTTATGCTCAGATGGCTCAGCAACAACCCGACCATTACCGTGGCCGTTCCTCAGCTCCATCGCCTCACCGCGCCCATGAGCAGCCTACTCATCAACCGTTCCGCCCAGCGCAACAAATGCGTCACCGCCCATCCACCTCCCCGGCTCGCAGTCAGCCCTTCCCCGTATACTCGGCCTTCCAGCAAAGCTGCTCCTCATCATCGTCCTCGTCCTCTTCCTCACGCTCGACGTCCTACTGTCCCTATTGTGCCACTAGGGGACATACGCTCATGACGTGCAGATGGTACAATGCCCAGCCAACACAGGGCCGTTGGGACTTTGTACAGGCACGCGAGCGCTGCCAGCGTTGTCTCGGCCGTCACTACGAGAGCGAGTGCAGGTCAAGGGGGGCATGCAAGAACTGTGGGAGTACGAACCACCACACGTCCCTCCATCGACCAGACGGCCCAACGCACTCAGCTCATTCGTCGTCTGTACATGTGCCCCCACCACAGCTGACAGAGCACTCGAGGGAGCGTCCCAGAAACAGCAGGCGGCACGAACCCGCACATGCCAAACAGGCGCAACCCAGCTCTGCTCACAGAGCCAGCCCGCCCAGGTCCGGTTCGCCAGGTAGGCCCCGCGAACGCCGCCAGCAATTATGACTCCCTACTATCACAGAGCACCCTAGCGAAGAGGTAGATTTAGCCCATGCCCAGTCAACCCATGCCCACACAGCTGATACATACTCAGCTCATACAATTTCAGCTGATACTCAATCAGCTCACTCACCTTCTGTGCCCACTGGCACACCCATTTTGTTGCCAACCGTCTCACTAAGAGTCGCGGACGTACATGGCCATCTTCACACAGCCAGAGCTTTATTGGACTGTGGCAGTATGCTGACGTTAATAACGTCACGCATGGCACGACTTTTGAACCTGCCATCAAAACCCACTTCTTTAAAAATTGCAGGAGTTGGGAATCAGCACAAACATGAGTCAAAGGCGGCAATAACAATAGTATGCCGACACACTCACAATGATACTCCTACAATTACTGCCACAGCTCACATTTTAAAAAACGTCACTGGCTACCTTCCCTTAGAGAAGGTACCAAACATTTCCCACGTACTAGGCCAGCCACCCGTGCCATTGGCTGACCAGCTTTACCACACACCAGCCCCGATCGACCTCTTATTGGGGTCGGACGTTCTTGGTCAAGTGTTGGACGGGACTAAGGTCTCGTTGGGCCCGGGCAAGCCCATAGCCTTCGGCACGATTTTCGACTTCGCGTTGATAGGACCCATTGAGGACTTGTATGCGCAGCCGGCGCAGCAGGTTAACTCAGCTCACGTCGTCAGCTCACAACCAGACTCAGCTGAATCAGCCCAGGACATACGTCAGAGTCTGGAAAGGTTCTGGGAGTCTGAGGAGCCCCTCCCTCAATCTCACACTCATAATGATCCCCTGGAGGAACAATGCGAGGAAATCTTCCGCTCTACCACTACACGCGATCCCTCAGGCAGATATACGGTCGCTCTGCCCTTTCTAAAGGACGCCCCTCAACTAGGCAAAACTCACCCTATCGCATTACGCAGATTCCTCAATATTGAGAAGAAGCTAATGGCGAACCCGTCTCTGCGTTCTAAATACGTCGACTTTATGGCCGAATACATCGACTTAGGGCACATGGCTCCCTGTCACCCAAATACATTCGCCCATAAACCTCACTTCTACATCCCTCACCATGGCGTATTTAAGTCAGGGTCGGACAAGCTGCGCATTGTTTTTGATGGTAGCTGCAAAAGCTCCAATGGTGTCAGCATAAATGAATGCCTACACACAGGCCCCGCCCTTCAACAGGACATTGTGGACATCATCATGTCCTTCAGAACGCATCCAGTCGTTTTCAGCACTGACATCCAGAGGATGTTCAGAAATGTGCTGGTTGCCCCAGACCAGAGACGGTATCAGCTGATACTATGGCGGTCCTCACCAGATCACCCTCTGCTCACCTACGCCCTCAATACAGTCACGTACGGCTTAAGATCAAGCCCATATCATGGAATCCGCACCCTGCTCCAGCTGGCTGATGATGAAGGCCATCGCTACCCTGGAGCCGCTCAGGTTCTTCGCAAGTCTATCTTCGTTGATGACATCTTGTGTGGCCATGACACGGTTGAATCCGCCCGAGCACTTCAGGACGAGTTGATAAGTCTGCTAGACCTAGGCGGCTTTCAGCTCAGTAAGTGGACATCTAACTCGCCTAAGCTGCTCGAGAGATTTCCCGACAACCAATGCGACATGCCCAAGGACTTTGACATGAACCCAGAGTCCACGTCCATTAAGGTCTTGGGTATACAGTGGAGCCCTCAGTCAGACGAGTTCACCTACCGCATCTCTCTGCCCCCCATCACACATGTCACAAAGCGGTCTATTTTAAGCACCGTAGCCTCACTTTATGACCCAAATGGCTGGGTTTCGCCCGTTATCTTCCGCGCAAAGCTGCTGCTTCAGCAATTGTGGCTACTGAAGCTGGAATGGGATGAGCCCACTCCCTCTGAAGTACAAACGGAGTGGCACCACATCTCAGAGGATCTGCCGCTGTTGGCTAGCATTCGTTTCCCTCGGCACATTTGTGCAAACAAAGGCTCAGCTGCATACTCGCTTCACGGGTTTGCAGATGCCTCTGAAGCCGGGTTTGCCGCCGTTGTTTACCTCCATGAGCTCGATGCCTCCGGAGATACTTTAGTACACTTGATTGTCGCCAAGTCGCGAGTCGCACCAATCAAGAACCGCCTCACAATCCCCAAGTTAGAGTTGTCGGCCGCCACTCTACTCTCCCAGCTCATGATCCGTGTGTCGGTTCAGTTATCGGCCCATATCAGTATACAACAACACATATGTTGGTCAGACAGTACGATAGTCCTGGCCTGGCTCAATACACCGCCTCACCGTCTTCAACCCTTTGAAGCCAACAGGGTAGTCAAAATCAGCTCAGGCTCACCAGAATGTACCTGGCGACACGTACCTTCTGAGCTCAACCCGGCAGATTGCGCAAGCAGAGGAATGTCTGCGCAATCCCTGTCAGCCCACGACCTATGGTGGTCTCCCACGTGGCTTGGACAGCCTTGTGAGTCTTGGCCTGCGATGCCCTTAGCTCTGGGCCATCACGCCCTGCCCGGCCTTAAGCCCAAACACGTCCCGTCACTGGTCACAGTGCCCGGTCTTGACTTTGACCTGCTCACTCGGTTCAGTTCACTAGACAAGCTCGTCGGAGTGACAGCTTGTCTAAAACGCTTTCTGCACAACTGCAGACACCACCCAGATTCGCGACGCTCAGGCCCCTTGTACGTCAGTGAACGAAGAGAGGCCCTACTTTACTGGATGCGCAGTGTCCAGCACAATGAGTTTGCGGAGGACATCCACCGCCTTCAAACTGGCAAAATCTGCTCCGTCAGACTCCAGCGGCTGTCACCTCTCATTAAAGATGAGCTCCTTAGAGTTGGTGGACGACTGTCCCATGCGTCTATCCGATATGACGCGCAGCACCCGCTCATACTTCCCAGCTCTAGCCCACTTGTAGACCTTATCATTGACCACTACCACAAAATACACTGCCATCCTGGCGCTGACACTTAACACGCTATCCTACGACAATTTTGGATATTGTCCGCGCGCCGTATTATTAGACACCGAGTTTTTAAATGCATTAGATGCTTTCGATGCCGGGCCCAGCCGCAAGCGCCCTTCATGGCCGACCTGCCAGCCGATAGAGTTACGCCTCAGCCAGTATTTAGTCAAGTCACGACCGATTTTGCCGGACCATTCCTCGTTAAATCTAGTACCCTACGTAATGTTAAACTCTTAAAAGCGTACTTTTGTATATTCGTGTGCCTCTCGACTAAGGCGGTTCATTTAGAACCGGTCTCGGACCTCAGCACGGAAGCGTTCCTCGCGGCATTACAGCGTTTTATAGCACGCCGCGGTGCCTCGGTTCTCATCCGCTCGGACTGCGGTACAAATTATGTAGGCGCTAGAAATCAGCTCATCGAAGTACAAAACTTTCTTGCCTTGAACAATGATACGATTGCGCACAAGCTCGCTGGCCAGCACATTACTTGGTTGTTAAACGTCCCTAAGGGACCATGGTTCGGTGCGTTACATGAGATCAACGTAAAATCAACAAAGCAACTTTTATATCGCGTAATTGGCGAACAGCACCTCACATTCGAGGAATTCTCTACACTTTTGGCACGAATCGAAGCTGTCCTTAACTCTAGACCTCTCTGCCCACTTTCGTCTGATCCCTCAGACTTTGAGCCGCTTACAGCCGGACATTTCCTCATAGGCCGCCCACTAACGGCCCTTCCCGAACTATCCGTGGAAGATAGGCCGATCTCCACACGTAGGCGATTCCAAATGGTACAGGCCCTTTCCCAGCGCTTCTGGACGCTGTGGACCCAGTCCTACCTTCATACCCTCCAAACCCGCTCCAAATGGTTGTCCCCATCCTCCCCTCCCCGAGTTGGCGAGCTCGTCCTCATCAAGGAGGACAACCTGCCTGCCCTCCAATGGAGACTGGGGCGCATTGCTCGCACCCTGCCTGGGAAGGATGGCGTCGTGCGGGTGGTAGACCTGGACACCGCGAACGGACATCTTCGGAGGCCTGTATTCCGGATCGCCAGGCTCCCAGTGGATGAGCCCCCCCTGGCCCCCGGAGGATGTTCCCGCCAAAGCCGGGACGGACTCAACGGTTGTTGACGACCGCGTCCGCCTGTCTGCCGCGGCGCCACCGCTGCGCGAGCCGCCGCCGCTAGCTTGGTGAGCCGCGCGCGCGACCAGTCTTCTGCTAGCTAACGCGAGACGCCCACAAAATACGCGCGCTGCTATCTGCCTTATTATAGTGACTCCTGAACCTAAAGTGAAGAGCTCGACCTAAACGCCCTTAACCAGTGCCCCTAGTAAACTGTTTAGTGTAGTGACTGTGCGCCAGGAACCAACCTACATCGCCGCCCGCAAGCCTCGCCGCCCGTGGTCAGCTCGCACGACGGTTCCTGACTCATCATCCCTGTAAGTACATCCTTCCTTCAGCCTTCCTGCCTTCAGCCTTTAACCTCGTCGCATGTTGGTGCCTTAAGCGCCAACAGTGAGGTTGAAAAGAAGTGATTTGAATTGAGTGAAGCGTGAGAATGAACGAATGAGTTGGGATTGAGTGACCTTATGATTGAGGCTGTATGAATGAATTACTTTGGTTTTCTGTAGTCATTTGACATTCTTTTAATTAGAATAAAAGCACTATTAATAATTGTTTTGTATGATTAATTTTTGTAAACCAAATGAAATGTTACATTCTACACGCCCCCTCAAAAATTAATCACCTTATTTACACTATATAAACAAAATAATCTCCTAAACAGTACATATAACTTCCTAGTGTTCTGGGGAATACAATATATAAGGTCCAACATTTGTTGCAAAGGGGCAAGGGAAACCCAGTAAAACCTTGCCAGACCATTGTACATTACTATGTAAAAGAAAATAATAAATTCATCTTAAAATCATTCAATCAGCAAGCAAAAGTACAAAATATTAATAAATATTATTCTAAGCCCATTTCTTGTCTCATTTTACGAAATGAAAATGCAGGTAACGGCTTCGTTAATCCATCAGCAATTTGCTCACCTGTGGGAATATATACTAATTTTACAACATGCTTCGCAACTTGTTCCCGTGAAAAATGGTATTTTATATCTATATGTTTTGATCTGTTATGGTTAGTGGGATTGTTTGCGATACTAATGCAGCCGTTATTATCTTCATAAATGATTATAGGCCGTTCAATATTTAATCCAATTGTAGTCGCTAGTGATTTTAGCCAAAGAGCCTCTCTTACAGCCTCATATAGTGCCATGTATTCTGCTTCGGTTGACGAAGCTGCTACTGACAACTGTCTTTTTGTGTTCCAGGTTATTGTACAAGATTCAAATAACTTAAATAAATAACCCGTGGTACTTTTTCTGTCATTAGTGTTACTTCCCCAGTCAGAATCGACATATCCACACAATACATGATTATAATCACGTTTATGATACACTAATTTTAAATCAATAGTACCTTTTAAATATCTAAGTACCCTTTTAAGGCATTGCCATAATTGTTTGTTATTTTTATTCGTGTATCTACTCAAAATATTTACACTGGTACTTAAATCAGGACGAGTACATATCATTATGTACATTAAGCAACCGATAACATTTCGACAAGGTGCATTATAACTTTCATCACAATTTAATTCATCATAATTTAATTTACTCTCTAATGGAGTACTGACTGGATTGCAATCATTTATATTAAATTTATTTAAAATAGCTTTTATGTATGTACTTTGGTCTAACGTTATTTTATTATCATAACGCATAACTCTTATACCAAGAAACAATTTAATGTCTTTCAAATCAGTCATTTTAAATTTACTCATTAAAAAACCTTTAAAATTTATCAATGTTTCATTATCACCACATGTTATTACCAAGTCGTCAACGTAAAGGACCAAGTAAATATTTTTCTGAACATTTCCTTTATCTAACCAATAAATACATCTATCAACAGATGAATTCTGAAAACCCTTATCTATGAGACAACGTTCAAATAACTCGAACCAACACCTGGCCGCTTGCTTAAGCCCATAAAGAGCTTTGTTTAATTTACAAACGTAATTATTAGGATTAATCATACCATCAGGAGCTTTCATATAAATTTCTTCTTTTAAAATTCCATTTAAAAATGCGGTTTTAACGTCCATATGATGGATTAAAATATTAAATTGATTTGCAAAACTAATAATAAATCGAAAGCTTGCAATTCTGGCTACTAGTGCAAATGTGTCATTATAATCAACCAAATATTGTTAGCTAAAACCTCTAGCTACGAGGCGTGCCTTATACCTTTGGGGATTTCTGAATTCATCAAGTTTAAAAACCCATTTGCAATCAACAATGTTTATGTCACTTGGTGCGGCTACTAAAGTCCAAGTGTCATTCGCTAACAAGGAATTTAATTCTTCCTTCATAGCACTTTCCCATAAATGCCTATCATGTCGTTTAATTATTTCATCGTAAGAACTTGGTACTTTGCATAAAACTGATTGAGCACACAACAAATGATCAAAATCATCATCAGTTTCCTTATACGACACAAGGGGACGATTTTTAAGCCTATCACTCCTCCGTAGGCCAACATTTTTGTCAGTACTATTTTCATTAGAACTATCATGGTCAGAAATAGGCTCAATAACATTATTATCAAGCTTGCGAATTTTATTTGGACATTTAGAATCATCAGTTTTATATGCATCTGATTTGTTACTGTCAGCATTTTGAGACTTTTTAGACACTGATTTTGGCATGTATTCATTTTTATCAGTTTTATCATGAGTATTTTCATTATACTCTTCAGACTCGAGTTGCGG
Source organism: Scoparia ambigualis (assembly GCA_963921215.1). Taxonomy (NCBI): domain Eukaryota; kingdom Metazoa; phylum Arthropoda; class Insecta; order Lepidoptera; family Crambidae; genus Scoparia; species Scoparia ambigualis. The sequence continues at coordinate 1,239,830 of OY992523.1, read as the reverse complement.
TCTGGATTGAAGAAAATTAGTCTCATCAACTATTACGTCTCTGACAGTAACGAATCTTTCGCAATTAGTACTCCAAACTTTGTATCCGTTTGGTTCGTACCCTACCAGTATACCTTTCCATGATTTTTCGTCGAATTTTGCTTTACTTGTTTTATCATGAACATAAACAGTCGAGCCAAAGACCTTTAAATACTTAATTTCAGGTTTTTTATTATGCCACATCTCGAATGGTGTTTTAGAATGTTTTAAAGCCCTAGTTGGAGTAATGTTAAGTAAATTTACTGCAGTCAAAACTGCCTCTCCCCAGAATACTTTATCTAGCTTTGCACCATGAATCATGGAGCGAGCTTTTTCGGTAACAGTTCTAACCATTCTCTCTGAAACACCATTCTGTGGCGTTCGTGGAGTGGATGAATGGTAAGTTATTCCTTTTTCAGAACAATAGTTTTTCATTTCGGTAGATAAATATTCGCCACCGTTATCACAGTATAAATTTACTAATTTTGAATTAAATATAGCTTCACTTTTAGCCACATAATCTTTAAAAGCATTAAACACTTCCGACTTATATGTCAGTAAATATACAACACAGTAATGAGTGTACTGATCAAGAAAAAGCACATAATAATTTTTATTGTCAATCGTTGGAGGAGTAATAGGTCCACAAACGTCTGAGTGGACGACATACAAAGGTCGTTTTATATGAGTCTTATCTTTGCAATGGTTAAAAGGCAGTCGCGTCTGTTTCCCATATATACAAGGTTCACACACATTATCATTTGGCACAATAGAATCATTTTGGTTAACATCACTTAACATTTGATTCTTTTGTAACTGAATAAATTTACTTTTACTAATATGACCCAAACGTTTATGCCAAAGCTCATATTTATTTTCACTAACACTGTACACTTGGGAAACAGCATGACTTATATGGTTAGGTACTACAAAATCTAAAGCTATTAAATTATTAATCGACCTACCTCGCATGATGGTTTTACCATCTTTACAAATTTGTGCACCTCCTTGGTTGAAGATGACGGTTAATCCAGCTTGTTGCATCCTCGACACCGATAGAAGATTGTATGGAACCTCCGGGCAGTACAGGACATCTTCCAATTTTCCAGCGACGCCAGTATTGCTGATGACATAAAGGCTGCCTTTCTTGTTTGCTGAAATAAATTCACCTTGCTTAGCAACTGATATTTTTAAAGGAACTTGTAAATGTACAGAACTACAGAATAGGTCTTCCCTGTTTATTATATGATCAGAAGCGCCGGAGTCTAAAATAAAAGTTATTTTATTTTTATCCATCTCTTGATCTTGATAGCCGGAAATCATAAATGCAAATCCAGAAAATTCATTTGACTTAGCAGGATCAGATAATTCCACAGCTTGTACTGTTCTTGTCCTCTCCGAGTTAATGTTTTGCTTATTCAATCTTTTAAAATAATAACAATCATTTTTGGAATGTCCTTGTCGACCACAGTGATGACATTTCACAAAAGACTTCTTCTTTGATTTGAAATTTTTCTGATTATTATTTGTATTATTGTAATTATTCTTTTGGTTGTTATTATATCCTTGTCTTGAACTAAATCTATCTTTGCGAAACAATTCTCTTCTATTTTCAACTTGCAAAACCTTGAAACTTGTATCACCACTTTCATTTTTTAATTTTACCTCGTGATCTAAAAGTCGCGTCTTGACAAAAGCCAATGTCAAGTTATCATCAGTTAAAGTTTCTATGGCAGTAATAACGCCGTCATAATTTGTGGGCAATGTCAACAATAAATGTGCCACCTTATCTGTTTCCTCTAAACGTGCACCAGCAGCATGCAACTCAGAAATTAAATCATCGAATGTTGTAAAATGTTTTATCAAAGGAACATCACCTTGAAGTTTTAACGACAATAACTTTTTTCTTAATGCTAATTGAGTAGCTATACTTTTACGTTCATAAAGTGAATCAAGACTTGCCAATATTTCCCTCGCTGTAGCGTCCTCTTTAGCAAATCCAAGGTAGGAATCCGACAAATACTCAATAATCACACTTTTCGCAATCCTGTTGTTTTTCTCCCACGCACTGCATCGAATAATTGGTTCTTCGTCAATAACTTTTATAACATCGAGCTCACATAGCAATGCACGCACTCTGAACTTCCAAACGCTATATTTTTCGCCATCAAACGGCTTGATGTTGCGTTTGCTTTTTAAACTTTCCATAATTATAAAAAAATATATTACGAGGGTACTTGACAATTGAAAAATAACTATACACTTTCACACGCGAGCACTGGGCCCATAACCTGTAGGTTTTGTAGGTCAGAGGGGCTGAATTAAAATACAGAATTATGACGAAAGAGAACTATATTAATTACTTTCACTAGGAAGCTAGTACGACTGACTCCTAACACAGCAGAAACAAAAGTGAGGTTGAAAAGAAGTGATTTGAATTGAGTGAAGCGTGAGAATGAACGAATGAGTTGGGATTGAGTGACCTTATGATTGGGGCTGTATGAATGAATTACTTTGGTTTTCTGTAGTCATTTGACATTCTTTTAATTAGAATAAAAGCACTATTAATAATTGTTTTGTATGATTAATTTTTGTAAACCAAATGAAATGTTAAATTCTACAATTTCTTCTTTCCTAAACTGTTTACTGTGCTGTGCTGTGCTTTCCATCTTGTAGTGCCTTTTGTATTGTGTGTCATGAATTATACAAAGTAACCGTGAGTTGGTGTTTTTATTGACTGTGCCCTACTACACACATAATTAATAGTTAGTAGGACTATAACGAATTAGCATACGTTCCGTTCACCTACATAACTATATTGGTGACCCCTACAACACGGACACAAAACAAGATGTCGGACGATGAAGCACGCGGTGGCAACACTAGTGATGGGAAAGTGTCGACAAAACGAGAAGTGCAGAACATTAACATTCAAATCCCACCATTTTGACCTGAAGAGCCCGAAATTTGGTTCGCTCAAGTCGAAGGACAGTTCGCGATCTACCACATCACTAGAGATTCCGCGAAGTTTAATTACATAATAGGCCAGCTAGACAACCAATACTCAAGAGAAGTAAAGGACCTCATTATCAGTCCCCCAGCGGAGAATAAGTATGAGAAGCTCAAGACGGAGCTTATCAAGCGACTTACGGCTTCCAATGAAAAGAAGCTGAAGCAGTTGCTCATGCACGAGGAGCTCGGAGATCGCAAGCCCTCTCGCTTCCTCCGTCATTTGCAGAGCCTCGCTGGTCAAGACGTGCCCGACGACTTCATGAAGACCATCTGGATCAGCCGTCTTCCACATGGCATCCAGACATTCCTCGCAGGGCAACCAGCATCAACAAGCCTTGAAGACTTGGCAGATCTAGCGGATCGAGTGAACGACCTTGCCTCAGCTTCACCTAGGGTCGCGGCAATGACTGAAGCTGGTCCCAGCTCCGTCCTTAGTGACCTTACGAGGGAAATCGCTGAGCTCCGAAGACAGTTCCAGAAGCTCGCGTCTCAGCAAGGCAACAGACCTTGATCCCGACCCAACCGACGCCGCAATCAATCGTCCTCCAGACAGCGGTCGCAGTCCAACCACCGGAAGCACCCGCTCTGCTGGTACCACGCTAGGTTCGGAGAGAAGGCAACCACATGCATCCGCCCATGCGACTATAAGGCGGAAAACTCAAAGGGCAGTCGGTAATGGCGGCTGACGATTGCCCATCCTCTGCTGGTCGCCTGTTTGTCACCGACCGTTCCTCGAAGACGCAGTTCCTGGTCGACACCGGTAGCGACCTCTGTGTCTTCCCTCGTTCGGTACTGCGTGATCGTCGTGCTCCATCGGGTTTTCAACTGTGCGCTGCGAACGGCTCCAGCATCTCGACATACGGATACGTACATCTTGAATTAAATTTTGGCTTACGTAGAAATTTTGTATGGCGTTTCGTAGTTGCAGATGTAACGAAGCCTATAATAGGCGTAGATTTTTTGAATTTTTATAGTTTAGTTGTAGACTGTAGAAATAAACGCCTTATTGATAGTACCACATTTGTAACTGCTTTAGCTAGTCCTGTAGTTAGTCATAGTAACCTGTACTCAGTAAAAGTCTCAACTGGCGACACTCGATTTCACAAAATTCTTAACGAGTTCCCAGAAATCACTCGTCCAGCTGGTACTCATCGCACAATACTACACAACACCCAACACCACATTCGCACGACACCAGGACCTCCAGTAGGTATCTTCGTCACCTCGCCGTCTCGCCCCTGACAAGCTTAAAATTGCCAAACAAGAGTTCCAGTCCATGCTTGCTAATGGAACAGCCAGACCTTCGGAAAGCTCTTGGTCCTCTCCTTTACATCTAGCTCCAAAAAAGGACAGTGGCTGGCGTCCCTGCGGCGACTACCGCATGTTGAATGCCCGCACTGTGCCTGACAGGTATCCGGTTAGGCATATACATGACTTTGCTCACTCGATTGCTGGATGCAGGGTCTTTAGTACCCTTGACCTTGTAAAAGCCTTTAATCAGATACCTGTCAGTCCAGACGACATTCCCAAGACTGCCATCACCACGCCGTTCGGACTCTTCGAGTTTCCATTTATGACATTTGGACTTCGAAACGCAGGTCAGACTTTCCAAAGGTTTGTAGACGAGATGACGAGGGGGCTAGATTTCGTGTACTGCTATCTCGACGATTTTCTCGTGTTCTCAAGAGACGAGCCTCAGCATGAGGAGCATCTCCGTATCATCTTTAGCAGGCTAAGGGACTACGGCATGCTAGTTAACACGTCTAAGTGTGTTTTCGGGGCAGAGAAGGTAACTTTTTTAGGTTACAGTATCTCCGAACAAGGCACCCGACCACTGGACTCCAAGGTTGATGCAATCAAGGGCTACCCTGTCCCCACCACCGTGCGACAGCTGAGAGCATTCTTGGGCATGCTCAACTTTTATAGGAGAGTGATGGTTTCGGAGGCCCTTCCCCCCTCCTCCCAATTCCTATTCCTTCCTTAAACCTATTCCTCCCTTAAAGGCCGGCAACGCGTCTGCGATTCCTCTGGTTTTGCGGGTGTCCATGGGCGGCGGTGGTTACTCTCCATCAGGTGACCCGCCTGCTTGTTTGCCTCCCTCTTTTATAAAAAAAAAAAAAAAGATTCCTTCCTCGCGCTGCCCAAGTCCAAGCTCCTTTGCACGCTTTACTCACAGGCTCGGTAAAAGGATCGCATCCTGTCACCTTAGCCGGTGAAACCTTGGCAGCTTTTAATGCATGCAAGGAAACCCTGTCTGACGCCGCCTTATTGGCACATCCGGACTGTGCGGCAAAACTTGCCCTGGTGACGGATGCATCAGTCAAGGCAATCGGCGCAGTACTGCAACAGCTGAAGGACAACGCATGGCAGCCTTTAGCATTTTTCTCCCGGAAGCTTAGTCCGTCCCAGGTGAAATATTCGCCGTATGACAGGGAGTTACTTGCCATCTACGAGGCGGTTAAACACTTTCGGCACATGCTCGAGGCCCGACACTTCGTTATCTATACTGACCATAAGCCGATCAGTTTTGCATTCCACAAAAGGAAGAAAAACTGTTCGCCAAGGCAGTATAGCCATCTCGATTTTATCTCTCAGTTCACGACTGATATTCGACATATATCTGGCAAAGATAATGTCGTCGCCGATACTTTGTCGCGCATCGAAGAACTGGGAGCACCTGTAAACCTCGAGACATTAGCCGAAGGTCAAGCTACTGACCCTGAACTTCGCAAACTCCTGGATGAAGGTTCATCTCTGTGCCTTGAACAGCTCCACTTACCTGGAAGTCGTGTACCCCTGTACTGCGATGTCAGTACACCGACATCCAGGCCATTCGTTCCGAAATTTTTCCGAAAACAGATGTTCGATAGCCTGCATTCCCTTAGCCACCCTGGCGCCAACGCATCGGCTAAGTTAATCGCCGAACGATTTGTTTGGCCCGGCATACGTAAGGATTGCAGGGACTGGGCGCGTGCTTGCCTATCTTGCCAGCGTGCTAAGGTGAGTCGTCATGTCACCGCTCCACTAGGCACGTACAACTTACCACGGGCGCGCTTTACACAGGTCCATATAGACCTTGTCGGACCCCTTCCTCTTTCCTGTGGTTATCGGTTGCTTAACGGCGGTAGATCGATTCACTCGATGGCCGGAAGTAATACCGATCACAGACATAACAGCTGAGACGGTTGCCAAGGCCTTGTTGTCAGGCTGGATATCTCATTTCGGTTGCCTGACAGACATTACAACTGACTGTGGCCGGCAGTTCGAATCGGCCCTCTTTCAATGTCTGTCCCAAATAGCCGGATTCCAACATAAGCGGACGACAGCCTACCATCCGGCATGTAACGGCCTGGTGGAGCGATTTCATCGGCAGCTCAAAGCCGCGATCGTCTGCCATGGCAACGACAGGTGGACCGAATCCTTACCATGGGTGTTACTGGGCATAAGGATGATTTGTATCGCCCTTGACGGTCTCTGGAGGGGGGTGGTGTAGGGAACCTTCCTACACTCAGGTGAATTAATTAATTTAACTATTATGTATTTAATAATTAACTATTTACAATTAAAATATACTTAAGTAAAATTTTAAACATCGGGAAATCATTTATCAATCATTCATCGGGCGGGAATCGAACCACGCACCTTCCGCATTCCGGGCGGCTGCCTTAACCACTTGGCTACCGAGGTCTGGCTTTCAACCGTCGAAATTTGTCAGTGCTTGATGCTTATATTTTTAGTCAACATTGCTTCATCAAATCTTAGAAGTTTTCACCTCTGCGGTCCGAAAGAAATATTTTCACAAATATTTGAACATTCGGTTAAGATGAAGCTGCGTTTCTAGATTAATGTTTTATATTTTAGCGTTTTATTAACGCTTAAATATACTTAAGTAAAATTTTAAACACTGAAAAAAGACGACAACCTCAGGCGGGAATCGAACCACGCAGGTTAAGGCAGCCGCCCGGAATGCGGAAGGTGCGTGGTTCGATTCCCGCCTGAGGTTGTCGTCTTTTTTCAGTGTTTAAAATTTTACTTAAGTATATTTAAGCGTTAATAATACGCTAAAATATAAAACATTAATTAAAATATACATTTACAAAATTACACTTATACCTAGACATTTACTATAACAGCACAGATAACATTATTAACATTATTTTTATTATCTAATATTTACAATATATTTCATTAATTAATATTATAACATCATATCTACATAGCATGCGACCCAGCTTGTCGATATCGATCATCGATAACGTCTATCGACATGCGCCTCGCACTAGTGCGTTGGCCAGATACATAAGCCTTTTGTTTCGCTTATGTGCGCACGCACCGGTGCAGCGGCGCCGCGTGGCGGCAGCCAGTCGAGACTCGATCACGGCGCGGAGCCCATGCTTTTCTGCTTATGCTTATATATACTTACCGCTTTCGCTTATATATTTAGACTTTCATATGCATAAATATGTAGACTATATTGTGCTATTTTCGTTGAACTATATTTCTTCTTTCCTAAACTGTTTACTGTGCTGTGCTTTCCATCTTGTAGTGCCTTCTGTATTGTGTGTCATGGATTATACAACGTAACCGTGAGTTGGTGTTTTTATTGACTGTGCCCTACTACACACATAATTAATAGTTAGTAGGACTATAACGAATTAGCATACGTTCCGTTCACCTACATAACAATACGGCATAATCTACAATACATACGGAAAAAAAAATATGGCAGTTTGGATTTTTAGGTTAGATAGTAAAGAACAACGAACATGACAATGAAAACAAACTATACTAGTAATTAACAAGTAGTAAGTATATAATTTCCGCTACCAGAACAGTAGCAGTGAGAAAAAAAGCACTTACGGATAAAATCATAAAAGCCGAACCGAATAAACATACAAGTTGTCACTAAAGTCTATACTTATTAAAAAGATATATGCGCGTTCTTTCAATACTTGTACTTACTGAAAATCCGCATTTGCCTCATTAAAAGGTAGGTACCTACCTACTACTGAAAATGAGTTGTAATTGTAAGGTCAAATAAAAGAAACATGTAATAAGTAGATACCTACATTAATTTATTTAATATTTAGCATTTCCAATCGTCTTCTATAATTATATCAACGGAAAGAAAAGATATGGCAGTTTGGATTTTTAGGTTAGATAGTAAAGAACAACGAACATGACAATGAAAACAAACTATACTAGTAATTGACAAGTAGTAAGTATATAATTTCCGCTACCAGAACAGTAGCAGTGAGAAAAAAAGCACTTACGGATAAAATCAGAAAAGCCGAATAAACATACAAGTTGTCACTAATGTCTATACTTATTAAAAAGATATATGCGCGTTCTTTCAATACTTGTACTTACTGAAAATCCGCATTTGCCTCATTAAAAGGTAGGTACCTACCTACTACTGAAAATGAGTTGTAATTGTAAGGTCAAATAAAAGAAACATGTAATAAGTAGGTACCTACATTAATTTATTTAATATTTAGCATTTCCAATCGTCTTCTATAATTATATCAACGGAAAAAAAAGATATGGCAGTTTGGATTTTTAGGTTAGATAGTAAAGAACAACGAACATGACAATGAAAACAAACTATACTAGTAATTGACAAGTAGTAAGTATATAATTTCCGCTACCAGAACAGTAGCAGTGAGAAAAGAAGCACTTACGGATAAAATCATAAAAGCCGAATAAACATACAAGTTGTCACTATAGTCTATACTTATTAAAAAGATATATGCGCGTTCTTTCAATAATTGTACTTACTGAAAATCCGCATTTGCCTCATTAAAAGGTAGGTACCTACCTACTACTGAAAATGAGTTGTAATTGTAAGGTCAAATAAAAGAAACATGTAATAAGTAGGTACCTACATTAATTTATTTAATATTTAGCATTTCCAATCGTCTTCTATAATTATATCAACGGAAAAAAAAGATATGGCAGTTTGGATTTTTAGGTTAGATAGTAAAGAACAACGAACATGACAATGAAAACAAACTATACTAGTAATTGACAAGTAGTAAGTATATAATTTCCGCTACCAGAACAGTAGCAGTGAGAAAAAAAGCACTTACGGATAAAATCAGAAAAGCCGAATAAACATACAAGTTGTCACTAAAGTCTATACTTATTAAAAAGATATATGCGCGTTCTTTCAATACTTGTACTTACTGAAAATCCGCATTTGCCTCATTAAAAGGTAGGTACCTACCTACTACTGAAAATGAGTTGTAATTGTAAGGTCAAATAAAAGAAACATGTAATAAGTAGGTACCTACATTAATTTATTTAATATTTAGCATTTCCAATCGTCTTCTATAATTATATCAACGGAAAAAAAAGATATGGCAGTTTGGATTTTTAGGTTAGATAGTAAAGAACAACGAACATGACAATGAAAACAAACTATACTAGTAATTGACAAGTAGTAAGTATATAATTTCCGCTACCAGAACAGTAGCAGTGAGAAAAGAAGCACTTACGGATAAAATCATAAAAGCCGAATAAACATACAAGTTGTCACTATAGTCTATACTTATTAAAAAGATATATGCGCGTTCTTTCAATAATTGTACTTACTGAAAATCCGCATTTGCCTCATTAAAAGGTAGGTACCTACCTACTACTGAAAATGAGTTGTAATTGTAAGGTCAAATAAAAGAAACATGTAATAAGTAGGTACCTACATTAATTTATTTAATATTTAGCATTTCCAATCGTCTTCTATAATTATATCATCAAGAAAAGCTGTTGGTGTTGAGATATTTTCTTGATGTCTGGCCCATCCTAAATACCACACTGAGGTCATTGTGTGGGCGCAGCTGCCTACAGTGCGCCGACTAACTAAGCTGCTAGAGCAATATTCAACAATGCCGGTTCTGCCAGGAATATTATTTTCTATTAATACATAATATTGTTTCCTTGATAGATAAGTGACGAGATTTTATTTTCCCCTTGTTAAAGTCTTTGTTCCATTACCTCCACTAAGACCATAATCATCCTGGTTGATGGCTTCGCCCCTATTCACCTCGATTCTGTACTCGCCTTGGGAAAAAAACAAAACACAACGAAAAAGAGGGCAGGACTTCTTGGCGGGAAAGTCAAGCGTAGTATTGTTTTATTTTCTATAAATTATCATTTACATATTTCAAAGAAAATAATTGCAATTATATGTTACTTGACACTGGCTAAATGTGCTGATCGCACAAAGTCATTATTTATGAAAAAAAAGTTTTGTAGCGTCTGTCAATCTCTGTCACTGTCATTTCACTGCCAATGCCAAAGACAAAAGTAGTGCTACACGATTCGATACGATTATTTTTAGGATCAATAAAGAAGTATATTTATTTCATCTGATTATAATTTACTGTTACCTAAGTGGATTATAAGTTGCGTTACTAAAATATAAGCATTTGATGTCAAAATGATTATTCAAAATGATCAAAGCTAAGAGTAAGGAGAGAACTTTGTTTAGTGACGTACGTGTTTAAATTAATTAGGGGCAAAATTAGCAACAGTGAGGTACTCAGCTCGGTGAGCCTATGTGTCCCCAATGGATACGCGGGGCGCCGCCGCTAGCCGCGGCTGCTGGCCGTGCCGCGCGGCCGCACCAACCTGCTGGGCAAGGCGTGCACTGATCGCCCTAAACCGAATTGCAAACAAAATTGACTTGTTCTACTGTTCTATGAATGCATTCACAAAAACAGCTCTATTCGTTATGTTATGTATGTAAGTTATGATTATATGTAGTTAGTTACACTATTGTATTAGGTTAAATTTGCCTGTAAAAATAGTTGTAAGAGTGGAAATAAATAAATAAATAAATATTCTTTTTCTATTTAGCCCACTTAAATAAAAGCTTGTTTTTTAAAAAGATTTTTACTTTTATTTTTTTTGTCATTGTATTCAGAATGATGTATAGATACCGCCCTTAAACGTTCGCTTATTAATTTTGTTATACCCTGTAGGTCGAATTTTGAAAATAATTTGTATCTAATATGCACTGTGGTGAAGGAATAGCAATAAAAAACCAACTTAAATCATCTAAAATCATGTACTTATATAAAGAAAATTTTAATAACAATGAATAAAGCTTATTCTGAAATTGATCAACAAAACTGATTCTACTCGAATTGAATCCTTAAACTACATTTTTTTATTATATAAATTAACTTTAAATATTATATTTTTGCAGGCGCTACACTACAGAAAAAACGTATACTAAGTACTGATACTGGCAATGTAGTAAATCAGACGTCTCAAACAACTGAAAAAGGAAATTCCAATAATGAAGATATCGTGAAAAAATCACCACAATACACTAATCATCATCATCAATCAATCAAAACTGTATTTACCAAAACTAATAATAGTTATGAAGATAGTACTATAAGCAATGCTAATATGGCATACGATCAAAACAAACAAGAAAAATGTGTAACATGTGACGTTTGCAAAATAAATTTTAATTGCAAAAATATTTTAGAAAGTCACATGAATTCACATTATACACTATTAGGGCTAAAACATAATACGCTAAGTTCTAATAATGACATAAAACATGAAAAAAATGATGTAAACATCGTTAAAAACAATGAACAAATCTTAAAAGGCAAAGAAGAGAGTAATATTTGTAATAAGTCTTTTATACGTAAAAGTGACTTGACTTTACATATTAGGACTCACACGGGCGAGAAACCATATCAGTGTAATGTTTGTAATAAGTATTTTTCACTAAAAATTGATTTAACTAGACATGTAAGGACGCACACGGGCGAGAAACCATATCAGTGTAATGTTTGTAATAAGTATTTTTCACTTAAACATCATTTGACTGAACATATAAGGACTCACACGGGCGAGAAACCATATCAGTGTAATGTTTGTAATAAGTATTTTTCACAAAAAAATAATTTAACTAAACATGTAAGGATGCACACTGGCGAGAAACCATATCAGTGTAATGTTTGTAATAAGTATTTTTCACATAAAAATAGTTTTACTTTACATGTAAGGACGCACACAGGCGAGAAACCATATCAGTGTAATATTTGTAATAAGTATTTTTCACATAAACATGATTTAACTATACATTTAAGGACGCACACGGGCGAAAAACCATATCAGTGTAATGTTTGTAATAAGTATTTTTCACAAAAAAATGTTTTAACTAGACATTTAAGGACGCACATGGGCGAGAAACCATATCAGTGTAATGTTTGTAATAAGTATTTTTCACAAAAAAATGTTTTAACTAGACATTTAAGGACGCACACGGGCGAGAAACCATATCAGTGTAATGTTTGTAATAAGTATTTTTCACATAAACATAATTTTACCATACATGTAAGAACGCACATGGACGAGAAACCGTATCAGTGTAATGTTTGTAATAAGTATTTTTCACAAAGGAGTAGTTTTACTACACATGTAAGGGCGCACACGGGCGAGAAACCATATCAGTGTAATGTTTGTAATAAGTATTTTTCTTATAGAAATAGTTTAACTAGACATCTAAGGACGCACACGGGCGAGAAACCATATCAGTGTAATGTTTGTAATAAGTATTTTTCACATAAACATAATTTTACCATACATGTAAGAACGCACACGGACGAGAAACCGTATCAGTGTAATGTTTGTAATAAGTATTTTAGACGACAATATCATTTGATTAGACATATTAAGACTCACACGGGCGAGAAACCAAATCGGTGTAATATTTGTAATAAGTATTTTTTACAAAAAAATGATTTAACTAAACATGAAAGGACGCACACGGGCGAGAAACCATATCAGTGTAATGTTTGTAATAAGTATTTTTCTTATATAAATAGTTTAACTAAACATCTAAGGACGCACATGGACGAGAAACCATATCAGTGTAATGTTTGTAATAAGTATTTTTCACAAAAAAATCAATTAACTAGACATGTAAGGACGCACACGAGCGAGAAACCATATCAGTGTAATGTTTGTAATAAGTACTTTTCATCTAAACAGAGCTTAACTAGACATGTAAGGACGCACACGGGCGAGAAACCATATCAGTGTAATGTTTGTAATAAGTATTTTAGACGACAAGATCATTTAACTATACATGTAAGGACGCACACGGGCGAAAAACCATATCAGTGTAGCGTTTGTAATAAGTATTTTTCACAAAAAAGTGATTTTACTACACATGTAAGTGCGCACACGGGCGAGAAACCATATCAGTGTAATGTTTGTAATAAGTATTTTTCACTTAAACATCATTTAACTATACATGTAAGGACGCACACGGGCGAGAAACCATATCAGTGTAATGTTTGTAATAAGTATTTTTCACATAAACATAATTTTACCATACATGTAAGAACGCACACGGACGAGAAACCGTATCAGTGTAATCTTTGTAATAAGTATTTTTCACGTAAAGGTAATTTAAGTAGACATGTAAGGACGCACACGGGCGGGAATTTATATCGGTGTAATTATTGTAACACAACTTTTGCTCTTAAATCCAGGCTTATCGTTCATATTAGAGATCACCTTAAAAAGCTAGAGACCTAAAATATTAACAGTTTTAAAATGTAAATATACAAAAAGCAGCCCTCATAGCCTCATGGCAAACGCTCCAAGTCCAATCGTTAGTGTTTGTCAATAGAACATTTGTCTCTGCCTCTGTGGTCTGTCGCTGTCGCACACCAGAGCCCTCGGTCCGGGCAGGGGGTGTCGCTCCGCAGCTGAGGCCCTCGGGCCGCGCCCCGCGCAGGCGGATGGCACTAGAGGCCGCGAGCGACGCACCGAACACCGAGCGCCGAGTCGCGCGAATCGCATAAGCATAATATATATCCATGAGTGGGAACCCAAGTGAGTGCACTCAAATCGATATCGAGTCAGCGTTGCTTGACGGAATGTGAACGCTCGGCTCACACGATTACTTTCAATTTCGCGTGAAAGTCGTCAGAGAGTGAACCTTCTGTACGGTACTACTATTAGTTGAATGCCTAAATACTAAAAGGGCACTAGTCACATTTGTATCCGAAATACTTTTTTCCATTTTCATTCAGGAGGGTCGGGTCTGGGTAGTTGCGTCGAATGCTTGGCTGTTTGCGACTGCTCACTACTGCCACACCGGGCGCCTGTCATTGGAGGTTAGCGGGATCCGAAGCACAGTGCCGCCGCTGGCTGACCGCAGGAAGTAGGGGGCCCAAGTAGCAGGTTAGCCACCTGTGAAAGGCTGCCCCGCCACCTCGCGAAACATCCCGGGATGTTCCACCATGCCGGTTGGCGACCGGATCGGAGGGCTAGGTGGCCATCTCCGGGGGGGTTCGGGCGTCCCCGCAGTCTCCAGGACAGTCTCATACTCTGATGACATGACACATCATTAGTGAGTTTGTACTCTAGTCGGCAGAATTGATGCCTCGCTCAACTGCTGCTCTCCTGCCTATTCACTCCAACCTGAACATTCATGGCACTGAACAAAAGAAAGAAACGTTTTTCACAGCCGCTGCACTCCCTCCCACTCAAAGTGCACCTCACCAACATCCGAGGATTGCACTCCAATCTCGTTTCAGTCCACCACCACCTCGAGACTGAGAAACCGCAGCTGCTGTTCCTCACCGAGACCCAGATCAAATCGTCCTGCTGACGCGGCATACCTCAGCTACCCCGGGTACACGCTGGAACATAGGTTTATCCCTCGTGCCGGAGTCTGCGTGTATGTCCGCGATGACATTTGTTTCAAGCGTCTCGAATGCTTTGAGGAGCCAAAATCTTCAGTGCTGTGTACTTTGGTGGACAGGTGGTGATCAGGGCCCTAGTGGTATAAGAGGGGTGTGGCGAGACAAGTCGGCAGACTGGGATGAGATGCTATGCATGAAACCCATTGACCTTGAGAAATAGTCGATAGCGCGAATAGTTCTATCGAAAGAATCGAAGTGCCGCGATACTATCGACACTATCGATAGTGAAAATTAGGTAATACTATTGAACTTGGTTGATACTATCGATACTATCGAGATACGATACTATCGATCGGTATCGGTACTATCTATAAACTATCGACGCGTTTCGATAGTATCGATAGATTTGCTTTAGTAACTATCGTCGAATTTTCGATACTTTCGAGTGAGTATTGTAAATCTAATGATATGATGTGATAGATACTCTATGTAATTACCAGCTATATTACCTTTTATGAGGAAGCAATAGTATCGAAAAACGTTCGACTATCCATAGTATCGATACCATTAATCTTTAGCAATAGTATTACTTATTTTATCAATCTATACTATTGATACTATCGTTAAGGGTCGGTAGTTTCCATAGGACTACCGATAGTATGACTGATTTTCGAGGTCACGATAGTATCACGATACTATCGATAGACTATCGCTATCGCAACAACACTACCCACCTCACAATGGCGTGTTGGCCTACTGATGTGTTCCTTCCTAGCACGGCCCCCCGAGCTAGGCACGTAAAACTAATGCTAATGCTTCAGATGCTCAATGTACCTCTAGAATTTATCAATTACGCTCGAAATACATTCAAAATATACTGATCTAATGTACCTCCAATGTACCTCCCGATTTATGTATTAAATTCCAGAAATTCTAATTAGAACAGAAGATATTCAGCTTTAAAGTTTTGTCATCCTAGCGGGGCCCTCTGTAACCAAAGTGAATACGAATAAAAAAAGTATACCATTTTTATGCTTTTCCAATGTACCTGTTAGTTCTTCGCAATTTACCAAATTTAGATACAAAATTATGATACTTGGTAAGGTAAGGGCAACAAAACAAATTAGTAGGTATGCTAACTAAATTAAAACTGCTTTTTGGTAGGAAAACTAACAAATAAACTATTCACAGCTACCCTCATTGCAGCAAATATTACCTGTTGCTGACCTTATCTTACCAAGCGTGTACTGTTATTTAGTACTGGTACACATCCTACTGCCGGCCATCGCCATTGTGTAGACGGGGTAATGGTGTACAGTGGCGGGCAATTTGTCGCTAGTGGCGCGCAATTTATTATTTTAATAGATTGATAAAAATAAGTAATAATTGCTAAAGATCAATAGTATCGATACTATCGATAGTATCAGCAAAAAACCAATCGATCGATAGTTGTTCAATATCGATAGTCGAACGTTTTTCGATACTATTGCTTGCTCATAAAAGGTAATATAGCTAGTAATTACATAGGTCATCTATCACATCATGTTAAATTTTCTCGGAACCTTAACATAATAAACGCTGAATATTATATCAACAGTGATAAAATAACGGAAATCGACACAATTAACGATCTCGGTATTATATACGACAAGAAAGTTACCTTTATTCCTCACTTTGATAACATTGCTAAAAGAGCCTCTAAAATGTTAGGGTTTGTTCTCAGGAACTGCAGGTCATTTAGTAAAATCAGTACAAAAATATCACTTTATAACTGCCTCGTCCGTAGTATCCTGGAATACTGTAGTGTGGTATGGAGGCCACATTATGCTACGCATACACTGCGCCTTGAACGCGTACAAAAGAGATTTATTTAGCATCTTATCTCTTCAATAGGCAAAGCAAACAAAATCAAATCCTATAAAGACCGGTTACTATTCTTTAAAATTAGCTCACTGACTAAGCGGAGGAGCCTCCTTGATGCTAAGTTTGCCAGTAGAATTCTGCAGGACAGGATAGATTATTCGTAATTACTGGGACTTCTAAACCTGCGCGTTCCTCGCGGTATACCTCGCGGTATACCTCGCAAACCGATCACACCACTTTGTCCGCCACTCAGAAGAACAGTCCTGGGGGCTAACTCTCCTTACGCAAGATTTTGTAAGATTTTGAATGAATGTAGCGATGGAATCGACATTCATTCTGATAGTACCAGGACTCTGACGTTGTCACTACGCAGTCTCTTGCCTGACTGACATTTTTTTGTAGTTTTAGTGTTAATTATTACATACCTAAGTGTAAGGTTTCTTTAGTTTTTAATTTACTTATTTTTCTTTTCTTTTTTATATTTTTAATATTCTTATACAAATAATGTGTAGCTTTTGTTTCATATATGCATGTGGTGTTTACCTATAAGTTATTGTTACACTTAGCCTAATGTTGTTATGCAAATCTTATTGTATGTACTAGTGTTACAATAGTTGGTAGACCAATAAAAAAAATAAAAAAAATCATATCATTAGATTTACAATACTCACTCGACAGTATCGAAAATTCGTCGATAGTATCGTATCTCGATGGTATCGATAGTATCGACCAAGTTCAGTTACTACTAGTATTACCTAATTTTCACTATCGATAGTATCGCAGCATTTCGATATTTTTGATAGGACTATTCGCGCTATCGACTATTTTTCAAGGTCAATTATCGACGTCAAATCTGACGTCAAATCGATGTTGAGTCAGCGTTGCTTATCGGAATGTGAACGCTCGGGTCACACAATAAGTTTCAATTTCGTGTTTAAAGTCGTTAAAGAGTGTACCTTCTAAAAATGACGTCCTGAATGGGTGGTAGGTTAAAAATTTGGACGATTCAAAGTACTTATTAATTGAGTTTATTGAATAAATATATTTTGAGTTTGGGTAGTACTATTAATTATTCTGTGCTTGTAGATGATGATGATAGTCGAAGATGAAAAACGAAACAATTTTAAAACACACATTAATATATCTATTCATATTTGACGTTTTTTATACTTACTAGTTTTTATAAAAAAATATATTTGAATGATTAAAAATGTCAACCTTATTACTAATGTTTTCCAAAACTCATTTTAACCGGTTATTTTACTTCAAAAACTCAGTTATTTCCAATTTCTACTACCACAATATCAATATGATCATTAGAAAACACATATTCCTTGAAGTGTTAACTTAAGTTAACAATTCATTATGTTTTATCATTCTCCACCTTTCATCCCAAAAAACGATAAATTACCTATTAGTTTTAGCCGTTTGTGTTCGCTAGGGGAGAGACACTTGCCCGCCATTTTTGTCTCGTACCAGGATACGTTTGTTTACACAGAATTCTATCGCCACGGCTTATATTTAGGTTCGACGCGATTCTGTTTCGGCGTGCAGTGGTACTGGGGGTAGCGATGCGCATTTTTCTGGCACAGACTATAGTTAGTTAGATTAGTTGTTAAGTCTTAACTACAAGTTAGTTAACTGTTTTTTTTATTATTTTTAGTATTGACGTCAATAAGTGCCTGTAAAGGTTTACATCGAATAAATAATTTGACTTTGACTTTGATAGTGAAACTATCACTATTGCATTGAAACAACACTAGTACTAGGGCCTTAAAATAAAAAGTAGGGTACGTTAGTTAGGTACCTATCGTCCTGCGCGTCGCGCGCCAGACAATAGAATTTTTAATTGTCTTTGCCGATAGTCGGCAAGTCGACGAGCAAGTAGATATAGTGAAACTAAATTAGTCGCGTCGGGCATCGCTTTAACAGACGGCTCCTAGTCTTAAAGCGATGCCCGATGATGTCGATTAAAACAATCGAGAGCGCAAATTAAAATGACTAAATATTGCTAGCTCTTAAGTTCAAACTCGATTGTAATCGTGTAGCGCACGGAACGGCAACGGCGCGCTTAGCCACTTCCGAGCCATTATTTTGAATTTTTTGGCGGGAAAACAGTTTTTGGCTTATAATTTTTAAACTAAGGGGCCCAGAGATTTGAAATTTTGCCTCGTGTTTGCACAATTTATAACGTATTAGTTGATCTTGAAAACGAAACGCTATCTTATACAGTTACAGTAATTCACCATGTGTTAGCCCGTGTTACGTGTCACCAGCTTATACTTATCGGTTCGTAGCTCAAAAACCTTTTGAGTTAAAGTTTTGAAAATTTTTGTGCCTTATGCACAAATTCAGCACAAAATTTTGAGATATAATTTATAACCGTAGCTTCAACAATTACGAAGATACAGCTGTGCAAGCCAGAGACCCGTGTCTCCAGCTCGCACACAGTTTTATGATCGTAGTTGAAATAAATAAATAAATTAAATTTTATTTTTCCACCAGAATATTACATGATTTGCTTAAACAACGAAGTAAATGTTGCTTACAGGTAAAAATTAGAGTGAGAAAAAACATATAATATTGGGAGGACTTCAGGGAGGAGGATTTCAGGTCTCCAGGATCTCCGCCCGAACTTTAACTACGTTTAACAATATAGCTTAGATAATAATATAAGAAAAAAAATAAAAATAAAATAACAGTAATAATAAGACACAAAAATTAATGTGAGTTTGTCTATGTGTACATACTTGTGTACATATGGTGTGTGTGAGCATGTACATGCATGGTGTGGGTTCGAGTGAGCGTGTGTGTGTGAGAGAGCGGGTGTGTGCACGTGTAAATGATGGTGAGTGTGAGTGAGCGTGTGTGTGCGTGTTGTGTGAGTGGACATGCGTTTGTAAACGCGTGAATCTGTGTGCGAGTGGGTGCAGGTGCCTTTAAGTGTGTATATTTCAATTTATTTGTCATCTTAACAGTGATTCTGTATCATGGTAGTTTAGCTCTAATAAATAGTTCTTAATGATGGATTTGCATTTATGAATAATTTTAGGATAGATATTGAGTGTCGTGTTTAATTTATTATACAAGTGTTTTGAGAGAAAAATTGCATGACGTCGAATAAAGATGGTGTTGTGTTTGTCAATATGACATACTTTTGCCGGTCTACGAGTGTTGGGCTGCTGTGTTAAGGCATTGTAGGTTAGGAGTTTGTGTTGACGTATTGTAACTTGCATGATAAATAGTTGTCTTACTGTCATAACTTGGGCTTGCTTATATAGATTTAGTGTGGGATACAGAAAAGGTTTCTTTAGCATAACCTTCAGCAATGATCGCTGAGCACGTTCCAACTTTAATATTATAGTTTTGCATGACCCACCCCAGACTGGTATGCAGTAGGTTAATACAGACTGGGCAAGAGCATAATAGACAACTTTCAGCAATTTAGGTTTAAGTATATTTCTAAGTTTTTTAAATAACCAAATTAACTTTCTTATGCGGGTAGACAAAAACTCAACCTGGGTTTTCCACGTTAGGGATTCATCCAATTGAATACCAAGGTATCTGATATCACGTGACTTTTTGGAGTGGAGTGCATAAACATGATTTGGATGAGTTATTACATGTATGTAGTTTTAATAGAATTTGGTTTGCTTTAGGTTGGGTTGATTTATTAATGGAAAAGGTAATATATTTAGATTTATTTATGTTTAGGGTAAGGAGATTTTTATTTAACCAAGCTGATGCCTGTCGAAGTCCTTGTTCAGCACACGCGTGTGCTTCGACCCAAGTCTCACCCCGAAATACAAGAGCTGTGTCGTCAGCATAAGAGATTATTTTGCCATTGTTTGGATTGAGTTGACAGAGCTCATTTATGTAAATCAGGAAGAGGCTTGGGCCCAATACACTGCCCTGAGGGACGCCACAGGTGACAGGGAGGGGAGAGCTAATGTAGTCTCGTATTTTAACTGTTTGGTGTCTGTTGGAAAGAAAATTCTCAAACAGTTTCAGGGGTAATCCGCGTATTCCAATTTGTTCGAGCTTATTTAGTAGGATGTTTATAGAGACTGTGTCGAACGCTTTCGCTAAATCTAGAAAGACTCCTATACATCGCCGTCCTTTATCCAAGTTACTTGCGATGTCATTTGTGAGCTCGATTACTGCGTCTTCTGTTGACTTTTTTGGCTGAAAGCCATATTGCGAATCAGAAATTATTTTTTCTTGATTTAGATAAGTCATCAAGCGTTTGTTAATAATCTTTTCAAGGAGCTTAGACATGACACTTAGCACGGAAATTGGACGGAAGTTTTCGACGCAGTCCCTTTTTCCACCTTTATGCACAGGGTGTATTATGGAACGTTTAAAGCTGTCCGGGAAGATACCGCTGTTCAAGCACAAGTTAAATATGTGGGTAAGAATTGGTGTTATTGCGTCTGTGACACGTTTTAGGAAGGCAACTGAAATGCCATCCCAACCCGCTGCTGAATCATTTTTTAAGCCACGTATAAGTGAACCAACTTCGCTTGCATCAGCATCCAGCAATACAAAGGAATTTAGACGTGTAGTGCTACTTATACTGCAATCTGTTTGTGTATCGCATTCCATTGTAATGCTGTTAGCCAATTTTTGACCGATACTAGCAAAGTAGTCGTTTACTTGGTTTACAGAGGAGACCTCTCTCCTCTGTCCTCTGTCACATGGGCTTAGTTTTAAAAGTTCATCAGCAGGGTTTTTGTTTGACGTGGTGTTAGTGAACTTTTTTAACAATTTCCAAGTCTCCTTTGGATTCTTACATTTGTTGATTGCAGAGCTTTCATAATTTTCTTTGACTTTTTTTAGTAAATCATTACAAAAATTGCGGTATCTTCGATAGGAGGTTGAGAGAATTTCATTGGTTGGAAATGCTTTTGCTTTTTTGTGAAGTGCATCACGGTGAGAAATACATTTCAACAACCCTGTTGTGATCCAAGGTTTAAGAATATATTTTCTATTGCAAATCTTACGAGTTCGTGTGTTAGAGGCTAGTATTTCTTTTATAGTGTTAATTAGAGTGTCAATGGCTTTATTTGGATCTACCATCTCAAGAATGTTTGCGAGGTTTGTGTTACTAAAGTCATCAGCGGCCTTGTCCAGGTTAGTTATTTGTTTAAAGACTACTTCGTTGTCTCTTTTTTTTGAATGAATTAGGTTTAACAAAACAGGTAGGTGGTCAGAGTGATATGGGTATTGATGACAAAGACTTGGGCTTTACAATCTGTCCTGAGATTAATATGATCCAAACAATTTAGTTCGCGTGTAGGTATAACGTGAGTCGGCAAGAGACCATTCTCAGCTAGAAGATTTAAGTATGGGATTTGACATTTGGGATCATTATTTAGGGGTTTTATATCAATATTAATATCTCCGATTATTGCTATAGTTTTATATGTACGAATTGCTTTTAAATTGCTGTCTAAGGAACTTAGAAAACCATCAATGTGCCTCTGGGAGGGCGATCTATATATACCAAGTATGGCTATATCTGAGGTTTTAAGCAGTAAACAGTTAGCGTCACTGAAGGCTGGCTCTTCGACTATGTGATTTAAATCTTTGTGAACATACATAACAACTCCATCGTTTTGATTGAGACATATAGAGGAGTAGTGTATAATGTAATTATCCAAAATGGGGGGAGGTTTATCCTTAGATATCCAGCATTCAGTGAGAATGATTATGTCACAATCAGTACCTAAACTTTTGAGAAAGACAAGGAAGGAATCGAAATTGCGGTATATGCTTCTAATATTATGTGTGATTTTTTTAGACTATTTTTATGACAAATAAGCTTATTAGAACACTCCTTAGGCTCCTCCAAGGACGACTCCGCTAACGAGGTATTATCCAGGTCAGTTTGTAAGGTAAGTATATTGTTGGAATATGTTTTAGCCGTGGAAATATTATCACCTTCCGCTGAACAATTATTAGCCATATGGGAAGCGTAGGACTAAATATAAATAACTAAAACTAATTAATGTGATTAACTAATATAGAACTATTACAGTTAAACAATTATAATAATTAAAAACTAAACTATTTTACGAATTTCGCTTTCGTCGGTCACTCGAACGGGAGGTTGATTTTCTTCGTATTTGATATATACGTTGCCGTAGGAGGTCCAGCTCCAGGTAGCTGCAATTTTGCGAATCTTAAAGAGCTCTCTAGCAAGGTAGAATATGCGACGCGCTTTAGATGTGAGCGCCTCAGATAGGAACACCGCTTTATTAGGGCCAGGGATCTTCAGGGCCGTAGTGTTAAGTGGGGGTTGATTAGACTGTCGCTTATCCTTATTATACTGCTTATATCTCTAGACTAGTTCTTCTTTTCTGGAGGTTGAGGTAAAGTTAACCACTATAGCCTCAGATTTCGTTCTGTAGATATCACGTATCTCTATATCTTGTATGAGGGAGTTGGAACCAATGGTAGTGCCAAGATATTTAACCACCGAACCCAGGGACTGTCTATCTTCCTGATTTAATTTTGGTACGTTACGCAACTCAATTGATGTGGACTTAGAGTGCTTTTCCAGTGTATCAATTTTATTCTCAAGCGTTTTGATGTGTGAATGGAGGTATTGATTGTCCTTCTCCACTGTCTCAACCTTTTTTAGAAGAATGTCGTATTGGGTAGACATAAAGTCAACCGTATTCCTTATCTCGGTGTTCTGATCTATAAGTGTATTTATAGATGAGTTTAACGCTGAGAATTTAGACTCTTGGTGCGACTGAAGCTTATCAAACATAAGCCTAAATTCAGTTAATAACTCGTCCGTGCCAGCCGGAGTGTCGGCGAGCCTGCGTTTCGCTCTTTTCGTTATGTTTTGTATGCTTTCGGTTTTTGTGCCAGTGGAAGACAGATTTAGATCACTGTCAGAGCCGTAGAAAGTGGGGGAATGCCCAGTCGAAGTGTTATCCGCCAAGGCTACACTCGGCGGCGAACGTTGCATTTCGGCATAACTTATAAAATATCAAAACTCGTTGTAGGCCTAAATGCAGCGCAATTAGCCGACGACAATCGTACGGTTTACCGGTCGGCGCTCGCACGGCGATCCCCACTTAGGTTGGTGGGAGGTGAGTGCACTGCGAGAAGTAAGTTGATCTATGGCTGTCTCACTCGTTACAGGCGGGACTCGGCGCGTGCGCACACCCACTTTACTCCGCGGGAGGAGTTGGGTTGAAGAAGCGCCGCGAAATTTATATTGCTCTCGCTCGCACAGGTGTATGTCTCACTCACTCACCACTCGTGTATCTTCAGTAGGTTCTGCGCTCCCGGTAACTTCACTGAATATACACTTATTATTTTTATCAATTTAATTTAGTTAAAGACGACATAGGGTTTGTTAGAAAATGCGTCTGATCTCCTTAGAGGTCCGGGCGGAAGGGGGATCAAGTTTCAACAGTATTTGAGTGTGATGGTTAGTTTTTTTTGTTCCTAGTGCACAAATTATGCACAAAATTTCTGGCTGTAGTCTAAAACCCTATCCTCACTGGTTTGTCTTAACGGGCGTGTGCGAGCTGGTGACACGTGTCTCCAGCTTACACACATAAAACAACTCATAGTAACGAAGTTGTGGTGGCACAAAAGTTGGTACTGAAACGTATGATTGCACATAAAATGCACCAAAATATGGCATGCTTAGAATTTCTCTATGTCAAATGAGGAAGCTGTAGACATGGACACTAAGGAAGCTACGTACAAACGCTCGAATCGACGCACGTCTTTACAGGGCCCCTAAGCGGACATCACAGTGCTGAGTGCTCTCAGTAGCGCGTGTGGGGTCGAACCGAGTGTTCACTGTTGTATACTGCGGGCGCTGTGCGCGCAATTTTTAAAAATGCCGCGTGTGTATTGCGTAGTATAAAGGCCTGTTTTCACTTTGATTAGTGCGAGTGCAGGTGATTAGTTGCGAGTGAATATTGCGAGTGATTAGTGCAGGTGTGTAGTGCGAGTAGTGTCCAATTTTGTCAAGTGGCTGTGTTTAGTAAATTCAGATAGCCGTTGACCAGCAAGTATGGACACACGTCAAGAAGCGCGCTTGCTATTGGCTATTTGACAGTTGTAACAATAAAATATTTATTATTTATTTATTTATTTATTTATTACAATCACATGCAGGTTAACAGAAAAGGTTTCCAACACACCAGCAAGTTATACAAAAACAAATTAAAATCATACTAAATAACCTAGAAGACCTAGCCTAATTACAAAAATATTAATCCATTAGTCAACAATCAATTAAATATCATTAAAAAAAATGTCAATCTTAAAAAATAAATCTTATTAGAATAAAAATTAACACGAACAGTAAAACACAATATTTGATACAGACAATACACATTATAACATACTAATGAAATATATGAAATATGTCTGTTATGGTAGTTTATAATTTAACGATAATTATCCAATACTTAGTTATATTTTATTAAGATAATTTCTAAATATTTTATTTTTACAAAATAAATTTGTATTTTTTTATCTGTGGATTACAAGACCCGAAACACGGGCGGCCATGATTGAGCTTCGTGTGACGTCACATTTCACAAATAAACAAAAACTATCTGTCAGGTTTCAAGATATTTCTTTGTTTAGTGAAATGTGACGTCACAGGGCAAAATGTCACGTTACTAACCGTTTTCGCGCATAATATGAAATTAATGAAGAAAAGTATATTATTTTCTATTAAATAAAGCTTTTTCGAGAAAAAAATTATTGTACGGGGTATAAAATATGTTTGTATTTTTTTTATACTTTTCAAAAAAACTGTCAAGTAGCCAATTGCAAGAAATAATGAAAGAAATTTTAAACGCAGTGGTGTCTGAAACCGAAGAAATAAAGAATAAAAAACGGGGGGGAAAAATATTAGGGGGGTAATTAAAAGAATAAGTAATTGTTATTTTTAATTAATAATTACTTTTTTTAATTATTCAATGATTATTCATAGGTTATGTCTTCGGTCCACTTCGCCATTTTGCAAAACAAGCGAGCGTTCGACGCCAACCAAACTCTAAACACTAATCACTAAACACTGCTGTCCAGACGTGTGTAGTGCAGGCAGGCTGCGAGTGAGGGGAAAGGGAGGGCGCGCGGGACGTGGCTACTCGCAGTCCACTCGCAAAAAAATAGAACCCGCGTCTAATCACTTTACTACGCAGGCTACTAATCACTCGCACTAATCAATCGCTGTCCACACGTGTTTACTACTAATCACTAAGCACTTGCACTCGTCACCTGCACTAATCACTAATCAAAGTGAAAACAGGCCTTAAGGCTGCTTGAACTCGGCTGCTTCAAAACCGGAGCTTTCGTTTTTTAGACTTCCTGCTGATGTTGAAAGGTAAGAATGATTTATTATTACTAAATAAATAACTTTTTCTTTTAAATAAATCGTTTGGTTGTTTAGGTGATATTTGGAGTACTTACTTAAGTATATTTTTTGAACGCGCGTTATTTTAATGGTGAAAAATAATAAGAATTGATACTACGAAACTTCATCGTTAATAAACTTTGCTTTGAAAATCGATATCTGAGGATCTGTGTGGCTTATGACAATGAATCTCATAATAGAATGAGGAAAGTAGCCGCCATCTTTAACTTATTAGTTATTTAACCGATTGCTTTAAAAATCGATATCTGGGGATCTGTGTGGATTACGACAATGAATCTGTTAAAATCTACAGGAAAACTTTTTTATCAGTGCGCATAATTTTTTGTATCATTCAGTAACGTTAATAGACATCATTTTGATTTTTTTTAAATTTATTAATTATTAATTATTTATTTAATTTGTCCGGCACAATAAAAAATAACTCATGGGTACCGGGCGAACGAAAGGTCACGTGCCGGTGCAAGTGCATTGACCCGCCCGGCCGCCTGGTATCGTAATGAGTTCCATTTCGCGGTCCCGGTCGATAAGGCTGACACACACCAAAAAGTGTCGCAGACGTGCTGCATTGCGACTGCGTGCGTCTTGATTTGTAATATTATAATTTGTACGCGTAGGTTCACACCGACAGTGACGCAGATGCATTGCGTTGCGCTTGCGTGTGACAGACGCACGGCAGTCCGTGAGATACAAACCGAAAACGGCGGTGCGGTCGCGCACCAGCGGAACGGCAACGTCGCACACGCGCTCCGGCATGATGACGTTGTATTCCACAGGATTTCATAGTTGAGGACACACTGCGGTGACGTATACTTCTGCGTGCAGCTGCGACACTGGCTGCTGCGATACCCGAGTTTACTAATTGTACCACCGGATGATTTTGTTGAATATATCGAGAAAATGGACGAAAGTTTTCGCTGTTGTTTTCAAGTAGCTGTATTAATTTATAAAGAAGTAGACAAAATCAGTTTTATAGTGCCGTGTCCATGTTTTCCGATAATGTATTTAAAAAAGCTATTCATTAGAATGAGAATTTTTTACACCATAAAATTTAATAATAAAGCTTTACGAACGTGTCGTAGCAGGCGAAAGTATTTTTCAGTGAGTAATTTATAATAACTAACGAAAAATAAAGACTTCCTAAAATGTTAAAGACTTTTTAATTACACAATTTTGTTTGTAAACTAGTCAATTCATTCGATTATTTGATCATTATAGAACCCAAACCAACGTTTTGATAAATCATAAAAAATTTGTGTCCATGTCTACAGCTTCCTCATCCGACATCAGTGGCGGTACCTTCATACAAGCCGAAAAGCCCGGCTTGCCCTAACAAAAACTCAATATCACTACTGGTAAAACGCAATTACTAAAATCACTTAATATTTTTTACCATTGTTAATTTTCTTTCATCAGCATTCAAATTATCAATTTTATAAGTTTCTCATATTAAGAATCACCAAACAAATCGCATAAAGCTGCTTATAAATCGTGCGACGCTTTACATCTCTCTCGCACAAGTTGGCTTGCAACCGGGCTTCGGATTTAAAGTATATCCGCTCTCTTCTAACTTTAACAAAATTGCTACTCTATAAACATAATACTGCGTAAGTATGTATAGATTCTATGAGAAATTCATACTCTTCGTCAAAGCCAGCTTGCGTTATGAAGTTCGCAAGTAAGACCTTCTCCAAATCAGGCTTTATTTCTACCGAATCACGTGCAACTTAAACGCGGGCGAACCAATCAGAGGCGACCGACGACAGCTCGAGCTCGGGCGAACCAATCAGAGGCGAGCGTTAATACGCGGTTGTGCTGTGCAGCAGCCACAGGCAGCAGCCAGCCATTTTTTATTCTTTGTTATTGTCACACTTCACTTGAGGAATTGTTTTTAAGTAACAAGTGTTTTCGTAATTTGTGATAAAAAATGTGTTCCGAGTTCAGTTCATCGCTTTATTGGTCTCTGTGACGAACTAAGATGTGTTGAGCATGTGATGTGTGGCAAACAAATGTGTACTTAAACGTGTTGATGATTGGCATACGAAAGGCAGAGGTAAATAAATTCTTTGAACATCACACATGATTTATGTATTTCGCAAACTATTAAAAGTCATCTAGGGCATTAATTATAATAGGTCTATGTAAAAAACTCTTTGGATTGTTGGTTGCTTCCATTCTAATAATTAAGTAGGTAATAATTAATATATTAAGTCTAAAGGCCTACATATCGACTGTGATTCCCGCGCAAAATGTCCATTTTGTAGTAATTTTCCAGTTGTATTTATCGTTTTTATCGAAATAGGATAAATAAATGCATGCGTAATATTACGAATCTCCACTCTGCGAGAATAAGCTGAGTTCGGACGGCCGGCGCATCGCATTTTGTTGTAATTTTGTACTTAGTTGTATTTATAGTTTTCATCGAAATAGGATAATAAATTAATTATAACATTTTTATTCCTCATGAAGTAACAATTATTCTGGTATAAATTTTACTCAATAATATTATCGTAGTTAGGAGAAATTCACAGTTAACTTAACGCGATTTTCGAAGTTTTTTTGGTTTTGTTTCATTTTTTTATTTCATTTGTTGAGTTCAATCCAGGAGCTCAAAAAAGTGCCCTCGCGCAATTTATGAAAATCTTTCTCTGCAATTTTGAGTTTAAATAAAAGTTAAGCGAAATTTACAAAAAGCGAGGTCGCTACGTACTATGCCAATAGCTATTCTACACTATTCAATAAGTAAATACTGTTAATGTATTTTTGTTTCTGAGATAAAGAACGCTAAATTGGCCAAAATAAAATTCTCAAAAATCACATTCAAGATGTAATAGAAGGTAATAGCCTGTTTTTTTACCTACGACAAGAACGTTTGGAATGCCACGGCCTATGACGATTTGAGTAAAAAATGTGGCTAGTGTCACAAATGGGCACCAACATTGTACCTAGGTAGTAAGATTAGGAACTTCAGGTTTCGTGGCTTGCCTCAATCTGAAGCCCTAGGCACGCCACTGTCCGACATAGAGAAATTCTAAGTATGCAATATTTTTGTGCATATTATGTGCAATCAAACGTTTCAGTCCTAATTTTTGTGCCACCACAACTTCGTTACTATGAGTTGTTTTTAGTGTGTAAGCTGGAGACACGTGTCACCAGCTCGCACACGCCCGTTAAGACAAACCAGTGAGGATAGGGTTTTAGATTATAGCCAGAAATTTTGTGCATAATTTGTGCACTGGGAACAAAAAAAACTAACCGTCACACTTAAATACTGTTGAAACTACGATCATAAAACTGTGTGCGAGCTGGAGACACGGGTCTCTGGCTTGCACAGCTGTATCATCGTAATTAAGCTACGGTTATGAATTATACCTCAAAATTTTGTGCCGAATTTGTGCATAGGGCACAAAAATTTTCAAAAATTTAAGTCAAAAGGTTTTTGAGCTACGAACCGATAACTATGTGTAAGCTGGTGACACGTAACACGGGCTAACACATGTTGAATTACTGTAACTGTATAAGATAGCGTTTCGTTTTAAAGATCAACTAATACGTTATAATTTGTGCAAACACGAGGCAAAATTTCAAATCTCTGGGCCTCTTAGTTTAAAAATTATAAGCCATAAACTGTTTTCCCGCCAAAAAATTTAAAATAATCGCTCGGAAGTGGCTAAGCGCGCCGTTGCCGTTCCGTGCGCTACACAATTGCATTAGAGTTTGAACTTAAGAGCTAGCAATATTTAGAGTCATTTTAATTTGCGCTTTTGATTGTTTCAATTTATGTACCGAGAATTTTAGACTAGGAGCCGTCTGTTAAAGCGATGCGCGACGCGACTAATTTAGTTTCACTATAGGTACCTAACTAACCTACCCTACTTTTTATTTTAAGGCCCCCGTACTAGTGTTGTTGCAATAGCGATAGTTTCACTATCGATAGTTGACCTTGAAAAATAGTCGATAGCGTGAAATAGTCCTATCGAAAATATCGAATGCTGTGGTTTCTTGCGCCCATTCTTTGCCACAGTTAAAAAATTATGTCCTGAATGGGTGGTAGGTTAAAAAAGATTTGTACGATTCAAAGTACTTATTAATTAAAAAGTGTTTATTGAATAAATATAATATATTGACTTTGACTTTGATAAAAATAAGTAATACTGTGGCTAAAGATCAATAGTATTGATACTATCGATAGTAAATTTTTTTTTTTTATTTGCCCCTTTTTGGCTAAGTAGCTAAGCTTTCGGCCCGATGACCAGGTTGTCTGGGCGATAGTCCAAGGTAAAAAGAACCAAACACCTCTGGCCTGACCTGGGAATGACCCAGGTCAGGCCAGAGGTGTTTGGTTTTTTTTATGTTCTACAACGGGTAAGTGCTTGGCCTTTATCATGTTATGTGTTGACGAGGCCAATTGATAGAAGCGCGCTTCACTCGGAATCCTCAACCACTGAGGAATTGGCTATCTTTATCGATATTTGCAATTATAATCTTTAATATTTTTTGAATTAGTTGTAAATTAGTATTTTAAAAATGAACCCATCGCCGGCGCGTGAATCTAACGATGTCGAAGACGAGTATCGCGTTCGTCAAGTAAATTCTAACTCGCCGACGCCTGAGAGGGATCCTGTGGCTGAGGAAAACTCTTCAAACGCGGACAGCTCATCCGAGGAGGAAGAGCCTGCCTGTAAGAAACGTAAACCGGACTCTAAGGTAACGGTCGATCCTCGGATTGACGCGTTATGCAACCAGGTCAGTCTACTCACAAATATTATAATGCAACATCAATATGCAAATAACACTGTGAATGCATTTGAAGTGGTTGAACAAAACAATAAAACTAGTACGGAATTTTTAACCAACCCTTTCACAACCACATCAAAATTACTCGAATTAGGTACATGTGACAGATTTTGATGATAAAAAAGTTATTAAACCAGCTGACGAACACAGGTTAACTTTTGACCGACCTTCAACATTTTAACTCACCGACGTGGCAGCATGTTCGGTACAATAAAGTGTTGCATGACATGACGGCACAACCCGGTTTTTGTAATTTAAAAATTAACGAGGAACTTTGTTTTCTTAATAAAGGTAAAGACTTTTTAGCATCTACAGAACTAGTCATAGCTGCGTTAACTAATGGGTTGTTGCATCAGAAAGAGTTGTTGCAATCTGGTTTACAAGGTATTATCGATTGGGCCCATAAAAACCCAACAGAATTAAATACTACTATTAAAAAACTAAACTCGCGTCACTTATACACCTTCTACATCTCGGTATAACCCAAACCCAAAAACCATATTCTCATGAAAACTACAAGAGACAACAATCAAAACCAAATTACAAAAATAAAAGTAATAATAATAAGCAGACTTCATTTCGAAACAATAACGCCATGAAAAAGTGACTATCTAGCTCAGTTCAGAGGGGGTCGCCTGAAATGGTTCAGAGACCGATGGCAATCACAGGGTGCCAACAATTTCATAATGTCGACAATTTCAGGTTCGCGAATTACTTTATTCAAAAAACCCCCTCTGATCTTTCCAACAAAAACGGTTTTGGAACAATACGCTACAAAACCGTCACCAATAATGTCTCAAATGGTTCAGGATCTCCTAGAACCAAAAATATTACAACTTGTGACCAAGAAGACCCCCAGTTTTATATCAAAGCTATTTCTGCGGAAGAAAGCCGACGGGTCGATGCGTCCGATTTTCGATTTACGAGAACTGAACAAATTCATAAAAACAAAACACTTTCGACTGATCTCACATGCCACAGTACCAGATTTTCTCCAACCAGGAGATTGGATGGTAAAATGACATTTCACAGGCGTATTTCCATGCCCCTATAGCGGAATCACATCGAACCTTTTTAAGAGTCAG
Source organism: Scoparia ambigualis (assembly GCA_963921215.1). Lineage (NCBI taxonomy): Eukaryota > Metazoa > Arthropoda > Insecta > Lepidoptera > Crambidae > Scoparia > Scoparia ambigualis. The sequence goes on along the minus strand of OY992523.1, from coordinate 1,207,950 downwards.
TTATCAAGGTCAGCTTTTCCAGATGACGTGCTTACCATTTGGCCTAGCATCAGCACCACATCTTTTCTCTTCTTTAACATGCTGGGTCGCGGAGACTCTGCGTGCAAAGGGATGTCGGGTTCTAATATATTTAGACGACTACCTTCTGGTCCATCAAGATCAGACCAAGCTAAGTCTTTAGGCTGCGGAAGCCGTGAGACACTTGGAAAACCAGGGCTGGAAAATAAACTTCCTAAAATCCATTCTGACACTGTCTCAAGATCTAGAATGCCTGGGCGTTCGCTGGCAAACAGAAATAAACACAATGTCTTTACCGTAAAAGAAAGTTCGCAATCTCAACAACACGTTGGATCAGATCTCAAAGCGAACATCCATCAACCTACGTCAACTACAAAGTCTACTGGGTCAACTGAACTTTACTAACATTGTCATACAACGAGGAAGGCTGCATTGCCGCCACTCTCAGATGTTTTTACGACGCTTCAACAAGATAAGACCTCGTCACGCACTACCCATCCCAAAACTTGTACAAAACGAGATGGTTTGGTGGCGCGGAGCCACACACCGCTCAGTACCGATCCACAGAAAGCCGGCTACTCAATCCGACAATCGGACCTTGATTGCATACATTCGGAAGGAGGGAGGCACAAATTCGATGGCGCTACTGACTCTAACATATCAACTATTACGTCTAACCGACCGATTCAACATAACTCTGTCGGCATATTACCTCCCGGGAAGATACAACATAATAGCAGACATGAGGGAAACAACCCGCGGAGTGGCATCTTTTGCCCCAAGTGACTTCGGAAGTGTTCAAAAAGTGGGGCCACCAAGAAATAGATTTGTTCGCATCGCAAAAAACAGCCGTAGTGCGGAACTACGTATCCATAGATTGCAAAGATCGATTAGCAAACTATGTAGACGCCTTCAGCAGACCATGGAGGTACCGCCTAGCATGGGTTTTCCCACCCCCCAGCATCCTTCCCAGAGTACTGACTCATCTAAACAGTGCCAGGGGAATATACCTAATAGTGGCTTCAGAATGGCCTCAGGCCTTCTGGTTACAAGACCTGAAATCTCGATCTCTAGATCACCCATACGAGATTCGGAATCTGTCGCAGTCGCTGATAGACATGACAACATTACAGCCCCCACCGCAAGTGCAGACATTAACCTTGAATGTCTGGAAAACTGGGGGTAGGCCAATCAAATAAAAGAATGGTCGATAAAAGAAAAAGATTTATTAAAAAACAGCTGGCGTCAATCCACCTTATCGACTTATTCACCAGCAATCACAAGATGGATCACATGGTGCTCTGGTTCTAAAATAAATCCAAAATCTCCACAACCTGCGGATGTTGCCAAATAATTAATCTGTTTTTAAACGAAAAGTTGTCGTACAGTACTATTTTGGTTCACAAATCAGCGGTTTTGACCTACTGTGGCCCACATGTAGAACAGCAATCTTTTTCAAATTTTATCATAAAACATGCCCTTAAGGCGATTGGAGTAGCTAAACCAAAGAAAGTTAAAATGTTAGTCACTTGGGACCCGACAGTTGTCTTAAACTGGCTTTCATCCAAAACACCAAACGAATCGCTTTTTGAATTAGCTCGAAGAACAGCAACGTTGTTGTTACTAGCTTCTGGGCGCAGGTTCCATGATCTCACTTTACTGAGGATTTCCAATGACAGTTTCATTGATAATGATGAAAATATTTTCCTTTTACCAGCCTTTGGTTCTAAAACCGACACACATTCTCGTAGGCAATCAGCTTGGATGCTTTCCAAACATGAAAACATAAATATTTGTCCCGTCACATTAATGAGGAAATACATCAATAAAATGATGCCTCGAAGATCTGAAAGTAAAAACTTAGATAATCTTTTTATCACAGTATGTGGAACCATAAAAGCGGCATCACGCACTGTTATAGGAAATTTGGTACGCACCAATGATATTATATACAACAGATATGTTATAAGCGCGCGCGATGTGAAGACTCAAATACGTCCTAATTAGGACGTCTTGTACTTAGTCTGCGTCGAGCGCAATCACGAGCATGTCGCACCATAGCTCCTGTGTCCTTACCAAAATAAATCAAAAATGCCATCGTGTGTGTTTCGGAAGCGCACCAATTAGGACTCTAAAGTAAACAAAATACAAGGGTTCTCTTACCACATGTGATTATGCAAATATACTTAGATTATTTATTATATTTCAATTATTTTTCCGAATAATCTAATAACTGACGCAAAGACGCCATGTTTAGGTGAAGAAAGAGAGAGCGATATAGTTTTGACGCTAGAGCGATAAGGATGCGTGCGCTGTGGACATAGATTAGTTAGTGCAGAATCGAATTATGCATATTGACATAAATGCCTACAATTAAAGACCATATTTTTCTTTATTTTTACTTCGTTTTTATAAAGCTATCTGTTGTACGAGTATGTAATGGACTAATAAAATAAACATTAAAATATTTTCACTGAATTGGCTATTTGACAGTTCGTAACAATAAAATATGAAATATGTCTTTTAAGGCAGTTTATTATTTAACGATAATTATGGAATAGTTTTTTTTAAAGATAATCTATCTTTCAGGTTTCAAGATGTTTATTGTGGTGTGACGTCACAGACATTTAGCCAAATGCCACGATTGCCACGTGACCAACCGTTTCTGCACGAAATTTTAAATTAATAAAGAAAAATATGTTTATTCTATTAAATAACACTTTTTCGAGGAAAAAATTATTGCACGTGGTATAAAATAATCGTATGTAATTTTCAAAATACTGTTCCGAAAACTGTCAAGTAGCCAATTTCTTTTTCTACTATTTATAATACATTATACTGATAATAAGGATTATTAATGTTATTTTCTTTTAATGAATTTGGTTTCAAAGTGGTCAGGGGGGTTACTCTTGAACTCAAACTCAATCTCAATACAATTCCAATGCGATTAATATGTATCGATATTGGGATAAGTAAAGATACTTCCGGAACGCCATCTCGATAATAATTTGTTCAATCAATTTCCACGCAATTTAATTCCAATGTGGCGCTATTGGCGCTTACAAAAGTGCCATTTGACATTTTTTAGATTTGTGATTGGAAATTGATTAATGCAATTGTGTTCAAGAGTAAGCCTACAGGTCAGTTCGTTAACAAAGAGGCGAATTTGTCATAAAATCTTATTTAAATGAAAAAGGGTCACTTTTTGCTAGCTATGAAGACGTAGAATAATTAAAGTGCCGCATTTTAAAAAACTTTTTGAATTCAGTTTGAGTTTTGACTCATTTTTCGAACATTCAAAACACCAGACACCCATTTTCAATCATCGAGTACATCTCATTAAAACCATAATTGATAAATACATAAATATTCGTCTTCATTATGCACATAAAAATAACCCTGAAATACAAAAACTTTCTAAAAGACAAAAAATAAATAAATATAATAATTTCGATTCTTTTATTATTAATTATTTCATTGTTCAATTTCCAATAAATATGATTTACTTTTGTAAGAAGTTTTATTTCTTACCTATGTACTGACTGTTCAATCTAGTGTCCACTCTACGACTAAAATGTTACTCTAACCTCTCGTGCGTGGGGAGAGCCGGTCTTGCCGCGTTGCGTATCTACCTACTTGTCAGTGTGTGTAGTTTTGGATTGCTCGGAACAGATTTTATACGCAAATTACTATGAACGTAACGTATCTATAGTTTATATTATCATTGGTACGCACAGTCTTAAAAGACAGTGGAATTGAGGCAAGCCCGGGAAGCTGCAGGTCTGCAGTAGCATCTTTAGGGTGGTTAGATAATCAACCGATAGATAATATTCTTTCTCGAGGCAATTGGAAATCGCCTAATAGATTTTTTAATAATTATTGCAAAATGATTGAGCTCCCTAAAAATAATCATAATATTTTTTTTTATACATTTACCCCCTCTTAAAAAAATATGCAATTGTGTATTGAATTAGTAAATTTATTTCTTGATTATACTAAACACATTGTGATGATGAATAAATAAATAAAGGTCATTTAAATTAAGATTTTTTTTATACTAGGTACTTGCTTAGTTTATTAATTAAACTAATCTTCTATAGCTCTTTATAATCATCATAGCGTTGTGTTACATTATTTCACCAGCAGATAACAAACACGTCTTCATAAACAATGCTGTATGTTTTCCGGAGGCACATCAATATAACCTTTTTACATTACAATAAAACCGATATTATGTGCCGAGAGGGAAAACATACAGCATTGCAGGAAGGTCTTCCTGGTGAAGACTACGAGCTACTAAGATGGCGGCGGTTCCCGCGCTCTTGCTGGCTGACACGCAGCGGCAGATGTCAGAACTATAAGTTGGTCTATGGATAAAGCTAAGTACACACTGCTTCTTCATAAACAATGCTGTATGTTTTCTCTCTCGGCACATAATATCGGTTTTATTGTAATGTAAAACCGTTATATTATGGCGACCGACTTAGATGGTGGTAGCTATCCAGGCGGACTTAACAACTCTACCACCAACTAAATCAAGTACACAAAGATGTACCCCCCGCTGGGGATCGAACCTGGGACCTCTGGGTGTGAGACCGGTGTGATATAGTGAATTATACTATCAGCACGTACTCTATAGTACGTGATAATTAAGGTCTTCCTGATTGACAAGGCGTCCTTCCTCTAGTCACGTATAGATGTGATGTTAATTAGTATTTAAGATGATACACGAGAGGATAAAGAGGATTGATTCAACGCAAGACATTGTTTCATTTCGGGTCTCCGTCCCAACGCCATTACATGGCGACCGTGACAGTGCTGCCCATCGGCGGCGCTGGGCAGATGGTTAGGAAAGTGAATATGTGACTGTTAATAATAATTTATAAACACACTGGTGACCCCGCTCAAGCAACAAGCAACCTTCCAACGGAGTACTACGAAAAGAACACGTGAGTCATTTGCAATATCTACACATCAACCATGGCAGTAACATTCTATTCAGCTACGGACACAACAAGATTTTCACTACACTGAGCCACACCGAGCTGCGACTACGTCATTTAACATCACTCTCACAACCACAACTTTGGCTTCCTTTCCGGCACATCGTATCAAGAACGTTTCATCGACCAAGGCAAAGAAATAAGGTACCCAGAAAAACAATGCGAGATAAAATATACTAACGATTTCATAACTGCACACATTATGTCATAAATTGTGCAGCGCAGCGAACGCGCAAGAATTTCCGACGCAGCACTTTTCGCCGTTTGCTCTACGCTTGCGCAAATTCAAGATCACGGCATTAATGACTATACTGCTATACGGAAACAATTTTGTACAGAGTTGTGGATTTTTCTATTGAAATAAATAAATAGAATCCAAAGAAAAATAAGCATAATATGTATACAACGAGTATTCACCCGTTTAACCGCCTCACTTTTACCGACTGACAAAGTGGTTTGAGGTATGTTATTTATAATTACAGGAAGAGATATTTAGAAGCATTATTTTACCAGTCGATGGTTTTATAAGATATTATTACACTTCATAAGACGCCTAAATGCTCCTAGCTACCTCCAGGCGAATTGATTTCTCCGGTTATCTGACAAAGAGCCAAGGAATACGCCAATCTGAGGATAATTATGAAGCTATGATGAAGTTGTACTCAAAATGAAGATATTCAACAAGTTTAAAATGCTTTGATTGTGCAATAAGAATACAGTAGAATAATTAAGCACAAAAATGAACCATGTTTGGGTAACTAATGTAATAATAAGATTTTAGTCAATTTTAATTCAATTTTTTGTTATTTACGTATTTCCTTATACTATATTGAATGCAACATGTCTTATCTCTATGTACTTAATGTTTAATCTTAGTCAATTCTAATTTTTATGTTTTGTTATTATGTATTTTATTAAGCCTAATAGTTCAATTTATTATTAACATGTAATGCGTAATTTAAAGTTCATTGCAAGAATATGCATAATTTAAAGTTGTACTTGTTTATGCCACTTAATTTATGTGTTTATTATAGTCTTGGTATAACGTGATATAAAAATAATATTAGTAACAATATTATGATGCTGAGAGGAATTATAAAAAAAATATTCGTGTACGTAAATGTAAAAGGACCGATCCGTTTTGTAAAAGGTTTACCTATAATAAGTATTTTGTTCAAATACAAGGAAACAGCTCTCTTAGCAGCATTCAGCAAGCCAGCTAGCCATAAGGTTCCATCGCAGCAACGTAACGCTTCCTGGATCCTCGGCATCATTCGACGGTCAAAATAAGTACCGTCGCACTCCACACGTCTCGACTCACAGCAGACATGGTAGCACACGCTCATCACGACTTAATAGAGCACCACTGGCATCTCCAAAAATTTAAAGTGAAATCTTTAGAAAGTGGTTACAAGTAGGAATTTAGTTCAGGATACGAGATTATTTATTTATATTTGGTTTTTAAATATTTTGTGTTAATTTATTTTAAGCTTCAATTGGTTAAAGTTTCTATTGTTTTGAAAAAAGTGTGAATTATGTAGAGAAAAAAAAAAATGGTTTGTTACACAAATGTTGTTTGAATATGTAATTATTGCTGTAATAATGTTTAGCATTTTGAAGAGTTTATTTTAGATTTTTTTTTCTTAGTGCCTAATAATGTAGGTACGTAATCGATATACTATAATATGTAAAAGTTGAAGTAATAAGATTAAAGATAATTTAGCAAAACGGTTGTTGACGACACGTGAAAATATAATATGTAAACTCAATGAAAATTATTATTTGAGAAATAGAAGATATCATTGTAAGAAACAGATTTTTTTGTTGTAGGTACTTAATGGTTTTTTTTTGCCGTTGTGTATTTTAGTGTGTTCCGAAAAATAGTTTGTTATTGGTAACGGTATTTATTAGCAGGTTAAAAATTATTTTCTTGATTTTCAAATTGTTGTAAAACAAAAATTGTTTTTTTAAGATTTACGTTAGTGGTTATTATTATGTAAAAGATTTTGAAATGTAGGTTTTTTTTTACAAAAACTTTAGATTGACGTGATGAAATGTTTCATAGCTGAGTTACATTCTAAATTTAGATTGCACGTAGACCACCGAACATTCCACAAGTTCGTTTCAGTTTTCATTGTGTCAGCGTAAAGTAATGCGCAGGCGCATGACTGCCGAAAATAAGGAGTGCATGCGGCAAGTATGTTTTAAAAGTATCAAATGAAATTAATTGGAATTATGCCACACTCTAGTCTTGTTAATTCGATTTAGAAATCTAAGTGTTATAACACTTGGGATAAATTAATTTGTTTACTTCGGGAACATGCATAGACTACTTACCTTACCTACATAAGTTTTTTTTAGACTATTGAGATTGTATTTTGTTGTTTTATTAGATACAGATGAAAGGAATGATAAAGCTCAGACTTAGGACTACTTTCTGGATATGACTATGAATAAATGATAATACGAGTATTATGAACGTAACGAAATATGGAATTAGGAAGGTGCTGTGAATTGTACAGTTTATGGTTTTAAGGAATGAGTATAAATTATTGTGTGATATGACTGATAGGAATAGGTTTTTTTAGTTTGGCTTTGGATTGTATAGATATGTTTATAAGTAGGAATAAAAATAGTTATTCAGATTCTCATGCTGGTCTGATCAACCAAGTTTCTGTTTAGTTATATTTATAAGGATTGTTTTGTTAGTTTTGAGTAGGCATAGATCGAAATGAAGGATAAGGCAAAAAAAAAATTAAATAAATAAAATAATATTATAAGATAAAATGGTACTAAATAGGAGAACTGATCCTTCATTCGATCATGGCAGGAACGAGCTTCCTCCGTGAGAATAGTTGGAGGCAGCTCACGACGAAGGTGCGCGAGTACGCAGCGTCTGAGTAGACCTTAAAATAAAGTCCCTTTTTAAATAATAAAGTCGACAGAATTATAAATAAATAAATGTGTGTAGTACACAAATAAATATAAATAAAAGTACCATTATAAATAAGTATAGAAAAATAGGTCGACTATAAATAAAAAAGATACGTCTCACAGACGGGTGATATGTTATTTAGTGACTCTACTATTTACATAAATCAGGAATCTCTACTAACGGAGGCGCGCCGAGACGCAACGATAGGAGAACTGAGTGCATTATGTAAAAAATATAATATTGTAGAAGTCGTTGTGATTAAAAATGGGTTTAATAAAAAGTTTATTAAAATTTTGACCCAAACTTTCATGAAACATAAAGAATTACCGCGGTTATGTATTATTAATAACCAAGTTGAACATGTTACTATATTATGACTGTTTTATATGAGGTAAAATAAGGATAAGAGAATTGGAGTACCTAATTGTGACATTTAAAAGTGTGTTTACATACCCTAAATGTGAAAGTCGTCAACAACTCGCTGAAATTTAAATTTTGTAAAAATATTAAAGAATAATAAAGAATATATAGTTCATAAGAATAGGACTAAGATATTTAGAAAATAAGAGTTTACTTTTCAGGGAAGGGATGCCTAGCCTTTTCAGGGGAGGTGTGATATAGTGAATTATACTATCAGCACGTACTCTATAGTACGTGATAATTAAGGTCTTCCTGATTGACAAGGCGTCCTTCCTCTAGTCACGTATAGATGTGATGTTAATTAGTATTTAAGATGATACACGAGAGGATAAAGAGGATTGATTCAACGCAAGGCATTGTTTCATTTCGGGTCTCCGTCCCAACGCCATTACACCGGTGGCTTAGCCACTAGACCACAGAGGCGGTTGAAAATGCATAACCGACCCGCATTTAGAAAGCGTGGTGCCAATACCCTTTGTTCCAATCCAATACCCTTGAAATTGTAAATTACACTTGATTTCAATGTTACCGAGTTACTCCCATTTCTAACATTGATACTCTAAGCTCCCATACAACTAGTTGTTCTTCGCACCTAATAGAATGGCTTTGTTAGGAGTTACATACCTATTTACGTCCCGTATAAAATTCTACAGAAGATTAAAAAAAAAAATCCATAGGTTTACATAATTTAAGACGTCACACTTGCTGGCACGACCACGGATTATTTCCTAATATTTGAAGGCGGTAAAAAATAGTCTGGATTTTTTACTATTTTTACCGCTGTTTTGAAAATTTCTACCAACTAGATCTAGGAGATACGATGGTCGTGCTGAGAAGAATAATTCCTGGCACGACCACTCACGAATCCCGTGTTATTATTAAATTTTAAAATGGTATTAAATAGCTTAGAATATTTACTATTTTTTACGACTTTATGGGAATTCTCTACTATCGAGATCATAGAGATACGACTGTGGTGCTAGAAAGAACAACTGCCTAGCACGACCAATCATAATCTCTGTGTTGTTCTGGAGACTTAGAAACGGTACTAAGTTATTTAGAATATCTACTATTTTTAACGCGTATTTAGGAATTCCCAACTATCGAGGTCTTAGAAATACGATTTGTCGTGCTGGAAAGAATGACTTCCTAGCACGACCACGCCCAATCTGTGTTGTTCTGGAGATTTTAAAACTACAAAATTATTTAGAATGTCTACTGTTTTTATTCCTATTTTGGAGTTTGCTGTAGTGCCGATAGTCGTGCCGAAACTCATGTTATTAATATTTATGACCATTCGAGACATTTCGTTTTTATCTAACTTCAGCTTATTTACTACTTACGACTATAATACCATATTTCAAACGAAATAAAAATATTTGTCTTTGCCTTTGTCTTTAAACAACTTTGACAGGTCATAGCAATCTGAAAAATCTATGCGAGAAAAAAGTGTTCCGTGAGCATTTGTGAGCTCATTAACAGAGAAGCAGCGGAGTAGCAACTAGCTGTTAATTTTTTATTTATTTATTGTAAAATAGTTATTGTTTCTTCGACTGTGACATTTGTTTTAACTTTTATAAGTAAACGTTCTAGAATTATTTGAAAATTGGGTAGGCACAATAAAATAAGAAATGTCTTACATTTGTATTGTAGGATAAAATGTTTACTAGAAAAAAATCAACCAGTTATTGTTTATAAAGTTAGAAAACCTACGCATAATAACTCTAGATATTAGAATATCGCGAAATAGGAGTAAAAAATAATAAAAATTCTTAGTCAGTTCATACAATATTAAAATTCCCTGAATAACATGAGTTTCGGCACGACTATCGGCACTTCAGCAAATTCCAGAATAGGAGTAAAACAGTAGACATTCTAAATTACTTTGTACACTTTTAAAATCACCAGAACAACACAGATTGGGCGTGGTCGTGCTAGGAAGTCATTCTTTCCAGCACGACAATCGTATCTCTAAGATCCTTAAAGTAGAAAATTGGGAAATAAGCGTAAAAAATTGTAGATATTCTAAATAATTTTGTACCGGTTTAAAGTCTCCAGAACAACACTAAGATTGGGCTTGGTCGTGCTAGGAAGTCATTCTTTCCAGCACGACAATCGTATTTCTAAGACCTCGATAGTTGGAAATTCCCAAATAGGGGTAAAAAATAGTAGATATTCTAAATAATTTAGTACCGTTTCAAAGTATCCAGAACAACACGAAGATTATGATTGGCCGTGCTAGGCAGTTGTTCTTTCTAGCACGACAGTCGTATCTCTAAAATCTCGATAGTAGGAAATTCCCAAATAGGCGTAAAAAATAGTAAATATTCTAAGCTATTTAATACCATTTTAAAATTTAATAATAACACAGGATTCGTGAGTGGTCGTGCCAGGAATTATTCTTTTCAGCACGACCATCGTATCTCCTAGATCTAGCTGGTAGAAATTATCAAAACAGCGGTAAAAAATAGTAAAAAATCCAGGCTATTTTTTACCGCCTTCTGATATTAGGAAATCATCCGTGGTCGTGCCAGGAAGTATGACACAATTTAAGGCAATCTATCGATTATGTAAAATGCTGTAGTACAGCACTAGAATTTTTAATTGTCAATTTAAAAAGTCGTTCTGTCAATCAATTGTTTGCGACTCGCGTCAAATAATTGTTTACGATAAAAAGGTACATAAATACTGCTTGATTTCAGCAATTCACGTTTAGGTAAGTTATAAACTAGTTAAATATGAATAACTACCTTTTTATAACTAGCAGATCAGCGTAGCATCTAATATTGTTTATTTTCTTGTGTGTGCTGTGTTCCAAATTAGTGTTTGTCAGTTTCCTAATAGTTGAGGATTTCAGGGTAAATGCGCTTCTAATTCCGGCCAAGCTCTCTCCTAGTCTCCTGGTAACCTGGTTCGCTCTAGGCGAGTAGGTAATTTAGTCTTAGTAGGAGTACATTGTTTATTTAAAAGTCATTTTAAAATAAACAACCCTAGCGAAGCAATGTAGAGTACTTTGCTTACTACGACTAAATTAGTGAGCTAAAAATATTAAGTAAGTACTTACCTACCCTAATCTATTAAGTAAACTAAGCATAACTTATTTTTAGTTTGATACACAGGAAAGACCAAGGTATTTTCAGTTTATGCAAGCTGCATGTTTTCAGTGTTTTTTTCATTTTTAATTCCCTAATAATGAATATCTGCAATTTATTAAATATGATAGCGTTAAAATACCTATGTAATGTCATCAGCATTTTAATCTCAAACTCATAATCATAATTTTTCAATCATAATATGAGAGACTTATAAACTGGTATTACAGCATTTTATACCATATTTCTGACAATGAATGATTTGTGATTATGATTTGTTGCACAGTATTAACAGGCAAGAGAATGGTGGATGAAATCGATGATCAGAACTCTTCAAACAATGACAATAAACAAGGTGAGCTTGAATTAATTTTCTTTTTGTAAGTCACTGCTGTACTCAGAGACGTCGATAAGGTTTTAATGACAATCAAATTTCTTTCCTTCTATATTTAGCACTATACATAAGAAAATGACAGCAAAAGACTTAGTTGTCATTAAAACTTATTAGACGTCTCTGAGTATGACAGTAAGATAAATACTTATAACTTATGTTAAGTATTTTTACTGTTAACTCAAGTGTAGTAGCTACTTGTGTGTCACATTTTTATCAAAATCCATAAAGTTCATTGAAAGACAATTAAAGATGTGAGTGGATGAAGGTGATAAGTAACAAAATTCAAATTTTAAGTAATTCGAGTTAAACATTTTACTTTTGTTTTCTACGATAAGTCAGTACATAACTGGTTTTTGTACTAAACTATGATGCAAACTTGTTTAAATTACCTGAAATATTAAGGGTATGATACTAATTAAACACTTGTAATAATATTATTAAATATTTTAAAGAAAAACTGAACATAACTCCTTTTTCCATGAACAAAAGTGAACTATTCTGTACTTTTAGCTTTTTAAAATTAGTTGTTATGTACGAGTCCATCGAAACATTGGAGATCTAGGCTAATTAACCCAAAAGGAAGGCAACTTCTCAAAGCTACAGAAGGGTTGAAGCTGGGATGCATCAATAATGGGCCGTTTACACGTATTAAGTTGTCAAGTAGGTAACTAAATTTTAACTTAAGTTGTCGATCGTTTACACTTGTCCAACTTATGCACTCTTTAGTATGTATATATACCATAACTTATCTACTTCACTAAATTGTTGCGTCCACATGTCAACTTAATGACAATTTAGTAGAAGCCACACCTACCGGGGAATGCAAGCGGTGCGGGAGGGGCGGTTACTTACTCTAAAAATAGACTCCCTTCTATTCTACTTGTTCACTTGCCCAATAAATCGTTTACTTACCACTTGTTACTAAAAAGCTTATAAGTAAATTTTTACATGCAAGAATTTAGTTATAATTAACTTAAAATTAAGTTACCTACTTAACATCTCAATACGTGTAAACGGCTCTCAATAGAAAACCATCTTACTCTCCAACAGATAGGAATAAGATCCCTGACCTACTAGACTTCTTTGTCACAAAATAGATAGCAACTTGGTCCAGACTAAAACATACACCAACCTAACTTCAGACCACACACTGGTTATGATGAATATCAGTACAACGGTTACATTAACTGAACCCGACTTCAGATTGTATGATCCTAAAGATACAAACTGGGAGCTATAACTGAAGTACAATTGCAAATATAAAATTGTATAACCATATCAGAGCTGTGATGAAACTAGAAATCCCAGTAGAAAAAATATATCCAAGACACATACAGAAAAAATTCTAGAATGTCGCATGCTAAGAAAAATCTAGCACAACACTAGATACCTGAGTGATAAGAATGCATTTAACAGGTGCTCTGAAAACTTAAAAAAAAACTATAAATGCATTTAAAAATAACAACTTGAAATCCTTTCTCTCGAGCTTGACTCCTTCTGCAGTGCAGATACAAATTATTCACTGTGGAAAGCAACCAAAAATCAGAATGGACCCTTTGGTCCATCCTGATTGTCTTTCTTTCTTCTTTCCTTTTAGTCAGTCTTTACTTAAATACCACCTATCAAGAATAATATAGGACAGGCCAGATCAGACCAGGAAAAAGCAACCATATTTGCAAACTCAACCATCGAACAAGTCCACCGAGTATACCATACGATTCGTCAGAGTTTCGAACACAAAAAATACTGCTCCGCTGCTTTCCTCGATGTCCAACAGGCATTCGATCGAGTGAAAGAAAGAAAAATTACCACACTCGATGTTTCCTCTGATAGCATCGTATCTTTCTAAACGTTCCTTCCAAGTCAAGCAGGGGCATGCCAGATCAAGACTGCACAACATCGAAGCTGGAGTTCCTTAGGGATCGGTTCTCGGCCCTGTACTATATACCATATTCACGTCAGACCTACCCGTATCAAATAACATCACAGTTGCGACCTACGCTGATGATACGGCGTTCCTTTCAGTTGATGCTGACCCCATAATAGCTAGCAACACTCTCCAGCATCAACTTGATCACACACACAAATGGTTCTGCAAATGGCGAATTCGTGCCAGTGCCACTAAATCTCAGCACGTCACTTTTACACTGAAGAAGGGTAATTGCGCCCCTGTAAAACTTGGCAACGACCTTCTACCACACTCTGACTGCGTGAAGTACCTTGGATTCCACTTAGATAGGCGCCTAACCTGGAAAAACCACATCAAGAAAAAGAGAGATGAAGTCAACCTAAAGTTCCGAAACTTGTACTGGCTTATGGGCAGAAACTCAGTACTATCAGTGGATAACAAGCTCCTTATTTACAACTCCGTCCTTAAGCCAGTCTGGACGTATGGCATTCAACTGTGGGGTGTAGCCAGCAAGTCCAACATTTTCTGTTTCCAACGAGTGCAGAATATGATTTTGAGGACGATCGTTGATGCTCCTTGGTTCACGAAGAATGACGAAATTCACGAATACTTAAACATGCCGACCGTGACATCGGAAATCGAGCGGTTCCGGCATCGGCACAGAGAACGTCTGTCTCACCACCCTAACCCTCTCGTTATTGAGCTGTTAGATCAATCAGCAATAGTGAAGCGCTTAAAAAGAAGCCACATTTTCTAATAAAGCAGGGCCGCGTTGGCGGCTTTGCTGAAAATAATCATTCAATCACCACAAATAATTCGCTTATGGTCTGGCGACCGATCGCAAATAGTTAAATAAGGAAAAAAAAAATGTTCTGCAATTTTTTACAAACCAGAGTAAGTCTTGTCATGTAACCTTCACACTCCGAAAGGAAACCTGCCCTACGGTAAGACTGAACAACGAGGATACCCCAACAAGACCACGCCAAATACTTGGGAATGCACCCGGACAGAAGGCTAACATGGCAAAAGCACATGTGGACCAAGCGAAAACAACTAGATGGAAAGCTCCGCAGTCTAGGCTGGTTGATTGGACGTCATTCGCAGTTAAATGACATCAGCAAAATGATGGTGTATAAGGCCATACTTAAACCCATATGGATAGACATATGGTATTCAACTGTGGGGCCAGCAATAGTAACATTGAAATACTAGAAAGATTTTAGACCAAGGCACTAAAAACAATGTTTTGTATCTCACAGTGTATTAGGAACAGACCTTGACTTTAAAATAAAGACCGTTAAACAAGAGATAGCACAGTTTAGCATGCGGTACCAGAAGAGATTAACACAACATGTAAACGAATTTGCAGTGGCATTGAGTGTGAAGGAAGCCCTCCAGCATGTGAGGTTAAAACGCAGTGACATCCCAGGACTGAGCAATAGGTTTCCGACTACTTGACATAGTAAAACCCTCTAGATGGAACAACTTAGAAGGAGGTTGGCTATAGTCAGTGGAGTCAGATTTAAATCGAAGAGAAAAGTGGCTTATTGTTTCTTAACAGATTGCCATGGAGCAGAATAAGAATGAAAAAATGTACGAGTGTGGGTGAACATTGTCTCAATTTTTCTTAAACTAAACAATATCAATAAAAACGTAAAATAAGATCAGAGATCAATCTATTGCAACATCGTGACTACACAAAATGTGACAGATTTTTGACGAATGAATGAAGGTGATATGTATGTCACATAGAACCTTCATTCGTTGAAAACTGACATCGCGTCATTCGAGCCTCATAAGCTGAGTGGAAGAAGGTGTTATGTCCGTACCTGCATATCACCTTCTTCGAAGTGACAAAAACATCTTTATTATTTATTTATTTTGGAAATTGGTGTTATGGGCCCATACCTCTTATGCTCGCTCCACACATGGCTATTTGTATTTGCGTATTTGCTGTATTTGACAAATAACTTCTATGTGTGGAGAATTTATTTGCCAAATATATTGCCGTATTTGCCTATTTGGGAAATACAGCCAATAAAAAATACGGTTTACCGAACGGCTGTCGGTTTTTCAAGGCACATCAAAGGAGACAAATATAGGCAAACATGCAAATATACCGGCCACACATGGTCGGTTACACAAGCGCAGCAACCAGTACGGACGGCCCTCCGTAGAACCTCCGAAAGAACGTGATAAGACATTATTATATATTTTCTGTTCATTTTCTGGTATTTGACTCCATGTGTGGCCGGTTGTATCGCCTATTTGCCCGTACGTCGAAAATTTTGGCAAATACGCAAACGTGCAATCATAAATACAAATAGCCATGTGTGGAGCCACCATTACATCCAGAGCCATTTTTAAACTGAACTGATCATAACACCTTTTTCCTCTTTCTATTTTCCGAAATTCGACAGTTTTAAGGTCTGTAGCCATTCGTATCGACATATAACATATAACTCATCATCTACGCAAAAAAACACTAATATCCGAAAATGCGACATATCAACTTCATCCACTCATGTCTTCAATTTATTGATGTATTCTCTCCTACCAGCGTTGGCATGTGGCTTTGCATAGCATGCCATTGATGTAGTTTGGGCTTTTCTGCATTTGACGTCACAATAAATAGTTTCTAGAAAGCCTAATTTAATCGAAGTCACCGTTTACTTCCCAATTCTTATTTTTCCAAGCGAGAAATTTTGCAAATTATTATTGGGACAAATTCTTCTTTTTGAAAACTCTTAATTATGTTTATTCTTAATTTTCCGAATGCCTCATTTTCCTAATTATACTTATATAGTACGAATTCGATTTTTTTTACAATTGTACAGTCATATAGGTATTTAATTTATTTTGTGTTTTATTGTAGATAATTATATCTTTTTTAACAAAATCTATAACAGGCAAGTCACATTTAATGTAGTTAACAAATATTTTTGATTCATCTTTTTTTATTTTTCTATAAAAAATATTTTGCAAGTGGGAAGTAATCGCTGACTGAGACTGATTTAATCTTATTAGAAACTTTAGCTTTTTAGTTCGAAAGTGAATTATAGGTGTGTAGTGCAAACTCACTTTTGAATTTATAATATACTTTTTACTATTTTACCTAACAGTCATTAGACAAGACTGTTTGGAAGTAAAGCAGGAAGATGTCATAGAGTACGATGCATTTACGGACGGCACCAAGATACACAGAAAGTACCAGCTGAGAGGGAAACAGCCGAAACAAGCGTGAGTACTTGCCTTTATGTTTTATGTTCATACATACTTATTACTTTATAATTTAGAAAAAAACATTATTATTAGAGTTGGCCCGAATGTGGTTTGAACCGAATACGAACTTCGGCCGAACATTCGGTAAAAAATCCAAATTCGGGTTCGGTTCTTTTCACGGCGCTTTCTCTATTACAACTACAACACGGTTCTAACTAGTTTACGCGCTACCTTCAATTCTTGGTATTGCACCCGGCCCGCAAGTACTATTATTTGTTCTGTGCCGCAACCCGCGACAAATCCCCTCGTCTCCCGTCCCGGCCCGCCGGTCATTAGCAAATAATTACGTTATCCACGCGACAATTGCGTTATTGTTTACATTATTATCTACGTGATTTTAAGTGAATTAACGAGGTAAAGTATAGCCTGACCGCAACCGCTGTACCGCGCCTTAGGTATGCGCGGGTGGTGGGGGGAGTGGGAAGTAAAGAGCATGAACTCACATGTGGCGGCCTGAGTCGCCACATAATTTATTATCATCACGTATCGGTTAAAGAGTTTGTAAGCACATTCCTAAACGCGTGCAGATCCGATAAAGATATGTCACGGCATCCTCCCTCCAACATCTACGTAGTATTACTGTATAAATAGTCTTGTAAGGTTTAGATAAAAAGTTAGTCACAATGTAGTCACTGAAAATACACAACATCACTTTAAGAGACGCAGTCGTTATTATTTACCATCGCCATGGAACCCTCCATCATCACAACATCGCACCTTCCCGGCGCAACACTGGTGACCCCGACGTGATAACTTCTCGCACTTTCCCGGCGGAACACTGGTGACCCCGCTCAAGCAACAAGCAACCTTCTAACGGAGTACCCCGAAAAGAACACGTGAGTCATTTGGAATATTTACATCAACCATGGCAGCAACATTCTATTCAGCGAAAAACACAACAAGATTTTCACTACACCGAGCCACATCAAGCTGCGACTGCGTCATTTAACATCAATCTTATGGCTCCCACAACTTTGGCTTCCTTTTCGGCACATCGTATTAAGAACGTTTCATCGACCAAGGCAAAGAAATAAGGTACCAAGAAAAACAATACGATATAGAATATAATAACGATTTCATAACTGCACACATTATGTCATAAATTGTGCGGCGCAGCGAACGCGCAAGAATTTCCGCCGCAGCATTTTTCGTCGTTTACTCTACGCTTGCGCAAGGTCAAGTTCACTGCAGAAAGAACACAATATGTTGCTTATTCATCACGATTATAAAAAATAAAAACAAAGGAAAATAAGCATATATGTATACTACGAATATTCACCCGTTTAACCGCCTCACTTTTACCGACTGACAAAGTGGTTTGAGGTATGTTATTTATAATTACGGGAAGAGATATTTAGAAGCATTACTTTACCAGTCGATGGTTTTATGAGATATTATTACACTTCATAAGACACTCAAATGCTACTAGCTACCTCCAGTGCGAATTGATTTCTCCGGTTATCTGACAAAGAGCCAAGGAATACGCCAGTCTGAGGATAATTATGAAGCTATAATGAAGTTGTACTCAAAATGAAGATATTCAACAAGTTTAAAATGCTTTGATTGTGCAATAAGAATACAGTAGAATAAATAAGCACAAAAATGAACCATGTTAGGGTAACTAATGTAATAATAAGATTTTAGTCAATTTCAATAATATTTTTTAGCTAGGCACTTATTTCCTTATATTAAGTATGTATATTGAATGCAACATGTCTTATCTCTATGTACTTAATGTTTAATCTTAGTCAATTCTATTTTTTTTGTTTTGTTATTATGTATTTTATTAAGTCTTATAGTTCAATTTATTATTAACATGTAATGCGTAATTTAAAGTTCATTGCAAGAATATGCATAATTTAAAGTTGTACTTGTTTATGCCACTTAATTTGTGTGTATAATATAGTCTTGGTATAACGTGATATAAAAATAATATTAGTAACAATATTATGATGTTGAGAGGAATTATAAAAAATATTCGTGTACGTAAATGTAAAACGACCGATCGTTTTTTAAAAGGTATACCTATAATAAGTATTTTGTTCAAATACAAGGAAACAGCTCTCTTAGCAGCATTCAGCAAGCCAGCTAGCCATAAGGTTCCATCGCAGCAACGTAACGCTTCCTGGATCCTCGGCATCACTCGACGGTCAAAATAAGTACCGTCGCACTCCACACGTCTCGACTCACAGCAGACATGGTAGCACACGCTCGTCTCGAGTCACGTAGACCGGAGAACGCTCGTTTTGTCAATGAAGACTTGAGCACGCTCATCACGACTTAACGTGGATTAGAGCACCACTGGCATCTCCAAGCTGAAGACCTGATGTTTTTTTCATTCCCTTTTTCAAGAGGGGGAGTACTGTGGCGGCCTGAGTCGCCACATAATTTATTATCATCACGTATCGGTTAAAGAGTTTGTAAGCACATTTCTAAACGCGTGTAGATCCGATAAAGATATGTCACGGCATCCTCCCTCCAACATCTACGTAGTATTACTGTATAAATAGTCTTGTAAGGTTTAGATAAAAAGTTAGTCACAACGTAGTCACTGAAAATACACAACATCACTTTAAGAGACGCAGTCGTTATTATTTACCATCGCCATGGAACCCTCCATCATCACAACATCGCACCTTCCCGGCGCAACACTGGTGACCCCGACGTGATAACTTCTCGCACTTTCTCGGCGGAACAAGATTCGTAGTGTCGGACAGATCTTACGATATCGAAGCACAGTTTATTGAAGCTTTATATTTACGAGTATAATTACATCCAATCCGTTTTTGTCCAGTATGATTTTTAGATAAGTACAATTAAAGAACCAATATAAATGAAAAAATCTTTAATTCTTGGAAATATATTATATAAACTTTCTTTGTTTGCTTTTCTTTTCTTAAAATATTCGGCCACTTTGAAAATGACAGTCTTGATTATCTCGAGATAATGCACGACCCATTTTTAGATATTTTATCTCATGTGCGTCTGACACACTAGTTGCCGCCGTGAGCGATGACGGCAGAATGACAAAATGGAGCAACTGTTTCGCCCCCCGCCTCGCCGCTCGCATACCCAAGGCGCGGTACAGCGGTAGCGGTCAAACTATAATAGATATATTTTCATGTTGCAAATACATTGAGTGTAAGAAAAGATCATGTGTTATTTTAATATTTTGTTGTACCAAAAGTTCGGCATTTGAACCGAATGCCGAAGTTCGGTTCAAGCTGCCGAAATTCGGTTAAACCGAATGTGAAATGAATTTCGGCCCATCCCTAAATATTATTAATGTGCGTTTAACACGTTAATAATAGTGCTGTTAACCCATCCTGTTAATCTAAATGACTGTGTCGGAGTGGATCCACGTCAGTAGCATAGTTAATATAAGCTAAAGCAGTACGGAAACTAGGCCTTTTTGTTGTTTTATATACCTACGCGCCAATTGAGCGTTAAAGTTGTTAGGGCTCTTATTTTTGTAAAATTGAAAAAGTTTTTGTTTAGTTAGCGCTGTATCTCAGCTAGTTAGCGCTTTTTTTGAGTTAACTAGCAAAGCATTAGGGTTGTCACTTTTAATTTTTACAAAATTAAAAGGTATTTTTTTATTATTTATCAAAACGTTCATTTGGGTTCTATAATTATCAAAATAATTTAATGAATTGACTAGTTTACAAACAAAATTCTGTAAGTAATTAAAAAATCTTCAACATTTTAAGAAGTATTTATTCTTCGTTAATTATTATAAATTACTTACTGAAAAATACGTTCGCCTTCTACGACACGTTCAAAAAGCTTTATTATTAAATTTTATATACTAAAGTGTAAAAAATTCTTATTCTAATGAATAGCTTTTTAAATAAATTATCGGAAAACATGGACACGACACGGTACTATAAAATTGATTTTGTCTACTTCTTTGTTAATTAATATAGCTACTTATTTAATTAATTATACAGCCGAGTTCAAGCAGCCGTAAACTGAGCAATACACTCGCGGCATTTTTAAAAATCGCGCGGACCGCGCGCGCAATACACAACAGTGACCACTCGTCTCGACGCGATACGCGCTACTGAGAGCACTGCGATGTCCGCTTAGGGGCCCTGTAAAGACGTGCGTCTGTGGGCGTGCGTCGTTTCGAGCGTTTGTACGTAGCTTCCTTACTGTTTTTGCTCATATTTATACTGTGTCAGTAGTCTATCGGAGCTATGGGGAATGAACCACGATTTGTCGCGTTCAATCCGAGCATCTATCCGTTCGGCTACCGACGCCTCTACATTGCCACACTTCACGTTCCACCAATTGACAACTGCACATGTGCTCAGCTTGATAGGTGGTGAGCCCATCGCCGCTCTATGCTGTTGGATTTATGTGCAGTCTTTAGTCCGTTAGTCGCCTTTTACGACACCCAAGGGAAGAAACCACCACACAGCTGGATAAACGTAATAGCTCCAAGGTTAGCTTTAGATTTCCGAGCATCACACTAATTTATATCCTGAACAAGAGCGTCGCCAGCCGGGGGGGCAAGCCGATTTATAAATGAAGGAGGCGACTATAATAAGAAAGGTGCAAAGTTCTATAGGCATGCCTAAGGTTTCACAGTGGGGCAACACTATTTTTCGGGTCAATTAAGAAATTATTGTTTTTCTAAATTGTCTGGGGTCTGGGTGTTCTCTATGTATAATAAGTATGTATTTAAGTACTTTATGTATGTTTATCCGTTGTCTAGTAACCATTTAACGAGTTTCTTCGAAGCTTCTCTTGGGCTAGATAATTGGTGTGAGTGTAGGAAAGTTTATTTATTTATCCTGCATATTTGTTTTTTGTCAATTATTAAGTTAATGTTTTATATTTTAGCGTTTTATTAACGCTTAAATATACTTAAGTAAAATTTTAAGCACTGAAAAAAAGACGACAACCTCAGGCGGGAATCGAACCACGCACCTTCCGCATTCCGGGCGGCTGCCTTAACCACTTGGCTACCGAGGTCTGGAAGAAGTATATTTAAGCGTTAATAAAACGCTAAAATATAAAACATTAATCTATAAACGCAGCTTCATCTTAACCGAATGTTCAAATATTTGTAAAAATATTTCTTTCGGATCTCAGAGGTGAAAACTTCTAAGATTTGATGAAGCAATATTGACTAAAAACATAAGCATCAAGCACTGACAAATTTCGACGGTTGAAAGCCAGACCTCGGTAGCCAAGTGGTTAAGGCAGCCGCCCGGAATGCGGAAGGTGCGTGGTTCGATTCCCGCCTGAGGTTGTCGTCTTTTTTCAGTGTTTAAAATTTTACTTAATTATTAAGTTTTCAACTGCGACCATACACTGAACAGTACACAAATAACAGAAATTCTATTGTGAGATGCCAACTGTATATCATTATGTATATGTTTCTTCTCCTTTTAGTATTTTGAAAAAAGAAGATGACCCTAACAATGACGCTTACGATGACATGTATGACTGCCCGAAGTGCCGGCAAGCGTTCCACACCAAGACGGGGTTGCTGAACCACATGCGGATGCACCAGCGCGTCAAGACATACACCTGCGCCCTCTGCCAGGAAAACTTTGACACCAACGCGAAACTAATCGACCACAAATCAGTACACCGAAATGACGACAGAGTGTTTTTGTGCAAAGTGTGTGAGATGGCGTTCACCAATCATTGCGACTTTCTGATACACGAAACTACGCATACGAAGCGTTCGTTGTTCAAGTGTGTTGAGTGCGGTGACTACAAAACCTTGTTCTACTATAAAGTGCATATTGCGACTCATTACGATAGGAAATTACCTTGTGCCGAATGCGATAGGGTTTTCCAAACGAAAGGCGGTCTGAACAACCACATCGCTATCACACATAAGCTGAATATGATCGAGTGCGGTGAGTGCGGCAAACAGTTTAAACAAAATAAAGCGTTCAAGTCTCATTTTGCGTTACACACCGGAATAAAGAAGATACAATGTCTTTACTGTGGCAAGGGATTCCTTACGACACAACGTAGGGATATTCATACACGGACGCATACCAACGAGAGGCCTCACGAATGTGATATATGCCATCTCACTTTCAAGCAAAGTACCGACTTGAAACGGCACAGGGTAATACACGGCGGTAAGAAGCTGGAGTGTGTGATATGCGACAAGAAATATCTTCATATAGAGTCACTAAGGCAGCATATGAATGTGCATAGGAAAATTAACTTGCTGTACTGTCATATTTGTAACAAAGCGTGCCAGAATCGTAAATGTCTGGAGGTACATATATTGTATAAGCATACTACAGAGAAAGCGTTTAAATGTGATCTGTGCAATTTGGATTTTAAAGATAGTGGAAGCCTAATCAGACATAAGACGGCCAAGTCACATCAAAGAGCGCAATATGCGCAGATGAAAAAGGAGACGGAATGACTGAAAATGTAATGCCTTTTTTAGTATGCTTGCAAGTATATCATAAGCATCCCGCGTAGCGGTGAAAGAATACTACCCTCTCTTCCCTTGGGTGTCGTAAAAGGCGACTAAAGACTGCACATACATCCAACAGCATAGAGCGGCGATGGGCTCATCACCTGTCACGCTGAGCACGTGTGCAGTCGCATTATGTCGCATATTTGGTGAAAACTGGATGACAGAGGACTGCTTTTGCTGTCCTCATTCTGACTAAATCTTCGCGGATAATAGCCGTGATTTTATGCAAGTATGATTATCATAAGTTGTGTAAGCTCTATTGGCAATATGATGATTGACTTTGATATAAGTGTCCTATGTGTTAATCTAAGATATCATCTCATTGAGGTGAGGTAATAACTAGAGATTACACCGCAAAGCATTATTTTGCGCACCGAGTTGCGGCACATGGGCTGCAAACGCACCGCAATCGCTTATGACAAAAACTGACATGTCTCATAATAAACTTCAAAGCAAAATCAATCATATTGATATTTAAAATAAGAACAATTCTGCTTTAAATTTTCAGACCTAGTAATTAGATTAAAGCAATGTTTTTATTCTGCGAAATGTACAAAACCATCACGCGCTTGGTTTAAAAATTAAAATGTACTTTTATTATAAGGTTGGGGTGACCTGCGGAATATCAATACGAATATTTTCATGTAAGAATTATTGTTTCATGCGTAAAATCAAGGAAGCTGTGAAAAAAATTTTTTTTAGGAGTTATTCGATTTATGTATTGTTTGTTATTGTTCAAAGAATTTGTTTCAAATTTCAACAAGGCCACGACCTTGTGGATGTGTGACATTGTGAGAGTGTGACGTTGTGAGAGTGTGACATTGTGAGAGCGTGAGAGTGTGACATTATGAGAGCGTGACATTGTGAGAATGTGACATTGTGAGAACGTGACATTGTGAGAACGTGACACGATCGCGTGACATTTTGCGAACGTGACGTAATACGCCGAGAGGCAATGATCAGGGTAACTTACGTAAGTTCTTTAATGCATTTAACTAATTCAGCGCATAGTACAAGTAACTGAAAAATACGTAAATTTTCACAATTTCGTGCAGGATCCCCTTAAAAAGCGCTTTCACGGGAAATTTTCGATCAATTATTGCTTGGCAACACGTACCGATCAATGTTTAGCAATTTAAAAAAAATTGCGGCAATTGTTTCGGCAATATTGCTATAATTGCTCCATATATTCCAATTGCTCAATATTGTCGACACGAATTGCCAAATATCCAGTGAGTATGGAAATTTAAAGCAATTTTGTTTTCTGTCTCTCTTGCACTTGTTGATTTTGCGGTGTGACTACGTCTCGCTTCCCGGGGACAGCGAGCGGGTGGGCGAATATGCGGGCGCGATGGCGAGCGATAGTTTTGTACGTGTATAAAACTATTGCGTGGTATTGCCTATTTGTTTGGAGTTGCTCCATATTGCTCAATGTTGTTGTTGCAAAACATTTTGCCGAATTGATGCTTGTTGTTGTTGCCGTAAATTGCTCAAACTCAAACTCAAAATATATTTATTCAATAAACTCAATTAATAATTACTTTGAATCGTCCTTTGTAACCCATTCAGGACGTCATTTTTTAACTGTGGCAAAGAACGGGCGCAAGACCACAGCGCACAGAAGCAACGACATTTACAAAAAAAAAGATGTGTCGTCGCTCGATATTTTGTCACGTCACAATCGCCCAGTATTGCTCATAATTGATTAATTTTTCAATTCATTGCCCGTGTAAGCGTACCTTTATAAGTGACTAGGCGTTTGTAGTTCATGGGCCGCAACCGCAACTGAGTGCGCAAAAAACTGCTTCGCTTCAACTGCTGCTGTTTTTTATAGCCTATGTTATGTGTAGGTACACCTGCAGTACTGTCTCTACCCAATTAGAATTCCATGTAATTTATTCAAATACGTTTAAACCCCCTATGCAGTGATTGAAAACAAAGTCCTATTATTATTATCTTAAAAAATAGCTTCGTGATTTACGCATCGCAATTCAATTATAGTGCGTTTCATCAAATAGTTCTTATGCCGTCATGTTGACATTCCTGTCTTGTTCCTGCCGGTGTTGCCAACTTAGTGGATTTTCCACTAAAACTGGTGGTTTCGATTCCCAAGTGACGAAATAATGGTTTTAGTTTCTTTTAGGCTGGATCACTCAACCACTTGATAATATGAAAAAAAAATAACCAAGGGAGGTCGAAACCACCAGTTTTAGTGGAAAATCCACTGAGTTGGCAACACTGCAGGATTAAGACAGGAATGCCAACATGACGGCATAGGAACTATTTGATGAAACGCACTCTGGAGTAGGTTTTGTAATAGCACCTACACTTGTAATTGTACGGTAGATTTAAATTTAAAAAAGAGTCTCCTTCCGAGACAAGTGATAAACGCTTACTTTATTTATTTAAATTAGGTAGGTACACAAACAGATTACAATCAGTACTTAGTAAAATTTCATTCATTTAAGTAAAATAGGCTAGACAATAATCCACAAGCAGCGTACGCAGCATGAATTTGTAGGCATAAAATTAAGTAAGTAAGTACTTTTAATCAGAAAATTAATTAGATTAAAAATTAAAATCAAATTACAATCAAAACTACGTATAAATTAAAAACAAATTGAAATAAATTAATAAAGTGAAAGGAGACCCGGCGTTTTATGCTTAAGTTGTGTACTTTTTTAATTTTTTAATCTGTTATTCAATAATTAACTGGCAATATCTGTCAACAAATGACAGTTGTTGACAAATGACAGCCGCTAGCTGTCAAATCAAACATGACGTGACGGCATTGTTGACATTTCTCTTTTTTAAAGGCAAAAGAATTATGGTTTATGCAGCCACGTTAGACATTTTTAAAGTAACATGTCTGTTTTTGATGACTTAGTGTTTCCATATTATAAAATATTAATAATTAAATATTTCCTATACGCGATTCGATAAAAATAAGACAAAACTTGGTTTAGGCAGCAAATAATATTAGCTATACTTTATGACCACATTCTATTGTATACAAATTAAGCATTTTTTCTATGGAAAGTGCCGGTTCTCCTTTAAAATAAATAAAATTAAATAAAATTAAATGATAAACAAAAACTGCCTATTGGACAACGAGAATTCCTGGTCCTTGAGGATGTCTGATACAACCTTCTTAAATTTTGCGAATTTATCACTGAATATGTCAATGTCAAAATCTTTGTCTTTGTCTTTGCCACTACGAGCCAGCTCATTAAAAGTAGTTTCGGCACATTCTAACCAGAGGGCTATAAAACGAAGTATGATTTATGTAGACCTGTATTGCAAAAACGTTGAGATGACGGGATCTGTATCTGATGTTAATGTTCAAAGATGAAAGTAGATCTGGTGCATCGATAGATGCATGCAGTATTGTATGCAGACATAGAAGGTCATACCTTCTACGTCTGGTCCTCAAGGAAATCACTCCAAACTTGGACATCCTTTTCTGAACTCTTGATTCCAGGTTATTAGCATGCACTTCTTAATAAGGAGACCAAACGGGACTGCAGTATTCTAGGACACTTCTCACCAGGGCCCTGATTCTGTATCGTTATCTATAGATTCCACACCTAAACCTTACCGCGCACAAACGTCAAACGCATACGTTTTTGGGAAGATATCGTAACTTTTTAAGGAATTGACGTGGTTTTGAAACAAGGAATCGTTACAGAATAAGGGCCCAGGCTGAAAAAGAGAAACTCGTTGTACACTGCTGTGTATTGTGTTAATTATTAGTGAAAAAACAGCAGCGCGCGCGCATTGTACGACGGATTGCGAATAGACAGGGCGTGAGCGTTTGCCAGTTGTCTTGGGAGGCTGAACACGTGTTACAAAAATAACTCAGGCGTTGTAACCGTGTAACTTTAAAATAACATCTTATTTTGACTTCACCCACTTTTCTTACACCATTGTTCGCGGTTTTGCTCCAACAAAAAAGACAATCGTACAGGATCGACAATTCGACATATTTTATTTGACATTTTATCCTAAGTATTGTATAAAAACTTTAAAATAAATTGTAAATTGCTGTAAGTATTTACTTACTGAGTTCTCATACGAAATTAATTAAGGTAATTCATTGATTTGTTATTTTGCTTGTTACATTGATACCTACTTGATAGTGATTAATTTTAGATTTGCATTGAATACCTACATATGTTTATTACCCATTGTGCAAAGATTTGTACACAATAATGTAATCGTGAAATGAATGTAAATAAGTAAGTAAGTATATTTTTTATAATTGTTGCGAAAAATGTCTGTTCTTATCCCACTAAACATGAAACTTACAAGAAGTTTCAGTAAGTTTGTTTATCACGCATTTGGAAGTTACAAAACAAATGTACCGATAATATTAAGGTAATTTCCAAATACTAGATAAAACCTTATTTTCGAAACTTATTGGAATTTATACTTTTAATGTAACTATTAAATTACAATTGAAAGTTTTAATTTTCATTTTGCAACAATCTAAGGCACTCAAATTTGTAAAACGTTAAATTATAAAGTTGCTACAATCATTTATTTGTAACGTTCCTAAATACATGTTGCCGCAACGTTACTTTATAAACATCATTATTTAATATTTGCCTCTACCTTGCTGGTGAAAGCTACTGAAATGGTCATTAATGAAATTGCATCAAAATGTCTTTTGTAATATTACTTGTTTCATTTATTGACAACGTACAAAGTGTTCTTTCTGCAAGGTTAGCTTAGAAATATTGCTGGAATCAAATATTTGTAATTGCTGGGAAAAGTTTTTTGATAACATTGAAAGGATGTACCTACCTATCCCAAGTTAGGTTGGTACAAAGACATTAAACTATAATCTCTTTGGGTTGGTAGCGCCTCCACAAAGTCGTGTCTAAAGTCGGCGCAGAAAAGAAAAAAGATGAACAACTTGATGAAATCTCTTTTTACTTTGCGGCCTAGAGCTGACAGAACTACGCTACTTCAGCTTCAGAGACGGAATGTTCTAGACCAAAACATACTACAACGCGATTAACAGTGTTCGATGTTTAGATTTTAAGAAATAAATAAGAGAATAAAGAGTTTACATGCATCGACACAATACCACAGTAGGTCCCTAGGTAAGGTAAGTACCTATCCTAGCACCCGAGTTTGTACTTAGAAAAATGATAATAGGATGTCTGTCCTCCTAAATTCAATGTATACCTACAAAAACAATTTTAATGGGTATTATGGTAAGTGTGCCGCGGCCGCGGACCTGAATGACGCATGACGGTCAAAATGACGGCTTTATACTGATAGTGATAATGTAAGTAGGTACTTATACCTAATAGATATCACACATAAGGTTACCTACCTTTTAGGTACCAACGAAATCTGCCTTCAATGTACCAACCTACCTCCCAAAAATAATTATAATAAGACAGTAATAAAATAAATAAAATTTGTTTACGCTCACACCAATTATCTTAGCCCAAGATAAGTTTCTATTGAAACTCGTTATTATGGTTAAACTAGATAACGGATAAATATACATAAACATAGATAACCCACCCAGACCCGAAATCAATTCAGAAAAACAGTTTTCTCTAAATTGACCCGACCGGGAATTGAACCCGGGACCTCAGAAATGGCGCGACGCCAAACCCGGCGCGCTTACCACTCGACCACGGAGGTCGTCAAAAGTAACAATAATAATCAGAAAATATAATGCATTTTATGAAAACTTTTGATGCCTACCATTTTTTATAGCAATAATTAAGAGTAAGTAGTACCTAATTAAGGATTTATTTTTGTTAGTTCTGCTACTTTTCCTAAGTTCATCTTTTTTAATTACAGATAAACTTTAAATAAATAAAATAAATAAATAAATAAATAAAATAAATAAACCGGATAGTTCACTATTCCGATCTCTGATCTAAGACAAGTTACTCTATGTCTAAGACCTTCCCTATGTGTACATACGTCATTTTACGCAGAACTACAAGCTGAGTATTTGTTATTTTAAAATCCTTTCAATAGACAAATATAATAATACGGCGTCAACTTCTGTCAATGCTATACTAAACACGCATAAGAATAATCGATTACGATCACACTAAATCTAAATTTTAATATCATTTAATAATCGGCTGCATCGAGGAAATCAATATAATCGATACCTTAATTTATCGATATATTGATTTCCTCCTTCTTTATCGATAATAATTGATTAATTGGTTTTAGTCAATGTGGTTTAAGTTATGTGGTAATTTGGTGATCGATTATAATCGAACAAGAATTAGATAAAATTGATTTAATCGATGGTATTGATAGTTCGTTTACCATAATTATATCGATCAAATCATTACCATCGGCATAATAGAGATAATCTAATAGTATTGCACGTTCCCAGACAGGTAGAATACTTATAAAATTTCCACATGTTGTCGTTGTCGACTGTATCGAAAACAAGATTGAAAATTTTAAGTGGGTAGATGTCAATAAGAAGCCTATACAATAAGTGACAATATTATCTTTAACTTACGGCCGGTTTCAATAACCTATTTTGTTGTTGTGCCTACCTACCAGAGTTAGAAATTTGACTCGTTACAAATTGTGTCAAATATCTAACTCTAGGTACTTGTCAAAACAACAGATAGGTAGGTTAGGGATGCGCGATCCGGATCCTCGATCCGATTTTTCGGATCGTATTGGATCGTAACGCCACAATTCGATCCGATCTTCAGGAAATCGATTCGGATCGGATGCAAATAAGTAAGACACGATTTATTTTAGATCTTTATTAGGTAAACCCATGTAAACCTTTTACATAAGTATGCATGTGACTGGATACACTGATTTTATGCTTATATACCTACCCCAAAACGTTCGTTTATAACAATTTAACAGCTATATCAATCTACCCGTAAAAGTTGCCGCCAAAATCAAAATGTAAACAAAGATAGAACACGTTTGCTACAAATAAACCTAAATAAATATATTTTTTTAAACAACCTCGTTTTAATGCATGCGATCCAAGCGATCCGATCTTTCAAGTTTTGTATCGTTCCGGCAAAAATCGTAGGACCTCGATCCGATCTGAAAATCGCTGGATCGTATGCCTGCCGATCCGATCTTTCAAAGGATCGGATCGGATCAGCGCATCCCTACAACTGATTGACGCCACGCCAATCACACCATAATGTTTGTTTACCGTCGTACCGTACCGACTACTGCGTAGGGACACGATATCGAATAGAAAGTATCGATACTGTACTCATGAGTAGTATCGAACAAAAAGTATCGAACTCGTAAAAGTATCGAAACAAAAGTATCGATACTCAAGGTTTCGAGTACTTTAGATTTTGTAGGTCGATATGTAGTACTCAATCGATCCAGTGAATCGATATTTCAATATAGAAAATCAAAATTCGAATTTTTCAGTTTTGTTAAGGACTATAAAATGATTTACAGCTAGTTGAACGTACTTAAACACATCGATGCCCTCAAGCAAAAAGTCGGTAATCGAAAAATACAAATTTTACAGGAGAAATGTTTTACGGTTTTTTGTGAATATCTTTGCAACGCGTAGGAATATTTAAGACATTGATATATCAAATCAAACCTAATTTTTTGTGAAATGTAATTCTTATATCAGCAGGAAATCACATTTTATCAAAATCTAGTAGTCTGTGAAAATACATATTACAGGAAATGTTGTAAGTAAAACATTACGGTATTAACACTTACGGGGTTTTTGCAGTAAATTTATGAAAAACTACAATTTGTAACATTATATTATGAACTTTTATAACGTAATTTTCTATGGCAAAGATGACGCGTAATGTTTTAGTACGGTGTTATTGCGGTTATTTATTATAGATACAGAAACGGTATTGCTAAATTACGTTATTTTTAGAGGTAAATTTACTATGAACCATGTAGCGTTAGCACCTATACCAATATTTTTTTGGCCAATTTATTAAACGTAATATTACAAGGTTTGTAAGAAAACAGACAGAATATTGGTATTTAAATGGTGTTTATTGAATCAGTTTGGTAAAAAAAACAAGATAAATTGTATCAAAATACATAAAAATAATTAAATAACTTAAATATCTAAGAAATATGACAGATGTGCTTTCAGTCCGTACAAGATATTTATATTATATTTATAAAACAAAGTCGTGCTAGTTACACCACTTATAACTCAAGAAGGGCTGTACCGATTTTAATGACGTTTAGTTTTTTGGATTCGTCTTCGTCCCGAATAGCAGAATAATGATCAATCCAGTGAAAAAAAACGAGAAATCGCACGAGAAGAGCGCCAAGTTAGTATGGCCCAACGTCGTGCATCTCAAACACAAGATCGAGGATTGGCAATGAGAAATCGTCGGGAGCATCTCATAGATCAACTACGACATAACCTTTGACACCCAAGAAGAAATCATTTAGGTGTTGAATCTTTCCCAACAAAGCCGTAATGCTATAAGGCTTCGGCGCATTGCAAATCAATCCAGTGATGAAGAACGAGAAATCGCACGAGAAGAGCGCCACGATAAGATGGCCCGACTTTGTGCTTCCCAAACACAAGAACGAAGAGAAGTAGCCCGTGAATCGGCTCGGTTTACAGTGAATGATAAATCGTCGAAACAATCTCACAAAAATTATCTTCGAGATAATTTTCGACGCGCAAGAAGAAATCATTTGAGTGTTGATTTGAATCGAGCAGCGGTTTTAAATTGTAACACGATTGATTACAGCTCACATCATTTCGTTTTCATCTGTCCCATGGACGTTGTTTGCGAGAATTGTGACGCATTGAAGTTTGCTGGAGAAACGCCTGGATTGTGTTGCCTTAAGACAAAGTAAAATTGCCATTATTGACTTCGCCAGCTGAACGTTACCATGACATTCATTGATTGATAAGCGGTACAAAGTTAAACTGAACAGCTAGATGCACAATAAAATTCTTAAAAATATACGCCATGGGCGATATATGGAAGAGCAACTTGATCGGCGTCAAGATATAAACACAGCAATGAAAAGAGCAACTCTTGAACATCTGCTGCAACCACTTCATAAACGTCATGCATTGGTCAGGCTGTTAAAAACGGCGTTGGAGCGCATGCCAATGAAAAGTGGTAATGAGAGCGGATAAACGACCAGCTTCAACACACGAACTCACATTTAACGCTTCAACAATAGATGAAATTGCAATCCTGATCGTTGGTGATAGCTTGGAATCGTTGAGCTTATCGAACAGATCGGCAAATAAGGTGAATGAGGAGATGCATAACCAGTCTTTGCTCTGGTGAAGACACGTGTCATCTCATGTGCGGCAGTCTGATAGTCAGGTAAGGAATACCAGCGCCAGATCGTGGAATAGATGACGCATTTAATCAAGAATAAATTGGAACGTGACTGTGAATATGATCGACTTGAATTAGAACAATCAGTTTAAACGAATGTAGACTGCACCCCCCACAGAGGGCAGCATATTATGATACAAAGCAATTGATGGTGGCTTATTTTTCCTGGATGCCCCCGGGGTAAGAGTAAGGCATTTCTCATAGTAATGCTTTTATGCTTCTATAAAGCAAATACAGTGCTGCCATTAAAATACTAGATTTTTGTATTTGTATTATTATATTTATTATCCTAATAAACTACTGAACTTTATGAAGTTTTAGTGTTCATTTCATAACGTCAATAAAGTCGTAAATTAATTATAGTTAATAAGAGGTAACACAACAATATTTGACCGTTCGGCGGTACGAAGTTCGCCGGAACAGTTAGTAAATTTATAAGTATTGACATATTACGTATATTATTAAGCCAATTATTGTCTGCAGAAATATTGTCAGTGTCTATTACAGAATTCATATATTTCAAATCTTTCGACAAAAATCCATCATTAGCTTTTATCAAATCCATAAAAAAAATTTTTCGCCAATAAACCGGTAAACGGGTCTTACCAAAACCAGATATGAAATATTTTTATGTAACACTGTGTTACAGTACTTTAAGTTAAGTTTATTTCCGTGCAATAAACGTATATGTCATTACTATCTGCATCAACTTTATTAGGAAAAATCTGAAAAAAATTGTTAAGGTGTATACCAGTCCACAGATGCCGAATTTAACATAACAGCAATATGTCCATAATAGCACATTACTGACTTTTTGGGTGGGGGCGTCGACATGTAATGTACAGAAATAATAGTTTTCCGCTAAATTACTTAGAAACTCACGACATGGATGTGTGCTTAGTTAGCTTCGCTTCTTTTTAATAAATTAAAGCAATATTGTGAATACAAACTCTAAAATAAATCGATTTTTATGAGTTCGATCTTATAGGTCTCGATTGTTTTGTGAATCGAATAATTAGATTGCGATTCCAACATATGTAAATAGATTTTTTTTAAAAGAGTTGCCATCCCTAGGCCTATGCCTAATGCGCATCGAATGACAGCCTTTTCATCAGCGTAGGTAGGTCAACCAAACCTATGTTTTATGTCTTCAGTTTATCAAAGATTTATTCGATACGATACTTGCCAAAAAGTACTCATATGAGTAAAAGTATCGAATACAAAGTACCGAGTACAAAAGTATCGGTATCGTATGGGAAGTACTCGATACCACAAAGTATCGATACTTTTTTCGTGTCCCTACTACTGCGACAAGTTTGCATTGCACCAGTTGCACCACAGATAAAACGGTTTGCAGTGCACCAAAGAGGAAATTAATATAACGGGTTTGCACGCGTGCGACACAAGCAAGAACGCTCTTTTGTTCTGAATTAAATAACTAAAAAAGTATACTTTAAAGCTATTGTTGTGCAAAAAAAATATTTACTATGGAGGTAAGTACTAAATTGGTGGTAAAATCTCAGACCAAATAAAAAGTATAGACAGAACTCTGCGAACAGCGAAGTGAGGCCACTTTTTTAAACATGTGTGTTTTAAACGGTGTTGCCATAATAAATTCAATTACCACAAAAGCACAAACATAACGTTAAAAATTAGCAACGTTATTTTAAACGTTATTAATTAACAACGTTATCATATGTTATAAATAAAAGTGATCTATTCCGACTTGAGCTGTCGATAAAAAGTGGTGGCGATGGGAGAAAGAAAATGGAAAAAGTGTTACAGAAATAAAATTTGTTATTATTTATCCAAATTATCAAAATTATTTATTCAATTTAGGCTACAATAATTGAGCACTTATGAATGTCGCTATGCCATCGGTTCGTAAGTCTAACTATGGGAAGGGAGCCTTGTACTGAGAAGAACCGGCAAGAAACTCAGCAAGGGCATTTCTTTTCTCCCTTTCTTTTACAGCATCAATACAAATTGAACAATGCCCTCCCTATCATAGAGGGACATTTTCCACTACAAGATAAAAAAGAACATTTAGTACGACTACAAGACAATTAGACAACACAACAACATACAAAAGAATATCTATTAAAAAAACAGGCATTCCTAATTTAAAATAAACTGAACAACGTCTTACTGTTTTGTCTTCTAAATATTCCTTTACTGTTTGATAACCTTTCTTAAGTAAACAAGATTTTACATGATTGTTAAACTTATATATAGGTAAATATAGTACAGTACTTGGTATTTTATTGTAATAGTGTATGTATACCTTGCCCTAAGAAAGAGCCGAGAACCTTTTGTAGGTTACAAAACAACAAACAGTGGCATTACATCACCGTGTTTAGAAAATGTGTTAATACTGCAACTAAAATGTGCTGAACAAACTACGCTCCGGGAAGTTGATTGCCATGATAGTGGTTTTCGACTTTGACAAATGATGGGTCGGCTATCCATTTCTGTTTTAAGTTTTGGTCTCGATCCGGAAATCTAAAAAAAATATGTAAAGCGGTATGTACACACATATACATATTATTAAGCGTGAATAGGTAATACAGGTAGAAATTCACCTTTACAATATTAATTAATACATATTAATATGGATTTAATGGAAACACGTTAAAAACAACCGACTTCAATGCAATGGGAAAGAATAAAATGGTACATTTTTTCAATCTACAAATATACTGAACCAATTTTGATAACATGATTATGGGACGAGACCACCCCTAAGATAATAATTTATTTAACGAAAAAAAATCATATACTTAATTAGTTCACCAACGGCGAAGATATCGCGTAAAATTGTCAATAAACATAAAAAATCTGTATCATCGTCGTCGTTAAAAACACGGACCGTACGCACCGACGGTGAATTGAGTACCTACCTCGTCGTTTTTTAAAATTTATTGATAAGAATTACAAGAAACGAGTAACGTTACGTTGCGTGTCACATTACCCAATAATAGGGTAAATAAAAACACTTCATAATGGCAACACTTCTGTTTCAAGCAATAACGTCAACATTTTATTTCGATTTAATGAAAAATATTGGTTTCCAAATTACTTAAGTGTGAAATGTGATTCTATCCCGCGTTTTATCTTTTGAACATTGATTCTTACACCCTTTCACAACACAATTCGGCATTTTGACAGTTATATTTATGATTTTTCAAAACGTGTTGCTTCCACGAGCCGCAGTCTAGACTGACAAGCTAGGGCGTAGTTTCGTTGTACGTGTGTGCGTGTAATCGTGTGTGTACACGGCAAGGCGTAGTTTGACCGGCCTCACTACGCTGTTCGCAGAGTTCTGTCTATACTTTTTATTTGGTCTGAGGGTAAAATTAAGTAGGTAATAATCAGCGATATGTAGTTTGTGATAGGCGTAGCGTAGTACTTAGGTAGAACTTTAAAATTATGTTGATTGAAGATTGAACTTCGGTTAGGAAATAGGACGCCTGATCATGGGCTAAAATACCTGGCAAATCAGGCGAAAGCCTGACATTGGTAACCCTAGCTGCGATATGATTTGGTGCGCCCACCGCCGGGCGTTCGTTCTGACTAGACGAGGCAACGTGCCTTACCTACTAGGTACTGTACTGACTGAGGTGCCTTTGCCTTTCATTGAGACTTGAGTTGAGCATACCTAAGTACCTAGTACCTACCTACGCTAAAGCACGCCACGTGTTGCCCCTTGCTCAGAGCTTTTCCCTCGCGAGGTTGCTCATCAGGTCAGTACCTACGCGGCTAATTGTTGTGTCCAGTCCAGTGCTAGTTTCATTTCATAACGAAGTAACGCCCCGCCAAATAAATTGATATTTTTCAGTTTTTTGTAAAAATTACCAAGTTACAAACCTGTAAGTACCCAACTGTACCAAATTCAAAGAAAAGTTTGTGTCGTATTTTTTGTTTTAATTTAAGCCGTCAATGTAATTAACTATCCCTTAGTTTAAAAGCATGGACGTACGCCATGTGGGGCAGAGTAGGATGCTTGCCCCTGCACCCTTGCCAAATTTAAAAAAGAACTTTCATTGACTCATGACAATGCACAGCCTAAACCGCTGGCTCAAGGTAAGGATCAGGGAAAGCCCCTCCCCTCTGCTCCGGTTGCAGCTAGTTAGTAAATAAATAAATATATTTAGTAAATAATAGTAAAAAAATAAGGTACTTAATCACCTATAATAAGTTAGGTACCTATTAGGTATATACCTACTTAGTTGTTCATGGACTCAGCAAAATACTAAATTACAGTGCGAAGCAGAAATTTTTAATACAGTTTTCTTCCTGCATTCCTAAGCAAATCCTAAAAATTATGTTCTAGATGCGCGGTTTACAATATAAATGTTACTCACATTTCAATATCTGAATTACCTAGATAGACTAGAGAAAATAATAATGTATAATTTATGTAATTTTTACTAAACAGTGGATGCATACCTACAATATAAGGAAGGAAAGAATAAAAGAGATAACACTATCTTAGCACAAAGTTCCTTTTTAATGTAGTAGGTGTATGATGCTCCTTATATGATCATCAGTCTTTGGCAACAGATGGTGTTATTGATATTTGTTCGGTATTTCAGACACTCATATTGTTTGTAAATAAGTTATGCTCAAGTAGCTGCTCATTTCAATTTTTTTAGTTAAGTTAATAATTAACTGTTTCAGACTGGAATCAGACGTAAAGAAATGGAAAAGCTCACTACGAAATACTTCAGAAGTATTATACGTCAAGAATTAAAGAATGTCCCTCAATCTGAATTTTCACCCATATCTATAGAAGCTGCAAAATCTGTAGAGTCTGTTACTAAT
Source organism: Scoparia ambigualis (assembly GCA_963921215.1). Classification (NCBI taxonomy): domain Eukaryota; kingdom Metazoa; phylum Arthropoda; class Insecta; order Lepidoptera; family Crambidae; genus Scoparia; species Scoparia ambigualis. The sequence goes on along the minus strand of OY992523.1, from coordinate 1,170,269 downwards.
AATAATAACTCTTTAGTTTATACCTGTACAGTGGCTATGCCTACTCAGTCTGCCGAGACTCTTGTATATGTTGAACCCTCTTTGTCAGTTGTATTGCCTAATCATGAACAAATTGCACCTGTTATTGAGCCCTTGTCTAACCAACCATTATCGCCTGATTTAGCACAGAATTTAAGACGTTGGGCTGTAGAGTGTCACGTAACACAAAACGTCTTCAACAACCTTTTGAATATATTAAAAAAAGTTAAAATTATACAAGAATTATCTAATTTGCCTTCTGGTTGTAGAACTCTGTTAAAAACTGATACCATAAATAAAATTGTCAACACAGGTTCAGGTCACTATTATCATTTTGGATTATCACTTGGTTTAATGTATGCTTTGGAAAATCTTATAGATCCCAATGATGAGGTGCAACATGTGCAAGTTATTTTATTTGATATCAACATTGATGGTTTACCTCTAACAAAAAGTTCAGGTAGCCAACTCTGGCCCATTTTAGGGTGTCTTTGTTCAGGTGGAGATCCATTTATTATTGGTGTTTGGCACGGTTTAAAAAAACCAAAATTTTGTAATGAGATACTAGAACCATTTATAAAAGAATATGTAGACTTAAAAGAAAATGGCTTCTTTTACAAACATCAAAGGAAAGAAATTTCCCTATCAAAGATAATTTGTGATGCCCCAGCCAAATCGTTTGTATTATGTGTAAAAGGACATAATGGATACTTTGGTTGTACAAAATGTGTTATTGAAGGAACACTTGTAAATAACAGAGTTTGCTATATCTAAATCTTGAAAATCATTCAATGTCAAGTTTCTTATATGGTATATTTAGTTTGCCAAAAGTATTTATTGTTTGAAAACTCATTTGTTGAACAATGTAATTCGAAATTATTTTATGGGGGTATTGTAAATAATTTGTCTAATTTATATGAGATTGTTCCTATTCATGAAGTGGTCACGAAATGTATTCACTATGGAAACTATGTCATTTCTTTTGTATAATTTTAGCAGGTAGTTATTTTTTGTAATATGTATTACTTAATAATTACTTAAAGGTAGTAGGCATCTGTAGAATTCAATGCATGCAGTAGCACAGGTACCTACAGCGGTGTAGCACCAGTGTAATGTAAGTAAATAAAATACGCATAAAATACAGATACATATAAGTATTATTATTATTATGTACCTACCTCATTTGTACTATACTTTTTCAGCACAATTTTATGGTGGTAATTTTTACCACCGAAGGCGAAGAATTTGTGTCAGCTGCACCATCAAAATGGCTTCTTGAAGACACAAAATTGATGTGGCCACCTACAAAAAATATGGAAAGAAAAGCCATCAAACTTTCAATGCGACCGGAAAATGATTGGCTATGTTACAATGACGTTAGAGTAGTGGGATATTATGGTAAGTTTGATTCACACTTCATTTCCAGAGGAATAGGCAGAGACTATCTAACTATAATAACGATAACTTTTCTAGTGATTGGGTGATAGCCTTCTGACGGATCACAGCCCTGATAAGTGTATGTGTAGGCAGTCCTTGTACTGCCAAATGTATGTGTAGGTACGGAACCCTCGGCGTACCTCACACAACTCACACTTGACTGGTTTTTTTTTGTAATACCATTGATAATAATGTTTGTGTCTTATAATGAATGTATATTGTTTTTTAATAATATTGAATAAATATTGTTTTTTAATTTAAGTTTTTCATGATGATAGGTACATATTGAATAAAGTTGAATATTTACAGCAACATTAACAGAAGCTATTAATGTAGAAAAAGACAAACAAAACAGTACTACTTGCAGCGAAGCAGAAGTCCGAGAATCGGAAGTCAGAGGAAAAGAAAAAAGAAAAATTATAAATATCGCGACGATTCCATTTCTCCACCACCTACTGTTGATGGTGGGTATTCACACATTTAGATTAGGCTGTAGTGCGGAGTGCAAAGATTTCATATTTTGGCCAATTTTTAATTGTTCGTATTTGGTTCACGTGCGAATTATCTATACATCTCATGTAGCACATGAGAATTTGTCATTTTCAAGTTAAGACAGATCGGTAAATTAATCTCTCATTTACCTAGGCTGTTATAATGTTTCATCATCAGAGTTTAAAAAATTAAAAAATACACTTTTTTATTTTTTCAAAGTCTGATGATGAAAATGCTGTAGAGTTGTTTAAAAAAAACTCCGTTTAACCTTCTATAAATATTAATATGTTCTTATATAAATTACATCATACTGTACCTACATGTTTTTAGGGTTTCGTACCTCAAGAGGTAAAATGGAACCCTTATGGATCACTCACCTCTCAGTCTGTCTGTCTGTCTGTCTGATTAGTATATTAACCTGTAACCATAATACCTGCTTATAATGATTATTATTCATGTTTTTGCAGAAACAGATTTTTCTACTGTAAAAGACATAATCAACGCAAATATTATATTGGAGACTTCTCCAGCAGTCATCTTAGAAAATGAAGAACACAAAGAAAATACAAAAATTTCAGGAGCAGATTTCATTATCTTATCTGAAGCAGGTGGTTCAAACATTTTTGGAAATGATAATATGGCAAGCTCATCTAACGACGTATTGCAACATTCTCCATCAATTAACAATTTAAAAAAAAACACCAAGTTACACAGAGTGTTCAAAGTGATTGTGCAAAAAGTATTTCTGGAAACAGCTCTATCGGTATTGTATTTTACTTCTAGATTATTTACTTAGTCAATTTATGTGCTTAAGTATATAGGTTTAAATGTTTTTATTTCCTATTATTGCAGATGAACTTGTATCAGAGATGAAACAGATAAAATATTTTGTAATGTATACTATGCGCAAAGTTGAATCATTAGAAATAACTATGGCCAAATACAAAACAGTTCCGTCACTTGAGCCACAAAAAACTCTCTTACCAAAATTGCCATTAATGGAAATTGCGCAGCTTCGTACCCTAGAAGACAATCTGGAAAATGAGAGCATTCGGAGAGAATTGGTACGTTATTAGCCTACCTACTAATACACAAAAGAGACAGGAATGTGACACAAAATAGTAGACAAAAATTCGAGTACAGGGATCAAGTTAAGTTAGTACTAACAATTTAGGACTGCCTACACATATCAGGACCGCGCCCGGGCAGTGATCCGTCAGCAGGCTATCCGCCAATCACCGTGCACGGCACTGAAGCTGCGCCGCTAGTGATTGGCTGATAGCCTTCTGACGGATCACGGCCCTGATAAGTGTATGTGTAGGCAGTCCTTGTACTGCCAAATGTATGTGTAGGTACGGAACCCTCGGCGTGTGAGTACAACTCGCACTTGACCGGTTTTTTTTGTAATACCATTGATAATAATGTTTGTGTCTTATAATGAATGTATATTGTTTTTTAATAATATATGAATAAATATTGTTTTTTAATTTAAGTTTGACATGCTGAGACACACCGGAGGAGCAAAAGAACGTGACTGTGTCACTCGATGCTTAGAAAAAGTATTTTCTAATTACCTAGGGCAATACTGCTCATGGACTGGAAAAAAGAACAATTACAAACTGTCATCAATGAATTTGATGACCACAATAAAACGTAAGTATTTATTACGTGATTTTACAGCATTATATAATATATACTACTATTAGTTACACTGGGTGAGTGGTTGATCGAGAACCAGTGGTTGTCGTCCGAAGCTCTTGTTAACCTGTTTGTATAGGAGGGAGAAGGAAGAGTGTTTGGTTCTATGTATACAAATTTAAAAATTAATAATAATATTGTTTTGATTTAAATGCTATTGTTGCTCAAATAAAATACTTATGGCATTTCTCTTTTCTAACAGTTGCCGTTAGGGAAACATTCCCTAATATTACCGACGATGGCTTCGAGCGTCACGTTATGGGGTGGTTTCAGCACGCCGGTACGAGACTAAAGCGCGAAAATTAGTCGCTGATTTGTGTTTACACTGCGACCCCACCAACCCTGCCTCTAGTGACGTATTTGAGACTGAAAATAACACTACACCTGTGTCTGTCTATCTTAGGTCTATAATTATGTACAATATACTTATATAATAATATATAATAGAAGTAAGAAAGGGGGTTGTTCTACACGTCTAGAACAGACTTCAGTTTAAAAACCAACTCCGAGACATTCGAACTTTTTTTCGAAAATTATGAGATTATGTTTTGTCAAAAATCAGCTGTTTGTTGAAGTTATAGGTCATCATCATTGAACTTGAGGTTTTACTGGCTAGTGATATTTCTGTGGGCTTTAGTGCCTATTTACCTGCCTAATAGTTAGGTGTGCGTCAGGATGGCTGGTGTAGGTCCACAAATGGTCCAGAAGTATACACGAGACAAGAGGAATGTACGAGCAATGTACCGATTGTACCTCAAAATTGGAGCAATGTAGGTATAATACCCTTTCAGAGCCAAAGTTATTAGAAACACTGATATCAGACTGGCAGGTGCATTCTAAATCTATACCAATTAGTAAATTCTGCAAGTTGATTATGCTAAAGCAATGTACAACCAATGTACTGTAACATATTACATTTTGTGTCTTCAAGAAGCCATTTCGATAGTGCCGCTGACACAAATTATTACCCTTCGGTAGTAAAAATTACCACCATATAATTCGCGTACAAATTACGTACATAATAAAAATACTTATATCTGTATTTTGTGTGTTGTGCGTATTTTATTTACTTACATGAACACTGGTGCTACACCGCCTGTACTGCATGCATTGAATTCTACAGATGCCTACTACCTATTAATTATTAATACATACAACAAAAATAATTACCTGCTAAAGTTATACAAAAGAAATGACATAGTTTCCATAGTGACTATTAGTGTCGTAATTTCGTGTCGGTCCTATCAGATGAAACGTTACTCCGCTTTGAACCAAAATAATGCTTTGGTAGCATAATCCACTTGCAGAAGTTACTAATTGGTTCAGATTAAGAATGCATCTGCCAGCCTGATATCAGGCTAGCTACTCACTTTATTACATAACTTTGGCTCTGAAATTGCTCCAAATTTGAGGAAAGTGCATTCGGTACATTGCTCGTACATTCCTCTCGTGTATACAACTGGACCATTTGTGGACCTACACCAGCCATCCTGACGCACACACAGTGAGAGGTTGACCACGCAATTCTTGAGCCAAATTACAACGTAGGTTAAAAAATTATGGGATAAATAATAATTCTATTGTAATAATATTTATAAGGAAAAATGATAAAGATAAATATAATTATAATTTTACTTTTTTATTATTATTGTTATTACATAAAAGTATAAACAGTTGTAGTAGGTAGGTACTACATGTAAGTTTTTTTAAATAAATGTTATGGGCACTGTATTAGCTATTATTATTTGTTTCCGATCATTGCTAAATAATTTGAATATTTGAAGTATTTACTGTTCGTTTTTAAATGTTTATTTTTAATTCTGTTTTTAAGTGTTTAATAAGTATCCTAGTATAAATGTTAATAAGTGAAGTGTCCTTAGCATGCTACTATTAATGTTACGATTGTAACATGCCATGAATTTCAGTTTGTTGCAGCAGAAAGGATACAAGGATATATCATACAACACACACGAAGACCAATTGCAAAAATCCAGGAACTACTAAGGTAGTTTCGAGCGTTATTTTATCTTTCGAAAATATATACCTACCTAATTAATATTATGAAAAGATAAAATAATTCTCGAATTTCAGGTAGTTTCTGGATTTTTGCAATTGATCTTTGTGTGTGTTGTATTGTATGTATCCTTTCTGCTTGCAACAAACTGCAATTCATGGCATGTTATAATCGTAACATTAATGGTAGCTTGATAAGGACACTTCATGAAACTTTCATTTGCAACATTGCTGGAACAACAAAAATTCAAGTTACTGAAACCTTACACGTGAAACTTTGATGCGATATATCTAGATAAACTAACACACAGCTTTTAAATACAACTTTGCAACAACTTACTTTATCGCATTTTACTAGAAACTTACATTTGCAACATTAATGCAACTTACTATTCGCAAGTTAGTTGAACGTAATTTACGAAATATTAACGCAATATTAAATTTGCAACGTCCATGTAATTTACATTCGCAACATTAATGCAACTAACTATTTGCAAGTTAATTGAAAGTAATTAACGAAATATTATAACAATATTAAGTTTGGAACGTCCATGTAAGTTACATTTGCAACATCATTTCAACGTTAATGACCTAACTTACTAATAAATTATAAATGATAAGTTGTGACAATGTAACGATCAAAAGTTTTTGAAACATTACCTAGATACTCATTGAAAGTTTCTGCTGTAATATTACCGTGACATTGCGTTTGAAAGTTATTTAAAGTTTTATAGTATAGGGCTGGGTAAGTTACCGAGTATCTATAATGGGTGGCCGTTAGGGCTTTGCATCAACATTGCTCACACATTACAGGGACTTTGCAAGTTTAAATTTGTAATTTACATGCTCCCGTTTGTGACATTCAGCTATATTGCTGCGATTTCTGCTTGCTTAGTGGGATTAAATCGTAAATTTTTTAATTACTTATCATTTGCTTGTCCTGTTCCCATGTTATATGTTTGGGGTCGGCGCATTATATATTTTTCTTCCATACAACTCTGTCTTCTTTGTCTTTGACGACCTCCTTGGTCGAGTGGTTTGTATACCGGTTTTCATGGTGTCGCCATCTCTGAGGTCCCGGGTTCAATCCCCGGTCGGGTCAACTTAGAAATTGTTGTTTTTCTAAATTGTCTCGGGTCTGGGTGTTTTCTATGTATAATAAGTATGCATTTAAGTGTATTTCATGTATGTTTATCCGTTGTCTAGTAACCATTTAATGAGTTTCATAACGAAGCTTTTCTTGGGCTAGATAATTGGTGTGAGTGTAGGAGAGTTTATTTATTTATTTTATTTATTTATTCCTCATTAAATCATCCAATCCCCTCTCATGTCATCCCTCGTGAGCGTCAAGTAAGCAGCATCATCATGAAATGGAGAACACAAAAGGGTCAAATATTACTATCAAATACACCTAAAATCGGAGCGTAGGTCATGTACATTACATTAGTTTTTATTTCACTTCAATACATGCAGTATTTCCGAAGTTGCAACTACGAGAAGTTTTAGCCCTTTTTGAAAATCCGAGATTACGCGCGCTCATGCTATGACCTGGTAGGCTACTCTTGTAACAGAATTGCATTAGTCAATTTCCAATCACAAATCTAAAAAAATTCAAATGGCACTTTTGTAAGCGACAAAGCGCCACATTGGAATTAAATTGCGTGGAAATTGATTGAACAAATTATTATCGAGATGGCATTCCGGAATTATCTTTACTTATCCCAATATCGATACATATTAATCGCATTGGAATTGTATTAAGATTGAGTTTGCGTTCGAAAGTAACCCCCCAAGTCCAGAAAGGGCGAATTCTGTCCTGATGGAACTTTAGCTCACAAGCCGCAGGAAAAGGTCGATCTCCTGGCCAAACTCTTTGCGGCTAACTCCCGGATCGATGACTGTAATGCACAGCTACCCTCAATTCCTCACTGTGGCCACACAATGTCTGATATTAAAATCAGGCAGTGTGATGTCCGTACGGAGCTGCAGTCAATCGATGTCCGGAAAGCTAACGGTCCTGATGGCATCCCAGCAATAGTCCTGAAAATGTGTGCAGCGGAGTTGTCCCCTGTGTTAACGCGTCTGTACCGTCTCTGGCTCTCTTCGGGTTGTGTGCCGGAATCTTGGAGAGAAGCTAATGTGCAACCGATCCCTAAAAAAGGAGATCGGTCAGATCCGACTAATTACCGCCCTGTAGCCGTAACTTCAGTGTTGTGCAAGATCCTAGAACGAATATTGAACAAACAGCTTATTCGATACCTAGAATATCACTCCCTAATTCACGATCGTCAATATGGGTTTCGGCCAAAACGGTCAACGGGTGATCTTCTAGCGTACGTCACACATCTCTGGGGTGAGGCTATTGACAAGCGTGGCGAGTCACTGGCAGTTAGCCTTGACATAGCCAAGGCTTTTGATCGGGTCTGGCACAAACCTCTTCTCTCCAAGCTCCTCGGCATACGGTTTGCCCGCTCAGTTCTGTACCTGGATTACTAGCTTCCTGCATGAGCGTAGAATCCGTGTTCTTTCGGATGGATGCGCTTCGCGGTTCATGTCCGTGAACGCTGGTGTTCCCCAAGGCTCCGTTCTATCCCCCACGCTGTTCCTTCTGCATATCAATGACATGCTTCCTCTTGGAAACATTCATTGCTATGCAGATGATAGCACAGTGCATGGGGGATACAACGGTCACCCAACGGCTGGGCGGGTAGACACCGAAATAAAGCGAGCAAATCTTGTCATTGAGCTCGATCGGGTGTTGGACCATCATTTCTAAATGGGGCACCGAAAATCTGGTGGAGTTCAATGCCAAGAAAACACAGGTCTGCGCGTTCGCAGCGAAAAAGTCGCCATTCCTTCCCCTTTCTTCTCTTCAGGGTACATCTCTAGGCCTGCAGAGCAGTATTAACGTGCTCGGTATGGATATCCGCTGCGATCTGAACCAAAAGGACTACATCGAAACCGTGATTAAAAATGCGTCACGTAAACTCGGTGTCCTGAACAAGGTGCGGCGATTCTTCACGCCTGATCAGTTGTGTCTATTATACAAGACACAGGTGCGGTCTTGCGTGGAGTATTGCTCTCACCTTTGGGACGGCTCCGCAAAGTACCTTATGCTTATATCGATGCCTTGGACAGATTGCAGCGCCGCGCTGTGCGCATTATCGGCAATGCGGAGGTCACTAAAACTGTCGAGCCTTTGCAATTGCGTAGAGATATTGCGTCACTCAGCGTCTTTTACCGTTTATACCATGGCGAGTGCTCTGAAAAACTCTTTGACCTCATCCCTCCTTCTTCCTTCTTCCATAGGAGTACGCATGCTGCTCTCCGGAGTCACCAATTTACAGTCTCTAACATTCCATCACGCACAAAGAAATTTGGTGTATCGTTTCTTTGCCGCACTTCCAAAAGATGGAATAGTCTACCAGCACACGTATTCCCGCCTACCTATGACATAGGGTCCTTCAAACGAGGCGTGAAGAAGCACTTTGTGGGCCGGCAGAGTGAGGGTGACTGATGCTACGTCTCTTACGCTGCACCAGTTGTCCTCGCGCCTGGACTTCATTTCCACCTAACATCAGGTGGAGTGGGGTCATTTGCCGGGCTTAGTATAAAAAAAAAAACTTGCGCGTGTACTCGCGACTGCTGCGCCCAGAAGAAGCGTTTGAACCACAGACTTAGTAGAGATGCTGAATGAACCATTTAGTGAGATAGATAACTAATAGTCTGTGCTATAGAGGTAACTTCGTTATGCAACATTTTCACACATGCATAAGAAAACGCCTGTGTGCTTTTTTTATAATTTGTTTCTTGACCATGGATACTAGTCCTTCAGTCGAAATAATAGAGTTCATTAATAGCTTTTGTGATGATAATGAGTGATGAATATTCCCCCCAAATCCCTTGAGTTCCAGTAAAGATGTAGGACTTTACTGAAATCTCACGGACTCCTTGAGAGAATTTGAAAGGTGATGTTGCACTGTTTTGTTTTATTTGCCAACACTCATGCACGTTCACGAACACTTAACGGTTAATAATCCACCATTATTTCACATTAATATTCGACAAAACACAAATTTTAGAAATTACGACAAAACTACAGACATGACGCTTCACTTTCCCGCCAAGAAGTCCGCCTATGTGAGCGTTACTAAAATGTTGCCTGCTCACAGTTGTCACTCCCTAAATATAGGTAAATGTTACACAATGTCAAGAACAAATAGGTACCACGTTTCGACCTCTCGACATAACACCTCTCATTTTTGTGTCGGACGTAGAACGGTTAGGATAAAAGAAACGAAAATATAAAATCAACAACAATGTATTGTGGATCAAATATCAATCAATCTTTGAGAAATTTTATACAATATGAAATAAAATAAATAACACGTGAAGCCAAATTATAATGACTGTTATTTATGAAACAATCCGTGGCCTAAATTGTTTCTTTCTAACATTAATTTCAACGTAAGTGTAACTTTTAATCGTTGTTTTTAGATAAGTATCAATCTGATTAACAGAGTCATGATTATTGGTTCTAATGTTTTTTCAGTGCTGCAACTACTGCACGATAAAACAACCTGTAACAAAAATACTTCATCGTAACTTTGTGGAATACCGAAAATTCATAATAAAATAAAGAAGAATTTTGCGAAATCGCGGTCACTGATAAAACCAATAAAGAAGTTAAAAACAAACAAAAATTTTGATGTTAAGGGAAAAATATCATCATCATTATCATATATATGCCTATAAACGTCCCACTGCTGGGCACAGGCTTCCCACGTGAACAATAGCACGTAGGGATATTGGGCCATAACCCACCACGCTGGCCCAATACGGGTTGGTGGATTTTTAACGACTGCCATCTTTACGACAACAACCGGGACCAACGGCTTAACGTGCCTTCCGAAGCACGGAGGAGCTCGAGATGTTTTTAATTGGTCACCTATCAGGCGACCCGGCATTGCGAAAGTTACTTAGCGGGCAAGATCGCAAGCCGAACGCGCTAGCCGCTGCATCAAGGGAAAAATATCTAAAATAATAAAAAAATGCAAGTTTTGACACCAAAATCTCAGAAGCGACACACTTTATGATTTGTGATTGTAGGGGAGCCAAAGGTAGGTAGGAATCGATGCAATTTGAGGACGGAAAAGGAAGATCTTCTTCCGAGCTGGGTGGTATAGCTTGGGGACCGAGGTCCAACGGGAATTAGTTGGGAGGTGCTATATATGGCGACGAAGGTGGTGAAACTTCGCTTCCGCGATGCAGGCTTCCCATACTATTTTCTGTCGCATTATTTAGATGTCGTTGAGTTGGTTTTTGTGGCGCCATCTGTTGAGACGGTTGGGAAGGTGTTTGCTTCGTGTCGAACTATGTGCGGCGTCATGCAGGTAGGTGGCGCCGCCACAGTGATACTTCTTGATTTTTTTTTGTCAGTATTCAAGTCTTCTATATTGTTCGTGTTATCAAGTTTTGACAAGTGGCCGCGATTTCGCTAAGATTTCATTTTTCTTTATTTTTATGTCTCCATCATCATTTTTTTAAGTGTTTCATCCTTTGGAAATGTAAAATAAATAAAAAATAAACGTTAATTTACACTAGGCCGGCTTGATTCTCGTGAGGCCGCTAAAACCTTAAAACTAAATTTAGTATTTTCTACCACGCCCAGTCTAACTCTCGAATAGATAGGAAAGGTAAAAAGTACAGGTGGATATAATTCAATTAGATAATTTATTTTATGCTATTCGTTCCATATTAAACCTGAGTATTTTTGGGGTAAACTTTGCGAAGTACCTGTCAATATTGATTACAGGTTATGTTGAAATATTTTCCGTATTAGACCAAAAGCACACATATTTAAGACTACAATTAGAGATTTGCAAACATTTATTAGCATTTTGAATAGAATCAAATCAAATATTGCATGGTAAACTGCTAATAATCATCACGAAACCAGATTAACAAAACTTACATATGAAACGATATTCCAGGCACTTGTCACTCACTTCTATTACAGCAATGTTTGACTGAACAACTCATTGTTCAATTAAGCCCGCCGAAATAATATGTACACCTAAAATATACACTTAATCAATTAAAAAAACAAATAATTATTTGGTAGGTAAATTAATGACAGCGATTTCTTTGGGGCCAAGTGTCGCTGGCTCCATGTAAAACGTTGCACAGTTTCACCGACACGGTCCTTTCATTCTATGTTTTGTCTTTGTTTTACTTAGGGTAAACATGATGCGCCGAAACGAAAAAAAATAGTAATGGATTAAGGCAGAAAGAGATAGCAAACTTATACTCTCTCTATAGTTTTAAAGCTCAATGTAAAAAACCAGCATGATAGTTAGTTGTCATTGTCATATTTTCGCCCTCTATTTGCACGTTTCGTTTCATGTTCACTATTTTTTTTATTTTCCAAAAAAATACTAGTTTTGGCGTGTTTTATAGAAAAATTATATCATCAGGTGTTTCTGCATAATTAAGAGGATATTTTGAAATAAAGTGTACCTCGTTACATTTTGAGCCGAAATGGAAAGGTCTTCTTTGTTCTGGTATCACCAAGAAAGTAGAAAATTAAAAAAAGTTTGTAGACAGACAAGTAAATACACAGTAAATATTTTTACTATCTTATTTCTGTGTGTTTTAGCTTGATTTACGTGTTTCTCAGCAATAAATTAATCAAAAACTACTATGTAAAATAACATGGAACATAATTCAACTCGGACCTGGCCTTTGTTTGCAGTAAAATCGCAAGTAAGTCGCTTCATTCTAAATATTGTTTCTAACCTCTTCCGCAGTGATTTAGCGCGGTAAAACTATTTTGAACTGTTCAGAAACGATGATTTTCTAATTAGATCTGCATCTTTTAATGTAACACTTCACTTTGTCATCAATAGTGAATTAATTAAGTGGACGGCGTATTCTGTAACTGCGCTGAGAAACGAAGTCGCTTTTCGTTCGTTGTATCACTGTAATATGAGCTCTAATGCCCAGGAGATAGAGCCGAAAGGGTTTGCGGTGTTTTGAGCCGTAAAATCTACAGAATAAGGACGCGTAACAAATTCGTGACATTCAAAGGACTATTGTAAGTTTAAATTTTGCTATCATTACGTTTTTTGAAAAAGTTACATTCTTAAGCAATTAACACCTATCCAAATGGTTGTATATTGGTTATTAATATGTTACATTAATTATTTATTGGAATAATTAATTGGTCCCTAAACTGAGGCTGCGTTTTAGGTGTCAATATTATATTATTTTGGCACACCACAACAAATGTAAGACACTGCAATTTAAATGAATAGGTAGTTGAAAAGTACTGGTTATAGATACCCGATGACTTTTCCATGGACCCTTGTGTTTATCGGAACTCACTTTAGGAATAGCAGCAACAAGTATGTACCCAATGCAAATTAGGTGGATTTTTTATTTACAACATGTTGTTGAAGCAAAATGAACACCACAGGTTTGCCGATAATATAAATTTATTTATTTGGTTGAGGTACACATACAGGTTACAGTCATATAAGACAACATACTTGGCATTTCAGGTTGAGCTAGACAATAACCTAACAAACAGTGTACACATTGTGTGTAGTGATATTATTACAGCGAATACAAAATAAAAGCAAATTACAAACTAAAAAAGTGAGAAATTACCATAAAATTAAACATAAAAGTGAGAAATTCTTAAAATACCTATGAAAATTTATAGAAAACAATGCAAAACGATTATTATTATTTTCATTACTACTTTAAGATATTGTTTAATTTAATTATACCTGATGTAAATTTTAATTAGATATTTCTTTTCGTTATGTTGTGTTTGTCTTTTGTAATTTATCTATTATGTTTAAACTTGTTTATTGGTTAATGAGGTAACAGACAGACTAACTGCCTCTGTGGTCTAGTTGTAAGACCACCGGCCTCAACTCAAAGCCAGAGTTCCAGGGTTTAATTGCCTAGGACATGTTTGCACTCGGTTTATAAGATAGAATGGAAATAAATCTGCCTCAGTGGCAAAGTATGAAAGACATAAGCTTTTGGTTTAATTCCCAGCCGGCCTAGCATGCGCAACATGAGAACTCTTCTCGACCTGTTTTCTCTATCTTATTCATTTATCTATAATGTCTATCGATGTTAAAGACACATGGTTGCGCTTAGAACTCTACATAATATGTCAAAAATAGACTTCGTAGTAGTTTTTGCATAAACTGTGGTATTTTTGTCTACAAACCTTAACATGACTAGGGTTAGCTGTTTTATCATCATCATCACCAGCCTATTAAAGTCCTACTACTGGGCACAGGCCTCCCACGTGGACAATAGCACGTGGGGATATTGGGCCATAACCCACCACGCTGGCCCAATGCGGGTTGGTGGGTTCTAACGACTGTCATCTTACGACAACAACCGGGACCAACGGCTTAACGTGCCTTCCGAAGCACGGAGGAGCTCGAGATGTTTTTTAATTTGGTCACCCATCCAGCGACCCGGCATTGCAGAAGTGGCTTAACGAGCAAGATCGCAAGCCGAACGCGCTAGCCGCTGCGCCATCGAGCTCCTCAGAGCTGATTTAAATCATGATTTAAATCAGGTGATTTTTTAAAATAAAAATCATTGATTTAAATCAATTTAAAATGTTATATTATCTTTAATGAAAATAAGAATAACTAAGTAACTTAGTAGTTACTAACAATAAAATACCGTCAAAGGGCTTACACAGAATTAGCAGTCTCAAAAATAAAATTTAAAAAAGGCTTGCATGCATACCTATTCGAAATTTGTCTTCATCTGTAGCAAAACAAATCACAAATCAGTCTTGTTAAGTTGGATACTAACAATAATAAATTGGTCTAGATTTATCTAAGTATATTAATTTTTAAAGTAATTTAAAATAATCAACAAATTTTAAAAATATTAATTGTATTTTAATAATTTTAAAAGTATTTGTGTCATACAGCTTATTTATTTAATCATGATTTTTTCAACCCTGAACCCTGCTCCGAGTTTAGTGTGCATGTTCGGCTGTCTTTGTGTGCGTGTAATACAGCTGTACGGTTTTATAAAGGGTGTATTTTTGGTGAATTATGATAACTTTTGTTGATTATCTTAGTATTGAGCCTGTAGTTTTGGACCAAATTATATGATGTATAGATGCTCCCCTTAAACATTCGCTTATTGGTATTGTGAGACCCTATAAGCGATAACTTAAATTTAATAATGAAGGCTTTTGATGAGCAGTGATAAAATATATGGGCTATATTTTAAAATAAATAAATGTTTTATTTTACTTTTGTTGCAGGTTTTAATGTGAAGTCATGGTGAAACCCGGCTGCTTCTTCGGATGTAAGATATCACCTACGAAGAATGTCACTTTATTTAAGTAAGTTATTAATTTTTATTTCTTACAATTTATATTGTCAAAGTTTTTCGCCTAGTTCGAACAAGGCTCTAAGGGTTTGTAAATTGTCTCTGCTTCCAAAGTCAGACAGATAGTTTATTCAATATATAAGACGACTGCTAGAAACCGCAAGAAACTTCAAGGGCTGGTCAGGTCAAGTGTTTTAGACATGACAAAATTGATAAAAAATAAATTATTGCTTTTTTAAAATGTTTTATTAAATAATTCATTTAAATTTTGCTAATTTTAATTGGATAGTCTTTGACCACCTCTGTGGTCTAGTGGCTAAGCCACCGGTTTCAGACCCAGAGGTCCCGGGATCGATTCCCAGCGGGGGGGTACATCTTTGTGTGCTCGGTTTGGTTGGTGGTAGGGCTGTTAAGTCCGCCTGGCTAGCTACCACCATCTTATCTGAGTCTGTCGCCATAACAACGATGTTTATAGCGTTGTTGTGTTTCGACATTTGAGATATGTTAGCCAGTTCCTCAGTGGTTGAGGATTCCGGGTGAAGCGCGCTTCCACCTTCGGCCTTATCGTCACTTACCGTCAGGTGAGATGAAGGCCAAGCGCTTACCCGTTGCTAATAAAAAAATTAAAAAAAGAGTATCTAGTTAATTTTAAAGCAATAACATAAGAAAAATATGCACATTTCGTAACAGGAAAATAAATTGGGTTTCACTGCTGACTAACGTAGGTACTTATCGCCCGGCTGACGCGGACGGGTCAACGACCGGCCGCTGCCTGCGCGTTGTAAATAATCAATCCTTATTTTTTATTGTTTTTTATTTTATTTATCTTATGTTATTGCTTTAAAATAAATTAGATACTCAAAGACTATCTAGGAATATTAAAATTCACAAAATGAAATTATTTAATTAAAAATGAATAAAGCACGAATTTCTTTTCAGTCATTTTTGTCATGTTTAAAACACTTGACCTGACCAGCAGCCCTTGAAGTTTTTTGCGGTTTCTAGCAGTCGCCTTATATACTAACTTAATGTTTCTTAATACAAAAACAATTAAGGGTGAGTTCCACCCATGAAACTGAACAACTTTCCCAGAGAAGAAACCTATGTACAAAAAACACAAAAAAATTTCGACCTCCCATTCAAAACTGTCCGATCAGCTGACGACAATAGTATGGGAGATCAAATTTTTTTGTGTTTTTTGCACATAGGTTTCTTAGACTTTTTTCATGGCGGGGGGGCTGCAAACGCCCCCCCCCGCTTCGGTTCTCTTACTATGGTACTGTAACCTAAAAACGTGTAATTCTTTGTGATTTGGCAAAACTTTCAAGTGGTTTTTTAATATTTTAACGCAACGGCGGCAGCTAAAATGTTAATATTAGCTGCCGCCTTTAATTAAGAACCCCTTAGACCCCCCCCACAGTGTTAGTTTCTTCAAATTCAGGCGACTCGATTCAAGAGCCAACCCTTTTCTTTATTTAATTACATTTTTTTGCCTGTTTTTATATATACTTATATACACTGAAAAAAGACGACAACCTCAGGCGGGAATCGAACCACGCACCTTCCGCATTCCGGGCGGCTGCCTTAACCACTTGGCTACCGAGGTCTGGCTTTCAACCGTCGAAATTTGTCAGTGCTTGATGCTTATGTTTTTAGTCAGCATTGCTTCATCAAATCTTAGAAGTTTTCACCTTACTATACTTATATATATATATTTTTTTTTTACGGGTAACGGGTAAGCGCTTGGCCTTCATCTCACCTGATGGTAAGTGACGATAAGGCCGAAGGTGGAAGCGCGCTTCACCCGGAATCCTCAACCACTGAGGAACTGGCTATCTTATCTCAAACTGTCGGAACACAACTATGCTATAAACATCGTTGTTATGGCGACAGACTTAGATAAGATGGTGGTAGCTAGCCAGGCGGACTCAACAGCCCTACCACCAACCAAACCGAGCACACAAAGATGTACCCCCCGCTGGGAATCGAACCCGGGACCTCTGGGTCTGAAACCGGTGGCTTAGCCACTAGACGACGGAGGCGGTAACCTATAGTTGTAGGTGCGTGCGCTCACCCTCGCGGTCAAAGCGACGGCGCGCTGTGATTGGTGGGTTTAATAATATATATTTTTTTTTTATATTGATCAATTTTTTTATGGGGGTTTACGCATTTAACCAGTAAGCCAATTTCTATGATACTCGGCATGCTGAAGTAAAATATAAGGTGACTGCTAGTAACCGCAACAAACTTCAAGGGCTGGTCAGGTCAAATGATTTAAACATGACAAAATGGTCTCATTCAAGTCAAGTCAAGTCAAATTATTTATTCAATGTAAACCTTTACAGGCACTTATTGACGTCAATACTAATTATAATAAAAAAACAGTTAACTAACTTATAGTTAAGACTTAATAACTAATCTAACGAGCTATTATAGTCTGTGCCAGACAAATGCGCATTGCTACCCCCAGTACCACCCAGTACCACTGCACGCCGAAACAGAATCGCGTCGAACCGAAATATAAGCCGTGGTCATAGAATTGTGTAATATGATTTCCAATTATCGTATTGATACTGTGGTAAGTAATATAAATTGGAGTTATTGAAGTAAAATAAAGTAGCGGCTGAAATGAGTTTTGGAAAACATTAGTACCTAACCAATAAGGTTGACATTTTTAATCATTCAAATATCTTTTTTTATAAAAACTTAAGCATAAAAAAACGTCAAAAATTAATAAGCATAAACTTGTGTGTTTTAAAATTGTTTCGTTATTCGTCTTGGTACAAGCACAGAATAACTAATACTACTACCGTACAGAAGGTTCACCCTCCAACGACCCCCACGCGAAACTGAAACCTATCTCGTGACCCGAGCGTTCATATTCCGATAAGCACAGCCGACTCGATATCGATTTGACGTCCGTCAGGAGCGCAGGGTTTACGCGCGCGCGTAGGGATTTGCAGACTAACGTAGGTACTTATCGGCCGGCTGACGCGGACGGGTCGACAGACGGTCGGCCGGCCGGCCATTGCCCGCGCGTTGTAAATGATCGTTATTTTTAATTGTTTTTCATTTTATTTTTCTTATGTTATTGCTTTAAAATAAATAAGATACTCAAAGACTATCCAATTAAAATTCACAAAATGAAGAAAAAAACGAATTCATTTTTGTCATGTTTAAAACACTTGACCTGCCCAGCCCTTGAAGTTTCTTGCGGTTTCTAGCAGTCGCCTTATACAGAGATCTAAATAGTTTGTTGAAAACATTTCTAAACAACGTTTATTTAACTGAGTTATGGCGATTTTAAACTTTCTATTGTGGACTTTAAATCGCAATAACTCAGCCAAGTAAACCTTTTTTTTCTAAATGTTTTCGACAAACTATTTAGATCCCTGTATTTTACTTTAGCATGCAAAGTTTCAGTGAAATTGGCATATTGGTCTTTAAAAATGTCGACTTGGAAATTTGTATGGGATACCAAAATGCGTAAACCCTCTTAAAGGAAAGTTGAGACAAAAATGAAAAAAAAGTATATAATGTTTTCTTATTTCATTATTTGGTTGTTCTGCTGCTATAGGATCACTTAAAAACATTTGGCGGGGAGTCCAAAGGAGAATGACCAAACCAGCCTATTCGATATTTATTGCGTCTTAATCATTCACATATCAAAAGTGTTCTCTTAAGTTATAATGATTACTGTTAAAAGAGGTTTTCTATAGAACGCCGCGTTAATAGTCAAGTGATAAATAAATGCTGAACTGAACTGATAGTCATACGATAACAGTTGTCATAACCTCAAAATAGTTAAAAAGTCGTAAGGTAAAAATGAAGATAGTAATTTTTTCTTTATAATTCAGAGCATTGCTGCTATTGATTACTATTTATTTAATTGAAGCGCTGTGTTACGCTAGCTAGCTAAAAAACTAGCCTAACTCCAATAGTGAAATGGTCATTCTCCTTTATTCTGTATGCATGTATTTAGGTTCCCGGGCGGGGGGATGCTCCGCCGCAAGTGGATGGACGCCATCAGAGCGACCGGCCACAAGTCTACAAGCGAGGCGCTGTGCAGCCGCCATTTCAGGGACGCCGAGACGCACACGGTGCGGGGGAAGGTGCGCCTTAAGGCGGCGGTGGTGCCTAGCCTGTTTGACCAGGTGAGCTTAAGGGAAAAAAAATAAAGAAGAATGGGCTTTTTTGTATGAAACCTGCCCCACTCGTTGATGGTAAGTTTCGAAATAAATAGTGTATTTAGAATGAATGAATAAAAAAAAGGAACAAAAAAAATATTGAAAAATGTTATAGAAAAAAATCTTGACTTAAATTTTATAATATTATTTTAATTTTCTTCTTCTCAATAACTCTTTTTTCCAATGCCTGACAGATTTGCTGTCATACAGTAAAATGCTTCACTTTTCAAGTACTTTCGTTTGATGCATAGATGTAAATGTTACAAGGTGGGGGGGGGGGGGG
Source organism: Scoparia ambigualis (assembly GCA_963921215.1). Classification (NCBI taxonomy): domain Eukaryota; kingdom Metazoa; phylum Arthropoda; class Insecta; order Lepidoptera; family Crambidae; genus Scoparia; species Scoparia ambigualis. Next base: position 1,150,757 of record OY992523.1, on the reverse strand, counting down.
GAGAGACTAAACGTCTCCCCCCCCATTCTTCTGTATTTAGCGTTCCAGTTATGTAGGTACAAGATTGTAAAATATTACACAACACAAACACATATTCTATGTCATCTATTATTTTTATGAAAAAAAGTCTCTGACTAATCTTTCGGGGATAATAGTCGTGATTATTATGGATGTACATACGAGTATATATACGAGGGGCGTTCAAAATATTCTCGGTATGTGGATAAAAACAAACAAGTACGAAAAGTTTGATATTTTTATTTTTCAATATACTCCCCCCCTATGTTCATACACTTATAAGATCGATCAATTATTTTTTTTAATCCCTCATAAAAATATTTTTTATCTTTGGTGTAAAAATGCTCCTCCACGGCCGTCTTCAACGCTTCATCTTCAGAAAATTTATTTCCACGCAGATCCTTTTTAAGATTGGGGAACAAAAAGAAGTCGCTTGGGGCTAAGTCCGGACTATAGAGTGGATGAGTAACAGTTTCAAACCCACATTCAACAATAGCTGCCTTGGCAATATGAGCAGTATGGACAGGGGCGTTGTCATGCAGAAGCAGAACACCTTTGGTTAACTTTCCTCGCCTCTTTTCTTTGATCGCATCTCTTAATTGACGTATAACGTTAGCGTAGTACTGCCCTGTGATATTTACACCTTTTTCTTTATAATCGATAAGCAAAACTCCTTCACAATCCCAAAATATTGTGGCCATGACCTTGCCAGCTGACGGGATTACCTTGAACTTCTTGGGATGAGCTGAACCCTTAATGTGCCACTGCATGGACTCCTGTTTGCTCTCTGGGTCATAATGATGAACCCAGGTTTCATCTCCAGTAACTATTTTTTGCAGCACCTCATCGGGATTTTCACCACACAGGTCGATAAAATCTGAACAGCAAGCCACACGCATATCCTTTTGAAGAAGCGTCAGCATTCGCGGAACCCATCTTGCACTTACTTTTGACATATTAAGATGGTCATGTATAATGTCATGTACGGTACCAATAGAGAGATTGGTTACTTGAGCTATAGATTTTACCTTCACTCGGCCGTCTTCCAATATAAGTTTTTCCACTTTATCAATATTTTCTTGTGAGGTAGCCACTACAGGCCGGCCAGGTCTAGGGTCATCTTCAATACTCTCCCTTCCACGCTTAAATTCGCTTGACCATTTTTGAATAGTAGATAAAGAAGGAGCAGACTCACGGTAAACACAATCCATTTCCTCTTTTATGGTTTTTTGATTTTTACCCTGTTTTGTCAAGAATTTTATGACGGATCGGTGCTCTAATTTCGTTAAAATTGTTAATTCGCTCATGGTGTTCATGTTTGTTCGGCAATTGCAGAAAAACAAAAGAACATCTCGGTTCCAATTTTACTTTTTTTTAATGTCAATGGATGAATCTTAGCGGCCAGTAACAAATATATATATAAAAGAGGTTGTAACGTATCAATACCGAGAATATTTTGAACGCCCCTCGTAAATTGGAAAATGTTGAAAAAAAATCCACGAACCGAATTGTCAAGAAGGTGCAGGTTCAACCAGCACCCTTCTGGCAATCCCGATCAGGAGGTTACTCTTGAACGCAAACTCAATCTTAATACAATTGCAATGCGATTAATATGTATATTGGGACAAGTGAAGATAATTCCGGAACGCAATCTCGATAATAATTTGTCCAATCAATTTCCACGCAATTTAATTCCAATGTGGCGGCGCTATTGTCGCTTACAAAAGTGCCATTTGACATTTTTTAGATTTGTGATTGGAAATTGATTAATGCAATTGTGTTTCAAGAGTAAGACTACTGGGGGCTAACTGTCCAACTTCACATATAACGCTTAAAGTACTTTGTTACGCTAGATATTATTGCACATACGCAAGGAACAGTTACACATGACACAATCTTAAAACTTGGGCAAAGGCGATAAGACCGCGCTAAGAGCGATCTCTTCCAGACAACCTTTGGTTTATGGACATAATATGAAGGAGATAGGCTAGTTTGCTTAATAAAAATATTTTTTAAAATAATCAAACTAGAGAGAAGCAATGTACTTCTACTTGAAAGCGATTGCGATAGATGTTGAAGTAAAGCAATTAGCCCCAAGGTCCTCTATTAATTAAGCCACCGTGGACATCAGTAGGCTTAACAATCTATAGCTTATTAATTTCGGGATATATTGAAAATAATAGATTGTAATAGATGTATTATTTTTATGAAAAAACAGAATTTTTACCATGTATGAGTTGTTGACTTTGAGTCCCCTGTCCACAAACAGAACGACAGTGAAAAAGACAACAACCTCAGCTGGGAATCGAACCACGCACCTTCCGCATTCCGGGAGGTCTGGTTTTTACCCGTCGAAATAAGTATATTTAAGGCTTAAATATATGAAAAACATAAACTCGTAAATGGTAAAACCCCGTTTTTTCATTAAAAATAATTGTAGTAATAAATAATAATAACAATAGATTTAATTATGTAAGTAACAAAGACTCATAATGGTTAGTAACGAAAGAACTTACGAGCTATTTATTGTTAGTACATATTATTATAGTAGTTTAATTTTTTTTTTTTTATAATTTTTATGTAGTGACCGTGAGAGTTTAAAAAGGTATTTCTGTGTCATCTTTTATTCTCATTATATCCCGAAATTAATAAGTTATAGCCTACTGGAGTCCACGGTGGCTTGATTAGACTTTGGGGCTAATTGTCTACCTTCAACATCTATTGCAATCTCTTTCAAGTAGAAGTACATTGCTTCTCTCTAGTTTGATTATTTTAAAAAAATATTTTTATTAAGCAAACTAGCATAGCAATGTACTTAAGCGATTGCTGTAGATGTGAAGTTGGACAATAAGCCCCCTGATCGGGATTGTCAGCTATGCGATTCTCTATAAGCGACACAGACGCTGCGCGCATGGCTGTGATCTGCTGTCTCTTTCCAATTCTATGAATATGAAAAAGACAGAGCCAACTCTCAGTGCTGCGGCAGCCGCTGCTACCAAGGCTTTTTCTGATTCTTTGTTTAGCTTTAAGAAGAATATAAAATTATCATTCGATTTTTAAATGTTATTTAATTCTTCTGATTATTTTATTTATTACTATTTTTTATTATAATAATGTTTAATTGTTTGTTTTTATATTGATGACATTCTTGACATTTTATAAATTATTCAAAATTTAATTACTTATCTAATAAATGTATTAATCTCTTTACAAAATCATACGGGGCAAATTTGCTAATTTTTCTAATTATTTACTCTCTTTGAATGTTTTTATTATATCGAGTATAGAACGACCTTCACCGGGAAGGTTAATGGATGAAAAGTATTTTATATCTAATTTAATATGTTAAATAATACATCGCGAGTGGGTTGGCTGAAAAATTTCAGTCCAGTACCATTAATGATTAATTTAATATTAAAAAAAATATTTTTTTTTTACTTTGCACTGGTTTGGTGTGTGTGTGTTTGTAATGAGCTTATCTTTATATAAACATAAATTTTATTTATTTAACCAGACGGTTGCAAATTACTAATATTGACTTGCCTGATTACACCTGCCTACCCAATATTATGACAGGGAAAAAATAGTCAACCTAACGTTTGCATATTCTACAGGCTTCATACTTTCGATTGTTACCTATGTAATTTATCTATTATCGAAACAAGTGCAATATTTAAAAAAATATATTTTTAAATATTTAATTAATCATATACTGGACTGAAATGTTTCAGCCAACCCGCTCGCGATATATTATTTAACACATTAAATTTGATATAAAATACTTCTCATCCATTAACCGCTCGGTGAAGGTCGTTGTATACTCGGATCCTCTACTATAACGTGTAACATCTATAATTAAGATTGCATTTGGAATGATTAACTGTTATATAAAGTACTTATAAATGATTTTAATGTTAATCTTGTTGATGTTAATAAATTAATAAATAAACTTAGAGAATCGCACAGCGCACTGCGGAAGGGTGCTAGTCGAACTTGCACCTTTCTGATAATTCGGGTCGTGGATATTTTTTTTCAACATTTTCCAATTTCTACAAACATATAATGACGACTATTATCCCCTAGGGTTAGTCAAAGACTAGGATATGAGGCCCGCAAAAGCAGTCCTCTACCATAGTCCACTTTTCACTAAATAGCGACTGCACATGTGTTCAGCGTGACAGGTGATGAGCCCATCGCCGCTCTAAGCTGTTGGATGTATGTGCAGTCTTTAGTCCGTTAGTCGCATTGTCGCATTTTACGACATCCAAGGGAAGAGAGGGGGTGGTAGTATTCTTTCACCGCTAGGCGATACGGTTTCCAATTTCTAGAGTGACAAATTTGACAACAGCTTATAAACGTCCCACTGCTGGGCACAGGCCTCCCACGTGAACAATAGCGCGTGGGGATATTGGGCCATACCCACCACGATGGCCCAATGCAGGTATGTTTTATGGGTCGCTAGGGGAGAGACTTGCCCGCCATTTGGTCCCGTACCAAGATACGTTTATTATTATGAAAATTACGCTTTTAGTAATTATGCTAACATTTTAGCATTGTCATTAACATAAAATAAGAAGTAATCCTAAATTTATCATGTGCTTTTAAATTTTGATTACTATAAAAATGCAACATTTCATATAGAGGTATGAAATATTAATATTTTTGTTATTCATAAACTGCATCAATAGACTTTATGCCGTGTATAATTTTAAAACTAACTTGATTTTTTCATTGTAAAACGTATTAAATCGCTAATCTATAGTTTGGGTCTTAATATCTTTAAATGTATAAACTACAGGGATTACTTTAAAACGTCATTGGAAAGGCTTTTTAGTTAACTGTATGTCACATTCGTTGCATTCTAACTATAGCGTCTACAAACCTAATGCTTTTTTACGGCTAACTCGCAAAACTTTAAACGCCATTTCCCAACAATCATGATTTTTGTATTATTTCGGTTTATTATTAAAGGTGCGGTTTGTTTACACAGAATTTCATCGCCACGGCTTATATTTCGGTTCGACGCGATTCTGTTTCGGCGTGCAGTGGTACTGGGGGTAGCGATGCGCGTTTGTCTGGCACAGACTGTAGTTCGTTAGATTAGTTGTTAAGTCTTAACTACAAGTTAGTAAACTGTTTTTATTTTTTATTAGTATTGACGTCAATAAGTGCCTGTAAAGGTTAACATTGAATAAATAATTTGACTTTGACTATGAACGGCTGCTATCTTCCAATTTGTATGGAACTGTAGTAAAAAAATTGAATTGTAAAGGGTATACGATCTATAGACAGGTTATTATTTCGGGCGTTAGGCTCTTCATATTATTATTATTATAACTTAATTAATGGCTTCGCTCTTAATATTAAGCCAATTTCAATTTGTATATATTTTTAAAGTACTTCTAGTATTGTACGGTAGATTGAATTAAATTCGAGTCTCACAACACGTGTGGTTGCTAAGAGAACACGGGAGACTCGACTACATTTTTTTTAAACTTTCTCAATATCAACTTTCTCAAAACGTCACCAAAGAGTCCCTAGCGCGATGTTCAGGCACTTATTTCGTTTCGTAGTGTGCAAGCTATGTGCCAATATGACAAAGTTCTCCTTAAAAAATTGCTGTTCTGGCAAAACACAAAAGTCAAATGTATAGGTATGTCAAAAGCTGCCTCTATTCTGTTAGTATAGGATTGTGTTTGTGTATCTAGTTTTATAATTTGTGATAAAAGAATTTGAACTACAAAAATTAAGTTTGTGGGTTACACGTGGAACATGCTGGCACAGGACCGCGGCGAAAGGCATAAAAAGAGAGAGGTTCTCACGATGAATTGATTTTGACAGTGTCTCGAATGACATTAATGAATAAACTCACCTACTGAGTCTATTATGTTTCTATATATCTAAATATATTTCAATATTTCAAATGAATTACAAAACAATAAAAATATGCACATTGTTACATAAAAACATTTTTCTAAATCAACACTCATAAGTGTGAATCGTTAGTATTAGTATGTGTGTAAAATTTTAATTTTTATCAAAACTGGCCGTTGCCTGCGTAAAGTATCCTAGTCCGGGTCATGTATATGCAAAATTTCATCTAAACTCGATCAGCTGTTCTCAATTAACTCGCTTACCAACGATTTTTTTATTATTATTATTAATATAGACATAAAACTAACCATTTGAACATAATCTATGTTGTGTACCTTATAACTTTTAACATGATTTCACTAACCTTTTTACAGATTAACATTAAAAAACAAAATCAGACTGACATACCGGACACAAACATGAAAGAAACAAAAGACGAAAAAGATGAACCTGTCAAGATGGATATATTAAATGAAGATAGCTCACTCCATAAAAAAGATTTAAACAAGAAAAGTAAAAAGAAAACACCTGATATTGAAGAAAAGACTGAAAAAGATAGCTCAGTAACACTCCTCAAAAAAGGTGTAAAAAAGAAATCACCTGATATTGAAGAAAAAGCTGAAAAAGATAACTCAGTAACAGAGGAAAATGAAAAAGCTAAAGAAACCGAGAAAAGCATAATTGATCAGAAAGATAATAAAGATACTGGAACGGAAGATAAAACAGATAAGAAAGAAACCAAGAAAAGCATAATTGATAAGAAAGATAACAATGATACTGGAACGGAAGATAAAACAGATAATGAATTAAAAGAGATAAATGACTGCGATAGTAAAAAAGTAAAGGATAGTTGTAACAAAGAAAGTTCTAGTGCTAAGAAAAATGAATTGAGTGATGCCAAAAGTGATATTGAAAAGAATGGTATCAGTAGTGAAACAGATGTAGGTGTAAATGTAAGTGCGAAAGAGAAGAGTGATAAAGATGATAACAAATTAGTGGAAGAATCGAGTCAGAGTGCGGACAGTGAAGATAGTCAAGACAAATCATTCACAGATAGGTATGCGATGATTTTTTTTATTTAAAAGTAATAAACCGTTTAATTTCAGATCAAGGTCGATCACTTTTCGGTAATAATCGCTTGTGCTCCATTCCGACTGCGCGTACAGACTAGTGGTGTACAAGACTCGAGCTCTCCGAGTCCTATTACTTAGGGCTCGGAGTCGTTTACTGAGCTCGCGACGACTCTGAGTTTACGTGAGCCTCGAGCGTGACAATAGAGCTCGAGCTCGAGATCGAGTCTTTTTTTGAGCTCTAGTCTTTTGTTGTGATGATTTATTTGATGTTTTAAAGTTAGCATGTTAATACAAAATAATGATGACTTTGTTTAAAAGACAATGCTTGTTAATTTATATAATACTGATTCACAATTATTTGAATCATGAAATTTGAATTTGATTATGAAAATCAGAGAAATAAAATATGATTGTTTAATTAATTACTTAATTAAAATTCATCTGAAATCTAGCCTCGAGCCTTTTGTTCAGCGTTGAGTTTCGAGTATTTTTTTTTAAACTCCAGTTATTCTTGAAAGCTTGAGTTCATTTTAAGACTCGAGCTCTTTTAAAGGCTCGAGTTGTTGCTCAGAGAGCTCGCGCTCAACTAGACTCGGGACTCCGAGCCTATCAAGCTTACATAGCCCTGCAAATCTGACTTGTCTCCAAAAGTAGAACTCAAAGACTCGAGGCTTCTACATCATTAGTACAGACACGTGCACGATGGTGTGCAAGTAAAGTTGCCGAATAGTCGTCGACCGGGAAGTTTCTTGATTGTACAGATGTAGATCATCATATAACTTTGTATATGTCCTGTGTAATCTGTGTATTTATGTAATTTCTTTGTGCAATAAAGTATTCATAATCATCTTACGACAACAACTGAGATCAACGGCTCTCCGTGCCTTCCGTAGTACGAAGGACCTCAAGATGTTTTTAATGTGGTCACCCATTCGGTATTGTGAAAGTTGCTTAGCTGGCAAGATCGCAAATCGAAAGGCTTAGCTGCTGCGCCATCGATATCCCATACCAAGACAAACAATTTCCATTTAATTTTTATTATAACTAGTGATCGGAGTAGGTAGATTTAATTAGGGTCAATGATCTGAAACATATATATTAACATGGACACGACGTTTCTCCAGAATTTCGTAATTTGTTAAATAATAAGATTTTTTACAAGAAAGAAGAATGGGCAAAACGTCCCCACCCCTTGTAACAGTTACATCTATGCATCAAATGAAAGTACTTGAAAAGTGAAGCATTTTATTGTACGACAGCAAATCTGTCGGGCATTGGAGAAATAAAGTTATTGAGAAGAAGAAAATTAAAATAATAAATGATAATATAAAATTGCAGTCCCCCTAATTTTTTATTTTTTTTTCATTTTCCCTTTTATTCATTTATTCATTCGCTCGTTCATATTTGCTGTCCTTACAACAAAATACATTTATTTCGAAACTTACTATGTTACAAGGGGTGGGACGGGTTTCATACAAAAATCCCATTCTTCTTTAAATGATTAAGTATGAAATGTAATAATAATGAGCATGATTGTTTTCTTAACATTTCCTATGCCATCCGGGCGGCTTAAGTAACTTGATTTTATGGTAAAAACAAAGATTTGATTTTAAAGCTGAACAAAGTATAAAATAGGATACATTAGTAATAGTTTAAAAAGTTAAATCCCGAAATACTGGAATAACTTTTCAGAAATATGGCTTATCCGTATTATGCTATCTATGTAAATTTATGATGCAAGTACGAAAATCAATCTACCTACTCCGATCAATTTGTAAAAAAAAATAATTAAGTTACCACTCACTTTCATTGCACTGTCGCCACTTTCAATCTTCCTATTTCTAGATCTTAAAGGCGCATATTACCAGATACCCCCAACTGCCTTTTAAAGAGTTATCACTTAGCTAAACTATTTTCGCTCTCCCATTTAGCGCTCCGAAGCTGCCCGACGGCCCTCGGGACATAGACAAGCAAGAAGACATAGAGGAACTCCTTACTAACTACCACATCAAGCAGAACAACATACACTCGGTGCCCATCGATGACGTGGTGACCATAGACGAAACGGACTGCGTAGAGTACCAGGATGGTGAGTTTACTTATTATGATTTGAAAATAAAAACAATGCAGGTGCAGGATTCAAACCGGCACCCTATTATGGGTCAGCGGCAATATCAATGATGCTATTGTGACTTAAATTTGGGATTTTTTTCAAACTTACTTTTTTCCGATTTGTAAAAGTGAAGCAAAATCTTCTCTCTCTATATATTTTTTTAATATTACAATGTTTATAAAAAGAGATTCATTTTTTACACCCGATGCATAAAGAGGGGTGTTCTAAGTTTATTTATTTTTTTATTTGTAAAAGGTACACTGACAGATTACTGTCATTAAAAGATCATACAAACATATTCCACAAGATAAAACTAGACAATAACCCAAAATTTAGCGTACACAGCATGCCAATTATTTCTACATTTTTATTATTATTAACTTAACTTAAAATATGTTACTAATTTAATTTATCACTGTTATCCTAAATTATAAAATTAGTAATAATAAGTGGGGTTGAGGGCGCTTCACCACATAATATGTCCGAGATCACCCTCTTGAACCTCGAAAAGCTGCTGTTAAAGACGTCTATATCCTTATAAACACGATGTAATTCGTTATAGGTCCGGCATATTCTGACAATAGGATTATAAAAGGATGTATTGTTTTTATAAGCCTGAATCAAGAGCGTATCCGGACAACGCGACCTATGCCTGGTATTAATTAACAGACAGACAAACAGTTGTCTGTGTCTCTCTGGGGCATCGTAGTCCCTAAACGAATGACGCATAATGGGTATTTACCTTCATACATAACTATGACTTAACATTTGAAACACTCATGTATGCCGGTGCCGCTTAGCTACCTGTGATGATGAAGCTCGAAGGTAGGAGACGAAATCCTGGATTGTCAATGAGTAAACCAATTAAGTTTAGGAAACTTAAATTCGGTTTACTAGGTTGACCAGACACAAGAGGGTGTACACATTTCGGTTTCCCATACAATTTTCCAAGTCGATTTTTTTTAAACCACTAAGCCAATTTTAATGAAACTTTGCTTGCTAAAGTAAAATACAGGGATCTAAATAGTTTGTTGAAAACATTTTTAAAAAACGTTTATTTAAGTGAGTTAATGCGATTTTAAACTTTCTATAGTGGACTTTAAATCGCAATAACTCAGCTAAATAAACGTTTTTTTTAAATGTTTTCAACAAACTATTTAGATCCCTGTGTTTTACTTTAGCAAGCAAAGTTTCATCAAAATTGGCTTAATGGTTTTTAAAAATATCGACTTGGAAGTTTGTATGGGAAACCGAAATGATGCGTAATCCCTCTTAAGGGGGCACCGCGCGGAGCCGCGCGATCGCAAAATCTGACATAAGTCTCATAATGAACTTCAAAGCAAAATCAATCATATTAATATTTAAAATTAGAACAATTCTGCTTTGAAGTTTCAGACCTAGTAATTTGATTAGAGCAATGTTTTTATTCTGCGAAATGTACAAAACAAAACCATCACGCGCTTGTGTTAAAAATTAAAATTTACTTTTTTTAAATGGGGCGACCTGCGGAATATCAATACAAATATTTTTATGTAAGAATTATTGTTTCATGCTTAAAATTAAGAGATTGTCGAAGAAAAATGTTTTTAGGAGTCATTAGATAAATGTATTGTTTGTTATTGTTTAAACAATTTGTTTCAAATTTCAACAAGGCCACGACTTTGTGCAATAATCAGGCTGACTTACGTAAGTTCTTTTAATATACACACATCAAAAGTGTCTAGGGATCAACATATATTTATGCAATAACTTTTCTCCTGATTGATATTAATTAAAATTTTCTTTAAGGATTCATCAAATAAAGTGTTTTCGTTTGTCTACAGTAACGATAAACCAAGTCACCTTTGCATTAATAAAGAAATTTGCCATTTTCCTAATAAAGGGATTTTTGACATTTGAACCACTAACATTAAAGTTCAAAAAAAAGACTGAAATAACAGTTTTTTTTTAAATTTTATTGGGTAACTTAAACAATTAATAATCCGTGTTTCTACCGCGAACACTAACAACACAAGAACATCGGTTTGGCATACTCCGATGGCCGCCCATGTTCGTTGCAACAACAAAAAAAGGTCTTCTTGCGACTGGATACCCTCCATATTCGGCAGAGCTCTTCTCTGTAGCATATCCCATGCATGCTCAATCGGGTTCAAGTCTGGCGACTGAGCAGGCCAGGGCATGACATTGATGTTAGCTGCGGCGAGAGTCTGTCTTACAACTCTTGCGGTGTGCGGTCGTGCATTATCATGCATTAACTGAAATAAGGGACCGATTTGCACTTGTAGAGGAACGATGACGTCTGATACAATCGTCTCAGCATAAATTTGAGCGTTGAGGTTGCCTCTGATCCAAATCAACTCAGTTCTTCCGCCGATCCAAATACCCGCCCATACCATGATGGTTCCACCACTATAAGGATGGACTTCCTGGCAGGATTTTAATCGCTGTTGGCGTCCAGGGGTTCTCCAGTGTCGTATACGTCTTGTATCCGGTCTCATACCAAAACGAGACTCATCAGAAAAGCACACGAAACGCCATTGTTCTTCTGCCCAATTTCTGTGTTCAAGAGCCCATTGATATCGAATCCTACGATTGTGCATTGCTATAGGTGGTACCCTTAGCGGTCTTCGGGAATGAAGGTTCACTTCATGCAAGCGGTTTCTGACTGTTTGGTCGCTAATTAAGTTCCCTGAAGAGTGATGAAGCCTCACGGCTAACATCATGGCGGTTATTGTTGGAGCTCTTCGAGTTGTGATTTGAATGTATCGGTCTTGTCTCCGTGTGGTGCAGCGATACCGTCCTCCATGGCGCTCAGCCACGGTACCAGTGCTTCGGTAACGTGTCCAAAGTCGACTGATAACACTCTGACTTGTATTCAGAGCTAAAGCCACAGTACGTTGCCGGGAACCAGCTTCTATCATTCCCACGGCTCTGAGCATTTCTTCCCTGCTTAAATGACGTCGCCGCTCCATAATAACGTTGGTTTTAATCAGTAGTAGGGAAACAGTAGCACTAATAATGTCTTCAATGGGTTGTATGTTTTTATAGGGAAAATATTGACAGCTGATTTTCATCTTTTACTAGAAATTGATTGAAAGTTCCTGTTTCAAATTATGAAATGCACCAAAAAGGATCCATATAAATTTATAAAATCATAAATTTATTACAAAGCCACATCTCAATCTCAAGAAATCCGCATAAAAATGCTTGATCCCTAGACACTTTTGATGTGTGTATTTAACTAATTCAGCGTATAGTACAAGTGATTTAAAAATACGTAAATTTTCACTATTTCGTGCAGGATCCCCTTAAGTAACTGACTTTTTTATATAAAATTAATTTGCGGCTCTCGCCTTCTGTTTATGATTGTTAAAGTTAAGCAACTCTTCGGATGGTTGTCCTGAAACTGTTTTCTTACCGAAATTTTAAAATTTATTAAAATCAAAATATTCTATACTTAGTCATTATCCCGGTAATGGGACATGACTGTGTTACATTTGTTTTTTAAATTAATTAATTTAATAAGGCATCACAACAGACATCAATCGAAAAGGCATTTAGAACATCAATTAAAACATTTTTGTGCTAGATTGATACCCTTAAATGTGTATGCACAGACTGGCTACAGTTACATTGCTCATGCACACTACGTGAAATCATTATATACGCTTAAATAACATTATTTTAAAATTCAATTTACAGAGTAATTATTGAAAGGCAAAAAAATAAATAAATAATATTAATAATAATCATAAATCAGAATCAAACAGTTGATACCCTTAAATGTGTATGCACAGACTGGCTACAGTTACATTGCTCATGCACACTACGTGAAATCATTATATACGCTTAAATAACATTATTTTAAAATTCAATTTACAGAGTAATTATTGAAAGGCAAAAAAATAAATAAATAATATTAATAATAATCATAAATCAGAATCAAACAGTTGATACCCTTAAATGTGTATACACAGACTGGCTACAGTCACATTGCTCATGCACACTACGTGAAATCATTATATACGCTAAAATAACATTATTTTAAAATTCAATTTACAGAGTAATTATTGAAAGGGGAAAAAATAAATAAATAATATTAATAATAATCATAAATCAGAATCAAACAGTACTAAAATATAAATTAAATTAAATAATACTAAAAAAAATAGTTACATTAACAATGTTTTTAATAATTAACAATCACTATTATTAGAGTTAGAAGTAAGGCTGAGGACAGACATATTGGCTTTCTTGAAGGAGTTGGCATTGTTGTCGAAAATGTCAACATCGGCACATCTGAAGGACAGTGCGTTCATATTACGACACATCCGTGCAATGGGACTAAATGGGCTGGGCTGGTTTCCATTGAGGGCCATGACGCCACGTAATGTCTTGCGCCCGTTTACTAAAATATTAAGAGAATTATTAAACTTTTTTTTCTTAGAATGTTATATTATTATTATTTTTATTATATTTTTTTAAAATTGATTGAAGGCCTTGATATATTTTATTGTAATTTTTTAATTTTTTTTTATCGTTAATTTTATTTTAATTTTGTAATATTGTTGATTTTGATTAAATTTTGTTTTAAATTGTTTTTTATTTTATTCATTGCATTGTATTGTAGTAATAATTATTGTAATCAATCAATATATGCCCAATTTAATTTATTTAATTTATCTTATCGGACTGGAATATCATGCTGGTTACACATATGTTTGGAGATACAGCCTACTCATAGTTTGAGTAAAAAAAAACATGTTACTTATATTTTTTATTTGCTGTATATCTGTTTTGTGTAATAAATAAATAAATAAAAAATGAAGAAAGATGTATTATTCTTGTAAGTTGGAATAGCAGAAATAGTATTTGTATATTGATCTTTCTATTTCAGATTTACCATTCCCAATAGTGGCCGACCCTGTGTTCATAGAAGTCTCAGTGGATAAGGGTGAGTTCTATTATCATAACTGGGTAGGTTTACCCCTGAGCTCCTAGAGACGTAAAGTTTTAATTTTTTGTGGTGAGACATGAACTCATTTGTGGTGAGAGTCCCGAGTCCCGGCCGACCATCTGTCGACCTTCATGAAAGAGGACTATTGGCCGAAAGGCGTCATGTTTCGGCGATTCCGCGGCCGACTACCTGATACCGCGTAACGCGTCAACACGTGTCAAATAGTGTAGTTATTTTTAGTTATACTTTATTTATATTATACATGTTAGTCTGTACCTAATAGTAGAGGATCCGAGTATACAACGACCTTCACCGAGCCGGTTAATGGATGGAAAGTATTTTATATCAAATTTAATGTGTAAAAAAATATATTGCGAGTGGGTTGGCTGAAAAATTTCAGTCCAGTATATGATTAATTAAATATTTTAATTTTTTTTTTAATATTGCACTGGTTTCGATAATAGATAAATTACATAGGTACCAATCGAAAGTATGAAGCCTATAGAATATGCAAACGTTAGGTTGACTATTTATTTCCTGTCATAACATTGGGTAGGCAGGTGTAAACAGGCAAGTCAATATTAGTAATTTGCAACCATCTGGTTAAATAAATAAAATTTATGTTTATATAAAGATAAGCTCATTACAAACACACACACCAAACCAGTGCAATGTAAAAAAAAAAAAAATATTTTAAATTAATCATTAATGGTACTGGACTGAAATTTTTCAGCCAACCCACTCGGGATATATTATTTAACACATTAAATTTGATATAAAATACTTTTCATCCATTACCCTTTCCTGTGAAGGTCGTTCTATACTCGGATCTTAGACTGTAAGGTATTTATCATATGGGCCTCTTTGTATTTTTACCATCTTATTATTATTTAATGACAATTAAATGTGTTTCCTTCTCCATTTAGCACTATACATAAGAAAGTGACACCAAGAGACTTTATTGTCATTAAAACTTAATTGACGTCTCTGAGTGCGCACACTTCTTCCCCGTTCCATCATCGGACTACTACACGGGGGGAGGGCTTTCACCCCTATGTTGTAGATATTCCACCCCGGACGAAGCTACTTGCTTCTAGTTTCCTCATTAGGACAGCTAGGATGTGGAATGACCTCCCTGCGTCTGTTTTCCCTGACCTCTACAACTTGGGCGTCTTTAAGAGGCCTATTACATCTCAAATGTGATTTTTGCGTAAAATGTCCATTTTTGCATTTTGTAGTAATTTTGCAGTTGTATTTATCGTTTTTATCGAAATAGGATAATAAATTCATTATAAAATCTTTATTCCTCATTACAATTACTCTGGTATAAATTTTGCTCAATAATATTATCGTAGATAGGAGATATTCACAGTTAACTTATAGCGATTTTCGAAGTTTTTTGGTTTAGAATAAGATTTTTTTCCTAATAATTTTTTTTATTTCACTTGTTTAGAACAGTAGTTCAATCGATGAGCTCAAAAAAGTGCCTTCGCGCACTTTATACAAATCTTTCTCTGCAATTTTGGGTTTAATTAATAAGTTAGGCAAAATTTACAAAAAGCGAGGCCGCTACGCACTATTCCAATAGCTATTCTACACTATTCAATAAGTCATAATTGTTAATGTATTTTTGTTTCTGAGATCCATAACGCCAAAATTGGACATTTTACGCAAAAATCACAGTCGAGATGTAATAGGCCTCTTAAGGGGAGGTATTTCGAGCGCTTCCCTCTCGTTCTCTCGACGGTACAACGGTAAGGGACGGGTATAACAGCGAAGCGGCGCGAATAATCGCGTTTTATATTTTAAAAAATTGATAGATGTAATAAATAAAGAACCATCGGCTATAATAACTCAAGTTATTTACGAGCTTCATTTTGGTAAATTACTCATAATATCAAATCACTTATTTAAAGAATAAAACCTGGAAAAGATGATAAAATTAAACAAAAATATGTAACTTTGTGAATTTATTCTATCGAGCCAACTTTATCAAATCGTGTTTCCATCGGGTGTATTTTAAAGAATAAAGCATCAACAGTATTTCATAATTTTTGCAGATTTTAATTTTACTGTTTACTACTTCAAAAAGTAGTTCTAAGAACGTGTTTTTTTAATTTTTTACTAACACCTAGCCTTAAGGCTAGAGTAAACAGGCATTTACTAACTGCGCGTGCTCCATCTAAGTCCTCATTATCACTTTCCATCAGGTGAAATCGAGGACAAACGCGCAAACAGTTTTCAATGTTTGAAATGAAACACTTTTTTACGGATTAACTCGCGTTTAATTTACTATTTACATAGTTTTTATATTATCCTGACGTTTCGAACCCTTTACAGGGTCCGTGGTCACAGGGAGACTGAGGTGTTAGTCATCTCATTGTTAGAAGTTATTTGCGTACCGTCAAAATTTTTTTTATATTTAACTGGGTCCGTTCAAGTTTACACAATACGAGCTAACAATATTTTTAGGTCTGGCAATGTGTTGCTGTTGGGGCTGAGATTTGATGACCTGAGGTCACCCGGTTAGATATATAAAAAAATTTTGACGGTAGGCAAATAACTTCTAACAATGAGATGACTAACACCTCAGTCTCCCTGTGACCACGGACCCTGTAAAGGGTTCGAAACGTCAGGATAATATAAAAGCTATGTAAATAGTAAATTAAACGCGAGTTAATCCGTAAAAAAAGTGTTTCATTTCAATGTGTAGTGCTCGCTTAAACCTCAGAAAACAATAAGTTTTCAATGTTATTTATTTTATCATTTTTGTTTTTATTTTATTTTATTTAAATTTGTTGTATTTTAACTGATATACCTACATAATTGTAAGTCTTGGAAATTTTTTAACACAATTTTTGGCGCAACTGTCAACGTCAAATTTGACAGAATCGAGCATAGACTATGCGCTATTTTGCATAAGAATGCACAGATACACGCACATATGCACATACACACGATAACAATGCATAAGATGTACCACAGAACCGAAATAACCAAACTTGTTCATACTAAAGTAGTCTGTCTGTCTATGAAAACACGGTACAACGTCAAGTGTGTTTTTGTAGGCGCGGTCGCATGAGACCGCTTGGGGCCTGAGGGGATCGACTCGGGTTGCGTCATTACAAACCTTAGTGGTTTAAGTATGCGACTCTTTAACATGCTATAAACCTAATGTTTTGTAATGTGAAAAATAAATTTAAAAAAAAAAACAAAAAAAAAACATTGGGCCGGCTCGCCCGGCGTAATATCACCCTTTGACGCAATATCGGCGCGAAACAATGGCTCTCGTTGCTGTTGTGTTTCGTACGGTGAGTGAACGTATCAGAGGCCTATCTCCTCCTCTCTCACAATTGGCCATTTGACAGTTGTAATAATAAAATATGGAACATGCCGGAAATGGTAGTTTATGATTTAACGATAAATATCCAATAGTTACTTTTTATTAAGAGAATTACGCATTTCGATTTCCCATACAAACTTCCAAGTCGACATTTTGAAAAACTATTAAGCCAATTTCAATGAAACTTTGTATGCTAAAGTAACATACAGAGATCTAAATAGTTTGTTGAAAACATTTAAAATAAAACGTTTAAATGACTGATTTAATGCGATTTTAAACTTTTTCTATAGTGGACTTTAAATCGCAATAACTCAGCTAAATAAACCTTTTTTTTTAAATGTTTTCAATAAACTATTTAGATCCCTGTGTTTTACTTTAGCATGCAAAGTTTCATAAAAACTGGCTTATTGGTTTTTAAAAATTTCGACTTGGAAGTTTGTATGGGAAATCGAAATGCGTCAACCCTCTTTAAGATAATTTGTAAATATTTTATTTTTACAAAATAAATTTGCGTTTTTTTTATCTGTGGATTACAAGACCCGAAACACGGGCGACAAGGAGCGGCCATGATTGAGCTTCATGTGACGTCACATCTCACAAAATTAATCAAAAACTATCTGTCAGGTTTCAAGATAAGCTTCTTTATTTATTGAAATGTGACGTCAGTGATCAAAATGTCACGTGACATGTTTTCGCACGAAATTTAAAATCAATAAAGAAAAATATGTTTTTTTCTGTTAAATAAAGACTTTTTCGAGAAAGAAAAATATTGTACGGGTTATAAAATAGGCTGTGGATAGAGTGCCACAAGCGGCATTCTAGTACGATCGGTTACGATGCCGCAATTACCTACCCTACATACATACCTACCTACATTACATACCTCCTTTCAACAAAAAAAAATACATATAAGATGACTGCTAGAAACCGCAACAAACTTCAAGGGCTGGTCAGGTCAAGTGACATGACAAAAATTACAAAAAAGGAATTCGTGTTTTTTTTTAGTAGGTACGTATCGGCCAGCTGACGCGGACGGGTCAACAGACGGCCGTATGCTTTAAAATAAATTAGATACTCAAAGACTATCCAATTAAAATTCACAAAATGAATTATTTCATTAAAAATGAGAAAAACAAGAATTCCTTTTTTGTCATTTTTGTCATGTTTAAAACACTTGACCTGACCAGCTCTTAAAGTTTCTTGCGGTTTCAAGCAGTCACCTTATATAATCACATTACATATAGTATCAGTTTGTCAGAGACTAGGCAATGAGGCCAGCAAAAGCAGTCCTCTGCCATAGTCCACTTTTCACCAAATAGCGACTGCACATGTGCTCAGCGTGACAGGTGGTGAGCCCATCGCCGCTCTACGCTGTTGGAATTTGAAGTATGTGCAGTCTTTAGTCCGTTAGTCGCCTTTTACGACACCCAAAGGAAGAAAGGGTAATGGTAGTATTCTTTCACCGCTACGGGATTGTCGTCAATACCTTAAAGTTCGCACAATAATTATAAAGTTGAAGTAATGGGATCAATTTAGTCCAAATAGTTTAACTTTTAAAATAAATTACAAAGTTGAAATAATTGGATTTTTTTTGTCCAATTAATTCAACTAGTTGAAATACCAGTTTAACTTTGTGGAATAGGTGATAAAGTTGCAGTTTGAGGTATTTAGGGTTGGCAAGATATTTTTTTTATTAAATGAATTGGACCACGGAACTCTCAAAAGGTGCTGTGGTCTAACTATTTTTAAAGTTGGACAACCGCCCCTAGTTAAGACCCATGGTCCTACTAGTAGGACAGAGCAGTTGGACCACTGCCCCGCACTCAAAAAAAATGATGACATCTTTTGACTTTGACTTTGACACAAGAAAGAAAAAGGAAAATTAAAATTAAAAAATTGGTTGCCTGTAAAGTCGGTATACGGGCGAAAGTTTTACGTGACAACGACTTTGAGTGGTAAAATAATGGGACGCGTGCCTTTCACTTTTTATGTCTGTCTATCTCGCTCTTAGGCGGGCTAACCATGCCCGAGTGGAAGGGACGCGTGCCTCTCACTCGCTCTCATTGTGAGCGCATAACGTGAGCGGAGCGTAACGCAGTTTCTTGAAGTGTCACCCGGCAAACCAATTTATAAGACGTTGTCACGTCAAAACTTCTTTATGTACCTTTTTTCATGTCATTTAATGTTGATTAAACTCACATTTAATAGGTAGGTAATTTGATTTTAGACTAAAAATGTACTTTGCAATCTTATTTGTCACTGATGATGGGTTTTCTGTTTGCTCTTATCGATACCTATTTGTTTTGTTATGTTTTTCTTTCAGAGCGACTCAAGAGGCCTATTACATCTTGACTGTGATTTTTGCGTAAAATGTCCAATTTTGGCGTTATGGATCTCAGAAACAAAAATACATTAACAATTATGACTTATTGAATAGTGTAGAATAGCTATTGGAATAGTGCGTAGCGGCCTCGCTTTTTGTAAATTTTGCCTAACTTATTAATTAAACCCAAAATTGCAGAGAAAGATTTGTATAAAGTGCGCGAAGGCACTTTTTTGAGCTCATCGATTGAACTACTGTTCTAAACAAGTGAAATAAAAAAATATTAATTAAAAATCTTATTCTAAACCAAAACACTTCGAAAATCGCTATAAGTTAACTGTGAATATCTCCTATCTACGATAATATTATTGAGCAAAATGTATACCAGAGTAATTGTTACTTCATGAGGAATAAAGATTTTATAATGAATTTATTATCCTATTTCGATAAAATAGATAAATACAACTGCAAAATTACTACAAAATGCAAAAATGGGCATTTTACGCAAAAAATCACATTTGAGATGTAATAGGCCTCATAACATTGTTGTAAAAATTAGAGGCTAAATCTTTAACATAAGTAAAAGGGGATAATGTTGCTGGTTGTACAATTAGTAACATAAATGAATGTAATTTTAATAAAGTAATCTTTATTGTACAATTGTTTATTATCCTGAATAAATAAATAAATAAATAGACTTTGGCTTTAGACGCGAGCGGCGGCGGCGGCGACTGCCTCATGGTGCTGGAAAGCGTACAGGTCGATGTGGATCCCAGCGCGTTGTTGCAAGAGGATATCGAGGTGGCTTCAGTGGACCTGGACGGTGACGATGATGATGAGGACCTGCCCGCTGCCAGGTCAGTAGCTTATTGCAGGTGGTGGCAACTGTAAGTCGAAGTGATCCCGGATGCTGCGAACCCTGTTGTCATTGATGATTCTATACAGGGTAGCCCAAACGGTGACACTACAATTATTTTTTTGGATTCCTGACATCTAAGTGTTTTCGGAAATACCTCATGTATGTTCCACGATTTTTTGTAGTTTTTAGGCTACGAATTTTTTATTGGAGAATTTTCGACTTCAAAAAAATGCATAATTTCCGAAAAAAAATTAGGTCTGTCAAGTCGAAAATTTTCCAAAAAAAATCATGGCTCGAAAACTACAAAAAATCGCGGAACATACATGAGGTATTTCCGTGTACAGCTGGATGTCAGGAAACCAAAGAAAAGGAGACCCGGCGTTTAATGCTTAAGTTGTATACTTTTTTAATTTTTTAATCTGTTATTCATTATCATCTGGCAATATCTGTCAACAAATGACAGTTGTTGACAAATGACAGCCGCTTACTGTCAAATCAAACATGACGTGACGGCTTGTTGACATTTCTCTTTTTTAAAAGCAAGAGAACTATGGAGAAATAATGCAGCCACGTTAGACATTTTTAAAGTGACATGTTTGTTTTTGAAGACTTAGTGTTTCCATATTAAAAATATTAATAATTAAATACTCTTATCCGCGATTCGATAAAAATATGACAAAACTTGGTTAAGGTAGCAAATAATATTAGCTTTACTTTATGACCTAATTGTATTGTATGCAAATTAAGCATTTTTTCTATGGAAAGTGCCGGTTCTGACGCCCATTCTTCTTCACAGCTTAAAGCCGTCTTGTGTAGTAGGTAAAAAAATATGTTGATGATTCAAAAGCACTTTAAAAATAAGTTTATTGTAATCTTCGATCAACAATACCAACTAGATAACGCGTCACGTACAAAATCAAAGCTAAATTGTGTCCACGTGAATAAATACTTTTTCAAAGCAATAATTTACTCCTGTCATATAAAAATGAAAAGACGTCAGTAACATTTAGTATTGATATCAACCTTAAGGGGCAACAAATAAAGTACTTGTTCTCGCAAGGCATAACATGCCTTGCGAGAACATAAGAGCTCACTTCTCAAGTGCGCTCTTATTTACCGAGACACATTTTTAGCGCCGACCTGACATCTAGTTGTATTGTTGATCGAAGATTGTAATAAATGATTATTGACTTTGAGGGCAGTCGCTAAAACCCACCAATGGCCACATGCGGTGGAATTTATTTATTTAGACTTTATTGCCAACAGTACCTACAGCAAATGGCGGACTTAATGCCATTAGGCATTCTCCACCAGTCAACCAGATAAGATGCACGGAATTTTTTATAGGCGGTGACATCTAGAGACTACTTGATTAAATTAAAAAAATATATATGAATTTATAAACCATAAATTATACCTACACAAAAATAATATAAATAACAATACACATACTTAAACTATTTAATAATATATTATAACATGTGTAAATATACCTAAGTGATATATTTGTCAGTTTAAGACTACTGGACAGACTTGACAAAGTGCTCCCGTGCTAAACTCTTAGGGTGAGATTTATAGAGCGTGCTTACGAGTAACTTTGACTGTACTTATGGCGAACTTGGCTCAGTGCATCCTAAGTACGAGCTTTGATTTCGAATTGATAGTCATAACTGTTTTGACAGAATAAGATCTTGTTTTGACAGAAAGATAACCCGTAATATTTGAAAAGGCACGGAAACGCCGCCTTAGAGTTTTTGAGGTAGTATGCTATTATTCACGTTCGGTTAATATCCTGAATTTTTCGTAAGTCACTGATTTCGGTGATTTACCCCTTGCTAAGCCTGTGCTGAGACAGCGTCGAGGCATTGATTATAAATTCCAATTTTGTCTTAGCTCGCTAGATAAGTCTGAGTAAAGTATAAGTACGCTCTATAGATCTCAGCCTTAAAGGCAGGAATATGAGGCAGTTTCCCGACGCGCAGGCCGATATCCGTGCGGGCAGGCCAGCGCACAGTCGTGGGACGTTTATAGGATGGTGAATTCAAGGACAGCTCGATACAGGGTGAACTTTGGACTTCCCGCCAAATTTTTTCACGTGATCCCATAACAGCAGTACAACCGTATAATCAAATAAAAAAAAAAATCATACAACGATTACCCTATACCGAATTTTCAGGTTTCTTTGAGTTTGGTTCCTTTATGCCGACTTCATAATTATTTCATAAATCTTACCGTTTTGACAAGTTTTAAAATTTTAGGTATTATTGTTTGCCGATGTTTATACAGTCACGAACGTAATTTTTAAAGTGGTTTTAAGCTTATACATAATATTATTATAATTAAATGCCACGACTAATAGAGGTCAAACATATACATTCTCCTTATATAATTATGATGCGATCTTATTTAGATAAATGTCATTTTATAGATAAATAATAAATACTGACATGACTGTAATGAATGGTTTCACCAAAAAGTAGAGCTATAAATGGGTTTCACAGAGATTGTGGTACATGCTTATCAAAGTATATTTTTTATATATTGAGTAAAACAATAGGTGATATAACCTTCTTCCACAATAAAAAGGTACTTAAGTCAAATTAGTTTCATGCCCGTTACCACACGCCACTAAAGATATTTTTATTTAAGTAGAAATAGGGTACCGACTTTGGACGCTTTAAATATATATATATATTTTTTTTTATGTAAGTAAGTACTGGTATTTTTATTTTTGTTCCGTAGGAAAGGATATGAAAGATGATCCAAACACCATGTGGAAACAGTTGTCGGGCAGTATTTTGAAAGCGGCAAATAAGACCTTGGGACGCACAAAGCCAGGAAAGAGGACGAACAGGGAGACATGGTGGTGGAACACCACAGTACAGAAAGCCCTCAAGGAAAAGAAAATGGCTTATAAGTTGTGGCAGACTACCAAGACCCAGGAAGATAGAGATGCATATAAAACGGTCAAAAGAAAATCTAAGAAAGCTGTAGCCACTGAAATGAAGAATGCTGTGGGATTGCTATACGCTGCACTTGAGAAAAAAGAGGGACAGAAGGAAATTTACAAGCTTGCAAAGGCTCGAGGTAAGGCTGCACAAGATCCCGTCAAGACAAAAGTAATCAAGAGCATCGACGGGGAGCTTTTGTACCAAGATAGGGACATACTGGCAGCGTGGTATACATACTACAACCAACTCCTAAATACAACAACGAGATCTGTTGAGCTTCCTGAGGTTGACAAAAATGCTGGTCTTGTGTCACCAATAAATCCACAGGAAGTAGAGGCCGCGTTAAAGAAAATGGCTAACAAAAAATCCACAGGTCCCGACGGCATCCCAATAGAGGCCTGGAAATGTCTTGGAAGCAAGGGAATACATCTTCTTACTCGCCTGTTCCTTAAAGCCTGGGAATCTTCATGTATACCAGACGCGTGGAGAATAAGTACCAAAATACCTCTCTATAAAGGCAAAGGCAGTAGGTACGAGTGCAACAACTACCGTGCAATCAAGTTAATGTGCCATACGATGAAGTTGTATGAAAGGGTTATTGATGCCCGGTTAAGATCGGAGAGCTCATTAACTAACAACCAATACGGTTTCGTCCCTGGCTTATCTACGATCGACCCGATGTTTACCATAAACGTGTTTGCTGAGGAATACAGAGCTAAAAACACGCCGCTTTACATTGCCTTTCTTGATATGGAAAAGGCTTTTGATCGCGTACCACGTCCTACAATCTGGTGGAGCCTTCGTAAGAAAAATATCCCAGAAAAGTACGTGGATATCATTACTGACATGTACAGGGATGTAAAGTCGGCAATTAGAACTACGGTGGGGCAAACTCAAGCCATAGCGGTCAGGGAGGGGGTACATCAGGGCTCTGTACTCAGTCCGTACCTCTTCTGCTTGGTTATGAATGCTCTAACTCAGTGGCGTGCCTAGGGCTTCAGATTGGGGCAAGCCACGAATCCTGAAGTTCCTAATCTTGCTACCTAGGTACAATGTTGGTGACCATTTGTGACACTAGCCACATTTTTTACTCAAATCGTCAAATCGAAAGGCCGTAGCATTCCAAACGTTCTTGTCGTTTGTGAAAAAACAGCCTATTACCTTCTCGAATGTGATTTTTGTGAGAAATTTTTGAAAAAAAATTTCTCCTGCCAATTTTGGCGTTCTTGATCTCAAAAACAAAATTACATTAACAGCATTTACTTCTTAAATAGTGTAGAATAACTATTGGCATAGTACGTAGCGGCCTCGCTTTTTGTAAATTTCGCTTAACTTTTTATTTAAATCCAAAATTGCAGAGAAAGATTTTCAGAAATTGCGCGACGGCACTTTTTTGAGCTTCTGGATTGAACTACTGTTCTAAACAAATGAGAATGTTATCTCGTCGTATAATGCGTAGCGGCCACGGAATTTTTAAATATTATTGATTTTATATAGAAAAAAAATGTTATTCAAAACCAAAAAAAACTTCGAAAATCGCGTTAAGTTAACTGAATTTCTCTTATCTACGATAATATTATTGAGTAAAATTTATACCAGAATAATTGTTACTTCATGAGGAATAAAAATGTTATAATGAATTTATTATCCTATTTCGATGAAAACTATAAATACAACTAAGCACAAAATTACTATAAAATGCGATGCGCCGGCCTTCCGAACTCAGCTTATTCTCGCAGAGTGGAGATTCGTAATATTAAGCATGCATTTATTATCCTATTTCGATAAAAACGATCAATATTACTACAAAATGCGAAAATGGGCATTTTGCGCTGGAATCACAGTCGATATGTAGGCCTCTACACTTAATTTATTAATTATGACTTAATTATTTTGAATGGAAGCAACCAACAATCCAAAGAGTTTTTTACATAGACCTATTTTATTTAATGCCCTAGATGACTTTTAATAGTTTGCGAAATACATAATCATGTATGATGTTCAAAGAATTTATTTACCTCTGCCTTTCGTATGCCAATCATCAACACGTTTTAGTACACATTTGTTTGCAACACATCACATGCCCAACACATCTAAGTTCGTCACAGAGACCAATAAAGCGATGAACTGAACTCTGAACACATTTTTTTTATCACAAATTACGAAAACACTTGTTACTTAGAAACCATTGAGATCTATAACTCTCAATGTTAGAAACAATCGCTCAAACAAAGTGAACTGTGACAATAACAAAAACAAAGAATAAAAAATGGCTGGCTGCAGCCTGTGCTGCCTGTGGCTGCTGCACAGCACAATCGCGTATTAACGCTCGCCTCTGATTGGTTCGCCCGTGCTCGAGCTGTCGTCGGTCGCCTCTGATTGGTTCGCCCGCGTTGAAGTTGCACGTGATTCGGTAGAAATAAAACCTGATTTGGAGAAGGCCTTACTTGCGAACTTCATAACGCAAGCTGGCTTTGACGAAGAGTATGAATTTCTCATAGAATCTATACATACTTACGCAGTATTATGTTTATAGAGTAGCAATTTTGTTAAAGTTAGAAGAGAGCGGATATACTTTAAATCCGAAGCCCGGTTGCAAGCCAACTTGTGTGAGAGAGATGTAAAGCATCGCACGATTTATAAGCGCAGCTTTATGCGATTTGTTTGGTGATTCTTAGTATGAGAAACTTATAAAATTGATAATTTGAATGCTGATGAAAGAAAATTAACAATGGTAAAAAATATTAAGTGATTTTAATAATTGCGTTTTACCAGTAGTGATATTGAGTTTTTGTTAGGGCAAGCCGGGCTTTTCGGCTTGTATGAAGGTACCGCCACTGCTCTAACTGAACATGCTCAAACTCTGGCACCATGGACCTTTATTTATGCAGATGATGTAGCCATCTGTACCTCATCCCGTGAAGAGCTGAAAGAAACCCTGGGCCAATGGAAGCGACAGTTACAGGTGGGAGGCTTAAAGCTCAGCATAGAGAAGACCCAGTACATGGTGTGTAACGGACTAGATTTACATGAAGACCCTCTCATTATCGACGGACAACAAGTTACTAAATGTGACGAATATAAATATCTAGGGACCATGTTGCATTCCGCTGGAGATATAGAGGCTAACATACAGCACCGAATCGCTGCCGCCTGGCTCAAATGGCGAGAAGTGACTGGCGTTACCTGTGACCCGCACATGCCCGTGAAATTAAAGGGCCTGGTGTATAAAACCATTATCAGGCCTGTGCTCACTTACGGGAGTGAAACTTGGGCCACGACTTAGCGCCACGTTCATGCTATCCAAGTCACTGAGATGAAAATGCTTCGATGGATGTGCGGAGCAACGAGACATGACAAAATACGCAACGAATACATTCGCGGTAGTCTCGGGGTACGTGATATCGCCGACAAGCTACAAGAAAGCAGACTAAGGTGGTATGGACATGCGAAGAGAAGACCTCCCGACCACATGAGTAATATGGCAATAAGTCTGAAGTTACCTGCGCCCAGAAAGAGAGGAAGGCCGAAATCAAGATGGACAGACATTATTGCCAAAGACCTCAGAAGCTGCAATGTATCTGACACCGATGCGTCGAACAGAGCAAAGTGGAAGAAAATGACAAGAAAAGCAACCCCACCATCAGATGGGATTCATAAATGCTATGACGAGAGAGAGAGAGTTCCGTAAGAAAGGATCAAATTTTTCGTTATTTTACATAAAAGCACATTAACATTTTTTGTATCAGATATTTATTGTTTCGGCATTCTAAACCTAAACATGGATTAATTATAAAAGTCGGCATCAAGTGAAAGTCGGCATAAAGGAACCTAACTCAAAGAAGCTTGAAAATTTGGCATAATGGTAATCAAGTAATTTTTTTTTTTGTTGAATAACAACATAAGCATCAAGCACTGACAAATTTCGACGGTTAAAAGCCAGACCTCGGTAGCCAAGTGGTTAAGGCAGCCGCCCGGAATGCGGAAGGTGCGTGGTTCGATTCCCACCTGAGGTTGTCGTCTTTTTTCAGTGTTTAAAATTTTACTTATGTATATTTAAGCGTTAATAAAACGCTAAAATATAAAAAAAAAAACATTAATAAGGGTAATCGTTGTATGATATTTCAGTAAAGTCGACAAACAGGGAAAGTCGGCACAAGGGTCCTAACTCAAGCGTATATTTAACTCAGTTATTGCGATTTTAAACTTTCTATAGTGGACTTTACATCGCGCTAACTCAGCCAAATTAACCTTTTTTTTTAAAATGTTATCAACAAACTATTTGGACAAAGTTTCATTAAAATTGGCTGACTTAAAAATGTCGACTTGAAAAATTGTATGGGAAACCGAAATGCGTTAACGCTCTTAACAAAATTGAAATGATTGTGTCACATAGCGCGCGGCCGCCTCGTCTTATCAAACCGCACGCGCGCGACACCGCTATTCTGCCGTCCATACACTAAAACGCCGTTAACCGACCTGGGCCCTGATTCTGTATCGCAATCTATAGATTCCACACCTAATCCTTACCGCGCACAAGCGTCAAACGCATACGTTTTAGGGAAGATATCGTAACTATTTAAGGAATTAATGTGGTTTTGAAACAAGGAATCGTTACAGAATAAGGGCCCTGAAGTCGATTTTGACTTTTTCATTTAGAGAGATTTTTTTGAGAATAAAATGCGCCATCGAACTCTCTGACTCATTTTTTTTCTATATTTTTTTGTTACCTGGGATATCGATATCGTCAAACAATTTTTTTTTAAATAACAAAATGTTATAATCCCATGACTTAAATGCCGTTGATTAAAAATACTAAACTATAATGTGGCTAAACCAATGAATGACCTTTTATAAATAGACTAGTTATACGTGAATGAATTGCATTTTAACCTTTTCACCGCCCAACTATCCTGCACGCGATGTCCCGCTGTACGCCAACGTATATATGTATAACAAATTCTATAGTACGAAAGCAAATATGGCGGTAACGTCATATCGATAATAAAAAAAATTACGTGTAAATTTAAGTTTGTATCTAAATTTACAAATATAAATAAACACTGATACATTATAATGG
Organism: Scoparia ambigualis; assembly: GCA_963921215.1. Lineage (NCBI taxonomy): Eukaryota > Metazoa > Arthropoda > Insecta > Lepidoptera > Crambidae > Scoparia > Scoparia ambigualis. The sequence goes on along the minus strand of OY992523.1, from coordinate 1,122,166 downwards.
TAGTTGGTTTTATTTTATGAACAATTTTAGTAAGAAAAATGAAAATCCATTATCAGAGACAAAAAGACATGCATATACTTGCTAGAGATATATTATAATAGGCACTTCACTATTCATTTCATAACGTCTTCCGTTGACTTCATATCAAGTCTTTGGCGCTCGTAGCACGATAAATTTCTTAAGGAAAAGGGTTGTCTATGCTTTTTTTCATTCTAGAGTTTTGTTGGTCTATACTTCGACGTTTTATGTAGGTACCTAAAGTGTTCGCGTTCAGTTTTAATGTTGATAGGTATACAACGTATTTTGGTTAAGTGGCTGGCTTACAGACTTTTAACTACCGCTGAGTTACTGAGTGTACGTTCTCTGTGAACGTTTGAGTACTCTTTGTTTTACAATAAACATTTGATAAGTGTTTTATTAGCCGCTTTCTTGTTTAAACACGCACGAACGAGAATGGACAGTAAGTACCTTCCCTTTGTACGTCATAAATAAATATATTTACATACTAAAATAAGAAGAAAGAAAGTAATAGATGGACGCTTGGAATTGCGCACAAATACAAACTATAGTCACAGTCTAGTAATTACATTCAGTCAGTCGTCGGAGGTGTCTAGACAGAGTAATCGTGCGGTGTGGTGCGGGTACCTCCCGAACGGCCATGGCCATACATCGGTGACACTCCGTGTACACACGGCGGTAGATCAACCTACCCAAATCTGTCAAATTTCTCCAATGAATATTGATCAAATAATAATCATATCAAGATAACTTGTGTTTTCTTTGCACTTTAATAATTAGCTAACAATAAAACAAGATAATATTTACTGATTAAAACTTACCTCATTATCGTCCTCTTCCGAAGTACTACTATTTTCCGTTTCGCAATCAAATTCTGAATCAGGTTCCACACCTTGTAAAATCCGTAACAACTCATTAGAACATTCACTGTCACTCATCATTTGCACTTTTCCCGAACCGGGCAAAAAACACGGCACACGTTTGTTTTGTTTGTAACGCCCAGCACTATGACACGATGACCTTGACACCTGTGCGCTTACGACGTCACGAGCTAACTTGAAATATAGTCGGTGGCGCAGGTAGCACTGACATCTTGCCATTACGTAGAGATGGGTGTTGCAATATCGAAAATCCTCAGTAAACTTAACTAATTTTAATAAAGTGATTTGATACGTACATTAATTTTAAAATGTATTATGTAATACGTTATTTCCTGACCGGGATTTATTTTAAATCATAGAATTTATGAACATTTGGATGGAATAAAACATAGTAAATATGGAGGATTGTAGTGAATGCAACTTTCGCGTCACATCACTGGCCTACTTGATATGAAGTCGTTGGCGTGCGGGACATCAAAATATTTGAGACGTTTTTGTTTTTATCCATTTTAAGACTCAAAAAAGCCTGTTTTGCCTAGGAAAATAAAAAATAGGGCTTCAGCTGTGTCCATCTTACAAAATTACAAAAGAAACAAATGTTTTATGTATCGTAAATGTATTTTATCAAAGTAGGTATAATGAAGAACTTCTATAGAAGTCCTGGCGTGGAGGGCACGAAAATCTCGAACTTCTATAGAAGTCGTTGGCGGTGAAAAGGTTAAAATGGCGAAATTGTTTCTATGACGTAATACACGTCGTAAGGGAAAATCATATCATTAGCCTATTGTTAAAAAGAGATAGATAATATTTTGACTTTTGGTAGTTGACCAATGAGCTCATAGAATTTATGCGCTATCTCGGCCGCCATTGTTTTTCTCTTTCACTCTCACAGAAAACATAGTATAAGCTCCTCACTCATGCATATCGGATTGGCAACATGGCAAATGTCACCACTAAATGAAAATTTGTATTTTACAATACTTACCAATGAAATAAGACATTTTTATTGTATCTTACGGTTGCAGTATAATTTTTACAATTTCTGGATACATAGGAAGGCATTTTAACCAATTAACAAATAAAAAACTTATAATGGTAACGATTGAAACTCGGGCAATTACCTGAGTTTGTTCTAGTCATTACGGAGGGCAGACAACGTATCTACACATAATAATATCATTGTGCTAAACACAAACGTTTTTTAATAAATGGCGATTATATCGAAACGTCACTTCTGCAGTTAACGGCATTTTAGTGTATGGACGGCACGGCAGTATTATTCACCCCGTGCACCAATGGCCGCGCGCTTACAAATGTAGCATTTAAAAAGCAGCCAATAAATTGTGTTTAAAAATAGAAAACATTTGTTATTTTTACGTTAATTCCTTTCTTTCGGCTGGGGGGTCCACATGCAACTCACACACTCACACAGTTTTACGAATATCATCCCCTAAGGGTGAGTCAGAGACTAGGCAACGAGGACCGCAGAAGTAGTCCCCTGCTACCCTCCACGGCACGCCAAACAACTACACATGTGCTTAGCGCGACAGGTGATGAGCCCATCGCCGCTCTATGCTGTTGGAAATATGCAGTCTTTAGTCCGTTAGTCGCCTTTCACGACACCCAAGGGAAGAGAGGCGTAGTAATGTAATGTATTTAGAGAAAAGAAATTACTTACTCTTACTGATATCTATATTCTAGAAATTTGTGTATTTATTAAGAACAACATAGACTAGTTTAACTGTAAATCTCTCTGTAACCAACTTCTTAAGTCTAGATATTATTTAAATTTACCAATTTGTCAATAATAATGTTTATGTTGAGAGTACTTTCATAGATGGTATTAAAGTGTATAATCATTTACCTACTGATTTAAAGGCATTGAATGGTCATATATTTAAATTTAAGTTAAAAACTTGGTTATTTAATAATGCTTTCTATACACTAAATGAATACATTGGTTTCAAGACGAATTCATTGTTAAATTCACGATGAATTTTGTTAATAACATTTATTTGTGTACATTGCATGCCTAATCATGGACAAACTGTTGATACTATTTTATTTTTATAAGAACTTGTTACACAGTTTAAACAATAAAGAAATTCTATTTTATTCTATTGTAGTTGGAAGTATTATTTTAGTGATCTGCTTACCTCACAGTCACAGTACATTTATCTCACCGAATCTTATCTCTTCGACAGCAAAGGCCCCATCAGCTTACTGACATCGAGCGACGAGGACGAAGTAATCATTGAGGAGCCCCACATCGACTTAGTCGAAGTTTCAGACGAGACAGACGAAGATGACATGCCTCTCGTGAAACTAGTCAAGAGGAAACGGAAGAAGCTGAAGAAAAAGCAGCCGGCGGTAGAAAAAAGTGACCTCTCCAAAATCCTGTGGGGCTCCAAGTATGAGTACTATTGTGCGGAGTGCCATTTCAGGACGACCAATCAGGCAGAATACAAGCACCACAGGAAAACGCATGCCAGAGTGTTTCTTGTCTGCCAGACCTGCAGTTACATGACTTCCAGTGAGAGCCAACTGGCCAAACACGAGAAACAACATAAGGACGAGAAGAAATACAAGTGTCACGTGTGCGATTACAAAGCGAAGCATCATATGAGTTTGGTGTATCATTTGAAGAGTCATAATGTCAAAAAACGATTTAAGTGTAACAAGTGCGGGTATAGGGCGAGTGATCAAAGTGAAACGCTGAGACATGTGATGTTGTGTAGGGGTGTTGACGGGAAGAGACATTGCTGTGATCAGTGTGATTATAGAACGAGCAAGCCGTCTGACCTGAGGCGGCATCAGGCGAGAAAGCATATCTACAGCAGTGACGGTGAGGAATGAACGTTTTGGCAGCTATTGACTGTATATTTACATTCATACACACACAATTACTAATAGTAGCCATTCTGTGTACTATTATCCTCAAAGTCTTAGAGGCCAGGCCAGGACAGGACTCGAGTTCTTTAAGTTCCATTTTAGGGACTGGTCTCGATTTTTGGAGACTGACTGGTCTCGTAAATGAGAGCTTTTTTGTCAGTGATAAGACTCACGAGTCCTTACAGTATGACTCGAGAACACGAGTCTTTTTACAATAATATATTCAAAGAGACTCATAAGACTCGAGTTCATTGCTAGTTCCGAAGTTTTTTCACTGTTAAGAATAAGTTGATTGAAAAGTATTTGATAATTAATAATTTGCCAAAAACCCCAAAAAACAGGAAGACTCAACTTTTTTATGAGGAGTACTTACCAAATTTCTCCAAAAAGGTAAGTGTTTTTAAAGAACTTGAGTTCCATAATCTTCGATCAACAATACCAACTAGATAACGCGTCACGTACAAAATCAAAGCTAAATTCTGTCCACGTGAATAAATACTTTTTCAAAGCAATAAATTACTTCTGTCACTCAAAAAAGAAAAGACATCAATAACATTTAGTGGTGAAATCAACCTTAAGAGGCAACAAATAAAGTACTTTTTCCTGTTATTGCCTTGCGAGAAAATAAGAGCTCACTTCTCACATTTTTAATGCCGACCTGACATCTAGTTGTATTGTTGATCGAAGTCCATAATAAAAGTTATGAGTCGAGTCTTTTTGCATTAGGAGTCGACAGAAGGACTCGCTTTAGTCAGAGTCTTGCAAGCTCTGCCAAAATGACTCCAGTCCCTAAATTAGGACTTAAAGAAACAGTCCTTGCCAACACTAGCGACAGCAGTGCACAGCCAATGTCCACTGCACATCAAATACAGGTGTAAGATCAGCGTAATACGTGATAAGCCCATCGCGGCTCAATGCTTGTGGCGAGGACTGGAGAATCAGAACACCTGTAACTGAGATAGGTGCTTTATTGTGTTCGACCATGCAGCCGTTGAAAAAGTGAGAGTGTGGCGGGCACGCAATCCCTTAACACTAGAACACCCGAACTTCTGACCTTCCTAGAACGCCCAAACGGGGTCAAAATGACCATGATGGATTATATACATGATTTCTCATCAATTATGTGAAATAAAACAAAATATCTACGTAAATCGGAGAAATTTATATAGGTAATTTGAAAAAGAAAGAATATACCAAATCTATCTAAAATGGGCATTTTTGACATATATAATCGTTTTTTTCTATACAATTTGTGCACTTTCCACAAACAAACTTTGCGCAAATATCACAATTGTCAGCTGTTTTAATTTTCTTGCATTTTGTGTGGATCTGGCAATGTGCTCTTTTTCTCCTTGAGGTTCTGATCATTTCTTCTGGAGAGTGCTAAAGAAGAGTTGGAAATGACTACTAGAATAAAAAGAAAAATTTGAAGATAGTTTGTAATACTTACTTGTTTAGTATAAAAGTTAGTAGGTGGTCACAATGACCACATTTGGGCGTTATAGGTATAACTTGTTATATTAAAACACTAAAGCACAATTATTTTTATAATTAATGTTTTTGGATGATAAAAGCTGAAATAATAAAAGTAAAAAAGTATTGTTTAGTTATAATATTTATTTAGGTTGTGACATTGAAATGAATTTCCAAAGTGGTCATTTTGACCCCCTTGGGCGTTCTAGTGTTAAAAGCTAGTGTATTGGCGCTGTCTACAGTCTATGGTACATATAGGAATTGCAATGTAAACAATGATTTTGACGCCATCTGTCAATAAATGTATGTGACTTGAGTTATTGTAACAATAGTGCAGATTGCATTGTTAGGTAAATTCCCTTGTCTACGCTAGATGGCGTTAATATACCACATTGCTGTTGCAGCGTTCAGTCATGTTTACGATACCTAATAGAAGATATAGGGTTCTACTATTCTTATAACAATGTCCACCACCATACAGCTCAAGGTAGGAAGGTCTATTGCGTTATGTTATTGTCATGGTAAGCTTATTAGCTTAACTTTGTACTGGAGTAATGGATCCTTTTCGCATAGACCAATCTAGCCATAACTCTGTTGTCTCGGACAACTTGCATACTTGCATACTTGAAATTTGTCTTTAACTGTAGCAAATCAAATCAGAAATCGGTCTTGTAAACTTGGATATTAATAATAATTGGTCAACATTTATCTTTATTAATTTTTAAAGTACTTGCACTCGGCAAAGACAAAACCAACCAAAACTATTTGTGTCATACAGCCTATTCAATTGTCAGTACTAAATAGTGTAATTGTTATAGTTTGTATTTGGTTTTGACACATAAAAAAATCGATAGAAAAAACATGATTTTTTAAAATAAAAACAAAACGATTTATTTTTTAAATCATGATTTTTTGTAATTTTGGTTGTCTGTCTATCTATCTTTCTACCGAGCTAGTAATACCCACAGTTGGGCAAAGACCTCTTCTCTGTTAAGCTACTCCTTGTGATCTTGTGCTAGCTAGTATGGTAAAAATTTAAATTAAATTAATTCATTATAAAAATGTATGGACAAGTTGAGTAACTTACCTCCTCTGTTTTGGAATTGGTTAACAATGCGATGGCCGGATCGCACCATTCGCTTATTTATGTGAAGAATCTTGAGTGGAGCTGTGGACTGTTAAAACCTATGTAACTATGTAAATATTTTAATTGTTTCTGTGGTCTACCGGCTAGCCAACCGGTCTTAGACCCAGAGGTCCCAGGTTCGATTCCCAGCAGGGGGTACAACTTTGTGTGCTCCGTTTGGTTGGTGGTAGGGCTGGCTAGCTACCACCATCTTATCTAAGTCTGTCGCCATAACAACGATGTTTATAGCATTGTTGTGTTCCAACAGTTTGAGATAAGATAGCCAGTTCCTCAGTGGTTGAGGATTCCAGGTGAAGCGCGCTTCCACCCGTTGTAGAATAAAAAATAAATAAAAAAAATCCAAATTGGGCCAGCGTCGTGGGTTATGGTCCACAGTATAAATATAAGCTAAAGCAGTACTAAAACAAGGCCTTTTTGTTGTTTTATATACCTACGCGCCAACTGAGCGTTAGGGTTGTCCTCTTATTTATGTAAAATTGAAAAAGTTTTTTGTTTAGTTAGCGCTGAATCTCAGCAAGTTTGCGCTTTTTTTGGAGATAACTAGCAAAGCATTAGGGTTGTCACTTTTAATTTTTATAAAACTTAAAGGTATTTTTATTATTATTTGTCATGACGTTTATTTTGGGTTCTATAATGATCAAATAATCGAATGAATTGACTAGTTTACAAATGGGTAATTAAAAAATCTTCAACATTTTAAGAAGTAAAATTTTAAACACTGAAAAAAGACGACAACCTCAGGCGGGAATCGAACCACGGTTGTCGTCTTTTTTCAGTGTTTAAAATTTTACTTAAGTATATTTGAGCGTTAATAAAACGCTAAAATATAAAACATTAATTTTAAGAAGTCTTTATTCTTCGTTAGTTACTATAAATTACTTACTGAAAAATACTTTCGCCTGCTGCGACACGTTCGAAAACATTTATTATTAAATTTTATGTGTAAAGTGTAAAAAATTCTCATACTAATGAATAAATTATTGAAAAACATGGACACGGCACTATAAAATTGATTTTGCCTACTTATTTGTAAATTAATACAGCTACTTATTTAATTAATTAATACAGCCGTAAACTACGCAATATACTCGCGGCATTTTATAAAAATCGCGCGAACAGTGCACGCAATACACAACAGTGACCACTCGTCTCGACGCGGCACGCGCTACTGAGAGCACTGCGATGTCCGCTTAGGGGTCCTGTAAAGACGTCTGTGGGCGTGCGTCGTTTCGAGCGTTTGTACGTAGCTTCCTTACTGCTTTAGCTTATATTTATACTGTGCCTGTACCCAGACGTGGGACTAATGTTTGGTCGACAGCACAGAGACAATAAGAGACGAAGTTTGGATTTTTTTGTATAAGTCTTTGCCTGCTACTGTAGATAATAGTTGGTACAGATAATAAATATTTTTTTTTAACTGGGATTAAAGCTTGTTTTTAAAAAAAACTTAGATTGGATAATAATAAATTATTATAGCAAAGATTAATCAATTGAGATACAACGTTTTGTACGTATAAATGTTATGGTCCACTTTGCAAATGTATTTCTTATCATTTTATAATTTGAATTTATTATTCTTATACATTTTTTTTGTTTTTTTTTAATGCTGTCATGTTGTATGTAGAAGTATTGCAATAGTTTCGTTTCTAAAACAACAATGCTTATATCCAGGGTGAATTGTGCTATTACCGTCGCCTTGTCGTAATAGATCATTATATGAAAGCAAAGTGCTTTTCTGATGTTGTGAATAAATACTTCAAACTCATAAAAAGTATTTTATCGTGATTTCAAAGTCTATAGTAAAGCAAAGAAAGTTGCTTAATTGATAAGTTATTCCATACTTTATCGGAATGTAATTAATATCCTTTTTTAAATGTAATGTGACACATCATAGTGACTACATCCTGCCTGATGGTAAGCAGCCGATGCAGTCCAAAATAACGAGAGCGCTCCTCACCGTGGAATAAGCACGGTGACAAGCGCACTTATTCATGGCGGCCTGGATAAATGCCGTTTCACGCCCCGCTTAAATAAGACCCGGGACTGTAGGAGCTTGAAAACACATGCTCCGGCAAAGAATTCCAAAGCCGAATGGTCTTACAGAGGAACGACTTGCCAATTTTTTTTGTACGAGTGCTGATATTCTGCACAGTATGATGGTGGTTCCTAAGACCAGCACGTGTAGCCCGGGACAGGAAAGGAGAGGGCGGGATTAGATAAAAAAGTTCTTCAGAACACTGTCCGTAGTAATTTCGGTAGAAGACACTGAGAGTAGCAATGCCTCTACGCAGAAAGAGAGGCTGTAACCTCAGCATCTCCAATAATGCGTACCGCTCGCCTTTGCAGTCTATCAAGTGCATCGAGGAGGTATTTAGCGGAGCCGTCCCATAGATGGGAACAATACTCCATACTCGATCGCACCTGAGTTTTGTACAGCAAACAGCGCTGCTCGGGAGTGAAAACCCTCTCACCTTGTTGAGAATACCCAACTGTTAAAATAACACTCTTTTCGGGAGGCAGTTAAAATAACACTCTCTATGTAGCATTTTGGATTTAGATCCTGGCCGATGTCCAAGAATGTTGAGGTCCACTGGATGGGTAAAGGAGAGTTTTGAAGAGAAGGAGAAGTAAGGAAAGGAGTTACCTTGGACGAGAATGCACAAACCTGGGTTTTTCTGGCATCAAACTCGACCAGGTTTTCAGATCCCCACTTAGAGACACGATCGAGCGTCAGGTTCAGTTTGGCAACCAGTTCTTTTCATCACGATATCGACTTGCTTTGCCGCAGGATGTCCTAAGTACCGCTCATGCATCGTACTGTCATCCGCATAACAATGAATATTGCCCAAGGACAACATGTCATTGATATGCAGAAGAAATAGAGAAGATGAGAGCACAGATCTTGCTCGCTAAGCCACTTTCGCAATGGCGGGTCGCTGGATGGGTGACCAATTATAAACATCTCGAGCTCCTCCGTGCTTCGGAAGGCACGTTAAGCCGTTGGTCCCGGTTGTTGTCGTAAGATGACAGTCGTTAAAACCTACCAACCCGCATTGGGCCAGCGTGGTGGGTTATGGCCCAATATCCCCACGTGCTATTGTCCACGTGGGAGGCCTGTGCCCAGTAGTGGGACGTTTATAGGCTGATGATGATGATGAGCACAGAACGTTAGCCCCGGTCGGGCCCCTTACTATGCCGCGGGGGGCCAGCGGCACCACCGTTTCTACGGGTCTCCCTGGCCGGCGTGTCGAGTCTCGTCTCCCGCTCAATGGTTCTACGGCAGAACTCTCTGGTCCACTGTTTGCAACAATAGCCGCTCCCCTGGCTCCGGTAGTGCGGTGCTGTTCCCGGAACGCGACCTGCGACGAGCACAGATCACTTGGCGGGCGTACACTGCCGCACGGTGGTCGATAACCGGCCGAGCTGGGCTCTACCACCAAATGCTCAATTAGCACCACCCAGGGGTCACACGTACGTTGACGAGGGTACACACCTACGGATGCGAGCATTGTTAACCCCCAAAATCCTTCACCGATCACTCTATAGACCATATTATGAAATAATATGAAATGTAATTAATATAGATTGTAATAGTTAAATAAAGGATTTTTTTTTCATATAACTACTTAAATGGACGTCTCGGAACCGCCTACTTTTTCAATATTTTCTTATCTGTCAATAAAATTTTAACTAGTGCTTTTTTAAATACTTTTTTGTATGGCATGTACGTAGCAATTGATGCGTCTACTTTCAAAACCCGCTAAAGGCACTTTTTCACAAACGAAGATAATTCATGTTTAAAGGAGAACCGGCATTTTCCATACAAAAAATGCTTAATGTGTATACAACAGAATTTGGTCATAAAGTAAAGCTAATATTATTTGCTACCTAAACCAAGTTTTGTCTTATTTTTATCGCATCGCGGATAAGAGTTATTTAATTATTAATATTTTTTAATATGGAAACACAAAGTCTTTAAAAAACAGAAATGTTATTTTAAAAATGTCTAACGTGGCTGCATAAACCATAATTCTTTTGATTTTAAAAAAGGGAAATGTCTACAATGCCGTCACGTCATGTTTGATTAGACAGCTAGCGGCAGTCATTTGTCAACAACTGTCAATTGTTGACAGATATTGCCAGTTAAATAATGAATAACAGATTAAAAAATTTAAAAAGTATACAACTTAAGCATAAAACGCCGGGTCTCCTTTGATACAAAACCAATAACACCCAATGGCGGCACACTGCTCTAAAGTCACGTGTCGTAAATAAAGCTCTGCCATTGGCTGATTCTATTTGAGAGGAATTTGATAGTGACAGACTGGTGTTTTAGCGGGTTTTGATACTAATGTCATTAACGTGTTTTAGTGGGATTTGTTAGTGGCCAAGACTAAACCCATCTATTTAAAAAAAAAAATCATTAGTCGATTTAGGAAGGAAATCATAGTATTTTATTTTTTTGGTAATAGGTACCTAGTTAAATTTTTACCCATATTTGATTTATTTAGCGGGTTTTGTTAGTACAAGTAGACACCAGAAAAAATATTATTAGTTTACTTAATTTGATGATAAAAATTGAAATATGGAAGGTGAATGGTCAATGATATTCCCTTGTCCTTTAATTATATAAGTTTTAGTTCTTTTTTAACAGGATGTATATTTATTGTATGCATATTGTATCTCTTCTTGAACTAGAAACATTCAGAAACTGCCGTCGTTTATAAATTAAGTGTGTTTCTAATATAAGATTTTTATAACTCTGTTTGATTTGTTTTTGATTGATTACTTTTAATTTTATATTAATTTTGTGATTATTCTCTTTCTTTATAATTGTATAAATTAAATTAAATTTTGTAAACAGTATTAATTATCTGGTTTATCCTTTGATCACATATAAAAACTGAATGTTTTTTTTTAAATATTCCTATGTTTTTTTAAAGAATAGTCTCCTGTTAAGAGGAAATACTACGTCGTTGTGGTATGCAACATTTTCATACAAAACACAGAAAAACGACGTCTCTCCTTTAGAACTGGACCAATTTTGATTATTTTTTCAGCATTGATTAAAGTAAGAGATTTTCTATGTCTGCATGTTTGATTTTTTTGCATTAAGCCATTTATTTAATAAACAGGAGCCTTCAAAGTTTAGCGGAAAAAGTCTCGTTTTAAGGCGTCTTCTGAAAAGCTAAGTGGCTGATTTAAAAAAAAAATCAAACATACAGACATAGAAAATCTCTTTTTATGCGATGCTGAAAAAGTAATAAAAATTGGTCCAGTTCTGAAGGAGGAAACGGGGGACTACGAAACGTCGTTTTTCTAGTACTTTTAATCTAATTGACTGTCAGAGTGGGTGCACGTCATGCGTCAGTCTAACGGAGCTGGGATTTATCGCATACAACCCGAGCATATGACTCATATAAAAGCAAAGGCAGCAACATCCACTTTAGCTGAAATGCCAGCAGAAGATATTCTTAATATACACGGCATACAGCAGCTTCTAATCATGATTAGTTACATCTATAGTTAAAGAAACTATGTAATAACAATCTCCGTAGGTATAATTTGTTATCTGAGATGAGAGATATTTAATTTTTATTAAAATAACAAATTGTTGTTGGATGTTGCTGTTTTTGCATCGAATGTGTGGATGTTGCTGCTTTTGCATCAATTATAATTGGATATTGCTGCATTTGCAATGGTGTGTTTTGGAGTTTAAGCAGATTAATGTTCTTGATACTTGTATATTTATTCAAATAGTAAATGACGCCAGTGCTGTCGGAATGTTGAGTGTTAAATGAATAGGAGACTTAATGTGAAATGGAAATAAAAGTAATGTAAAAAAAAACTGTGTAGCGAATTAAATGAGTATGTGTCTGAATTAAACAACTTTATTTAATACTTAATCAATATAATTATTATTAATTGTATTTGTGCTTCAATCAACATCCATCCACGTTTCTACTTTTCTGTATATGTATCACACATGCATATCATCTACTTGTTCTTGTGGCTCACAAAGTTCTTCATTCTCTTCGTCTTGGTTATTTTCCTCCTCCTCATCTTGGTGATCACCCTCATTATCCTGTAATAGTTCTTTAAAAAATAACAAATCTTCATTTTGCTGCCATGCATTGCCCCAATGACTTTTTATTAAGGTTAGGATATCTTTTCTTTTGTTTGGAGGTAAATTGTTTGAAGCTTTAATTTTTTCGGGATTTATCATAGCACTTATTTTCCCTATTTTATTGACATTTTTGGAAACACCGTCATCTATTTTGTAATGAAGATGGCCTTGGATTAAAATATTTCCCTGTTTCTTTGAACGTTTCAAAATGTACCTCTTACATTGCTTAAATTTAAAGTGCCAACTACCAACGGGTTTAAAAATTTTCTGTGAAGCGGTTTTCCAATCAAAACTTCGCAATCAGGCGTTCCGAGATTAGTGACAGTACTAAATTTTGAAATAATTTCCAAGTATTTTTGGGGATTATTTAATACTTCATGCTGACGTACTTCCTTCTCAATCCTAGCGAAAACTCTGTCAGGTGGTATGTAAGAGTGCCCAACAACTGGAAAGACTAGTTCAATTTGTTTTATATTTTGTGGAGCTTCAGTCATCCATTTTGATAGCATTGCTAGCATTATTGTGTTTTTATTCTGGCCTGCACAGCCGTCTGCTATAAGTCTTATTATTTGACATGAAGTTAAGTCACTATTATTCAGCCGGTGGTATAAGGCCGAAGCAATTTCGTTGGCAGCTTTAGGATAAACGTTTTCTGTCCAACAATATGCAAACACATTTTTAGGAGTTAGTTTGCTTTTTGAAGAGCCCTCGACTATTGTAAAGTTGTACAAGTAAATATTTCTGAGATAATACGCCACTTGATCAGGGACTTTAAGCAAATTTAAATTTTTTTCACAATCAAATGAATAAATCTTTATAACTGGGTTCTCTTCCTTAATTTTATCAAAAAATGCCTTAGCTCTTAATTTGTGTAATCTTTGAGCTATTATTAGATTGTTCCGTGTTTCCGTGTCTTTATCACGTTTCATTTCTGATGAAAATTTTAAACAGGTTGCACAAACGTCCGTTCTGGGAGTACCAAATCCAAGATTATATTTTGTGTTAAATATTTGGCGAAAATAGGACTTTTTTACTTTCAAATTAGGGGAGGCTTGTAAATTGTAGCGTTCCCATAATTTATTTATAGATAATTCAGATGCCAAATAATACCTTTTCGAATTATTACGACAGTAGTGGGGCTCTTGACATGGAATTGAGTTTATAAATCTCATAACAGCTTCTTTTTTATGGACATATTTCATAGAAACATGGTCACCTCCTCTCTTTTCAGTTTTAAGTTTTCCTGTCTCATAGTATTCTTTCATAACACTCTGCACTCTATACTTCGTAATTTGTAAAACTGTCAAGAAATAACGTTGACAAACTTGTAGGTACTTTTTTCCATCTTACTGTAAATGTAATACTTTGTTTGGGATTTTTGCTCTGAATATTTTTTTTTAATAGCACGCCGACGCTTTACTTTTTTCACTAAACAGTGTTTTAAAATGAATGCATCCTGTGTCAATTTATCTGGCTTTGCATAAAAGTTGTCAAAAAACGATTTTATGTCACACATTTTCAAAGACATGCATTTAAAAGTTTTCTTATGGCGACACAGCAATCTCTTTGGAAGGGTTTTAGCAGAATACCTAGAACAAAAGATTAAATAAATTAGAAACTTATTATTACTATTACCTACTGCATACGTTATTGTAAACCGGTTATTATATACCGGCGTCAAAATCACCAATATCTCGGACAGACAATATTAAAGTTATAAAATCCAAAAAATATTGATGAGACAGTGATACCATAACTTTATCTGAAATCGTTAATAACGGAATACATTCAAATAAGTTTTGTCGAGGTTTTTGGTCTCTGAACACTTCTGAACAACGTTTCCATCAAAAGTTCGAAATAAAAAAAATCACGATCATAATAATATTATCGATAGAATAGAAAAAATTCAACGATCAAGATCGTTTTATTTGCTACACTTACCGCTTCTTCTTAGCCAGGGTTCTCTTCCATTTTTCGGGTTCTGATTTGTCTTTCGACTGCTTTTATTGTAACAGGGGCTAGGAAAACATTCCATCTTTAAGTTTGTTATGGTTTGTAACGAAATTATCACTTTTTTCTGTTTAATTCACTAATTAAATGAACACACACGAAAACACACACGAAGATGTCGCCATACTAATGGCGTCCAAATAGCGTCACCTGATTGGTTGATAAGGATAATGCTGTCTTTGCGTCAATCACTTGGGATGATGCTGTTTTTGCTACAAACCATAATGGGCGATTTTCTGACAGCCCAAACTAAAAAGTAAAAATTAGTTCAAAAACACTCGATAGATGTCGTTTTATGAAAGCTGGGCTACTTATGGGCTGTAATAAATTCTACACTTTTATTTGTCTACCAAAAGAATAAAAAAATAGTATTTACTTACCTATTTATATTCAGGACATCCAGAACCTATTTCTATTTTGGAATAGAATAAATATTACGCAGCCATACACGTGCTCTTCATGAACCCGCCTTTTACCATGCGCCATACTAATCTATGCTAAGCGCCATCTATGAAGTCATTTACGAACCAATTTCTTTTTCTTTTTGATCTCGGAAAATCGCCCATTTAAAATGTCTGTTTTGTATAGGATATTACTGGTTTTGCTACGAATTTAATATTCGACTCAAATATATCGACATAACACTACAAGACTGCATTCAAAGTTGCAATAGTGAAAAAAGTGGATGTTGCTGCCTTTGCTTCTATATGACTCATATATCCGCCCGGCTACCGACGCCTGTAGATACACTATGTTAGACTACATCGGAGCGGGATTGTGACATTTGTCGTAAATGTGATTTTTCCATAGAATAGTAACTAAAGCATCGAAAGAGTGCTATGACATTTGAGAGGGCACTCCGTTTGGTCACCATTCGAATAACATTTGTATATGTCGCTCTTCGATCAACAATACAACTAGATGTCAGGTCGGCGCTAAAAATGTGTCTCGGTAAATAAGAGCGCACTTGAGAAGTGAGCTCTTATTTTCTCGCAAGGCATAACAGGAAAAAGTACTTTATTTGTTGCATCTTAAGGTTGATTTCACCACTAAATGTTATTGACGTCTTTTCATTTATAAGTGGCAGGAGTAATTTATTGCTTTGAAAAAGTATTTATTCACGTGGACAGAAATAAGCTTTGATTTTGTACGTGACGCGTTATCTAGTTGGTATTGTTGATCGAAAATGTCGCTTTTGAATTCGGTATAGATATATGCCATAAATGGTGACAGGTTTTTTAAATTTTCGCTAGACATTTGACGTTTTAGCAAATTATTTTGTCTCCTTTTCTTTCAATGTTTATGGCTCAATTGAAAAAATAGGGACGTCTCATTTGGACTCCTTCTATGCTTTAGTTATTATTCTATGTTTCGATCAACAATACCAACTAGATAACGCGTCACGTACAAAATCAAAGCTAAATTGTGTCCACGTGAATAAATACTTTTTCAAAGCAATAAATTACTCCTGTCACTTAAAAATGAAAAGACGTCAAAAACATTTAGTGGTGAAATCAACATTAAGGGGCAACAAATAAAGTATTTGTTTCCTGTTATGCCTTGCGAGAAAATAGAGCTCACTTCTCAAGTGTGCTTTTATTTACCGAGACATATTTTTTGCGCCGACCTGACATCTAGTTGTATTGTTGAACGAAGACTATGGTTTTGGCAGAAAACAATTTTTGAAGGGGCACTGCGTTATATTGATATTTAGCTCGCATAACGAAATGAGTACCTGAACATCTCGCTATGTATTCTTATTGTGCATACTTTATAAGAGCGTTTATTCTGCATTTAGTTTTTATATGCGATCAAAGGGTTTAACACTATTAGTAATTTGTAAACTGGGATAACTATTTAACTTTGTGATTTTCAGAAAGTCACGCGGGCAAAGATGAGCAGAAACTGTCCATGAAATAGTTGTACTAATTAAGAAATAAGGTTGTGTGTGTTGCAGCCATCTGGTTGAATCAGCCCGTTGATTTTAGTTAAGATAAGATTGGATAATTTATTACTGCCATAAAATTGTTTAAATTCAAGACTAGATCATTGATTGTGTGATTGCTCAAGGGAAAAAGGACGTTTCTAAAAAAGGCAATTTCGAGAAAACGTCATTTAGCGAAAATATTTTATTGAAAAAAGGACATTTAGGATATTTCAGACAAGGACATTGCGCTGAGACCGAATAGGCAAGCCATCCAACCAACGGCTCAAACCAGATGGTACGGCATAATATAAGATTGTTCGAAGCATGTTTCAAACTGTACCTAACGTAGAATTTGGAAATATGTTTCAGTAACATAGTATTTGTATATTTCAGTCTCATGTGTACATAGCTGCAGTCGCTATGTTAAGCTGTAAATATGCCATTTCAATCAACATGTATAATGTACCTGCGAACAATGTTGTAAATATAATTTGTTGTTCAGATATTTTAGTTTTTTTTTAAGTAAGTACCCTCTGTAGTCTACTCATCGAGTGGTTAAATGGATAGATGTGGGACTTTACTGAGATCTCACTCGGACACTTTAAGATAATCTAAAAAGTGATGTTGCCCATTCCTTGTATCGGTAAAAAAATATGAATTTGGACATGGGCTTCATTTGACATTTGAAGCCCATAATGCGCCCATATAAGGACAAAATATGGGCTTCAAATGTCAAATGAAGCCCATGTCAATATTCATATTTTTTAGCCAATAGACCCGCTGTTTCGTTTTATTTGCCAACGCGCATGCACGTCTACGAACACTTAACGGATAATAATCAAACATTATTTAACGTGAACATTCGACAAAACACTTCAGAAAATAAAACAAAACTGCAGACACATATTGTGACGTTTCACTTTCCCGCCAAGAAGTTCCCGTGACGTTTCTTTCGCTTCATTCCTCTGTAATAAATACATACCAGCGATATATACGTTACACTAAATAGGCCGTTACGAACACGCACTATGTTCCACTCATCTGCGGAGTCGACTAGGCACCTGCTTTAGTGTGGCTTTGACATTCGCGCGTGCGGAGTGGCGAAAATAATTCTTTATTTCTTTTTAAAGTGTACACCTACACGTTTACTACAATTCGGTTGTCAAAGAAAAATTAATTGTTATTCAAGTCATTATTATGTAGTTATACCTTAGATTAAAACAAAAAGGGAAGATACGGCATGCTCCTACTTGTAGTCATTCAAAATATAGTCCTACTCAACTACTAAAGCAAACACTCACACACGCACACCTATAAAGTGTAAATCGAGCGAGCGAGACAGAGCGGTAAGTTTCAACGTCAGCGCGAGGGAGTCAGCGAGTAGCGCGTTGACGTCTCGGTCGCTTCGCAACAGACGAGTACGTACGAGCGATTCCGACGCCACTGCGGAGTAGCGTCTTTCTCTTTTTCACACAGTAGAATATCTGCAATAGGGCGATGTAGCCTGTTCGCTCGGCAAATTGTGACTGAAGTGAAATTGTGCCTTTAGGCCTAATTTTGGCGGCTCACTCACGAGACGCTAATGCCGTATCTTCCCTTTTTGTTTTAATCTAAGAGTTATACAGTATTATTAGAATAGAAAAGACATTTTTTCAATTATTGTTATTGATAATCTATTTGGGACGCCATCTTGATACACACTTTTCTTTGAACGATCTGGCGCTGCGGCGCTGCGATGTCAGTCTATTGATTAGACGACATAAATGTTTAAGCGCTGCAGCCTTCGATCAACAATACCAACTAGATAACGCGTCACGTACAAAATCAAAGCTAAATTCTGTCCACGTGAATAAATACTTATTCAAAGCAATATATTACTCCTGTCACTTACAAAAGAAAAGACGTCAATAACATTTAGTGGTGAAATCAACCTTAAGGGGCAACAAATTAAGTACTTTTTCCTGTTAAGCCTTGCGAGAAAATAAGAGCTCACTTCTCAAGTGCGCTCTTATTTACCGAGACACATTTTTAGCACCGACCTGACATCTAGTAGTATTGTTGATCGAAGTCTGCAGCGAACTTTAGGTGTCTCATTCCAGAATTCGAAAAAATGTTTTGTATGAACGTTCTTGTCTATACTTCTAGGTCAATGATACATGCTTACATAGATTTTCGACTGACTATTATCCCCGAAGGGTTAGTCAGAGACTGGGCAATGACGACCGCAGAAGCAGTCCCCTGCCATAGTCCGCGTTTCACCAAATAGCGACTGCACATGTGCTCAGCGTGACAGGTTGTGAGCCCATCGCCACTATGCTGTTGGACGTACGTGCAGTCTACACCCTCATTTTTTATTCGTTTTAATGAATTTAAGGGTGAGTTCCACTCATGAAACTGAACAATTTTCCCCAAGAAACCTATGTTGTGGCTATGTTAAAAAATGACAAATAAAGAAGAATGGGCAAAACGTCACCCCTCCTTGTAACATCTATGCATCAAATAAAAGTACTTAAAAACTGAAGCATTTTATTGTATGACAGCAAATCTGTCAGGTACTATTGGAGAAAAAAGTTATTGAGAAGAAGAAATTTAAAATAATAAATGATAGGTACTTAATATAAAAGTTAAGTCAAGATTTTTTCTTTAATTTAAACTCCTCCCTCACAGATTCCTTTGATCTATATGAGTGATATAAAATGAAAAAAAAATGAAAAATGAGGCCTCATTTATAATTTTTTTTTCATTAATTCATTCGCTCGTTCATATTTGCTGTACTTACAACAAAATACACTATTTCATTCAAAACTTACCATGTGGGAACTTACAAGGGGTGGGACGGGTTTCATACAAAAACGCCCATTCTTCTTTCGACCTCCCATACTATTGTCGTCAGCTGATCGGACAGTTTTGTATGGGAGGTCGAAATTTTTTTGTCATTTTTGCACATCGGTTTCTTGGGGAAAGTTGTTTAGTTTCATGGGTGGAACACACCCTTAATTTCATTAAAACTAATAAAAAAGGAGGGTGTATGATCCGTTAGTCGCTTTTTCGACACCCAAGGGTAGAGAGGGGATGGTAGTATTCTTATTAACCGTCTTCAAAAAAAGGAGGAGGTTCTCAATTGACGGAGACGACACGGCACAATAAAATAAAACCAAATATTTTTGTAGAAAAGTAATAATTTATTGTTACGTCTTAAGATTACTGTTTTCCGAGCTAGCAGTTGGCCGGCTTGTTGACCGCCTCGCGGCACACTACAGCCTTCAGATTGGTGAAGGCCTCGTCCTGGTTCTTCTGATTGAATACCTGAAATAATAATATTAAACATTTACCATGGTTATAATTACCTATATCGAACATGAAAGCACTTGAAGAAAAATACATATATAAGATGACTGCTAGAAACCGCAAAAAACTTCAAGGGCTGGTCAGGTCAAATGTTTTAGGCATGACAAAAATGACAAAAAAAGAATTCGTGTTTTTTCGTAGGTACTTATCGCCCAGCTGACTCTGACGACTCAACAGACGGCCGTATGCTTTAAAACAAATAAGATAATCAAAGACTATCTAATTAAAATTCACAAAATGAATTATTTCTTTAGAAATGAAAAAAACATGAATTCTTTTTTTGTCATTTTTGTAATGTTTAAAACATTTGACCTGACCAGCCCTTAAAGTATCTTGCGGTTTCTAACACCTTATATATATATAAGGTGACTGCTAGAAACCGCAAGATACTTCTTTACTAAAGTTAACTTTATACATGACTAAATGTCAAAAAAGGAATTCGTGTTTTTTTTCCATGTTTTATTAAATAATCCATTTTGTGAAATCTAACTGGATAACTAGTCTTTGAGTATCTAATTTATTTTAAAGCTATTGCTTAAGTTATTACATAAGAAAAATAATCTTGACCCGTCAACGTAAGTACTTATCGCCCAGCTGACGCGGACGGGTCAACAGTTATTCATCATGAATTCACCTAATAGTTAATTCGTCTTGAAACCAAAGTATTCATTATATAGAAAACATTATATGGCCGTATGCTTTAAATTAAATTAGATACCAAAGACATCTAACCAATTAAAATTCACAAAATGAATTATTTCATTAAAAATGAAAAAAAAAACTAATTCCTTTTTTTGTCATTTTTGCCAAACCTGATGTGGAAAGGCACATTAATAAGTGTATTTCATCACACTCTCCGTTTTTCTTTTAATAATTAATAAAAACAAAGTACCTACTTAAGTAGTATTTTATTTATTTGTTGCGAGCCAGAGATTTCGCACGCAATTTCAATTCCTCCTTAATTTATGAGGAAGCGATAGCGAAAGAGGAGTTTTTAACTTTCATTTATGGGGAAGCCATAGCGATAGGGGAACTGTAATAATTGCGGAACTTCCGCAACATGTGCAAGCGGAAGAGGAATCTTCATCAACCCTAATACTGATACAGTTTGTACTTTAAGTGACATGTGTGTACCCTTGGGCCTGCAAAGATTTCCCTCTCGCAGCAGCAGGTTTTAGATCTTTTGTGCAACCCCGTCCTATTTCCGTTCCTATTTTTTTGCTTGATTTTGATATTTTGTCAAAGACGAACTTGTACTGTGTTTTGTTTGTTTTTTAATTATTTGTAAAGTTTATGTTATTTTATACTGTCACAGAAATGTATTTATTTATATTTTGGTAGTTTATAACAAATTTAGTCTTGTATGTTATTCTTTTCTTTTTAAATAATTATTTTTTATTTTTATTACTTTGATTTTGATTACTTTTACTTTTAATATGATTTTTGATATTGTATCCCTGTATTTACATACCTTTAATTTTTGTTCTTTTACATACTTATATGTAAGCCGCCATTGTTAGCTGCTTTTATTCACATAGACTTTTATTGTAAATGGTAAACGCCTATAGCTCAAGACAAACCTTTGTGGTTTTAAGATGCTATTGTCATTAGTATTATGATGTAAAACCTTGTTAATTTGATAAATAAATTTCCAAAAAAAATCACTCTTCAGTGAAAATTACTACCATAAGCTTGGCAACGTCTCTGAGGGCGAAGAGCCTATCTGGTTTCGGGTAGACCGATCCCAGGTGACTCATTTTTCCTAGCAAGAGAGTCACAGTCACACAGAAGTGTTACATGGACTCCGTTTTCTCTGTACAAGCTTGTTGCTAGTTGCATTTGATGGTGATTGTTCGGGACTGAGTTTTGCGTGGGTTACCTCGTTGATGACGATGGTGGGCACGAACCCGAGCGGGCGCTGCACGCGGTCCGTCTTGTCGCCGTACGCCGCCAGGATGGAGTCGGCCTGCCCGTCCGCCGTGCACTCCTTCAGCTTCAGAGACTCGCCTTGCTTGTGGATCTGGACGAGGCACTGTGGGTGGGGGGATTTACATTAATAATAATGAGGCCAAGCTCTGCAAGTACCTTGACTTGGCTCACGAGGTTACCGTCATGTGCGATGGGATTCTGGCACAATCTACCTTGATGTTAAAAATAAATATGATTTTTTATAAATTTTATTGTGCTACGCAGCGATGTACCCGTTACACTAGATAAGGCGTTCCGAACACGCACTATGTTGGACTCATCTGCGGAGTCGACTCGGCACCTTGCTTTAGTATGGCTGCGATAATCACCCAATAATTCTTTATTTTTATCAAAGTGTAGGTACACTAAACGTGTACTACAATTCAGTTGTCAAGTGAAATTAACCCGTCACCTGGGTGCATTAAACGCAGGCGAATTAAGTAAACGAAGTATACATAATGTGAATTAAGGTGAATTAAGATTACAAATAGAATATTTAATTCACCTGGGTGCATTAACGCAGGTGAATTAAGTAAACGACGCCGAAATTAATTGTTATTCAAGTCATTATTAGATAATTATATCGTAATAATAGAATAGAAAAGATATATTTTCATTTCTGTGCCACGGCTTGTACAATCATAGACGCCATTTTGATACACACTACGTTGTCTTTGACCGACCGGCGATCTGGCGCTGCGATGTCTGTCTTATGTTTAAGCGCTGCAGCGGCTGCAGCGAACTTTAGGTCTCTCATTCCAGAATTTGAACAAATGGTTTGTATGAACGTTCTTGTCTATCTCGTCTAGGTCAATGGCGCTACGTTAATGCGCCCTAAAAGCCAAAAATCTACATACCGTGTCCAATGACTTGTCAGGCTGCGCTTGTCCCATGAGGCAGATGATCAGCTCCATCTTGTCAGTGTCCAGTAGGCTGCGGCTTTTCAAAATGCATGACTGGACCTAACATCGGAAACAAAATGTTGATTACTTACTTAAACTCAAGACTATTTAGATATCGCCGAAGAGTTAGAGACAATATAGGCAATGAGGACTACACAAGTAACACAAGTAGTCCACGGCAACAGGAGACGTTTATGATAACTGCACATATGCTCAGCGTGACAAATGGTGAGCCCATTGCTCTATGCTGTTGGGTGTATGTGCAGTCTATAGTCAGTTAGTCGTGTTTTACGACACTCAAGAGAAACAGGATTGATTGTATTCTTTTAGTGCGCTGCAAATTTTTGACATGGTTCCTCGGTTCTGATGTTTAGGCTATAAGTACCAGATGGTTCCTAATAGTAGCCATAACTATTTCAGTTATGTAGACCTTAGTAGTATTACTTTTACAATTTTACTTAACAAAAATAGTTAGGTAGGTATCCTAAAAGGCGACTAATGGACTAAAGACTGCACATACATCCAACAGCTTAGAACGGCGATGGGCTCACCACCTGTCACGCTGAGCACATGTGCAGTCGCTAATTGGTGAAAAGTGGACTATGGCAGAGAACTAAGTGGGGGAGACTGTGATATTTAAAAATGTAAGTCCCAATTGTCCCCTCCACCGGTGACACGGGGGACAACTGGGAGATTTTTATAAAAAAGTCGCAGCTGTCCCCCAAGGGGACAAACGCCAGAGGGGACTACGGGGATACATTGCCGGTATTTACCTTGTTGCCGTAGCACTCGTCAGGGCCGTGGTGACAATTGAACTGCCATTTGCCATTCACGATTTCATGCTGAAATTATATAAAATTATTTATAGGTAAGTACACAAAACAGACAGGTATTTGTATTTAAAATAATTTACAATGCAATTCATAAGTACTTACTTAACATAAATTAACTCTTTGAAATAATTATTATTTAAACTTTACCCTTTACTAAATGACGTACCTACCTACTTATCGATGTTATTTATAGAATTTTAACGCAAATTTTGTTGCGAACAATTACAAATTGGAGAATATAGACAAATTTTTCCACTAGCAGGATTCATTATTGAAGTAGTAAACAGTAAAATTAAAATCTGCGAAAATTATGAAATATTGTTAAGGCTTTATTCTGTGGAATACACCCGATGGAAACACGATTTGATAAAGTTGGCTTGATAGAATAAATTCACAAAGTTACATATTTTTGTGCCATTTTATCTTCTTTTATAGGTTTTTTTCTTAAAATAGGTGATTTGATATTATAAATCATTTACGAAAATGAAGTTCAAAGATAACTTGAGGGATTAAACCGATCGTTTTTTATTTATTACATCTATCAATTTTTTTAAATATAAAAGGCGATTATTCGCGCCATATTCGCTGTTATACCCGTCCCTTACTGTTGTACCGTCGAGAGCGCGAGAGAAGCGCTCGAAATACCTCCCCGTAATTGGAAGAGCACCTGACGAAATATCAGAAGGGTGCAGGTTCGCATCTCGTGGACCTTCTTCAACATTTCCCAACCCTGGATACAATTATTGAACTGCAATACTCACGGTGCTCTTCCCGTACGGCACCATCTTGACCTTGACGACGCCGCGCAGGTCGCGCCACAGCGGCGCCAGCTGCTCCGTGATGAACCGCTTGCTGTCCGGGCACAGCGATTCGTAGTACACCGCGATCTTCACCTGCAGCGGGAGGGTACAAACATGTCAATGAGTGGGTACAGGAACATGTATACGGGCACAGTTGTTCATAGTACACAGCTATCTTCACCTGAAGCGAGAGGGTACAGAAATATTACACGGGTACACGAACATGTGTAAGAACACAGCGACCTGTAGTGCAGGTAGCGAGGGTACACGGATTATTCAATAGATGCACGAAATGTGTAAGGACCGTCGGTAGTCAAAGGTACGATAGAAGATTGGGTTAAATAAAACACGTGAGAAACTCTTCAAAGAATAACTTCACCTATCTTCGTTATTTCTCTTTTAACTTTTTGTTATCTCGCTGTCTGACAGAAAGTGTCACTCTAGCATTAAGGCCATCTTTTGTCCTAATACTAATTTCTTTGTGTGTTAAGTATTTTTCATTATTTTATCATCAATTTTATCTTTCATTCTTTTCATTCGTTCATTATTAATCTTTTATTAATACGTGTTAATGCGCCAGTGTTAGTTAGGTCGAACCTGAAACTCTTTGATATAAAACACTGTAGCAACAGATCACTGTCCGTAAAAACTACATATGTAGATACCTAATTATACATGAGGAAAAAAGTTGCTAAAATGCCTCAAATACTAAATCTATGTCATCACGCCAATCATCATTGATACTGCTCTTCGCCAACATTACTTTCACTTTCAAAGTGGTAATTCAAAGATCTCTAAATCAATAAAAAGTGCAAACTCGACTTCAAAACAGTGAATGCAGAAAGCGTCAGTCACCGTGGTGCGATACAGTACAGTTAGCAAATAATGTCGCCTACTCTAGCGGCCCGCATCGCCACTTCGTCCGCGTGAACAGCCTGTAGTTACCTCGTGACAGTCGATTCTTTATTTTTTTTCTCTCCGTAAGAACCATCCTCGTACTTCAAGGAATATTATAAAAAAAGAATTAGCGAAATCGGTTCAGCTGCTCTCGAGATTTGCGCTTAGCAATACATTCAGCGATTCATTTTTATATTATAGACTATCGGCCGCTGGCGTTTTCACCCGCCTGGTTTCCGTTCCCGTGGGAATATCGGGATAAAAAGTATTCTATGTGTCTATCCAGGTTATAAACTATATGTATGCCGAATGTCATCCAAATTCATTCAGTAGTTTTTACGTGAAGAAGTAACAAACATACACACTCACAAACTTTCGCCTTTATAATATTAGTGTGATTATGTCACAATAACTTAGCTAAAACTTTACTAGCTCCTTACCTAGGTATACCTTGTCTAAACTAAGATAAGAAGTTAAGATACCTTTGCTGGAAAATAACGTAACGTTAAAAAATGTCTACCTCAGTCCGTAGCTGCGTTGCCACTCCGCAACCAGCCGGATTGCGGAGGACATGGGTTCGATTCCCGCCTGAGGTAGAAGTTTTTAAACGTTTATTTGTCTTTGAATTTATATGAGCGTTATTAACGCAAATAATCAAATGTTACGTAGGAACCTTTACTGGGTTAATTTATCTAATATAAGTATATCGCAGGTAAATGAGGGTACTACCTCGAATATTCTTGTATATTACGTCTTTTTTCTAAAAATGTTTAGTGATATGACAAAATTTATTTAGTTTAGTAAATCAACATATCACTGACACTA
The DNA here is from genome assembly GCA_963921215.1 of Scoparia ambigualis. Classification (NCBI taxonomy): domain Eukaryota; kingdom Metazoa; phylum Arthropoda; class Insecta; order Lepidoptera; family Crambidae; genus Scoparia; species Scoparia ambigualis. The sequence goes on along the minus strand of OY992523.1, from coordinate 1,096,118 downwards.
TATTAGTATTTCATCATTCCGTGAAATCCCTAGTAGGTATCCTCATTTCCCTGCGACATATATAGGGTCTAACAATATCGAGAAGCAAACGTTTAAGGGGAGCCTCTATACATCACACTGAGCATGCTCATCAAATTTGGTCCAAAACTACAGGCTCGTTACCGAGATAATCAACAAAACATTATCATAATTCACCAAACAATACACCTTTTCCAAACCCGTACAGCTGTACTACACGCACACAAAGGTAGCCGAACATGCACACTGAACTCGGAGCACACTGACCTATTTTCTTATTGACGCTTAGTGTGCGTGTTAGTAAAGATACAGCACGTTTGATGATGTGCATTATTTTAATTGATTTAGTTTGTTAGAAAACATAACTTTGAAAATCACTATATAACTAGAGCCCATTTTTTGTCATTGTATTCAGAAAGATGTATAGATACCGCCCTTAAACGTTGGCTTATTGATTTTGTTAGACCCTGTATAAATAAAATCATTTGCCACGAATGTTTGTTCGCGAATCGCGCATCAATTTAAACGGCTGCATCTATTTAGCTATTCTTTGTGTTTGTATTAGCCAGGACAAGGTTTGTGAGAATTTTTTTTTCAATTGTAGGTACCTTGGACGAGGTCTTCACGGGGACGTAAATCGCTGGCGGGCCGCTAATGAATATAACTTAACAAGAGCCATCTACGATTTACCAAATTGCGTACAAAAACCTAAAACCCCCGCCGGGATATGAACCCGGCACCTCTGTGTGTGACCCCGTGTACTCACCTTGTCGTCGGGCTTCTTGTTCTTGGCCAGCGCGCCGCAGCACAGCGCCAGCATGCAGAATACTAGCAGGCTCTTCATCTTGTTCTGGAAACAAGATACATTTTACTTAGTATTTATTTTTATTATAGGTACAACGGGGAAGGGGAACTGGGGTAATATATGTTGGTAGCTAGATAAGCGGACTTCAATAATTAAAAAAATCATTCAAAATTGTTTATTTCTTTAACATACATTGGCTATCTTAAAATTAGGTTGATACTCTCTCGTAAGTATTATAAATAACAGTATTAACGGACTTAACATGCCTTGTCAACATGTTAAGGACAGACTTTTAGAAAAGGGCTATTACACTGTAAGCGATTACATCAATGACAAAAATGCATGGAATTATCATTCCTTTAGTTTCGCACACATTTGTTCTAATGCGTTCATAGTACCCGAGTAAAACTTTTAGATTCACTTTTGTTTTTATCTTTTATTTTATTATATTTTTGTTTTATGATTATTGATTGTATAATTTGGTAAAGACATAATGTTTTGTAAATGTCGTTACTTCTATATTATTATAAAGCTGTGGAGTTTCTTGTGCCCGTTCTTCTCCACAGCTAAAAGACTTCCTGAATGTTTCCTGTGCCTATCCAACCATTCACAAAAAAAATAATTGACGATTCAAAATGCTTATTTTAAGCTTACTGAATAAAGATATTTTGATTTTGACTTACTTACTACCTACCAACCAAACCAAGTACACAAAGATATACAATCGCTGGGAATCGACCTCTGGGTCCGAGCTGGATTAACCATTCTAGACCGCAGTGGCGAGTAAAGTTTGTTTAACTGTACCTACATCCAGACGTGTAGCTACCGCCCTATCAGCGGAATCCATTATACGGGCTAGAGGGGCCCCGAACGTGTGATAAAAAATATCTTAGGACTTCCATGGCACAGGAACACCTACCTATCAGACTTGTCATTACTGTCTATACCTAGAGGGCAGAAAATCTAGATAAACTGAAATCAGCACGAAATGGCCGGACAAGTGTACCGATTTGAATTGCTTGGCAGTGGCAGCTCCTGGGAGCGCTCCCCCTACCTTTTCGATACAGGACCGTCTACGGTAAGCTATACCACTGTTCTTATCTTATCTTAGAGGGGCCTGCCGAGGTACCTCTCTTACGTCGAGCTATCACGATCTTTTGTGCAACCCCAATGCCATAAGCTTGGCCAATGGCTTTGAGCGCGAAGAGCCTAAAATCTTTTGGCATCAATAGGCCGATCCCAGAAGACTCATTATTTTCCAGGCGAGTCACAGTCACACAATAGGTGTTGCATGAACGCCGTTCTCTCCACATGCCCGCATAAACTGTCTGATTGCTAGTTGCATTCAGTGGAGAATTGGTTTTGTGGCATAGATAGGTGTATGTTCAGTCAGGGCACCGCTAAATATTTTTTTTTATTTTTTTTTACTGCGACTTACGGACTAAAGACCGCAGCAGATACATGCAACAGCATAGAGCGGCGATGGACTCACCACCACGCTGAGCACATGTGCAGTCGCTATTTGGTGAAAAGTGGACTATGGTAGAGGACTGCTTTTGCTGTTCTCATTACCTAGTTAGTCAAAGGACTAACCCTTCGGGGATAATAGTTATGATTAACGTACCTAATCCTCAACCACTGAGGAAGTGTCTATCTTATCTCTAAAGTTGCATGCTAGTTGTTACGTTTGTAAAAACAGTAGGACGATTATACACTGAGGATAATGAATAAAGTATTTGGGAACAGTGGGATTCATAGATTTTATGTAGGTACATCCTTAGTTTGGACGGATGTACCTACCTATATGATTTTTATGAATCACTCCGGAGTTAAATACGTCAAGTGGATATGTCTGACCCTTGCACTGCGTCATTCATTAGACAATCAGTGATAACCAAACCTATTAATTTATTTATTTTAAACCACAAACACAAACTTTTAAATACCTACTTACAGTTCATTTTCCTGTTGCGTATAACTAGTTATCAGAAAGTAGGTTGGTATAAACTAGTTAATTTATAAAACTTTCAAGAAATAAGTAAGTAGGTAAGTAGGATATATACTTACCACCTATGTACTTTTAGTAAAATTCCCGTTGTTGGAATGAAAGAAAAAGTATTTGCAATAAAACGGTCTTGAGTAACAAAAGAATCTAAAGCAAATCGATGGTATACCTACCTACTATAAAGATAACTAGTCTCTTTGGTATCTTATCAATGCTCTGACTTAGATTGATTCAAGAATTAACTATAGAATTAGATAAATCTTTCATAATTTAGTTATTTTGGATCATGAGTTCAAACAAGTCGTGGTACAATCGATTATATACGAATTGAATACCTACTTACTTATCTAACTACCTACCTAGTTATTTTTGAATATTGTAATATATTTTTCAGAAGAGTACCTACCTACACCTACAACTTAGTTTGGGTAAAATTTAGGTTAAATTTCAATTCAGTTTTTAATGGCTGTCATATAATTAAAAAAAAGTCGACAGTCATAAAATTAGGTACAAATTCAAAGTCAAAATGTAAAAAATCTAATTACTTATATGGTAATTAGCACTTTGAATCGTGGTACACCATGCATGAAAGGTCATCTCTATATTACGACCTTTTTTAGATAATAGGTAATTTAGTAGGTATATCCATTCAATTTTATTACCTAATTAGCAAGAGCATACCAACCTACTAGGTAACTTATGTGGTTATTTACGCATTATCTTTAGATACCTAAAACCCTCGAACCGAGTCGCGTTAGCGGTGAAAGAATTCTACGAAAGCCGACTAACGGACTAAAGACTGCACATACATCCAACAGCATAGCGCGGGGAGATGGCTCACCACCTGTCACGCTGAGCACATGTGCAGTCGCTATTTGGTGAAAAGTGGACTATGGTAGAGGACTGCTTTTTCTGTCCTCATTGCCTAGCCTCTACGAATCTCGGTTTCCAAACCAATAAGCTAATTAAGCTGCAAAGTAAAAGTAAATGCATGCTGCACTACAAGTAAAACACAAACTTCGAAATAGAAGGTACTTAGGTACTTAGATATTTTTTAGAAAACATTTAAAATAACGTTTATTTAGCTGAATTATAGCGATTTGAAGCCCACGTTAGAAAGCTTAAAGTCGCAATTATCCAGCTAAATAAACGTTTTTTTTTTTATGTTTCTAAAGAGTATTTCGATCTCTGTATTTTATCCTAACATAAAAAGTTTAATTACAATTTGGACTTCCAAAAACAATGTCAAACAAACTTAAAATTGTTATTTTTAAACTACTTATATCTCACTTAACTCAGGCTTTTAATAAAAAATCTGACTTTAGATTAATAAATAGAATAGACATTTTGCTACCACGATCATTTATACAATCTCGTCAGGTTTTCAAATGTATGAGCCGGAGGCATTGTCCTTTAGACTTGGAAGTTTGTATGGGAAACCGAAATACGTAAATCCTAAACAAGCTGACAGTACCTACCTACAGTACCTACTTAGAGTATCAGATATCTACTTCTAATCTAAGCTACAGTACTTATAACTATTACCATAGACAAATTGCTATTACCAAATGCCTTGTGGATTTGTGTAAGTAACGAGTATAATGTATGAGTGTAGGCTTGTAGATACTTTGCTTCGTCATTAAGCAAAATGTTATTTAATTGCTACATAACGCCAAAGAACGGCGTGTTAAGTAACGACAGCGTTTTGAGGCCGCCCCACAATGGGCTGTGTGAATTTTCTCACATTGCGTTGCGAAAGTCTACAAATCATGGCTAAGAGTGTCTATAATAGCGCGTTGTTAAGGTTCAATATCATTTTTTAAATATATACTCCCCACTATATAAGGCGACTGCTAGCAACCGCAAGAAACTTCAAGGGCTGGTCAGTTCAAGTGTTTTAGACATGACAAAAACGACAAAAAAACAAATTCGTGCTTTTTTAATTTTTCTATAAATATTCATTTTATCAATTTTAATTAGATAGTCTTTGACTATCTAATTTATTTTAAAGCAATAAAATTAGTAAAATAACATGAAAAACAATAAAAAATAACGATTAATTACAACGCGCGCGCGGTGGCGGCCGTTGACCCGTCTGCGTCAGCTGGGCGATAAGTACCTACGTCAGTCTGCAATCTTTTTTGTCATGTATAAAACACTTGACCTGACAGCCCTTGAAGTTTCTTGCAGTTTCTAGCAGTCGCCTTATATTTACGCACTTTCAAGTTTTATTTTCGCGAGAAAATGTAGCCTTTAACCATTTCTTAGACCCACCCCATTTATAACTATAACAAAATTCACTAACATTAGTTAACCCGTGAAAGCATAAAACATACAAACTCACTTTCGCATTTATAATTTTATCATAATTTACATAAAAGTACTTAACTGATTTTAATCTTAATGTTATCATAGGTAGGCCTATGTGCAAAGTTTTGTTTTTGTTTTATTGTTTTTGTATGTCTATTGTTTATGTAGTTGTTTCGATAAAATTGATAATTTCAAAGCCAATGTTAGCCGTTATTGTTTAGACCACGATTTAGACACATAGTTTGGTTTACCGTCTAGTAATTACTCTTAATTATTTATTGTAACTTGTTTTGGCTGTATACCTACTGTTTTGTGTCTTTATTTTAGTACTTAAATTAATTAATTAATTAATTTCATTCATCTAATCCAGATCTCATAGGATGTAACAATTACAAATTCAAAGAGGTTTGGTGAGACAATGTTCCTTTGAAAATATAAGTAAAAAGCGTTGAAGAATTTCGACAGCTCAAACAATACGGTGGCGGAGAGCGGAGAGGTCACACAGCCGCCCTCAAGACTCGGGTTGGATTCCCATCTGAGGTGTAAGTACCTAAAGTCGTTATTCAACGTTTCACCATCATTATTCAGTTTAAAAAGCTACAATCATTGAATAATTGTTAATAATTTTCATCCCACACACCACTGTGTGGGAAGAAAATGTAATTTCATCACTAGGTACAAAAAGTTGTGACATTTCACAGATAACGTCTAATTTAGTCACTTCGTCATTTTTGGGCTGTAATATTATAAAAAGGTGAAGTTTGGATTCGTGTCGCCTAGCCACTCATTAAAAGAATACACTAACTAGTTTTCCCTTGAGTGTCGTAAACGGCGACTAACGGACTAAAGACTGGACATACATCCAACAGCATAGAGCGGCGATAGGCTCGCCATCTGTCATGCTTAGCACATGTGCAGTCGCTATTTGGTGAAAAGTGGTCTATGGCAGAATAGAATATCATTTCAGAAAGCTCGAATGTGATTCGAACCTATGACCTTTGGATTGCCGGTCCACTGCTCTAACCGCTGAGCTACCGAGACCCCAGAAGACATGCATGATGGTATGATCGATTTTTTTTAAAACACTTCTTCGAGGAGTCTCTAGACTTGAGGTTGTATGTGGCGCGGGCTTTTGCTCTTTTGTTATTGGATGTTATACTAGTTGGTTCATTGAACACGTGATCTAAATGAAATGATATAAATAAGTTCATGAATCTACTGGACATAGAACATCGGTTCAAAATGTTAACATTAAAATCTCCACATACTACTACTCTTACATTTTACATATTATTATGATTTTTAAAACATCTTCCTTATCGGACTCAGACAGTGGGTAATTTCCAGATAGAGGTCTGTACAATGATATTATAAATGGGTCTGTATACACATATTACAACTTTAATTATATCTTAATTAATGGCTATCGCGTGTAGCAATAAGCCAATTTCAAGTGGTTTAATTTTTTTAAGTACCTATATTTAGTATTGTATGGTAGATAGAAATAAAATGGAGTCTCACAACATGTGTTGTTGCTAAAAGAACACGCGAGAAACTCCCACATACAACAATATCATCTAATTCGACACTTAAGACAATTCAACTTAGATTAAAACAAAAAGGGAAGATACGGCATGCTCCTACTTGTAGTCATTCAAAATATAGTCCTAATCAACTACTTAAGCAAACACTCACACACGCACACCTATAAAGTGTAAATCGAGCGAGCGAGACAAAGCGGTAAGTTTCAACGTCAGCGCGAGGGAGTCAGCGAGTAGCGCGTTGACGTCTCGGTCGCTTCGCAACAGACGAGTACGTACGACCGATTCCGACGCCACTGCGGAGTAACGTCTTTCTCTTTTTCACACAGTAGAATATCTGCAATAGGGCGATGTAGCCTGTTCGCTCGGCAAATTGTGACTGAAGTGAAATTGTGCCTGTAGGCATAATTTTGGCGGCTCACTCACGAGACGCCAATGCAGTATCTCCCTTTTTTGTTTTAATCTAAGCAATTCAATAGTTCGTTCCATGATAGTGCAATCACGTCTATACGTTCTTTCACTTTTAAATTATTATTAATAATAATTAAAGAGCTGCCTCATAAGGCTGACATTCTACAAAACGAACTGACAATTCTGTAGTTTTCTAAGTTCGTTATTAATTCATAATGTTTGAGCCAATGCTCGGTAATACATAAAATGTCAATTTTAAAAGAAAGTAAAAATAAATTAAATTTAAACTCTTTGCCAGAAAAGCCTTGTATGTTCTGATGAACAATGTTAAAGGCAGTTTGAATTTTATTTTGTCAATCAATCAATGTCAAAACAATTGAATAAATATACAAACGAGTTATATGTCAATAAGAATCAGAATAATATTTGATAATCTAGTATTGTATACAGAGGACTAAATATATAATATACTGCAGGTATTTAGGGTGTCCAACGGATGCCACACGGAGGGAAAGTACCTACCTACCTAAAATATTGTAGATGGAACCTTTTCTTGAAAGAAGACTTTATTGTAATTTTAAAAACAATAGGAATTGCATTTAATTATTTTTTATAATTATCTGAACATTAGGTATGTATTCTATGCCTGAACCGGGAATCGAAACTACGAAATATAAAAAGTCACCTGTATTTTTACCATACCGATCAAAATGGTCAATAACAAGGATTTTCGACTTTGACATTTTTGTCGGTAACAAAACGCAACCTTTAACGCGTTACATAAAGCACACTTTTAATCTAAGATGGCACAGAATAAATATCTACTTACTTATTTATTCTGCGTCTATAGAGAATGGTAGGTACAATTCATAATAATAACGAATATTATCCCCGAAGGGTCAGTCAACAGTCCGCTACTTTTCACCAAATAGCGACTGCACATGTACTCAGCGTGACAGGTAGTGAGCCCATCGTTGCTCTAAGCGGAGGATGTACTATCCACAAAATCTGGGCTATTTTCATTTGCATTTGTCCTGTCCCAAAATCCTTTTTAAACTTTTGCTACAACATCTCTCTATTAACTCAAAAAATCATAAAATTGTGAAGAAAGTCAAGATGTTCAAAAAGCGACGTTTTGTTTGTCGTTAATCAATAAAAACAAAAGGCGGAACGGGGTATGGCATAGAATAATAACTAAATCATTATTCTGAGGGGTATGGCCACCACATGTCAACAATTTATTTCTTTTAAATAATCGGTTTGTCGTCATTGGTCAATGGTAAACAAAGGGCGGGACGAACTATTTTATGTTTATTTTATTTTATTTGGGATAACAAACAGTTATACAATATATATAAGTATACAAACTTATTACTGTATCCAACAACGGTATCCACAGATTACCTTTAGGTTTGGAGCGTACTGCGTAGGTACTTTAAAAATTAATGAGTTTATTAAAACTTTGTAATTAACGATAATTAAATAATAAAGCTAGTTTCAGCATGAAATGGTACACATTAAAAATAAAAAATAAAAAAAAAATTGGGTAGGTTGTTGAATGTCAAGGCTCGTAGGTATGTAAGATATTTTGAGGTAAAAGAAAGTTTCAATTCATAGTCTGGTATGGTAAGTTGGGAATTACGGGTTTAAACGATAATTATATTGTGCTTGGGCTGGGTATAAGTGTAATTGAATAACTATGGTCATCTTGTGCAAGCAAAATTGTTTTGTTGATAGTATGTGCAGTGTTTAGTCCGTTAGTCGCCTTTTACGACACCCAAGGGAAGAGAGAGGTTGGTAGTATTCTTTCACCGCTACCGCGACACAGTTACCGGAGACGGTGAATGGTGATGCGTGCAAACTCCTTTTTGTACACAATTGTGGCGGGAAATCGCAGTTAGCTAGTCTATGGTAAATGGTAATGGCCGATCGAGAAACAAAGAGGTGAAATGCCGCGTCCAAACAAGACTCTCTCTTGCTTTCACATATGGTCAGTAATGCTAATGTTACTACGCATGGGCCAAGTGCTGACCTCACGTCCCAAGTTAGAAGAGGTTATACATCCATAATAGAGTTAGGCTTTTTGATTGCGTGTCCGGCAAAAATAAACGGTGTCCGGCTTGTCCGGCTTCTGTTAGTTAGCTTCTTCTTCTGTGTTCTTTTTTACATTTCGCAAACGAGCGAGCGCGAGACGTTTCTATATAGGTAGTTTACACTCAAATGTTATTATAGCATTCCTTCTAACAACTAAAGCAGTTGTTATTCTGAGTTGAGAATTAAATTTTTACTGATGACTTTATTTGACTGATTAATAATAAAGTACATACTGATTTGGCATTCGATTTTATTTATATTTCGTTAGAATTTAACAAGATTTAAATGATAAGACTTTAAACTATCGCGTTGCATTGCATTAAAACTGATTTAACGGGACCTAACACGATTAATTTTGTAAGTTAGTACCTTAGATTAAAACAAAAAGGGAAGATACGGCATGCTCCTACTTGTAGTCATTCAAAATATAGTCCTACTCAACTACATAAGCAAACACTCACACACGCATACCCATAAAGTGTAAATCAAGCGAACGAGACAAAGCAGTAAGTTTTAAACGTCAGCGCGAGGGAGTCAGCGAGTAGCGCGTTGACGTCTCGGTCGCTTCGCAACAGACGAGTACGTACGACCGATTCCGACGCCACTGCGGAGTAGCGTCTTTCTCTTTTTCACACAGTAGAATATCTGCAATAGGGCGATGTAGCCTGTTCGCTCGGCAAATTGTGACTGAAGTGAAATTGTGCCTTTAGGCCTAAATTTGGCGGCTCACTCACGAGACGCTAATGCCGTATCTTCCCTTTTTGTTTTAATCTAAGGTTAGTACATATCTACTTACTGCTTGACGTTTCGGCCGCGATGCTGCGGCCGTGGTCACAAGCGTGCTCTCAGTTTTAAATGGTAATAATTAAAAAATTTTGATATTAACATAATTATTTTTTTGAAATTAAACACTTTTAACGGATTAACTCGCGTTTAATTTACTATTTACATAGTTTTTTATATTATCCTGACTTACAGGTCTCCCTGTAAGTTAAACGCGATTTTAAATAGTAAATTAAACGTGAGTTAATCCGTAAAAAGTGTTTCATTTCAATGTGTAGTGCTCGCTTTAACCTCAAAAAACAATTCTTTTTTTGATCGTATACTGAGACACAAAATCGTCAATAACGTAGGGTGTCCGGCCTTTTTCCCAAATGTCCGGCCAAACAGGGCCCTGATTCTGTATCGCAATCTATAGATTCCACACCTAAACCTTACCGCGCACAAACGTCAAACGCATACGTTTTTGGGAAGATATCGTAACTTTTTAAGGAATTAACGTGGTTTTGAAACAAGGAATCGTTACAGAATACGGGCCCTGGCTGGTCTGTCCGGCTATTATTTTTGGCGACCTGGCAAGCCTACATACACCCCTCAGAATAATAACTAAAACATAGTAGTCCAAATAACACTCGTATAGTTGTCCTACTTTTTCAAATTGGCCATAAACATTAAAAGAAAAGAGACAAAATAAGTTGCTAAAACGTCAAAGATAAAAAAACCTGTCACCATTTATGACATATATCCATGAAGTTATCTATAACTTCTTGCTTATATCCATACCGAATTCAAAAGCGACTGGTGACCAAACAGAGTGCCCACTGAAATGTCATAGCACTCCTATGCTTAAGCTATTGTTCTGAGCTACGATCCGACTCCTGACTGACACATTGTTTGCTCTGTCTACTCTCTCTTAGTTTTTTTTATTCGTCCCTGTTTAATAATATTAGTCCCCGACTCCTACAGGAGTTCAATTTTAACATCCCTTCTAAGCTGCCTCGTCCCTCCAAGTTCAACACTTTTACTCAATTTTCTGCCATGAATAGGATGCAAAATCAGTAAGTATAACCTTATTTCTAAAAATAAATATGTCGACATTTTTTCTTACAGTTTAGATAAATTCAGGCGTCACATAATGGACACATTTAGTTTAGGTCTGCTGAATTTAATACATTAAAATGTATGTTTCGTATTGATGGTCTCAAATGCTTATTTTGAATATTGAATGTGTTTATTTTTAGATTAAGTTAGTTAGTATTTTTCTAATGTTTTTTCGTTCTTCGTTCATGCCGTGGTAACCTATAATTGAGACAGCATTTAGTTATGAGTCAATCAATTGTATTCTTTACTTTTTAATGTAGGTATGTCTTGTTGGTTGCTCTACTTAAAAAAAATAAAATCCATCTACTGTCTTCGGACATTACTCTTACTAACTCCAAAACCGACTCGGTGGCCGAGTGTCCAAATGTTTGGTTCGATATTCGGAGGTTTTGGGTTCGATTCCCAGGTCGGGCAAAGTGTATTTCGGATTTTTTAAAGATAGGTAACTAAATAATTTTGCGAACTTTAAATTGGTAAAATTATAATGGTATCATGGTATCATTATAACCGGGATAAAAAGTATCCTATGTGTTAATCCAGATATTATAAACTATCTGTTTGCCGAATTTCATCCAAATCCAATAAGTAGTTTTTACGTGAAACAGTAACAAACATCCATCCAAACTTACAAACTTTCACGTTTATAATATTAGTAGGATATACTGCAAGCATTCGCCAAATGTCTATATATAGACTTGTCTACCAAATGACTTTTGTCAAACGCTAACGAATCGACATGGAGCGTGTGCCGCTTGTCTAGGGGGCTGAGCAGGGGGGTTACTCTCGAACGCAAACTCAATCTTAATACAATTCCAATGCTTTTAATATGTATCGATATTGAGATAAGTAAAGATAATTCCGGAACGCCATCTCGATAATAATTTGTTCAATCAATTTCCAAGCAATTTAATTCCAATGTGGCGCTATTGTCGCTTACAAAAGCGCCATTTGACATTTTTTAGATTTGTGATTGGAAATTGATTAATGCAATTCTGTTTCAAGAGTAGCCTGCCAGGTGCGATGTTTTCAGTTTGCAGCTATGTCTAACAAAGGTTTGCAATGACCAGTTTTCACACACTTATCTCAGCAATTAAACGTTATTACGATTACAAAACAATTAACATAGCCGCTCCAAGAGAAACGCGTTATTCTAGGATAGTGGACATTAAATCATGGCTGCTAACATCATAAACAATATTAATTACAAGCTGTACACGGCATGCATGGAAATTGCACGTTTTTTTAGGACAGGAACCCTCGCGGGCGTCCTCAGAACACCCTACCAAAGTTTCATCATATATACATACATACATATCTTTTATACCGTCAGGGATCTAAGTAATTGAAAGGTTCGCGGAAAACTTTTGCACGCACTTAAAAACAAGAAAAAAATAGCTAAAAAAACAGAAAGACGTAGGTACCTACATAATTAAGGCAGTAAAGTCTTGTTGTCACTCATTATTCATTAAGTGGGCATTAAAACTAATTGCAAATTCATTGTCTTTAAATATTTGAGCATTAAATTTGTGTGCATCATTGACGAAACTAATTTTTTTCTATTGTAGAATGTTGTTTACATTGTCTGTGGTTTAGTTTTTTTCCCACGATTGGTTATGTTTATGACACACGCTCGAATGCAAACGAAGCGATTATTATGCGCTGTGCAGCCTGTACACATTTGTATAGGTACTATCAACAAAATCTGCCGTATGACACCTTAAGGGCCATTTTCATTTGCCGTTGTCCTGTCCCAACATCCTTTTTAAACTTTTGCTACAACATCCCTCTATTAACTCAAAAATCATAGAATTGTGAAGACAGTCAAGATAAAATGGGAAGTTTTGTTTGTTGAGTTCTTATTCAATGAAAACAAAAGGCAGAACGGGGTATGGCTACCACTTGCCAACAATTTATTTCTTTTAAATAAACGGTTCGTCGTCATTGGTCAATGTTATACAAAGGGCGGAACTATGGTCATCTTGTGCAAGCAATATTTTTTAAATTGATACTGCATCATTGAGGTAAATAAACTAGAGAAGACGTCCCATACAAATCATACAATAAATGTGCACAGCTAGATGACAGCGGGCATCTAGTGCGTGGTGCGTTGCGGGCACGACACAATAATACTTGTACCGTGGTGCGGGGCTTAGTTGTCATCTTCTGCACAAAACAGAAATATTGTTACTCTATGCATTTTACCGAAACATGGCCGCCGCTTCATGTCACGGCGATTTGATAAAATAATTAGTCAAATGCATGTCATATCGATAATTTAGTACGTATTTCCAGGTGAAAAGTGATTCCTTTGGTTTTATTTGTATTTCCTGAGTTGTTTAAACAGAACCTACCTTAGCACACATAAAGGCATATTTTAATAAAATAGAACACAGAATGCACACGTATTGTTGCGTCTAGCGCCTGCCACATACTAATATACTTAGTTAGAGCGAGCTGGCTTTAACGCGTGTTATAAACAATCTGGGCCCTGTTTAATAAAGCTGACAATCCGACATATATGTCAAAAAACGACAAAATTGTAGAATTGTCGCGCTTAGGCTGTTACAAATATGTCAAAAATCGACAGGTGAAATCTTGACATATTTGTCATTGAAAAAGCGTTTATTAAAACTTTAACACTGTCAAAAAACCACAGTCAAATTATTTCTGACAATTGTCGGTGACAATTGTCGGATTGTCGTGACAATTATGTCGACTTTTGACATATTTGCAAATAATTTTGTTATATGAAGCTAAATGAGGGTAAAATAGAAAAAATATTACCACAGTAAAAGATAAATAAATTACTGGTGCATCTTCGATTGTTCGTTTTGATGGCGTGTAAAATGGAAATGCACAAAAAAAATTACTATTTTGGGGCTTATTTATGAAAACAGGGATATACTCTTTGGGAAGTTTAGTGACCAATTGACCTATGATATAAAAATATAAAAATGGAAAGCAAAAGCCGAACAATTAATAGCATTAGGTATAATCAATTAAACTGGAAGTTTTAATTGTAATAAATACTTTCTTGAACCTTCAAAGTTCAAAATATGATTTCTCGACAGAGGGTAACGGTCCTGTCAGAAATGTCGGACAATTTTACAAATATGTCAATATGTCATGACAATTTTATGTTTTATAGAGCATATTCGACAAGTTTTTCACGACAAATTGTCACCTGTCACCTGTCGCTTAAAAAGCTTTATTAAACAGAAAAATGTCGGATTGTCGCGACAATTCGACATATTTGTGAATTTCCCACCATGACCATTATGTCGCCTGTCAGTTTTATTAAACAGAAAAATTGTCAAATTGTCACTTTTTGACATATGTCGACTTGTCGGATTGTCAGCTTTATTAAACAGGGCCTGGTTGACACGTCTTCTCTAGTACGTAGTACATTATAACTCAATGTGCTGCATCGGTTTTGTTGAGTACGTGTTGTATGTATAGAATAATAAATAGTAGGTATATAGGTAGGTATGTGAGCTGTGTTGGCGACTTATTATTAAATATTACTGTGTCGCTAAAAGCCACCGCACACACGATACTTTTAGCATCGGCGATCGGCGATTTAGCGACTGGCATCGCGTTCTGGCGACTCTCTGCATTCGATTGCAGTATCGGAATCGAGATTTATAGCGATTCAGTCGCTGCATTCAGGTTTAAAAAAGCGTCTAAATCGCCGATCGCCGCTCCTAAAAGTAGCGTGTCTGCTCTGGCCCAAATGAGAGAAAATAAATATAAATCTACACTAATATATTCTGACAGGTATGAAGTAAAGTTTGTCAAATCAAATCATAATCTCTATAATCATGTAAACTTAGAGCATTTTTGAATCGTCTAACAATATTACTTTATTCTCTTTATGGATGGGTAGGCAAACTGTAATTTGCTAGTTTGGTTGAAGCATAGACAATTAACAGGCACTATTAGTTTTTAGTCAGACCGTACCCACAACTAGGAGTTTTCTTTATAATTTCGATGTAGGTGGAGTAAGGATTACATGTGGAATGAGTAAGGAATTCAAAATTAAAATATTGCTGTGGGTTGAGTAAGGAATAGAAATGGGATGAGTAAGAAAAAAAATAAATAGTGGGTTGAGTTCCTGTGGGTTGAATACGGAACAACCCAAAATGAGATAAATATCCTCCTTGGATGAAGGAAGGGAGGTAATCTCCGAAATCACTTATTTCACTACAGTGGACATGGGTTCAAAGAATTTATTTTCATAAAAACAAAAAAAAATGTTTATGTACATAAAATGAGAGCTTTAAATAAAAATAAAAAGACATTGGCTGTATATTATTATTACCTATCACGTTAATTTAAGCTCAGCTCAGCAGTTAAATGGACTAAGTGACAATTCGGACACTTTAAATTCGGACACAGTTGACACTTTTTAATTTTTATAATTTTTTATCAGACGATTCGGACCCAACAAAAATAGCTGCTTTCTTTACATTAATTTTAAGAAAATTTACTATAGTAAAAAACATTATAATTAGAAGCTTTTTAATCTGACTGTACTGAACAGCTCCAATAATTTAAGAGTGTTCGAATCCTCAGTGAAAAAATAATAAAAATAAAATTAGTCGTTAAATGTCGTAATACCATAGACACAATATAAATGAAATTGTTAGCAACTAGGAGTCTTCCTGACAGACATAAGAGGATATTTCAGGGTTTTTCGTGGAGACAATTTGGCAACGTAAGTCGACTAAAAGTAACTACCTATTAAAACAAAAAGTATGTACCTACGTGTATGTATATCGGATACATATGTATCGGATAGCATAGCACAAACACGGTTGATTTTACGGCCAGTACTTAGCTACCGATATACGTGAGTACCTATTGATGTAAGCCAGTAATGAGGTCAAGGTTCCATTTGTATGCGGACTTATGTATGGTTGTGCAATGGGTGAGGAATGCAGTTCCTACTAAAAGAAAAAATTATTATACCGTATCGTATAGCGGTGAAAGAATCTACCACCCCCTCTCTTCCCTTGGGTGTCGTAAAAGGCGACTAACGGACTAAAGACTGCACATACATCCAACAGCATGGAGCGGCGATGGACTCACCACCTGTCACGCTGAACACATGTGCAGTCGCTATTTGGTGAAAAGAGGACTGCTTTTGCGGTCCTCATTGGATAGTCTCTTACTAACCCTTCGGAGATAAAAGTCATTATTGTATATTTGTATGTTAGTATGTATTATATACGGCAGCGCTTTTTATAACTGAGCTTACAAGCACACTAAAAACCTAAATTAAACTAGGGCCTATACTAGGACCAAATGTATACCATGAAGAATGTTTGTAATAAATCATTCGTCACTCGGATATTTTCTTTTCTTGAAATTTACGAGAAAACTACAGTAACAAATTTCAAAAAATACTTAGGTCACTCGGATTTCTTCTTTTTCTTGAAATTTACCAGATAACCACTAACAATGGCGTCTTTCTTTCAAAAAGCAGTAACAACCCGAGAACGACTACTTAATTACACAAATAATTTTGTTTACAAACATTCTTATTTGTCGAATTTGGCAAAAGTCAAGTAAAGACGCCTTCCGACTCGGGAGCTTCAGTTCTTATGCCTGATGTCCTGTGAATCCACGGAAAACATAGCAATGCTAAACAACGGGCAATACAGCAGAAAGCTAATATAAAAAAACCTCAATTCTGTATGAGTTCAGACAACATAACATTTACCTAGTTCCTGTTTAAGAGACAATTGAACTTGCCCTATGCCACACACTACTACTAATAAATAAACCGTATTACTTACTTACCAGTCTTACTTTGTTCACAAGCCATTTTATACAAAGCAACATTGTTTTTAAACATAAAACTTTTTTTTTAAAGTATTCCTAATAACAACTCAACACATATCTGTCTATCTAAGTTAACACTTCGTTATTAAAGAAAAAAAGGTTTTATACAAAACACACCAAAAAATAAATCTAACCAAAAAAAGTTAAAATGGCGGCACTAGAAGAAGATACAAAAATATCGCTCTGATGCTTGCTCTGAAGACTTCAAACCGAAAACAAATAAGTAAGTTAGCCCAATTTAATAATTAAAATAAATGTGGAGCAGTATTTTAAATTGTCACATGTGTTGTTATTGAATACATTCATTGTACACTGCAGTACAGACGTCTTACATTACATTAGTGTGCTATCGGGTGCGATGACTTATTTACTGACCTTTTCAATCGATAAAACAAATAGGTAGGTAATATTAAACTCGTAACTCGTAAACAATACGAATCGAACTGTTATATTGTCACGTCATTAACGTCAGCGTATCGCCCATTGTTAGGCGACTTCCATATTACAAAAAGCAAGGGAATCCCAAAATTCACCATGTTATCTTTTTTTATCAATAACAGGGAAGCGATTGCCTTCTTCTCACCGGCCAAAGGTGGAAGCGCGCGAACCCGCAATCCTCAACCACTGAGGAACTGGCTATCTCATCTCTAAACTGTCGAAACACAACAATGCTATAAACACCGTTGTTATGGCGACATACTTAGATAACATGGTGGAGGCTAGCCAGGCGGACTTAACAGCCCTACCACCAACCAAACCAAGCACACAAAGACGTAACCCCGCTGACAATCAAATCCGGGACCTCTGGTTTTAAGAGAGAGAGAGAGAGAGAGACATTTATTGACAAACAGAAAAAAAAACATACATAAAAAAAGACAATTGTCAATCAGGACCCCGCGCAGGTAAGACCGGTGGCGTAGAAAACTGTTTTAATTTTGTCATCATCATCAGCTCATTGCATTGCTGAGCCCAGCCATATTGTTTTTGTTGTACATACATAAATGTATACGAGATATTAATAAAAAATCTATTTCCGAAATGTTTACGTGCGTATTATTTCAAAACGGCTATTTGGGTAATTCTTTGTTTGTTGTGTTCGTAATTGTCAGCAGGACTAGGTTAGTGTGAATTGTTTTTTTGGAAACTTGTCACAGAATACAGGGCGTTCACGTAGACGAAGTCGTAAATATAAAATATAGTATAGGAACATCGGGCTATAGGCATATACATAACATAACCTACCGCTTTCCTATGACAACAACCGGGGCCAAAGAGATAAGGCGTTGATAACACCCTGATGCGATTTTTACACAAACATGTTTTGTGTAAAGTGTTATGCAAAGAAAAAATATGTTGTCTTTAAAATTATAAATAGAAATCAATCAGCACGATTGTTATTAAAGTCCGCACACCACTTCCGAATGGCTGCACATAGGATTTAGCAAATTCTTTTTTTTTTGGGTATGACATTTTTCATTTTTCTCTTAAATAATGGCTTCGTGCGATCAGCACACTTAGCCACTGTCAAGTTTTTAATAGTAATTATTATTTTCTTTACACTAAGTGGATGATAATGAGTGAGAATAAACGTTAGGTAAATGATTTTCCCCCAAACCCCTCGAGACTCAATAAAGCTGTGGGACTTTATTGAGGTCTCACACGGACTTCTTGAGAGAATTTGAAAAGTGATGTTGCACTGTTTTGTTTTATTTGCCAACACTCATGCACGTTCACGAACACTTAATAGTAAATAATCCACCATTATTTCATTGATATTCGACAAAACACAAATTATAGAAAGTAATACATAACTGCAAAAATGACGCTTCACTTTCCCGCCAAGAACCCTGTAGGTATGACATTTTCGTGACAAGGTTTGCACATTTTTTTTTATTCGTCACGTGATACTGGGTGAGGGAGCCGGGACACTTAATATCAATAAATATGTTATTATATAAATATGCCTTCTGAAGCAATAAATACGTTGTTGTACTATAAACTAATAGTGGCAGTCTCGTAAATTGAAGAAGGTTAAAAATCCTCCGAAAGTTTTTTTTTGTCAATTGGCAGACATCTTGAGTTACCATTCCCAACGCATAACGACAGAACAAAGAAGCTAGCAGCCCTTCCAGCATCCAAAACAAAGTTTAATATACAAATGTGGCACATACTTACTTCACTTTGAACTTGGTACTTCATTTTGAAACCACCGCTAGACATCTAGCCACCCAACCCCCTGCTGGGTTATGTATAGGACATCAAAACTTAAACTAAGTAAGTAATCGTTACTAAGATTACTATCTATTACAGAGAAACGGGTTAAAATTTTCAAGCATAACATAAGTGCAAAACTTCCATGTTTACCATTATTATTACAGGAAAATCCAGATGCTCTTTACAAGCTTTTTTTGATCTTATAAACGGTTAATATTTCAATGAAATTTGGGGATTGGGCTACAGCTGGTTTGCATAAAAGTAGGGCTAAGTTGTATGACTTATATGAGCAGAAAAAATATAATAATAGTCCAAGTTTTCTAGAGTATATCAAAAAGTATTCGAAAACTTTTAGGAAGGCTTGTGCATGTGCCAAGTCATTATGTATTAGTGACAAAATTAAAAAGTCTGATAACAAAATAAATGCAACATGGAACTGTATTAACCGCGAAACTGGTAAATAAAGCCACGTGATACTAAGTTTTCTTTAAGAATAGGCAATAGCATTTTAAATGAAGACAATAAAGTTGCTGATGCTTTTGAACAGTTTTGTACAAATATACCAATTGCCACAACTATTTCACTCAACTTTTCAACAGCAATGCAGAAATCCTATGCCTATCCTATCCATAAAAGTTAAATTAAATTTAGACGATTCAAAATGCTTACTGAATAAAGAAATTTTGATTTTGACTTTGATTTTGATCACTATACTTATTTTGATCAAACCTTTTTTCGTCTAAACTGCAAAATTATCCTTGTTTTTCTTGCCATTGTAGTTTATTTATAAAACTACCAAGTTTCATTAAATTTAGAAAGAAACATTAATACCCCTGGGGCTAGGAGGCTGGCGTGGTAATTTATATAAGTATATTAAAAGTTACGCTCGTTTGATGGAGAATGACAGTCCTTTATCAATATCGACCTTGATACTACTGTTTTACATTGCTGCGTTCCGGTTTGAAGGCCTATAGAATAGGTTCTGTATTAAATGGTGCTACATGCAGTGCAAATGCATTATAGAAGCATAAAAGCTGAAGCACCAAGGTCGGCCCACCGCGCGACGCTCTCGGTGTCGCGCGTCCGTGGGACACGGTCACTTTCTATCGGCTAATGGCTTACTTGTTTTCCGGCGCAATAACAGATTTGAACTCCTATTTTTATTTTATAACTTTCATTATGCCGGATGTTCAGGAGTTATTGTTAAATATTTTCTTTGTTAATAATAATTGACGAAAACATTTTTCCAACCCCTTTGAGTTTCTGTAAAGATACTTACTAAAGATGTGTGTGGATCTATTGTTTTTTTTTACCTATGACTTCTTCGACAGTTTTTGAAAAATTTTCTTTTCACGTTTTTTGGTAACACTCGTGTACGTTCAAGGACACCTAAATCGGATAATTTGTGATCCATCAATAATCTATCAATCTTCAAACCGTCAACACGCAGATTTCCAAGGATAATCAAAAAACAAACACAAACAAACAATTATTATTATACATCCTTACATCTACTCGATAAAACAAACACTTTTATAAAAAAACAGCAAACATGGCGCTTCATTTTCCCGCGAAGGAAGTCCTGCCAACTGTTTTACTGTATTTTTTAATTTATTATCATCATTACCATATTAACTATTTTTAGACAAGATGGAGGCACAAAAGGCTATTGACCTAATGTTTGAATAATTTTATTCATTTCAAAACCCGATTTCGCCGTGATTTACCGTTTGCTAATTTTGAGTCTATTTTCGTGATAACGGCGTTAGCACTGTTGCTAAAGCGTTGGCAATCGAGAGAGTTCAGCAACTATAGCATATCTGGGCAGCGGATGGGCGACCAAATTATGCCTAATTCAACTTAATTGACTTTATACGTACTTAATAATTATAATCCCGACTATTATCCCCGAAGGGTTAGTCAGAGACCAGGCTATGAGGACAGCAAAAGCAGTCCTCTACCATAGTCCATTTTTCACTAAATAGCTACTGCACTTGTGCTCAAGAGTGACAAGTGGTGAACCCATCGCCGCTCTATGCTGTTGGATGTATGTGCAGTTTTTAGCCCGTTAGTCGCCTTTTACGACACTCAAGGGAAGAGAGAAGGTGGTGTATTCTTACACCGCTACACGACACGGTAATTGACTTTATAGAAATTATATGGAATAGTTGAATGTCCCGCAGACTTTCATTCCGCACTACAGCTAGGGTGGGCTGGAAGAGATCTCTCGTAGACATGGGATGTGTTTCAAATTTTCAATGTGTGTTCTCTATTTATACCGGGTTATTGGAAATATGTAGCGATCCCTTTAAGGGATGATAGTGGAGATCAATAGCTATCAAATTGCCCTCGGGTAGATGGGGCAAAAATGTACCGATTAAGATAAGTTGGGTCAGGCTACATCAAAGTGGATTAAAAAAGAAATTTACGTATTTAATGGTTGTTTTTGTGTGTGTTTGCACTCTACTACGTTAAAAAGGAACAGGAATTTAAAAAGAAGATATTTTTTTATTCGGTACATTTTTGCCCCATCTACCCTAGGGCAATTTGATAGCTAACGATCTCTACTATCACCCCATAAAGGGATCGCTACGGATTTTCAATGGCCCCGTATAAATAAAAATGAAACAACAAATGTGTTGCTAAGCGCAAAACTCGAGAATGGTTCGACTGATTTGACTGATTGTTTTTGTGTGTTGTTTTGTTGATCAGGACAAGGTTTAGAAGAAAAACCGTTTTTGGAATTGGGTCACGGGGGGTAATCACGCGGACGAAGTCACGGACGCATGTGTACAATAAAGGATTAAAAAAGAAAACTAGACGAAGAAAGTCAAAGTCAAAGTCAAATTATTTATTCAATGTAAACCTTTACAGGCACTTATTGACGTCAATACTAATAATAATAAAAAAACAGTTAACTAACTTATAGTTAAGACTTAATAACTTTCGAGCTATTATAGTAGAAAGACAAGACATGAAAATATTTAGCATTTGTAATGCTTTGAATGAACATTGCCGTTGGTTTTCTCGTTTGCTGGCGTAATATGGCAGTTGTATGTACACCAATGGCTAATATATGGCTATGGTACTCACTAGGACTGGTACTAATTAATGTTGTTTGCTGGAAATAAATTCCTTTCGACCGAATATGTATGTTACAGCGTATCTAATATATTATTTTTGAATGTCGTCCTACTAATATTTATAAACGCGAAAGTATGAATGGATGTTTGTTACTCTTTGACGTAAAAACTACTGAATGGATTTGGATGAAATTCGGCATACAGTTAGTTTATAACCTGGATTAATACATAGGATACTTTTTATCCCGATATTCCCATGGGAACGGGAATCACGCGTTAAACCATCAGTCAAACCGCGAGCGGCCGCTAGTTGTTAATAATTTATGTCAGGCAAAATGTATTTATGGATTGATAATAATAATACCTGAAGTCTCATAGCACATCATTACTTTGTTATAAATTAACAGACAAAAACCATGTTATCCGTTCGTTATGACCAGGTCAATAAGACATATCTACGGGCGCCATTTTAATAATTATAAACAAACTATTAATAAAAGAGATCGTTAACCTATCTCTGGTTACAATTATCACGAGGTCAGATAAATCGGTCAGAGGTCGCATATTAAATGCAATTGACCTCCTTCTGTCAATTTAACGGCATACAGTCCTTAATTGCGAACTAAGTATATCTTGGGCCGGAGAGCTAAGTTCCATGTCAGATTTGCAATCTATACAGGGCGTCCCACGGACATGCCACATGGAGGAAAAGTACCTTGAATATTGTAGATGGAACATTTTACTAAAAGAAGACATTATTTTAATTTAAAAAACAATTTAAACTGCATTCAAAGATATTTCAATAATTACATGGTTGAACCGGGAATCGAACCCGTTACATGAGAAAAAAAATCATCCTGTAGCTTTATCACACCGATCGAAAGGCTTCATCATAAGGATTATTTTTTGCTAAATAACCTAGTGTCACAAATAAAAGAAAGACCATGAATTTTAACATTTTTAATACAAAATTAATCAATTTAAGTATGTATTTATTTCAATGTCAGTTGTAATGTCCTTACGGCAATGTCAGCTTTTCATTTTTCTGAACAAAATTTCACATCAAATGTTAAAATTCATGGTCTTCCTTTTATTTGTGACACTATGTTATTTAGCAAAAAATAATCCGTAAGATGAAGCTTTTCGATCGGTATGATAAGGTCCTGTACCTGATTATTTTTCTCATGTAACGGGTTCGATTCCCGGTTCAACCATGTAATTATTGATATATCTATGAATGCAGTTTAAATTGTTTTTTTAAATTCAAATAATGTCTTCTTTCAGTAAAATGTTCCATCTACAATATTCAAGGTACTTTCCCTCCATGTGGCATGTCCGTGGGACGTGTATATTAATAGTTATTTGTTATACAAGAGTGCAAACTTGCTTTTTAACCGCGTGCTCAATTTTGATGACCGAGCAAGCGAAGGATTCTAAAATTGAATCACGAGCGCAGCGAGTGATTCAAAAATTAGAATCCTGAGCGTTACCGAGGGAATCAAAAGAGCACGAGGTGAAAAATCTTTGCACTCGAGTGCAACACGTAACTTTTCATCCCACCTCAACGAGGAAATTACCAACCAAATTAAAAAAGTAGGTACACCAAAAAGGTTCCGAGTCTGAGTTTTTAACAAATTAAAAAAAAGTTGTATGATATATTCGGCACCATAGAGGTAGCAGTAAATAGGTTTAATGTTTTTTTAATTCACAAACTTAGTGCACACGATGTTCTAAATTCAATTTACTTTATCCTCTAGAGAATAAAAACGGCTTTTCCATTCAGATATTGAAGATTAAAAATACTCTTTCCGAGATGGTGGGATGAAATAGTTATTTGTTATACAAGATTGCAAAGTTGCTTTTTAACCGCGTGCTCAATTTTGATGACCGAGCAAGCGAAGGATTCTAAAATTGAATCACGAGTGCAGCGAGTGATTCAAACATTAGAATCCTGAGCGTTACCGAGGGAATCAAAAGAGCACGAGGTGAAAAATCTTTGCACTCGAGTGCAACACGTAACTTTTCATCCCACCTCAACGAGGAAAATACCAACCAAATTAAAAAAGTAGGTACACCAAGAAGGTTCCGAGTCTGAGTTTTTAACAAATTAAAAAAAAGTTGTATGATGACGGCACCATAGAGGTAGCAGTAAATAGGTTTAATGTTTTTTTTAATTCACAAACTTATGCCCGTTTGCACTAAACTTAAGAATCGCCTAAGTTCTTGCCTAATTTGTTTAAGCTGCTCCTAGCGAAAAATTTGCTTGCACTAACCTTAAGCATTTCCTAACTCTACTTAGGAGATTCATAACTTTATGAGCCCGAATAGGAAGCGCCCAACGAGTAAGGCGATACTTAAGTAAAGACTTAAATGCGTGTGTACATATACGTCACATTGTACAGTAAAGCAAAGTAAACAGTAAAGTAAAGTACTAACTGCTGAAAAGATGCATGCAACCAATGTACCAAAAAGATGGTTATTGTTATGGATAACGCATCTTATCACAATACTTTAGCGAAGAAAACACCTACTTCTAATAGCAATGAACCGGAAACGCATAAATGGCTAAAAATAAAAACATACCTACCTACCTATTGACGAATCCATGAAAAAGATCGATCTTTACGTTATCATTATAAGGTACAAATAGGACAACAGGGCGTTTGCTATTGACTTGATTGCAAAACAGTACGAGTGTTTTTTTAAATACTAAAAAAAACAAAACCTATTCTATTTATTTAACTTTATTATAAATAACAGCAAAACTACAAAGAGGAAATATAATTAAGCAACCATGCCGTATGTGAATGATAATTACATACGGCATGGCAGACCAAATAATTTCGAATTAATTTTGATTTGTGTGCTGACAGCTCGCTCGTTGACAGTACCTAACTTTCAAATTCTGGTCGATTTATTGCTCGACTCAAAGCTCGACCACTCATAATTAAAGGACCGCTCGATGAGGCGGGCGTGTGTCAGTCTTACAAAAATGGCAAGAGCTCCCATACTGATAAATTAGTGACTTATGTTGACTCAACCTATCGAGCGACAGATCCATGTTTTTGTTTATCTTCGGTCTATAGTTGCCATAGTAACAGATTTCACACATCTTCATTTACCACCGATGCATTGTAAATATTATTACGCACACACCTAACCATGTGACAAATTATGTGGTTGATCCTCAGAATAATATTAGTTATTATTCTATGGGTTGATCTCAAGCTTATTAGCTTAATTATTAGATTGTCAAGACAAGACGTTGACGAATTCAAACAGATTTTGTTTTTTAAAATAATAGACCATAAACAATCTACCATTCCAATCGTTCGTCATTCACTTAACTAGGCAATTCCTTAGTTTCGTCACAGCTGAGACAGAACTGTTAGTGCAAACCGATTATTTTGTTAGGCTGCTCCTAAGTTTAGGTGTATCTTAACTAAGACAAGCCTAACCCCAGTTTAGTGCAAACGGGTGTTAGTGCACACGATGTTTTAAATTCAATTTACTTTATCCTCTAGAGAATAAAAACGGCTTTTCCATTCAGATATTGAAGATTAAAAATACTCTTTCCGAGATGGTGGGATGAAAAAATAATTAGTTGCTTACGAATGTTTGTGCACGCTTTCTTTTTGTTGAGTTTTTAATTGTTAAGGGCGGGTTGCAAGTGAATACTATAAGACTTGTATCATTACAAAAAAAACTCCAAAGGGTGGGGCCCTTTAGAGTATTTTCAGACGATCAGGTCTCCTGCAGGTATCGGCCTGTTAGTGAGTAGTATATACAACGTAGGGGCGGCGGCGCGGCGGCGGCGGGCGGCTAGTACTAACTGACAGGCTGATACCTGTCGGCGGGAGCCACACACCATCAGTTTGCCGGCACACCGGCAGGTATAAACCTGTCAGTTGGCTGATACCTGCCGGCGGGCCCCACACACGATCAGTTCGCCTGCAGGTATCAGCCTGTCAGTTCCGCCGCCGCCGCCGTCCGTGCATTATACTACTATCTGACAGGCCGATACCTGCAGGCGATCTGATTGTCTGTGGGGCCCATAAGTAAATGTAATATTTATATTTATCGAGGTTTAGGTTCCTGTCAGTTTTTTTTTTTTACTAAAGACAACTAACTATAAGGGTACCATTTCCGGTAAAATTGCTCTACAGGTAGCAGAAATGAATAGAAAACAAAAAATCACTTGTTGACTCCGCTATCTCTGTGGTCCCGGGTTCAATTCCCGGTCGGGTAAATTTAGAGAAAACTGTTTTTCTGAATTGATTTCGGGTCCGGGTGTTTTTCTATGTTTATGTAATCTTATCTACTATAACCATATACTTAAACGAGTTTCAAAACGAGAACGAGAGTCGTAAAGAGGATGCAAAAAAATACACTCTAATTTGTTTTGACAAACTGACGAAAATAATTGCTATATAAAGAGATAAGTAGAAAAACTTCCAAAAAAAAGTATCTTTTAGAATTTTTTTTTATTTAAATATTCTAATTTTGTATGGAACTAGATTTCGATTGTCTAATAAAGTAAACAAAAATACCGTAAAATAAAAGTGTCGGCTCCATATAAAAATCTCCATTAAAAAAATTCTTCATTTTTTTTACAATTTTTTAAAACTTATTTTTGGAAATTTTTCTATCTCTTTTTGAAATGTTTTTCGTTAGTTTGTGAAAAGTTATTTGCTCGATTCTAAGTCCTACACCTCCTTTGCGACATCCTAACCCAATAGAAAAGACAAGGGTGGGAACCAACTAAATAATAATATACTCGCAAAGACTTAATTAAAGTAAAGCTTATATGCTGTCCCACTGCTGAACAAAGATCTCAAGTCATCACTGCAATTTGATGCTAGCCCAATGCGAGATCCAAAACACTCATCCAAAAGTCCGACACACACTTTGTCCGATCCAGGAATTGAACCCAGGACCGCAATGCGCCCAGCCACTCAACCGCGCACATTATCGCAATTTATCAATGACGTGCTTGAGATGTTTATCAAGATGACTGGCCTTATCGCAATAAAGTAACTCCATCCGCGAACACAGATTAGCAAGCCGTTTGCAGCATAAAATCTTAATGGCTGTAAATGCTAACTAGTTACTTGTTATTTTTTAACGTAGCCGAAATCGGTGAAACTGATTTAATAATACGTAAATAATTATTACCACAGATTTTAGTGTGTACGTATTTTTGTACGTACTCTGTGACGCCTTGTTGTTAGATGTAGAAAAGACATCAACGTGCACCAAATAGTTTTGAACAGGTAAGATTTTTGTTTGTGGAATTAAAAATAAAATATCTATATTTTTCACACAAATAGTGATTCAGGTGTCTATGGGCTGTCGAAGTTCAAAGTAAGCACAACTTTAATATTTAAAAAGGCAAGTTGTAGCTAAGTATAATATATCGTTAAAAATGGTACCTAATTAACTTAATAAAACCAGAGAGGGTACTTTCATTTCAATAATTGTAGTTTTGTTCGCATAGTAGTCGCATTGATAATATACACAAACGAAAACAGCCGCAACTTATCCGTTACAAACTACTACCTACTTATTAACAAACCGAAAACGTATAAAAGTTGACCAAAACTGGTTCTAAAACCATCCATAGCCGTACTACAAAAACTAAGGAAATCCCGTTTAAAATTAAATATTCTTAAATGAAACATCAACGAGACAAATCAAAGTTTAAAAAACACTCGAAACATAATAAAAACAAATATTAGCACTCACCTCTTTGTCAAAACACGGACGTTCTTAAAATATTTAAAAAATAAAACAATAGACAACCTTCAAATACGAAAAAAGTGGCGACACTTACTTCTTTTTAAATCACGAAAGGAACGCGCGCAACCGACTCGATACTGCCGAAGACTGGCGTGGCCGCGAATTGTGAGAAAAAAAACAAACCGGCTGCATACAATCTGCCCACTCCACAACGTATTAGACGGATCATTAAAAATACTACCGGTTCGTACTGTACTGAATGGTTTTAGTTGATTCTTGTATTTGTTCGGTTGTTGTGTACACAATTATCTAAAGTGACATTCATTACTCGGCCGTGCGAAGTGGTCGTCGAGCTCGACGTGCCTACGTTTAAAGTAATTCTTTCTCATTTGTAAGGTTTATATCCTATACAGGGTAATGAAGTAAACGGCCCATTGTACGTTTAGTATTGTATCGGTGATCGGTGCACTATGGGATTTTTTCATGAAAAGTTACCCAAAAATATTTTGATTCATAATAAAGTCTAAAAGGTAGTATTGTAAACAAAAATATGTTTTAGCTTTGTTATTTACCATTTATTCACTCTTTATGGTTATTAATGACAAAAAATACATAAACTTAGAAATATCTAAGTATAATGTTAATAGGTAGGTAAGTATATTTTGTAGTTCCTATTTATTTAGTTTTATTGATATAATGTTTTAACTAAAAATAGACCATAATCAAGATTATTCGTTATAATCGACAAAATTAGGTATTACTTCGTCCCCTATAAAATAAAAAAGCATTTTATCTATCTGGGGCAACTTATAACTACATGTTCAGAATAACAAAGAATATGGCTGCATTCGTGTACCAAAACAAAAGATCAACCTTGCCCAACATTTGATATACCTAAACAAAGAATATTAGGAAAAAAAAAATATTTTTCTTATTAAAAAGTACTTCGTGTATTTTAATCTTCGATCAATATGGTATTGTTGATCGAAGATTTTAATAATTATTACCTAATATTTATTCTTCTAACTAGTGAATATAAAGACTACTTACCTGTAGCTACAGTCTCCATATTTAAACGTTTTAAGTTCTCTTACAAAAAGTAACGAAGAAATGATCACAAAGTTCGTTATTTACGAATACAAAATATGCCTTTGAATTTAGGACAACTTTTCGTCTCAATATCTCACGAAATAGTAAAATTGCTCTATAAAAATGAGAGTAGTTTCATTTAGGAAAATCAGGCAATCGAGACATGTCACTTACATAGCAGGTAGATGAATTTTGCATTTTGTATTTATGGGCATGACCTACATACAAGCATCCTATAGTGCGGTGTTTTGTGGACTTCCATAGATTATTAAAATGTTCTTTTAAAAGAAAAGGTTCGTCTGTCAGAACAAACATTCAACATCATCGTCATATCAGCCTGTAGGTACTGCTTAGGTACTGTAACCACCCACAGCTGTGTGTGCCCGTCCCTTCTGTTCTGTTCCGATCTCAAACAAGAGCAAACATTAAAAATTTGTAAATATATCTGACGTAAATGTCACTGCAAAAAATATTAATTAACTCTGCGTTGAAATAATTTTATTTGTCAGTCTATTCTGTTGTGGTTACGGACCTGAAAAACCTGGTTGTGGTGAGCCTTATGCTCTTATGAATGCAGTAGTCGGTATTACATGGTAAGTACCTAATAAAAGTGATAAGCTTCAGTTAAAGGCAGACTTCTTTGC
The DNA here is from genome assembly GCA_963921215.1 of Scoparia ambigualis. Taxonomy (NCBI): domain Eukaryota; kingdom Metazoa; phylum Arthropoda; class Insecta; order Lepidoptera; family Crambidae; genus Scoparia; species Scoparia ambigualis. Next base: position 1,066,437 of record OY992523.1, on the reverse strand, counting down.
CAAGTCCATGTAAGTATAATAAATTAATGACCTAATTCTGTGATTTAGGTGTATTTTTTTATTTGACTTTATTAGCAATCCAGTAGCCCGGCATTGCGAAAGTTGCTTTACTGACAAGATCGCCATAGTTGCTGTGCCATCGAGCTCCTTTATTACCACCTTAAAGTCATACAAAATATTCATTTAACGACGTGCCTTTCAAAGCAGTAGGAGCTTTAAATTCAATCACGACGGCATATCATAAGTTGCTTCACTTACACGATCAAAACAAAGGCGCATACGGTACGCCGCACCGCTCTCTTTGTCAATTGCTAATTTCACCCATCTGACAGGTAATTTAAAAAAAAGGTGTGGATATACCCATTTCTGTCACACACAAAACATTAGAAAAGGACAATGCTATGTAGGATGTGGGTATTGTGTTTTTGCATTATCATTTCAGAAAGGGTCTGCTGGCCCTTAGGGTATTATAACTAGAGACGTACCACGAAGTAAGATTTTGCGCTCCGAGTTGCGGCACTTGCGGCCCGTGGGCTGCAAACGGCTTAAAACCAAGCCTATATTATACTCTTCATACTGTACCTATCGCCACGCTTTGCCCGCTGTCATCTAGTTGAGCACATTTCTTTTATGGAATAGACAAGGTAATGTACCTATCTTTCTATAGCATAGCTACCAAAGTCAAATGCTTTATTCAATATAATCTTTTACAGGTACTTATTACCGACAAAAAATATGTACCTAAGTATATAAAAAAACAGTTAACCCCTTACTGCATGGAGTTTCTTAACATTGCAGTAAAAATATCATGTGCATAATTATCATCCCACATTTATGCACACGACAATATCGCAGAATAATTTTACAATCAGTAATAATCTAATGCAGGTTCTTTTGTTTTTAGAGTCACTTATGATGATTTTATGCATAGAACAATACACAAGCAAAAATATTCGTAGGATTCTGAGAAATTTCACCTTCGAAGTAAAGTGGAATTCAAACTAACTTTTTTCTTTTTCTAGCAAGTCTGCCAATATTATGCAGCTACTAATACTAGCTACTAAACGTCAAAGTATTTATCTAGTCTATGGTTTTCAAAGTTACCATCACTCAAACATGTTATTTTTTGTCAAAAAACTTAAGTGTGCAAATATGGGACACAGTGCGGTAAGGGCTTAACAAACAATGAGTTATTAAATCTTATCAGTTTGGATTATGGAAGAGCCTTCGACTGAGAAGAAGCTGGCAAGAAACTCAGAAACCCCTGGGCGACAGGGGCCCCGATTGTGTCTGATAAATTAATGTTAGGTAGAACTTCCATATTCTATGGAGATGACAGCTCTCAGGTTTGTCATTATCAGAAACTAAAAGAAACTGAAATCATTTTAAAGTATAAGTAGATAATTTCATAAATACGTTTGCCGTAAAAAAGGATGAGCTCCTTCCTTCGATCACATGTTTCTTTTTATATGTGATCGGAGGCTCCTTCACTTCCTTACAGGGCCCGTCTACAAGGCAAGAGTACTACCTGAATAACTGCTCTAGTAATATAATACCTTTAGGCAGCCCATATTATGTTTGTGAGCTGTTTACTGCATCTGGTGTGCAGGCGGGGCCGGTAACTCTACCTGAGTTTTTTCTAAGGGGCCTAGGATCCATTGTTAATTCGTCTCTCTGTGTTTTTCTACATTTTTTGTAGTTAAAGTTTCTGTAAAATTGTTAAATAAAAACATATTTTGGCAGTGCTATGTTCAATGTCAGTATTGACTCTCGCATTATGTGTTTTGTTTTAGTAAAAAAAAGTATACAGCCTATTTACTACTTACTGACACTGCAAAAGCCTCCGTCATTAATTCAGTTTCGTAAAAGGCGACTAACGGACTAAAGACTGCGCATACATTCAACAGCATAGAGCGGTGATAAGCTTACCACCTGTCTCGCTGAGCATATGTGCACTCACATATGCTCAGCGCGACACGCTCACGGTGAAAACTGGACTATGTTCACTGTACCTAGTGTATATAAGGTGACTGCTAGAAACCGCAAGAAACTTCAAGGGCTGGTCAGGTCAAGTGTTTTAAACATGACAAAAATAACAAAAAAGGAATTCGTGTTTTTAATTTAGTGAATTTTAATTGGAAACTCTTTTTTGAGTATCTAATTTATTTTAAAGCATACGGCCGTCTGTTGCCCCGTCCGCGTCAGCTGGGCGATAAGTACCTACGACTACGAAAAAACACCTTTTCCTTTTATGTCATTTTTGTCATGTATAAAACACTTGACCTTACCAGCCCTTGAAGTTTCTTGCGGTTTCTAGCAGTCATCTTATATTCTCTGCTAACCATAGCAGAGAATATTTAGCAGTTCCCTACCAAGAGAACTGCTTTTGCTGTCCTCATTGCCTAGTCTCTGACTAACCTTCCAGGAATAATAGTCGTGATTACTTAGATTAAAACAAAAAGGGAAGATACGGCATTAGCGTCTCGTGAGTGAGCCGCCAAAATTATGCCTACAGGCACAATTTCACTTCAGTCATAATTTGCCGAGCGAACAGGCTACATCGCCCTATTGCAGATATTCTACTGTGTGAAAAAGAGAAAGACGCTACTCCGCAGTGGCGTCGGAATCGGTCGTACGTACTCGTCTGTTGCGAAGCGACCGAGACGTCAACGCGCTACTCGCTGACTCCCTCGCGCTGACGTTGAAACTTACCGCTTTGTCTCGCTCGCTCGATTTACACTTTATAGGTGTGCGTGTGAGAGTGTTTGCTTATGTAGTTGAGTAGGACTATATTTTGAATGACTACAAGTAGGAGCATGCCGTATCTTCCCTTTTTGTTTTAATCTAAGCGTGATTATAATGTGTCTACACCCAGCGGGATCACCTATCTGGGAGACTTATGAGTGATGCAGGGAATTAGATCTATATTTGTTCTATTGAATTATGCTAAAGACAGAATTTGTTCCGTAAAAACAACGGAAATATTGGCTGTTCTAACCGACCTCCAGCCAGCGGGATATTTACCAAAGTTAGGTCTGATGAAGTATAAATTGGTACTAACATTTAGATCTATCATTGTTCTGTTCACCAAAAGTCGTAAATAGTTTAAATTTTATAATATAGTTATAATTATAGTCGTAAATAATTAAAATTTTATTAATTTAGTGTAAAAGTTACTAAAATAATGCCTTAAGAGAAAAAGTCCGCTGACTGGAGGTTTCTTTGCAGATTGATTGTGTCTGAAGTAAGGACGGTAGAAGAATGTTTTTTGTTTTGGTGAACAGAACAATGATAGATCTAAATGTTAGTACCAATTTATACTTCATCAGACCTAACATTAATAAATATCCAGCTGGCTGGAGGTAAAAAGAAAAGCCAATATTTCCGTTGTTTTTACGGAACAAATTCTGTCTTTAGCATAATTAAATAGAACAAATATAGATCTGAGTCCCTGCATCACTCATAAGTCTCCCAGATAGGTGATCCCGCTGCCGCTGGGTGTAGACACATGTGACTATATGCTTGCTAAATACGAGTTGGTGATCACAAACGAGGGCTATGCATCGAAAAATCCGAAACTCACTTTGACCGACCTCTGAAGTGAACCCTGGACAGCAGGTTATTAGGTCGAGTCCGCGCTTGGAAAGACACGTAAAACCATTGGTCCCGGTTGTCGTCGGAACATCGCAGTTGTCAAACCCACCACCATACGCAGGTTGAACTCCCCTTCTCCCCAAGTGTTATTGTCATCTGGGTAGTTCTCTTCCCAGCAGTGGCACGTCCATAAGCTGATAACGATGACGATGAGTAGTTAGAAAGTTATAGGATAAAAATTTTACTAGAAAAAAACAACTAGTCTCAGGAAGGCTCGAATGGCACAGAGCATAAATCACAAATTACTAGAAAAAAATTCAACAAGTCTTCTGGGGTCTCGGTAGCTACTACTCAACCGTCGACAGTGACTATAGTCACTAAAAAAAATACTCTAAAACTCGGTAACTGTAGTCACCGAGAATTCTAAGCTCCAAACGTCCACGGTTACACAGTCCCCCAATAAACAGCTCAAAGCACGTAGTACGAAGATCCGTGAAAAAATTGGAGGTGGTTCTGTGGTTACTAATCCAAAGGTCATGGGTTCGAATCCCATTCGAGGCTTCGAGCTTTCCTGAGACTGGTTGTTGTTTTTTTTCTAGTAAGTAAACATTTTATCCTATATCTATAAATATAGCATTATGATTTGTGAATGCAAAAATTTCAATAATAAAGATAGTTAAAAAGTTGCCTATCAAAACGTCACGTATTCACGAAATTTCAATGAGGCAATAGCATTGTCCACATGAGCGCTGTAACGAGCATAATAACTTTGGCATAGTGATTGTGCCTAATACCGTGACATGTCACAATTTTCCGGTTTTGACGCAATGTGAAATTATTAATCTATGTGTCACATCTCAAATTAGGGATTGACGAAATTATTTTGGTAGATACACATTTGTGAGGCTGAGTGTGGCGGCTCAATATTAAAAGTAGGTATACTATCATAGAAGTCTGGCTAACGAAAGCTGAATCAGGACAAAACGTGGCAAATTCAAAAAAAATACTGGGTAACACAGGGTCACTCACACAGCTGCAATTTTCTCAGATAAATTTCAATTTGACATACGACATGACACCTCTGATAAACACACAGAGAGACATAGTGTTGCCAATCAAACAACTACAAGGTTCAGCTTCTGTTGGCCAGACCTTCTCGAGTATATAATATAGAACGACCTTCACCGGGCCAGTTAATGGATGAAAAGTATTTTATATCAAATTTAATGTTAAAAAATATATCGCAAGTGGGTTGGCTGAAAAATTTCAGTCAGTCCTACGTGATTAATTAAATATTAAAAAAAAAATATTTAGACATTGCACTGGTGTGTGTGTGTTTAAAATAAGATTATCTTTATTTATACATAAATTTTATTTATCAAGCAGACGGTTGTAAATTACTAATATTGACTTACCTGTTTACACCTGCCTACCCAATAGTTGTGACGGGAAAAAAATAGTCAACCTAACGTTTGCATATTCTACAATGTGATAGAAGTGGTACTTCTAACCCGTTAAGGCTAAGTACTACATCTAAATTCATCAAAAAAATAATATGGGGGGTCCAACCCCCTCCCCCTATAATTTATGACCATTTTTACTTTATGTGATATCAAAGGTTTCATACGTCGGAGAAACATGAAAAAAATGGCAAACGGTAGCTAATGACACTGGCTAACTAATGAATTACTTTGTTTCGTATGTTTGAGATTATTTTGGTGAGAAAAAAATCATTACTTAATTATTTTGTGATTTAAAATCACTTTTTTTATGTACATTTTTTTTTTGTCGATGACTTTAGATGTAGTACTTAGCCATCAGGTTAGAAGTACCGCCCCTATCACATTGTATAGGCTTCATATTTTCGATTGGTAGTAATTTATCTATTATGCAAACCAGTGCAATTTAAAAAAAAAATAATTTTAAAATATTTAATATATGATATACTGGACTGAAATTTTTCAGCCAACCCACACGCAATATATTTTTTAACATATTCAATTTGATATAAAATACTTTATTTTTATTTTTCTACAACGGGTAAGCGCTTGGCCTTCATCTCACCTGATGGTAAGTGAATCCTCAACCACTGAGGAACTGGCTATCTTATTTCAAACTGTCGGAACACAACTATGCTATAAACATCGTTGTTATGGCGACAGATTTAGGTAAGATGGTGGTAGCTAGCCAGCCGGACTTAACAGCCCTACCACCAACCAAACCGAGCGCACAAAGATGCACCCCCCGCTGGCAATCGAACCCAGGACCTCTGGGTCTGAAACCGGCGGCTTAGCCACTAGACCACAGAGGCGGTTAATCTTTAAAATTTTCATACACTAACCGGCCCGGTGAAGGTCGTTGTATACTCGGATCCTCTACTATGTCGTTATCGGACTGGAGACTGCATCCAACAGCATGGTCTCACCACCTAACCAGCTGAGCAAAAATTGTTCCTATTCGTCATGCCGTCAAACAATTCTTACTGGTCACAAGAAGGATATATAAACAAATTTCACTACCCGCCATTACATTTTATATTGACTTAATTTAATGATTATGAATTTTGCACGCTTGTCAAACATCTGGGGATATTGCATCAAGGCAAATAAATAATTTCCGATTTCTGATTCGTTTGTAGTGCTAAAAATATTTATACTAGGACTTTATTGCCTGAACAATAAGGACATGTATATATATTTTTTGCACTTTTGCTTTGCTTTATGTTGTGTTTGTACCAAACTTTTGTTATACCACACGTTTGGCAGGTAGTGAAATTTGTTTAGGTATCCTATCCTTGTGACCAGTTGAACTGATTGACGGGATGACGAATAGGAACAGATTTGCAGTGTGACCAATAGCTACAAAATTACAATGTATCCTAATAGAAATAAATCAACTTGTGACGGGTTAGAACAAAATTTTGTTGTGACGAGTTGATGCCTGAATCGTCGAAAAGCTGTCGCGAGATCGGAATGTCGAGCTGCAGGCCGTCCCCGAGAATCGAAGCGAAAACGTTGTGTCTCTTCTCTATTCAAGTCACTGTTCGACATTATTACGTATCCTATATCTGAACGCGATATCCAGGCATGTCGCCGTGTTGCAAAGATGGACAGCAAATTTTTACCGGCTCGAACCCTCAAAGGTTCTGAGGGGGGATCGGAGACTCGCTTGCGGCGAGATGCCATCCCCCACCGGAAACCCTCTGGGGAATGTCGACCATCACGGCTTGAGGAACCTTTAAGTTTCTCGCCGCCCCCAGACAAGCCCGGTAAAGCTCTAAAGGTCATCTGCGACCAACAGCACTCACACTAAAATAAAAGGACAGCAAATCGCTGCGTCTGCGCAACATTGTGGTTACGTTGAGCTCACCGCGCATGCGCGACGAAATTATTTCGGCGACTCACCGCTTCATTAAGCAGCTTAAATACAGGTATTTACGGAAGAATGCACCAAGTTTACATTACTGAGCGTTTATCTCCTGATACCAAACAACTGTTCGCGGTGTGGTCAGGAGGTTTGCTAAGAGCAAGAGTTATGATTTCTCATGGGCAAAATTCGGACAGATGCGTAAAAATGACAAAACTGACGCAACCTTAGTAAAAAAACGAAGAGACGTTAAAGTCCTTAAAATGACTAACATGTTTACATTTCTGTTACGATTGCCTTTGTTCATTTATTTTTTCTAATATGTTTGTTTTAGGAATATTTTGTTTAGTAAGTACCTTGTAAGTACAATGACAATGGATAAACAATGCGTAGTATTTACAGAGTGCCTTTGTATCTGTTTTTTTGTAATTTTTATTTACGGTTTGTGAATTTTATCTGATTACTATAATTTGTGTATGGCACTTTGATATGTCATATGTTGCAGCATATATTGCCTTTAAACCTACAACATTCATTTTAATAAAACACTGGCATTATTTTATTAGGCGGTAAACTATGTACGGTATTATGGTACTTATACTGAGACATTTTAGTGGTTGTTTTCCCGCGGCAGAACGATTGGGTTCCCTATTTGATCCCGAAAGCCGTTTGACTGATTATCATTTCAACGAAAACTATTAACCGATTACTCAATTGAACAATGTCTTATTTGTACGAAGCATTAATTTACCGATGTAACGATTCACCGAAAAACAAATTACCGAATTTCATTTCAGCGACCATACATATAACCGACACATTATTTAACCGATGTAACATTACACCGAATTTTAAGAGTATGTAGGTTAACGCTTCGGTAGCCGAGTGGTCAAGTACTTGGTTTGGTAACCGGAGGCCCCGGTTTCAATTCCCATTTCGTACAAAGTGCGTTTCGAATTTGTCGAGTCATAGCCTGGGTTTGTGATCACTAACCCGCATTTGGCAATGGTGGTGATTTAGCCAATACCCATCAATTGTAGCGAAGACTTGATTTCAAAGATGGAGGCTTTTACCCTGCAGTTAAACAGTATACAGGCTGTACTTTCCTTTTTTTAGGTCGAAAGCTCGGTTGCTTGACGTTTATATCATTCATGAGGTAACCTATCATAAATTCGAAACTTTCCTGTACGAATTTCAATTGTTCGAAAATTGTATAACGAAGTTTTAAATACCAGACGTTGCTTTTACATAATTTTGTTAATCCATGAACTTATCATACATAGGTTTCATTTTCCAGAAAATCTATTAGTCGATTATCAAAACTACTTTTTTTCTTTTGGAAGATGTTTTGTTTACAAAAAATTTCATATCTAGAAGTATTAAAATTCGAAGTAAGTTTTTCTCTAAAATATCATACTCATACCCAGTTTTTTTATTTTTATATATTCATATTATTAGGTGAATAAACTTAAATGTCTTAAAAAGTTAATACTTTATGTTTCCGGTAAGATTGTGTTTCAAAAGTCAGTGACAGAAACGAATCTAGGCAAAACCGACTCCACGTAGTCTTGTCTGCCCTACGCTAGAGTGTAATTCAAGCCCGCGTAGGCGCGGAGGGGCGAGGCGGCCTGCGAGCTGAGGAGCAGGTTGGTCTAACGCTCGCCGCCGTAGCTGAGGCTGGCCGACGGAGCCGGCCAGCAAGCCGAAGCCGCGCCGGAGCTGTGACAGAAACCATGCTTGCTGCATGCTTGGTTGCTTGCTGCTTGCTTGTTTGCATGCTGCATGTTTACTTGCATGCTGCATGCTTGCTTAGATGGTGCATGCTTGCTTCCACGCTGCATGCTTGTTTGCATGCTTAAACGTTACTACGATTATGAGTTGTTCGATGATATTATGGATTTCAATTATTTGAAATGTTGTATTTTAATAATATTGGAAACGTGTTTCTGGAAAATGAATCGTCTAGCATTAATAGCTTCGGCCAAACGTTGAGTGGGATTTCAAAACATAGAGATTTTGAAAAAAATAACAATCGATAATCGGCATTTCAAAACTTTGTAAATTGTGTTTTCGGTAAAAAGGAAATTATGGAAAACAAAAAATTACAAAACGTTTTCGTACAGGCAAATTTCGAATTTATGATAGGGAACCCATTCATGATTATGGTAAATAAATAAAAGTGGGATACATCAAATGCCTTTTAAAAAAGAATGGGCGTTTTTGTATGAAACCCGTCCCACCCCTTGTAAGTTCCCACGTTTCGAAATAAATAGTGTGTTTTTTGTAAGGACAGCAAATAAATGAATGAAAAAAAAAGAAAAAAAAGGGAACATGAAAAGAAGAAAAATTAGGGTGTATTGTTAAATGCATTATCGTTATAAGTGTTATTATGTTACACTAAAAGTATTATCTATCTATTGTCATTTATTATTTCAATTTTCATCTTCTTAATAATTTTCTTCTCCAATACCTGACAGATTTGCTGTCATACAATATAGATGTAAGTGCTACAAGGGGGGGGGGGGGGTGAGGGTTGCCTATTCTTCAATGTTACTATTTATAAAAATAAATGTGAACATTTTTATAAGGTATTTCATTTATCTCACTTTTATTAATCTATATATAAGGTGACTGCTAGAAACCGCAAGAAACTTCAAGGGCTGGTCATGTCAAGTGTTTTAAACATGACAAAAGGAATTCGTGTTTTTTATCATTTGTAATGAAATAATTCATTTTGTGAATTTTAATTGGATAGTCTTTGAGTATCTAATTTATTTTAAAGTATACGGCCGTCTGTTGACCCGTCTGCGGCAGCTCGGCGATAAGTACCTACGATAAAACACGAATTCTTTTTTTGTTATTTTTGTCAAGACAATGTATAAAACACTTGATCTGACCAGCCCTTGAAGTTTCTTGCGGTTTCTAGCAGTCATCTTATATATAAAAATGAAACCCGTTTTCCGTTGTCACGCCATCACGCGTGAACGGCTGGACCGATTTCGCTAATTCTTTTTTTGTTGTGTTTGTTATGGTCAGGAGAAGGTTCTTATAACAGAAAAAATTAAAATAATCACTTTATTAAAATATTTTTTACAATATTCATAATTAACACAGGACAACGTCTGTCGAGTCAGCTAGTTTATTATAATTATGAGTGATACACATTTCAGTAGCCGAACTTTTGACCTAAAAAAGGAAAGGAAACTGTCCTACTGCAGGGTAAAAGCCTCCATCTTTGAAACGCACTTTGTCCGACATCAGAATTGAAACCGGGACCTCCGGTTATCAAACCAACCACTTGACCACTCGGCCACCGAGGCGTTGACGTGCATACACTTAAAATTCGGTGAAATGTTACATCGGTTAAATAATGTGTCGGTTATATGTATGGTCGCTGAAATAAACTTCGGTAATTGGTTTTTCGGTGAATCGTTACATCGGTAAATTAAAGCTTCGTACAAATAAGGCTTCGTTCAATTGAGTGATCGGTTAATAGTTTTCGTTGAAATGATAATCGGTGAAACGGGTTTCGGGATAAAATAGGGAACCCGAACGATTTACCCTACTATCGAATCATACAAGTTATTATTGTCAAAAATTACAAATGAAATTTCGACCTCCTATACTAATGTCGTCAGTTGATCGGACCGTTTTACGTGTATTTTATCATTATGTATATTTTGATTCTTTGCCATAATGCTGCTAATGATGGTTTGGTTTTTATAAAAATATACTTAAGTAATTATTATTTTATATTGTGATAAGTTTCCGGTATGGGCGTTTTGTTAATTTTTCTTTCTGGAAAACTTTTTGGCTGAATATGTTTAGTATAAGTTAGTTTGTTATATTGAAGGTTAAAGGCGGGTCTCCTGCGACACTGTTTTGTGTTTTCTAACACCTAACATCAAACATCTAACAAAATATGTCTAAATATGTATGTTAGGCTACGCCCATATTTAAAATAAACCGTATTTTCGTTATTTGTATTTTTTTTATTCAGGTGGGCCACTATGGCATTCAGCATTTACAATGTATTTATCAACAATGTATACCTACATAATAAGCCAACATGTATGAACTTAACATCATTTTTATTATTTTAAATGCAACTTCCTATTTTTCAACTTAATTATTACAAATTAAGCATAATACTAGCTGCTTTACTTACCATACCTACAGTATTTTTTTATTAAACTTTTTATATTTTCCAACAGTCATCCAACAGTAACGTCGCGATGCGCACATGTGCAGTGGTGGTTTGGTGTGCGTGGACTTTAGCAGTATAGCTTTTGCTTGAAGGAATTAAAGAATTTGCTGTAGGGAAATTCCAATGTGAATTGTATAAATGACTTATTTCACACTGCTTTTACTCAGTACAAGGGTACTTAACCACAAATGCAGTTATCAGTGTATGTAGGTACCTACCTCATATTGTAATTGGATTTTCGTAGAGTAGCATTCCTTCTGCTTGCAACACAAATTGTATTGGCGTCTTGGCGTCATCGTCATTATGGCACAGATAGAAAGCTTGCTGAACTGTCTAGTCTAACCTGAATTACTGTATTTTGACGTGACAACGTCTTAAATTAGGTTAGCTGGGAGACACTTATGAAAAAGTGTAACGCTCGTCGGGAACGTAACGATGAGTCACCGAACGAGAGAGAGGCCCGCCGAATGCCTTGCGTCTCTCTCCCACTAAATAGTTAAGTTTAAGTTTACATGTACAATGTTTTAGTAAACAAAATAAAACAAAATTAAATAAAATAAAATAAAATAAAATAAAATAAAAAAAAATAAAAAAATAAAAAATAAAACAAAAAAAAAAAATAAAAAAAAAAATAAAAAAAAAAAAAAAAAAAAAAAAAATAATAAAAAAAAAAATAATAAAAAAAAAAATAAAAAAAAAAAAACAAAAAAAAATAAATATATTTCTATAGTTAAAATTTGTGCAATTCTTATTTTCATTCAATTCCTTGTTCCTATTGTGCAATTTAATTATATTCATATCAATAAATATTCTACCGAGAAAAAGACGTTGTCACGTAAAATCTTCGCCCGTAAAACCGACTTTACAGGCAACCAATTTTTTATATCATGGACTGTACCTATCCCTTTAATCTGACTCAAGTGCATGTTAGCTACTTAACCCTAATAGCATTTTTTGTTGGCATTAAGTTGGGCCACGTAACTTCGGTTTGTTGGCCAACAAGTATAATTGGCGCGCAGTTTACGCGTTGGGCCCATATCTGATGGCCAAAGTAAGATTACCTACAAAGGCCCAACTACTAGCAGGGCCAACGGTCAACTTATGGTCGATCGAGTATTAAATAACAGGTGCACCTAGTATCAAATTTACCTAGTACGAGTAGTATAACCCATCCCTAGTTAGTAGGTACTGTCCCACCCAACGAACGGTCACTTCCCTGAAAGGAAGGAGTGAAGGACGATGGCGACGGATGCAGTCCTCAAAAAGAGAGATCGTAAATTAAAAGTAGGAATGAAGTCCCGCCGACTTCCGACTCCCGAGCTGCCGATCTAATTGACGCGACACTTAGATACAACAGTGCCGAGTCCAGCGAGACTTGATAATAATTCAAATGTTACCATGGGTTTAGAAATGGTATAAAACAGTACAGCGCTATCTATGAAAAAATATTGGAACTACATACATTAGGGACCTTATTATCTAACTTTTTTATATGTTGTCCCCTGTCCCCCAGCCCCTCTCTTCTCCCCTCCCCTCCCCCTGCATCACACACCTCAGGGTCTCAGCACGGCGTTCACAAAATCCCAACATTATTTTGCTGAAATGCCTACAGTATTTACCCGACGGTAGGAATAACATTGTAGTAATAGATAATTTTTTTTTTGTTGGTGCAATGGTGTTACCTTATCTTTTATCCCTACAATAATTGCCCAACTGTAATAAAATAACATCAGGCTTGTGGTAGGCTATCCGTTGGTTAAAGGACATCCTTAGATTAAATCAAAATAGTATATAGTATATATACTATTTTGATTTAATCTAGGCAAATTCCTTTGACAATAGACCCAAAAATGTATAGCATTTCTGTTTGTACCATAATGTAGGTATGTAAATAGTAAATCGTGGAAACTATTCAGAGTTTAATAAAGATTTTTATTAGAAGAGATATTCACGTTTGAAATATTTTTCTTTGGTAACACTGACACTAGTATAGCCACACTTGTAACTCAAACGAAACGTTTAGTTATGTGCTAAATAAACATAGTGTTTTGAAAAAAAATACTAAAAGTGGGCGTACTAATTCAAATTAAAATTATTTATTATGTTTTCTTGTTGTACACAAACATTTTAAATATCAATCACGATACGGATGAAGCGTGTGGAATTCTGTTCTGTTTATTTCATTAAGTGGTTGTAACCAAACGCTTCAGTTGACAGTGATTGACAATGTCAGTGACAGACGATAGGCTGGCTGACAGATCGAAAATGGCATGGCATTCAAATCAAAGCGATACCCATTTTCAAGTATTCGCCTATGCTATAATAACAATAAAAATCTAAAAGTGGAGATTTCTCTAACTTCAGAATTATTTCTCCGAGAAATCCAATCCAGCCAACTTCTGTCAATGTCATTGTCATCTGATGCATAGCGCCTTGTTCTTACGCAAAAAAATTGTGATGGCGGCCACAAAATGACCGTTTCATAGTCGTAGTTTTGTTTTCTAATTAATTAATTTCGGCCAAATAAAGAAGTTTAAAAATAAAGTTGATACTGATTTAGGTATATAATGACACATAGTGCATATAGATAATAGAAATAACTTTATACATTTTCGGGTCAAATGTGCCTGATGTCTTTTGAATTTAAGTTGGCAAGTAAACTAACCATCTGCCAACAGTTGGCGAATGTAAGCCAACGGCAAATGCTATAAGGGAAATTGTGCGTTTTTGATGATAATAATTATTGTTGTATTAATGTTTTAATTATTCTATTTGATATTGTGTGCTGTATTTAAAATTCAGTTCAATATTGTTATGCCCAAATTGGGTCATGTATGATACTCTGTTTTAATATTTGTAACACCCTGTCAAACTACATGAGAAACAATAAATTTATGATTTATGAAAATGATAACATTCGTAATTATATGTATTCCCGCAACAGTTAATGAAGATTAGAATGGCGATCATTGTCATATTGGACGAGAACCGTTGTCGCCAGTCGCCTCACCACTACCTTTTTTTTTTCTAAAACCTCCAGTGCTCTCCAGCATGACCCGGGGGAAAGTCGAGGCGGGAATACCCTTTTGGGAATCGGCCGCCCCGACTCTCTACGCCATTGGTTCGTGGGAACCCCCGAACCGAATGCACCCCTTGTGCAACGAGGCCCCTTGAGGCCACCTCTCAGGATTCGGTGATGCCGATCGATAGGCTATAGATAGTCTATCGATAGTTTGGCAATAGTGGAAATATCGATAGGACTATCGATAGTATCGATAGCACAAAATGTGGTAATAGTATTGATGACTTGCAATAGTATCAATAGTATCGATAGTATTACGCCTTGATAGTCACTACGCAATTGATACTATCGATACTATCGATATTATTTTCATCCATGACGAGCGTACTATCGAAACTATCTATAGTATCGATACTATCGAGTTTTGAACTATCAATAGTTATGTATTTTGCAATACTAATGCATGTAATTTTACATTTGGTATAATGGGTACTTATATAATTTATATTTATCAGTTTGAACACGAAAATCACACGTAATTCTTTGAGACACAATCAGAATTTGTTTACCTTCCTACCTTACGAAACCTTACAATACTATCAATAATTAACAACTATCGATAGTCCAAAACTATCGATAGTATCGATATTATTGATAGTAAACTCGTCTTGGATGACAATAGTATCGATACTATCAATAGTATCGATAGTACACTTGTCACCGATGCAAGTTAGCAATAGTATTACCACATTTTGTACAATCGAGAGTATCGATACTATCGATAGAATCGATGCTATCGATAGTCCTATCGATATTCTCACTGATTTTCGAGGTCAACCATCGATAGTGGAATTATCGATAGTTCGGCATCTCTAGATTCGACCCGACAGCTACCTCAGCTGTCGAAGTCGAAGTCTGCCTCGCTGCTGCTGGAGGCGGCTCGGCGCTTGGGTGGTATGAGCGCTCGCCGCATCCTCAAACTCGTCCACATCGCTCGGCCCGGTATCTCTCTCGCGAGAGACATGGGGGCCTACGATGGGAGAGTACGCCTCAAGCCTAGGTCGAGACTCTGGAGCTACACTTACTGGAGCCACGGCTTCCAGCATCTCGGCCTCCTCAACCGCCGCTGGTTGCGGCGTTCTCCGCGCGGTATCGGCTTGGGCGTCACGGGAAGCGTGATCTCTCACCCTCTTCAGGGGAGGATCACACCTCCTGCTTCCCATGACATACCCGTGGGTCCTGCCCGCGTCCTCGCAAACGGCGCAAAACGGGTCAAACGCCGTACATGCCACCGTGTGGCCCTTGTGCGGCTTGCACCTGAAACAAATCGAGCTGCGGTCCACACTCGATTGGCACCTTGCCCGCGTGTGTCCAACACCCATGCACCTGAAACAGCGCAGTGGGCGTCGGTCAAGCACAGTCACGGCGGCCATCGTCCAAAGAACCGGTAGCCTCCTCTGTCGGCTCAGCGCCCGAGCCGCCACAATAGGGCAGCGCACCAACGCCGAGAACGAATTGTTGGGGCCAGCTCGTAAGACCCCAACCTTTAGCCGCTCTATGGAGCATCCTCCCTCCAGGGACACGCGGCTTCGGCAATGTCCTGGGGTCGTGATGGTGTCGTCTAAGCCCGAGACGCGAAGATCCGCGCACTTCTTGGGCCTGAAGACTGTCACCACGTCCCCCCCCCTCGAACCTCAGCCGCTCGGCAAATCGATCAGCTGCTTCCGCGCTGTCCGCCCCAGGGATCTTAAAAAGTCAGGCTCCGCACTGTGAAGTGCGCGAACGGAACCCGAACCCTATGCCAATGTCTTCGAACGCGATACGCTCGCGCGCCCGCTTAATAACGGCGGCGTAAGACACGCCCCATTCCTCCGCCTCCGGGGTCAGCCGCATGACCACAGCTGGACCTTTTCAGCCTCGGTCTTCTATTTTGCCCCTTAGAAGCCGCCTGGGCGGGGTTAGGGGCCCTCCCTGGGGGGCGTGCGCTGCGGGCGGCCCGCGTCGTCCGCGGCGTCTCCGCCGATGGCGAGTATCCGTCGACCCTTCCCCGTCCGGGCAGGGGGTGGTGGTTTGGTGGGCGGGTGCGGGTAGTAGGCTGGCAAAGGGGGTTGCCGTTACTCCAAGCCGCTGTGCGGGGAGCATGCGGCGCTGTCCGCCCTGGTGCTAGCGTCGGAAGTGGTGGAATCTCCTCCCTACTTAACCTTCCTCGCTCTGTCACCAAAGGCGGACGTACCCTCTGGGGCTGGGTGTTCAGCCTGGCCTCTAGACCGTTAAGTCAGGCATTCAGCGCCGCAACAGTGTTGACGAACGCTGACTGCATGTCTCTGAGGACGCTAGTCAGTACAGTCATGTCCGAAGAGGGAGCAGTAGGGGATGCCTCCCTCTGAGGCGGCGATTCCCTTTTGCTCGCCTCCCTCCGAAGCGATTCCACCTCTGCCCTGAGGGAGTCTGCTTCCTTCTGGAGGCTGAGGTTCCTATCCTCCAGGGTCTCACTCCTCATCGACGTAATGACCGCAGGCCGAGCCACCTCGGCATCACGCGCATCCCTGCGGTCTGTCACCCGCTGCATCTCCGCAGCCCGTGCGATGGCTTTTTCCGCAGCCTGCCCCCGGATGCGACGAACGACCTCGTCGTACCTCCGGGTCTCCTCCTCGAGCTCGGTGCCCAAACGAGCGTCAAGTCGCTTGAGGTCTTCCATGCGGAGTCCCCCAGTACCCGCTCCAGACACATAAAGTGCCGAGCGCACCTCGGCCCCTTCACGCAGTGCCGATCTTCGGCGCGTTGGACCCGGTCAGCCCTTCCTCCGAGGAATCGCCGGAATCGTCGACGACCCTCCGCGACCTCTTCCGGCTGTCGCTAGCCCCAACATCCACGGCAGGCCAAGTATTTATTATTATTATTAAATAATAATAATAATAAATACTTTATTTGCATAAAAATATTGTATACATTGGTGCTAATAATAACATCAATAGCACAATCATGTTTTGCCGAAATAAAATGAAATATTCAAAATACACCATCCAATAAAATATACTCAACACTATACTCAATTCATTGCAAATAAATAATAATTCTATTCTATTCTATAATTATTACGATTTAGTCGATTTTACTTACAGCCAATTATTAATATTTAAAAATTAATTTAGATTGTAAAATGTATGTGACAGAAACCAGTTGCGCAAGGCTTTCTTAAATGAATAAATGTTTAAAGATTTAAGGTTGTCAGGTAGGTAGTTACATTGTTGTAAATCTTGGAACACAATATGGTTAAACAGCTTTTGCTATATTGCATTGTTTTAGGGGTGTCACTTAGTACTAATCTGTTCGGATTTCTAGTTTCTAGGATAGATTTGACAGGCCTTCTTAAAGAGGCTACCATTTTGCTGCACAAATACACATATTTCGTAAATATATAGATGTCAAAGTAAGTAAGCCAAGTTTTGCAAACAGTGGACGGCAAGATGTGAGCGGAGGAACACCGCATATTGCTTTTACACATTTTTTCTGGGCGATATAAGCTCTGTGGGTGTGAGTACCATTCCCCCAGATGACTAGCCCATAGTGCAGTATGGATCCTACCTAAGCATGATAGGTTGTAATGGCAGTTTTAACATTCGTTACAGTCCTAACCTGTTTAAGGGCATATACAAATTTATTGATTCTATTACAGACGTTATTTACGTGTGTCTTCCAATTTGTCTGCTGATCTATAGTCAGTCCTAGAAATTTTGTATGTTTTACTTCGTCGATTTTAATATGTTTGTAATGAATGTACCTATAATTGTTTAGGTTTAGCATTTCTTTGATTATTAAATTGTATATAATTAATTTTAATTATATTAATTTTAAGATTGTGCATGTCAAGCCATTTTATTAAATTATTAATAGTATCATTTATATCATTTTCATGGTCAATTATTGAATTATTATTATAGTAATTTGATGTCACTACAAACGATATGTCATCTGCAAAAATAATGCATTTATGACTTGTTATGTCAGTGAT
The DNA here is from genome assembly GCA_963921215.1 of Scoparia ambigualis. Taxonomy (NCBI): domain Eukaryota; kingdom Metazoa; phylum Arthropoda; class Insecta; order Lepidoptera; family Crambidae; genus Scoparia; species Scoparia ambigualis. Next base: position 1,048,236 of record OY992523.1, on the reverse strand, counting down.
CTCATTAATATATAATAGAAATAATATTGTAGGGCCTAGTACAAGTAAGGGTGTTCGTTATATTAGGTAGCAGAATAAATATTACTAATATTGATTTATATTCATTTATTAGTATATATTTAAATATTAGGCACACCTAATATATTAGTATCTAAATATTAATTTTTACAGCTAACAATAATTTACGTAGTGCGCCATCTATTGGAGCCTGCTAAAACTAACTAGTAGTACCGCAACTGCCGTAAATTGAATTGTGTTTTATTGCAAGGGGATAAGATCTAATATTATTGTTCACCGCTGGATTTTAAATTAGAGCAGGCCAAAAGTAATATATTACTTTTGTCCTGCTCTGCATGTCCATAACGAATATTACTAATATTTTTCGAATTCAAACGTGATATAATATTAGTAGGACGGTACGCGGCCGGTTTGCTAGGTGTTGTTTTGCTAATGTTGTTAATTTTGGTGTAGACAATTGTGTGTACATAGTTTTATTTATAATAGGTAGGTAGTGTATTAGATTTTAGTTTATTAAGTGTTTGTAAATAAATAATAGTTTAGGAAAAATGCTGACCAAAAGCCATTTTTGGAAGTATTTCAGTGATGTGGACGATGTTGCCAAAAAGGCTGTGTGTGATGTGTGTAAAGTACCTACAAAAGAAAGTTCAATGAGTTTATTTTTTTGCCAAAATAAAACAATACTTACCTGTTTTACTTGTTGATTGTTATTCATTGTTCATAAATAAACATGCTCTGATTTATAAATGTTTTTTTTTGTGTTGGAATTGCGCTTTTACTTTTAATATATTTTTCTCCAATAAAATAAAGAAATCAATTTTCTTAGGGTTAATAATATTATAACATTTATCATTTACAGCCTAATGTATACCGCAACGCCAACGATTAACGCAACGAGCCAACGAACGCTCGACGAAGTTATTGTGAATATTACTAATGTTCTACTAAACTAATATATTAGAGCTTAAAAAATATTAGGTTATTTTAAAATAGCATAGGTATCGTTATAACGCGTTGGCAATATGTAGCCGTTGTGAACACTCCTGAGTACAAGGCCCTGCCGTGGCGTCAGAAGATTTGGGTTTTGTGTCTACCATAGCTGATCCTACGAGTATGGGACAAAAGAAGACCACTCGCGCAGAGGCCCCATACGCGGGCTACCCTATGTACTCTTGAGGTCGGGAGGTATCAAGAGGTTTTTATTGGGCTTTCTCCCGGGTGTTAAGTCTTTCTTTGACGCGGCCGGCCGGCAAAGGCTAGCCCTCGTTCCCCTCCCTAACAGCTCCCCCACAGACGTGAGCGTCAAGTTGGCAGGCACACCACGGAATTAGATGGTTTGGACTATGTCAAAAAATTGTGTATAAATAGTGATAAATAGTGACGTATAGCATATAAATAGTGATACTATGGTTCAAAAGATATTTGAATATCTTGGTGTGCCTGCTAACTTGACGTCAAGATAGCAGGCACATTAAGAAATACAGTTCGTATCAATGTGATTTATATGTCAAAAAACTGTGCATAAATAGTGAATCGAATACGCAAAATTTCAACAGTTGTACTTCAGTACAAACCGAGATATTGCGGTCTCTAAGTGGGCTGCCAACTTGACGATTCTTGCGATGGCGTTTCCAGAGAAACGGGTTGAAGTTTTAAACAAATAAATACATGAAAAAATTGTGTGTGAAATTGTGAATCTTTCAATATCAATAAAAAAAGAATTCTTCTTTGCTATTTTCCAAAAATCTAATGTAAACTTCTACCATACATTCGATTTTAAGTACAATCGTGCACAATTTTATTTATTGACTTAAGATACTGACATAAAGTCTAATTATTTTTAATTCAAGTCATAAAATTACACTTAAATCTATCGTTGTAATGTCAGTTTCACGTTATTTCTATGGAAACTTATGTCAAGCAATTTGTAATTTTAGTGACTCGAATTAAGTCTCGGGATAGTGGTGGACGAGCGAGTGTCGCGAACGACCGAGAGATGGCGTGATTTTGTTTACGTGCGGTGAGCCGGTGATACGAGAATGGTGCGCGAAAAGTTTTATTTGTTTGTGTTGAAATTGATAAGCAGTGAGTACATTTGCATCAGAAGGTAAAGTGTTTAAATCGTTTAATAACAATCTACATTTTATAGGTACGCAGCTTATTTTCTATTATGGTATTTACAAAAAAGATATACCTAGGTACGGTCGGGGTCGCCGTCGCTTTACCACTTTGCAGCGATTTTCGTGTGAAGCGCACTGACCGCCCGGGTACCTACGTGCCCGTACCAAATAGGCGACGTGGTGTGCAAGGAATTTTGACCTTTAGACTGGTAAAGTGACGGAGTCCGCCATTGTACCTAAAGTGAGGTAGATATTTTCTCAGTCATTCAAAACTTTTCATATTTACTACTCGACCAACATAATTAATCGCATTAAAGCTAGACGTTTATCATAATTGTTCAATGATTAACAATCTAAATATATTGCACTTCAATTAGTTTGCACATGCTGAGTGGTCAGATTTTAAAATGGAATATCGAAGAAGATACGTTTAGTTTGTAAATTATTGAACAACTGTGATAAACGTCTAGCTGAGATGCGCCTAATTGTGTTGGTCGAGTAATACTTATAACTTCATAATCCTATCTTACCTAGCTAATCTTTCGTAAAGTTAACTAGGGTCAAGTATATTCCTAGTGCATTAAATGTGAAAGTTACCTGCCTACTCTTGTATGACTAATAAACAAAGAATGAGCCACGAATAGTTATTCCGTGTTTTGTCTCTTTTACTCTAATTAAAAATTACGTTTAAATGACAGGAACAAAACACGGAATAACTATTCGTAGCTTATTCTTTGTTTATTAGTCATAAAAGACTAGGCAGGTAACTTTAACATTTAATGCACTAGGAATATACTTGACCCTAGTTAACTTTACGAAAGATTAGCTTGGTAAGAATCTACTATGAAGTAATCCATATTAGTCGACCAACATAATTAGGCGCATGTCAGCTAGACGTTTATCACAGTTGTTCAATAATTTACAAACTAAACGTATCTTCCTCGATATTCCATTTTAAAATCTGACCACTCAACATGTGAAAACTAATTGAAGTGCAATATATTTAGATTGTTAATCATTGAACAATTATGATAAACGTCTAGCTTTAATGCGATTAATTATGTTGGTCGAGTAGTAAATATGAAAAGTTTTGAATAACTGAGAAAATATCTACCTCACATTAGGTACAATGGCGGACTCCGTCACTTTACCAGTCTAAAGGTCAAAATCCCTTGCACACCACTTCGTCTATTTGGTACGGGCACGTTGGTACCCGGGCGGTCGGTGCGCTTCACACGAAAATCGCTGCAATGTGGTAAAGCGACGACGACCCCGACCGCACCTAGGTATATCTTTTTTGTAAATACCATAATAGAAAATAAGCTGCGTACTTATAAAAATGTAGGATGTTATTAAACGATTTAAACACTTTCACTTCTGATGCAAATGTACTCACTGCTTATCAATTTCAACACAAACAAATAAAACTTTTCGCGCACCATTCTCGTATCACCGGCTCACCGCACGTAAACAAAATCACGCCATCTCTCGGTCGTTCGCGACACTCGCTCGTCCACCACTATCCCGAGACTTAATTCGAGTCACTAAAATTACAAATTGCTTGACATAAGTTTCCATAGAAATAACGTGAAACTGACATTACAACGATAGATTTAAGTGTAATTTTATGACTTGAATTAAAAATAATTAGACTTTATGTCAGTATCTTAAGTCAATAAATAAAATTGTGCACGATTGTACTTAAAACCGAATGTATGGTAGAAGTTTACATTAGATTTTTGGAAAATAGCAAAGAAGAATTCTTTTTTTATTGATATTGAAAGATTCACAATTTCACACACAATTTTTTCATGTATTTATTTGTTTAAAACTTCAACCCGTTTCTCTGGAATCGCCATCGCAAGAATCGTCAAGTTGGCAGCCCACTTAGAGACCGTAATATCTCGGTTTGTATTGAAGTACAATTGTTGAAATTTTGCGTATTCGATTCACTATTTATGCACAGTTTTTTGACATATAAATCACATTGATACGAACTGTATTTCTTAATGTGCCTGCTATCTTGACGTCAAGTTAGCAGGCACACCAAGATACTCAAATATCTTTTGAACCATAGTATCACTATTTATATGCTATACGTCACTATTTATCACTATTTATACACAATTTTTTGACATAGTCCAAACCATCTACACTCGGCGTCAAAAAAATCGCACCTCTTAGAAAATCACTTTCAAATGTCATTTACTCTTGATATGCACATGCAGTCGCATTAATTATGATTTTATTTACAAGGTTACTTAATTAACTTAATAAAAAACATTACTTTTCATTATCAAATAAAACCTAATGCAACAAATAAAGTGTCACAAAAATTCGATGCAAATTTTGCTACCCGTGAGAGTTGCTAGTTGCGCTTCCTTTGTGGGTATAAAACGGTCAACACGGGTTCAATGTGGGTCATTCGCTATTCAACCGTTGAAGAGGACACACGCACAGATTTTGATGGATACCACAGCTGATAAAGCCGCTCAAGTGGTTGCACTACTGCAATCAGGGGTGCGGCAGTGTGATGTCGCCCGGCAACTGAACCTGAGCCGTTATTCCGTTCGAAGAGTGTACCAGCGCTTCATAGAGACCGGTGGCTATATCCGCAGACACGGTTCGGGTAGACGTCGCTGCACTTCGGAAAGAGACGACCGGTTCGTTGTGTCGAACTCTTTGAGAAATCGTTTCTCCAACGCTGTTGAGTTGCAACAGCAGCTCCAGGCAGTTCGCAGACGCACCGTAAGCGTATCTACGGTTAGAAGAAGATTGAAGGAGAAGAAGATAGCGGCCCACAGAGCTGCTACGGGTCCAAAATTGACTGCAGCGCATCGGCGAGCCCGCTTGCAGTTTGCTCGTGACCACGTCGATTGGACCCTTGAGCAGTGGAGAGCTGTTCTCTTCTCAGACGAGACGCGAGTGTGTCTTTTCTGCAACGACCGACGGAGAAGAGTATACCGAAGGCAGGGTGAACGTTTCGCCCAAGCCTGCATCCAGGAGACGGTGGAATATGGTGGCGGATCCTGCATGTTCTGGGGCGGTATGTCTGCTGCCGGCAAAACCGACCTTGTCTGCGTCTCCCGGACTGGAGGTGCTCGCGGACAAGGGTCGCTGACTGCTCGCCGCTATGTCACTGAGGTCCTGGAAGTGCATGTGGTCCCCTTTGCCGAATCTTTTGGCGAGGGGTTCACATTAATGCACGACAACGCTCGCGCTCACACTGCAGGCATCGTGAGCGACTTCTTGCAGAGGTCCCAAATCTCTGTGATGCAGTGGCCAGCGCGAAGTCCGGATCTGAATCCTATAGAGCACCTCTGGGACCATCTTAAACGTAAGGTTCGATCTCGGGATCCAGCTCCTTCGACTCTACAGGAGCTCCAAGACGCGGTGATTGAAGAATGGGGGCTTATCCCTCAAGAAGAGCTCCTGAAGTTGGTGAGGTCCATGAGGGACCGTATGGAAGCCGTGATCAGGGCAAGGGGGGGTAACACTAGATTTTAAGTTAATTTTAAGACACTTTTTGTACATTTTTCTTTGTAAATTATCTGTTGTTAATTAGGACTTAATTAAGGATTTTTATTATTTTATTAATTTTAATGTTGTTTGTATAATTATAATTAAACAGAAAGTTAAATTTAATTGTTTTTTGATACTCCTTTTTGTTACCTTTCTAATGATACCCAACACTATCCTCTACATAAGGTTTAAGAATTTTTAAAGATGATTTTTAAAAGGTGCGATTTTTTTGACGCCGAGTGTAATTCCGTGGTGTGCCTGCCAACTTGACGCTCACCCACAGACGCCTCGAGTGAGGTCATTACTGCTAGTTAAGGGATTACGATGCTCAGGGGCTGGCGTGAGGCCCCTGGTACACCACTTTCGTGGCGCTCCCCTTCCCCCCCGATGGTCGCTGGGTGGGTGAGCTGTTTTGCCGTCCACCAACCCGTCCGGCAAAGACGGGCGTCCGTCGTCGCGTGCCTCAACGACGAAACCTTTGCGAATGAAGCGACGCCCAGAAGGGGCGCCGTCAAACTCCTCTCAAAGCCACTCATAAGGAGCGGCGAGTGTACGGCCCAGAGTGGACACGCACGTGGAGGTCCCCCGCAGGCCCAGAGTGGACCCGCTGTGCGGTCCAGAAGGGACGCGCTTTGACAGGGTGCGGGCCCAGAAGGGGCACCGCCAACTTTGGTTCGACGCCCAGAAGGGGCGCCAGGGTATTAGCATAAGGCCCCTTTTCCCACGCTGAACGTGGGCTGAGAGGCCTTACCCCAGGGTGCACCACGAGGTTCCCAAATTTGCCCCCCCACCTCTACCTTGCAAATTAGAAATTAATGAAGAAAAATATTTTTTCTTCTATTACTTATCTAGGTACAAAGCTTTTTCGAGAAAAAAAATATTGTAAGAGGTATGAATATGAAGTTTTAATAAAACTTATTTTTAAAGTTTCAGTTGAGCAGTAGGGAAGTTTGGTTGAGCATTGGGATTCCCCACTGCTCAACTATTTTCAGTGTAACGTTGAGCAGTGGGGAAGAAAAAGGGATAAAATAAGCGTTTGTAATTTTTATTTGTTTATAAGGACAACCAACAAGATAAACATTGATACAAGCAAAAATTATATGTAGAAACAAACATAAACTTAAAGCTAAGTGTCATCTTACTTACAGGTTGCCACGGCTGTCAAGTAGCCAATTGCAGACAATGGGATTCGTACTCGAACCCATGACCTTTGGATTTTTTCTAGTAAACATTGTATCCTTTATCTACACACCAATATTTTTCATTGGTTTTGGAGCCGAAAACGTTATAATACAAAAAAACCGGCCAAGTGCGAGTCGGACTTGCCCATGAAGGGTTCCGTAGCAGCAAGTAACATCATATAAAAGTTCTTGTAGTTCGTTGTAACTTTGATCGATGTTTTAATAATAGTGTATTTTTTAAATTAATTAATTTGGGTGTTTAATATTTAATATAAATACTTATGGTCTAACGTTCAGATAATATAATTTCATTTGATATAACGACTAACTTAAACATTTAATATAATTTTAGATTCTATAATTTCATTTGATATACCTAATGTACTTTTGATATAATGTACATTTGATATAATAATCAAATGATATAAAACATTACTCATGTAATAAGCAAGCAGTATGCAAGCAAGCAAGCAGCATGCAAGCAAGCATGCAGCATGCATGCAGCATGCATGCAGCATGCAGGCATGTATGGAGCATGCAGGCAGGCATGCAGCATGCAAGAGGCATGCAGCATGCAAGCAGGCATGCAGCATGCAAGCAGGCATGCAGCATGCAAGCAGGCATGCAGCATGCAAGCAGGCATGCAGCATGCAAGCAGGCATGCAGCATGCAAGCAGGCATGTTTTCTGTCACGGCTCCGGCGCTGCGGGACTCCGGCGGTCCCACACGAGCTTATCGTCGCAGATGGCTTTCGCTCACCACCGCAGATTCGGCTTGCTGCAGCCTCAGCCGCGGCGGCGAGCGTTAAACCGTTTTTAGCAGGAATATTTAATAAATGTATCGAAGTAGGTTCATTTCCAGATTTAATGAAAAATAGTAAAGTAACTCCCATTTATAAATCAGGTGATAAATTTAACGCTGCTAACTATAGACCGGTTTCTGTTCTTCCGGCACTTAGTAAAATTTTCGAATCTATAATCTATACGCAAATGAATGCACACTTTAGAATGAATAAAATTTTACACTGTGATCAGTTTGGTTTCAGGAAAGGACGGTCAACTATAGATGCTGGAGCAAAACTGGTCAAAAACATACTTGACACTTGGGAATCTTCGCAGGATACAGTAGGTATTTTCTGCGACCTCTCTAAAGCCTTTGATTGTGTTGATCATTCAACTTTAGTTGGTAAATTATTTCAATATGGCGTTCGTGGTAATGCACTAGAATTAATAAAATCTTATCTGCACAATAGAAGTCAGAAAGTAGGTATAAATAATGTAGTATCAGGAGGTTCGATAGTCAAAATGGGGGTACCCCAGGGATCTATTCTCGGTCCCTTTCTGTTTCTTGTTTATCTTAATGACCTTCCATTCATGGTTAAGGAAATGTCGGAAATAGCGTTATTCGCTGACGACACTTCTTTAATATTTTCTTTAGATAGGAAAGACCCAAAGGTTGGAGAAGGAAAAATTAACGAAACACTTAACAGAGTATCACAATGGTTTTCTGTTAATAACTTAGCACTGAATGCTAATAAAACTAAATTTCTTAAATTTACTCCACCTAATACACGGCTCAGTCATTTAAATATTGAATTAGATTCGGAAACGTTAGAAATTGTTAATGAAACGTCTTTTCTTGGTATTAGGATAGACTCTAAATTACAGTGGGGTTCTCATATCGAGGGTCTGGCAAAGAGGCTCAGTTCGGCTGCTTTTGCTGTTAAAAATATAAGAAAAATTACAAATCAGTCTACTGCTAGGCTGGTTTATTTTGCTTATTTCCATAGCGTTATGTCATATGGATTACTACTATGGGGAACGGCAGCAGACGTTAGTAGAATTTTCATTCTCCAGAAAAGAGCAGTTCGGTTTATATATCAGTTAAAAGCACGTGATTCGTTGAAGGAATTATTTAAAGATATAGATATCATTACTTTACCGTCCTTGTACATATTTGTAAATATTATGTACGCTCGTAAAAATCTACACCTTTATACCAGAAACAATGAGGTTCACGGATATAACACAAGGAACAGGAACAAACTGTGTGCTCCGAAGTTCAGACTTAGCAAAAGTAGTAAATCTTTTATATGCAACTCAATTCGTTTTTATAACAAAATACCTGACGACATCACTGCATTGACAGACAACAAATTCAAAACGCACATTAAACGTGTGTTAATTGCGAAAGCTTATTATAAGATCAATGACTATGTTGCAGACAAAAATGCATGGAAATAAGTCTACTCTGTACTAGTGTTTATTATTAGTATTTTTAGTCTATTATTAACTATTCTTTCATTCAATTATTATGAATTGTTGAAATTATTTAGTTTAGTTATTATTAATTTTATTGATGCGTACAAATTGTACTTAATTATGTTTAATAATTTGTACCTACTTAATTAGATCTATGACACTGTAAAGTAACATTGTTACTTAGAGGGAGAAAAAAGTAAGGCCTCCTGAGTTTCTTGCCAGCTCTTCTCGGTCGAAGGCTCTCCCAAAATCCGAACTGGTGGTAGATTGGTTAGGTAGGTAGATTAGGTAGGTAGAGTAGGTTATGGTCTGTGCCAGCTAGATGTGCATGAAGGGTCATTTACCCCATTTGTACCAGTGGGGTGCTGCAGTTTAGGTACGTTCACGTCGCGCGTCGTCGCTTAAGGCCAGGTATTTCTCTCTCGCGGCTTCTCTCTCGCTCTCTCGATGGTACGACGGTACGGGACGGGTATAACAGCGAAGCGGCGCGTTTTATAGGTTATATTGCCTATATTTATAGATTTTATATATAGGATTCTCTGCTAATTTATTTGCGAATTATTTGTCTTTCGTTAAGTACAAAAATTAAATGTAAAGTATCAGTATCGTATTTATATATGTGTATAGTGTGTATGAATGTATTGTATGTGTGTATATATATGTATGCATGTATATATATATATATTAAAATAATTTTATATCTTATTTGGTGGATTTGGATCGGTCGTATTCGGTTGCATTCGCATCACTGTCGATCGAGTTGAACTTGTGCCGATGCTGCGTCCCTAGCCTGGCTTCTGCTACCCTCGTCATTTTTTGTCCTCGGTCCTGTGGGGGTGGACCGGTGGCGCGTCGTGTCGCGTGGGCAGGCTGGATCGGAAGTGAATATGGCCGGCGCGACGCGGCGCGATGTTGGTTTGCCCCCGTAGGATCGGGGGTGGGGAGTGGTGGGGGTGGTGGGGGTTGGGTTGGGGACGTGGCGTCGGTGCGGGTCTGGTTCGATTGATGGTGATGTGAGTGTGGTTGAGTGTGATTGATCTAAATCTACCACTTATTTATTATTTTTATTATTATTATTATTATTTTTTTTTTTTTATCGAGTGATGTTATTGGATTTTGTAACTGAATGAGACTTTGAATAGATTGGATCCTTAACTAATACATAGTTTTTTTTTTTTCCAGAATTTAAACCATTATTTTCTATGTCTCAGATGGTTTGAAAAAACTTAAAGCGCGATCTATCTGGCCTTGAGAGGAAACACTGCGTCGGCGTGGCGTTCGGGATTCTCATGCGGGGCGCGGGGGAGCGGCGTTTCGTGGTCCCCTGTTTCCTCCTTCAGAGGTGGACCAATTTTTATTTAAGCGTCGGTTGGGGGAGGAGGTTTTCTGTGTCTGTGTGTTTGATTTTTTTTTTTTTTTTAAACGAGTTACCTAATGTTTCTGAAGACGCCTTAAAACGAAGTGATTTCGCTTAATTTTGAAGGCTCCTGGTTATTAAATAAATGACTTAATGCAAAGGAATCAAGCATACGGACGTGAAGGGTCTCTTTCTTTAACCGTTGCTGAAGGGGTGGTGGGGGTTGGTCCGGTTTTGGAAGGGGGCTGCGGGGCGTCGTTTTTCTGTGTTTGGTGTGGGAGTTTTGTGTGCCGCGTCGGCGTGGTGTTTCCTCTTAACTCGAAATCCCTACGCGCGCGCGTAAACCCTGCGCTCCTGACGGACGTCAAATCGATATCGAGTCGGCTGTGCTTATCGGAATATGAACGCTCGGGTCACGAGATAGGTTTCAGTTTCGCGTGGGGGTCGTTGGAGGGTGAACCTTCTGTACGGTAGTAGTATTAGTTATTCTGTGCTTGTACCAAGACGAATAACGAAACAATTTTAAAACACACAAGTTTATGCTTATTAATTTTTGACGTTTTTTTATGCTTAAGTTTTTATAAAAAAAGATACTTGAATGATTAAAAATGTCAACCTTATTGGTTAGGTACTAATGTTTTCCAAAACTCATTTCAGCCGCTACTTTATTTTACTTCAATAACTCCAATTTATATTACTTACCACAGTATCAATACGATAATTGGAAATCATATTACACAATTCTATGACCACGGCTTATATTTCGGTTCGACGCGATTCTGTTTCGGCGTGCAGTGGTACTGGGGGTAGCAATGCGCATTTGTCTGGCACAGACTATAATAGCTCGTTAGATTAGTTATTAAGTCTTAACTATAAGTTAGTTAACTGTTTTTTTTTTATTATTATTAGTATTGACGTCAATAAGTGCCTGTAAAGGTTTACATTGAATAAATAATTTGACTTGACTTGACTTGACTTGAAACCCACCTGCTCCTCAGCTCGTGGGCCGCCTCGTCCCTCCGCGCCTACGCGGGATTAAATTACACTCTAGCGTAGGGCAGACAAGTCTACGTGGAGTCGGTTTTGCCGCGATTCGTTTCTGTCACTGATGTTTTTAGCACAACCATAACGAAAACACAACGTATTAACTTTTTAATATTTGAAATCAATTTAGGGTTAAAATGGTATTCTTATTTTTAAGCTCTTACTTTAGAAGTTACAGAGGGAGGGGGGGGGGGGGGGGCACACACATTTTACCACTTTGAAAGTGTCTCTCGCGCAAACTATTTTTGAGTTTCAGTTCTAATCAAAAATCAAAATCAAAATTTCTTTATTCAGTAAGCTTAAAATAAGCATTTTGAATCGTCTAAATTTAATTTTACTTCTATGGATGGATGGATAGGCATAGGAACCCACCCATTCAGGACGTCTTTTAGCTGTGGAGAAGAACGGGCGCAAGAAACTCCACAGCTTTATAATAATATAAAAGTAACGACATTTACAAAACAAGTAGGTATAGGGAACCCCCAAAATTTATTGTTTTTTTTTCTATTTTTGTGTAATAATCTTAATTCGCTTTAATCTCAATTCACATAATACATCTACTTACCAAGTTTCAACAGTATGGTTCTTATAGTTTCGGAAAAAAGTGGCTGTGACATACGGACGAATCTATAAAGGTTCTGTTTTTTGCCCTTTGGCTACGGAACCCTAAAATGTGTTGTACTTATTTATGAAATAATAATCGCTTTACGAGCAAAGAAAAAAAGTTGTAAAAGTGACTTTTTGTCGAAAACACGTAGTAACGTTCTCCTTAACTACTCGTATAACGTGACCCCTATGAACTTTCCCAGTGCGGCGGGGCGGGGCAGGCGGAGCGTTTGAAGCGCCTCGGTCATTGACTTTGATAAGATCGTCCGGTACTAATGCCCGATTTACACGTATTAAAGTAGTTAACTAAATTTTAAGTGATTAATTGCATGTAAACACACAATTTAGTAGATAAGTCACTTAAAATTAAGTTAAAATTTAGTTAACTACTAAATTACTTTATACGTGTAAATCGGGCATAAGAAAGGGTTCTCACATTTTATATTGATATTTTTAATGGTTTTTTTTATGATCATATTTTTAGTTTTACAAGCTAAATAGCTTCTACTGATGATAAACATTACAGTGTTTCGGCTCTAAATGAAAAATCTTGGTGTATAGCATTGTGAATGCAAAATATTCAATAATAAAGTATTTATAAGCAATTACGTCTTTATTCGATTTTTCTTCTTGGGTAGGTACGCAGACGATAGCACAGTTGTGGACAGATATTTCTCAAATGCAAAGGCCAAGGGGGATGAAGTTCGGCTTTGTCATAGTTGAGCGTTTGGACTAGAAGCTATCACCGACTGGGGTGATGCTAACCTGGTCGACTTCAACGCCACCAAAACACAGGCGTGTTTATTCACTACCAAACGGAGTTCCTTTCAACTTGCTCCGACTTTCCGTCGTGTATTTGTACCGATATCTGACTATCTTAGCATTCTAGGCATGATCATCTCTGGAAACCTAAACTTCGGTTACTACATTAGTCCATGGCAAAAACTGCAGCTAAAAAGCTTGGCATCCTTTCTAAGGTAAGGCGGTATTTTACACCGGAGCTGCTGCTTCAGCTTTACCAAGCACAAGTTCGATCCTGTATGGAATACTGCTGCCACCTCTGGGATGGATCTGCCAAGTATCAGTTAGCCGCTTTAGACTCTATTAAGAAGCGTGCTGAGGGTCATTGGCGACTCTAAACTTGTCGAATCCAAGCTGCAGAGTCTTGAACATCGACGCAAGGTTGCCAACCTTTCGGATTTTTATCGATTGCACTTCGGCAAGTGTGCGCAGGAACTACACGAGCTGATTCCACCTTCTCCTTTCTATCTCCGGGGAACGAGACGCGGACTGAGATCTCACCCTTACACTGTCAAAACACCACCTATACGCACAAAGCACTTCGCGTCATCATTTTTAATGCGGACAGCTAGGGAGTGAAATTCCCTTACTGCGGATCTGTTTGTTGACAAGTACAACCTGGACATTTTCAAGGCAAGGGTGAACAGGCATTATCTAGGCAAGTATGCTCTAACCTAGGCCGCATCGTCACATACCATCAGGTGAGATACTTCAAATACTTGCCTATAAAGAATTAAAAAAAAACACTTGCAATAGTATTACTTTCCACTGTGAGGGTTGTGGTTCCTCAGTTGTGGAGCTCTACACCAAAAAGTCACATTTTCTCTTTTGGTGAAAAATAAACTGAGTATGAGCCAAGGATAAAAACTACCTAATCTCTAAAACATTAAAATTGCACTAAATCGGCTTATCTACAAAGTTATGAGCATGGCAAAACGAAGTTTTGCACCAAAACGTAACATTTTATTTGACCAATTTTCATCTCATTCAAGTTGCGACAAAACGTAATGCCGCGACCGCACGCTTGCCAAACCCCAGCAAGCCGTCACAAATTCAAACGTGTGGATAAGACCCTTCGAGTGGCAGATGTCCCGCTCCGGGACATTTTGGTTAATAAGTAGGACGCCATTTTGAAAATGTGGGTAATGTGCATTATTTAATTGCCTTACCCTTAAGATTTCAAAAAACTGTAATTTTAATGATTTTTTATATGAAACCTATACCATAAGGTTGCATTTTTGTAATGAAAATAAAATTAAAAAAAATTATAATCAAAACAGCATCGTAGTGCAAATATGGCCGTAAGATTCATGCCGAATTTCGGTACAAAAACTCTTATAATTATAAAATTATAGTATTTTTCGTTAATACCTTACTATTAAATCCAAAGCTAGTATGTTATTCTAAAACTTATGATACATGCCCATCTATTTTTTTACAATACTAGCTTTACACACCAGCCGGACGTAAACAACGCGAGTCGAGCGCGTCGAGAGCGAGACAATTTTATAAGCAACTGTCTCGCGTTGCCATTTTCTGTTAACCCATAGTCTGTCTCTGTTTTATGATCTAACGTTCGTGTGAGTTAAAATAGTGCAGAACCTGTTTTGTTTACATTTATGCAGCCAAAACCGACGCACTACGTCATCGTCCCGGAGCGGGACAAATGCACATGTCCGACAAATGCGAAATGGCGTTTGCCACTCGAAGGGAGCGTTTGGCTTGGTTTGCAAGACAAATCAAATCCAAGCCTCGTCCACACGCTTGGCACTTGCCGCAAACTCCAAACCTGTACAAACGTTTGGATTGATTCGGGAAAACAAACATCGCCATCCACACGCTTGCGAGTACGTTAGCTGAAGAGGCAAGCACGACGGACATGGATGTTGTTGTGTCGGCCATGACATTTGGCGTTTGTTATTTTTATTACAAATTATGATGGTGATATGATATGGCAAAAAAGATGGTGGATGTTAAAAATTCATAAAAACTGTACTAAGTATTTATTTTAGAATAGGAAGGTGCATATTTTATTTAACAATTGATTATATTTATCAAAATAATACAACCAACCCCTTCTTTCTCTTAGATGTCGTAATAAGCGACTAACGGACTAAAGACTGCACATACATCTAACGATTGCTCGGTTAGGGACAGATTAGGTTTAAGTCAGATTCTGTTTAGGACAGATTCGCTTTAAGACAGGAACACAATTGAGTACAAAAGCGGCGATGGGCTCCTCAAAATAATACTACCAACCCTCTTTTCCCTTGGGTGTCATAAAAGGCGACTAACGGACTAAAGACTGCATCTGGTAATACCCTTAGTTATTTAGTGACCCCCCTGAATTTTGCCGATTGCATGTTTTAGTAAAACTTGCTGAAAGCGATGTCTATGGGTGATGTGGTCTGTGCTTGCAGCGTAAATTCAACGAGTCTTCTGGGGTCTCGGTATCTTAGTGGTTAGAGCAAGGGACCTGTAATCCAAAGGTCATGGGTTCGAATCCCATTCGAGCTTTCCTGAGACTGGTTGTTTTTTTCTAGTAAGTAAAAATTTTTTCCTGTATGTATGTAAACTAAAAAACCTCCAATATTACGAATCTATTATATTTAAATAAAACACATTATATTTATTTATATTTTATTCGTCATCGCGAGTTGGTCTCCAGCCAGCTGTTCCAAGGTCATCAGCTCCGGCGCGGAGTTGTGATGCGGGCGGCTGCGGTACACCTCTAGCTGACCCGCGGATAGGGCCTTGCCCATCACTATGATGAGCGGGTATCCGAGTCTGGATAACAGATAGTCAATAGTCAATAGTCAAATTATATTTATTCAATAAACTCAATTAATAAGTACTTTGAAACAAACAAACACCATTCAATAATACATACAGAATAGAATAGAATAGAATATATGTTTATTTGCATTTGACTAGAACAGACCATATATAATATAATAATAATAAATAAATCTTAAGTACTCTTAACTAGATGGTTACAATATATTACATCAGACCAGCAGTGTGAGCAAGGATCTTTTATCGACCGATAAAGTGACATTAGACGTCGACAAATTGTCATCGGCCGTACATGAACTGTCAAATTTTATCGTCTAATGTCACTTTATCGTTCGATAAAAGATCCGTGCTCAGGGGGCTGCATTGTGAGAGACTGGTGCCTAGGGTACATACATATTGTTATTAAAATATATTACAATAAAGCTCCTCCCATTCAGCCAACAACGATGACATGCAAATTATTTGTTTAAGTACCTACTATAGAGACACACTTATGTCAAATAAAAGAAATGTCAACATTATTTTCAATTAAGTTTACAAAAATAAAAATTCAAATTAATCAATGCCTAGGCACTAAAACTTAAATAAATTGTTAAAATGTCAAACTGGATATTAATAGAACCTAATGGGCGATTTTCCGAGATCAAAAAAAAAAGAAATTGGTTCGTAAATGACTTCATAGATGGCGCTTAGCATAGATTAGTATGGCGCTTAGTAAAAGGCGGGTTCATGAAGAGCACGTGTATGGCTGCGTAATATTTATTCTATTCCAAAATAGAAATAGGTTCTGGATGTCCTGAAAATAAATAGGTAAGTACTTACTATTTTTTTATTATTTTGGTAGACAAGTAAAAGTGTAGAATTTATTACAGCCCTTAGGTAGGTACGGCTTTCATAATACGACATCTATCGAGTGTTTTTGAACTAATTTTTACTTTTTAATCTGGGCTGTCAGAAAATCGCCCATTAATACAAAAAAAATACAAATGTCAAATTACGGATACACGAGTCTAAGTACAATCATAAAAACAAATAGAAACAAATCATGTCTAAATGCCCAAATTTTATGTCAAACATCTATAATACAGACAAAACAAACATTATTTACCATTAGCTCTAAAAGAAACCAAATCTACCTTTTAAGCTACAACAGTAAAAGCATCACAACGTCTGTGTTCTAAAAATTTTTGTAAGTGTGTGAGATAAGCCATCTATATAAATTACTTAAGAATTTCCTAATAGTAAGTTCTTTTATATGTTCAGGTAATATCATCCAGAAGCAGAATAAATACAAGATAATTATTTTATCTGTACACATAATTTTTGAAATTACAGAGTTACTTAATCTAGAGCTACAGATTTTATTTTATTTTTTTAGGTGAAAAATAAAGAAACTAAATTGATCAAACATATCCACATAAATACCGTAAATCGACAGGGACCGCGAAATTGATTTGTAGCACATTACGATACCGGCGGCCGGGCGGGTCAATGAGGTATCCACGAGATATTTTTAAGGAAGTGTATAGAGTGCCACAAGCGGCACTGTATCTCCATCGGTTAGGGAACCGTAAGTTTTGCGGCATAATAGTGACGCCGCCTAAGCTGCCGTAAAGTTCTTGTTAGACAACAGAAATACTAGCTGCCCTACTCCTGTAGGTCACGTGATAGGTTAGAAATTTAAGACAATCGCGAAGCGCAGCGTAGCGATTGTCTTGAATTTCGAGGTTATTTTTTTTATTAGACAACAGAAATCTAACTCCATACAAAAATATCTTTTGTATAAAAGTCGTCTCAACATTATGACAAATAAAAAATATGTTACGGTTCCTGAACCGATTGAGATACAATGCCGCTTGTGGCACTCTATACGCTTCGTACTAAGATGCCGTCAAATTACGGCATCGTAACCGATCGTACTAAGTTGCCGCTTGTGGCACTCTATCCACAGCCTATTTTTAATTGTGCCCCGACAAATTAAATAAACAGTAAATAATAAATAATTTAAAAAAAATTATTAAATTATGTCTATTAACGTAACTGAATGATATAAAAATTTATGTGTAGGTACTGATAAAAAAAATCCTGTAAATAGATTTAGGACAACTACATACATACTAATCATGACTATTATCCCCGAAGGTCACAGGCTAGGTAATGAGGACCGCAAAAGCAGCCCTCTGCCATAGTCTACTTTTCACCAAATAGCGACTGCACATGTGCTCAGCGTGACAGGTGGTGAGCCCATCGCCGCTCTATGCTGTTGGAAGTATGTGCAGCCTTTAGTCCGTTAGTCGCCTTTTACGACACCCAAGGGAAGAGAGGGGGTGGTTGTATTCATTCACCGCTTACGAACCTCGATGGCAAAGCGACATTCATAAGTGCTCATTTGTAGCCTAAACTAAATAGTTGTTTTTGAATTTTGAATTGGCTATTTGACAGTTGTAACAAAAACAGTTGTGGCTAAATAAAATATGAAATACGTCAGTAAAGGTAGTTTATAATTTAACAATAATAATTATCGAATAGTTTTTTTTAAATAATTTGTAAATATTTTATTTTTATTTACAAGACCCGAAACACGGACGGCCACGATTGAGCTGTGTGTTGTGACGTCACACTTCACAAACAAATAAAAGTTTGTCCAATATTAATGTGAAATAATGGTGCATGAGTGTTCGCAAATAAAACAAAACAGTGCAACATCACTTTTCAAATTCTCTCAAGAAGTCCGTGTGAGACCTCAATAAAATCCCACAGCTTTATTGAGCCTCAAGGGGTTTGAAGAAATATCATTTAGCATTAAACATCATATTATCATCAGTTTAAGCATAATCAATGAACTCTAATATTACGACTGAAGGACTAGTATCCATGGTCACCAAGTAAATAAAAAAAAAACGCGCCAGCATAAAAGTTGCTTCACTTGTCACTCGTCAGTGGGAATGAAGTGGATAGCGCTTCAAAATGGTCATGTCGTGACGGTCGTCTACTATCTCATTTTATTTATTTTATTATATTCTTACGAAGGTTTACAGAAGGTTTTTAATATTTGTACAATGGGCGATTTTCCGAGATCAAATAAAAAAAAGAAATTGGTTCGTAAATGACTTCATAGATGGCGCTTAGCATAGATTAGTATGGCGCTTAGTAAAAGGCGAGTCCATGAAGAACACGTTTATGGCTACGTAATATTTATTCCATTCCAAAATAGAAATAGGTCCTGGAGATCCTGAATAAAAATTTGTAAGTACTATTTTTTTATTTTTTTTATAGACAAGCAAAAGTGTAGAATTTATTACAGCCCTTAGGTAGGAACGGGTCGGCTTTCATAAAACGCCATCTATCGAGTATTTTTGAACTAATTTTTATTTTTTAATTTGGGCTGTCAGAAAATCGCCCATTATGTAGCATCTAAAAGCTAATAACAAACCTCCACTTAAAGATTTGTTATTTAGTTTTTAGATGCTATTATCACATTCCCTTGCAGCGCCGGCATCTATTCCAGCTAAAAGTCTAGGACGGAACGGGTCCTTTCTTTTACAGCGTCAAACAGAATTGAAAAATGCCCAACATATAAAGGCACTTCTATTACAACAATAAAAATTAGTAAAATGGGTCTTGGGCATTTGGGAGGAAGTGGATAAATGAATGGAAATCTGCGGCCATGATGTACAATATGGGGAAAAAGCTTAGATTAAAACAAAAAGGGAAGACACGGCATGCTCCTACTTGTAGTCAATCAAAATATAGTCCTACTCAACTACTTAAGCAAACACTCACACACGCACACCTATAAAGTGTAAATCGTGCGAGCGAGACAGAGCAGTAAGTTTCAACGTCAGCGCGAGGGAGTCAGCGAGTAGCGCGTTGACGTCTCGGTCGCTTCGCAACAGACGAGTACGTACGACCGATTCCGACGCCACTGCGGAGTAGCGTCTTTCTCTTTTTCACACAGCAGATTGTCGGCAATAGTACGATGTAGCCTGTTCGCTCGGCAAATTGCGACTGAAGTGAAATTGTGCCTTTAGGCCTAATTTTAGCGGCTTACTCACGAGACGCTGATGCCGTATCTTCCCTTTTTGTTTTAATCTAAGGGAAAAAGTAATCATCCTATTGGAAGACGCTATAACTTTTGTTAAGGGGTGCCGCGCGATCGCAAAAACTGACATGTCTCTTAATGAACTTTAAAGCAAAATCAATCATAATGATATTTATAATTAGAACAATTCTGCTTTGAAGTCTCAGACCTAGTAATTTGATTAGAGCAATGTTTTTATTCTGCGTAATGTGCATTGTGTTACTTACTCGAATTGTGTTAAAAATAAAAATTTACTTTTTAAAGAAGGAGAATATCAATGCAAATATTTTCATGTAAGAATTATATTTACATGCGTAAAATTAAGAAAGTTGTTTTTAGGAGTCATTAGATTTATGTATTGTTTGTTATTGTTTAAAGAATTTGTTTCGAAATTCAACAAGGCCATGACCTCGTGCATCAGGTTAACTTACATAAGTTATTTTAATGCATTTAACTAATTCAGCGCATAGTACAAGTGACTTAAAAATAAGTAGCAGGATCCCCTTAACTATGCCAAATGTCAATTCGGTTCTGTCATTTGTGGAGTAAACAGACGTAGAATACAAGTCGACAAGCCATGAATAGGTTCACTCCTCAAGAACGCGGAATAATTCTGAAGGAAGCATTTCCGGGTCGCTTAATCTCTCGTTTTGGTGATTTGCACTGGCCGGCCAGATCACCCGATTTAAGAGTTCCAGACTTCTTTTTTATGGAGTTTTTTGGAGTCGCGGGTTTTAGGTCAACAAGCCTCAGACTCTTGAAGCTCTTAAGGAGAATATTCGCCAGGAATGCGAGAACTTGTCGCCCGAAGTTGTAGTAATTGTGAAGGAAAATGCCATAAAACGGGCCCATATGGCCATCAACTCTGTATCATTTTCACGACTTAAGGCTGGGATTCCCGAAATTCCAGAAAATAGGGTATTTTAAATTATGGATTACTAGCAAATCACAAGTACTCAAAATTTGGAAAAAATATATGTTATTCCAGTGTTTTATCTAGTCATTCCGGCCATTTAAATACTTTATTAATGATACTTTACTGCATCAAATAAAATTTCAAACATTCGTCTAATCGTAATTCAAATATCGTATTACTTGCATTATACTTAGTTTTAGTTAATGAAAAATATACGAAAATAATTTGTCTTTGAATAGGTGAGGCAATCCGGCCGTTATAAGTTAAAGCATTTAAAAAGAATTCTTGATTTTTAAAATGATTGTTTCAAAGATACTGTAATACGTTGTCCGTTATGTTATAAGTTAAAGCATTTAAAAAGAATTCTTGATTTTTAAAATGATTGTTTCAAAGATACTGTAATACGTTGTTCGTTTTATTTAAAATCGCGCAATACCTGTTTTTTTATTGAATATTCTTTTGTACGTGTCTAGGTCAATTATCTTAATTCCTTAATAATTACTAGACGACTTCTTCACTCAACCGGAGCACACACATGCACTCACACACACACGCACAACACTCACACACACACACAGACACACCTCACCCTTTTTATTTAAATTTTTACGTAATAAGCCTTTCCCTTACTAAATTTAGACATAAGTAACATCTTATTTGTTATTAAAATATATCTGTCTAAAATATAAAGTTATAATGTCATACAACAATGTAATAACTCATAGCTATAAGCAAATCTCAATCTCTAAGTCCCAAAGATACAGGATTACCTCGTTTTGGGACTTTATTGTAACCCCTATGTTGTATAAACCTTTTTGTAATAAAATTAAACTTTAAACTTTATTAATTTTTTTTTGTAATTTAAAATTTCTTTCTATGACAGGGAGCGCATGTTCCAACTTGTATTGACGCTCATAATTTGTTTAATTGTATGTTGTAGTCAAGTCAAGTCAAATTATTTATTCAATGTAAACCTTTACAGGCACTTATTGACGTCAATACTAATAATAATAAAAAAACAGTTAACTAACTTATAGTTAAGACTTAATAACTAATCTACCGAGCTATTATAGTCTGTGCCAGACAAATGCGCATTGCTACCCCCAGTACCACTGCACGCCGAAACAGAATCGCGTCGAACCGAAATATAAGCCGTGGTCATAGAATTGTGTAATATGATTTCCAATTATCGTATTGATACTGTGGTAAGTAATATAAATTGGAGAGTTTTTGAAGTAAAATAAAGTAGCGGCTGAAATGAGTTTTGGAAAACATTAGTACCTAACCAATAAGGTTGACATTTTTAATCATTCAAATGAATGTATGATTTGGTAACGAAATATTGTTTTGTAAATGTCGTTACTTCTATATTATTATAAAGCTGTGGAGTTTATTTTGCCCGTTCTTCTCCAAAGCGAAAAGACTTCCTGAATGGGTGGGTGGGTGCCCGTCCATCCTTTAACTTTTCACGATTATAAAGGCGCAAGTTTGTGAGTGTGTATGTTTGTTACTATTTCACGTAAAAACTACTGAATGGATTTGGATGTAATTCGGTATACAGATAGTTTATAACCTGGATTAACACATAGAATACTTTTATCCCGATATTCCCACGGGAACGGGAACCACGCGGGTGAAACCGCGAGCGGCCGCTAGTATTATTATAAAGCTGTGGAGTTTCTTTTGCCCGTTCTTCTCCAAAGCTAAAAGACGTCCATCCATTAACTTTTGACGATTCAAAATGCTTATTCTAAGTTTACTGATTAAAGAGATTTTGATTTGATTTGATTTGGACCTATTTTGCTAAGTTGACTCGAATCGCGATGTGCAATCAATCAGTCCCCTACTAGTTTCTGCGCTTGGGAATCCTAGCCCTAATGGAATAATATGAGGAGCTCGATGGCGCAGCGGCTAGCGGTTTCGGCTTGCGATCTTGCTCGCTAAGCAACTTTCGCAATGCCGGGTCGCCGGATGGGAGACCAAATTAAAAACATCTCGAGCTCCCCCGTGCTTCGGAAGGCACGTTAAGCCGTTGGTCCCGGTTGTTGTCGTAAGATGACAGTCGTTAAAACCCACCAACCCACATTGGGCCAGCGTGGTGGGTTATGGCCCAATATCCCCACGTACTATTGCCCACGTGGGAGGCCTGTGGGACGTTTATAGGCTGATGATGATGAATGGAATAAATTCTAATGGATTAAACAAAACATATTTCACAAGCAGAACCAGAGATTTTCATTAGAAAAAATAATTAACTTACAGAATAAGAAAATCGGGTGATTACTTTTGCTTCACCTTGTATGCTTGTGTCGTGGCCATATCGTAATATTGGCCATATCATAATATTGGCCATATCATAATATTGGCCATATTATAATATTGGCCATATCATAATATTGGTCATATCGTAATATTGGCCATATCATAATATTGGCCATATCGTAATATTGGCCATATAGTAAAATTGACTTTATCGTAATATCGGTCATATCGTAATATTGGCCATATCGTAATATTGGCCATATCGTAATATTGGCCATATCGTAATATTGGCCATATCGTAATATTGGCCATATCATAATATTGGCCATATCATAATATTGGCCACATTATAATATTGGCCACATTATAATATTGGCCATATCATAATATTGGTCATATCGTAATATTGGCCATATCGTAATATTGGCCATATCGTAATATTGGCCTATCGTAATATTGGCCATATCGTAATATTGGCCATATCGTGGAAGGCTCGGCCACTTCACGTTTCATCAATTAGTTCCTATGCCGTCATGTTGGCATTCCTGTCTTGTTCCTGCAGTGTTGCCAACTTAGTGGATTTTTCACTAAAACTGGTGGGTTCTCATCCACACGAATTTTTTTTCATTTCATCAAGTGGTTGAGTGATTCAGCCTACTGAAAATGTAACTGAAATTCTATTAATCCACTAGAAAAACCACTAACCACTAAAGGCAATATTTCGCCACTAAAAGGGAGGTCGAAACCACCAGTTCTAGTGGAAAATCCACTAAGTAGGCAACACTGGCAGGAACAAGACAAGACAAGAAATGACTTCTTGGCGGGAAAGTGAAGCGTCATGTATGCAGTTTTGTCTTATTTTCTAAAATTTGTGTTTTGTCGAATATTAATGTGAAATAATGGTGGATTTGGGGGAATATCATTCATCACTCATTATCATCATAATAGCTTTAAAATGAACTCTATTATTTCGACTGAAGGACTAGTATCCATGGCCAAGCAACAAATTATGAAAAAATAATCAAGATAGGAATGCCAACATGATGGCATCGGAACTATTTGATGAAACGCACTATACGATCGAACATGATCATGATTTGGCCAATTTTAGGATATGGCCACGACATATGGATAAACCGTGATCTAATCTAACCTGTCAGCCATGAGCAGTCGTTTCCCAATAGTCATGTCGTGTCGGTCGTCTACTATAACGTCCCCCCGCAGCGCCGGCAGCTGTTCCAGCTGATGGTAGACCTGGGGGATCTTGGATGAGTGCGCCGACCACTCCTTGGAGCCCTCCTGGACACATATAATGATACAGGATACAATGTTTACTAGAAAAAAATCAACCAGTCTCAGGAAGCTCGAGTGGGATTCGAACCCACAACCTATGGATTGCCGGTCCTCTGCTAATAATCTAGTAAACATTTTATCCTATATCTATAGAGCATTTTGAATGCAAAAATTTCAATAATAAAGATGCTATAGGTCTAACAATATTAATAAGCTAACGTTTAAGGGGAGCATCTATACATCACACTGAGCATGCTCATCAAATTTGGTCCAATACTACAGGCTCGTTACCGAGATAATCAACAAAACATTATCATAATTCACTAAAAAATACATCCTTTCCAAACCCGTACAGCTGTACTACACGCACACAAAGATAGCCGCACTGAGTTCTCTTTTTATTGACGCCTACGTGCGTGTTAGTAAAGATACAGCATGTTTCATGATGTGCATTATTTTAATTGATTTAGTATGTTAGAAAACATAACTTTGAACAATCACTATAAAACTGGAGCCAATTTTTTGTCATTGTATTCAGAATGATGTATGATACCGCCCTTAAACGTTCGCTTATTGATTTTGTTAGACCCTGTATTATTATCTATATATCGGGTGTCCCAGATATTAAAGTCAAGCCAGAAATGGGCAATAGGCCAAGTCGTGTTAGTTATTAGAAAAATATAAAAAAAATCTTGGTCATGTACTTTTCAAATTATAAGGATTTAAAAATAAATTCCTAAAAATTGACAGCCTGTGATGATCTTTCAAGTCCTGTGACTGCAAATATTAACTTTTCGTCCGTTTTTTTTCTGTGACGTGACCATGAATAACAATTCTGTAAATGACAGTTAAAAGTTAAAACATATCTGCCTCAGTTTAAAATAAAATATTATATTTGTGCCCAACATTGATTCAAAATAATTACATCAACCAACTTTAATCGACTGTACCACGTGGCAAGTAACATTAAAAAATGGCGAGTTTTAAATATTAAAATTAATATAAGTATTTTTTTTTTATCAATTTCTTTAATAACTAACACGACTTTGCCTTTTGCCCATTTCCCTCTTGCCTTCGATTTCTGGGACACCCTGTATCTATACTAATTACTCATTATTAATGGGCATAAAGATCGCAGTCAGTCTTATTATTTACGTTGCGACGAATGCAACGACTGAACATCGAGAGCTCTTGATCGCCAAAGAGTGGGAAAAGGGAAGGGAGGCCTTTTTACTACTACTTTGCATGTCAGCGTAAACCTTTGGAGTGTTCAAATGAAATCAATCAAATTCAATCAAAAGTTCATTGCAAACTAGTTACCGTTTGGATATTGCAAATTCGAGGACAGCTTATAAACTTAGTTATTAAATTGTATATTAAAATGAAGCAAAACATTATTATGCAATATTGGAGCACATATTCGACATGACGTACAATAATATTAGGTAGGTACACTTATAAATTTCACAAGCTACTAAAAAATATATAATTAATTTTACTATTCAGCTTATTACGAATGTAGATATTCATTCAAGGAATAATAGCATTCGGCGGTTAAATGAGACTTTAAAGTTTTTGAGAATTTTTTTATGTTTTGTTCGTTTTTAATATACTTACACTGTTAATTTATTAAAAAATTTACGGACATGTAATAAGGGCTGGTATTTAGCATTTTTATTCTACACTAATATATATAAGCTGACCCGACAGACGATGTCCTGTATTAATTTAAAATATTTAAAAAAATAAAAATAAAAATAAAGGATTTTTTTTATAAGAACCTTCTTCCGACAATAACAAACACAACAAAAAAAGATTTAGCGAATTCAGTTCAGCTGTTCACGCGTGATGGCGTGACCAAGGGACTCATTTAGGAAATAGGGATTCATTTTTATATATAATATATAGATGGTGGTAGGTACAATCTGTTCCTGTGTCAAGTTCAGTTTTAGATAAGACAATCTCTAGCTATAACTCTAATTTGTCACTTTTAGATAGAGGCTTCTCTGAGAATAAACACAATTTAGGAGTAACAATTTATGTAATTTTTCCTTTGGGCACAACCAAGTTACAGCCAGTGACTTACTTTGGGGCCAATGACTTACTTTGGGGCTAATGACTTACTTTGGGGCCAATGACTTACTTTGGGGCCAATGACTTACTTTGGGGCCAATGACTTACTTTGGGGCCGGT
Organism: Scoparia ambigualis; assembly: GCA_963921215.1. Lineage (NCBI taxonomy): Eukaryota > Metazoa > Arthropoda > Insecta > Lepidoptera > Crambidae > Scoparia > Scoparia ambigualis. The sequence goes on along the minus strand of OY992523.1, from coordinate 1,021,785 downwards.
GACTTACTTTGGGGCTAATGACTTACTTTGGAGCCAATGACTTACTTTGGGGCCAATGACTTACTTTGGGGCCATCAACTTACTTTGGGGCTTATGACTTACTTTGGGGCCAGTGACTTACTTTGGGGCCAGTGACTTACTTTGGGGCCAGTGACTTACTTTGGGACCAGTGACTTACTTTGGGTCCAGTGACTTACTTTGGGGCCAGTGACTTACTTTGGGGCCAGTGACTTACTTTGGGGCCAGTGACTTACTTTGGGACCAGTGACTTACTTTGGGACCAGTGACTTACTTTGGGGCCAGTGACTTACTTTGGGGCCAATGACGATGGCGGTGTACGGCGCCACGGCTGATGGCCAGCGGAGCGCCGTTTCACTCGACAGGGCTTCTAGACTGGCCGCGAGCAACCTGCACAGACAAAGGAAAAGTCATTTAAGGTCTTGAACGAAATTGTGAAAATTTACGTATTTTTATGTCACTTGTACTGCGCTCAAATATGCGCATGCGCTCAAATAGTTAAATGGTGTCCAATCATTTGACCAAAAAACAAATCACAAATTTTCATTTGAGAAAAAACCAATTGACAAAATTATACTTGATAAATTTATCATTTTACTAACTATTGTTTAATAAACTACTCATTAGACAATTTATTTACTAAAAAAATTTCATTACTTATGCTAAAACATTATTTCACAAATTGATTATTTTTTAAACATGTTAGTTGGCAAAACAACGTAAAGCATAAATAACGTTTAACAAATACTAGCTGCCCTACTCCTGTAGGTCACGTGATAGGTTAGATATTTAGGACAATCAAGACTTACTTAGTTTTAAGATTGTTTTTTCAACTAGATGTCAGGTCGGCGCTAAAAATGTGTCTCGGTAAATAAGAGCTCACTTCTATAAATACTTATATATACATCTACATATCTATAACAGGAAAAAGTACTTTATTTGTTGCCCCCTAAGGTTGATTTCACCACTAAATGTTATTGACGTCCTTTCATTTATAAGTGGCAGGAGTAATTTATTGCTTTGAAAAAGTATTTATTCACGTGGACAGAAATAAGCTTTGATTTTGTACGTGACGCGTTATCTAGTAGGTCTTTTTTTTTATTGCCAACGGGTAAGCACTTGGCCTTCATCTCACCTGATGGTAAGTGACGATAAGGCCGAAGGTGGAAGCGCGCGAACCCGGAATCCTCAACCACTGAGGAACTGGCTATCTTATCTCAAACTGTCGGAACACAACAATGATATAAACATCGTTGTTATGGCGACAGACTTAGATAAGGGTGGACTTAACAGCCCTACCACCAACCAAACCGAGCACACAAAGATGTACCCTCCCTGCTAGGAATCGAACCCGGGACCTCTGGGTCTGAAACAGGTAGCTTAGCCACTAGACCACAGAGGCGGTTAAACGTATTGTTGATCGAAGGTAGGAGCCATTACAATAGTAAAAATATATCACGAGATGGTCCATGAAGCGAAGACGTCCATGATTACAATTAACTCACTAACCGCCATGGTTAAGTGGTTAAGACCACCCCGTTCTCAGACTCAGGGCCCCGGGTTCGATTCCCAGCGGGAGTTGCACATGTCTGTACTCGGTTTGGTTGGTGGTAGGACTTGAAACATCCGTCTGGCTATGCTACCAGCATTTCATCTAAGTCTGTCGCCAACAGTGCCTCAGTAGTGAGGATTCCAGGTGAAGTGTGCCTCCACTTTGGTCTTACTTATCATCTCATGACATCGGGTGAAATGAAGACAAAGCGCTTTCCTGAAGAATCATTTACTTATACGCATACTTACTTAATAAGGTAATTACGACCGAGATGTCATTAACAGTGGTTTATTAGTAAATCAACTGAACTGCCCCCTTACTTTTGAAACCGATCGCTATTGGATCGGATTGGTATTGTGAATTTTCGTACTCCTAAGTTACGACACCGGAGCTAATATGAATTCATATTGCGTGGATATTGAGTGACAAAAATACAAAACTCAATGGCATTTAGTTCACCCAATATAAATGCAAATTAGCGCTGGTGTCGTAATTTAAAAATACGAAAATTCAGAATACCAATCCGATCCAATAGCGATCGGTTTAGAGAGTAATGGGGCTGAAGTACAGTGGCATCGGTACGTCATTAGATAATGAGGTGCATCAGGAATGGTGTGATTAAGACCGAGGAGTCATTAACAATTAACAGTGGTTCATTAGTAAATCAATTGAGAGTGAACGTTTGAAGATTGTGTCAAGGAAACGGTAAAAGATATCGCTCTGGGACCCAGCGCAATCGATTCAAATGGGGGATTTTCCTTTTTTTAGGTTTGGCGGACGAAACGACTTGAACTAGCCCAACGAGCTGGCCAAAACCAGGCTAAGTTGAGTGTGCCAGAGCTCTCGAATCTCTACTACAATGGCTTCTATCGAACTTCTTTAAAATTAAAAAAAATCTTCAATAGAGATAAGTAGTCTGAGCAGCCCATTGAAAACAGCATTCTTTGATAAAATAAAAAAAACTGACTGTTTGGTGCAACGCAATCGGATTTATTGTTAAATTTAGACAAAAGTACAAAATTCTGTTAGTTATATAATAATATTACAAAAAAGAAGATATGGTATATTTAAAACATTACAATAAGTCCATACCTACATAATAGTTAATAACAACCCAAGTAGCATATCAAGCTGTATAAAAGCTGTATTTGAACTTATTTTTATACTTACGGCTGCATATTGAGGCTGTAAAAAGGCTGTATAAGCGATTATACAGACCTTATTAGCTCAAAAAGGGCCCATATTATAAAACTTTTCGCGTTAGTATAGCTGTATAGTAGCTGTAGAAGCAAAGCAGAAGCTGTTTAGTAGCTGTTTAAGAGATGTTAATCGGTGTAAGGAAAAGCAACTACACTCCAAATAATATTTTATAAAGATAAAAGTTTAAAATATGAGTTATAAGTGAATTAGAAAATTATGAAAATAAAAGAGAAACATGTCGTACAAGAATATTACAATAATTATGACGCATGATGTTCATATTTCAAAGTGCAATCCCAAGTATTGATAAATCTTAGGAATCTGATGGTGTTAATTGGTAAAACAAAGTGCAAATCCAATTTTATTGTCAATGTGTGGTTGGTTATTGGCAATATTTTAACGCGCCAGTAAAACTATAAAAAAAACATAAAGAAGATTATTAAACACGGGTAAGTTAGTGTTTGTTTTTAAGGTTATAATATAAATTATATTTAAAATAATAGATTGTAGGACACAGCGACAAAATTTTGTAGCTGATAATCATGAAACGGTTAAAACTATGAACAAACATTGGTTTAATTATATTTGAATATCTTTTTTCATTCGTTCTAAAATGGCGACATTTTGTTATACAGCTTAGACAATATTAGGAGGGTACTAAAGTCTTACTAGCTGTACTACGGCGGATATGGATTGCATAATACATCTCTTAGTTTTTAACCAGCTTTATTAGTGTTTTTTTTATTATCTAGGCTGTATATGAGTTCTGGGTAGATAAATTATAATTCTGTTTAGAGATCCGTGTAAGAATTGATTATCCCTGAGTTTTATTTTAAAAATTGAACAATGAAATGTATTTAATTGAATTTAAAGTGGTAATAAAAATTAAAATATAATATTTAATTTATTCTACGATTGGTTCCAGATTGTTAATCAACAAGAGAAATCATTAACTTCACCTACTGCAACAATTTTCACACAGATACTTCCAGAAGTGACAACTGCTGAAAAATATGTTATTCAATATATAGACGAGTGCGAGCTGGCTGCACACAATCAAAATAATATTTAATCAAATAAAACATGTTATTGCAACAGATACTTTCTTTTTCACATTTTCTATATATATCCCGATTTTAATTAAGTGTTCCATTTCGTACACAAAATCATCTAAATATTGGTCAATTTGTTTGGTTTTCCAACACCAAAATAAATTCCAATTACAAACGGCTTAATATCTGGTCTTTCAAATATAGTGGACAAAATTGGCCAAAACTCTTTATTTGAGCTTCTAAATATTGGGAGACCCTCAAAATTGAAATTTAAAGTAATTTTAGTTGGAACATTGTTCAACCTTGTTCAATCGTTTCGATACGTATTTGTTTGATAGTACCTAAAATAGTTCTAGCGTCATGTGGCGCTAAATCGTTTAGAGCTATTTGAGTTTTTTTTTAATCCACAACGGGTTAGCGCTTGGCCTTTATCTTACCTGATAGTAAGTGACGATAAGGCCGAAGATGGAAGCGCGCTTCACCCGGAATCCTCAACCACTGATGAACTGGCTATCTTACCTCAAACTGTCGGAACACAACAATGCTATAAACATCGCTGTTATGGCGACAGACTTAGATAAGATGGTGGTAGCTAGCCAGGCGGACTTAACAGCCCTACCACCAACCAAACCGAGCACACAAAGATGCACACCCCGCTGGGAATCGAACCCGGGACCTCTTGGTCTAAAACCGGTGGCTTAGCCACTAGACCACAGAGGCGGTTAAATAAATATATATTTCTTTCTGTAGCCCATTCTTTTATTCACAGGGGAAACTACATATTTTTTGAAAATTCGTCATCATCATTATTACGTTGTTAATCAGGTTCCAAAGTTTTAACTAAATTCAAACATTCGACACCAATTATTGTTTTTCCTACAGAACCTTCGTTGGACGTCGATGGAATTGGCGCTGAACTGTTGCGGTTGTCAAATTTAAAATATTATAAATAATTACTGTCATTTGGTTTATTTATATTTCGTTATTAACCGACGTAGAAAAAGGAGGAGGTTCTCAAGTCGTCTGTCGTCCATCTTTTTCTTTTTTTCCACATTATAAATGCGAGCTTCAGCAAATACACTATGATGCAATCGTGACGACTCTGTCAGTAAAGTGGGCTAAAGCTGTACTATTGATGTAGTTTATTTTTTTAGTTTTAAAGCACTCTTGTAGACAGTTGTTTTAAAACCACTGTATTCACAAGAGTGCCTAATTACGCTATAAGATTAAGTTTTATAATGGAGGTTGCATACACCATTGTACAGAAACAAGTATCGAGTGATACCATAATAACGCTTAGTTCAGTAGTAAGTAAGTGATCACATACAAAAACCAGCCTCTATACAGCTTTAACGATAAAGCTAGCTTAAGGTGTCACAAAACTCTTAAGGCCTTACTTATAAACGTTAATTAAATATTAAGTAATACTTAGGAGTTGTTTAACAATAATTCTTACTTATAAACGTTGCTTAGCTTTAATGAGTTGCTTAGCAATGGCTCTAATGAACTGTCAAATTAAGTTAACTCCTACCCTTGTTTAACACGTAAGTAACAAAATGGCGGTTATTTGTCAGCTGATTTCATGTCAGCTACTCAACGTTGTTTGATATATGTGTTCTGTGGTTGTTTGTGTTTGTTTCTGACTTCTGTTTGCATTTTGTAATTGTTTCTTCCGTGTTTCGCGTGATATTTTCTATTAAAATGGATATTTTTGAAGATTTTGATGTATTGCGCTCATTTCGTAATGAAATAGAGGAAATTAGGGCATTTAGGAGAAGAACAATGAGAATTAATAGACGGCCAAAACTGTATAGTATGAGAATGAATCCTATGCAAGATTTAAGTGATAGTGATTTCAAGTATAGGTATAGATTTAACAAAGAAAATATGCAAAAAATTATAGAACTATTACGAAATGACTTGCGTGTGGACACTAGAGGCGGCAGTATACCCGTGGAGTTACAGGTGATGTCTGTGATTCGGTACTGGGGCAGACATGAGGTAGGTTTATCCAAATGATATTTGTTTTAGTTAGTATATATCATAATATGAGTACCTAACTAAAGATGTTAACCAGGACTATTTACATTTAAAATTTCAGATTCAACAAGACTGTGCGGATATCCATGGCATGAGCCAGCAGACTCTGTCACACCTATCTAGAAAAGTAGGTATTGCATTAGCCTCAAAAAGCTCTATGTACATCAAAATGCCGTTGAATTTAAGAGCGCAAATGGAGTCAATTCAAAAATTTGAAGCCATATGTGGATTCCCACACATCATTGGAGCGATAGATGGAACACATATTAAAATTCGGAAAGTAGGCGGAGACGCTGGCCAATACTATGTCAATAGAAAAGGACACTATTCTATAAACACTCAAGTAAGTATTATTTTTCTTCTACATACAAAAATGCATGCAGGTAGGGCAGGTATTAAAACAATAGGCTCTAGTTAATACGTTGACAATGCAGCCTAAATGAAAATAAAATATAAAGATACCAACTGTGGGCCGGGGCTCCGCTCCCGTGGGAATTTCATAATTCATTATTATATGTTAATCCAGATCATAGCTTACTCGTATTCTAAATTTAATTCAAATCCGTTTATTATTTGCAGGTTGTCTGCGATGCAGACTTGAAAATCTGTGACATAGTTTGCCATTGGAGGGGCAGTACTCACGATGCACGAATTTTTCGTGAAAGTTCAATTAAACAGAGGTTTGAGAATAATGAATTCAAAGGGAAACTCCTTGGTGATAGTGGCTACGCATGTACCTCTTATTTACTTACACCCATCCTACGACCGAGGACTGAAGCCGAGATGCGGTATAACTTCAGCCATATCCGAACTAGGAATGTAGTAGAAAGATGTTTTGGATTACTAAAACAAAGATTTCGCATATTGTTGGAGGTAATGCGAGGATCTCTTACTACAATAAAAACAACAATTGTTGCATGTGCAGTGCTGCACAATTTGGCTATTGAATTTAATGATCCTTTGGAAAATGGTATGTATGTTTAGTCTAAATCGTCATACATACACTAGATACCTGTGTATGTTGCAGATGGGAAAACTTAAACTTGATGTTATGTTACAGGTTCTCGGGCTAATGATTATGTAGATGACGAATATGAGGAAGACATTGGGTACAACAACAATAATGTTACAAACATAACAAGAAACCTGTTTATTGAAAATTATTTTTAAAAACAAATAAAGTTATGTGATGTTCACTCAAGACTATTTGATTTTTTTTTCCAGAATTCATATTCTAAATCTAAAATGGCCATTCTCTTTTGGTGTATTTCTTCTGCTCGTTCACATTCTCTTTCTTTTGACCTTTTAGCTATTAAAAATAACTCTCGCTCATAGTCCTCGGTATGAATCTGTAAAAATCAAGTAAATTATTAATAAAACGAAAAACCCAAAAATATTACAATACGATGCTTTTTATTCCTATACTTTCTGAGAGAATTATTGATTTAGGTTTAGAATAACTTTATTTCTCATAAGAATTACATTCACTAATTCACTTCCTGAGAAAACATCAGTATTGAAACAAATTGCATGGAGATAAAACCGTGAACTGATCAAACAAAACTGTGACTGACTGTGCGATCTATCAACATATAGACAGGTTGCATACCTTTTTCTGTTTTAGTTTGCTTTTCTGTGTTAAGTACTTGTTTGACATAGCCTTAGGTGTAGGGCACAGTACTACTTCCGCTTCTTGCCAACCTTCATCCTCGGGTATCTACAATTAAAATACAAAATGAATACAATATTAAACTGTTTGAAGTTCTTTGACTTTTGAATTTCTCTTAATTACCTCTTCTGTTTCCTTGATCTGGTTATTTGAGGCTAGCAATGGAGTCCAAGGATCATCTTGTATGACTAGCTGGCTTCCTGGTGTCAGTGACTGGAATATACAAAATGTTCAACAATATTAAAAAACTTCATTTGAATTCAGTATAAAAAGAAATAACTATAGCTGCATTAAGCAGAACACATAGATGAGCATCAATTTCTTAGAGTAACACTGCTCTAGTTCCCGTAGCAGCATACCTCCCAAAGCACAGACGATATCCCATCGATGCGTTCTTTTTAATTCAACCGATAAATATAGACGTGTAATAAAACAGAACATACCTGATCAATACTGTTTACATGTATACTGTCGCTATCAAATTTATTACTATCAGTAATAAATTCATTTGGTATTGCCTGTATGATGGCAAGATCTTCTGGTGGTGGGCTAGGTGGTGGAGGTCCTCCACCTGTCATTAATTTAGCGCGTTTATATTCACTATCCCTAATTTTAGCTTTCCCCTTCATATTTCTCCACTGAGTTGTCAGTTCTTTGAGATCCCGTTTTTTGTTATTTAGACTATTGAAACTGTAAAGAAAAAAAAAATAATATGTTAAATCGATAATCTGACCTGAGTTATTACTTTTAGTAGGTCCCTTTTGAAATTAAACTACTTACCAAGACAAAACTTCTTGCCATGCTGCTTTCTTTTTTATATTTGTATTAGTAGATGCATCCTTATTTTCAATTACATCTACTCTTTCTATTATAAGTTGCCTTAACAATCTCTGCAATAAAACACACAATAGTTTTATACAAAACACCACGCGCGAATAGTAGCGAGTAGAACGAATGTTTTCTAGATAATTACAAACCTTTTCTTCTTCGTCCCAGTTGGAGGAGCGAACTCTTTTTTTGCTGGATGGATCTACCTCGGCCATAGCTAGATTTATCTCGCCAAATTCCGAAATGTATACAACAAACAAAAATAATGATCACTAGATAAGTACCACACACCACAAACCACAACAACAAACAAGTTCCGTGAAAATATTTGACGGCTTAACTTTTTAATTTTCAATTTGAATGAAACAAATGTTGCTATTTCACAACATTAAAATGGCAAATATTTTTTTAAGCTACCAACATTTCGGCTGTGTTGCAAGAGTAATAATTTTTCGTGTCATTAGCCGTTCATTAGTTAAGACAAGCCTAAGCAACGTTTATAAGTAAAAAATATTTACTCACTACTTAAGGAGTTAATTAGTAATTAGTTAAGATGATGCTTAGAAGACGATTAGTTGATTTTTATAAGTAACACTGTTAGGGTTCTATAGCAGAGTTTTAATAATCTGTTTTAAAACCTTAAGATTCCGCAGATCCCTTAAAACTAATTTTATGCAGCTTGAGCTGTATAATAACTCAAATATCTCTCTCATAAATATAAAAGTATCTTTTGACACTCTTGTACGTCTTTTAAGGAACCTAAAGTTCTAAATGAGCTGGTAAATTTATGTTGTAAACGCTTGTGTGCTGCTTGGGAAGATCCATAATGCTCAACTAGCCATTCCTTAGCACACTTCGCCGCATTTTCCCAAACAGCGGTGAGTTTGAGTTCCTCCTTAGATATAATCATGCGAAGCTTTACCGCCCATTCTATCCTCTCATCTTCGTTGAACAGGGCTGAGTTGTAAGCTGCTGTCTGGAACACTTTCTGGGCCGACAATTTAGCAGCTGCATCTTGACTCTGCCATATGTCATCGCAACTGTGGATCTTTTCTGCCAGCAACATGTTAGGCAACAAGAATACATTCAGCATTCCATACATATCCTCTATTCCTTGAGGGACGAAGCAAGCGAGAGCAGGCTGCCTAGCAAGGGGTGGGTATTCAGGATCTCCAGAAGCTCGCCTGATGTCATCCAATTTGACTAGTCCAGGCACGTGGGGAACTACTACAAGTGTGGCCGCCATAACTTCAGGAAAGGATTCTGCAATTCTCGCTAGGGTGACTGTTCGATTGTTCCTTGCTTTTGACAAGATATAAAGTTTTGATATCAGAGTCTTAAGCTTTTCGGCGGACTTCTTTTTGACTGTCTGCACGATTTTCGTTACATTATTTCCTCTCACCATGAATATCCACACGAGGAACTTCAATTCTCCCATATTTATTTTATTTTTTATTTTATTCCTGAACTGAACTACATCACACTTTTTACTCTCGTCTGACAGTAATAAGGAGCGGTGACAAAGATCAATAAGCGAAGTACAATTGTCAATGTCCTCTTGAACGTCCTGCGAACTAGTCGGAATGAGAGCCATTTTGCTTCTTTCTTGGTAACTTGTATGTAGCTTCCTATTATCACAATAATTCTATCCAGCCTCCAACCGCCAGACGGCCGAGTTTGTTTGACTGATTACTTATCGATGATATGGCTGCTTTTATATACACCGCCACACTCACCAGTGATTACTTAATAGCCAGTAGCCATGTAATGGCTTCTCTGCACAAGCGGCGATAACAGACGATTACGGGCGAGCACGATTGTGTGAAGGACTCGGCTGTACTCGCCCATGAGGATCCCTAAGGACCCCTAGAGGATCTCTATGATGGCCTGCAATCGCCTGCGACCCGCGATTTGTCGGTTTTTGGGGCACGCATCAAAGGGAATCGCGCCGAATGGTTGCGGAGGTGCCCACACAACAGCGTTGCCAGTTTTTTTGCAATTCTGGGTAAAAATATGGCTCCTGGAGAGATTTTGGAGAAAAAGAATCTCTGGAGAAATGTATAAAGAAAACGAAAAAACAATTTATTTCAAAAAAGTCAAAAGGCAAAATATATTTATTCATTAAACTCAATTAATAAGTACTTTGAATCGTCCAAATATTTTTTAACCTACCACCCATTCGTGACATAATTTTTTAACTGTGGCGAAGAATGGGCGCAAGAAACCACAGCGCACAAAAGCAACGACATTTACAAACAAAAAAAAGAATATGGCGTTACCAGGTCAATACAAAATATGAATTTGAAAAATAATAAATGATGCAATACAAAACTACAATACAATGTAGTATCAATTAAATAAAGACAATTAGAAATAGCTGTTAGAGTGCTTGGAACATTTAGCTAAGTTATTACGATTTAAAAGGTAAAAATCGCAATAACTCAGTTAAATAAAACGTTATTGAAAAATGTTTTCTACAAACTATTTAGATCCCTGTGTTTTACTTCAGCATGCAAAGTTTCATCAAAATTGGCTTATTGGTTTTTAAAAGTTTCGACTTGGAAATTTGTATGGGAAACCGAAATGCGTAAACCTTCTTATAGAGAGAACAAAGTAAGGCTTCCTGAGTTTCTTGCTAGCTTCTTCTCAGTCGACGGCTCTCGCAAAATCCGAACTGGTGGTAGATTAGTTGGATAGGCAGAGTAGATTAATTGGTTACATTAATTGTTAAATCTTAACTACTTACAAGTTAACTGTTTTTTTGATTAGTATTGTCAATAAGTGCCTGTAAAAGTGTACCTAAAATGAATAAATAATGGAAGTATATAGGTACAGTGCCACAAGCGGTTTTACATTAGCATGCAAAGTTTCATTAAAATTGGCTTAAGAGGCTTAACATCTCAAATGCGATTTTTGCGCAAAATGCCCATTTTTGCATTTTGTAGTAATTTTTAATTTTGCAGTTGTATTTATCGTTTTTATTGAAATAGTATAATAAATTCATGCTTAATATTACTAATCTCAACTCTGTGAGAATATGTTGTGTTCGGACGGCCAGCGCATCGCATTTTGCAGTAATTTTGCAGTTGTATTTATCGGTTTTATCGAAATAGGATATTAAATTCACTATAGAATCTTTTTTCCTCATGAAGTAACAATTATTCTGATATAAATTTTGCTCAATAAAATTATAGTAGATAGGAGAAATTCACAGTTAACTTAAAGTATTTTTGGTTTAGAATAACATTTTTTTTCTATATAAAAACAATGATATCTAAAAACTCCGAGGCCGCTACGAACTATTCCACTATAAAAGAGATAACATTATAATTTTTTTTATTTCATTTGTTTAAAACAGTACTTCAATCGAGGAGCTCAAAAAAGTACCTTCGCGCATTTTATGAAAATCTTTCTCTGCAATTTTGGGTTTAATAAAAAAATCAAGCAAAATTAACAAACAGCGAGGCCGCTACGAACTATGCCAATAGCTATTCTACACTATTCAATAAGTCAAAACTGTTAATGTATGTTAGTTTCTGAGATCGAGAACGACAAAATTGGCTATTTTACGCAAAAATCACAGTCGAAATGAAATCACAGTCGATTGCCACGCAAAGACTGCGAAGGCATATCACCGCTTCTTTGCCTAGACTTCTACTCACTAAATTAACAAGATGGTTAACAATTGAGGTAAGTCATTTAAAGGGGCGTCCCTTGCTTTTTCAAATTATTTTTGTCCTATTATTGAATGTCATAACAACTTTGTCCTAAGCCCCTTTGTCATAATACTCTGTTGTAATAATTATTATGTGTCATTAACATAATTTGTACTATTGTATGTCAGTACTAAAATTGTATATCATAACTAATGAAATCCCTAATTTTATTTGCCTAAAAATCTGGAGTCATGTATTTTGAATTTCTTCCTTTTGTCATAATTTTATGTCACAATGAAATCCATAAAACCATGTACTATAAAAAAGGTTATTGAGCATTTTAGGTTAGGTTTGTTTTTATGTAATAAATTAATTATGTCAATTTTGTTGTATGAGTTATATTATTATGAAATTTATGGTTATTACTTATAAGTTTATGAATATTTAACGTTAGTACTAATGTAATTATGATTTGCGAATCTTATGTCGAGTGAGATTATGGCATAGTTTATTATGGCATATCAGTTATGAACATAAACATTATTACAATATATTGTCATGTCAATGGTAATTATGGCAAGCTAAAATATGTAACAAAATTTATGGATCCGGATCCACACCCCATTTAAAGTCATTCTACAAGAAATTACCTATTGAATCATGAAGAAAATGTGTTTGCAGCTTTCTAACGTGTCTCTCAAAGTGTATTAAAAACTCAATGACAAAGGATCTTAGAGACTTATCTCGTAATTGTCACGACGATTGACTAAATATCCGATATAGTAAAAGTGTCTACATTGAGACTTAGAGGGTTTACGCATAACTTCCAAGTCGATATTTTTAAAAACCATTAAGGGAAGGTATTTCGAGCGCTTCTCTCTCGCTCTCTCGACGGTATGACAGTAAGGGACGGGTATAACAGCGAAGCGGAGCGAATAATCGCGTTTTATATTAAAAAAAATTGATAGATGTATTAAATAAAAAACGATCCGTTATAATTCCTCAAGTTATCTATGAACTTCATTTTGGTAAATGACTCATAATATCAAATCACTTATTTTAAGAATAAAACCTGGAAAAGAAGATAAAATAACACAAAAATACATAACTTTGTGAAATAACTCTATCGAGCCAACTTTATCAAATCGTGTTTCCATCGGGTGAATTTTACAGAATAAAGCCTTAACAATATTTTATAATTTTCGCAGATTTAAATTTTACTGTTTACTACTTCAAAAAGTAATTCTAAAAACGTGTTATTTTAATTTTTGACTAACACCTAGCCTTAAGCTATTTTTGATGAAACTTTGCATGCTAAAGTAAAACACAGGAATCTAAATAGTCTGTTAAAACATTTTTAAAAAACGTTTTTTTTGCTTAGTTATTTGCGATTTAAAGTCTACTATATAAAGTAATAAATCGCAATAACTCATTTAAATAAACGTTTATTAAAAATGTTTTCAACAAACTATTTAGATTCCTGTAGGTATTTTACTTTAGCATGCAAAGTTTCATTAAAATTGGCTTTGTGGTTTTTAAAAATGTCGTCTTGGAAACTTGTATGGGAAAACGAAATGCGTAAAGCCTCTCAAACAAGTTTATATTTAATAATATGTATGTTTGTTCTAGGTTCCAATGGATGCTAACAAATGGTTCCAATGGGCCCGTAAGTGTGACAGACCTTGTGATTCCAATCCCGTAGCAGGACATGAGCAGTGGCGCGGGCGTTCCCACCGCCGGGGTGTAATGCGCCCGCAGCGGCTCACTGTAGCGCGTCCCCAGGATAAACGTGTGGCCCACCTGTGAGGAAGGGAACATACTGTACCAGCGTTTCCCATTTGCCGGGTCGCGACCCGGTACCGGAGCGTCAAAACAAAATACCGGGTCGCGATATTTCCGCCTTATTTTAAAAATAATACTTACTATCGGTCGACGCATCGTAAATATTCGTAAGCGGTGAGCGGCGCGCGCCACAATGACAAAAGAGACCGACTCTAACACACGAGCAGCAGTTTGCTGTCGACGTATGTAACTGCAGTCGACATGTCGTCGGCAAGCTGTCGACGTTTCAACTGCTTGCCGCAGGCAGGTCGAGAGCTAGCTGCCAACAGGTGACGGCGTCTGCAATCGCCTCTGCCGTCATCAGCTAGCTGTCGACCTGCCTGCGGCAAGCACTTACGTCGACGGCTTGCCGACGACATGTCGATAGCTAGCCGCAGACTCCTAACGTTAGTAAAAAATGAGCAGCAGCTCCATACTTCGCACTAAAATTTAGTGACTAAATAGGTGATACTAAATGTAGTATTAATAAAACACTTTTACTAATTATTTTTAATAAATGTGTACCTAATGTTACCTAATGGAACCAGCTTGGGTTAAAAAGTATTAGTGGGTCACGAAGGGGCAGTGTGAGTACTACCGGGCCATGGCAGAACAATGTTTGGGAAACACCCTACGATAAGGCAGTGGTCCCACCGCCGACGATGAACGAGAAGCGAGTCGAGCTAGAATTAGAAACGAGTTGGCGAGCAGCGGAAAGCGAGTGTTTTTATTTTACCTACACACTGACCTCCATTTACTTTTGATGATGATGTCAGCACCAATTTATAAAAAAAATATATTTTATAAACGACACAATTTTAAACTACCAACTATAGTGAGAACATATTCACAGTTCTCAATAAAATAGACACAAACAGTTATTTATGTTAATTTAATTTTATCGACGAGGCAGCCCTGCGATTGCTGTGGGATCGCGCGGTAGGTTATTACAGTTTAAATATTAGTAGGCTATTATAGCAGTAGGTATTGGGAATTTTCTATTGAGTGAAGTATCTGTTAACTCTTCTTTAATCTGTGATACAGTCCTCTTGGCGGGAAATGGCCGCTGCCGCTGGTTGGTCATTCGGCGTGAGTTTTCGCTGAGCGAGTCCTTGCCGGCAGTGTGAACAGTCAGCGGTCAACTATTTATATATGCATCTCTTTTGTTTACACGGAATTTATATCTATTGTACGTTTCTTGAGCGAGAAAATAGCTGATAGTTAGTAGTTTACTCGCCGTTGGTGGGACAACTGCCTAATGTTTGATCTTATTTTTCTCTTAAGGGGATCCTGCACGAAATTGTGAAAATTTACGTATTTTTAAGTTACTTGTACTATGCGCTGAATAAAAGAATACTTACGTAAGTTAGTCTGATCATTGCACAAGGTCGTGGCCTTGTTATAATTTGGAACAAATTCTTTAAACAATAACAAACAATACTTACATAAATCTTATGACTCTAAAAAACATTCTTTTCGACAACTTTCTTAATTTTACGCATGAAACAATAATTCTTACATGAAAATATTTGTATTGATATTCCGCAGGGCACCCCCATCTTCAAAAAGTAATTTTTAATTTTTAACACAAGCGCGTGATGGTTTTGTATATTTTGCAGATTAAAAACGTTGCTCTAATCAAATTACTAGGTCTGTAACTTCGAAGCAGAATTGTTCTATTTTTAAATATCAATATGATTGATTTTGCTTTGAAGTTCATTATGAGATTTATGTCAGTTTAGCGATCATGCGGCACCCCCTTAAATAATGGCTTCGTACAGTCAGCACATTTAGCCATTGTCAAGTGAATATTTGATAATTCACTTGATCAAATATTCACTTGACAATGGCTAAATGATAAACTAGATGGTAATGAACGTTTAATGCTAAATGATATTCCCCCAAACCCATTGAGACTCAATAAAGCTGTGGGACTTTATTGAGATCTCACACGGACTTCTTAAGAGAATCTGAAAAGTGATGTTGCACTGTTTTGTTTTATTTGCCAACACTCATGCACGTTCACGAACACTTAACAGTAAATAATCCACCATTATTTCACATTATCACAAATCATAGAAAATAATACAAAACTGCAGCCATGACGCTTCACTTTTCCGGCAAGAACTTCCCTGTTTGATGTTTATTGCGTTAATAACGCTAAAATTAGTGTTGCCTTTCGATAGTTCAGTATCGATAAACATGCAGTCGATAATAAAGGCGTAACCGATAGTATCGATAAGCCAGCGATAGTATTGTAGGGAAGCGGATGGTAGGAAGGATGGATGCCACATTGTAGAAAGGCCAAAGGGAAGATCTTCCTCCGAGCGGGGTGGTCGGGGACCGAAGTCCACAGGATGTTAGTTGGAGGTGCTATATAAGGAGACTGCTAGAAACCGCAACAAACTTCAAGGGCTGGTCGGATCAAGTGTTATAAACATGACAAAAATGACAGAAAAGTGTTATTTTTATTTTTCATTCAATATTTATTATTTATTATGAATTTTTTGAATTTTAATTTGATAGTCTTTTGAGTAAAATAAAATGGAAGAATTAACTATTAAATAACGATTATTTACGACGCGCGGGCAGCGGCCGGCCGTTGACCCGCCGCCGCGTCAGCTGGGCGATAAGTACCTACATTAGTCTGCAATCTTTTTTGTCATTTTTGTCATGTTTAAAACACTTGACCTGACCAGCCCTTGGAGTTTCTTGCAGTTTCTAGCAGTCACCTTATAGATGGGAATTCTTCGCTACCGCGATGCCGGCTCCCCATACTTTTTTACCGTCGTAGTATGGAGACGTCGTTGGTATTCGTTTGTGGCGCCATCTGTTACCTCGGTTGAGAAGGTGTTTGATTCGTGTCGAACTATGTGCGGCGTCATGCGGTAGGTGGCGCCGCCACAGTATCATCACGTGTCAATACTATCAATAGCTTTATGAGCAATACTATTGATAACAGCGATACTATCAATAGAATTGCAATAGGAAGTATTGCAAAGACTTCTAGTTTTTGCAATACTTCCTAAAACCGAAACTATCGTCAGTGTCCATTATTATGTACAATCGATTGTACAAACAATCGATACTATTGCTGTTATCTATTGCTCACATAATTCCATATACACCGACACATTTTAGTGGTTTATTTTCCGCGGCAGAACGATTTACCTTTAGTAGTACTACGAATCATGCGAGTTATTTTTTGAATTTTTGTCCTCTAGTAATCAAAAAAATAATCATCAACTCGAAAGCGTGAGAATATTACTTAGTGCGAGAGTTTCTTTTACTCTAAACATTGATTTCGTGCGGCAGGCAGTACCCAAATAAGTCACATCTCGTATAAGAAACTAACGTTTCTCACGCTTTCGAGTTGATGATTATTTTTTTGATTACTTAGTTGAAAACAAAAATATTTTTATTTTCAAAAAATAACTTGCAAATAGTCGTGTATATTATCGATAGTATTGAGACGTGACGTGACGTGACGTACAATCGATATTCTAAACATTTTGCAAAGTCAACAATCGATAACCAAACTATCGACTGTTCAGCAACACTGGCAAAAATATACTTTAAGATATTGAAACGTTAAAAACAGTTAGTCATACCTACCTCATTAAAAGTTTTTAACCTTAAATACTGTCTTAATTTTGCTAAGTAAATGTAACATCTTGTTTTTCTTTTTATAAAAGATTTTATAAAAGAAGGAGGCCAACGAGCAGGCGTTTCACCTGGTGGAGAGTAATTACCGCCGCCCATGGACCAAAGCAAAACCAGAGGAATCGCAGGTGCGTTGCCGACCTTTAAGGGAGGAATAGGAATTGTGATTGGGGGGGGGGGCCTCCAGAGCCCTCACTGTTTGGACGAAACACAACAGCACCAAGTGCCATTATTTCACGACGGATATTCGTGAGAGAGTGGTATTACGCCGGGCCCAATGCATAATGCAAAATACAATGGCATTGATTTAGATTTAAGTAGGTAGGTATTTGGGCTCCTGATTGACTTATTACATTTTTAGTGAATTTGACCATTTCTGTTCGTTATGCAATGTTCTGACTCTGACGAAGGTTCAATTGATCCTAATTATGTATGTTTCATAGTGTAAACTTGTAGGCGACTTGGATTTTCAATCTGTAAGTTTATAAGTGTAATGAATAAATATATAAATAAATAAAATGCGTGCTCTACCACTCAGAGAAACTCAAAGTCAAAGTCAAAGTCAAAGTGATTTATTGCAATTAAGTGTACAAGAAGGTCTTATGTATGGTCTTGTTATTTGTTATTATCAGTGATCGGCGTAGGTAGTGCTATTCTCGGGATTTACTGACTGTTATCTTAATATGGATATGCTTTCTAAATCCCGGGAAATCTTTTTTTTATATAATTTATTACACTGGGTTTTTCGGTATAGGTAGTGTTATTTCCGAGATTTAGTAACTGTTATCCTAGCACGGATATGGTTTCTGACTATGTGAAATATTTTATTGTAACTACTGTTTTTTTATTGAAAAGAGTTTAAGAACTCGTATTTCTGCATACCTAGTCGGATTTAGGTATCTACATTGTATTGGTCGCTATAACTCGTGCGACATAACTAGACACCCCGCTGGAATGCAACACCCTCCCCGCTCCCCCGCGCGGAGCCCCGCGTCACCCATGTGCCCTTAGTAGCGATAGCATTTTTGTTAATTACGTCATCAGCACGAGGTGTCTATACATTGTCACAATTCGCAGCGACAATAAACACAATGCGCTACGCTGTGTCTGACAAGAACCGAATTACACTATTTATTTGTGATTGAGGAGTCCGGGTGAAGGTCGTTTCCACCTTCGGCCTTACTTCACTGACCATCAGGTCAGATGAAGGCCAAGATCTTTCCCGTTGTAGATAAAAAAAACATTTTAACTTTAATTAATAAAGACATCGGCATTCAGGAAACATTCACGGAAACTCCAAGGCATGTCTATATTAACACTAAAATTCAATCTCATTGATCTCAGATTGCTCTACCTACGTTAAATAATTAATACATCAACATTTGGGAAAATATTTTCGCGGATCCCGGGATTCTCGGGGCGTATCCATATTAACACTAAAATTCAAGTTCATTGACCCCAAATGGCACTACCTACGCCGATCACTGGTTATTATATTTCCATGATCGTTCAACAATTTCACATGGCCACACTCACCTCTATACTGCTAACTGTCTCCGTGTCGCCCCCGCAGCGCCCACACTTGCCGTCCCTCTCTTGCCTTGTAGCGTGCGAGCAGGACGGGCATAGGTGTATCGCGTCCTCGCCCGCGGGCGCGCGTAACTGCCACTCGTGCGAGAGGGAGCCGCCCATATCGCCAGCGGGCGCCTCCACTGCAACACAATCTTACTGAGATTAGTAAGAGATTCGTAATGGACTTCTTGGCGGGAAAGTGAAGCGTCATGTCTGCAGTTTTGTTTTATTTTCTAAAATTTGTGCTTTTTCGAACATTAGTGTGAAATAATAGTGGATTATTTTATTAACCGCTAAGTGTTTGTGAACGTGCGTGAGTGTTGGCAAATGAAACAAAACAGTGCAACATCACTGTTCAAATTCTCTCAAGAAGTCCGCGTGAGACCTCAGTAAAGTCCCATATCTTTACTGAGGACTCAAGGGGTTCGGGGGACATCATTTATCATTCATCATCTTAATCACCACTCATTATCATCAAGGGAAAAAAAGAAATAAAAAAACTAATGACTTGGCAGTATGGTCTCAGACCTTAGCTTGTTCCTTCACGGAACAAAATAATATATAAAAAAATATACAGAGATTCGTAATATCATCTGAAGCGTCGCGTGCCGATAGTCGGCATGAAAATTAATTTTCCCAGTGCGTCACGTGCCGATAGTCGGCACTCGACGCTCGACCTTTTGAGGTTTATATTTTTAAAAACGAATTAAAAACGAATGGGTCTTTCCTCTTCTAATGAACGGGATTTTGTTTATGAAGAAACCTGCTAGCTACATTTTGACAGTTTTGTTAGCAGTCCAGAGACAAAATACTTTTTATGTTGGAAGGAAGTTTTCTCGTGGCCATTTGTTAGTTTTACAGTAGCATTCAGAGTGTATTTTTAATAAAAATAACCATTACTTTGAGGAGAAATAAGCTAAAAACGTGAGTCCAATGTATATTGAACTAATTTAACTCAAAGTTTGCTGTGCATTTACTATGTTTCATAAAATAATATAACTTCAAAAAGTTTACTTAAAAAACATAAATTTGTGTTTGATTTAAGATTACATTCGTATATTTATCTTTTTTGGCATGTTAGCTACATGAAAATATAGGAAATTTAATCTAGTTTCTGAAAATATAATATAACGAAATTTCCAGTAACAATTATAGCATTTATCTTTGAAAAACCAAACAAAGTCACGCGGCCCGCCAAAAAAAAAAGTATTGCGAATCGCCGCGACGCTCAACGGGGGGTGCGTGCGAATTCTGGCACGACGCGAAAGGGTGGGTGCCGGGCTTTCGGGCGCGACGCGCGAGATTTGTTGCGAACGAGGAAGAGGAGAAATGAGGAATGATGTGATTCGAGAACTATGCGGTCTGAAAATAGATATAGGGACTTCTTGGCGGGAAAGTGAAGCGTCATGTATGCAGTTTTGTATTATTTTCCATAATTTGTGTTAATGGTGGATTATTTACTGTTAAGTGTTCGTGAACGTGCGTGAGTGTTGGCAAATGAAACAAAACAGTGCAACATCACTTTTCAAATTCTCTCAAGAAGTCCGCGTGAGACCTCAGTAAAGTCCCACAGCTTTATTGAGTCTCGAGGGGTTTGGGGGAATATCATTTACCATTAAACGTTCATCGAGGAGCTCGATGGCACAGCGGCTAGCGCGTTCGGCTTGCGATCTTGCTTGCTAAGCAACTTTCGCAATGCCGGGTCGCTGGATGGGTGACCGAATTAAAAACATCTCGAGCTCCTCCGTGCTTCGGAAGGCACGTTAAGCCGTTGGTCCCGCTTGTTGTCGTAAGATGACAGTCGTTAAAGCCCACCAACCCGCATTGGGCCAGCGTGGTGGGTTATGGCCCAATATCCCCACGTGCTATTGTTCACGTGGGAGGCCTGTGCCCAGCAGTGGGACGTTTATAGGCTGATGATGATGATGATGATTAAACGTTCATTATCACTCATTATCATCCACTTAATGTAAAGAAAACAATTACTATTAAATACTTGACACTGGCTAAATGTGCTGATCGCACGAAGCCATTATTTAAGAGAGGAAATAAAATAGATATAGTGGCAAGAATTGGCTACTTGACAGGTTCTCGAAAAAGTATTATAAAATTACAAACGCTTATTTTAAAACCTCTCACAATATCTATTTTCTCGAAAAAGCTTTATTTAATAGAACAAAATATATATTTTTTTCTTCAATAATTTCAAATTTCAAAGGACATCGGGCAGATCGGGGAAACTTATTGCTTAACTGTACACTAACGAAAATATGACCCAAAATACTTATATAAATAAAGGTGACAATGCAAAGTACTTATTACAATTTTCTTTACTGTTTGATAAATGTACAAACTTTTAAGAACACGTTTGACTCAAGCGAGAAAAAAGAATACAGGCACCATTTAAAAAATAATAAACTACACCCGATAAAGTGTTTTGAAACAAAGACTCATGTTCCTAATATTCGTCTACTAATGTTATCAGTAAGTTTTTCTAATATATTACTCTCAAATAGTTACAATTATATTTAATAAAAAACACTAATGTTGTACAATAACGCCATCTGGCGCAGACAAGGGGATTTAGCTAGGGATGCAACTCTTGTCTCATACATATAAAGATAGATGGCGCTAGAATCGCTGTTTGCATAATGTGTTGAATTGTGCTTCTGTATAATGCCTTGAAGTAATTATGTATAAAACTGCGAGTTATACCAAGAGATAGTTTAACTGCAAAAATACCAAAACCCCAGTGCATTTAAATCAACCTAAAACCAGTAGATATTCTTATAAAAAGGGGTTATGTTTTTATTCAAGTCGGGTTTTTTCTGCTCAGACGGTACGGATTTTATTGAAATAAAAAATCCCTTATAGCACGTTAAATTAGTAATATTTGAATGCTTATTTAGTCGATGTACAAAAATTCTAAGCTGCTCTAACCGCTAAGCTACCGAGACCCCCAGAAGACTCGTTGAATTCTTTATAGTACTTGATGATTTGCGCTGCAAGCCACGGGTTCGAATCCCATTCGAGCTTTCCTGAGACTGCTTGATTTTTTCTAGTAAACATTTATCCTATATCTTTAAAGCATTGTGAATGCAAAATTTCAATAATAAAGATATTTAATAAAGAATTCATAACTATGATTATGACTACATAATATGTTATAAATAAATAAATAAAATAAATAAACTTTCCTACACTCACACCAATTATCTAACCCAAGAGAAGCTTCGTTACGAAACTCGTTAAATGGTTACTAGACAACGGATAAACGTACTTAAAATACTTAAATACATACTTATTATACATAGAAAACCCGACCCGAGACAATTTAGAAAACCAATAATTTCTAAACTGACCCGACCGGGGATCGAACCCGGGACCTCAGATGGATGGCGACACCATGAAAACCGAACCGCACCGTTGAATCGGTCGGTCGGAAATCGTCGAATGTTATTATAACCAACCTTGATACACGGGCAGCTGTAGCGCCCCAAACAGCCCCCTGTAACCCCCCGTGACGGCCCGATACACCCCCTGGGCGCCGGCGGCGTCTGAATGCGCCCCGTACGCGTCCATCATGGCGAACTCGCGCGCGCGCAGCAAGCCGTGCTTGGGGCGCAGCTCGTCGCGGTATTTGTTGCTTATCTGACATTATATTAAAATAAAACTAGTTTATTCCGCTACAACACACGAGACAGTTACAACAATAACAGTCAAAATAGATTTTAAAAAAAGAAAAACGTACAAATAACAAAAATAACTATACTAATATTTTAAAGGATAAAATGTTTTACAAAAAAAAAGCAGTATTACGTCACAGCGGTATGACGTCACTGTGAAGTCCATCCTAACAGTCGAAAGAAATACTATTGCAAGTATATAACAATCGATAAAGACGTAATTGCTTATAAATCTCTTTATTATTGAAATTTTGCATTTACAATGTTACTATATACACCGAGACTTTTCATTGGTATTGGAGCCGAAACCCTGTTCATGTATATCATCAGTAGAAGCTATTTAGCTTGTAAAAGTATAAATATGAGCATAAAAAAATCATTAAAAAAAAAATTCATAAAATATGCAAAATCCCTCAGTACCGGACGATCTTACGAAAGTCAATGACCGAGGCGCTTCAAACGCTCCGCCTACCCCCCGCCCCGCCCCGGCACAGGCGGCCGGCCGGGAAAGTTCAAAGGGGTCACGGTGTATGTGTAGATAAGGAGTTCTCCTTACTATGTGTTTACGACAAAAAGTCACTTTTACAACTTTTTTTACTTTGCTCGTAAAGCGATTATTATTTCATGAATAGGTACAACACTTGTTTTGTATTCTATCGTTTTCGGCTCCAAAACCAATGGAAAATCTCGGTGTATAGGATAAAATGTTTACTCGAAAAAAAATATTAAAATTTCAATAATAAAAATAATATTATAAACAGGAAACATTTGATTGTTTGTTTGTATTGAATAGGCTCCGAAACTACTAGACCGATTTAAAAAATTCTTTCACCATTGGGAAGCTACACTATCTCCGGATGACATAAGCTATATTATATTTTCAAAAACATTTGGGATCCTTACTAAAACTCAAATAAATTCCTTAACTCGCGTGCGCTAAAAAAACTATTGATGATATAATAAAATAACGTACTATCGCTTTGCAGAACACACCATTACCTACAATAAGTGTAGCGATAGCATATGTCTAACTATTTTAGTTACGTCACAATAAGTGTTCTTAGGCGGGGAGTCATTTTGAAAATTGGTCACGGGGTACGGGATCGTGTACAATAAATACATACATATGACAATGAGGTAAAAGCAGTCCTCTGCCATAGTTCACGGCACTCCAACATGATAACTGCACATATGCTCAGCGTGACAGGTGGTGATCCCATCGCCGCTCTATGCTGTTGAATGTATGTGCAGTCTTTAGTCCGTTAGTCGCCTATTACGACACCCAAGAAAAGAGAGGGGATGGTAGTATTCTTTCACCGCTATGTGACACAGTTATAATACTAAATAGTACTTAATAATAATTAATGAATATTGCTTTATTGTCTTGTGTATAATTATATACACTCACGTCTAAACTGCTGTTGAAATATATTTGAATTCTTTGTATTTTATAATATGGTAACACTCAAATTATTTTTTTTTTGTTGTTACATCTGTTTAAAGCTGTGCAGTTTCTTGCGCCCGTTCTTCTCCACAGCTAATAAATGACGCCATGTATGGGTGGTAGGTATACAAACCACACAAACTTCCAAGTCGAAATTTTTAAAAACCAATCAGTCATTTTTATTAAAGCTTTGCATGCTAAAGTAAAATAATGGGATCTAAATAGTTTGTTGAAAACATTTTTAAAAAACGTTTATTTAGCTGAGTTATTGCGATATATACTTAGTTAAATAAACGTTTTTTAAAAATGTTTTCAACACACTATTAAGATATTTCTGTATTTTACTTTAGCATACCAAGTTTCATTAAAATTGACTGATTGGATTTTAAAAATGTCAACTTGAAAGATGTATGGGAACCCGAAATGCGTAAACCCTCTTAATTTAGATGTTTTGGGTGATTCAAAGTAAAGTGCTTATTAATTAAGTTTATTGAATAAATACAATTTGACTTTGACTTTGAATACCTGATACAGTAGCAACGGCAGCTGTTTATAGGAGAGGGGGCCGACATCACACAGCAGATCTGCCAGCGCCTCTTCATGCGTCTAAAATGGAGACAATAAATATATTTTAATTTGACTTCATAGCAAAAGCTGTACGCAAAGAGTGAAAAAAGGGCAGGAAGGCCTTTGTCCTGCAGTTGGACGACCATGAATGAAATATAATTCATAGCCACACACCACAGTTACAAGAAATGAGACCATGGGTTTCCATTAACTCTTAGAGCATATTACTTTTACCTTATTATGCCAATTCCTACACGAATTTGGCATAGTAAGTAGGGTTGCCCCCGTACTCTAAAACAGAGTATTGTACTCTTTTTCATGTAGGCGTACTCTATAATCTACGACACCAATAGAGTACGCTAAAATACTCTATTTACGAAAAACTGATAGTTAGTGGTTATGAGTACTTCAGAGTTCACTGAGAGAGTCGTCTCTCTTATGAGAGAAGACTCGCTACGCAAGCTCCCACAGTGCGTGCACTTTGCTTGATCGGGGACATTCTCGCTCAAAATGACAAAGCCGACCTATTTTTTGACAAAGTTATGCAGTTAGCAAACATTACACGACAATTTTTAAGCTTTAATACTTAATTGATTTGATTTTTGTGAATTAATTTGCTGTTTTTTATTTTTTATTTATTGAATTTTCTATGACATGTAGGTAGATTTATTATGAATTTTAATTTAGATGACCTATCACGATTTATTTAATGATTTATAATTATTTTTGTATTTTTTGCACATATTTGTAGTGTGTAAGTTCTTTAATCTATTTATTCTGTATTTCTGTTATGTTTTAACATGTTGGTGTTTTGGACGAAACTCTGTAAGCCAACATGTAATTGAATTAAATAAATAAATGAATGTAAGTGGAGAGACGAACTACCCTAAATTTAATAAAAAACGAGTTGATTATCTAATTTTAATCTAAATTATGATTGCAAAGAGGCTGTAAATATCTTCATGAAAGACAAATATTTGTTCAATGTCGCAAAGAAAACAAAAAATACGTTTTTAAGGGTAAATAAATAAATACTGTTTTTTATGCTATGTACTCTATTTTTGTTTTAACAAAATTTAAAAAATACGCTATTCGTCCTAAAAAAAGGTGGCACTCCTAATAGTAAGATTATACTTTACTGTTTTAACCCTTGGGGTGCCTGGTGGGTAAAACTCACACGGCGGCGTGCTTGGTAGATCTAATGGACCCGTTTATAAAAGTATTATATAAATATAAATTAATTCTATAGAAATATTTCAATTTACAAAATAAAACCAAATATGTATTAAATTAACCAATTCAGAATAAAGATTCATTTTGAATTAAAAATGCATCTAAGTTTAGGTAATAAAATAGCCCCGTGTCTGGTAGGTTTCTCTGATCCAAACACACTTAACAAACGGTGGCAAAATTGGCTCTACTCTGTATTGCGAAGCTACTCTTGAGCACCGCAAGCTTGGTTTTATATTTAAAAAAATATCGACAATTACTTAAAGTGACGGGTCTGTCAGACCCACTAGGCACCCCAAGGGTTAAGAGGTGACAGGAGTGTTCCATGGTATGTGTAGCAGAATTGCAAAATACAATAAATGAGCGGGCTCCCAAAAACAAATATTGGTCAAAATCATGGACAAATAAGATAATAAAGACTGACAGTCTCCATACAAAAGAGCGTAGCGCGGAACTAAGTCAAAAATGTACGAGTTTCGTACACTTCCGCTTGACGGCTCCACCACCACTACATGCGGGTGCTAAAAAAGTCCGCTAGAGACAGAGCACTTGCTTTGGTTGCTTTCAGTTTTTTTATTCACGTATAGATGGCGTTAATGTAAGTAAGTATTTTAGGCATCTTTGTGAGTCCACGCGAGTTTAAATAGATTTTGTTGTTTTTAAAATATAGTTCGTAAAGAAACGAAAACATTTTTGATTTACAGAGCGCCATCTAACGTAAATTTGTAGTACTACTAAGTTCGTTTGACGAAGTGACAAATAGCTGCTGCAAGAGGATTACTTAATTTTGCACAATATTTTAATTTGAAACTACCGGAGACATCTATCAGACATCTATCGCAACATTTTATAACTACATTAAAAGTTACGCTTGTTTGTATGGGGAATGGCAGTCCTTATTATATCGTCCTTGCTATTACCTAAGTACCAGAAAAACAAAATACAATGAATTTCTTCCATGATCACTAATGATTCCGTTACAAATCCCACCAAAACATATTTAAAAGCCACAACCCACAAGGAAAAGTGACATTTTGTATCAAAACCTACTAAAACACCAGTCTGTTACTATCAAATTCCACTAAAATAGTTGGCTATTAGCAGAGCTTTATTACGACACGTAACTTCGGAACAGTATGTCGCTATTAGTCGTTATTGTTGTCGTCGCGGACGATGCTTTATGCGGTTTTGTATTAAAATGTAAACATGAATTATCTACGTTTGTAAAAAAGTGCCTTGAAAGTAGACTCCTCAAATTTGGACTTTATGCTTCACCCAGAAAGGAACAGTGATTATTGTCAGTAAAGTGAATAAATGTAGAATTAAATGTATTGTTAACGGCTTCGCGTATCAATGAAAGAATACTACCACCACGCATCTTCCCTTGGGTGTCGTAAAAGGCGACTAACGGACTAAAGACTGCACATACTTCCAACAGCATAGAGCGGCGATGGGCTCAACACCTGTCACGCTGAGCACATGTGCAGTCCCTATTTGTTGAAAAGTGGAGTATGACAGAGGACTGCTTTTGAAGTCCTCATTGCCTAGTCTCTGACTAACCCTTTGGGGATGACAGTCGTGATTATTTGTATTCAATGTCTTGAAATGAGCCGTTACTGCACAGCTCAAAAAAGACAATCATAATGTCAATAAAAAGACAATCCAATTTAATCTCACCGGAGCTAACAAATATTTGTTATCATGTCTGTCCTGCAGTTTCACTAACTCTGGGCCTACGTCACCCAGTCTCCCCGTCTTCTCCCACAGGCTGGCTGCAGTGAGCGCCGGGAGTGATATCCTTTGGCCGCCCGCTTCTTCAATATAATGGCGCACAAGTGCTTCTAGTTTGTCAAGTGCTCGTCTCGCAAGGGGGAGGAGGGCGAATAAGCCAGAGCTAGTCGGTCGAACTAGACCTAGCTCGAGTAACAACTGGAAAGTAGATAGGGGAAGGTTTTAAAAGCAAGTCATGTAACTAGGTATATTTTTGTTAACCATTTCTTTTTAAACACTTCAGTAAGTTATTTTATGATTATAATGTTACAAAAAGAAAAATTTAAATTTAAATAGTATTTCAATCACATAACTATAAAACCTTATCCTATGATTCTGCAAAATATCAGCATTTCAGGCTCAAGGGTTAAGCTGATGTTGAAGAGTCAGTCATTCAGACTTTTAACCAAAATGAATTGATGGGTTATTATTAAGTATATAACTACTTACTGCCATATACTGCCATCTACCAACAATAACCTAACGGCTTAATATGTCTTTCGAGCACGAAGGAGCTCGAGACATTTTAATTTGAATACCCATCAGTTGTACCGGCATTGCGAAAGCTGCAACATCGCAACCGGAATGCGAAAGCCGCTGCACCAGTCAGCTCCACAAGATTACATTGTATGGTTATAAGCTCCCATTGTCACTTAAGTGATGATTTATATAAATCATCGTAAAAGTCTACTTACCTTTTGACTTTTACATGTTATTGTCGTGTTTTTAACCTTAGCGTCCTTTGGTACTGACGCAATGGGTTGAAATAATCGAGACACACATTTCATTTTAGTTTTTTAAGACTATTTCATATATGAAAACCTATTCCTAATGTTTTAGTTGAGTATTTGTAGGTTATTTTCGTCAATAACAATTCACAGCTGATCTAATTTTTTTTTATATTAGTTCCGTGAAGGAACAGGCTAAGGTCAGAGACCATATTGCCTAGTCATTAGTATTTTATTTCTTTTTTTCCCTAGATGATAATGAGTGGTGAATAAGATGATGAATGATAAATGATATTCCCCCAAACCCCTTGAGTCCTCAGTAAAGATATGGAACTTTACTGAGATCTCGCGCGGACTTCTTGAGAGAATTTGAAAAGTGATTTTTGTTCTGTTTGCTTCATTTGCCAACATTCATGCACGTCCACAAACACCTATTGGTTAATAATCCACTATTTTTTCACATTAATGTTTGAAAAAACACAAATTTTAGAAAATAAAACAGAACTGCAGACATGACGCTTCACTTTCCCGCCAAGAAGTCCCACCCAATTCACAGCTGATCTGACTGATTAAGCCGCAGTTCCACATTTGCGCGAGTTGCTTGTCGAATGGCGAGGCGAAGTGCGTGCGCGATTGTGTGAACGCACGCTCGTCACTCGCCTCGCGACTCGTCTCGCCACTCGTGACGCTCGCGTTCGGAGCGGTTTTTTGGACGCGAGTCAAAGGGCACGAGTGACGAGGCGAACTTAGTGTTTCCACATTCGCTCTCTCGCTCATTGTATTTTTATTGTTGATCAAGCAACATATACTGTATATTAAAAATGGATTATAGGAACGACTGAGTTCTAACGTTTTGAGAACTTTACCAAGCTCAACCAGTTATTTGGTTTGGTTTCCAAAACATGATTGACACAAAAATAAGCAAAAAATAATTTATTAATAATCATTGACACGCGGATTCTGCTAAAACGTAGACGTCGTCCATTCTTGCAAGTTGAAGTAGAAAAGAACACACGCGAATGTGTAAACAGTAACTCGTCTCAGTTTAAGGAAGGCGAATGTTTCGTCGAACATATCGTCGAATGGCGAAGCGAGTAGCGAGCACGCATGTGGAACTGTAGTATTAGACGTCAGATTTGGCATTTGACTGACATTTGGCGTTTTGTTCTTGCTGTTCATCTATTGCGTTGCATCTTGAGCGCGTTTCGTTTTGTTAGTTTGTACACAAATTACTCAAATGAGTCAAGAGAGTCAAATACTAGTCAAGAGGCAAGTTCATAGTTATTTGACTCTTGAGTCAAATAACTATGAAATCAGATGTAGTGCTACGTGTATAATCCTGTGGAGTGTTGTTCTTATTTATAAAAATAATAATAAATTATCTAACGAATTAAAAAACAATTAAAATGAATACCTAGGTAGGTAAAATGAGTATTTTTAAAATGTATTGTACATAGTTTTTCAACGGCTTCATAAACGGTAGGCACCTAAGATCTTGTGAACGATAGAAAGTGGTGAAAACTCCTAACAACTGTTTACAATATATTTTAGTACTTAACAATAATACAGTGTACAACTATAATATTGTCGGTTGTCGTAAAAGAAAGTCGTAAATCCATTTACTAAAACTCAGAGAAACTAGGTAAGGTAGGTAAAATAGAGTTATCTATTTTTAGGACTAAACTTTTATTTACGGGTGAGCACTTGACTGTAATCTCACTCGCTTGATGTTAAGATGGAAGCGCACTTCACCCGGAATCCTCAAATACTGAGGAACTGGCTATCAAAACTCTAACTGCTGGTGCTGGATCACAACAATGCTACAAAAACATTGATGTTCTGGCGACATATTTTAGATAAGATGGTGGTAAAACTACTTCCAAACCGAGTACACACAAACTATTAACCGGGTACCCTTCGGTTCGCCTAAAATTGTTTGTCTAATATGGTTTGGCCAAACCGTTTTGGCCTAAACTTAAAACGTACAATTATTGTTTCGCCTAAAAATTGTTTTGCCACCATTATAGTTTGGCTTAAGAATTGAAAGGCCTAATTTTAGAATGTCTAATGTAAAATAGCCTAAACTATATTGGCATAACTTTATATTGGCATAACTTTATTTTGGCATAACGATTATTTCGCAAAATTTATAAAAGCTCTAATTTTAGCATATCTAAAATTAAATGTGCCAATAATGTATTGGAATAAAAGCATAGAATTTTATTGAGAAAATAAATTGACAGAAGCGAATCGCTGCAAACCCGACTCCACGTAGTCTTGTCTGCCCTACCCTAGAGTGCAATATAAGCCCGCGTAGGCGCGGAGGGGACCGCCGGAGCCCCGCAGCGCCGAAGCCGTGACGGAAACTATGCATGCTGCATGCCTACATGCATGCATTACGAATTGTTCTGCCAAATGACGCATTTGGTAAATGACAATGTGGCGATAAAAAGTTAGGCGAAGTGAAATTAGGGCAAACACGATTCTGAAGAGTGAAATTAGGCGAAAAAATTTTTTGCTTTTCGTTTGGGTGCCATTGCAAATTAGGCGTACAAAAAATTAGGCGATCCGATAGAGACCCCTATTAACCACCTCTGTAGTCTAGTGGCTAAGCCACCGGTGTCACACGAGGTCCCGGGTTCGTTTCCCAGCGGGGGGTACATCTTTATGTAAGGTACTACCGGGTGACAAGGCCCACTTTTTTACAAATTGAAATAAAAGCTATATTTTATCATTTAGAAGAAAAAAGAGTGTTTACAATGAAAGCTATGATTATTTCAAAATCCAAATAAAAGTAGTTATTGAAGCTACAACGATAATAAGTTAGGTTTTTAACCATTTTTAAAAACCTTATTTTGGGCTTTACTTAACATGGTATGTCCAATAAGGCCCGTGCCGTTTTTAAGTCTTTTGGAGCAAAAGTAAGCATCAGAGACCATAAGGATATAATTATACACATCAAAATTGTAACATTCATAAACTCCGATAAAAGCAATCGGATACTAAAATGATCAATATTTCGTTACAAAAAAATACTTTTCCACTGTGTAATAAAACAGCCAAGGTATCGAATTTTTAAGTGTTTATTGTATTAATATTAAGGGTTTAGAGCAAAAGGAAAAACTCTAAAACAGATTAGTTGCGGATTTATTTCAGAGCAGTATGTACGTCGTAGCACCCGTAGACCAAAGAGACAGAGAGAGTGTTGCTACCTATGACATTTGTCATTCACAGATATAACTATCTTAAGTTTATACAGATTCACTCCAACACTTCCCCATAAACTAAGACATACTACTCGTACTTACTCAGCTAGTTACACACAATAGTAGCAATAAATAATTAGCACAATTATCAAGTTTTCATTATGTCCGATACAAACTTACAATGTTTAACATAAGGCAAAGACTTTGTTAAAAGATCCGCTAACATTTCATCAGTCAAAACATAATTTAGATATACACTTTTACTATCTACCAACTCTCGAATATAATGGTGCCTTATATCTATAAGTTTTGTTCTAGAATGAGCTACAGAGTGTTTCGAAATCTTTTGTGCAAACTGGTCATCATTAAATAAATTAATTTTGCAAAACATACCTGTACACTCTTTGCAAGAGTCAGAAATCGCCATGTACTCAGCCTCAGTACTAGAAAGCGCCACCGTGCATTGCTTTCGGCTTTCCCATGAAACTAAAGAATTTCCAAGGTTAAATACATATCCAGTATACGATCGGCGATCCAACTGGTCCGCACCCCAGTCAGCATCTGTGAAACCTGTTATTTCCATGTTACCTCTTTCAAATTTGAGACAGTAGTCCGACGTACCCTTTAGATACCGGAGCAGTCTTTTCGCAGCTTTCCAATGACCCTTAGAATAACAATTGTTAAATTGACTGAGATAGCTTACACTGTGTGCTATGTCAGGCCTGGAACACACTGCCAAATACATTAAGTAACCAATTAGACTCCTATAATCATGGTTACACTGCGCATTATCTTGTTTCTGCAATTTCAGTCCAACTTCCATAGGAGTCTTGCATGGTTTACAATCAGTCATTTGAAAATGTTCTAGCATTTTTTTGATATACCTTGATTGATCCAAGGTGTATGACCCATCACTGGTTTTGGTAATTTTCATTCCTAAAATGAAACTTGCCGTACCTAAATCCTTCAGCTGAAATTCATTCATAAGTTTATTCTTTATAACATCTTTATTCTAAGATGTTTTTGCTGAAAACAAAATAATGTCGTCAACGTACAGAGCAATAATCATTATTTCATCATGATGATTATAAATATAAACACAAGGTTCTGAAGATAACCTTTTAAATTTCAATTTATTGGTTAAAACATTGTTTATTTTCTCATTCCATGCTTTCGCCGCTTGTTTTAAGCCATAAATTGCTTTATTCAGCTTATAAACTTTTCCTTTTTCATTTTCTTTAATGAATCCTTCGGGCTGTTCCATGTAAACAGTCTCTACAAGATTTCCATTCAAAAATGCGGTTTTAACATCGAGATGTTCTACTGTCATATCGTACTGAGCAGCCTGAGCTAACAAAATTCTTATTGTTGAATATCGTACAACCGGAGCGAATGTTTCCTGGTAGTCTATACCATATCTTTGGGTGTAGCCCTTCGCCACAAGACGAGCTTTATATTTTAACAATTCACCATTCTGCCCTCTCTTTTTATTAAAAACCCTTAAACATTTGATTGCTTTATGACCATTGGGTAAATCAACCAAAGTCCAACAATCATTAAATATAAAAGAGTTATACTCATCTTGTATTGCTTCCTTCCACTGTTTGGTTTCACTGCTCTGTATCGCTTCCTTCACAGTCTTAGGTATGTTTTCCTCACCTATTTCTGCAAGCGCAGCAAACTCAGATACGCCAGCATCCTCAAAGAATGGTGGGTTTGAGTCTTCAGAGTCTAGGCTGTCCATACCTGGAATGTAAGTACAATCCGACAAATCATCTGCGTTTTCAGATTCCTCCGCACTCAGGTCAAATATGGTTTGTCTGCGAGTTATTCTAGTGTCATCAGATCGTCGTAAACCTAATTCCTCATGGTTAGAAGTAGCAGTACAAGCATCACTAGACACATAATTTGAACAGTCTAAGACCATTGTAGTGCCTTTGCTTTTATTGATATCATCATGTGACACATTATCTTTATGAAACACATTTTCCATAAAAGTTACATGCCGCGCCTTCACACATTTCTTTGGACATACTGGATCCAATAGCCTGTAACCTTTGCTATCCTCACAATATCCTACAAATATGTATTTTTTGGTTCTAGAATCTAGTTTTCTACAATTCTCAGTTTTGGCATGCGCCACACAACCAAATATACGCAAATGACTCACGTTCACCTTTTTGGATGTCCATTTTTCTTCAGGTGTTGCTCCCATCACAGCTTTTGTTGGACAACGGTTATTCAGGTATGCAGCCGTGTTAACAGCCTCCGCCCAAAACTGCTTTTCCAATCCAGCATCCTGGAGCATACACCGGACCTTATCCATAATTGTACGGTTTGCTCGCTCAGCAACACCGTTCTGCTGGCTGCAATGCGGCACTGTGGTTTGATGTCTAATCCCGCAGTTCATTAAGTACTCCTGAAATGCACAATTTATATATTCTCCACCATTATCACTTCTTAATACTTTTATTCTTTTGTTTGTCTGGTTTTCAACAAAGGCTTTAAATAATTTAAATTTCGTAAACACCTCATTCTTTTCTTTTATAAAACAAACAATGTTTTTCTGGTATAGTCATCAATAAAAGTAACAAAGTAACGCGCATCACTAAGTGACTTTGTTTGCATGGGACCACAAACATCAGTGTGTACCAACCCTAATATCTCACTGGGACCTACTTTGACTTTTCTTAGGAAACGGCAATTTTGTTTGTTTCCCTTCAATGCATGACACACAAGGATTGAATGTAGTAATTTTGAAATTCATACCTGTTGCTAGTCCATTCTTCATAAGATTCATACTCCTGGAGTTGAGGTGACCAAGTCTCCTATGCCATACCTCCTGCGACACACCACCTCCCGCAGATATAAGTGAAGTCTCCTCATCCATAGTGGATGAATCACTCGCCGCTGGATGTGCACAGACTGAGCTCATTACAACCCCTGACTTTACCTCGCAACTCAGCGCACTGTCAGCAATGTCAAGTTGATACACTCCATTGTGACAAGTAGCTGTAGCTATGATTTCATTACCATCAAGAATCTTACAATCATTAGGATTAAAAATAACACTATAACCTTTCCTATTTAACTCACTTACTGATAATAAATTTGCAGAAAGTTTAGGTATATAGTAAACATTACTTATTGTCTTTAAACCGTTTTTCAAGTAAACTTGAACACTACCATGTCCTTCCGTTGACACTACCTCACCATTCGCTACAGTGACAACAAGTGGCTTTGAACTTTTAAAGTTCAACATCACTTCTCTGTTATTGCTCATATGATTTGTGGCTCCCGAGTCTATGTACCACAAGTCACTTTTCAATTTTACAGATAGTGCAGACAGCAATCCCTTGTTCGTAACTGCAGGTGTGTACTTGTAGTTCTTGTTCAAGCTCTTGCTTGCCTCTGGACAATCTCTCTTCACATGACCCGTCTTCTTACATCTGAAGCACCTCAAAGGTTTCTTAATCACCAAAGCTGTCATCTCAGTACTGTCAGATTTCCCATCCCGCCGCTGTTGTTCTTGCATGAGTTTGGATTTAACCATCTCGCTAGTAAGCTTCATACTGGAGTTTTCGAGCGCCATTATCATCGGATCAAAATCACTTGTCAGACCGCTTAGCATAATGATTGCAACAAATTCGTCATCTAAGGGTGATTCTATGTCCTTGAGCTGTTGTGCGAGCTCAGTGATCCTCACGAGATAGCTCTCGATATCGTTGTGCTCCTTTAGCTTAGCACTAAACAAAGATCTCAATAATCCCAACCTCCTACTTAGTCCCTTATCTTCATAGGCACTTTGTAGTTTATAGTCCACGCTTCATATGCAGTTTTGGCATTACGAACATGGTGCAACGATGATAAACCCACAGACAGGCATATTTTTGCTAAAGCCTTCTGCTGTTTCTTCTCATCCTTACATCCATCCTCGGACTGGATGCATTCGTACATGTCTTCATGCATGAGCACCATTTTCATGAGAAATTTCCAATTATTATAATCTTCCAAGCCTCGTAGCTTTTCAACTTGAATACCGGATAGCGTTGTCATGGTGATGAAGAGAAAAATTGCTTGCTCAATGGATGGGCGAAATTTTATATTTTAATTTCGTTAAATATATTCGTACTTTCATGAAATAATTACGTCGCCGGGTTTATAGCGTCCCTGGGCCCATAACCTGAAGGGTTTAGAGCAAAAGGAAAAACTCTAAAACAGATTAGTTGCGGATTTGTTTCAGAGCAGTATGTACGTCGTAGCACCCGTAGACCAAAGAGACAGAGAGAGTGTTGCTACCTATGACATTTGTCATTCACAGATATAACTATCTTAAGTTTATAGAGATTCACTCCAAAAGATTTTACTTATTATTATTGTTATTTATGCTAAAATTAAGTAATTATTGTTTATATTCCTATTAAGGCCCAAGCAACTACTTCGTTGGGCCTTCCTAACCGTTGTGGGCTTTACAACACAAATTGAATATTTACAAAATAAAAAGCTATAAAATCGCACAGCTTTATGTAAATATCAAAAGAGTAACGATCAAATAAACACACTAAATAAAAGTCTACTAACAAATCGTAGTATAAACAAGTAAAAACTGACGTTTTTTAGGAGCCAAAATTAGTAATATGAGCGACCGCGACCGATGTCGGCGAACTACCGGGTGTCAGTGACAAGATGGTGGCCGCTCACTGTTCGCTGCTGCGTTTCGGCGTTCATATTGATGTCTTTTATGCATGCAACGAAGTTGTAATAAACATAAGTAGTTTTCTGCGCTTGGGCCTTGGAAAACTGTGGACCTTGTCACCCGGTAGTACCTTACTCGGTTTGGTTGGTGGTAGGGCTGTTAAGTCCGCCTGGCTAGCTACCACCATTTTATCTAATGTCTATAATAACAATAATAATTTATTTACTTATATCAGATAACAAAGATCCATTTTTGTTAGTTGGCAACAATTTTTTTAAATATAGAAAGCAATTACTTTCTAAAGCACTTCTACAGCTACACTTAAACATCATGCCCGTTTCACGGAAAGATAGACAAAGAATTCTATGTTTACAGCTAAAAACAGTAATAAACAATTCATAGATTTATCGCGCTGTTGATGTTTTTCCCACTGCACATTTACCCTCGCTTCGGACCGGAAGTGTGCGGTGGCGTCATCTCGTCACGTCACTGTTTTCGCGCCGTTAACCCGCCGCCGCGCCGTACGTAACTGAAATAGAAAACCGGCGAATCGCTCGCACGCTGGTAAAGGTGAGACTAAGGAGATGAAAGAATGGCGACTTTTAGTTTTATTTTGCTAGCAACACAGAACTTTCCACAAGCTGGATTTTTCAAGAGCGCTGCGAGTAGGAAAGAATGGAAGAAGGGAAGATAGGCCAGCGTGGTGGGTTATGGCGTGATGTCTACGTGGGAAAGCCTGATAATGAACAAAAAACTGTTGACTGATCGTTCTGTTTTCGGGGCTACCCGAAGGACCACATTACCAAATTATGCAAAGTCAATATTATCTTAGTAGGTAGAGGTACCTAACTATTTTATTTAAGGTAGTGTTATTTCTGATATAGAACATCGATACCTACTAATTCTTAAACTTAATCAAAATAGTCACTTAGATATTTGCTCATCTGTTATGTAGGTAGGTACTTACCTACTTATTTTCTTCTTAATTCAAAAAGATTACTCAGAAAAGGTATGCCTGAAATACTTACCTACGTCATAAACCTTATATTTTATATTACTTAATCACCTACTCACTCAAACCTACTAACAACTCTATAAAGATTTTTTATTTATTATTCTAAGTAAGTAGGTACCTATATTTGTATATTTATACCACGTCAGTCATTTTGGTTGGCCTATGACCTGTGTAATAGACCTACACAAAGCAGTCATCCCCGCTCCGCGCCCTCCCGCACCCCAACCCTCCGTTATCAGCTTCACAGGTCATTAGCTCCGCCATTTTGTCGCGCGCCTCAAAATGGCCGCCGTGTACGGACAAAAACCGGACCATTATTGGGTTAATTACGTGTGCGCGCGATAACTCCGGAGGGTCGGCGCATTAGATTTAAAAGCTTCCCGCGACATGGGTAATGAAATAAAAAGATAGTGACTTGCAAGCTTTTATGTTTGTATCAGAATTTTGTGGATCGGCTATTATTTTTTTATCTATTCAATTTATTTATCATTAGCTTAACCTACAACGTATACCCGCTGGGCATAGGCCTTTCCCTAAGGAGAGATCGGGCCTGTACCCACCACGATGACCCAATACGGTTATTTAATTGATAAACATTTCCAAATTGCAAAATTGAGGAGTTCGATGGCGCGGGTTGTTGTACATTCGCCACAAAGTTAGTTTGCCACGTTTTTGTAACTCCACACATTGAAAGTAAATTCGCTACAGGTAGTAGTTAAGGGTTATTGTAAATTCGCCACAAGTCTTCTTAGTACCTACATCATTTTTGAGTACCGGTAGCAAGGAAAGTTTATTGTATTCTAAAATCTTGATTTTTCTGCTGTCTGTGTCGAAAATAAGAGTGTGGCGAATTTACAAATACTTTTTTCTGTGGCAAACTAACTTTGTGTCGAATGTACAACAACCCGATGGCGCAACGGCTAAGCAAAGACGTTTGTAAGTAGGTAGGTACTTACTCATAATCTATTTTTACTTTTTGCTTTAGCGGTAAGTATATCCAATTGTTGGGAAACCCATTGTTAGCTAAAATGGTGGTAGCTAGTGAGGCAGTATTAACCGATGCGCCTCCGATTCTTTCACTCACGACGACACACCGACACACAGCGATATATAAGCGATATATACGTTACACTAGATAGGCCCTTCTGAACACGTACATGTTCCACTCATCTGCGGAGTCGACTCGGCACCTTGCTTTAGTGTGGCTTTGACATTCGCGCGTGCGGAGCGGCGAAAATAATTCTTTATTTCTTTTTAAAGTCTACACCTAGACGTTTACTACAATTCAGTGGTCAAGTAAGTGAAATTAATTGTTATTCAAGTCATTATTATGTAGTTATATCGTATTATTAGAATAGGAAAGATATTTTTTTCAATTATTGTTATTGACCTATTTGGGACGCCATCTTGATACACACTACGTTGTCTTTGACTGATCTGGCGCTGCGGCGCTGCGATTCAAGTCAAGTCAAGTCAAATTATTTATTCAATGTAAACCTTTACAGGCACTTATTGACGTCAATACTAATAATAATAAAAAAACAGTTAACTAACTTATAGTTAAGACTTAACAACTAATCTAACGAGCTATTATATTGTCTGTCTGTTTGTTAGACGACATAAATGTTTAAGCGCTGCAGTGGCTGCAGCGAACTTTAGGTCTCTCATTCCAGATTTTGAACAAATGGTTTGTATGAACGTCCTTGTCTATACTTCTAGGTCAATGCCGACACACAACTGAGTGCCAATGTTTCGCGCCGATATTCTGTCAAACGGTGGTATTACG
Source organism: Scoparia ambigualis (assembly GCA_963921215.1). Taxonomy (NCBI): domain Eukaryota; kingdom Metazoa; phylum Arthropoda; class Insecta; order Lepidoptera; family Crambidae; genus Scoparia; species Scoparia ambigualis. Next base: position 982,586 of record OY992523.1, on the reverse strand, counting down.
CCGAGCTAGCCGGCCCAATTCGTGCTGCAACGCAGCGTGGCTCTATCACTCGGACAGTGTCACTCATTTAGCACCCCGGGTCACGTGTAGGGTAGGGTCTTAGGGGTAGACCTACGGACGCAAGTAACTTTAACCCCCAAGTTGCCTGCATACAACTAGTTATTCCGCACGATTATAACCTAATACACACACTTAGGGTGGATTCGGCCAAACTGGAATAAGGTTTTTTTTTATTTTCGGCAACGGGTAAGCGCTTGGCCTTCATCTCACCTGATGGTAAGTGACGATAAGGCCGAAGGTGAAAGCGCGCATCACCCGTAATCCTCAACCACAGAGGAACTGGCTATCTTATCTCAAACTGTACGGAACACAACAATGTTATAAACATCGTTGTTATGGCGACAGACTTAGATAAGATGGTGGTAGCTAACCAGGCGGACTTAGCAGCGCTACCACCAACCAAACCGAGCACACATAGATGTACCCCCCGCTGGGAGTCGAACCCTGGACCTCTTGGTCTGAAACCGGTGGCTTAGCCACTAGACCACAGAGGCGGTTAAAAAGGCGGTCTTATACTTAGATTAAACGCTTAATTTGTATAGACTATAATCTCGGAGTAAGTCTTATTCCAGTTTGGTCGAATCCACCCTTAGTAAGGTCTGCTCTGCAATCATGTTTTTCTTAGTAGTATTTAATTGTCTTTCTTTCTTATTAAATACCTTTTTATTACTTATACATTCTTTTGTATGTTGTTGTATTATCATAAAATCGTACTAAATTCTTGTAATGGAAAATGTCCTCCTATGATAGGGAGGCTTAGATTAAAACAAAAAGTACGGAGGGCATTTTCCAATTTGTATCGACGCTGTAAAAGAAATGCCCTTGTTGACTTTCTTGCCGTTTCTTCTCAGTACAAGGCTCCCGACCCATAGTTAGTTACGAACTGATGACATAGCGACATTCATTAGTTCTCAAATTGTAGCTTAAATAAATTATTGGAATAAGGAATAGTGCCGACTTACCTACTTAGTTGTTATTACGTACTTATAATTTAATATAGGTAAGTACACGGACCAGCAATTCGTCACTCCGGCTACGCAAAAGCTACAGCGTTGTGTAATTAATTGCGGCGGGTCAGGTGCGTATGATTTAGCGCGTCAGGCAGCCATGATGGACGAAAGCGCAGCTGCAGGCTACGCGCCATAATTAGCCAGGATTACCAGCACACCATTACTGAGGCGTCTTAGCGGGGAGCTCTTCAACTGAATGGTTAAAAAACCCATCCTTTTCATTCATAAAGCGGTAAGTCCGCGATTTCGTCTGCGTGAACACCCGTATCCATGACTAATTTCCATACATACATAATCACGACTATTACTTATCCCCGAAGGGTTTGTCAGAGACTATAAGGCAATGAGGACAGCAAAAGCAGGTCCAATGCATAGTCCACTTTTCACCAAATAGCGACTGCACATGTGCTCAGCGTATAAAATGGTGTTACATAATTTTTTAAGCACAAACAAGAACCCTGTAAGGGCACGGCAAAATACTTATACTATACTTACTAAACTAATTTATATTATTATTATTTAATTATATCATAACAGGTGCTGACATTTATTATGATTATAATATTATATTTGTCTAAACAAGTAACATAAAACTTTAACTAGGTACATAAACATTTATTTTTATTCTAGTTTCTAAATTAACGTCTAAATATTCCTTTATCGAATAGTAAGCCTTATCAAGAAGAAGTTTTTTTAACTCATTGTCAAATTTTCTTCCTTGGAGGGCTTTTAATGAGTTAGGCAAGTGGTTATACAACTTGACTGCCATATAGAATGGTCCTTTTTTAAAAAGATCAAGGTGTGGGGTTAATTGGCATAAATTATTTGCCCGGCGAGAAACGTAGCGTCTAGGAAGGTCGCTTATTCTATTGAAATAATGTGGACTAGTGCGAACTAATCTACAAAGCTCGTAGATGTATAAACAGTAACCTGTGCCTTTAGTAACAAGTGCCTTTTACGACACCCAAGAAAAGAGAGGGGGTGGTAGTATTCTGTCACCGGTACGCGTCACGGTTAACGAATTTCTAGAAATTTTAATATAGAAACCTAATCCTGTCTATCACAAATACAACAAAAAAAAGAATTACCCAAATAGGGCAGGCGTTCTGAAATCATGCGGGAACATAATACATTCGTGGCCATAGATTTTATTTGATTCTCATCTATTATTCCAAAAAGGTTATTCATAGACTATGAGACATTTTGGACCGTAAAGTAGTCCACTGCTACACGACATACCCACAACTGCACACGGTGCTCAGCATGTTAAGTGGTGAGCCCATCGCCGCTCATAAGCTGTTGGATGTAAGTAGGTGTATGTGCAGTGTTTATTCCGTTAGTTGCCGTTTACGTCAACTCGTAGTAGATAAGTACCTACCTATTCTTTTATTGAGCCTACACACACTGACACGGCTCTAAGTATAAGCACAGATTAAGTATAAGTAATCTCGAGTTTCTTCCTAGTTCTTTTAGCAACAACACGTGTTGTGAGACTCCATTTTATTTAAATCTACCGTATAATACTAAAGGACAATGTTCTGCGCCCATACATTGTTAGCCTAAGAACCAACAATTATGAAATATTCTTTTCTAGGTTCGAAATTGCAAGTAAATGACTGTAAAAACAAAGATTTTTGACGGACTCTCCTGAGAACCTAAATATCAGGAAAAGATTATAATTATTTTGAGGTTATGTTTAATTAAAGCATTTGAGAAGTGATGTTGCACTGTTTTGTTTTATTTGCCAACACTCATGCACGTTCACTAACACTTAAATAATACATCTTTATTTCACATTAATATTCGACAAAACATGAATTATAGATATTTTATCAAAAGTGCAGACATACTCAATATTAATGTCCAAAACGTTCTTTTTATTATTGGTTACTTGTCTAGAAGTGTCCGCCAAAATCTAAATACTGTTATCTGTCGTAAAAAATAAGCTAAGAATGATCATGTATGTCATGTTTGTGTTGGTTCTTAGGCTAGCTTCAACAATGTGCTTTACGTAAAAAATATAAGTTTAACACTTGATATTGGCTTAATGCTAAATGCGAAGCCATTAATTTATATTAGATTAGATAAGTAATCGCCGCTGGTTTTTTACTTACGTCAAAAAAATAAAATAAAAAAACTCCAAGTGGAGAGTCCGCGAAGACAACTGGTGCAGCGCTTAAGTCAAGACATAGCATCAGTCGCCTCGCCGTCCATTGCACCCTACCAGCTCACAAAGTGCCTCTTCGTTAGGTAAACATTAATATCTCCATAACGACGCCTCGGATGAACTTCCAACACTCGGCTTTGCTAGCGTGATAATAAATCACGCGCCTCAGCTATCTCTTTACACTCCAGCGGACGGGAGCGAAATGTTTGATTCTGTTATAGGAGTACGTACCTCTATGGGTTATGTCGTTAATTTTATCTTTTGTAGGTTCATAAAGTGTGTACGAACCACCACTGCGGTGTGCTCGTTAGAGACAACAAGTGAAAATCCACGATGATTTTTAATACTTACGTTTTTGCATAGTTAAAAAAAAAATAAGTTATTTATGTCAATAATCATAATGATAAGTAATCATCATGTGGCGTTGACTTGTCGATTTTAATGTAGCCTTTGTACAGCTTATTATACCTATATTTAAATAAATGGAAATCAATTAGGTAGTTACATCAATTGCAAAACATATAAAGCAGCTATTTAAAATAGACATCAGTTGCCACGAATATGTTCGCGTTCGCGCATTACTCACACGGCTAGGTACATCTCTATTTCGCTAATTAATTATTTTTTGTTGTGTTTGTAACTCAGAATAATAATTAGAAATTAGTCTATGGTTTGTAATGGGCGATTATCAGACAGCCCAAATAAAAAAACAAAAATTAGTTCAAAAACACTTGATAGATGGCGTTTTACGAGAGCCGAGCCGTACACAAAGGCTGTAAGTAATAAATTATGCACTTTTGCTTGTCAACCAAAAAAATATAAAAGTTAATAGGCATTTTCATTTTAGAACCTATTTCTACTTTCCATAAATTCGTTCACATTTTGACAGTTGCACAATATTGATATTTTCTGATACGATTACGCAGCCATACCCGTGCACTAATGGACTCGCCTTTTACTAAGCGCCATCTATGAAGTCATTAGGAACTAATTTTTATATTTGATCTTGGAAAATCGCCATCATAAGGGCAAGGATTAGGTACGGGGTCTCCACGCGGACGAAGTCGCGTGCAGTCCTCTAGCTAATACAATCTCGCCAAAAACAACTATATTTTGTATAGGGGCAGCAATAGGTCGTTTTTGCAGTTCTGTATGTTAATACCTACTGATTAAAAATTGCGGGATCTTCTTCCTAAGGTGCCTCTCCGACTAGTGAAGGTTGGCAGTCAGCTCTGCATATTTGGACTTGTTTTTACATCATACATACATAATCACGACTATTATCCCCGAAGGTTTAGTCAGAGACTAGTCAATGAGGACAGCAAAAGCAGTCCTCTGCCATAGTTTACTTTTCACCAAATAGCGACTGCACGTATGTTTTCAGCGTGACTCCATCGCCGCAGTTGATGTAATGTGCAGTCTTGAGTCCGTTAGTCGCCTTTTACGACACCCAAGGGAGAGAGGGGTGGAAGTAGGTATTCTTTTACCGCTACGCGACAGTACGGTACGGAATTGTTTCTGGCAAAGGGAAAGAGTTCAGCGGCATTTGCTATTCCCGCGCTCAGACCAAATATACTTTTTATTTGGTCTGAGTTCCGGCGCGTCAACTCCCGAATGTTTCGCTACCACGACAGTATAATACGTTACTTAAGTACCTGCCTATTACCATAGACAAATAAAAATTACTAAACGACATTTTATAAAGGTACCTACGGAAAATATTTAACGTTTTTTTCACTACCAAATTAATTATTGTTACAAAACATTCTAAATTGTTTTAAAAATGCCGCCCGCGTACCGGCCGTTAAAATCGCGACAGATGCGTCACGAAATGAATATGCGCGGGACAACACGGGACGCTTCAAACGTTTTTCTAAACAACCATAATTGCTGTGTGCGGTTGTGCTTCAAATGTTTTTAATGTCGGCGCTGGTATGTGGGCGGCGGGCGATTATGACGGCCATTATACTTTATGGCGTAAAAGAAAAGCGATCGGAACATGTGAGTCTCCCATTTCCAATCGTGTAGGTACCTACGGAACATGTGAGTCTCCCATTTTCAATCGTGTAGGTAAATAAAGTAGGTAGGTACCTACCTACTTACATATTTTCTTATTGTGTTTCGGTAATCATCGCATTTTTAAATTCAATGGAATAGTGATTTATAATTATTTTCTCATTAGATTTATCATTAGCATGTATAATATTGTATATTTATTGTATTTGGTAATATTAATTTCATCACAAAAACAGTACAAGCGCAAGAATTTTCATCAGAATTAGTGAGCATTCAGAGCAACGGTCACGTTCATAAGAAAAGCAAGATCGCTAGTTTGAACCCATTCATTTCGCCAAATAAAATATAGAAAATGTCAACCCTATCATAGAATACTTACTTACCATTTCAAAACGGCAGAGCTCTTACAATATGTTCATGGATTATACAGATAGACTGGACAAATATTGAAATTTTTTATTTTCTACAAGCAGTATTAGATTAGAACCTTGTGACATTCCGGGTCAGTCAAGTCAGTAGTGCGATTCTCTAAGCGCACTTGGTAGCGGCGAGCGGCTGTAACAGCGGCGAGTGTAGGTACCATTGGTATTCTGCTAAATAATTTTTTAACGCTGTTCGATACAAGCTCCGCTCGGCTGTAAGCAGCGAGATAGGGAATCATGTCTATGAAATTTCTTGTAGGTATAAAATCGGTATTCTGTAAGTAAAACAGCCTCAACTTTGACCACAGCCGTGACTGCAGCGAACGATCTGACGGCTGTAACATTTATAATCACAGCTATACGCGCAGAGTCTCTGTGTCGCTTATCATTCATCCTCATTTATGTGGTTGCACGCTAAATGCAGCGGCGTCTGTGTCGCATAAAGAATCGCGTAGCTCATGTGGCGGCACGCTTGCCAAATGAGCTTGCAACGCGCGGTGAGGTGACCACATACTGTCATACCCGGGTTAATGCGTCGATAACACACTTTATCCGACCTGAGAATTTAACCCGGGATCGCTGGTTAGAAACATTTATCTGGGCATCGAGCCGAACGCTAAAGAGGCAGCCACCGAGGCGTTAAAGTTACACAGTTAGAACACAAGCCCTCTCCTAAACTCGTGAAACTCCTAAATAAACTATGTAATTCTTTTACATTTCCAGTTATTTTTCCCCATGTCGTCGTCAGAAACGAGAAAGTGGTTTATTTATTCGACAAATCCGTAGCAATGTGGACGCACGGCCGCCCGTAGTGCCTGACTTTGACAGTTGAGCAATTTTTCCCGCGCGCGCAGTGATGCCAACCGTGAAAATCAAGTTGTCACCAACACGAAGGTCGTGCCTTGAAAGAGTTTGATGACTTTTGTTTCGTTTTATAAAAACAAAATAGTGGTTACTCATCCAAAAAATCTTGCGTATCTGCCTATAAACGGCCACATGGACAAGATCACGTGGGCAGATTGGGCCGTTACTCACCGCGCTGGCCCAAAGCGGGTTGGTTGGGTCACGTGCGCTAATGAATCTAAATCGAGGTCGATGGCGCAGCGACATAGGCATTCGTTTTACAATGCCAGGTCAAAGGATGGGTGACCAAACCATGAACATGTTCATCTCCTCCATACATGGGAAGGCAGATAAAGCGGTTTGGCCCCGGTTGTTGCCATAGGACGGCATTCGTAAAAACCCACACACACGCATTGGGCCAACTCGGTGTTTTTTTTTTTGATTCGTCATAGTTATTGCATGCATCCAGGGTGTCATAGTGACTGCATCCTGCCTGATGGTAAGCAGCCGATGCAGTCCAAAATAATGAGAGCGCTCCTCTCCTCACCGTGGAACAAGCACGGTAACAAGCGCACCCATTCATGACGGCCTGTATGAATACCGTTTCACGCCCCGGGACTGTAGGAGCTGGGAAACACATGCTTAAGTTAGTTAGATATGTATCTAGGGCCCAAACTCCCTATGCAGTTGTCCATGTGCGAAGGCATGTGCCGGTAGGCTGATGATGAAGGCGGTGGTGAGGTGAGGATGGCGATAATCACGACCATTATCCTCTAAGGGTTAGTCAGAGACTTGGCAATGAAGACAGCAAAAGCAGTCGTGCCATAGTCCACTTTTCACCAAATAGCGACTGCACATGTGCTCAGCGTGACAGGTGGTGAGCCCATCGCCGCTCTATGCTGTTGGATGTGTGCGCAGTCTTTAGACTGTTAGTCGCCTTTTACGACACCAAAGGGAAGGAATCTAATTAAATAAATTAAATTAAATCTTTGAGAAATCCTTTACATCCAGTTACCTACATGATCGAAGCATTCCAGGATCTAAACAGGGGGCTAGTTATCTAACTTCATCAATAAGAGCCTATACTCTCTTTCACCGGAACGGAATTTCGGCCGATTGTTGCCACCGAGGTATTGGATAGACTTGACGAAATTTAAAAAAAAATAAGTAAATAGGTAGATCCTTATTGTAAAATATTTTCATTCTGATCTCTATGTAAATTCGAAGAGGTTTGTTAAGACACTGTTGTTATAAAAACATAGAGTCAGAAGCATTGAAAAATTTCGTCGGTCTAATCAATACGTCGGTGGCGGAGTGGCCAACGCAGCCGCCCGCGGTTGCGGAGGACGCGGGTTCGATTCCCGTCTGACACACGTAGACATTTCTTTCAACGTTTCGTTACCTTTGAGTTTATTTGACCGTTTTTTAACGCAAATAATCAAATATTACAAAGCGTGATTAAATCAATACCATATGACTTGAATTTATTGGTGGGAGGTCTTTCAAAGTCAAATTATTTATGGCTGTGGATAGAGTGCCACAAGCGGCAACATAGTACGATCGGTTACGATGGCGTAATTACGGCCTAGTTCAAAGTGTATAGAGTGCCACAAGCGGCATTGTATCTCAATCGGTTCGGGAACCGTATATAACATATTATTTTTTTGCCATAATGTTCAGAAGACATAATATTCAAAAGATATTTTTGTATGGAGTCAGATTTCTATTGTCTTATAAAAAAAAATCGAAATTCCAGGCAATCGCTACGCTGCGCTTCGCGATTGTCATAAATTTCTAACCTATCACGTGACCTGCAGGAGTAAGGCAGCTAGTATTTCTGTTGTGTAACAATAACACACTTTACGGCAGATTAGGCGGCGTCACTGCGATACCGCAAAACTTACACTTTATTGTATACAGATTGAGTATATACAGTGCCACAAGCGGCACTGTATCTCAATCGGTTCGGGAACCGTAAGTTTTGCGAGGTTCCATTATTTATTCATTTTAGGTACACTTTTACAGGCACTTATTGACGTCAATACTAATCAAAAAAACAGTTAACTTGTAAGTAGTTAAGATTTAACAACTAATGTAACCAATTAATCTACTCTACCTATCCAACTAATCTACCACCAGTTCGGATTTTGCGAGAGCCATCGACTGAGAAGAAGCTGGCAAGAAACTCAGGAAGCCTTACTTTGTTCTCCCTTTAAGTAACAAAAGTTGCTTACAGTGTACCTAATAAGTATAGATCTACGTCATTGACCTAGAAGGATAGACAAGAACGTTCATACAAACCATTTGTTCAAATTCTGGAATGAGAGACATTTATGTCGTCTAATCAACAGACAGACATCGCAGCGCCGCAGCGCCAGATCGGTCAAAGACAAAGTAGTGTGTATCAAGATGGCGTCCCAAATAGATTGTCAATAACAATAATTGGAAAAATATCTTTTCTATTCTAATAAAACGATATAACTACATAATAATGACTCGAATAACAATTAATTTCACTAACTTGACAACTGAATTGTAGTAAACGTCTAGGTGTACACTTTGAAAAGAAATAAAGAATTATTTTCGCCGCTCGCACGCGCGAATGTCAAAGCCACACTAAGCAAAGCAAGGTGCCGAGTCGACTCCGCAGATGAGTGGAACATAGTGCGTGTTCGGAAGTGCCTATCTAGTGTAAGTAACGTATACATCGAATTTGTTTTTTGCCTAGCGATGGGGCAGCGTACAGGATATACCTACCTACTTTACATACTTAGCATTTCCTTAGGTACTACTTACTACTATACTTCAATCCGTGTCGCATAGCGGTGAAAAAATACTACCACCTCCTCTCTTCCCTTGGGTGTCGTAAAAGGCGACTAACGGACTAAACACTGGTACATACATCCAACAGCAAGGGGCGATGGGCTCGCACCACCTGTCACGCTGAGCACATGTGCAGTCGCTAATTGGTGAAAAGTGGACTATGGCAGAGGACTGCTTGTGCTGTCCTCATTGCCTCTGACTAACCCTTCGGGGATAATAGTCTTAATTGTATTATTATGTAGTTATGTTGAAATCTAGAAATTGTATACAATTCCGAAGCTATTTAGGAAATGTGTAAAATATATTTTTTTAAATTATTCAATACTTACATACATATCCTGGGAAATGTATACATTTCCTTGGAATTGTATAAAATTCCAATAGGTATCGTATTAGGAAATGTAGATATAAAAAGAATGCTTTCTGTAATAAAACACGTTGATAAAATCAGATTAATCATTTTTATTAAGGCACTCGTTGAGATAATCATTTAGGTAACAATCATAATATAAGTCTAATAAAAAAAATAACCTCGAAATTCAAGATAATCGCTATCCGCTGCGCTTCGCGATTGTCTTCAATTTTTAACCTATCACGTGACCTAAGGAGTGGTGCAGCTGTATTCCCACTATCCCCGCGTACCCATTGATATCTTCAATGTTACCTACATGTCCGATTGCTATTTAGGAAATGTAATAGATTTCCTAGGAAATGTGTCTTATAATTATAATTTATTTCACACATTTCCGGGTGATTTTAGGAATTACATTACATTTCCTCGGAATTGTATAGGTACAATGACGGATTACATACATTTCCGTTAACATATGTACTATCTTACTACAACCTAGGTTTTTGCCTATAGGTATATGGCCAAATTCGATAAAGAATGATAATTGTAAATAAATTCCTAAATTATTAACCGCCTGTAGTCTAGTGGCAAATAAGCCACCGTCTCAGACCCAGAGGTCCCGGACTCGATTCCCAGCAGGCGTACATCTTTGTGTACTTGGTTCAGTAAGTGATAAGGCGTGTTATAAGTCCACCTGACTAGCTACCACCATCTTATCCAAAGTCTGACGCTTTAGCAAAATGTTATTAGCATTTTCAGTTTAGAGATAAGATAGCCCAGCCAGATTCTCAGTGGTTGAGGATTCCGGGTTCGCGCGCTTCCACCTTCGGCCTTATCGTCACTTACCATCAGTAAGATGAAGGCCAAGCGTTAACCCGTAGTTGATAAAAAAAGAAATAAGTAGGTACTTACATATACCTACTTACTTAAATCTAGGGATTTGAACACCACTAGAACATAAATTGCCCTACTCCTGTGTAGGTCACGTGACAGGTTAGAAATTTAAGACAATCGCGAAGCGATTGTCTTGAATGTCAAGGTTATTTTTTATTAGTCAACAGAAATACTAGCTGCCCTATTCCTGTGTAGGTCACATGTTTTTGGTCATTTCACCGAACCAATTCTGGCATTTCTTCAAATCCCTAGATTTGTTTAGGGAAATGATAAAATCGTATTGTTATTTTAACATCCTCCGTGATTTGATCAAATCCCTTAAGGAATTTATCAAATCTCTGTTTTTGTCATATCCCTGCGACATACCTAGGTATATACCATTAGTAGGCCGCCGCGCCATCATGAATGGGTGTGCTTATTCCACGGTGAGAAGCGCTCTTTATTTTGGACTGCTTATACCATCAGACAGGATGTAAATACTTACTTCAAAATTCATCAAAATCAGTTTGGCAGCTTTAGCGTGAAAGCGTAGGTAACTAACCAACAAGTAAAAACCGCTCCGGTTCATACTCACTAAATCCTACGGCAATTTCCTACATAATGTCTGAATCTCAATATGCCTTAGTCCCAAAATGCCTGAAACCCAATAGTGACTGATTTTCTCAATGCCTGTTTTGCAAAAGGACTGGTACAACCGAGAGAGAAGTGAAAGTTTATCTGTCTTACTATTTATCCCTCTATCGCAGTGGTTCCTAACCTTTTTAATCTTGGTACCCCTATGATCTATTAGGAAAACTGTCAATCTTGCAGAGTTGGACTGACGATTATCCATGTTCAGAAAATATCTGTAGGTACTTACCCGGTAGTAACCGGTGGTCCTACTGGTAGTACCTACCACGGGATTTTTTTTTGCCCGTGGTATTACTAGCCTGTCTGGTAGTAGGTACCACAGGAGATTTTACATTACCCGTGGTACTACTAATCAATTGATAAAATCCCTACAGTATTTCGAGGTATGCATAAGCTTGGAAAAATCGAGTGTTGTAGATCCTTTTTTTTTGTTTTTATAGTTTTGGTTTTTCTTTTGTTTTTGTAGGTGTCATAGTGTCTATTACCGCAGATATTTTCTATACCACAAATTTTTTCCTACGCCTTATTACTTACCCCGCAAAACAACTGTTTTAACCCCAGGTTCGGAACCCAGGCTCTATCGGGCTATCGGGATGAGGGGGATAAAAAAGCCAGTGTATGTAAGTACCTATGTCATCCGAATGCCTAACAAATCAACACTGATTCGCTTTATTTATCACTTTCAAGAATAGAGGCACGTTACCGACACCCGTATAAAGAATTCGCTGTTTTCTGGAGCAAGTCGTAGACGCAGCGATATAACTTTTGATAGAACTACAAAAACCACTGCACGAGCTATAGGTATATAGGTACCTACCAGTAGCATCAGCCCTATTTCATTTTTAGAAAATATGATTTTCATAAGAAGGCGTAATCAAAATAGATCTTACTGCAGGAGCAGAAGCTTGCAGTACTTAGTTAAGACAATATTGAGAATTTTTAAATTATATTTATTAAAGGAAAAGTACAGTAAAATAAGATAAGTAAATGTTTTGTATTTTAATAAGTTATATACTTATTATAACACAATAAAATTTCGTTCATTTTAACCATATTTATTTTAAAATATTTCAACCAGTCTCAGGAAGCTCGAATAGGATTCGAACCCACGACCTTTGGTTTTATCCTACATCTATGTAGCATTGTAAAATGCAAAATTTCAACAATAAACATATTTATTTTCTTTCAAATGTCTACTCTCCGACCTCGATTTCCAGTCATTTTGTAATTCGGGCATTGAGAAAATCAGTCATTTTGGGTTTCAGGCATTTTAAGACAGGCATATTGAGATCCAGGCATTAGGAAATTGTCGTAGGTAATGGGATTTAGTCAGTAAGAATCCGGAGCGATTAACTTTCGCATTTATTGGGTTAGATCCCAATGGATATAAGCAATCCCAGATTATCCATCAATGGATATACACAATGGACAAAGTGGGATCCACCGCAAATTACGAAGAGATACTAAAGGGTGAGCATTTACCGATTATCTAGGGAGGATGAAGTTTGCCACTTATTGTCTATGGAACATATGTTTCTCTTTATGTGCTTACGTGTATTCAACTGTACTCCTGTCCTTATGAGAATGACCTGAAATAATTACCTCTTTTGAACGGGGCAGTGGTCCAACTAGTTGGACCATGGGTCTTTACTAGGGGCAGTTCTTCCGTTCCAGGTGCACGCGCGCGATGCAGATACTTCAGAATACCCGCATTCCGCATGTGATTTGTGAAACACTCAAATTCACCCAGAGATAGCTCTCCATTTAATAATTTCATAGCATGTTGTCCAAGTCGTATTTCGTCCAACTTTGAAAAATTTCTTGCCTCGAACTAGTGTTGTGGAACCAGCTCTCGGCGGCGGTATTTCCGGACCGTTACGACTAAAGGCCTATCCAAACCTGAGCGGTATTAGCTGCCGCTGCAGGTATATAGAGCGGCAGCAAATACGCTCTAGTCGCGGCACTTGATACTAAATACCTGCGCGAAAGCCGCGCGGTATACTTATACCTTTACCCACAGCGGCAGCAAATACCGCTCAGGTTTGAATAGGCCTTTAGGGATCTTCAAGAAACGAGCCAATTCCTTTCTTATAGGCCGGCAACGCGTTTGCGATTCCTCTGGTTTAGCGGGTGTCCATTGGCGGCGGTAATTATACATTGACCCGCTTGCTCGTTTGCCTCCTTCTGCTATTAAAAAAAAAACATTTTAACCAAATTGTCCAAATCGCAATTTCTCGAAGTCGCAGTTTGTCCAATTCGCAAATTTTACCAAGCAATTTTGATTTTAGAATTCCAGTGCTAATCAAAATCAGTTCAATAGTTTTAATAAGTGTAATAACTTCTTTTTATTTTTTAGTTTTGTGCTTTGAAGTCGGGTTTTAAATAAGAGAATGTTATCAGTTATTAGAAGTCTATGCAAATGCTAGGGTGTGTAGTAATAGTCAATTAAAATTAACAAAAACGTCATTGGTCTATTTTGACACTGACTGTATTGTACATAACCAACTCAAAGTCTGACCTAGTTAGAATCTGACCTACTTGGAATCTGACTTACTTGGAATCTGACCTACTTGGAATCTGACCTTCATCGCCATAATCTTTTGAAATACTTTTTTTTTATAGTGACTCGTCATAGTGTCCTAATACACTCATACTTACCTAACTACACTAAATTAAGAAATTGAACTGATTTTGAATAAACTTACACTGGTAAGTATTCTAAAACGAAAATAGCTTGGACAAATTTTATTGCGACTTGGGACAAACTGCGACAAGGACAAACAGCGATTTGGACATTTTAAAATGGTTTTTCAAAGTTGGACGAAATGCGACTTGGACAACATGCAATGAAACCCCTGTAGGTACCTACCTACCTCAGAATAAGAACTACCTATCTACCTACCCAGTGGGGTTACCGGTGCTTAAAATTAAAAAAAATAAAAACCATAGAGAATTGTAAACCATTTATTGAAATTGTTTAAATCCAATTGACGCGCGCGTCCGTCCGCCGGCACTGGGCCAACGTTATGTAGATAAATATCCAAAGCTAACTCTCGTAGTTACATTCATATAATAATTCTTAAGCTACCAATGACAAGTAGGTACTTTAAATCCATAGGCTTATGGCACGTGATCATTTTCAAGAAAAAAGTTAAAAGTATGCAGACACTTTTCAAAGAACGCCTTTTCTAAATCCTTAATCCTTTTTTGAATGTTTTATAGCAACAAACCAAACAAATGAGTAAAACAATTGAAACAGCACAGACTTATTGTAAGTTTTGTTTTATCTATGTTTCGATATGTTATTGAAAAGGTCGCAAAATTATTTCAAACATCTGTACATGATCTAATTGCAAGTTATAGGAAAACAAATCGTTATTGTGGTAAGTACTTGAATGTACCTACGAAATACAGGATAGTAATTAGTAGGTGTTTTAAATGTTCACTGAAAATTACAGATACCGCCGCCATCTTGAAAGTGATCACGCATAAAAGTTCGAATGTAGAATAGTAAAAAATCTAAACATTCTTGTCGATTAAAACAATTACATTTCACAAACTACTTCTATTAATGTAAATATCAATTTCGATTATAATGAGCTTACTTTAGACAAATTCGTGGGCACTTTCGTTCGAATTACTAGAATTAAGATAATTGGTGGCTACGACCAACAAATTAAAAGACTACGTCAGAAATACTTAGTATGCAACAAACTTCTTTAAATATTCTTTATTACACAATTATTTGTCTATGCATTGATTTTTTATGATATACCGTAAACTAATTAATTTGATGATTCCGCCAAATCTCGTGTAGGCAGCCATTTTCTCTACACATACAGAGATTGATAGGCCGAAAATATTTTTGATAAGTAATTTTTTTACATAGCTTAACTGGTATACAGTCCACCAACTATCATAGAAATTCCAAGAGAAATACTACCTACTTCAAATTGTAAGAAAAAACTATTTAAAATTTTTAAAAGATCAAATTATTTAGAGCGAATACACCTAGATACTAAAAATTAGCCCCTAAATACGTAACATCAGTACATGATAGTAAACACACATTATTTGGTAACAATAATTCTTACTCTATTTTATTCACAAGTTTTTTTAAATAATATTATTTTTCGCTGTTTTGTTAAGCTTTTTTTATAAAATTATAACTAGGTAGGTACTCACTTTAGCAAAAAATCATTAACAAAATAACAGTTTCTTACATTTCATTTTGGTGTAACAAACTTATTGAAATAACAAAACAGCGACATACCTATGAAAAAAAATTAGGTACTTACCTAATCTAATTTTTACCAATTCAACTTTTAACAACATTAATGATCAGTTGACTAGACTAAAATTATTTACTGATTCCATTAACACAAGAACTAAGGCAAGGGAATAAAAAATCTATAACATGTTTGTGATCACGCAAACCTTATTCAACTGTATCACGATATCAAATTTAGAACTAAATAAGTTATTTAAGTAGGTACCTATTTTGTTTTTTTCTTACTTTAGCTAAGAAAATTTGTATTTATCTCTTTGAATAAGATTACGTCGTCCGTATATTTAAACAAAAGGGTGTGATAATGATATTGTCACACGCATAGGCACTCTGCGTACTTTTATTCTTGTACTGGGGTTTATCTCTACTGAACACTCATGTTTAACTACAGCGAGAGTCAAGTACTCTCGACATGTTAGAAAAAGCACATTTTTAGATCACACGCAGCATTTAAAACACACCAATTTTTATAATCGTTGCCATAGACAAAAAGGGTCTCAAGTTATTTAGAAGTCGGGAGATTTTGACAGATTAATTTGGCGGTAGTTCTGACAGATCTAAAGAAGTGCCCTTACTTTTCTATAACCATAACAAAATCCAGTGCATCCCAGCGAATCGGGATCTTCAAACAAAGTTTACAAAACTGGTGACTAACTTCAGTCTATCAATATTAAGGAAGACACGTCATTGACATTTTAGATGCAGTTAGAAAATACTTATGATACTTTGTACTACTAATAAAAAGGGTTCCTACATGTTTTTACCGTATAATTCGTTTTACAATAATTATTATAGTTTGTCTAAAACACTACAAAACGCTAGTACCTACTTCAACAGCGTCAACATCTTTTCAACGGGAAGAAATAATATTGTACAAAAAATATCTTCTTTTCTGAACTAATTTGGTCCTTTCTCTACTATAAATTATTCTACCGTCCCTAAAACCAATTTATTTCGAATAAAAACTAAATTAAGGCACAACATGATTGTGTCTTGTTGGGATCTTTGATGATATGCATTACAAATCTATAATACTACAAGACTACGGATCTACGAAAAGTTTAAAAATTTAGGCATTTCCCGGGGATAATATCACATTTTGTTTTAGGATTTAAAAAAAAGAGGAAATATCGGATCATTCAATTCAAATGGCCACATTTGCTTACAAATTTGCTGTGTACGATTAAATGAGAAACTTTAACTTCATTGTCAATTCAAAAGTTAGTTCGACAGCGATATTGTGAGCAAAAAGGGGCGTGTCTACGATGGTAAATAGCCCAGCACCCAAAAACCATGTCTATGTACTACTTAACTAAGTATATACTGGGATGCACTTTACTGGGAATACTTAATAGAAATGATAAAAACTAAGCGTGACACTGCGGTGGCGAGCGGCAATACTGATGTTTTATGTTACACTCGAAATGACATCTTCAAATGCAAAGGTTTTTAATTTTCTACTTGATGTTTTTCCAATTGTCAATGTCATAATATATTCTTTAGATGGGAATAAAAAGTAAGCTTTGCTGGTATTTATATACGTATTCTATTTTAAAAAGTATTATAACTAATTGTATTTAATCAAGACAGCTACAATAATTAATTTAAGTCAGTTATCTATCATACACAAATTTTACTTAAAGTATCGAAGCCATGTTTTGTTATACTAACTTAGAAATATTCGAACCAGTGTATATATAGATAATTATTTATCATCTCCTCCATTGTATGAAGTAAGAGAATATGTTAATTTTAAACTTTTATTAAAACAGTAGGTGGTTGTTTACACCACAAAATGTAAGTCATATCTGCTGAGCTGTCGTCAACCATATCAACATGTCTTCGATATACTAAACTTAAAACACAGTATTGGCTCACGACTGGCGGTCTTCCGTTCTTCTGTCTTCGATGCTGCCCCTGCACTCATGCACACCGCTACGGCGCGTCGTCATGCATCTAGGTCTTGCTCAGACACCTCCAAACTATCATCACATGACTATAACTACCAAAATTGGGTCGACGCTAACTAATAAATCAAAAATCAGTAATGGCGCCCAACAGGGGCACTCGAAGCTTATAAAAACTACGCCGATAAAATATTATGCTCTGAAAAATGTTTACTCACTAAAACAGGTACGGAAACGTAAAGCGATAAATGAAAGAACAGCTGTGTTTGTGTGACCATTTATTTCTAACTTTCTAAGTGAAGATGAACCATAGATATTTAAATGGCGTTAAGAAGGCGCGACTGCGCACTACAGCGTCCACTAGCTAGAGGGCGCTAGAGAGCCCAAATCCTATTGACTAATTACCCTTTTTGAATAAAATAAGGTACAACAGCGGTTTTACTCAAAAAAGGCCAGACAACAATTCTACAATAATAACGCCTGTATTACAAAACATTCATTATGTTATATACGTCATCGCAAGATAAGCCGGGGTACAGCAATTCCCACATACATAAACTTTGAAATGCGAAAAATAAACTAAAGTGGTTGAAAGTTGAAACACAAATAAGTACTTTAAACAAACCGTAGTCTATGCTCCAGGTCGTTGACATGTTATTTGAATACGGGCATCTACTGCTACGTACCAACTATCAACCCCTGGCCCTAACTACGGATAAATATAAAAATATAAGTAAGTACATAGAGAATAATCAATTTAATATTGCACAAATTTCTATAGCAGTCGGTGATGATAAAATAAAAACAAAACAGCCCTTTTCTAAATGTCTATGAGTCTATTATAATCGATAAATAGATTAACTACCATAAATAAAATGCAATTAAATCGTTTACGACCAAATTGTACACAAAGGAATGTTCAATACAGCCTCACGTTGACTCTGCGGTGCTATTTACATTGCAACTAGTAAAGAAGGGGATTATTAACTTGCAATTAAACAAAACACTGATAGATACACATTAATTTCTACCCACATTTGTCACATTGCGTCGCAAAGTCACGTTTGGTTGAAGTGCCGCCATGTTTCTTCTTATGCCAACTGTCAGTAATGAAAGATGGCCGCACGCCCTCAAGCGCCGGCGCGTACGCCCTACGACTAAGAGATTAAATCACAAACTCTCACTTATATCAACAAGTGTTCGTATTATCACGATTAATAATTTAAAAAATACAAATACCTCGCTACTGAATACACCAAATCCTATTTATACAAAAATATTGTAATATTTTATATTGTATGCATGAGTGTATATTAATAAATCTAAACATATTATGGCGCGCGCTGCTGTGCCTTCCGATATCTAGCGTGAAGTGCAAAATTTTCTCATTAACATTATACATATATTTTCAAGAGTTCAATATTTCCAAATAGTTGCCTAACGCTTTTCTTTCGTCCGAACAGATTGCTTTACTTCAAACCCCAAACGTTTAATTTTTAAACAAGACCACTTTGACATTTTCCATCAAATTCTCAAGGGAACTAAGAAAACTACACCCTATGTAGTTTTTTTAAATTGCAATATTCTCGCGAAAGAACAACGACAAAGAGCAATCTGCCAACTGACTTCAATGCGACGCAGCGCGCGCGTGCTGGTGTATGAAATATTATAAAGTATTTATTGCTTTCGGTTAGTTATTATACTTATTATTATACCATAGAGTAATGTAAAACCTCAAAATCGCTACACTACCGCTACTCTAGCATCGCCATACATTAAAACACACAACATAATTTATTATTTTACTCGTTTAACATGTATTATATTATACGAATCCAAAAAGTTGTATATTCAATCCATGTATATATTTAACCTTATTTTAAATGTTGTTTACATTGGTCCAGTTACCTGGAGTCGCGAAGCACAACACTATTGACGTCATGGACGTGCTATGGCGTATGTTATGGCACATCACTACTGCGAAGCTTATTTATTTTAAAACAACACTATTTAACTACGAAAGAATTAAGTATTGAGCAAGATTAGACTCGTATTTTTTGTTTCTGTTAAGCCATGTCATAGAATTGCAATTATATTATTATTTCTTAACTTAAATAATATTTTTTTTACCTAGTTTTTAATAATTTATAAAACGAGATACAATTATGTTGTCATTAAGTATTATATTAGTCGCAACACTATGACGAATTAGCGACTTAACGGTAATGGCTTTAGACAAACTAATTAAAAATGACTAGAAAGGAATGTTTATGGCCACAAATCATAGATAAAAAGATTTAGCATCTCTGTTGGCAACTTTCCATCAGATTATTGTCACATCCTAAAGCTAAAATTGGCGTGGATAGGCAAGATTCTGGCGAAATCATTGTTAGTAATAAGGTTCTACGTCGCAGCCAGTGTACACAAAATGGCGTCAACCTCCACCATTTTGTCGTTACTAAATGGTATGAAAATATTGAGATGAATCAAAACTGGTTTGTTGGACTATCGGTAGCAGAATTATTGCAAACATGCTATTTGGTTAGGCCGCTGCGTCGAAACCGGTTTTAATCCATCCCCAATGTAGTCAAACGTGTGTGATTTCGGTAGCTGCGACCTAAAAAATATACAGCAGGAAGTATTGAGCAAACAATTGTTAATTTTTGGCTACATTTTGGCCTAAATTTGGCAAAACAAGTCCCACTTCGTTCCAGGAAGACAGTACTGTAGGCCTCAAGCGAAGCGTACTAACGGTCTAAACTACGTGGCTACGTCATAGGTACTCCTTCCGGCAAGATTCGTGTTCCGGGAAAAAGTGACGTCGCGACCACACTAGACTACTGGTCGGCTCGTAACGCGCTGTGATTGGACGAGCGGGAGCAAGCGCTACTTATTCCGCGGGAAAGCCAGTCGGCCGTCGAAAGGAGAACCTTTATTAGCACGTATCACAACCAACGTGCGGCAAACGCCTTTTGGAGAATTGACAGTGTGGAATACCATTTGGAAGAATGTTTCTATTTTATTTACGTATAAGTCCATGCCAACCATGCCGAGTCTGAAGTACAAGGTTAGTTACAAGACGCGTCTACTCTATGGTACATGCCTCGGTGCCGACTCACCGATCCGCCGGCTGGATCCGCCCCTCCCCGTGTTAAGGTATGCCGTGGGGCAAATGTTTTCGCACGATTCCATGTCACACTCAAACGCTACAGTTCTCAAAAGAAAAGTTCAAAACGTGCATTAGAAAAGGTGAAACAAACCACAACCCAGCACAAAAGGATCCACCCCACGCTTGAGAGCTACGAAATAAAACACACATTTATTGTTTCTAATAATAATCTTGTAATGACACAATGGGTATTCTAGGTGCTCCATTACATTACGGGCAAACTAATTCAGCTAAATACAAACTACGACTAACCTACGACCGAGCAGCCGG
Organism: Scoparia ambigualis; assembly: GCA_963921215.1. Taxonomy (NCBI): domain Eukaryota; kingdom Metazoa; phylum Arthropoda; class Insecta; order Lepidoptera; family Crambidae; genus Scoparia; species Scoparia ambigualis. Next base: position 961,735 of record OY992523.1, on the reverse strand, counting down.
TGTAAAATACAAAGGTGTTTTGAAAAACCAAAATAAAAATATACTTTGTTAATAGACCCGACGTTTCACTGCGGTAAATACGCGTTGCCAGTGAAAGATGGGGTGTTAATATATAAAGTATTATCGAAGAGAAAATTAAGTACATAACTAAAGGGCGTCGCTTCATCTAATATTTGGCAAGACACCAAGCTGCCGCCAGCGGAGGGTTACTATAAGACATCACAATAATATTATCAACCATCTAATACTGAAAAATTTCAGGGGAAAATGCTAATGTACAAAAGGTGTTGTCATTGAACAAGTGGCGCGCGGCGTGCTTCCATGACAATCAACTGAACAAAAATAATCACGGACTCAATGCCGATACAAAAAAAAAAGGATCTGCCATAAAGTAATTCGTGAAAAAATAAACCATTTAAACTATAATATAATATGTGTAATTGAAAACAGAACGCACGCCGTTCGCGAAATAATTTCAAGAGGTTCTAGCCTACTTAGTCTAAGAATACTGCTATGATAAGGACAGGTATGTGTATACATGTGATTTAGCATTCGGCAGCCCTGGTGGGTGGAAAATCAAATAAAATAAAAACACTGCATAGACTAAATAATAAAATAAAAATACTTTTAGTAATCGAAACAATACCTCGAAAAATAAAGTGGGGACAAAAACGCTGCGTTTATGCGAGCAAAAATCGACTGAGTGCTTAAACTAATCCATAGAGTATTTCAATGTGGTTGTGTGTAACCAGAGACAAGTCCCAACTGGGCATAGCCAATTTTCCACACACCAAGGTTACAGTTGTGAGTCGGCTGGCGGGGGAATGTTGCCGACCAAGCTACCGCATGCATTCGGCTCTACTCTCACTGCTCGGCTTTGCCTGGGTGTCGACCATTTCATATACATATTAAAAATACCAAACATAGATAATAGACTTTAGAATTTTGACACGTGAACCTTTTTGAGCGTAACTTGTAAAGTTTTTTGGTAAAACATTGCTTTCAATAGATTTAATACTATTTACTAAAGAGAGAAACTATCTATATAATATCCGATTAGAAATGATCACACAAAAATATTTTAAGTACCTCGAATCACGTTTCATAATACTTGGCGGGACCACGTCCCGAAATTTCGACTTATAACCTACAAATTGCACGAACACAACCTTATAATTGTCTTTTATAATAATACTCTCTAATCACAGGGTGTAAGAAGTATTGCTTTCGAATTAAAACTACAAATTAAGTACTAGCAGCATATGGGACGCTTTAATAGTTTTAATTAATTTTTAATCATAAATCATGGCAAGATCGAAGCGTACGCCCGGTTGCTAACCGCTTACTACATAACTATTACAAAGGTCAAAGAGAAGAAGTACCCATCACCTCATAACACTTGAAAGGGCAAAACGTGCGACGCATCTGCGCTCTCAGGGCAAGACGACGTTTTGTTATGTGGCAACATGTATCTAGGCTGCTGAATTAAGGTACATAACACCCAGTAGATGCGAACCGAACTAACTGTTTAGTCCCAAATGCTTAAAATCTTTATAAAAATACACGTTTGCTGAAATATACCACAAATTGATGGTGACCAGTTAAAAAATTGAGGTCTGAAGTTAAGATTTATATTTGACAGTTTAGTTTGAAATACTTTTTAGTTCCATTATTGCTTATTCAAATTTAATTCAGTAACACTTTATTGTTTTAATACTTATAAGTACTTATAGTATGGATTTTGAACAGGCTACTTTTACTTTAATACTTATTTTTAACATATTTACGTGGAATCAATATGTTGCTACCTTGAAAAATGTCAATGCAGTGCTACAACCAGTTTTATTAAATTATTGAAATATAGTATATGCACATGTAATACATAGTGTATGTAAAACAAAACACATCAAAACTACAATCGTCTATCTTTAATACTGGAGCCCAACGCGGTACATTAGCGCCCAACGCGGTACATTGGCGCCCACCGTGTTACTATATTGTCTTAAACGTGTTGCAAGCGATCGTCCCAGGCAAAGCCAAGCGGCATCTACAGCTTACACTTAGCTTATTGTCACTTGACACTTGGAGGTGTTAGTTGCATTCCCTGCTATCAACTAAACTATAATTAATACGTACTAAAATTAGCCTAGTGCGCAATTGCAGTGAGGTTTGAGATGATAACTGAAATCAGCTGAGTATTACATTTTCCCCAAAACAACAAACGCATCTTACAAGCGTCAGAAATAGTCATTCATCAATGGTAAAATAAAGTATTTTAACATTCAATCTTTATCAATATAAATAAAATATAAGTCTCTGCGATAAAGTAGCAGTCAAAATGCTATTTCAAACAAACAAAAAAAATCTCATGACAATTTTTTACACTCAAAGGCCACTGCAACGCAACGTGGGCAGAACTATAATAATAATCTACGTAAATATGTAATACATAAATGTATATTAATGAGATTGCTTACTCAGTTAGATATGTATGAGAGAGTATCATGAGCTTGCGTGGGACGAGCAGGGCGCCGTGTGACGTAAATGACGCGCTTCATCTGCGAGGCGTCAGAGTGACGCACAGCAAGTCAAACAGCATTCACACTGTTCATGTAACGCTAAATTATACAGTGCTAATATATTTAATGTCGGACACCAATTAATGTGTCAATACGGCACTTTGGTCGAGCAAGTCCTCGTTTTGCAAACAATAAGTGTACGTGCCTGTTCCCGCTCAGTGTTCACAGTTGCTATGAAAAGCCCAACCACAAATTCTACTGCTAATCGAAGATTCTACAAAAATGACGATTTGGCACAATTGAAGGTAGGAATTTTAATGTAAACTTTGAGCAAACAGTCCACAGATCGAATTCTCAATCTACCCGCGCGAGATCCACTCGAGCACAATTTTAATTTTCTCTCTAACAAGGAAGCTGTAATCGGAAACACTAATATTTTTATGAGAGAGAAAGAGAATGGCACCGCTTTCGGTAGGATGAATGACGTCACACGGCTTCCGCTCGCCCGAAATATATTTACGCCTATTTCAATAAAAAATACAGAGCTGCGATGAGATTCATACATTCGCCTATTATATAAATAATAGTTAAGTATATTGCCAACGAACGTGCACTATCTACAACTAGTACAAAATGTAAGTGGGACAGTTCTCTTGCGAACTAAATTATCTGAGATCACCTTAAATTTAAAAAAAAAATGCGTCGATCTTTGAATCGGTCCTACACTCCGAACGCTGACAACGGGGGGAGGGTCGCGACCCTAAAAGAAATAGGAACTGTCGACAAACGAAAACGCGCCTAACCTTCGTCCTTCCGCGTCTAGATGTACATGGGGAGGCCGTACATGGCGCCCCAGTCCACGCCCTGGAACGACGACATGTCCACGCCGGCCAGCGAGTAGGCGGCGCCGAACTGCGGCATGGCGGGCGCGGGGGCGGGGGCCGGGGGCGCCACCAGCTGCGCCGGCGCCGCCGCCGCCCCCGGCAGCGCGTACGGCGCGTACCGGTACGCGTGCGCCCCCACCGCCCCCACCGCCCCCACGCCCCCCGCCGCCGCATACACCAGCCCGCGCCCCGGCCGCAGCACCAGCCGCTTGCCCAGCGCCAGCGGCGCCGCCGCCACCGCCTCCTTGGGCTGCGCGCGCTTACACTCCACCTTCTTATTCTTAATCGTATGGAAGTGAATATCGCACACGCGCTCCACGGCTTCCTCCGAGTGGAAGGTGACGAAACCGAATCCCCTGTGACGCTTCGTCTGCTGATCCATCAGCATGACCGCGTCCTCGACGAGGCCGAACTGTGAGAAGTAGGCGCGAACCTCGTCGGCGGAGGTGTCCTGTCCGACGCCGCCGACGAATATCTTCTTGGTTTTCGCGGGGCGCGGCGCCGACTTGGGCGTGGCGTGCTTGGGGTCGATGCGCTTGCCGTCCAGCGAGTGCACGGGCACCGCGAGCACCTTGTCCACCGACGCCGCGTCCTGGAACGTGATGAAGCCGAAGCCGCGCGAGCGCTGCGCGCGGCGGCGGTGAGCGGCGAGCGGCGTACGGGACTTACAAATTGGCATCTGCCGATATTACGGACGCGGCGTTTACGACAATACAAGGTCTGACTACATCAATAAGCGAACGTTTTAAAGCGGTATCTATAAATCATTCTGAATACAAAACATAAAATGGGCTCTAGATTTATAGTTACTTTTCAAAGTTATGTTTTCTAACATACTAAGGGCCGATTTTTTAATTGTCAGTAAAACTTATTTGTCTGTTATAATATTACACAAAGATTTTGAAAATGTGTTGTCATACCATGTCTTTTCTTTCTTTTCAGGTGACATTTTAGTTTGATCATGTTATACTTTATCAGACGGATAAGTTTTATCCGAGGTTTGAAAAATTTGCCCTAAATCAATTAAAATAATGCACATCATGAAACATTCTATATCTTTACATAAAGGTAGCTCAGTGTTCTTCGACTTTAGTGTGCATGTTCGACTATCTTTGTGTGCGTGTAGTACAGCTCTACGGGTTTGGAAAGGGTGTATTTTTTAGTGAATTATGATAATGTTTAGTTGATTATCTCGGTAACGAGCCTGTAGTTTTGGACCAAATTTGGTGAGCTTGCTCAGTGTGATGTACAGATGCTCCCCTTAAACGTTTGCTTATTAATATTGTTAGACCCTATATTTGGAGGATTTAACGACTTCCCTTTGTAAACAATTGTGAAATAAAACACACACACTTACCATAGGAGAGACCCTGTAAATTCATTTAAATTAAATGAACACAATGATTATAAACAACTAATAAACACAAAAAATCTCAATAAATCAACTAAGATTACATAGAAGAGATTGTAAAAGCGAATCAGTTCTACCAGAAAAAAAACACAAACGATCACATTAAGTTTAAAGGAAGCAGTTAAATCCTCGCACTTGCGCTCATCGTGTTTCGAACCAATTTATAAGTCAACGACGCTTAAATTAGAAAGCCGCCATCTTGACTCGTCTATAGATCTAGGGCGCAACCAATACTGTCAATATATACGTGTCAATCCTACAAGGACACTACTGCCACAGAGGATCGGTACGAATGCTGCGTAATCGTCGTATGATCACCCGGAAGACATAAGAAGGTCCTTAAAAAATAAACCTTTTGCGACTAATTTATTCTTGCATACAGAAATTAGAAAAATGTTGCTCGTTGAAGAAAAGTTTTCTTTATAACCTTCCATATCTCTTATTCAATTAAAAAGGGCTCATACGTTGGAAATATTAAAACTTTCAAGTATTTATAGAATACTAAAATGTTACAAAGTCTCTAAATGCGGCATTAATTGTAATTGACGTCTATGAATACGTCATTAATTGTAATTGACGTCGCCGAGTGCGGCATTTATGTAAATTGACGTCGCTGAGTGCGGCATTAATGTAAATTGACGTCGCCGGGTGCGGCATTAACGTAAATTGACGTCGCTGAGTGCGGCATTAATGTAAATTGCCGCCACCGAGTGCGGCAGTGATACGGGTGATCATACGCTACAGGGCCGCGCCAACGCGGACCCGCTGCGGCGCTACGGTGACTAGACCGGGACTGAGATTAGCTCCGAATGCAGGCATCCGTGACGGCTACGTCTAGAGTACCTAGCTACTTGAGTCAAGAGGACGCTTAGGTTAGTGTGGGCGCAGTGTCTGTGTGCGAAACTATTTTTTTTATTTAAATTAATGTTGCCTCTCGATAATTGGTGATTGCGATTAAAAACTATACTATCAATAGTTATCTATACACAGAGACATTTTAGTGGCTGTTTTCCCGCGGCAGAACGATTTATCTTTAGTAGTACTATCGAATCGTGCGAGTTATTTTTAGAAAATAAAAATATTTTCGTTCTCAAGTAATCAAAAAAATAATCATCAACTCGAAAGCGTGAGAATATTACTCAGTGCGAGAGTTTCTTTTACTTAAAACATTGATTTCGTGCGGCAGGCAGTACCCAAATACGTCACATCTCGTATTAGAAACTATCGTTTCTCACGCTTTCGAGTTGATGATTATTTTTTTTGATTACTTAGTTGAGAACAAAAATATATTTTTATTTTCAAAAAATAACTTGTAATACTAAAGGTAAATCTTTCTGCCGCGGGAAAATAAAACCACTCAAATGTCTCGGTGTATATTCATAGTTAATAATTATGAGCCGGTATGGAATGGCGACTCGCTAAAAGAAAGTTATTATAAGTAAGGCCGGTATTGTTTCCGTAAAACCTAAAAGGTGATTAATGATATTCGCTTACAAACACTGCGCATTAAACAATACTAAAAGATCAAAATGGTTAGATTCACTCTATGATACCTAATTTACAATCTATGTGTTTTTTGTTATAAACTCGATACTTCTCAGATAGAAAGGTGGCTATCATGCTAATCGGTTGGCTATAATAAATACCCCAGTCTTCGTTTAGTTATGGTGTTGGTTACACTTGCATTTTTTAAAGATAAATGTTGCAGTGTGTAAGAAAATAATATCAAATGGTAGTTTTGTAATTCACTGATGGTATATGCGCAAACATAGTAGAAATGTTTTTTACTAACGTTTCAATATTTAATAGTAGTTTTTACGATACAATTTGTTAGAGGAATTCAGATTTCGGTAATTTTGTCATTAGACAAAGCACGTGAAAATTCACGGAAATCTTCACTGAATTAGGTTTTTACAAAGGACGAATACAGTAGTAGAATAAAATGCAAGTGTAACCAACAAAGTTCAACAACCGTATAGACTAGAAACAGTAGATTACTATAAAATGTAATATTAACAATATTAGCACATGTTACGGAATGTTCGAGCATTTACCCTTATCATTACAAAAAAAAACTACTATTCCCTTGAGCATCTCAAGTGTTGTCAGCGGAAAAAAATGCTAGTATTACTTTTCTACCAAACACAATTTCTTTCTCTCAACTATAACTCCGTTTATATATATGTTTTTTTATTAATAATAACTAATAAAGGTTATAAATTAGTAAGAGTCATTAATTAAGTAATTGTATTACAGCATTAATAAATCCAGATTGCAATGTTACCATTTTTAAGGAACTATCTAAACCAAAGGATTAAATTCTACCACTAGCCTCCCGCCAAACGAAATCAATACTGAACGAATACCAATAAAACTGTCTAGTCAACGAAAAAAATACTAAATAAGTAGAATAATTTCAATTATAGCAACACCAACTGTTACTTAAGACGGGGTACTACCAAGATTTAAGAATCGGAAGGAGCAAATTGTTTTATTATTAGAAAATTATTGACTATTACCTAACGTGGTCTAATAATGTTAGTGATACTAGCATGCCTGTTGTCTATTCGTCTATGTAATGAATTAGTTGTAAATACGCTGTTTCAACCGTAGCCCAACTATTTGTACATGGTGCTGTGCCATAGACTAGATGTTCCATAGAGTTCTTAAAGACAAATATAAACATTATAAAAAAACAAATTCCAAATAGTATATCGTTAACTTAATTTCAATGTAATTTTATAATTTTATTAGTGTTCTACAGTTTGAATTTACGACGATCTCACTCTTTGGTGGATAGACAGTAACAAATGTTACCACATCAGGTCCCGATCTATATAAGGAAGTGGGGCAGTGCAGTGTTTAAAAATTCAATTTCAATATTTACATTTTAATCATGATAAAACTAGACCCTTTATTTGGTACAGCATTAAATATTATTTATTGGTTTTCCATTATATTACAACTGAATAAGGTTCAAATTATGGTGGCATGTATATTGCCACTAGTGTTGATAGTTAACCTCGGAAATCATCTATAATATCGATAAGCCTATCGATAGTATTGAAGCTCAGTATCGTAATCAATATCGATCGTATCGGCTATGACTATTGTAACAACAATCAATACTATCAATAGTATCGAATCTATCGATATGTTTGCGCTATCCAAGCACTCCAACAGCTATTTCTAATGGTCTTTATTTAATTGATACTACATTGTATTGTAGTTTTGTATTGCATCATTTATTATTTTTTTAAATTCATATTTTGTATTGACCTGGTAACGACATATTCTTTTTTTTTGTTTGTAAACCTCGTTGCTTTTGTGCGCTGTGGTTTCTTGCGCCCATTCTTTGCCCAAAAAATGATGTCCTGATTGGGTGGTAGGTTAAAAAAGATTTGGACGATTAAAAGTACTTTCTTATTAATTGAGTTTATTGAATAAATATATTTTGACTTTGACTATCGATAGTAGGCTGTGACGATAGAATCGATAGTATCGATAGCGCCTTCGATATTGAGCTTCGATAGTATCGATACTATCGATAGTGTTGCTGTGTGTCGATAATATCGAACTATCGATAGGATTATCGATTCTATTACTTTTGCTAGACTATCGATAGTGTCAATTAGTGTTGCCGCTCGATAGTCCATCAGTCTATCGATGGCGGCAACACTAATTGCCACTACCAGTTAAAGGATTAAAAAATAATTGAGTTGGTCATGGGTTTTTAAAAACAAAGCTACTTTCTGTATGGTCGATAGAGTAACAAAAAGTTTTTATTTTGGCTGTCTTCTGTGCTTCAGAAGGCACTTCCAGCTGCTAGCTGCTATTCGAATATTGCAGTATTATAGCAGAACCCGAATGTAATAATTATACCATTTTTTTGTCCAGACTCTCTGATGCTAAAGACAATTGTAAATTGTTCAATTGTTGTACAATTGTACTTTTTTTGTTTTTTAAAGTTAAAAATTTGTGTAAGTAATCTATATAAGGTGACTGCTAGAAACCGCAATAACCTTAAAGGGCTGGACAGGTCAAGTGTTTTAAATATGACAAAAACGACAAAAAAGGAATTCATGTTTTTTCCGCGTCAACTGGGCGATAAGTACCTACGTTGACGGGCCAACAGACGGCCGGCCGGCCGGCCGTTGCCCTCGCGTTGTGAATAATTATTATTTTTAATTGTTTTCATTTTATTTTTCTTATGTTTATTGCTTTAAAATAAATTAGATACTCAAAGATTATTCATTAAAATTCACAAAATGAATTATTAAATTGAAAATGAAAAAACACGAATTCCTTTTTTGTCATTTTTGTCACATTTAAAACACTTGATCTGACCAGCTCTTGGAGTTTCTTGCGGTTTCTAGCAGTCAACATAGATATTTATAATCGCCAAAGCGGCTTGGCCTAAGGGTCTTTGCCTGGGTCCAATCCCAGGCCCAAGCTTTTTACTAAGTATTGCCCAGGTTCGATCACCATTCCACATTGTGACAACTTAAATAAATAAATAAAAACAAAAAAATGGCAAGCATGGTGATAAAACGTTAATGTGGATTCCCCACTGATTTTAGGGCTAGGTCAAGGAAGCAGTTTTTTACTGACACATCCGCAGATACATAATTTATAACTTGTTATCACTATAACATATTGAACAAAGCTCTTTTTGTATAGCTCTCAAGCTGCATACCAAATAAAAGCTTTGTTTTAATCAATTTACAAAAGGCATTATTATGTTACAGAAAACACCATATTTAAAACTAAAACCTTAACCTTTTATATACCTAAAATTTGACATTAAGAACTGTATGTGTCCCTCTAGTTTAAACAGCACCATAGACCAACAATACTGGTACCAACTAACTACCTATCCTAACAACCGCATCTCTATTCACTGACCGATAAGGTTGATTTCCGCTTGTCACTTACTGCCTATAGCTGTCTTTGAAAAGATTTATGTTAGTTATTGGAATTTCACTAGCATTGGTTTGATTATCAGTTTATTTTTTATTTTTTAGTAATCTTTCGTAACTGTTGTAAGTTTGTAAATTTTAAAAAGAAAGATATGCTCTTTTTGTTAGAATGTAAAACCCCATTGAGTATTTTAAGACTACTGTCTTAAATGTCGTAACATTTCGTGTCATAGGGATATTTCGAGCTAAATGATTTTTCGTCAGCATTGTCCGGTTACGCTGTAAAGGCCACATGCAGCCAACCACAAGCTCTCTCAAAAAAACAACGGATTTTGCTGAGCTAAAAGCAGGCTTTATAGACAATAGCACTGTTCACATTGGAATTAGACAGAAGTTTTCAATTTTAAATATTATTAAGTAGGCTAAAAAGTCTTTTAGACAATTTAAAAGATATGTAACTATAAATTACTTTGAAGAAAAACGGTAAATAATTTACCAATTATTTTATAGAAAACTTTGAACTTACAAAACAGTTACAAAAGATTGCACTTATTTCCAGACAGGAAACAACAGTTTGGTTATTCTTTAACTTTAAAGTTTTTAAGAGGACTAGGTATTTAAAAATCACATTTTAAATGAATATTCATCACATTTTAAATTAAACTTATTAATAAGCAACCCTTCAATCACCTAAAAACTTTTTAAAAGCAACAAAGTTATTAATTGAATTATGATGATCAAACACATTTAAATTTAAAAATAAGTAGGTATTTTATCTTAAGCTAAAAGCTAAGTAAAATGATTTTTTCAAGAGACAAATTACAGTCATTGAAGAGTTGCCCTTAAACTTATAATACCACATTACCCTTGCGCAATCAACTGCATGCAGCTTACCTGTGTGACAGGATCTTTCATGATGAGTACGTCTGTCACGGGGCCAAACATAGCGAAGTACTCTCGTAGCTTTTCTGAGCTCGTCTGCCAGCTCAGACCCCCCACAAACAGCTTGGAGGGGGAAGGAGAGGTGGATCCCGCAGGGGGTGCTGTGGTGGACGCAGACAGTGCGGTCACTGGGGTGGAACGTCCCGATGAAGGGGAAGTTTCTGCAAAGAAGTGAGGTGTTATGAACTCAGCTGTAAAGGCTGTAATATCAGGCACAATAGAAATTCAATCAATGAAATCAAAATCATTTACTTAACATAAACCTTTACAGGCACTTATTGAAGACAAAAACAAATATAACAGTTAACTAACGTGTAGCTAAATCTTAAAAGCTAATCTTACTAACTAATCTACCACCAGTTCGGATTTTGTCCACCTTCGACTGAGAAGAACCTGGCAAGAAACTCAGGAGGCTTTTCTTTTTTCTTCCTTTAGGTACCAGGTAAGTATAAACTCTTTGAATGGTACAAAACATGAATTACGAAGCGGCTAGGACAATGTTTAAATTATAATTGTAATAAAATGTTGGACTTCATTATTTCTACTTAAAATTGTTTTCATAAAACTTAACTGTTGTCTTAGAAAAATATAAAAAATCATGCTAGGTTGTGGCAGAATATCGATTCAGCTGTTTGATGCTTTGCCACATTACCTTATTGTTCCATATTGTTAGTTTTAAGTTAGTTGTAAAACTTGTTATTTTGAACAAATAAATTTTTATTATTATTTTGAAAGGAATTATACGAATACAATACCTAACTAACTGTTAGCGACCTCTATGAGTATTTGGGACAGACTGACAAGGGGAGATAGTTCATTTTAATTTTGAGATAATTCACATACCATCATCAGCTTATACAAGTTCCACTGCTGGCCATAGGCTTTCCATTCCAATATGTACAACAGCACATTATATTAATTAAATTAGGCAACACAGGTACAGCAGTATAAAATAAAACAAAATGTATAACACATTGTAATCACATGGAGAGATTAACAGCAACATTGGTCCAATGCAGGAAGGTGCATTAATTTACATAATAATATTATATTACATGCCCATGTCGAGTAGCGGTGGAAGAATACTACCACCCCCTCTCTTAACTTGGGTGACTTGGACTAAAGACTGCACATACATCCAACAGCATAGAGCGGCGATGGGCTCACCATTTGTCACTCTGAGCACATGTGCAGTCGCTATTTGGAGAAAAGTGGACTATGGTAGAGGACTGCTTTTGCTGTCCTCATTGCCTTGTCTCTGACTAATCCTTCAGGGATAATAGTTGTGATTATAAGTATGTATATTTTAAACACTTCTGTGGACCAGTGGCTACCCCACCAGTCTTAAACCTAGAGGTCCTAGGTTCTATTTCCGGCTGGGGATACTTCTTTGTGTCTGCCTGGTTAGCTACCACCATCTTATCTAGTCTTAAGCCATAACAACAATGTCAATAGCTTTGTTGTGTTCCAACAGTTTAAAATATATTATAGCTTTTAATGTGCTTGTATGTGTAATATTGCTATTGGAATTTAATTAGACAATTTGTATGAATTGACTAACTAAATCAACTGCAGCACAAAGTTTAATATTTATCCAATGTCTTATTAAACTAACATCCTTGTAAAAATATTGAAAAGAACTTTAAATAGAGCTTAGACAAGAGTTATTGAACACATTCAAGCACTTATCTACTACATACCTACTAAAACATTGAACTTTAAAATTATATTTAAGATTTTCACAAAGATTCAGCTTAAGATTGTTTTGTTAAACCTAGTCCACCTGCCTAACTTAGTGTTTTGCTAAAAAAAAGCTGGAACACAAAACTTTAAGTTTGCATGTTGTCATCTGAAAGGCTTACATACAAAATTCGGTTTTGCAAGCCACAATGAGGCTCATGATAAGGATTAAGCATGCAAAGGGATCGCATGAATAAAAGGTTTTAATAGGTACCTACCTACCTCAATGATAGGGAGGAAGTTAATGAATAGCTTTGTCAGCAAAACTTACTGATTTGTTGCACTGCAATCTGTTGTTGCTGGTGTGCTGCCGCCGCCGCTGTGGCGGCAGCATGGGCCGCCGCTTGCGCGCTCAGCACGTGAGCAGTCAGCTCACCGCCGACCAGGCCGCCCTCTAGCACCTCCACGCCGCCCAGCGCACCACTGGAATACAGCCCCATCATGTTTAACACTCAAACTTCGACTGGCACTCGTAAAACTCTGATGTAATCGCGGAAAATCGCGAAACCACAACTAAATAGTGAATTAGGTAGTGTTCACTTTTTGCCCGCTTTCACAGATTTCACAATTGACCGCCGTGACGGTGTGAAAAACAAATTCGAGACAAACAAAACGCGATCGACAATATCGGCCAGATAGATTCGGTAATCGTAAAATCGAAACCCCTAGAACAATAGAAGACTAGCTAGATAAATAAATTAAAAATGCTTTCTGATCGCGGATTGTAAACAAGACAAGTAGGAATTAATTACATTTCAATAAGTGCGAACATAATGAAGGTATCTGAAGTTATTATTAGTTTTCAAAACACAACAAAACTTTTTCGTTGAAGGTGAACATTCAAAAAATAGTTTTCAATTTTGTTTATGGTCCGTCCGTTTACTTGACACTGACAGTACATATGAATGTACAGTCACGAGCAAAAATATGTAAACTACTGTAACTCCTAATACAATGAGTTAAGAGTCAAAGTGGCGCTCGTGACAGGTAGTGTTTTTTGTGTGTGTAAGAAAACGACAGATTAAATTGAGGAAACTTTTTGGCGCGAAAGTAAAAATGGTTAGTAACTACATTTTCCGTTTTATTATTAGTTAAACGGTTTAAGTTTATTTTCAGTTATGTCGAAATTAATAGTAAGTACTTACTACTAAATGATCTTTAAATAGCACGATTGTCAGCGTATAGATTTTGGTTAAAGTCACTTTTAAATTCTCTTACGAAGTCCATGGACTTCATTGAGGTTGAGGCCTTGCAAAACAACAAACAAAACGACTGAACGCAACACTATCATAATTCATGAAATAAATAACTCTTTAACTTTTATTAGCATTATCCAATAAATTATTGTAAATTATATTACGAATGTAAAAGCATAGTCTCTTTGCCTTTCCTAAATTGAGAAGGTACCTACCTACTCTCAGAACATTTAATGTTCTGAGGTTCTGAGTACCTACTACCTATCAAAAAATGTCTAGTGCGATCTATGGATGGCGATAGCACGTAACTGCGTAAGTTTAGCTCATTGAGCTTTATGGTTTAGCTTTACTTTTTTCTCTTAAATAATGGCTTCGTACGATCAGCACATTTAGCCAGTGTCAAGTAAAATATAATAGTAAATATTTTCTTTGCATTAAATAATGATAATGCGTGATAATGAACGTTTAATGGTAAATGATATTCCCCCAAACCCCTCGAGAGAGTCAATAAAGCTGTGAGACTTTACTGAGATCTCACACGGACTTCTTGAGAGAATTTAAAAGCTGATGTTTTATTTGCTAACACCTTAGATTTTTGTATTAATCTAAGGCTAACACTCATGCACGTTCACGAACACTTAACAGTAAATAATCCACCATTATTTCACAATAATATTCGACAAAACACAAATTAAAGAAAATAAAACAAAACTGCAGACATGCATGACGCTTCACTTTCTAGCCAAGAAGTCTTAGCTATGCTTACTTACATAATTAAAAATAACTTGCGTAGGTGGGTACCTTAACATCGTAACATTTTTGTTACAAAACCCTCTAATGGCTTTAATAGATTTGCAACTAAAATGTTACTATTTGTAAAATGTTTATTTTTTCAGTGTCAAATACATACAATATTTTTTATGTAGGTACAACATTAAGTGGATTGATAATTATTAGGTAAGTGTCAATTTTAGATGGCAAAAGTTTAAAAGGTAATTTAATATGGGTAACTAAGTAGGACATGTAAGTACCTAAAATTTACAACATAATCCATGTTTAGTGCCGCAAGAAATGCAAAAGAAGTGGCTGGCCCGGGACGGACGTGACGTCGAATCCATTTACTGCACGTGCATGCTTCGCCGCATTCGCTCCATAAGTTGCACTGCAGAATTTATGTTTATAAATGACACTATTACACTCACCGAGGATACATCGTATACCTACATCCCACCTATGCGACACTTTCGTACCTAGGTGTATTAGATAAGTACTTATTTTTCTTATGTTAATATACTGTGCTCTAGTTAGTGGTATGCGACTATGTTTTGATTATGCTAGCGTATTTTAAACCTAACGCAATCTCAGTCTGTTAGCGTTTATGCATCGAAAACATCTGATGAACATTTTACATTATTTTTAGTTAGGTAGTATGATAAACGGTCATATTTTTGTCACAGTAAATGTTTGGTTAACTAAACAAAATCGATCAAATTAATCTCCCATCATCGTTACTTTATAAAACGTCCCACTATTGAAGTTATTTCCTAGGCGAATTCTAGCATATTTCATTTATGGAAAGATTGTAAGTACGAGTACATTAACTAACCACGATATCCCAATACAAGTTAATATTTCCATAGTAGAAGTAATAATTTTATTTGAATCAAATATATTTAAAAAAATAGCAGTTAGATAACTATTACTGACTATGTAGCAATAAACCTTAAACCCTCTACTTTCGCAGCCAAGTGAAAATAGATGTGGTTATTGAAAATTAGGTTTTCCTATATGTTCTTCCGGCCCAGCTGGTTCATAGAATTCACCCTCCGAGTTGCGCATTTCATCTCACCAGCCTATATTATATCCCTTTCTTTGTCGCACTCGGCAAATATACGAAACGGGCGTCAAAGGAGATATATATCCTGATGTGACCTACCTAGCGCGCCATTTCGCCGTGCAGACGTTCACATTCGCAATTGGCTGCTTGACAGTTTTCGAAAAAGTATTAAAAAAATACAAACGCTTATTTTATACCCCGCACAATATATTCTTTCTTGAAAAAACCTTTATTTAACAGGAAAAAACATATTTTTCTTTATTGATTTCAAATTTCATGCGAAAACGGTTGGTCGCGTGACATTTTGCTCTGTGACGTCACATTTCAATAAATATCATAAAGTTACTACCGCTAGGTATAGTAACTTTATAATAAATATGAAACCTATCTTGAAACCTGACAGATAGTTTTTGATAATTTTGTGAAATGTGACGTCACATTAAGCTCAAATTATGTCCGCCCCTTGTCGCCCGTGTTTCGGGTCTTGTAATCCACAGATAAAAAATCGCAATTTTATTTTGTAAAAATAAAATATTTACAAATTATCTTAATAAAAAAACTATTGGATAATTATCGTTAAATCATAAACTACCATTTCCGACATATTTCATATTATATTGTTACAACTGCCAAATAGCCAATACTTACTAAAAATAATTTAATTAGAAAATATATTATTTTTTAATTATTTTTTTTAAACTTTAAAAAAACAAAAGCTACAACGACAAAAAAATCAAATAGCCAATTGTATCTTTCGTAATGTCCTTTTCTAGCTTTGTGAATCATTCATTTAATATTTCTATATTTACCTATATTAAAATATCTTCTTGTTATGGACTCACCATCTGTAACGCTAAGCACGTGTTGCAAACAGCAAACAGAACTCTGCACTTTCCCGCCAAGAAAACTAATCTAAGACTTTGTCCATATCATTCATTCAATTTCGTCTTTTCAAACCGATATTGAGGACGGACATCTTTTTACCTCACAAAATGTTTCATACAAATCTCAAGTTAAATTATCATATTAATAGCTTGGATTAAGCGAAAGCATCGTGGCTAAACGAGCAATCTGTCTTGTGAAACTTTTTTGATAAATGCTCAGGTAGGTGGGATTTCTTTCCAGAAATGCTTACAACTATAAATCACAAATACCAGCGATTTATCTTCCACACAGAACGAGAAGTACAAGGGACTATTTCAACAATCCTACTGTATTAAAAACATAACAGAAGTAGATAATGGTTTACATATTTGACAGTTAGTGGTTCATAAAGCCCAGCTGTCGCAACGTAACCGACACAAATACACAATAGAAATTCAATTGTTAACAACCTCTAGAAGTCCTCGTGACACAAGGTATTCCTAAAGACATAAAGGTCAGCTAACAAAAGTGTGTTGGCCGTACATAATGTGCAACCTATGAACTTCAGTTCAGTTGGTACTATCAAAAGGTCATCGGTCCATTGGCCTTGAAATCACTACGTTGGTCGATTTGTGGTTTCCAATAATAATTGAGATGTTGACAGAATCGATCATTCATCAATCGACTAGCTTTGTCGTAATATGCTGTAGCTGCTTCGTTATTAATCTACTGATTAACAATCCTTACAAGGATTAATACAATGACATGGACAGTTAGTTTCAGATCATCATTATCAGCCTGTAAACGTCCTACTGTTGGGCACTGGGCACTGGCCTTCTCATCTTAATAATAACACAGAGAGATCGGGTTATTAGTGAGCATAACCCACCATGCTAATGCATGCTATGGGTTAGGTTTTAACGATTACCTTCTTACAACAATTATCAATAATTTTTCGTTATAATTACTAATTAATTCAATCAAAATTGTAACAATGTCGTATTGTATTTGTATTTGCATGCTTAATAATTAGGCGAATCATGATGTACGTAAATATTGTTACCATCTTAATTACCATGTATTCTAGCAAATAAAGAAATTTTGAATTTTGAACAACAAGGGAAACCAACTTCTTAAAATTTTAACGTGTTTTCTAAACCCAGGAAGGAGAGCTAGAGTTGCTTAACATTCACAATCGTAACCAGAAAGCGTTAGCCGCTATATTTACACGCTCCTCAAATTTCGCATCCCTATACATGTAGAGGTGTGTCACAGGAACGAGGAGCAAATGTGGATCTGAGCTGAGCAGTGGTCTATCTGCCTACCACTCCGGAAGACGGAAGTGAAATTTGGCCATATAATGAAATGTTCGAAAGATTCATGAAAGAATCATGTTCTAAATCTAACCTAACCATGAAATGGTCGATGGTCGAGCATTTCCATGATATGGCTAATTAAAAGATATGACCACGACACATAGATGTGTATATATATGTACATGAATACATATATCACAAAAGGTCATAGTTTTCTATTGATGGATTGATTATAGTCCGTTGATGATCAAGATGTTCCCCGACATTGGGGTAGCTTCAGAGCGAACGTGACGAATGATTTCGTCCATTCGAAGACAGGTCGAAGGTGAGATCTCGGGCTATTTGTAACTTTACGTATCTGAAGGGAGACCATTGACAATGGCCGACGACCACGGGCGAAAATGAAATATTCTAACAACCCAACGGTTAAAGGAAATTCAGGACTTGTACAAAAAAGCGAAAAAGAGAAAAGAATAAAAAACTTTTTCACAATCTTTTCACACAAGTTTATGATAAAATTAAGACTAAAGTTTAACCATACAACTGCTGCCGCGAACGGATGTGCACAATTAATAGAATTTCTATTATGTCTAGTGGCCGGCGGCGCCGCGTTTGTGGTTAAGCAAATGATCAGTAAAGGGATAGCATAAATAAAAAAAAGAGTGACTGTAAGGAGAATAGAAGAAAAAGACATTTTGCGCCGACCCCAGGTAAAATGGAACCAAGTCTGGAAGAAGAATCATAATATAGGAATTAGTTTTCGGTAGAGGACTGCTCGTGCGGTCCTCACTGCCTAGTCGCTGACTAAAATATCCTACGTTTTGCGATAAAAAATGTCAAATATTTTACTTATTTGAAACTAAAACTTTAAACAGATGTACTTTTAAACGAAAAGATATGACTGATTGATCCGCTTTAAGTTGTTTTTTTGTTTTTTTACAGAATACTGGCCAATGAGCAATGGATACTCGGCATTTACAGTTCGCACTGTGAATAACTCTTCACATAAACGAAATGCGCTCAGCGGGCGAGAAGCACCCGGAGCGCGCCCCGCACCCGTTTTTCGTGCTCAATATACGAGTATATACACACATAACCATCGGGTCGATGACCCGCACGTAACCTATTTGCGGCGTCCAAAGGGAGTGAAAAATTTAATTCGCTGTCAACTGTTATAAATGTAAATAAAAGTGGTGAAGATGCACGGAGATAATGAATTAACATTTTTTTTGTAGTGGAAAATCGATAGTTGATTGAGGGTGTTCATTGAGGGTGAGAGGGTGGGCGGGGGTGGTGTGGTCCCCCCCACAGAGTTGGCGCTTGCGCGGGGGCGGCGGGGCGCGGCGCGCGGCCACGCTGCCTCACACGCTTGCCGACTCCCGCCGCCGCCGCCTCGCGCGCCTCTGCCATATTGTCCTGTCACAGCAGTACGTACAGGCTACTGCTGCGCCAAGACAAGCCGGTAGAGTCGTTGCATACGCATCTGCTGCACCACACGAAGAAACTGTCGAAGAACTGCTCAATTTCCTGATTGTTTCCCTTAAATCTGTGTCGTGTCTCTCTGTTCGCAGGTCGCTGGAGACGATGAGTAACACTGTTGTAAACCAAGAATTGGGAGCGGCCGAAATGATGGCTGCTCAGCACATTCAGTGTTCAGTGTCAGTGTTAGTGCTCTCGTGTTAGTGTTTCAGGACATAACGATTATCATGAGCTATAACGTAGCAGTGAGATTAATGGTCCCCAGTAGCTGTGGGGTGCACGTATCGAGCGGCGCACCGCGCATGCGCCCGACTCCTCCGCCTGCATCCGACCGCGGTCGGCCATTTTCGCCTAGGGGTTGATTCACATAAAATCTTATTAGAACCATCTCACCCTCTGTTTATAGTGTTCTCTATTGATTTTCGTGGTTCAAAATTTTGAATTGCTACATTTTCTTTTGTTAATAGCCTTTATTAATATACTGGTATTTAGTTGTACCTCGTTTTGCAACATTTAGATTTATATACTTACCAATTTTGATTTTGTCTATTACAAATTACTATTTCTTTTGTGTCCAATTAATGTGAGCTTTATTTCAGTTGTTAAATAAATATTTTATAGTTTCATCATTTTCATCTTCAACAATGAAAGAATACAAATAATTCTACTTTTTACAGGTTCTAAACTTAATAAAAAACCGATGGATCAAGTCGATGAATGATGTCATACAATAAATAAAAAAATATCAAAGATTTTAACCTTTCCTTTTTTCAGAGAGAAGGTTTATCTATATTCATTTCACATTAGATAGATGTATTCTTAAAAAAATAAAACCGAACAAATACCTTAACTTATTGTGAAGATTCTGTAAGTAACTTAAAAAATATTATTGATCTTCAAAATGTTAATTCCAAAATAATCCATAAAACCAAAATAATAAAGAGCAGGATCAGACGAGCGTGAATTTTCTTCACTTTGCTTGCTTGCTTGGTCACTTAACAAATACTTATAAATAAAACGTTTTGATTATTTTTACATGATATTATACGTAATTTGATAATGAATCATCCTAATTACATATTTTTTTGGGAAGTGGCGATAGAGCCGACGATGGTGTATCTAAGAAGCTAGCGATTTTATCTCTAACTGTCGGAACACAACAAAGCTACAAACATTGTAGTTATGGCGACAGATTTAGGTAAGATCGTGTTAGGTAGCCAGGGAACCTAAGAATAAACCCTACCACCAACCAAACGAAGTGCAAAAAACCTCACGAAACTTCATCGTTACAAAAAAATATAACATTACAATTATTAGACTTATTACAGATGGCGACATAAAATTTATTAAACTAGTAGGTACAAAACGAGAACATAAGATTTTCTATTAATAGAGCTAATTCACTTAGAAAAACTTTACTATCGCAAATTACAACCGTAATTTTCGATAATGAAAGCAATCCATTGTAACAGAACATAAGGTATCTTTTCTATTCGAACAACTACTATTTTGGTTCGGCTAATAGAATTATTATCTCACCAGTTATCTCTCTTGACTCCGTGCAGATGGTATATCATTTTAATAAATATTCAAAATAACAAAGATAAGGGGAAGGAAACCATCAATTTCCACAGATATAGAAGTACAAGCACTAGAGTCAAAAATCGAGATTTAGGGTAAAAACTGCTTTAAACTTGTTGACGACCGCCTTGGTCGAGTGGTTTGTACACCGGTTTTCATGGTGTCGCCATCTCTGAGGTCCCGGGTTCGATCCCCGGTCGGGTAAATTTAAAGAAAAACTGTTTTTCTAAATTGATTTCGGGTCTGGGTGTTTTTCTATGTTTATGTATATTTATCCATTATCTTACCATATAAACGAGTTTCACAAGAATACTCATCTTGGTCTAGATAATTGGTGTGAGCGTAAACAAAATTTATAAACTTCATTGTACTTCTATCGTAAGTTTGAAGTTGATAGAGGCTGATATGAAAAATCTGTCTATCTGATAGATTATCAGTCCCATTTGCACCCAGGTTTGAGAACTGTCAACATTATCAGCCTGAATTTGTCCACTGAGTACAGTACTTCTATGATATGATATGTAGACTGCACTGGAAATATGAAAAAGTAGCTGCTTTAACCCAACTTTTCTTTGTCACGAATGCATGTATAGACGGCTTAGCCAGACAGATAGCAACAATAAACATTCCATTAGTGTGTGACACGCCTCTTTTTATGTGTTCTGAGTCATTCTCATCACACACGAAGCTAATAGGATTACACTTTTCATATTACGAGTGATACGTGAATAAACCGTGCCAAAAGTCAGTTTAGCTTCACGCTTACGTAGTCATTATGTCTATATGCATAGACTCACGACTATTACCCCCAAAGGGCTAGTCAGAGGCTAAGCAATGAGTCCTTTGCCATAGTCCACATTTCACGAAATTACAGCTGCACATGTGATCAGCGTGATAAGTGTGAATCCCATCACATCTATGCTGTTGGATGTATGTGCAGTCTTTAGTCCGTTAGTCGCCTTTTACGACACCCAAGAGAAGAGAGGCGTTGGTAGATTTCTTATAATGCCGCTATACAATACGTCTGGTGTCCATGAAACCATTTCTTTTTGAAATTCTTGGACGCTTCCTCGAATTTCCTTTAGTAGCGAACGTACAGATTGATTATTTATTGTAGGATGTAATTGGTCAGTCGCATCAGAACTATATAGTTGGTTAATTTTAGTTTACGACGGCTTAGTTTTGTTTGGGTTTAGATCATGTCATATGATACCAAAATACTACTTATGTTAAAAGTTCATTTTGAATAAACAGATTACGATTTTGCATTTTATTATATCCCAGAAAAGAACAGAACAGAACAGTATATCTGTTCTGAATTTGATAAAGCAACGTGTGAACGCTGGTGTAGCAATGTTACAATTTTTATTAATAATAATAACATAAAATCTAGCTGTTTAACTCAAGTCCACGTTCCGGAATACAATTGGCAAAGTTCTCGAAACAGCTCTTAAGTAATTCCTGGTGGTATATTTAATGTACCATTCGCAGAAATGAACAAAGACACAAGATTTAGGAGCGCTATTATAAATCAATGGTGCTCCGGCCCGGTCCTGCCTTGGAACACTAAAAGCCCTTTTAAGCCAGCTCAAAAACTGTTCGGCTAAAAGCACCCATCATTTTTCTTCGTGGAAATCCAGCCGACGACTCGTCACACAGAGCGACACAGTTTCGCCACGTTACTCTTTGCGGTACATTTGCCAAATAACTAACACTATGTTTCTGTGAAACTTAGATTGTATGGCTTGTAGTGAGTGTATTACGTTGGTATATAAGTTTATTGCAGTCACACTCAGATTTTATATAAGAAAAAGTGTTCCGACTTCTATTTCACGAGATTGTTTTGAATTATGGATTTTATTTTTAATCCCAACGCGGTTTTAAATTTAAAGATAACGTTGGAACGGTAATCTTGAAATAAGCAATTATTTTTATTTAGATAAATATTGTTTATAATAGTACCGGTGACTTTGAATATATATCGGAAAAAACCCTCTTAGGAAAGCCCGAATGGGATTCGAAACCATGCCATGACCTTTGGATTCGAATCCCATTCGAGCTTTCTTGAGACTGGTTGATTTTTTTTCTAGTAAACATTTTATCCTATATCTATGGGATAAAATGTTTATTAATGGTTATTCATGATGTTATCTGATGATAACATCATGAATGCAAAATTTCAATAAAAAAACACTCTTAGTTAGGTATATAATATCATAGTCTAAAAATTATTGTAACCGGTTCAAGCTCAACAGCTAAGGTGGTATAACCACCTAGAAATATCTCAACTATCTTATAAATTTCTATTAATTACATATTTAAAGAAGTATTATTAATTGATTGGAGACTTCGATTACATAAATGAGTGAATTATCTTAAAAGAGGATTTTATTTTTGATTCTCTAAACAGATTCGCGGTCCCAAAACTATAATAATGTAAATTCAATTAAAATAACAATTTTCTTGTCCATTTTATGGATCATGTCATTTTAGATGATCGACGAGGAAAAGGTGTAAGTATATTGATTCTAGTGTCAGGAATCAGGATCGTAGTAAATGGATAACTGTGGTCTTTGCCTATTGCCTACCTCTTCGGGGAATGGGCATAATGTATGAATGTATGGATGTTTTTGTTTTTTTTTTACTTCCACACCACAGTGATCATTGAGATATAAAAACTATAGAGGTAACTTCGATGTGCAAAAGTTTCACACATGAACAAAAAAAAGTCGCCTTTGTGTGCGTTACAAAACTTACCTTGAAAACGATATTCGAGACACTTTCCACTCACTTCTGTTACTACAAATTGTTTAACTGAACTACTCATTATTAAATTAAACCCACCGAAATACCAAGTTCACCAAAAAATATACTTATTCAACTGAAAAATAGATAGTGACAGGGATTTGTTTGGGTCCAAGTGCGGCTAGCTCCATGTAAAAAGTTGCACAGTTTATGTTTTATCTTTATTTTACTTAGGGTAAACATGATGTGCCAAAACGGAACCAACATAGTAATAATAATAGAGTATAGTAGTAATAAACATAGTAGGTTAAAGGCAGAAAGAGAAAGCAAACGTCTCTGTAGTTATAAAGCTTAATGACAGTGATGCTTATTGGAATATAGATTTGAGTGAATTCTATGTCTATGGTAATTTACTGGCAGGCTTTGGTTTGAGTAATAAAGAATACCTGTCAGGAACTGATTCAAAAGGTTGTGAAGTAATTGACATCTTCTTGGAAAAAGCGGATTCTCACGAAGGGTCAGGAAAGAGATGGGCTAATTTTTTATATCATTATAGTTTGTTTTATTTTATACATAATAAAGTTGTGATGTGAACTAAATTAAATAATGGCCAGAATATATGTGAGTTTATTTTTATAGAGGATCCCAATCCCGAAGGAATTAAAATCACACAAGGGTAAGATATGGATGTGAGACATATCAACAACAATCCATATGTTTATGGTATGTATGTTAGCACTTCGCGATAATACATAATTACATAAAGCTAGGTACTTATAGTATGCGTATACTATTCGTAATCCCCAGATAATACCAAGGTTGGCACGTAAAGCCATGACCTTAATCAATTACAATCGTAAGGAGGCACATTAAAGGGACTTGCCCAAGCAAAAAATGGAACAGTGATTTCCCACGACCTAAATGGTTTCCAAGATGAGCTGGCACTTTTCCTGTAAGTTCGTTAGGTATACACGCTAAAGTACGCGTTTTTTCTGACAACGAGATGCCTTGTCTGTGGCTTTTTTGCGCTATCCGCGCTAGGGATACAGTATCCCGACTTCATTATGCTATTGGTTGGAGAAAGCCCGCCCATTTAGCGTTAGTTGCCAATGAAAATCCTTAGATACTAAGAAATAAAGACGAAACTGTAACGACAGAGATTTATTACCGATAATTTAACGCGGTTTCACAGTACCGAGTGACGAGGTCTTTTCCACAAAATTGTGTAAGTGGTCCCCGAGGGTTTTTGTTTTCCTCTTTTTTGTTAAGTTCACGCTGACTTGTCTCGAAACTATCGGTCCATTGATTGAAATCGATATTTTCGCGTAACATTCAATTGAGCGCGGCTGAATTGAGATAGTAAAAAAGAAATATGGAACCAGTCATCGCACCCCATGGATTATTTGCAGCCAGCCCTGATTTTAGTTTCTAAGTTTCTATGTCCTGAAATGTCAGTGGATCTAGTATTTTCTACAAAACAATACCTACTGCTTGGCGGAAGAGATAGGTTTTAGGAGTCGCAACCATCCATTCCGATTATGGGTAGAACCGGGATACAATGGGCGATTTTCTGACAGCCCAAATTGAAAAGTAAAAATTAGTACAAAAACACTCGATAGATGGCGTTTTATGAAAGCCGAGCCGTGCCTACCTAAGGGCTGTAATAAATTCTACACTTTTGCTCGTCTACCAACAAAATTAAAAATAGTAAATAGGTGTACTTACCTATTTTCGTTCAGAACATCCAGGGGACCTATTTCTATTTTGGAATGCAGCTATACACGTGCTCTTCATGGACTCGTCTTTTACTAAGCGCCATCTATGAAGTCATTACGAACCAATTTCTTTTTTTTTTGATCTCAGAAAATCGCTTATTACGATTTGGGGATCATCAAGAATCGAGCCTACACCTTAGCTATGGGCGGCGGTGATTATTTTCCACCATGTGGGCCGCTTGCTCGCTTGACTTCCTTTTATATTTACATAGATTCACTAATACGCAAAAGCAGTCCACTAACCCATAGTCCACGTTTCACCAAAATATAACTGAACATGTGCTCAGCGTGATAAGTGGTGAGCCATCGCCGTTTTATGCTGTTCAATGTATGTGCAGTACTTAGTCTGTTAGTCGCCTTTTATGACACGACCTAAGGGAAGGGTTTGTAGTAAAAAATAATCAGCCAATTTATATAATGAACCTTCGGCTGGCACATAATCAGGGTACCACGTACCAATAAAGGGCATAAACAATAGCGTTAATGAACGCAGCCGTTTCGGGTCTGCGATTCATAATTCACGCCGACACCGCCCGTCAGGAGCAAACAGGGGACAAAAGAGGTTATATCTCAGCAGTTTTTGTTATTAAGCGCTTCTGGAGTGGGCCTGCGTTTTATAGCCTCCACCTCCGAGAAAACACGCGAAGACTTTATTAGTTATTATCATAACATGGCTTTATTTATGTATTCTTAGCCATCTATTGTCAATATGCACAGGGGTGAGATTTTTAGTAAGAATTTATCACATAATGTTGTCAATAATAAGTCGAGTATCCTCTTAGCCCCTTGTCTGACACAAAGACTCCTCGAGGTTGCTAACAATTAAATTTCTATTGTGTTTCTATACAAGTGGCAAGCGCTCAATGTCCATTGTCTCACGTACACCAATAGCTGTCAGGTCACAGTCAGTTTGTCGAGTGAGGGTTACGAGTTTGGACGAGCGTTTGCACTTAATGCTTGATGTTCGTGGTCCCGAGCCATCCACGTAAAGCATAGAAGCGATGTACTAGATTTTTTCTTAGTGTGTATGGGTAGGCCGCCCTCTTTTTCCCTGTCAAGTTATTCTAACTGAGCGCGGGAGGAGGAGGTCCCACAAAACCTAAGGTTGCCTTACCCTCGGTGTATGCGTAAGACAGTAATTTCGCCAGTTTTTCTTATTGAAAAGGATATTAATAGCAACGTCATTTATCTTAGACTCCCAACTTGTTGACACAATGTCAGAGAAACGATTCTGCCACTAACAATTTTATTTAGGTAACGGCGGTCACAGGTCCACCGAATAATCTGTCTAATATTCCACCCCTGTCACCGCGCCGACCTGCGTTTGATGTGCGGTTTAATAGCGCAGAAATGGCCGGATAGTTGTTCGCGACGCGGATTTATGTTTGATCGGGGGGTTGCGGGGCGGCGGCGCGGCAAACGAGTCGACTTTTGAATGTCGTTAACAGAAATCTCATATATTTTATTATTGGAGGAGGTGGGAGTACTGATAGGTACGGTCGGCCTCCGAATTAGCTTATAGATTCATTACCATGTCCTATAGGGTAAGTATCATATAATTACTTTTGCGTTCTTACGTAGGTAATGAGGTTGCATGAGCGCGCACGTTCTTAGCAAGTTGGTGTGACATTTTACTAATGTGTTAAGTTATTTCTGAGGCCTACAGTACCTACTAGTTTGTAACATTAACAAATTAATTAAGTACTTAATTTTTTAATGATAATCTAACTATATAATAATGCAGCTGATTTACAATATTTTGTAATCTTTAAATATTATAATTTACGTAACGATAAGGTTGTTGACATCACTGATTTATAGTAAATTAATCCTCTAAGTGCATAGGGTACTATACTTACAAGAGGTGAGTTTGAAAACAAGTCTTTTGTATGCTAGGTGAAGGTTATAAATACGCCGAGACTCCGTGACTGCCCTTTACACTATACCCGCTGTATTGTGCTTTAATTAAGTCTTAATTATTTTACGTTGCTATTTTAAATTAACATACGTTTAACAAAAATTGCGATTTGAACATTTCTATTAATGTAATAATAATACTATTTTGGGCCTTGAAACATATATACCTACTTAGATAATTAAATTATATAATTGAAAGCTAGGATTTAAAGTTTTTTATTAGAAACAGTTACGTTCTACGTCTGCCTCTATGGTTAATCTTTTCTTATTTTTATAAATTAATGTTTGTCAAGGAATTGAACTCTTTCAGCCTTGTTGTTGTGTCTGAGTGACAGTCACGTCACGAGTATTTACTTGTTTAAAGGTGCATAACTGTAAAGTGTTCTATGAACTTGGATTATGAAGAGCCAGTCAAATAGATTTACGTGACTACCTGCTATAGTACTTACATAATAATTAAAATATTTTTCATTGTGTTAAGTTGCGGACTTGCGTTTCAAAAAGCGTTGTCAACTCTGAACTGATCAAATGATTTGAATAAAAAATAAGTTTTCACAGTCTAATAATCAAAAAATATTAATTACTTACAACAGTTTAACATGCAAAATACACCATGATTTTTCACAACTTAACTTGGACTGTATTTGATTAACTAAACATTACTGTGACTGATGAAATTACTTTTATGTTTGGCGGTCGCCAAAATGTCGCTGAAAAGCTTTAGTAAATATTGTTCACCAAAGTTTGGACGGTAAACGGTAAAAGAAAGTTCCAAACAGTTGAGAGCTGCGGTAATATTTACGACAATCGTAATGCTCGAACAGAAATGGGTTCCTTGTAAGAAAATTAAAATGGAAGCGGTTTTATAAAATAGTTTTTAATTGTGTTTATTTATTTTGTTTATTTCGGTTCTTCAACGTTGAATAGGTAAGTACATTTTACATTCATAATAAAAATACACAATGCATTTATAAACATACATAGATAAATGCATTGTGTATTTAAATGTAAATGAATACCTACCTACTAAATTATAACAGAGGAAGAAAACAATATGCGCTTTAACCCCTTGAGGATCGTTAAACCAGACACAGTTGAAAATCAATTGTTTCGCGACCGCCGGCGGTCTTATGATCCTTGACCTATTAACAAAACCTCAGAATAAAACAAAACAATGCAAACAATACACTACAACAAGACATCTTTATTTTTTAGTATAAAAACTAAGTTTAAAAAAGACAAGAATAAAAAACTGTGTTCGTGGGTGGCAGAGTGATTATTTAGTGTTTTTTTAATTATATTTGTATTTATGAACGATGTTAACGACATGTAGGTTTTACTGTACCTGTACCTATATTAGTTAATAATCCGATGGATGAATTACCTATTGAATTTAAAATTATGATTTTAGTTTTAAATATTCAATTCTCAAAATGCGGACCATTTTGAGAATTGAATATTTAAAAAGAAGCGCTGATGCGAAAAGCCGAAGAATCCGTTTTATTCATACCTGAAACAAGCAAACACAAACATTTAAGTAAAAACGTCAAATTCCAAAAAAACATTAACTTAACAAGCAGCGCCATCTATACGCAGCGTCAAGCAAACGCGAAGGTTCATTCCTCAGCCACTCGCGATTTAGTACAGTCCTTCACCGCTAGATGCCGCCACATACAATCGCAGCAGCAATAATGGAATCTTATTGATTTCCCCCTACACCAGGAGGGTGAGGGCGGTAGGTTTTGTTCGAGAGACAATCAGCGAAGTTCTATGCTTGGAAATTTACTGTTATTGGCCTGCAGATGATATTTATGTATCTGGGCCGCTGTTACTTGCCGGGTGAGCTTCAATACTTCGCAAATTGATTGTTCTGATGTTACCTATACGTACTTACCTAGCTATTTACAACGTTTCTCTTATTTTGCATTTGTACAGCTTATATAATTATGTATGAAGAACGTTATGAGAGTAAATAGGTACATACGAGTTCACGACTATTATTACCCTTAAATGCCTGAATTTTTGTTTGTCTTAAAAAGCTTTTTTAATGGATACTATGTGATTCTAACACATCAAAAAAAAAATATTATTTTTTTTGGCACTGCACTTTTTTAATAAAAAAATACGAAAAATGCTCTCCTTAATATTTTATTTTATAATTTTTTCATTTTAATTCAATTTAACAATCTATTTCAATTTACATCATTAAAATAGAACATATAGAAGTACGAGTATTTTTATTTATTTTTTCAAAAAAAGGTTGCATTCCCGTATCCAAAGAAGTTACCGTCAAAACTTCCTTGTCTGTGATGTTAAATTTAAGAAAAAAATTGATAAAATTAAAAAAAAAAATATTATTTAATTTCAGAGCTAAATTCTAAATATTTATTTTATTATAAACAATATAATAGTAGCTATAAAAAAATATTATGAAAATTTTAAAAAGGCTTAAAATTACCGTATTGTTTTTGATACTCTAGGCATTTATGGGTTAAAAGCAATGTTGACTAAAAACATAAGCATCAAGCACTGAAAGCCAGACCTCGGTAGCCAAGTGGTTAAGGCAGCCGCCCGGAATGCGGAAGGTGCGTGGTTCGATTCCCGCCTGAGGTTGTCGTCTTTTTTCATTGTTTAAAATTTTACTTAAGTATATTTAAGCGTTAATAAAACGCTAAATTATAAAACATTAATTTATGGGTTAGTCAAAGACAGGCATTGAGGACCTCAATATCAGTCCTCTGCCATAGTTCAAGTTTCACTAAATCTCCCGCTAACCGCTCTATACGGTTTAAGACTTTATTTCTCAAAAGAATTTTACATTTACTTAAAAATGAGAAACTTAAGTAGTAAACATAATTATAAAAATTATATAAAAGTTAATTATTGTCGCACGAATAGCGACCTCAGAATAATAACGCTATAGAAAGATAGTCTTCATACAAGCGCTCTGTCAAAAATGAAGCACTAAACCGATTATGAACGTCAGGATTGAGGAGCCACCCCTAATTTTTAAATAAAATACATACCATCAATTAGTAGTATAATAAATAATTTTGTAGGAAAAATTCTGGAATTTGTAGTATAACACTTTCTAAGGTACATCAATATAAAGCTGGCTCCTCAATCCATACAGTATGGATTGAGGAGCCACCCCAGAACTCGGAAAGTAATAAAGTTACATTTTTGAAAATTTAGTATGTTTTAGTAGGTATTTTGTAGGTTATCTACAAAAAATTTCAGTGCGGTACTGCCGAAATTAAATAAAATACAATTGTTTTGTTGTGGCTCCTCAGCCTGTATACAAAAGCGTAAATTCCTATGAAATTGATCCACATATTAATATATTCGAACTAATGGACAATTAGTAGTATGTATGCTTGAATTTGTAGTATAGAAATAAAATAGCAAGATTAAGTAAATTCGCTAAAAAAAACACATTTCATCTGGCTCCTCAATCCAGACACTTGCATTTAAATAATTGACTGTATCTACCTAACTAGAGAAGATAATCAAAAGCTTTATATGCCAATATTTAGTAGAAATTTCTACTAAATATCTATGTACAAAATAACATTGTACAATTTGGTCAAAGGAAGTTATGATGATTATTCGATATTCCATACAATTCACTATATAGGGTGACCATATCGATACTGGCAAAGAGAAAAAAAATATGGTTAAGTACCCGTATTAAGGTAGCGTATTGTATGTTTTGCTTCTTATGTACAAAACGTTACGCGTACGTTTATTAATTAAATAATTAATTATTTATTTATTTAAATAATAAAATGTTATGCGTACGTTAACTTAAAGTAAATGAGACAGCGTGGGAAAGCCTGTTCCCAGCAGTGGAACGTGTAAGGTTGTTGATGATACTCATGGGGTATTTCCGACTGCTGATACAATTGATTATTAAAATGAATACCTACAACTCTTCATACTCTAGTTTTTGAACACGACCAGAAATGCAATTTATCACAATTGCGGTAATATAGCATTTGTTTAAGTTTATACAAAACATAAACAGAATATTATTGTACAAATTGTCATGAAACTAACTTAGTTCTGGTAAAGAATCATAGATGGCTCTTTTATTTATTTGTTGATTCCTAAATCACGCAAACAGGTTTACATTCCAAAAATTCTTAAGCAAAATGTAACACTTTATCTAGCTTTCGATCACTACTAATAAACCATACATGTTTTTGTGGTTTTGATTGAATTCTCAACCTCGACCTTTTGATTAATTATAGTAAGTACTTACCTATATTAAATACTGTTGTAGTAATATAAAACTAACTAATTAACAAACTAAATATAAAAATAAGAAAACCTGAACTATTAGCATCATAGGATGTAAACTAAAGATTGCGTGAAAAGAGTGCTAATCGTTGTTGTTGCTGAGCTGACGTAAATTAACTGTGTCGCGTAGCGGTGATAGAATACTAGTGATAGTCACCTCTTGGGTGACGTAAAAAGGCAACTTTCGGACTAAAGACTGCACATACATACATCCAACAGCACAGAACGGCGATAGGCACATCACCTGTCATGCTAAGCACATCAGCACTCGCTATTTATTGAAAAGTGGACTATGGTAAAGGACTGCTTTAATTTGCTGTCCTTATTGCCTAGTCTCTGTCTAACCTTTCGGGGATAATAGTCGTGATTATATGTTAGTATGTGTTTGTACCAACTAATTAAGTTTTCATGGAACATTATCAAAATGCCAAGACAAAATATAGAAATTTGGAGTCATTTTTAAAACTGTAGAAAAACATTATCTTTTAAAGGAACTACCTACGACTAATTTAACATTTTTAAAATATTTTGACTGTTACGATTTTAATGAACCTTTAATAGAAAGGAGTGAAAATGTTAGTATAATATATAAAAGTCGAAATCACTTTCATGTTTAAATCTTCGAATTGGCAACATTACGCTAGAGCCGAGTAATAAGCGTGTATACCTACCAGACTGTTGAAAACCGATGTTATTGTCATCAGAGGGCCTAGTCAATTGGCAAATAAATTAAACGCTACGAAATCTTCGCTACGATAAACCGAATGTATGGGATTGACATAAGCAAAAGTTACCTACGACGTAAAATTTACGCTAAAATAGACCTAATTGACAGTTTGACAAGCCAAGAATCGCTAATCTAGCGATCACTCAAACATTGAAGATAAAAATTCACACAAAATGGCGATTGTTTGATCAGCTGATGAAGGAATAGTTGTGTTGTGTTGAAAGTTTTGTTTAAAATGCTCTTTTTAGGGGTATTGTGGTCTGCGATAATCAAGTGCTCAGGCGCTAAGGAAGAAATGTTTCCCTACGTTACTTGGAGCAAATTAACGAAATCGAGTTTGTTGTACTTGTGAATAGTTCTCGGAGTTCTCGTTTACGAACTTTCAAATATCTAACTAAGGTCTGCCGGGAATTGCGTGCTGATATAGTTGTTGCGATGTGAGTGACCAAATAAATGTGTGTCATGCAACATTTTCCGCAACGAAGAGCAAGTCGCTGCATAACAATTTGTAGGGGCTCTCAAACCATACAAACATTTGGTTGGGCCAAATAAATCCACCTAAGTACCTTTAATCATGACAAGAAAGGTCAAGAATAAGACAACAGTAAGGGACTTTTTGTATAAATATTGAATGTAACCTATCCATAATGTCCATTTATCAATTTATAACTTAGATTGCTTATTTGTTTTACAGGTTCCAATGAAGATTTAATTTGCCAGGTAGCTTAGAGTATTAAACCAAGGCTCTAAGTGTAGTAAGGTGTACCTATTGACTATACCCTATAAATCTTATACAGACAAGCATCTTTCTTAATAGGAAAAGATATCAGTCCTTACGTTCAAGCGGTAAGTTTTAATAAATAAATTATTACTTACATAATAAAGGTAAGTATTATGCCTATTATTATATTGGGATTTACCAGGAAATGTCAGTTTTGTTAAAATTGCTAGAATAAAGAGTATTGACATAAAGATAAAACTATTTTATGTGGTTTTGCAGATTTGAGACGACGATTCAAAAATCTTAAATGTTACCTCATAATTTGGAGGATGGACTTCCTCAGAATGGTGAACAAACATGGAATGAATGAAATTTTGTATAAAACATAGGTACTTACCTACTAACTTTTTATCTATGACAATTTTCTATAAGTAAGTATATTGTTCTAATTTCTTAGGAGATTCTGGATACCTTCAAAAAGCATGGTTAATGATAATAACAACAATATTTAATGCTGCATCAGACTCACAAGAAAGGAGGGGTGTGTACCACATGTCATATCCAACAATGAAACTGCATTGAACATGGCTTTGGCATCGTTGAATTTAGTTATTTATATGATTTTTTTTTGTGGAGCTCTAATGTTGACAACGTTTTTATTCTACAAAAAGGAGCAGTCTGTGCCATAAATATATTTATCGATAAAATAGTAATTTGGTTTATTTGATGAGGAAAAATTAAGTATAAAGTTAATTTAGTTCTAAGTTTATTGTGCTTTATTTAAAAACATTTACTTATGTACAAAAAAACAGTACCTTCGTTGACAACATTTTTATTTTAAGAAAAGGAACAGTGTGCCATAAATATATTTAACCCATAAAATAGTGATTTGGTTTATATGATGGGGAAAAATTAAGTATAAAGTTAATTTAGTTCTAAGTTTATTGTGCTTTATTTAAAAAGATTTACTTATGTACAAAAAAACAATACCTTCGTTGACAACATTTTTATTTTAAGAAAAGGAACAGTGTGCCATAAATATATTTAACCCATAAAATAGTGATTTGGTTTATATGATGGGGAAAAATTAAGTATAAAGTTAATTTAGTTCTAAGTTTATTGTACTTTATTAAAAAGATTTACTTAGGTAGGTACTAAAAAACAGTACCTTCTTAAACACACAATTGGCATTTATTTTTGTACACATATAGTTTTAATGTCAATAAGAGAAAGTGAAGCCTCATATTTAATAAACTTTGACTTTGAGAGAGTTAGGTAAGGAAATAAGAATATATTAAGAAATACAACATTAATGTTATTTTTTACTTGATATTTAATTTTACTTGCAGTAGGTACCTATAGAAAATGTTTAAGTACCTACTTATATCAATTTCTACTAGTCATAACATGAAGCTATTGAAGTTGTACTTGATTCATTATCAACATACAAAGGTAATTATATGTATAAACTTGCATTATTATTATCCGATTATTAAATCTGGTGGGTTCTATTGTGTTTGTTATAATATTGTTTTTTCTTTAAATAGGTGGCTTAACTTAGGGTGGCTTGTTATACATATAATACAAATTAAGTTCCATATCTAGCATACTCTGTAATAGTTTAGTTATTATCAATTTGGCGATTGTGAAGTAATCGATTGTAATTGTTGCTTGAGTTTGTAATGTTACTATCACATTTTTATTTGTGTGAATCTGTAAATGGTTTGCTGTTTCACATTTTCAGTGTTATACTTTTTATAGAACTGTCGATTCACCTGTGAATATAAAATAAATAAATAAAATTAGGTAAGTAATTGTTTTTAAATTATTTTTGGTAAATATATACTACCTACTAACTTTTTATGTATGACAATTTTCTATAAGTAAGTATATTCTTCCAATTTCTTAGGAGATTCTGGATACCTTCAAAAAGCATGGTTAATCATAATAACACCAATATTTAATGCTGCATCAGGCTCACAATAAAGAAGGGATGTGTACCACATGTCGTATCCAACAATGAAACTGCATTAAACATGGCTTAAAGTTGTACTTGATTCATTATCAACATACTAGGGTAATTATATAAAATTAATTGTTTTAAAATTATTTTTGGTAAACATATAAATAATCCTATGTTTTATTTCGAAACATTATCAACCAACTCATAATGAATGGCAGTGAAATAAATAATGTAAAATAAATAAATATTTTAACTTGTCGCGTAGAGACCACGATCATGTCATTGTGTCTGTGAAGGCGTATATTTAATAAATGATTTGACTTTTAATTTCAATTATTTTCGGTACCTACCGCTATAAATAAGTAACAATGAAACAATCCTATATTAAGGCGATGTTGTCTTCATCGTCATCCTATGAACGTCCTGAACGTTTCCACATGAACGACAGCACTAAGGCAGACTGGGCTATAACAGGCTTAAGCCCTGAGCCAATACAACCGCAGTGTGCTTTACGTGCCTTCCGAAGCACGGAGGAGCTCGAGACGCTTTTTATTTGGTTACCCATCCTTTAGCTCGGTAATGTGAAAGTTGCGTAACTAACTGGCAAGATCACAAACCGGTGCGGCGCGGGCGGGGACTTTTTGCATTAGTTGAACCCTCTAGCATTACCTTTCAAGTAACAGTAAGTACATTGCTTTGCTAGTTTGCATATTTTAAAATTAGTTTTAATTTAACTAGCAAAACCATGTACTTGGAATGTTTTTTATTGACGTGACAACGTCTTAAATTAGGTTAGGCTGGGAGTCACTTATGAAAAAGTGTAACGCTCGTCGGTAACGTAACGATGAGTCACCGAACGAGAGAGAGGCCCGCCGAATGCCTTGCGTCTCTCTCCCACTAAATAGTTAAGTTTAAGTTTACATGTACAATGTTTTAGTAAACAAAATAAAACAAAATAAAATAAAATAAAATAAAATAAAATAAAATAAAATAAAAAAAAATAAAATAAAATAAAACAAAATAAAAAAAAAAAAAAAAAAAAAAATAATAATAAAAAAAAAAATATATTTCTATAGTTAAAATTTGTGCAATTCTTATTTTCATTCAATTCCTTGTTCCTATTGTGCAATTTAATTATATTCATATCAATAAATATTCTACCGAGAAAAAGACGTTGTCACGTAAAATCTTCGCCCGTAAAACCGACTTTACAGGCAACCAATTTTTTTTATTTTATTTAGGACAATAATCAATTAGAAAAGTAATGTGATAGGTGTTGTAGTTAGACAACTAAACCCGAAAGCCTTAGCCGCTACGCCATAGAGTTACTTTAGGCGATGTACTCATACAAGATGCAAACGTTTTAATCACTACCTAGTGGGTACTCGCATCTAAGATCAAACTGCTTAAATGTTCGCGCGGTTTGTAACATTTAGTGTTATCACTTATTTCATTACAGACGGACGTCAAGTTGTTAATATTTGAGAAATTCTTGGCAGCAAGCGTTTGCTTGTGGTCTTCAGTCTCAATTTATTTATATTATAAGCTGAAAAATGGGTTTGGTCTCATATCAATATCATATTATGGTAGGTAAGTCACTCGTCATCATTATAAGTACTTATTTACAAACGTGCTTGTCTGGCGAACTTCCGGCGAAAAAAGCGATTGATTCATTTTTCAAATTGTCTCAAGGAGTCTACCCGAATTTCTTAGTAAAGTGACATTCAATTCACTAAAACTCAAAAGGATCGGTGTGGTTACTACCTATTTATTAATCTTACATAAGCGTTACATTATCATCAAACAAAAAAATACTAAGACAAGCCTGTATGTTCTATATCCTTTAGCTTATCGATATCGATGTAGCCTAGCGAATTTGATGAGCGATTTTGACGCTGTCACCGGTCGAGCGTTTGCCAGTTGACTAGGCCCTCAGATCAGATCAGATCATTTATTTGCATAGAATAGGTTTACAAAGGTGTTACATAAGATCTTATTAGTAAATATAGTGCTCCATTCTGTCAACAATAATTAACATGCAAAACTTGAGTCTAAGAAATCCTTAATACTATAAAAACATCCATCTATCAACCATTTCCGCAATTGCCTAGTCATAAGGTTTAGAGGTCCGTCTTTAAATTGTTTCGGAATTTTATTATATATTTTAATACACTTGCAATAACAGCTGTTTTCAACAGCGGTTTACAACAGTGTGGACAATTGTTTTCAACGAAAGGAGACCCGGCGTTTTATGCTTAAGTTGTATACCTACTTTCTTAATTTTTAATCTGTAATTCATTATCATCTGGCAATATCTGTCAACAAATGACAGTTGTACAGCCGCTAGCAGTAAAATCAAACATACTTGTGACGGAAAACATCAACGGCGGTTGTAAACTAAGTGGAAGCCTTGTTTTCAACAAGTTTGGATGGAACACAACGGCGGTTGTAAACCAGCCTCCGCCAAGGTGACCTGGTGGGGAGGCTTGTTTACAAAAGTCTGGTACACGCTTTTTGTGCGTTACAAGCAGCGTTGCCATTTTTCTGTAGATCCTGCTTTTTTTAGCATTTTTAAGAGTAAAATTCAGGCTACCTGCAGCAGGATCTTTAGCATTATCGTAAATTTTTTCATATTTGGACATATTTCTGTAAAACTGTTGTGATTATTTTAATTCTTTCTTCCAGTATCATAAATCCTACAAGATTCAAGATTCAATATCATTTATTCAGGTTAGGCCATGTTTAGATTACAGCACTTATGAATGTCATTTATGCCATCGGTTCGTAAGTCTAACTATGGGGCGGGAGCCTTTTACTGAGAAGAACCGGCAAGAAACTCAGAAAGGGCATTTCTTTTCTCCCTTTCTTTTACAGCGTCAATTAGAATTGAAAAATGCCCTCCCTATCATAGAAGGGCACTTTCCATTACAATAATAAAAACAAAACAACTACAAGACATAAAAATAAAAAGTTCAGGTATTCATCAATATAAAATAATCAATGTTGTCAATGTCTTACAGTACAGAAAAATAAAAGTAAGACTAAAACTACTAATATACTAATAATAAAAATAAATTAGCAAGAGCAGACCAGCCTCCACAGGCGGCACCCGTTTACGAGTATGACATGTGAATCAGCCATCGCTTCGCTCAACCATGTTTTAGGGAACGTAACGACCCGACGCACATGCCACCACCGCAGAGACATTTAAGAGAGCATGACACACTCGAGCAACTCTAATGAAGCAAGCCAGAAAACATTTAGGCAACGTTTTACGCAACATAAGTTTTGAGTAGGTACAATAATTTCTACGTACATAAGCAACAAATCTACTTATTTAAATAGCCCTATTGGCATCCCTTCTTTGATATACATACTTAAATAGTGTAATTAAACAAAATTTGATTCACTTGATTAATAATAATTTTGTATCTTTATTGTACGTACATTAATATAAATGAACCTGGGTTTTTTCAGTAACCACGTTGTGTGTAGGTTGAAGATAGCGGTGGTATTTGTAATTTGTTAGAGGCAGTAGCAATACTGATTAAGTGGTTTACACTTTACAACAACGTCCACGCAGCGGACCGCCCGCCAAAGGGATCGCAGCAAGTTTTTAAAACGCTCCCGCAAACCAAGGTCGTGGAAAGTTCAACCGAAATTTCGTTGCAAATATCTGTTGTAAACCGCTGTTGAAAACTTCGGTTTACAACAGTCTGGTACACGCTTCAAGTTCAAGAAAGTTCATTGCGTTATTTTAACCTAACACTTCATGAGAATATTTTAAACGTGTTTAAAACGACTACTTTAATATATTTTTAAATATAGGAAAAGCAAAGAGATTGGTCTCATACAGTCTTAATATAACGTTATACGTAATTTGTGTTATGCATCATTAGCATTTTTTGTCAAATAAAAGCTGTAATATAAGTGGCAACTTATTTCTTTACTTTCGAACTTTAACTTTTTTCATTGATTTCAAAGAATAAAACGTAATTCATTAGATTATTTTATTTATTCATGAGGTTTGGCTCAATAATCTTTGATGCCAGTGCCGTAAAATATACAAAATAACAGATGTGGATAGTAAATGACTTAGGTATACAAGTCTAACTTTGATTCCTTTTTATACAATTTTGAACAGAACAGTTAAGTAATAAAGTAATTCAATTATTTTAACAGAACGTATACACTGATAATAAAGCGTGAGGCGCATACAGTAAGTTTATTTGTGTATTAATTATAGTTGTCTTACATACAAGATCAGAAAAATGGTTGAACGATGCAAAGTGTTAAAACCAAGGAACATAAATACAAACATACATTTAATTATGACTATTATTCCCGAATGGTTAGTCAGAGACTAGGCAATTAGGACAGCAAAAGCATTCCTCTACCATAGTCCATTTTTCACCAAATAGCGACTGCTCATAAGTCAAGTGTAAGTTATATATATATTTTTTTTTATAAAAAATAATAAAAGAGGGAGGCAAACGAGCAGGCGGGTCACCTGATGGAGAGTAATCACAGCCGCCCATAGACACCCGCAAAACCAGAGTAATCGCAGACGCGTTGCCGGCCTTTAAGGGAGAAATAGGTTTAAGGAAGGAATAGTAATTGCGAAGAGGGGGGTGGGGGAGGGCCTCCGGAACCCTCACTGGTCGGACGAAACACAACAGCACCAAGTGCCATTATTTCACGCCGAATATTCGTGAGAGGGTGGTATTACGTCGGGCGAGCCAGCCCAATGCGTGCTGCAACTCAGCGTGGCTCTACCACTCAGTCAGTGTCACTGATTTAGCACCACCCAGGGGTCACGTGTAGGGTCTCAGGGGTAAACCTAGGAACGCGAGTAACTTTAACCCCCAAAATTTTTTTATAAGAATCAATAGTAAAATGTATCGATTAGACTTTATTATTTATAAGGTTCGGCTCAAAAGTTCTTGATGCCAGTGCAGTAAATTATTACAAAATGGCAGATGTGGTAGATAGGGCATGATGAAAGTTTTACTTTAATTCCTTTTATAATGTTTAAACATAATTTAATAGGTACGAAGAATCTTTTAGATATTTGTTTACATTAATTAGGCTGTAATTTTATTCAAACAATGTATTTTATTTCTCAGATTCAGATCTTATAATATATCTGTCATCAGAAATAGGATCTGATAAAAGTTTAACGTTTTAAACCCTTACCAAATTACATTACTGAATAAAAGGAACAAGATGTGATTACAACAGTCCAGGTTAATGTAGCTTTTAAAAATGCAAAGCTATGTATTTATCCAATATCATCGATAAGTATTAGCAATTGTTAAGTTACAAATTAAAAAAGTGTCGAAAAGAAAGAACAAAATTTGCGTTAAAATTATATAAATAATATTTATAACATTATAATTGTTAAGTTCATAATAATAAATTTTTTGTTAAAATTAAATGTAAAGAACAATTTGTCCTGTTTTTATTCATATAACATGGTCACCCTTAGTGAATTGTATGGAATATCGAATAATCATCATAACTTCCTTTGACCAAATTGTACAATGTTATTTTGTACATAGATATTTAGTAGAAATTTCTACTAAATATTGGCATATAAAACTTTTGATTATCTGCTATAGTTAGGTAGATACAGTCAATTATTTAAATGCAGGTGTCTGGATTGAGGAGCCAGATGAAATGTGTTTTTTTAGCGAATTTACTTAATCTTGCTATTTTATTTCTATACTACAAATTCAAGCATACATACTACTAATTGTCCATTAGTTCGAATATATTAATATGTGGATCAATTTCATAGGAATTCACGCTTTTGTATAGGGGCTGAGGAGCCACAACAAAACTATTGTATTTAATTTAATTTCCGCAGTACCGCACTGAATTTTTTTGTAGTTAACCTAAAAAAAAACCTACTAAAACATACTAAATTTTCAAAAATGTAACTTCATTACTTTCCGAGTTCTAGGGTGGCTCCTCAATCCATACTGTATGGATTGAGGAGCCAGCTTTATATTGATGTACCTTAGAAAGTATTATACTACAAATTCTAGAATTTGTCCTACAAAATTATTTTTTATACTACTAATTGATGGTATGATTTTTATTTAAAAATTAGGGGTGGCTCCTCAGTCCTGACGTTCATAACCGATTCACACACGCATGACGTGCGCGCATGGCCGTGATCTGCTGTCTCTTTCCAATTCTATAAATATGAAAGAGACAGCACTGCGGCAGCCGCTGCTACCGAGGCTTTAACTTAGAGAATCACACTGCAGTACGTTTATATTTTGACCTAATTAACTACAAGATACTATGAAATACTGAAAGCTTACCTGTGAAAAGTGATGTTATTACACTTCTTTTGTTTTTCAGATGTGTAGTGACACAATTTAACTGCACAAACCGTCATTTTTTTTGTTTTCGCGAGACACGTTCGGCGCGCTGTGACATTGAACACTACGGAGCGGTCCGGCGTTTGGTGCCATTTCTGGCTCCAATTAATGTGCTTCAAAATAGGCGCGCGAACTTGGTTTCTATAGCGTTATTATTCTAAGATAGCGACAGATGCTTTCGGTTAGGGAATACCATAAAGTTACTCTAGGTACGTCTTTATGGGGAATACAGTACAAATGTAGTACTTACAATTGCATTCGTAAACACAGTTAGTAACATGACAAAGTAGTTGGTAGATTTATAATTTATAATTTTACCAATATGACGGGGCAATCAATGATATTATAATAAAAAAAAAGGTAGATAGTACTAATGTGATATCAATAATGGACCAAAGCTTGTACGAAAGTGTGAGCAAGACAGCATGACAACTAGCTATAGCGTAAACGAGACAGATAATGTTGTTGATGGCCTAAGGTAAGCCATTTAGCATAGTATTATGGTGCCAGTTTTTGGCACACGTAACGCATCTACCTTTTTTATTGTAACATCATTGGGGGCAATAATGACTGCGTTCTCTATGCTGTTGAATGTCTTTCTTTCAACTGTTGAATGCAGTCTTTGGTCCGTTAATTTCACGACACATACTTAGTTCTTAGTAGTTTGAGTGAATGATAGTGTGTGCATAGTTTGCTTCCTAATTACTTTATTTTAGTTTTTGCATGTCGTGGCAACCTCTAAGAGGGTTTACGTATTTCGATTTCCCATACAAACTTCCAAGTCGAAATTTTTAAAAACCGTTAAGCCAATTTTGATAAAACTTTGCATGCTTAGATTAAAACAAAAAGGGAAGATACGGCATTAGCGTCTCGTGAGTGAGCCGCCAAAATTAGGCCTAAAGGCACAATTTCACTTCAGTCACAATTTGCCGAACGAACAGGCTACATCGTCCTATTGCAGATATTCTACTGTGTGAAAAAGAGAAAGACGCTACTCCGCAGTGGCGTCGGAATCGGTCGTACGTACTCGTCTGTTGCGAAGCGACCGAGACGTCAAAGCGCTACTCGCTGACTCCCTCGCGCTGACGTTGAAACTTACCGCTTTGTCTCGCTCGCTCGATTTACACTTTATAGGTGTGCGTGTGTGAGTGTTTGCTTAAGTAGTTGAGTAGGACTATATTTTGAATGACTACAAGTAGGAGCATGCCGTATCTTCCCTTTTTGTTTTAATCTAAGTTTGCATGCTAAAGTAAAACACAGGGATCTAAATAGTTTGTTGAAAACATTAAAAAAAAAAGTGTATTTAGCTGTGTTATTGCGATTTTGAACTTTCTATAGTGGATTTAAATCGCAATAACTCAGCTTAATAAACTTTTGTTTTAAATATTTTCAACAAACTGTTTAGACCCCTGTAGTTAGTTTACTTTAGCATGCAAAGTTTTATTAAAATTTGCTTAGTGGTTTTTAAAAATTTCGACTTGAAAGTTTGTATGGGAAACCGAAATGCGCAAACCCTCTTAAGACAGCGTCTTAGAATGTAACCCAATATCTGTTGTTTTATAAATGTACATGGTGTTTGTTTTGTTGGTTGTAGTTAATTAAATAATTATATAGACACCCAAGGGAAGAGATGGTCGGTGCTAAAGCGCCGCTACCACAAAGCTCTACATTACAGTATACAGAATAAACTAAGTTGGGATTTTCTTTATTTTTCTGTTGTTATGTGATAGCGCAGGTTCTGTAGGACGCTTTGCTTGTTTATTATATTCACATGTATCTTATCTTATCATAACTTATTATCAGTATAAATCTTTTTGTTATCCTCTCGCAGTAACACGTCGACCCATCGGGATATTTGAGCAAACAGAATGTAGGTAATCGAATAACACTACATAAAAAGACATTAGGTAAACAATTAAAAAAACTAATAACAATATAGAATTTTGCGCTGCTGCTCCATCTCCATTCTTCACAATCACAATAACCCACAGACATATAATATGTCTGTGCAATAACCATTTAATTCTATGTTTTTGAAGATTTTACCACATCTACCAAACAGCGCGGTAACACAACTGTCAATCTTATAGGGCTACCACACTGTTGTAAACCGACGTTACAACAGCCGTTTACAACAGTGTGGTAGGTTGTTTTCAACGACATTTCGGTCAACCTTTCCACGACCTTTGTTTGCGGGCGCGCGTTGAAAACCGCTGTGTTGCCACTGCCTTGAACACCATTACACACAAACCGCTATCTTCAACCTACAACCTACATAAAACGTGGTTACTGGAAAAAGCCAAGTTAGTATATATTAATGTACGTACAGCGCGGTATTTTTTACATCTTTAAAAGCTCATATTTAGCTAATAATTATGTAAATTTAATCGCGTTTTTCTCCAGTAAATTAATATTTTTTTTTTAAATTGCCTCACTACTTATGTATATCAAGGAAGGGATGCCAATAGCGCTATTTAAATTCGCAAATAAAACAAAATATGTCAAATATGCAAAATTTTACGATAATGCTTAACATCCTGCTGTAGCCTAAATTTTACTCTTAAAAATACTAATAAAGCAGGATCCTGCTAAAAATGGCCACACTCTGGACTGTGGCAAACCAAGTGGAAGCTCGTTCACAACAAGTTGTAAACGAGCCTCCCGCCAAGGTGACGTGGTGGGAAAGGCTTGTTTACAACAGTGTGGTAGCCCCATTAACTTCGGCAACAGTGCTGGCTGAGGTACGGAGACATTAAGGATGTGCTAATCGATTGATCTAATTTACGTTTAATTAAAAAAAATCAATAACTCTCAAGGAAAATGAGTTTAGGACTTCTAGGGGGGAAAGTGAAGCGTAATGTCTGCAGTTTTGTATTATTTTCTTTAATTTATG
Organism: Scoparia ambigualis; assembly: GCA_963921215.1. Taxonomy (NCBI): domain Eukaryota; kingdom Metazoa; phylum Arthropoda; class Insecta; order Lepidoptera; family Crambidae; genus Scoparia; species Scoparia ambigualis. Next base: position 917,612 of record OY992523.1, on the reverse strand, counting down.
TTTTGTCGAATATTAATGTGAAATAGTGGTGGATTATTTACTGTTAAGTGTTCGTGAACGTGCATGAGTGTTAGCAAATAAAACAAATCAGTGCAACACCACTTTTCAAATTCTCTCAAGAAGACCGTGTGAGACCTCAATAAAGTCCCACAGCTTTATTGAGTCTCGAGGGGTTTGGGGGAAAATCATTTACCATTAAACGTTCATTAACATCCACTTAATGTAAAGAAAATAATAAATACTATTAAAAACTTGACACTGGCTAAATGTGCTTATCGCACAAAGCCATTATTTAAGAGAAAAAGAAATGAGTTTATGGCCCTCCTTCCCCATGTGGTTGTCCATGCCGGAAGGCCTGTGATGTGAATAGGCCTATGCTCTAAGGAATAGACTGATGATGATTAGTTAAAGGCATAGACAAATAAGGTTGAAGAGAACCGCACGGTAGGATAACAATGCACCTAATGCATGCAACACGCCGCTGTATACTGTACACTATTTTAAGAATTACGATCTATTCTACGTTTGTGTAATCATTGTATGTTTTAATAGTCATGTTACGATTGTAATCTGAGAATGTGCCTCATATAATAAATAAACGATTGACAAGATGGCGTTACGTAGGTACCTACGTGGCTACGTATGATTGCCTAATGCCTTTTTTTTTCATCACGTACAACGAAAACGAATGAAATTTAATGTATTCTGGTTTTAATTTTTGGTTTTCTTTACCGTGGGTGCATGAAACTCGAACAGAGCACTTATTAGTTATTTAATAGGTTACTCTACCTGTATAGGTAAATGGAGTGTATACTTTAACACAAAAAAATCTAAAAAATATATCGACGAATGTATGCAAGCGCATCACTATTTGTCACAATCAGAAGAAAGTTGAAATATTTTGAAATTTACGGAAAAAATTCTAAATGTACCTATATTCTATTTCATGTTATGTATGTACCTTTATTGTATGTTTAGGTAATATAAGCTAAGCCATCACGGGGCAGGGGTGTTCACGTGTCGCTAGTTTTCAATAAAAATAATCTATAAAATAACTTGTCAAAATAAAATAAATTATAGGTATCAAAATAAAAGTCAATGTCTAAATGGAATTTAGAAACATTTAAAATATCTTTTTTTAGGATATTCCTTTAACCCTGTGCTTTAACCTCTGTCCAGCCGGATTATCATGAGCAGGGTAAACACGGTAAAGCGATTTTGGCGCGCAAAGAGCAACAATGCCCAACCAACGGCGGCGTTCGCAAATAAACATACTTTTGGAATTGTTGCGTTCCGTTCGTCCTAAATAATGGGGGCGCGAAGTGTTTCGTTATGTTTTGTTTTTTTTTAAATTAATTTTGTTGTTCTGATGTCGAGGTCAAATTCTTGTCGAGCAAGCCTAAATATTTAAACAAAAACGGTTACAGTTAAAACAGTATAAATACGATTGTGTAAAAGCAACGCTATAAAGAAGTCCAGGGGTATGGCAGTTTACAAGAAATTTTTAAACAATTAAAATACCTAACTAATTTATAAACTAAACAAGTTAATGAGAGTAAGTCTAGCAATGCAAGGGTTTCAGCTAACAAATGGACAGCTACGCGCACGTAGGGTTTTCGTCCGCATTAGTCCGGACTTCTAGACACTAGTCCGGACTTTGTCCGACTCTTTAATTTGTTCGGATTTTGAAATAAATGAGTAACAAACTACATTTTAAGTAATATAAAACAAGTATTTAATCTTTATTAACTTCTCATGTATATAAAAACAAAATATAAAAAGTGAGTAATGTTTCCATTTTGTGACTAAAAAGTCCGGACTTTTGTCGAAATGTCAGGCTTTTTGTCGGCTAATCGTTTGATTTAATTTTCGTTTATTACTTTATTAGATCAACTGCTGCTAAAACCAGACTCAAAGAAATTAAATTGTTAGTTACCTCTAGGGGTCTTCGTGTGTGTCTGACAAGGGTATATTTATAAGTAAATTGTGAGAGTGTTGTTGTTATAGTAGGCATTAAAGACACTTCAATTAGTGATCAATTACCACAATTTGTGTAACAATTAATAACCGACAAAGGCAGATTTGCACAACTACCCGCTAATCTGAGCGCGCCGGTCAGATGACGGATGATCACATCAGTTTGTGACGTGAGGGGACACTCGAGTTTGGAATGTGGACGGCATTTCCCTTCACCCCCCCCCCCCCCCCCTAATCGCCCTTACAGCCTAAAGGGGCCGGAGATTTATGACTGAATAACAGTTTTCAGACGAACTAACAGTTGATGGTGATTTGATTATATTTAGTCGAAGCTTGTTATAAGCAAACGAATAATTTTAATATTTGTGTATATCTTGTGGGAAATTATTATTACTGCCATATTTTTATCATTATCTTAAACTATATGCCTATAAATGTTCCATTACTAGGCACATGCCTTCTTAGCTTATTATACACTTTTATGCAACTGGGATAACAATTTCTCTTATATAATGCTGTCTGCATTTTGGTTAACAACAGCTTTCCACGACCTTCTAACGCTTTTAACGCCTTCTGAATATATATCTATTCTTCCGAAACACAAATGTGATGTTTTTAATTCGGTTAAGATTTTTATTTATCATGTTCGCTACAGGTTAAACCTATAAGGGTTAAACGGATGTTGTCACCGGTCCCTAAACTCTATGGCAACATTTCCATGCGTATGGCAGCGCTGCCGCGTCACAGGTGTCAAAAATTAACGACACATCCGGATCCCGGTATCGGGCAGATCGGCATATCGGACGTTACACCGTGTGCGAATGATAAATGGCGGTCAGCGGACTCATTAGATTATTTTTCGCGTTACCAACACCTGGCGGGGCTAAAGATGGATGATTGGGGGTTTTTGCAAATCGTTCGGACGAGGTTATGCAAATTTATTAGGGCTATGTGCACTGCTAAACTTTCCCTTTCGATTCCATAACATAATACCTACTTTAAATCCTTTAACACAGTACCTACATCCACCAGAGACCACAAACTATTTTAAAGAAGCATCCGATTATAATACAATAATGTCGGTATACCAGTTACACATGAATAATATGAAACGACTCACACTCTCAAGACTGAGGAAGACTATCGAAGAGCTCGTTGCCGTAAAATCAGACGAGCAATTCAATTGTTAGTCCCCTTTATGAGTCTTCGTGACAGACGAGGGGATCAAAGTCAAAGTCAAAGTCAAAATATATTTATTCAATAAACTCAATTAATAAGTACCTACTTTAAATCGTCCAAATCTTTTTGAAAAATCTTTTTTCTTGATCTTCAAAGCTACAAAATCAATGAAGAACTTTTTTTCGGTTTGTGGTCAATAAATATTTTTATTTTATATTTATTATAAATAAACACAAGGTACAGAAGATGTTACTTAAACATAAGCCAATAAAAGAAACACATTATGCTACTAAAAAATGTTAACACAATTAATGAACGCAGGTAGGTAGTCTAAAAAAGAATAGGTAGGTACTCGATTGATAACTTACAGATTAGGTGTGAATCTGATTGTGTTGTGTCGATGTGTGTACGAGTGTAATATCGTGGTTGGTTTACATGGGCGCTCGAATTGATTATGACCGTTGATTATTAATTGTAGTAAACATTAAAATATTTTATAGATTCAATTTAAAACATACTTTTAACTTAACCTAAGCTTATGAACTGCAGTCGCTATCTTTAGATTTCTATACTATGCATAGGATTGCCATTAAACTTTAAGTTTACGTGCGGTAAACGAAGGTTTACGAGTAGGTAAAACTATCGCGGTCATTAAGGGCTCACGCGGACGAAGCCGCGCTGAGGCCGCTAGTTATAAATAGAACGTTACACGTGCAAAACTTTAACCGCTTGAATAACCTAAATGTCAAACTGTACCAAGGTATTTGAGAAAAAATAATTCTGTGTTATTTTTTTTTGTATAAAATTTTTGGTCAAAACCTCAACACCCTAACTCATTTAATATAATTATAGAATAATTAAATTTACTATTAAACTAGTGGCGCTACTTCATCCGCGTGGACCCCGTACCCCGTGACGAATTTCCTGACAATTACAAACAAACCAATAAAATAATAACTTAAATCGGTCCAGCCGTTCTCAAGTGATGCTCGTACACACGGAGTCAGATCAACCTACTTACTCAAAACTGTCAAATTTTTACAATCAATTTTTAAATTTTAGTATTCGGTTCTAAGGATCAATATTCATTTGAGAAATTTGACAGTTTAGGGTAGGTTGATCTGACGCCGTGTGTACATTATAAAATATAAATATATAGATTGCTTTTTAACATTGAAAATGTTTTTTGTTCACTCCAGCAGGGCCTCCATTTTCGCTAAAAGTGCGACTCTCCCGTGATACCCTGAGGTTTAAGGCCACGAGGACGTATGAGGGCTCAAAAGACGCGGAATTCGGAAAAACGGAAAATTATGTAAAAATATTTTGGAAAAGTCAAAAACTATTTTTGTGTTTTCCCAACAAATTCCCGATATCTCAAAAACTGGCCGAATCAAAAAAATTAAAAAAAAGGCACCTCGGTATTGAACTAGAAACATTTTACCTTATTACACTTTTTTTGATATTAGTGACGGTTGAAGCTGTAGAGGTGCCCTTAGCCGCGTGATATCACACCTCGCGACGCGGAATTCGAAGGGTTTTAAGATGATTCTAACCGCCTCCGTGGTCTAGTGGCTAAGCCACCGGTTTCAGACCCAGAGGTCCCGGGTTCGATTCCCAGCGGGGGTACATCTTTGTGTGCTCGGTTTGGTTGGTGGTAGGGCTGTTAAGTCCGCCTGGCTAGCTACCACCATCTTATCTAAGTCTGTCGCCATAACAACGATGTTTATAGCATAGTTGTGTTCCGACAGTTAGAGATAAGATAGCCAGTTCCTCAGTGGTTGAGGATTCCGGGTGAAGCGCGCTTCCACCTTCGGCCTTATCGTCACTTACCATCAGGTGAGATGAAGACTAAGCGCTTACCCGTTACCCGTAAAAAAAAAAGATCTAAAAATATTTTAAAAAAGTTGGATTTGAAAATTTTTTTTATTTTTGGTTCTGAAAAAAAATTCAAATTATCAAAAGAAAAATTACGCGTTCTTAGTTAAAATTGCATTAGACGGGTTTCAAAATAATGTTATATATTTTAATTTTTGAATAATTTATAATAAGTTGGTACATATTTCAATGCCCTTTCAAGTCGTGTAGAGCACGAATTCTGTGGATTTTTTTTCCTGCCTTTCTTGCAAAACTTTATGATTGTTACGTGTATCTAATCTAACCCTGCAAGTGCAAGCGATTTTGCCGCCTCGACAGCATTCAAATTGTGATTGCAACGTTGCTAAGCAGAAAATAGCGTAGAGTATCTTTCAAGAAATATCTTTCTATGTTAATATAAGATTGCATCACAAATCGATTGCAAACAAAATCAATTGCGCATTTCAATTGATTCAATTGACAGCTGTATTCTTTATTGGCAACATGGCGAACCCGGAAGTGCGAAGCGACAATAAATTAAAATTAAGTACGCTACAATTACTTTCCTAACAATGGAACGAATTAACTCTCGCCCGTTAATTGCAACTAATTGGAGTATGAATACATTGTTCTCTAACTATGTTGTTGCGATTAAAGATTAGAATTCAAACTAAATGGTTGGTATAATGCTTTGTTAAGCCTTTGTATTCGATATTTTTATTAGGTAGGGCTTTATATTTTAGACCTTTCCGACCCCCTTTGGGCCAGCGTAGTAGGTTATGCCTCTGGTCTGGATAGCCCTTTCCTAGTGTGCTTGTTGTCCACGTGGGATGCCTGTGCCTAGCTGTAGGACGGACGTTAGAATAAGGATTTAAAAAAGTAAATTAAATTTTTTAACACAAGCGCAAGCGCGTGATGGTTTTGTACATTTTGCAGAATAAAAATATTGCATTAAATTACTAGGTCTGAAACTTCAAAGCAGAATTGTTCTAATTATAAATATCAATATTTTGCTTTGAAGTTCATTAAGAGACCTAAGTCAGTTTTTGCGATCGCGCGAATTAGCGTTACAGTGCAGTATCTATCACAATCTATTGGTGCATTGTTTGTCGATGGTCGGCCGCGAATCGCGATAGCGGTGTATGTACCTAATGGCGCATTAGTCTATCATAACGCGTGTTGTCTATGGACCGTCTGAGACACTTTACGAGAGCGCGTGCCACCGCACCCGCCCGCCATGTTCTGCGTTATGGCGGGACAACCGGTGCGCTCGTAATGGCCGCCGTTACCGAACGATAACTAAGTGTTTACCTAAACAATAGGCTAGTTGACCAAAATTTCAAAATTATATTAAAACGATACCTGTTTACCTATTTTGTTCTAAAATTACATTATTGTTCAACAAATCGATCATTTACACTATTTATTTTGCGTTTTTAAATTCCGATTTGAATTTATCGCAAAAACGCATAAGACCGCCATGTTGAGTAAATGACGTCACGCCCGCCGTGCTTAGATTAAAACAAAATCTAAGCCGCCGTGCCAAGCATCCGTTTCGTTCGAGGCTTGTTCTTTCTAAATGTCACAACAATTAAATGACATTTGGCACAACGTGACGTCATGGCTTTTGATTTCCGTTTAATGTCACATGACTGAATGAGTATTACCTAATGTCGATTTTTTTCTTTAAAAATATTAATAATCCCTATTGTTTATTAATTAATATTTTAGATAGTTTTTTTCTATAAATCATAACTGATCATTAGAAACGCCAAATTACCTGATTTATTCTTAGTGGACACAAGCCTATTGCAAATACATGCAAGCATACATATATCACAGCGCACACTCGTTTAACGGTGGGGTAGGTCAATGTTGTAAGTTCTAATTGTTGTAACGTTATAAACGTATAGCTATTAAATACTTATAAAAAAAATTAATTTATAAATAAACAAACGTAGATTATCTTATCCTAATTAACTTAATTCTTAATATTACTTTAAACCAAATTACTTATCTAATAACTACAAAGAAATAAAGTCTTAATAGTTTTGATAACTGCAAAACAAGCGTATTTTATTTTATATGGTTTTATCATTGCGCGCACGGTACCCAAAAATGCCTTTCGTATATTTCTACGCTTGGACTGAAGTTCCACGTTCTACGTCCGGAGTTTAGAAGAATTCTACGCGACCGTCTTCGCATTTCGACGCGGCTGCCATTTTGTGAACACACCACGCAGCTCGCAGCTCCTGTACAACGACGCGCCTCCCAACACCTCGGCGTTTCCCCAAGCTAAGTCAGGGACGAGAGCAAACTACCCAGCTAGGCCATTACGTACTGCACGCCCTGAGACCAAGTTACAATAAATTTGTATGACCGTAAGGGTTGTATCATTTTAATTTACCCCTACGTCACATTGTCATGTAACAATTGTAATCTGTCAGTGTGCTCAAATAAATAAATAGATAATAGCTTACATACAGTTTACATAGGTTCACAACTACTATTACTAAAGGGCTATAAACTAGGCAATGGGAGCAAGGCAATGAGTAGGGTTGATGAGGATTCCTCTTCCACTTCCACATGTTGCGGAAGTTCCGCAATTATTACAGTTCCTCTTCCGCTATCGCTTCCTCATAAATTATGAGAAATTAAGGAGGAATTGAAATTGCTCGCGAAATCTCAGGCCGGCAACAAATAAAAAACAAATAATTTAAATACTACGTAGGTAAGTACTTTGTTTTATTAATAACTAAAAGAAAAACGGAGAGTGTGATGAAATACTTACACTTAATAACGTGCCTGTTTCACCGCATCTTCTTCCTCATAAAAAAAAATCCGCATCCTCATCCGCGTCCTCTTTCTTTGTGCTATACAATTCCTCTTCCTCATAGACACATCCTCAAAAACCCTAGCAATGAGAGTATAAGGGAGGCAATTTTTCACCAAGTTACTACTGCACATTGTCATACTTTTCACCGTGATATTGGCTGTTGGATGTATGTGCAGTCTTTTTTCCATTAGTCGCCTTTTACCACAGCCAAGGGAAGAGAGGGGGGTGGTAGTATTCTTTCAACGCTACGCGAAACGGTTGCGATAAGAAAATACCTTGCCAAATTAGAATGAATGTGAAAACCACGGAGCAATGGCAAAAACAAACAAACTAGCGAAGCTATTCCAATGCGAACCACAAAGAAAGCCTACAAAAATGATTCGCCGCCAAATGTGTAATAAATCTGCAGCAAATGAGGGATGTCGTCTTGGCTCAAACTCACAAGCCATAGCTAGTAAAGAGCCCAGATCCCGTTATGTTGTCTGTGGATCTCTGACAGCCATAAAGAATATTCTGTGTCGGGCGCCGGCCTGTCTGTCAGTGTATTGATTGCTGCCAGGATTTCGGGAGCCTGTTAGGGGTGGATACAAATACGAGACTTCGTAAGTCGTAAATGTTCTTTCTTGGCTTGGCACATTTACTTAGTCAGTGTCAAGAAAAGGAATGTGTATTAATAGCAGCCTGCCCGCGCCTCCGTCCAAGCTAACTTCGAAACACCGTCATAGGTATTTTAGATATTTTGTAAAAAATTATTTTAAAAAACCATTGTCTTTTATTGAGCTTTTTAAAACCATTGCGTGGTTTCAAGGAGAAAGCCACAGATACAGGAAAACGGCGACTTTGTTTTATAATATTAAATGATGATGATTTTAAACATTTTCTTTATGTACTAGTAGATGATAATGAGTGGTGATACTGGTGATAGAAATGATGAACGGTAAACGATAGTGCCCTCAAACCCTCTATGTAACAGTAAACATACAGAACTTTACTGAAAACTGATGCATTTGCTGTGTCTCGTAGCGGTGAAAGAATACTACCAACCTCACTCTTCCCTTGGGTGTAAAAAGGGACTAAGGGACTAAAGACTGCACATACATCCAACAGCATAGAGCGGCGATGGGCTCACCACCTGTCACGCTATATAGCTGTGTTACTAATAAATTAAAAAATACAGTCTTTGTAATAATGAGACAAGTAAAAGTTAAGAAACTTAATTCAAACGTCAGCGCTTATTTGCCCAACGATTTATGTTAACCGCGGCCAAAGTTCTCTAGACGGACGCCCTGTTAGCCAGCCGCCCGCCCTACGGCTAAAGGCGATTCACACACGATGACGCATGTCGCAGCTACACGCGCCTGCGTCAGTGCGACAACGCGGCTGACGCACTTACCTTACTTAGAGTCCGTCAGAACGAAGTGACACCGACGCCTATCGACTAGTGCTGTATTTAAATATGTGATAAAACTGTTGGAACTGTACTATGAAGTTATTATGGTTCTGTGTAAGGTAGGTACTCTAACCCGACGAGCATGTATGAGAAAATTATGCAAAAAGATTGTGTCAGAATCGTAAAATAAGGGAAAAGCACGTGTGTGTATGTATCAAGTAATTAAAATGTTTGAGTAAGTATAGTTTTAAGTCGTCAATTATTCAATTCTAAGACGACCTACGTCCGATCTTCCCTTACAATATGCTGCGCGTCATTACGATTGTGTAATGACGCGCAGCATATTGTGAGGGAGGGGTCGTCATATGACGCGCAAGGGGCACGGGTGACGCATTGACGCGCGTCAACGCATCAGTGATGCGTGCTATTCTACGTGCAGTTACATTCATGATATAAATAAGAACAGCAGGCATAAAGTAATAACTTTATTGTTAACATTTAACACGCTATGTTCAGATGTCAGTAGGTCAACCTACCACAAAATGTCATCTAGTATAAAATGATCTTAGTATCAAAGTTATTTGGGAGAAATTTAAAAAATAACAATTTTAAGTTTGTGGTTAGACATTGTTTTTTTGAAGTTATTCGGCAACATAAAATCATAGCCTTTTCCTGACTTTAAAGGGAAAGGGAAAACTATGATAGCATGGTTAGACTTAGTGAATGTTGAGCTATTTTTGCCAATACGATTTATATGTATACATTGTCAAAACAAAACAGGCCTAAAGTGGGTATTGTCCTTTCTTCAATAAAGGAGAATGACCTTTTTACTGTGGGAGTTAGGCTAGTTTTTTAGCTAGCTAGCGAAACACAGCGCTTTAATAAAAATATAGTAATCAATAGCAGCAATGCTCTGAATTATGAAGAAAAAATTACATTACAATATCATGCGGGAGTTTGAAGCTATCTTCATTTTTAGCCTAAGCCTTTTTAGGTATTTTGAGGTTATGACAACTGTTATCGAATGACTATCAGTTCAGTTCAGCATTTATTTATCACTTGACTTTTAACGCGGCGTTCTATAGAAAACGTTTTTTAACAGTAATCATTATAACTTAAGAGAACACTTTTGATATGTGAATGATTAAGACGCAATAGATATCGAATAGGCTGGTTTGGTTATTCTCCTACGTCTTTAGCTTTTGAGTATATGGAACCATACCGATTGGAGAAATTGGACAATTTTGGATAAGTTGATTGCAGGCGTGTATACAATGACATGCAGAGTTCATCAAGTGGCCAAGAAAAGTTAGTTAGTGACATCAAACATCATTCAGAAACGTGAAGGCGTTATTTCCATCAATTCACCTCTTTGCGATGTTAGTCGCATTGACGCATTGACGCACGCCGCAACGTCATCCGTCATCGTGTGAGGAGCGCCTAACCCACCCCATTTCCCGGTCCGCCCAAAAAGTCTCACCGGAAATTGAACTTTAACTCAAGGGCAATACGGACAGCCCAATTTTTTATTGAATGTGAAATCGCGGGAGTGCCGATTCCACTTCATTAGAGCGGGTAGGACCTTATTGACTCCATTATTGGCGGTAACCGGCGTCTTCATTTGATTCTGGCTGTTTTATAAATGAGGACGCCATTTTATTCGGGCGGATTCCATTTCAACAGTCACGAAAATAACTTTAAAAATACTTATGTCCTACATAGATTCATAGGTCAGGACAAAAGGGCCATGGGGGATTTTGTATGAACCCTGTCCCCCCCCCTACAACAGTCATGGGATACGTGTCAATTTGTTCATTGATACTTAAAGAAGCCTAAGTACATGTGTTAGTTGCCAAAAGTATTGGGTTTATTTATAATTTAAAAAAAATAATTTTTTTCTTCCTTTAGTTAGAGTTGCTCGAGCGTGTCATGCTCTCTCAAAGTGTCTCTGCGGTGGTGGCATGTGCGTCAGGTGGTTACGTTCCCTAAAACATGGTTGAGCGAAGTGATAGCTGATTCACATGTCATACTAGTGAACGGGTATCGCCTGTGGAAGCTGGTCTGCTCTTGCAATCTTATTTTCTTGGAAAAAAAAATCAAAAACAATATATTTTTTATAACCTAAAATCCCACGTACCTATTTGAAGAATGTCGCCATAGTAAAAAAATATCTACCCTACTAGACCCTTCAAATCTGTTGGATGGTGGGGGACGTTTCTTCCCATGGTCCTTTGTACGAAAGAAAATTATAGAAAATTCGTCACGGGGTTAGGTACGAGATAATCAGTAATCACGTGGTCGTAAACGCGAGCGAGCCAGTAGTTTAAAATATAATAAATTACTTATATAACCTACTCGATCGCAGAGTTGAGTAAAATGTGTATGGCATTGAGCGCCTCCTGGTAACAAATGAGGTGAACTACAAAAGTTTGCAATACAATTAATTAATTCTCGTTTTTGTTAACGTGATTGAATCCTAGCTAATATTATAAATGCGAAAGTGAGTTTGTTTGTTACGATTTCACGCCTTAACTACCTACTCAGCCGATCACCACGATATTTGGCATACACGTTGCCAGGGACCCAGAAAATTACATAGGATACTTTTTATCCCGTTTCCTGTGGGATTATTATCCCATTACTACATTATTATGTAGCACGCATACGAAGTCGTAGACAAATGCTAGTATAGATTAAAACTAGGCTCTCTACACTCTTAACTCTACTACCAGACAAACAGTTGCCATGTTTGTGTCTAATAATCGAAATTCGAATGCACGTCAAAATGGGTATTAACAGAAAACACAAAATGGCGTCGATGCCACAGACAGTTAATACATTCGACAGCACCACAGATAAGGATGGAAAACATAAATCGTTTGTCTCATTATGCGCGGCGCTTTCCGGTCCGAGCTAAGCATCGGCTGCTTATTTTCAATCGGGGCGTGTTGTGAAATCATGTTTGCTGTTGTGTTGGATGATGCGAGAACACATTGGCGCAGCCATAGATATTAAATGCGTCAGCGGTCAGCACCATAGACAATAAGTGGCAAGCGCTCCATGTCGATTCGTTAGCTTTTGAATAAGTTTAGTATAGTTGGTTTTGGTAATGGTAGAAAAAGACATTGTTGAAGTTAGCCTAAGAACCAACACAAACATGACATACATTATAATTCTTAGCTTATTTTTTACAACAGATAACAGTATTTAGATTTTGGCGGACACTTTTAGATAACCAATAATAAAAAGAACTTTTTGGACATTAATATTGAGTATCATTTTTTTATTATGGGTTGGGTATTGAGAGTTCAGTGCATTCAGCCAGTGAATAAAAGGTTTGTGACCAAAATATTTATAAAACAAACCTAATGATATTATGCATGCATGGCTGACTCGATATACTTAGTGCCAAATACTCCAAGCATCATTAGAATACGATACATCGCATTTTTATACCAAACTGTAAACGTTAGTCGACCTAAGATTCTTTTGCTTTTCCAATGAGGAGAATTTTACTAATCTGCGGTGCTGTGTCACTCACTGACTGACGTTACTGTAGTCTGCTGTACACAGTGTTGCCATATATACGGATTTGTCCGTAAAATAATGTCAATGTTCAAACCGGACAATGAATGCACACGGAATTTTCAGGCAAATGCTTTTAATGAGTAATAACTTTTAATAAGTAGTACTTCTAATAGCTTTTATTATTCCTAAGAAATATTACATTTTATTTGATTCTGCGTAAACTAGCGAGTCTTATTTAATGTTCATAGATTTTTACAGAACTGAACCAGCAAACTGCATAGTAAAAACTATGGCTTTGAGGATTTCCATTGAGTTATTTTCTTGGTCGGCTAATATAAGTCTCATTCTTATATTAGAGAGAGTTAATGGTGTTATTTGATGTTAGTGCAAGCAAGACGTAAAACACTTTGGTTATGAACCATTATTGTGTCTGTCTGACATCCATATTGTTTTAATGTGGTTTTGCCGTTATTAATTTTCTTAATACTTTCATTGATATAGTTATATATAGTTGTAAGTATGTACATACATACCTTAGAGTTTCAACCTAGACCTTAAGATAAAATATTTTTTGTTTGTATTTTACATGTCTATAACCTGTTTTGTGCATTAAAATAAATAAAAACTTCCCATACGGATTTCATACGGCATTTGGCAGTTATTACGGAAGACTGGCTCTAAGATCTGGCAACACTGGTTGTGCAGTTGACGTTGCAAATATGACGTGGCAAATACAACAAAACAGTGCAACATCACTTTTCAAATTTTCTCAAGAAGTCCGTGCGAGATCTCAGTAAAGTCCCACATCTTTACTGGAACTCAAGAGGTTTGGGGGGAATATCATTTAGCATTAAACTTTCATATTATCACCACATCACTCATCATTATCATCAGTTTAAGTATAATCAATGAACTCTTATAATACGACTGAAGAACTAGTATCCATGGTCAAGAAAAAAAAAAGTTGACGTTCTGGACTTCTTGGCGGAAAAGTGAAGCGTCATGTCCGCACTGCAGTTTTATTTTATTTTCTATAATTTGTGTTTTGTCGAATAATAATGTGAAATAATGATGGATTATTTAAGTGTTAGTGTACGTACATAAGTGTTGGAAAATAAAACAAAAGAGTGCAACATCACTTCTCAAATTCTGTAATTAAACATAACCTCGAGTTTTCCTGATATTTAGGTTCTCAGGAGTGTCCGTCAAAAATTTTTGTTTTTACAGTCATTTATTTAATTGCAATTTCGAACCTAGAAAAGAATATTTCATAATTGTCGGTTCTTAGGCTAACAATGTATGGGCGCAGAACATTGTCCTTTACAGTTTATTTGGCGAATGCTAACTCTAGTCTGTCGCTACCACACATACTATAATATAAATAATAAATAAATAAAAATTCATGTCCGTAAAGCTATTTAGGAGGACTTCTTGGCGTGAAAGTAAAGCGTCATGTCTGCAGTTTTGTTTTATTTTCTTTAATTTGTGTTTTGTCGAATATTAATGTGAAATAATGGTGGATTATTTACTGTTAAGTGTTAGTGAATGTGCATGAGTGTTAGCAAATAAAACAAAACAGTGCAACATCACTTTTCAAATATTACCAGAGCGTTCGCTAAATGACGTGTTGTTGACATAAGTCAAATCACATACAAGCCTCAAGCGGCGCAAATACGAAGCTCTTGGCAATGACATAGGTACATTAATATTCATTATATTCCATGTAATAAAACCACTTTTTTGCAAAAAAAAAAGGAAAAATATATGCCCCATGTAATAGGCCCCCAGATTAGACACATTTTTTTTCTATTCTATTCTACAACGGGTAAGCGCTTGGCCGTCATTTCACCTGATGGTAATGACGATAAGTCCAAAGGTGAAAGCGCACGAACCTGGAATCCGGAACCACTGAGGTCAGGTCAAGAGTACCCTAAACTGAGGAGTATGTTGAGTAATATCATGAGAGTACTAATTACTCTATTCTTGAATTCTATACTTGCATTCTATACTTAATTTGAAGCAAAATATACTTATATTTTGTCAGCAATTCGGGTTCGCAGTAAATGGAAGGATTTGCTCTCTGCCTACTGTACTACTGTATCCTTATGCGCTGCGCAAACAAGGATACTCTTTGAGGCTGCTGTCGGATACTGGCTACCAGTGATATTTATTTTTCATTACAATCAATATGAAATCAACTACAACTCGCGCAGACGTAGACACTATTTGAATAAAGTCACTGCCACTATCACATATTTTATAATAGCGATCGTGAACTAAAAAGTGTTTGGTGTAGGCGACTGGCATGGCATTTCCCGACTCAAGCAACATTTACTAAATATTAAAATGATTTTATTTTAGCATGTTTTCATTATTAACCTATGGACGTCGCACAGCTGGGCACAGGGTGGGTAGACAGACCTGGCCCAAAAGAGCCTGCACTTCAGACGAGGTCAACGACCCGCCCCGCCTATTCGAGTGCATGCCATAATGTTGCGCCATAGCCAATCTGAATTATTTTATTTTTTTAATTAGACTCGCTGGCAGCTTCGGCGGCGGCTGAGAATTTCAAATTAGGAATTTCACGCAAAGCTTTTTTTCTAGATGACGATCTTGATCGTCAACGTCGATAGTCTAGAGCTCAGAATATTAGCTAAAGCATAGAAGGAGTGCTATGACATTAGAGTGGGAACTCCGTTTGGTCACCATTCGATTTAAATTTGTGTAGCTTTTGTTTTTTTTTTTCTTAATATGGCTTAGTGCGATCAGCACATATCGAGACTCAATAAAGCTGTGGGACTTTCTTGAAGTCTCACACGGACTTCTTGAGAGAATTTGAAAAGTGATGTTGCACTGTTTTGTTTTATTTGCCAACACTCATGCACGTTCACGAACACTTAACAGTAAATAAACTACCATTATTTCACATTAATATTCGACAAAACATAAATTATAGAAAATAATACAAAACTGCAGACATGACGCTTCACTTTCCCGCGAAGGAGTCCTCGCTTTTGAATTCGGTATCATACCTAAACACCGGTTTTTTTTCCGCTGGACATTTGACGTTTTAGTTAACTTATTTTGTCTCTTTTCTTTCAATGTTTATGACCCATTTCAAAAAATAGGACAACTATACGAGTCTCATTTGGACTCCTTTTATGCTTTAATATTATTCTATGGTCTAGAGTGTCTCTCGTTTATAGCATTGATGTTTTGTGATTTACAAATGAATACGTTCAAGTTAAAATGTGGGTGCTAACCATTGACCTAGAAGTATAGACAAGAACGTCCATACAAACCATTTGTTCAAATTCTGGAATGAGAGACCTAAAATTCGCTGCAGCCGTGCAGCGCTTAAACATTTAAATGTCGTCTAATCAACAGACAGACATCGCAGCGCCGCAGCGCCAGATCGGTCAAAGACAACGTAGTGTGTATCAAGATGGCGTCCCAAATAGATTGTCAATAACAATAATTGAAAAAAATATCTTTTCTACTCTTATATTACGATATAACTACATAATAATGACTTGAATAACAATTAATTTCACTTCTTTAACAACTGAATTGTAGTAAACGTCTAGGTGTACACTTTGAAAAGAAATAAAAAAATTATTTTCGCCGCTCCGCACGTGTGAAAGCAAGGTGCCGAGTCGACTCTGTAGATGAGTGGAACATAGCGCGTGTTCGGAAGGGCCTATCTAGTGTAACGTATATATCGCTGGTGCTAACTACAATCAAATCAAATTAAATCATCAGCATAAAGGCGTCCCACTGCTGGGCACAGACCTCCTCCCTTAGACATGTTTTAATATGGGGAGGTTGGGCCTTAAAGCACATAACCCACCACGCTAGCCCAATGCGGGTTGGTGGGTTTAACGACGCCATCTTTCGACGACAAGCGCGACGGCTTGACATGCCTTACGATAGACGGAGAGGCTCTGGATGTTACTAATGTGGAGTTCCTCCATACTTTGACCCGACAGGTGTCCTGTCATAATACTTATTAATAACTTAATGACAGGAAAAAGATAATGTCGCGATAAGAAGAAGGAACCAGCAATAAGTTTTTATCAACCAAACTAATACGTAAGTATATTGTTTACGTTTTTTTTTATTTTTAAGTAAGTAATTCTTTAAGATACCTATTCCCTAGTATATTTCTTTCTAAACCACCCCTGTATTAAACGAATAAAATAAAACGATAAATTCAAATTGATCAAGCCGTTTTTGAATATACCCTAGCTAGACTAACGAACACCAATTGATTTTGATAGAATTAAATGAAGATAAAATATATTTCTGTCATTCATCTTTAGGCAGCATCGCAAGAAATACATTTATTCATCGTATCCAAAAGCCTTGTTCATACATATAGAGCTACGTGTTTTTTACGTATTACTTTCTCATTCCTAAGGCAACGGCACATTTTCTTACAACCTCCGAATCTCTGAAGCCTGCTTTATGTTGATAGAACTCCGTACTTTATAACCGGGTCGGAACAGAGGTAAATTGAAACTCCGTTATGTATTGAATATTAAACTTTACGGCGTACAGCTTAAAGGCTATTTATGGTAATCACGGGAAGGCACCTCCACATTTGCCGCACAAAAAGGTACATTTACGCCTCCTCCGAAGAGTATTTATTTACACATTTGACGTCTTCCAAGTTTATCGACAGATGGCGCTGTCATTAAATATAAGTCAATTAGCATTTCGTTGTTTTTTTGGAAATTAACACTGTTATTATGAGCTCTTATTGGCTGAATTAGTATTTTTTGAAGCGTCGCCACGGTGGTTATATGCCAGTGGCCCTGAGGTTCTGGGTTCAGGTCAGACAAAGTGTGTTTCGGGTTTTTCGATACATGTAAGTACGTACCTACCTAAGAAAGTTGTGGTTTTGATAGGATATTCATAGCATACATTGTCAATATGGTATATAATAATGTCAATGTATCTTCCAACATTGAGTCATAAGTTGGAGAAATAAATAGGTTTCTAAAAACACGTAACTAGGTAGATACTTAGTGAACTTCTCTTTTGTATTTTTCCGTGGCCCGAATAATCTTGGAGCGACTGCATTACCCGCATTAGTCGAATCACGCGATGCGGTGATATCTCCCCGGCTGGATATGCCTTAAATTCATTGATTTTTACCAACCAGCCCGCTGGAGTTTCGTAAAAACCGTAATTTTTTCATAATGAAAATTTTGCGTCGTCCGTTTTGAGTTTTCGCCGCGAGGGCGGCGCTAGTGTCGCACTATAGTTTTAGTGTGATTGGTCATTTGTTTAGTTTAGTAAGCTTATTAACGCCATAAATCCAATTATGTTCTATAGATTGAGTTTTTTCGCCACTTTTTAGGTTACAAAACCTAGAATCTAAACGAAATTTATAAAAAGGTTAATGTTCTAGCTTTACTTGATGTTATTAGTACTTTTAATGTATTATTAGGAATCAATAATGTTGTAAACAACTTTATTGTATAGTACCCATCAATTCCAAGTTATCGGCAAGGAAATATCTTTCCAACGCATTAATTTTAATTAGATCGACATCATAAAGTACTTATGAACACTTAAAGTGTTTTAACTCATTTTGAACTTTATGCATTGTGCAATAAGAGTCATATCAGCGTTGTTCGGAAACGTTTGGTAATGATTATGTCATGATAAAAATGGTGTCCAATATTTATTGGGTGAACACTCAAATAAATTACTTTGTAAATGGCCGCAGTTATGTCATTGAAATGTTACCGAAAATCTGAGTATCCTACCACCCCCTCTCTTCTCTTGGGTGTCGTAAAAGGCGACTAACGGACTAAACACTGCATATACTTCCAACAACGCGGCGATGGGCTCACCCACCACATGTCACTCTGAGTGCTGTGCAGTCGCTATTTGGTGAAAGTGGACTATGGTAGAGGACTGTTATTGTTGTCCTCATTACTCATTAGTCTCTGACTAACCCTTCGGGGATAATAGTCGTGATTTTATGTATGGATGTAAACCGTTCAAGAGCATTGGAGTAAAATTAATTTACGGAAGGAATGGTTTCCTCAAAGGACCATGGGAAGAAACGTCCCCACCATCCAACAGATTTAAAATTAGTGTCATTTGAAGGGTCTAGTAGGATAGATATTTTTTTACTATGCCGACGTTCTTCAAATACGAAGGAAGGAAGGTTTTAAATATTTTTTTTTTCCAACTAAATAAGATTGCAAGAGCAGACCAGCCTCCACAGGCGGCACCCGTTCACGAGTATGACATGTGAATCAGCCATCGCTTCGCTCAACCATGTTTTAGGGAACGTAATGACCCGACGCACATTGCCACCATCGCGAGACACTTTGAGAGAGCATGACACACTCGAGCAACTCCAACTAAAGCAAGAAAACAATTAGACAACTTTATACGCAACGTTTACATTAAAAATAAATAAATTTTTGACGAAAAGTTTTTTTTTATTATTCTTTTTGCAACTAACAAAGGTACTTTAGGCTTCTTTGGGTCCCAATGAACAAATTGACACGTATCCCATTACTGTTGTAAGGTGGGGACAGGGTTCATACAAAATCCCCTTGGTCCTTTATTTATTTCTTTATTTTTAAAGGTACAATAACAGAACACAAATTGTTACATTGCAATTTACATCAAACCAACACTTTTAGAATTTGTATCCCAATAAAATTGTACACACCATTGACCCAAAACAACAGTAAATAAAATATTTAACCAATCAGAAGTGTTGTAAAATCGCTGTTTCAAAATGGCGGATTGCATTATGACCAACGTTAGGTACCAAAGATTGCCATCTTGCCTTCGTTTGGGTTCAAATATGGCAATCTTTATAAATTCAAAACCGATGTCGGCAATCTAGAAAATTCAACGTGATTTGGCACCTTTATGCTTAACTTTTACACATATTTTTGACTGATAATGGCTCAGTACACGTTACAGTAATATGACAAAATGTTTGTCATCTATGAATGTAATCGCAAATTAATTGTTTTTGTTCAATTGCCAAAATTTAGGTCAACCCTACTTTGCCGATTTTGATTTTAAACGACTCATACAGTATTTTGCCAGAGCGTATAAATTACATCATAACAACACAATAATAAACGAATTTTTCTTGTTGCCTCGTTCGTGGTTCGTTCCTGTAAAGACGTATCCTTGTAACTATCGAACTAATAGCCGGTCGCTTAGCAACATATTTATTCTTATCATGGACACGCAACAATAACCAATTTACAATAGCGTGGTTTGAAAAAGGTTCGTCCCTGTAATGCCTCCAATATCTGTTAGATATGATTCTTTAAAATGCTTGGGAAAACATTAAAAATATCTATGAAACTATAAATGGCTATTATATTCAGTCAGTAGGTATATTAATTCCGTGTGACACAAATATTTATCTATTTTCTCTTTCGTGGATTTAACAAAGGTCTTAGACAGTGTATACAGGGACGTACGTGCTATTCTGTATTTTCAGGTCATTTAAAATACCGCGATAATAATTAAGTTAGCCATTTAAATACCAGCCAAATGAGGCTAAGGGTAGGAGCAGAAATGACCGAAGAATTTGAGGTGGTCAATGGCCTTGAACAGGGAGGTATACTGCACCCGCTACTATGCAACTAGGTACTTGGGCACGTCGTTCGAAAAGTACTAGAAGTTTCTGGCGGAGTGGATAGTGCTCCCAAAATAATCGGGAAAGTGGATTACCAGGAGCCTTACCATCATATATAAACTCTTAGAGCATATTACTAGGTTACAAGGTACATTATAAGTAAGGTTAGAGTAATATTCCTCTAAGAGGTAATAATAGCGTCCCTGGCGTTAATACGTGAATTCAAGGTCCTGAATGTATAGCTCAGATACTTGACGATTAACCGCCTCTGTGGTCTAGTGGCTTAGCCATATGCATATCTTAAACCCTGAGGTCCCGGGTTCGATTCCAAGCGGGGGAAGGGATACAACTTTGTGCACTGGTGTGGTTGGTGGTAGGGCTTGTTAAGTCCGCTTGGATAGCTACAACCATCGTATCAGTCTGCGCCATAACACTATTGATGTGTCCCGACAGTTTTTAAGAGATAAGATAGCCAGCTCCTCAGCGGTTGATGATTTAAGGTGAAGCGCGCCTTCGTTTTGCGGTTCCAATTGCCTAGTCTCTGATGTATGAAGGTGAGTACAATGTGTGTGTACCAGGAGAGCATAACAAAGCAGCAGTCACGCGACACCGCGCGTAAGTCGTGTAACCCGACACTCCTCGCAAGGCTGGCAGCCTGGTACTCGCGGAGAAGCGACCGTCTAACCGCAACGTTACATACTCTTCTGTTATTGTTTTAAACAACAATACATACATACATAAACCAACACAAGATTATTATCTCCATAGTACCCAATCTAGTTAGAGACTATAGGCAATGAGAACTGCAGAAACAGCCCATTGCCTAGACTATGGCACCGAACAACAACACACATGAGATGACGTGTTCAGCGAGATTTGAAGAGATGGGTTGGTACGCTTTAATGAGCCGCGACACACGTAGCACAACAATACAATTGAAGTAAAGTTAACTAATCGGCGTATAATACTTGTGGCGAAGGGTCAAGTAAAACACTTCTTTCTATAATTTACTAGCTGTTGCCTGTGGCTTCGCTCTCGTAATTCTTTTTAACGCGTCATTGCAGTTCCCGAACTGCTACTTAAAAGTTCTTTGTTTTTTTATATAAGAAGGAGGCAAACGAGCAGGCGGGTCACCTGATGAAGAGCAATCACCGCCGCCCATGGACACCCGCCAAACCAGAGGAGTAGCAAATGCTCTGCCGACCTTTAAGAAAGGAATAGGGTTGAGGAAGGAATAGGAAACAGCACCAAGTGTCATTATATCACGCCGGATATTCGTGAGAGGGTGGTATTACCCCGGGCGAGCCGGCCCAATGCATGCTGCAACGCAGCGTACGGCTCTACCACTCAGACTGTGTTTGTGGTTTAAAATGTTTATTTATTTATTTATTTATTTATTTATTTATTTATTAGGACAACCAACAAGACAAACACAAATACAATCAATATAAAAATTACAAATGCGGACATAATGCTATGTGTCGTCTAACTTAAAGGCTGCCACGGCATGCAATATGGACTATAATTTTAAAAACATCCTATTCTAAAGTTGTTATAAAAAATATATATAAATGTAAAAGCAAAATCTCCAAAGTACATCACAACAAAACAATACTGCAACCTTATGTTATGATACATAGGTGCATTTAACAGGTTCTATAGGATAACCTTATTTGGCGTCACTGCGAATGTCTGCAGTATTTTATTTTTAAAAACTTGGGGCCTATCTGCGAAAATGTCGACGTCGCTCAAGTTACATTAACAGAAGTATAAAAACATGAGAACAGCACTGTTGTGTTTGAGCGTTCTCTTTCTTAATATAACTTGCACTAGGTACTCGTAACCGCTCTGTAACGCGCCGGTATGCCATGTCGTCCATTGTACTTGACAAATGTCTAAATGCCCGCGTCAGTAACATACGTCGGCAACAGTGACATATGACAGACATTATTGCTAATTGTATGCCTAAACATACGCCACGAGCACGGCTCATTACAAAGCTTGGAGGCAGCAGGGGCTATAAACGTCCCAATGCTGGGCTCAGGCCTTTCAACATGGCCCATAACCCACCACGCTGGCCCAATGCGGGTTTTAACATTTTATGACAACATACATAATATAACCTCACGACGAACCGTGTCGTGTAGCAGTAAAATAATACTACCACCCTCTCTCTTCCCATAGGTGTCGCAAATGCGACTAACGGACTAAAGACTGCAATATACATCCAACAGCATATCGAAACTCTATGCTGTTGGATGTATATGCAGTCTTTAATCTGTTAATCGCTTTTTACGACACCCAAGAGAGAGAAGAGATAGTTAGTAGCACTTTATGATGACAATTGTGAGCAATACGGTTTATCTTTCCTTCCGAAACACAGATAAAATATTAAAATTGCTAGGTTCAATTTCCGAATCGGGCGAAGTCCGTTTTGTATTTTTCAATGCATCATGAATTTTAATAAAGTTTGCAAGCTTGGTGATCAACTGCCGAAATTTATAGTAAATCTATCTGTGGTTTTGTCTGCTTTAGAAATTTGACATAATTTGCGAAGTTTGATAACTCAAGCTTGACGACCTCCGTGGTCGGATTCAATTCCCGGTCTATTTAGAGAAAAACTGTTTTTTTTTAATAAATGGATTTCGGCTCTGGGAGTTTTTTTATGTTTATGTATATTTATCCCCTAACTTACAATATATTAACGAGTTTCAAAGGAATATTTATCTTGGTCTTCATAATTGGTGTGAGCGCAAAGTATTTTTAATCTTTAATATTTTTTTAAATTTGGTAGATAAAATAGCAAATAGATTGATTCTTAATGAACCAATTATGCCCATTGAGTTGTAATGTACTACGTACTAGAGAAGACATCTCAACTAGATTGTTTGTAACACGCGTTAGAGCCAGCTCGCTCCAACTATATTAGTCTGTAGCAGGCGCTAGACGCAACAATACGTGTGTATTCCGAGTTCTATTTTATTAAAATATGCCTCTAAGTGTGCCAAGGTACTGTTTAAAAAACTCAGGAAATACAAATAAAACCAAAGGAATCACTTTTCACCTGGAAATACATAGGTACTAAATTATCAATGTAACATGCATTTGACTAATTATTTTATCAAATCGCCGAGACATGAAGCGGCGGCCATGTTTCGGTAAAACGCATAGAGTAACAATATTTTCTGTTTTGTTACAACTAGGTAAGCCCCGCACCACGGTTCATGTATCATTGTAGCTATGCACATTTATTGTATGGGACGTCTTCTCTAGTTTATTTACCTCAATGAGTATGACTTGTATTTTTCGATGCATCGCCTGGATTTGTGATTACACCTATCACTTACCCGCAAGCATTTGGCAAGCAAGTTATCTGTGCACAGCACCGATCAGTATTGTAGCGTGATGATTTGATGTCAGTGACGGAGGTAGAGTTTATAAAACCACTTTAATATTTAAGCAATAAGGACCTCAAAAGCAGTCCTCTGCCATATAACTGCACATGTGCTTAGCATGACATGTGGTGAGCATGGATGTATGTGTTGTGTTTGGTCGGTTAGTCGTCTTTTAAGACACCCAAGGAAACAGCAGATGTGACGGTAGATTCTAGAGCCATTAACAGCACTCAAAATTCTATTTTTAAATATCCCCGTTTAAACATGATGCAGGCGCCACCGTCTATGTAAATAACTCAAATCAATATACAAAATGGTTAGTTCCCTTTCCGGCCGCCTGCCGATACGACTGGCAGCTTACAGCCGACCTCACCGAGTTAGTTTTGAATTTCGAACGGGCTCTCGAATGACCTAAATACAGGTGTAGTGTCTACTCTGGTGCAAACTATTTTCAACTCTGTGGTATTGGCGTAAAGACGTTTATTATGTAGCGTGGTGTTAGTGACATAGCTTTTCCAATTTGAACTGTATCTCTGTGGAGTAAGGTCGCGAAGCCAACCAAGTGTAATCCGAAGAAGCCAAGGAAATGAAGTACAGGTAATGCCAGCATTGAGGTTGAGGGATACTTCCGTCTGCTGGTCACATTATCTGTGGGAAATATAATATTGTACCGTGGCCGATGCGTGACTTTTGTTTTGCGACTGTGGATTCCCTGAAAATGGATTACAACATTACGACCTTTTCGGCGGCAACGCGTAACGTCATTATCTAGGGTGTAAAAGTTTTTGGCGGGAAAATGATGTTATGTCACGTGGTTTTAATAAATCTATCTTCACTGACTGACTAACTAAAAAAAGATGAATTTTTGCAAAGAGGAGAGAAGGAGGCTTGGTTGACTTTAGATTAGATGGTGGAAGGGACTTAACAAGCCATATCACCAACCAAACCAAGAATTCAAAGATATATCCCCCCCTTCCCCCTCCCCGAGACATCTGGTTCGTAGCCACTAGCATTGATCTAGAAGTATAGACAAGAACGTTCATACAAACCATTTGATCAAATTCTGGAATGAGAGACCTAAAGTTCGCTTAAACATTTACATGTCGTCTAATCAACAGACAGACATCGCAGCGCCGCAGCGCCAGATCGGTCAAAGACAACGTAGTGTGTATCATGATGGTGTCTCAAATGATTATCAATAACAATAATTGAAAAAATATCTTTTCTATTCTAATAATACGATAATAATAACTTGAATAACAATTAATTTCACGTACTTGACAACTGAATTGTAGTAAATGTCTAGGTGTACACTTTGAAAGAAATAAAGAATTATTTTCGCCGCTCTGCCGTGCGATTCTCTAAGCTAAAGCCTTGATAGCTGCAGCTGCCGCAGCGCTGACAAATGACTCTGTCTCTTTCATATTCATAGAATTGGAAAGAGACAGCAGATCACAGCCATGCGCGCAGCGTCTATGTGTCGCTTAGAGAATCGCACGGCCGCACGCGCGATTGTCAAAGCCACACTAACTAAAGCAAGGTGCCGAGTTGACTCCGCAGATGAGTGGAACATAGTGCGTGTTTGGAAGGGCCTATCTAGTGTAACGTATATATCGCTGTCCTCTAGTCTACAGAGGAGGTTAAAGAGATATTAACATTTATAAAATAGATTACCTAAATGAGTGTGAGACTAATAAGTAAGTATGCGTTGATAGATCTTTACTTTTGTTTTTCATACAAGTCAATTTAGTGTCGTATCGTAGTCGCGCAAAAGGCTCTGCCCTTTTAAAATGTATCCTACGAGTTACGGCGACACACTTCAAATGGTGTAGCAACCGTAGCAGTGTAGTCATGTCGTAGTTGCTACGTCGTAGCGCCGTTGACGTAGATGGCAAATAGCACATCGATATTAATGAAATTGAATAGGGATTTTAATGAAATTGAATAGGCTAAGTCGATGTACAGTCACAAGCACCAATATGTATACACTTTGACTCTTATTCCATTGTATTAAGAGTTACAATTGTTTACATGTTTTTGCTCGTGACTGTACACCACAGAAATAGATCTAAATAGAAGCCGCATGTTAGCTCCATTGTACTTATGAAAACCAAGCGTGTCACTTTTTCTGTGTCAATTTAATAACATAAAAAGTTACTAACAGAAAGGAAACTTGTAAATTATCTTCGTTAAACTTTTCTTATACAGTTTTTACAGTTCCTAGTTCGATACGACGCAAGTAGATTTTTTTATTAACACAAATGTCCGGTGCTGACTACGGCTAAATGAAACGCGATCGAAAGATGGGATTTTACCATCCTTTTGGTACTATTTTGACACGCAAAGTACGTACCTACACATGCGGCTTCTACGAGTATTTAGACCTTTTTCTGCTCTGCTTCACTTACTCTCATAACGTTGTTCATGCTCTCCGACTTAGGGTACTCTTGACGACCGTTTAGTCAATATACTCTTTTAAACTTTCGCGTTACATTGTAAAACAAACATTTAGACGGTGATTAACGCTAACTACTTATTAAAGTATAATGATGTATAGTATAATGGTTTGGCAAAAAATAAACTAGATCTGGATATATTGTCTTCTAAAATTACGACTTACATAGGAGCACTTAAGCTATTTCGAGCGCTTCTCTCTCGCTCTCTTGACGGTACGACGGTAAGGGACGGGCATAACAGCGAAGCTGCACGAATAGGCGCGTTTTATAAAAAAATAAAAATAAATTGACAGATGTAATTAAAAAAAACGATCAATTATAATCCCTCGAGTTATCTATGAACTTCATTTTGGTAAATAACTCATAATATCAAATCACTTATTTTACGAATAAAACCTAAAAAAGAAGATAAAATGACACAAAAATATGTAACTTTGTGAATTTATTCTATCAAGCCAACTTTATCATATCGTGTTTCCATCGGGTATATTCTACAGAATAAAGCCTCAATATTTCATAATTTTCGCAAATTTTAATTAATTTCACTGTTTACTACTTCAAAAATTAGTTCTAAAAACGTGTTATTTTAATTTTTCACTAACACCTAGCCTTAAGGATGTCCTCTATTTCACACCAGACATTATAAAATCAATTTTTTTTTTGTTTTTTATTATTATCAATATATGGTTAATATTCATTAGATTTTATTTTTTTAAAGGTTTCTCCATTTTGTTTTATAAGGCACACATACTTTAGATTGCAATCCAGTCGTTTAGTATACTTATGATTTTATGTGTTTGTTTAGAAACAATAGTTGTAATCTGTCTTGTGTGTATAAATAAATAAACAAAATGGCATCATACGCATTTTTTTTTATACCCAACGTTTCGACCGAGTTGCACCGGCCGTAGTCATGGGGTGGCGTTTGGGCAAAGTCAAATCTTTAAAGAGCTAATTAAAATAAATTAAATTTGTTTACGCTTACACCAATTATCTAAAACAAGATGAGTATTCTTTTGAAACTCGTTAATATGGTAAGATAACGGATAAATATACATAAACATAGAAAAACCACCCAGGCCCGGAAATCAATTAAGAAAAACAGTTTTTTTTTCTAAATTGACCCGACCGGGGGTTGAACCCGGGACCTCAGAGATGGCGTGACGCCAGACCCGGCGTGCTAACCACACGATCACGGAGCTCGTCTAACTCATGAACATCATTCGGTATTTCGTAATTATATAAGGCGACTGCTAGAAACAGCAAGAAACTTCAAGGGCTGCTCAGGTCAAGTGTTCTAAACAAGCAAAAATTACAAGAATCATTGCAGCCTACCGTAGGTACTTATCGCCCAGCTGACGCGGACGGGTCAACAGACGGGTGGGTCAATGGCCGGCCGCTGCCCGCACGTTGTAAATAATCGTTATTTTTAATTGTTTTTCATTTTATTTTTGCTTTAAAATAAATTAGTTACTTAAAGACTATCTAATTAAAATTCACAAAATGAATTATTTAACTAAAAATGCACGAATTTCTTTTTTGTCATTTTTATCATGTTTAAAACTATTGACCTGACCAGCCCTAGTTTCTTGCGGTTTCTAGCAGTCGCCTTATATATATGGAGGCGATCGAACAGAGTGAGCGATTGCCAAGTATACACTGTCTACTAATTTTGCTATCGACCTATTAGTTAAGGCATTAGCTTTTATCACAATAGAATGGAAATGGAGCGGCTGCCACTTGTCTAGCCATGATGGCCTCTCTTGTTGAGTGAAGTTGATTTCAGATATTATTTTAGTTTGTGACGATGATGACTACTTGGCAAGGGCGGTGATTATAATTATTAGTCAATGCCGAATAATTACAACGACACATCTTACTTTTATCTCCGTTAAAGCATGTAGGAATTCTGTTATTACCTGAAACAATAAAATGATTATTAGTTTTAAATGTCGGTTCGGTCTCATAGGTACGCGTTCCCACGGCTAATCCTCGAAGGCAAAATTCCGGAAAAGCAAGGTCCGGGCGTCCGAGATGTAAATGGCTGGACGATAACACAGTGAATCGACTTGGAGTATCGTCAGTTAAAATCTTCTTCATGCGAGCCCAAGACATCTTGTCAACTGACCTCAAAACTACATTATAGAGATGGCAATGATGATGAATGTCGGATACTTGATTTCAATAATGAATGGATTTGCCCAGCAGACACAATTTAGGCTATTTATACATACATATAATTACGACTATTATCCCCGAAGGGTTAGTCAGAGACTAGGTAATGAGGACAGCAAAAGCAGTCTTCCACCATAGTCAACTTTTTACTTTTAATAGCGTACTCTGCGTGACAGGTGGCGAGCCCATCGCCGCTCTATGCTGTTGGAACTATGTGCAGTATTTAGTCCATTAGTCGCCTTTTACGACACCCAAGAGAAGAGGGGGTGGTAGTATTATTTCCCCGCTACGGGACACGGCTATTTTACTTTACTTTTTTACTTACATTAGAATTTATTTAAACGCAGTGGCTATCTCAGTGATCGATATCGAATGTAAGTACCTACGCATCTACGCATCCATTTGATTTTTGTTATTTCACTTAGGTCTTTTATTTTTGTACTACTAAATGTGGTGTCAACATCGCTTACAAAATGTATCTTTTTATTGTGTTGTATGGACTTATGTGTCTGAAATAAGTACTATTATTACTGTACGAAGTACTATTATTATATTGGCGTGTAATTGTAATAAGTCGTAGTCGTAGTATCTCTATAATTTTACATTTTTACAAATTATAGTTTTACTAAATTTTTGTTGGCATGATGTGTTTGCATCTAGAAGAAATGTGATTTAAATAACCATATAATGTTTGTTATCACTATTTCGGTTTTGCAAACCAACAATAAAAAAAAATGTTAAAATGGAATTGAATATAAAGTGCACATGTGCAGTCGCTATTTTGGTGAAACTTTCCTAAGATCGGAGACAAGCAAGGTCGATACGTATCTCGCCGTAGAGAATGATATAGTCGTACCCAAAGTGCATCTTGCGATTTATAGGAATGGTTCATACTATATGGCTGTTAAAGTGTACAACCATTTGCCAAATTACATAAAAGCCCTCCAAGACAGTAAATTTGAGAATGAGCTAAAAAAAATTTTAATTGCTGAAGCCTTCTATAATATAAAAGAATATTCTGGAAAAAAATTATAAATATTGTATGGGTTAATAATTTAATTCATTTATATACTAATTAATTGATTTTATTTTTATTAATTTTATTGAATTGTTTAATTTTGTTTTTAATGTAATTTATTAATGTAATGTACTGCTTATAATATTAATTTGTCACTATAATTATTACCTCCTACTTATAAAATCACAATGCCCTGAAAGGGTAAATTAGTAGCACACTAAAACATCTATTTTATAGGTACACTAACACTACTGTTATGTTCTGATTGCTATAAATTTAATGTGAATAAATGAATATGAATATGAATGTCCACTATGGCAGAGGACTACGTTTGCGGTCCTCATTGATAAGTCTCTGACTTACCCTTCGGGATAATAGTCCTGATTATGTTATGTATGAATACAAAGCAAATATGCCAAAATATAAGATAGGTACAAAAATATTAAAAACATAGATTTTTTTTTAAACACACATAATAAAGATTAGATTAATTTCGTTTACTTACGTTCCGTACCGTCATAAATATGGTTAAGGAAGAGGACTCCCTTTGGTACAGCTTAATAGAGGGATCACTTAGTGTAAAAAAATAAATTATTTTAGATTTTGTAACAATTTTTTCAAATAGAATGGCTATTTGTATTCTATTACTATGTACCTATCTTCGCAGTAGGTTGTAAACCTACTCAGCGATCTCCGAACCAGTATCTAATTGTTTACTGCGGATTTAATCTCCGCACAATACAGACATCGAGTCGGCTAATCCCTCAGACGCAGCTCGCAAAGTCGACTATGGCAACGCAGTGGCCATTTGACCGAGATCCATTGTGTACCCCCAACGCCCCCAGTGTTCCGATTTGAAGTAATCTTCGCCCATCTTGAGGGATTACCTGAACGACATGTCGTATTGAAATTCAGTTTGTGGGGTATTGGTTGGATTCGGTATTAGAACGAACGGTTCTGAGTTTGATGCCAGTGGAGTACGTGGATCAACCTACCCAGGACTGTTAAATTTCTCCACCGTCAAATATCCATTAAAGCTCAGCTGTCTTAATACCAGACACAATATAAATTCAATTGTTAGACTTCTAGAAGTCTTCGTGAAGATAAGGGAATAAAGTTCTAAAAATTGATAGAAGAAATTCAACAATTTGTGGTAGGTTGACCTGCTTACGTCATACACAGTCATACAGTCTCATACATCTTTTCAAAAAAAGATGCATGATTTCCGAAAATAAAATTTTAAGTAGATCAAGTCGAAAATTCTCAAAATTTAACAAAAATCATATCTCGAAAACTACAAAAAGTCGCGGAACATACTTACATGGGGTATTTCCGGGTAAATACCTACACCTAGATGTCAGGAATCCAAAAACAGTTTTTTCGTGCCACCGTTTGAGCCAGCCTGTATATTGTGCTCGAGTTTGGCTGGTGCAAGTCTTTATAACAATGAGCCTGCAAGCGCTACGGCCCATGTCGACACCGACAGTAGCAAGTGCGTCCTGCCTTTACAGATGCTTCAGTTCTTATGATTTTATTACTTCCAAACCTGTTTGGAACGATATAGTTAGACTTGTAGGAAATCAATGGATCAGGTAAGCACAGGACAGAGAAAAATGGCGTGAAAAAGAGAAGGCAGATTAGAAAGGTAGATAGAAAACTGTAAATACCTATATAACTAGTTTACCAACCATTTTCAAAACAGACGTCTTTTGACGAAGCTTTATATCAACGAAAAAAAGACTATAAAAAAATCATCTTTTAATATTTAGCAAATCTATAAAACCACAATTTAGCGCGCTCTTTTGTCAACCATACCCAGCAAAAATCACCATTTTGAAAACGGAACTCTATTGTCGATGGCTGCGGCGGCGATATTAAACTTTTTTCATAATACGCCACAGATAATAAATCCGTACAATGAGCACTCCAGCGCCACCTATCTTGGCGATCGAGAACACTCGGACCCTTTATGTGCGGATCGCTCGAGAGGCGCTTTGCAGCGAATTTTGATGATTCGGAACACTGCTGCGTGCCCTATCGGGGTTCAAAGGCTCTTGAGATTTCCGCTCCATGCAGTGTTTTTAAGATGCTGTTGAGGGCGTACTTCATTTACATATTCTAAAGTAACAAGGATGTACCTACATACATATATCCCCTAATAACCCCGAGGGGTTAGTCAGAGTCTAGGCAAGGAGGACCGCAGAAGCAGTCCATTGCCACAGTCCACGATTCAACAAATCATAACTGCACATATGCTCAGCGTGACAGGTGGTAAGCCCATCGCCGCGTTATGCTGTAGGATGTATGTGCAGCAGTCTTTAGTCCGTTAGTCGCCTTTGGAAGAAATGTTGCGGTAGTTTCTATTAACGAGCCGCTACCTGCACAGTAAGCTCCAGTACCTGTTAGTGTCAAATAGAAAGATGGATATTGTATAGATTTGTTCTCCTTTATTTACTTTGTAACCTTATTTATTTAACACTTTCATAAAGTGGCACTTAAAACTATGATAAGTAGCATAAATTATATTTGGGATGTATTCTTCATTATTTCTTACTTGCTTTACTTTACTTACTTACCTTTTTTTTCTCTTAAATGCTTTGCCCGATCAGCACATTTAGCCAGTATCAAGTTTTTTAGTAATTATATAATGAGTGATAATGAACGTTTAATGGTAAATGATTTTCCACCAAACCCCTCGAGACTCAATAAAGCTGTGGGACTTTATTGAGATCTCACACGGACTTCTTGAGAGAATTTGAAAGTGATGTTGCACTGTTTGTTTTATTTGCTAACACTCATGCACGTTCACGATTTGTCAAAACACAAATTAAAGAAAATAAAACAAAACTGCAGACATGACGCTTCACTTTCCCGCCAAGAAGTCTACTTAATTACTTTATAATGAACAACTGACAGACAGCCAGCTGTCAAAATTAACGACAAAAAAGATCAATGTCCATAGACAATGATCCTTTTTTTCTGCAACAAGGGTGACATTGATCTTTCTTTGATGCAGCCATACATTTGCTTTTTGAGCCCCTTGTGCGCTATGATCTTTTTTAGCGTTTTTCATAAATAGAGCCAAGAAGCTCTTTTAATTTTCCAATAGATGGTCATTGATAACTCAACTTGAGTGAAAAGTTGACAATGACCCCTTTTCCCCTGTACCCTTCATTATTATTATGGCTGATGAATTTTTCGTGTGTTCGTAATTGTCAAGTCAGGACAAGGCAAATAAGACACACAAGACACGAGAAAAGTCGGAGATTTGGGTTCCTGTGGGACAGTGTATTTAGCCGAATGTGTCACCACCCCGCTCTGAAGTGAGGAACACTCTTGGCAATTGATATATATCTTCTAAATCATCATCATCATAACATATTATAAAGTAAAGTCGCTGTTTGTCGCCGTTTTCCTCTGTCTGTGGCATCGCACTATTCTCCTAAACCACGCAATGGATTTTTATGCGGTTTTCACTAAAAGATAGAGCGTTTACTTGGGATGGTTTTTGTTTATATTTTGTAGATATATCTTTTTAAATGGCTGAAGTTTGACGGTTTTTCTAAATTAGCGTGGACGAAGGCGCGGGACGGCCGCTAGTAGTTATATAAAAAGGAAAACTGACTTAATGACAGCCTAATATATCAACGCACAGCCCAAACTACTAGGGTAAGAACCTTAAGATTTTTCACCATGCTTCCTTTTATAATTAATGTAAGGTGAGCACTAAGAAAGGTTTTTGAAAATTCGAACTTTGAGGGTTTAAAATGGGGGGTAAGTTTGTATGAAACTCCGTCAGTTATAATGCTAAATTTATATACTTTTAAAAATTTATATACGCATGCCATACTTTATTTAATGGATCTTCTGCTTCTTCTTCGTCGAGTCCTCATGACTGAGGGTCGTGACTACCAAAAACAGATTAGCGGGCCAGTAGGGCTCTCCAGGAGGTCCTATCCTGGGCTAGGCGAATAGCCGCCTGCGTGTTGCATTGCAGGGTTTCTAGGAGTGCATCCGTCCACCGGGCAGGCCCTCTGCCCTGCTTCTTCGTCCTTCGTCAACGTGGCCCACCAGAAAAAGCTTAAGCTTCTCCAGATTACCAGGCTCCCGGCGTGGAACGTGATAAAAAAAGGAAAACGATCTTTTGAGGCAGACAGACTATAGGCACAGAATAAATAATAGTACTACCTATAGGCGGGTTTTAATGGCAAGCTCCTGAAGAATAGATTTGTTAGTGCGACGAGCAGTCCACGAAATATTTAGCATTTTACGCCAGTATCACATTTTGAACGCATCTATTCTTGATAAAATTCGAGCTTTTAATGTTTAATAGATAAATAAGTTGAAAAAATACAATACATTGCATGTAGTTAGGATTTTTTGTCTACCTACGCAGTGCTAAATTATTTCTGTCCCAAAATGGCGAAGGTGCGCGGCGAATGCCATTTCGGCACAGAGTAAAACTGCAAACAATACGTAGAGTTCCATAAATCTATGGTCTATTGTGGAGCGGCCGTTAGCGCCCTCTAGCGGTAGCGAATTACATTTGCGTATTGCTTCGGGTTTTCATTTGGAAAGTTGTGGGCAATATATTATTATTAGGTATTCACCGTTTAGTTGAAATTGCACGAGTAAGGAATGCTAGCAGATTTGCAGTTCCATTGTGCCCAGTGATAAATACCATGATTAAAGTAAAATAATTAATAAATCATGAATACCAACACAACCAATTAAAATTTTTGCGGAATCGTGTGCCCGAGGGAATTTACTTACTTAAATTTTTATTTTTAAAGTAGATCCTGGGCTCAAGTTCTAGGTCGGGCAAACGTGTGTTCGGAATTTACGATGCACAACCCGGGTCTGTGGTATCACTCGCATTTGGATAACGTGGTAATAAAGTAAACAAAATCGAGTATTTGCACTGTTGGAAGCAGTGCCCCTTGGTGATAACGAAGTTTGTTGCAATGTTGCCATACAAATTCTAGTTTTCGTTAACGTGATCGAATAGTAAATAAAATTTTCGCTCTGCCTCCAGAGGGCTCAGACAAGTGGCATGATGATATAGGTATGAACGATATATGTAATATTTGGTATTTGACGTATGGCAACATTGACAATGCTCGTCGTTCAGTGATAATTTTATAACTTAACAAGTTTTTCGCGTGTTCTTAAATATATACCACTGGAAATTTTTTATAATGCTAAACGCGAAGCCATTAATTAAGTAATAATAATAAAATTTTAAAACTTCAATGAGCTGATTATCGTCACATGAAATGATTCATAAATTAGCACTTTTTTATTCAATTATATTATATTCTGTGGTAGCGATAGACAAGTGTTATCATTCGCCAAGTATCTGTAAAATAGTCTACCAATTGACGATTGACAAACGCCAACGAATATACATTGAGCGTTTGCTTCTTGTCTGGGGAGGATGATACATCATTTAGAGAACTTTAAATTGGTAATTTTAAACTTTATACTTAGAGCTAATTTTTTTTTCATTATTCATTGAACCGAACCGAACAGAATGATGTTTATGTAATTCACTTAGCTATTTTTTTATAATTACCAATTTAAACTTCGCTAAATGATATTAAATCGTTGACATAAGTCAATCTCATACATTCATCATTCTCTCCTCTGTATTTTACATGGACGTAATACATATTATTATAATTAGGTAGTTCACACAACACTGTCTATTTTGTGTTTACCACAAAACACTGCAGCAGTTTCCAAGCGCCAGCCAATCCAGCCATCCCGCCGGTGTTGCCAGTTCACCGCGGATTTATCGAGTTCGGTAGGAAATAACTTCGGATGTGTTCGCGACCGGCCGATAGCGCGCGCAGTCGCGCGTAATAGATAGTGTTGGCGGCGTTTAGTAGCTCTGTGCCAATACCTGGCAATACCTACGTGGTTTATTTACAAATCTGATAGAGTATAGGAAATACATACACTATGTTATCTCCAGATGGTTATTCGGAGATTGGGTGATGAGGAGCTAAAAGTAGTGATGTGTACGGCACACCGAATCACGGCTGGTCAGCGTGATATGTAGTGACTAGTGAGTTCATCGGCGTTGTTTGCTGTTGGATGTATAAGTGATCTTCAGACCGTTAGCAGCCTTTAGGAGGCTCTAGGGAAGAGATGGGCTGGTAGTATTCTTAAGACGAATCACTACGTGTAAGTGGCATGTAAAATTCTCATACAAAACACAGATCTAAAACAGAAACACGACGTTTCATAGTCCCCTGTTTCCTCCTTCAGATCTGGACCAATTTTTATGTTTTTATAGCATCGGTTAAAGAAAGAGATTGTCTACGTCTGTATGTTTATTTTTTGTGCATTAAGTGATTTATTTAACAACCAGGAGCTATCAAAATTTAGCGAAATCACTCCGTTTTAAGAGGCGTCTTCAAAAACATTAAGTGGCTGGTTTAAAAAAAAATCAAACATACAGACATCTAAAAACTCTTTCTTTAAACCGATGCTGAAAAAGTAATAAAAATTGATCCAGTTCTGAAGGAGGAAAGGACACGAAACGTCGTTTTTCTGTTTTAGATCTATGCTTTATATGAGAATTTTGCATGCCACTTCCACGTAGTGTTAATTCGCATCTCATCTATCCCGCTCGCAGAACGGGAGACCAGTGCGATTATGAGCGAATGGTTTCATTAGCAGGATAGTTTTTTTTTTACAGTGAAAGCAATGTAGGTAGGTATTGATTATTTAAAAACATAGTTTCTGGTGTATTATTTCGTTACGTTATTTCGGAAAGTTTCATGATTTAAATATAAAGTATTTTGGTTTTAGACCCAACCTTGCAATTTTTTTCTATAGAAGTTTTTTTTATAGAATCGTGTTTTTACAAAACATAAGTACTTGGGGTCTATCTATTCTCAACTTTACTGTAGATTAATTTTAATATAATTGATACACTAAGTTTGATACAACTAAGAATATTGCAAACCAATTGAGGTATGGTAAGTATGGAGTACCCTTAATAGTGAAGCCGCCACCACCAGTTTATCCCACTAGTCCCCTCTAGCCTTTCCCCCTTGGGGGACAATTGGGATTTTTTTAATAAAAATCTCCCAGTTGTCCCCCGTGTCACCGGTGGAGGGGACAATTGGGACTTACATTTTAAATATCCCAGTCTCCCCCACTTAAAAAATTATACGGCAACATCTCAAGTGGGGGAGACTGGGACATCTAAACATTAAAGTCCCAGTGTCGTTGGTAGAGGGGCAACTGGGAGGTTTTATAAAAAAATCCCAGTTGTCCTCCAAGGGGACAAATGCCAGAGGGGACTACTGGAATACACTGGCCACTACGCACCTCTATTCTCTGACTAACTATTAGTCGATAATACTAGTTAGGGTATGTTTGTATGTATGTACATAAAGGGTTTCGTAAAAGGCGACAAACGGAACTACACATGAATTGCTAAATACTAATATGGGCACATGTGAAGCCTTTTTGTCAAGGTGAAAATTTTACAGTAAATTAAAAAAATATATTTTTGAAAGCCTGAAATTTAGATTTTATTAAAGGTATGTCCTTAAATGCAGCACAGACGAGTGCCCTAATTTATAGTACAATACGATTTTTGTTTATTATTTCATGACCATGGATGCTAGTCCTTCAGTCATAACATTAGAGTTCATTAATTATGCTTAACCTGATGATAATATGAACGTTTGATGCTAAATGATATTCCCCCCAAACCCTTGGAGTTCCAGTAAATATCCAGACTTCACTAAGATCACGCACGGACTTTTTGAGAGAATTTGAAAAGTGATATTGCACTGTTTTGTTTTTTTGCCAACACTCATGCACGTTCACGAACACTTAACAGTAACTAATCCACCATTATTTCACATTAATATTCGACAAAACACAAATTAAAGAAAATAATACAAAACTGACGCTTCACTTTCCCGCCAA
Source organism: Scoparia ambigualis (assembly GCA_963921215.1). NCBI lineage: Eukaryota > Metazoa > Arthropoda > Insecta > Lepidoptera > Crambidae > Scoparia > Scoparia ambigualis. The sequence goes on along the minus strand of OY992523.1, from coordinate 880,218 downwards.
GGAATCCCAGTACAAAACAATGTAAATAGGTGTTGCCAAGCGATAGAGACGAAAAAAGTATTTCGAGTAAAAATGTAACAAGTGTCCTTTTAGTATTTAGGCATTCCCATACATCCAACAGCATAGTGCGGGGATGGGCTCACCACCTGTCACGCTGAGCACATGTGCAATCGCTATTTTGTAAAAAGTGGACTATGCGGCAGAGGGCTGCTTCGGTCCTCATTGTCTAGTCTCTTGTTTAATCTCTATAACCCTTTGAGGACAATAGTCGTGACAATAGTCGTTGTATGAACTCGTATGTTAAGCTAAGCTAATGTGTAATAGCTTAATCACAAAGCTTGCCAAATAAGAGCTGGTGATCAGAAACTCGAGCTACGAAACATCCGAAGCACAGTTGCCCTGCAACCCTGGACCACGGTATATCTTGCCGAGTGCGCTGCTAAACCATTGATCTAGAAGTATAGACAAGAACGTATTTTCTATAACGACGACGATCTTTTAAAATAACGACTTGAATAACAATTCATTTCACTTACTTGACAACTGAATTGTAGTAAACGTCTAGGTGTACACTTTGGAAAGAAATAAAGAATTATTTTCGCCGCTCTGCACGCGCGAATGTCAAAGCCACTATAAAGCAAGGTGCCGATTCGACTCCGCAGATGAGTGGAACATATAGTGCGTGTTCGGAAGGGCCTATCTAGTGTAACGTATATATCGCTGTGCCAAACGCGGTGTGTACAATAATTACTTTACTCGTAGATTCGTTTATTTTGCGGTGATACAGCCGCGTTTGGCTTTAATACGGCGAGCCTTATCGATTACTCCAATTACTGGATAATAACTCGATTACCCGCCGGTCGCCGGTCGCACGGCGAGAGCTTTCATCGATCACTCGTTTCCAACGATCATTCAATCTTAGTGCGCGGCAGCCATTTTTAAGTAATTACACAGAGCACAGTCTAAAAAATAAAAGTTAGTTACATTTGGAAACGTGTCGTGAAGCGTTGAAAGAATATTACCAACCCCCTCTCTCTTCGTGGGAGTCGTAAAAGGCGACTAAGGGACTAAAGACTGCACATACATATAACAGCATAGAGCGGTGATGGATTCACGACCTGTCACGCTAAGCACATGTGCAGTCGCTATTTGGTGAAAAGTGGACTGAGGCAGTGAGCCTTTAGTCTCTGACTAAACACTTCGGGGATAATATTCGTGATTAATCTCTACGGTGGTAAGAGCAAAGGAGGAATTAAAACTATGATGTATGCGATCTGAAGATAATGTCGATATCACAAACTGTCTAGAACTGCCTTCACAGAAGCGTTTATATTAGTTATACCTAGTATAGTTTAACTGTAAGAGACTTTTTGGCGAAAACGTGAAGAAATGCTAATATCGTCAAAATAAAAGCGATTTATGCGGTAAGATAACCACACGATAATGAATAGATGGGGAGAGTTTGCCACTCGTCTAGGGGGCTTATCAATGGCGTATATTTAAAGTAGTTTACGCCAAAATAAAAATATTTTCCCCATTAAGCAGTAGTATTTTGATTCGGTACTTCCACAATGCAGTCGTATGTGTGAGTGATTTCATCGAGCCATCTGCAGTATGATGCAGTTTTTGCCCACTCACTCGTGGAAATTTTCTGACACAACAATTGGCGCAACTGTCAACGTCAAATTTGACAGATTCGAGCATAGACTATGCGATATTTTGCGATCACGATGCATAAAATGTAACACAGAACCGAAATAATCAAACTTGTTCATACTAAAGTAGTCTGTAAGTCTATGAAAACACGGTACAAAGTCAAGTTTGTTTTTTGTAGGTGCGGTTAAATAATGAACTATTTTGTTTGAAAAATTAAAAACTAAACCGATGACAATATACTACTGTTTATTGGGGAAAATATTTTTATTTTGGCGTTAACTACCTGTACTTGAATGCCATTGATTTAATAGCACCTTATATATTGATCGACATCCTTTTGATTATACCACAGACAACTCACATTGAAAAGAAAGATGGAGTACCGATTACTCTTCGTTCCCGCCACTGGCACGGGCGCGCCATAACTAATTAGTGTATTGAGACATTGCCAGTGAGTTTAATTTGCACATTTAATTGTGTGTCCATGTGTTGGCCCTTTCGTCATTGGTTACTTGACTTTATGCGAGTTTTAAAACAAATATAGCCGTGTCACGTAGCGGTGAAAGAATACTACCGCCCCCTCTCTTCCCTTGGGTGTTGTAAAAGGCGACTAACGGACTAAAGACTGTATAAACATCCAACAGCATAGAGCGACGATGGGCTCATCATCACTATACCTGGCACGGTGAGCACATGTGCAGTCGCTATATGTATAATGTATAATAATACGAAATTTATATGTTTTTGATTCTCCCACGCAAAAAAACCAACACCCCAATTTACCATCAAAGCTCATACATCCCGTTGCACTGTCACTAGTCACTCTTGCATGCCTTGCGATTGTCCTCCGTTAATACAAACCAGTACTCACAAATACTTGGGCGTTGTAATGGACGAAGCTTTAAACTGGGTACCGCACATTTCAGCTCTAAGTAAAAGACTGCGCAAACTACTGCATATTTTTAGAAATTTAAGAGAATCCGCTGACATGACGTCATTCTTAAAGTTTATTTTGCCCTAGCCCAATCTCTTTTGACCTATTGCATACCGGTATGGGGTGGTGCACCTACTACTCATCTATTGGAGCTTGAAAGAGCGCAGAGGGCTGTCATTAAGGTAGTGCTAGATAAACCTAGGAGATACCCAACGGACAAACTGTACGAGGAAGCTAACCTACTAACAGTTAGACAGTTATTTAAATACAACTCCGTACTTCGCCACCACAAAACGATCGATCCAATGACATTACCACATGATAAAAGACGCATACGAACTCATGTACCCAATCTTAACCTAACACTTACTAGACGTCAAACAATCTACACAGGGCACAGGTAATTTAAGTTCTTTAAATTACCTTGCAACTGAAAAAATTCTTCAGAGCTTTAAATAGAAGTACTTTTGCATATTTAGGTGAGAAATTTGCGTTTTTTCCGGCATATTATTAATACTAACCATTATTAAATGAAAATTTAAAGAAATTATAATTGAATCGCATAAAAGTGTGTCAAATGTGTGTGTTAAAATGTAGTTATCACTCAGTAAACAGCTTTGTAAATGTTACGGTTGAATTTCTGTATATTTCTTAATAAATGTATTTATTAAAAAAAATCGTTTTAATAAATGTATTGATCATTGTACGAGGCCGGGGTGGAGGGCTAACTACTCGAAATGCAGGATTTTCCTAATTCGGGTACTAGCCCGCCATAGTCTATACTGCTACCCAACTTTACTGTGCCCTAGTTGTAGTTCTGTGTGATTTTATGTTACCTACCTACATTATACACTGTTATCTCAATATGTTAAAATGTTTGACTATGGTGAGAATAAACGTTATTATTATTATTATATTTTGGTGAAAAGTGGACTATGGTAAAGGATTGCTTTTGTTTTCCTCATTGCCTAGACTCTGACTAACCCTTCGGGGATAACAGTCTTGATTATATGCGTTAAAAAAAATATAGTCACAACGTCAAAGTTGAAGTCTCACGAGTCACCTAGGCAGTCGTTTGTTTCAAATGTTATTTAGGTATATGTCACTATTATAGCGGCCCGTCCGCGTGAGAAGCCTAGATTTGACGAATTTCCGAAAAAAAAAATGAATAAGTCGATAAAGGACGATGTTTTGTAATTAATATTTTGTACCTACCTACATACATATAAAATAAATACAAAATCACATAAAATATTACAAAGGCAAAGTTTGTGAGTGTGTATGTTTGTTACTCTTTCACGTAAAAACTACTGAATGGATTTGGATGAAATTTGGCATACAGATAGTTTATAACCTGGAATAACACATAGGATACATTTTTATCCCGATATTGCCATGGGAACGGGAACCACGCGGGTGAAACCGCGAGCGGCCGCTAGTATATTATAATTTGTAGTTAGTTTGTACAAAATGGCTGAATTATGACGTGTTTCTAAGTTATTTACATATAAAAATCTATTTCTGTTTATTTCAGTGGCTTATACTAAAAAAGGCTTCACCAATTTGATTTTTTTTGTTTTATTATGTTTGTTTTAATTTTATTTAATTTAGAAAGATAAATAAATGGGAAAATCCTAAACAAATAAATGAACATAAATATCAAATTAAAATGAAACACTTTTTCATTTCAATGTGTAGTGCTCGCTTATCATCAGCCTATAAACGTCCCACTACTGGGCACAGGCCTCCCACGTAGACAATAGCACGTGGGGATATTGGGCCATAACCCACCACGCTGGCCCAATGCGGGTTGGTGGGTTTGTGCTCGCTTAAACCTCTGAAAACAATATCAAAATATGAAATTGGCATGAAAAAACATCTATACTGGCGTGCAATACAAAACTGTCATTTCTTCTATCGCCATTTCGGATTACTTTTAATAGATGGCGTTATTGGCAGAATTTGGACAGGACAACGTCGTCGTCTGTCGGGTCAATCATTATAACTTATTATTATACAATCGTCGTATTCCTCTGTCTGTGGCACCGCAATATTTTCCTAAACTACGCAATGGATTTTTATGCGGTTTTCACTAAAAGATAGAGCGTTAACTGAGGATGGTACTTGATTTTATTTTGTAGATATATTTTTTTAAATGGCTGAACAATAGCGGCCTTTCTAAGTTAGCGTCGAAAAAGGCTCGAGCGGGCCGCTAGTAATGTATATTTTGTTTTGATTTTGTTTATACGCGTATCACTTCAGAACGGCTGCACCTATTTGGCTAATTCTTTTTTGTTATTCTCATAATTGTCAGGACTAAGTTTGTGTGAAATATTTTTTTTGGAAAAGACATAATTTTTTTTGGTAAGTACTAAAATAAAAGAAAAATTAACTGCAACAATGCATATACTTCCTTGTCCAAGAGACTAAATGCTGTCATTCTGTATATTTAATAGATTTTTAATTACCTCCGTTAAAGAATGCTGTATTTTGATAAGTTTTATACGTTTCTGAACAAAAGTTCTGGTTTTTTTATGTTAACGAACGCAGGATTATTAAGTAGGTAAGTCTATGAGGTCTATGGTAATGTAGAAACGATATCGTTAACACAGTTATCTTTTTCGCACTTATTTAGCAACGATACACACAACTAACACAACAAAAGCGCGGCCGGGAATCGCCTGCCAGGTTGACAGTCTGACATCTGTCTACGATGCATATTGACATATAAAACGTCAGACAAGCGTCACTTTTTCATTTTTAATAACAGAAAGTGTCACAATCCTACTATAATGTTGCCATTTTGAAAGTAGAAATCAATGTTGGTTTTTAATTTATATAAAAAACGGAGGTCTTTAAATTAATAATACGGTCATACCATAGGTATGTTGATAATAATGTATTCTTCAAGTACCTACAAGTATTTATACATTGGCTTCAAGTTAAAAGACTTTGGAATTTAGTACCAAGCCCCATAGTAAAAAAAATGTCCTTTGTCACGGGCCACAGGGTATTCATGCAGTCGACATCGCGGATGGCCTGCTAGTTTATAATAAAAAGAAATGACACAAGTAAACAAGATGGCCGGCAGCTGCAAACCAAAACTACTAGAGCATCGAAATTAGCTATCAAACCGGTCGATCTCGTCGGCCCATCGGGGAGACGCTGCCAAAACGTCGCTCGGGATGCGAACCCGCGACCGCGGTTATTAATACGCCGACCTCGCGACGTCTCAGTTGGCCTATGATTTACGGCGGCCGATTTAATTACGGAATGACAGCGTACCAACATTTCGCTGTAATAAAATTAGCTGGCTAGCTCAGGATAATCATCGGTTTAGATACATTTTGCCGTGTGTATAAGGCTCACTAAAAGAATGCTAACTACCCTCTCTTCCCTTGGGTATCGTAAAAGGCGACTAACAGACTAAAACTGCAAATACATCCAACAGCATAAAGCGGCGATAGGCTCATTATTATCTATCACATGCTCAGTGTAATATGTAAAACGTGGACTATGGCATTGGACTGCTTCTGTGTTCCTCATTGCTTAGTCTCTGATTAGCGCTTTGGGGATAAAAGTCGTTCGGAATGTTTATAAGTAGAAATGTTTTTTTATGGTTATTAATATTCTTTAATTCAAGTTACTAGACACATTATTGTTAGTTTAGTAACTTAGGGTGTGTTGGTAAATTTAAATCAAAAGTATTTTTAATAAACAAGCTTTGTTTTGACTCGACAGGATGTTAGAGTTTCTCAATTGACTTACCTGTCAAACATACCATAGATAAAATGTCAATTCAGCTCCTTTTAACTTAATTACATGCTTAAGGGACATTATGCCACGCGACTCATGCGTCTGCTCGTATTGCCAACACTATCCATCCAGTACCTAAAGCGGTACATTCAAATAACTTCTCATAATGAGCGTGTGTAATTGAAACCTTTTCATTTGCGCGTCGCAGGTCGCAGGTGATTCGTTACCCCATTAGGCGGGATATACAACCTGCACACGTGCTGTGACTGTATAAAGCCGTGGCCATAGACAGGTGTGATCTTAAACAAATATTTGGTAAAGTCATTTAGACCTTTTTATACCCGACGTTTCGACTTATGTTATGGGATTATATACGTATAATTAGTCCTACAACGGCATAATAATAATAACTTAAATAAAAAATGTATAATATCAATACTAGCTTTTGCCTGCAGCTTTGCTTTTGTTAATTTTTCGCGGGAAAAAGTGGGACATCTCTAAAGCCTCATTCATCTTTACAACAAAATTCGTCAAACTTGGTGTGACAGCGTAAAAAACATACAAACACTCTCTTTAGTATCCATCTAAAAAAAAATGCCACAAATGTGTGTTTGCGATTTATTTCAATACAGCTTCACCTAAGTAGGTATTTGGCTAATATTTTTTATGTTGTGATGTTTCCTTGTCAGGACAATGTTTGTGTGATATTTTTTGTTTAAAATTCGTCACTACTACGGGGCGTTCACGCGGATAAAGTCGCGGGCGGGCTAGTAGTAATGTTAATTAGTTATATCCGTCGCGTATTGTGTCTTACTATAAACTAACTTAACGTAGGTAAGCGTGTACACGGCTTTAGTCGCAGAGTGTATGGGCCGCCTTATCCGATGTGGTTGTGTGGGTACCCGTTAATTAAAAAGTTTCTCCCGAATTTCCCGCCAGTTTTAATGTCACTTTGACGTGACAGAAGCGTAGCCATTTAATACTGACTGTTTTAAACGTTTCATGAATTCATTACGCTTTATTGTACCTACATGCTGATAATAAACGTTCAAAGGAATCTTTGAAATTAGACAAATGAATTGCTTAAATACCTACGAATCTCCAGAATTTATTATTACTAGCGGCCGAAGGACTAATCCTTTTTTAGTGGTGATTTTAGTGATCAGGACAAAGTTTGTATATAAAAAAACATAAATTGTCACATGGTTCGGGACGCTAGTGTGTATAAATAAATCTAATACATAAGAAGTCTGCTTTAAATTATTGTATTTTATTTCCGTTTTAGTTAAGTAGGTTCTTGGAGTTCTAGATAAGTAGATAATAATTTACTTACATGTTTCAAATTCGATATATATGTAGCGGGCAACACTGGTACATGCGTATAATGCATAACTCAATTTCAATTACCTGCAACAAAAAGAAAATGTTTGTTAGTATATTTCAACATAATATATACATACATACACATAATCACTACTGGGAGGGACTGGAAGGGTTAGTCAGAGACTAGGCAATGGAGACAGCGAATGCAGTCCTGTACCATAGTCCACTTTTTACGAAAAGCGACTGCACATGTGCTCAGCGTGACAGGTGGTGAGCCCATCGCCGCTCTATGCTGTTGCAGTCTTTAGTCCGTTAGTCGCTTTATACGACACCCAAGGGAAGAGATGGGGTGGTAGTATTCTTTTCGCAACATGGTTAAGGGGAGGTATTTCGAGCGCTTCCCTCTCGCTCTCTCGACGGTACAACGGTAAGGGACGGGTATAACAGCGAAGCGGCGCGAATAATCGCGTTTTATATTTAAAAAAATTGATAGATGTAGGTAATAAATAAAAAGCCATCGGTTATAATAACTTAAGTTATTTACGAGCTTCATTTTGGTAAATGACTCATAATATCAAATCACTTATTTTAAGAATAAAACCTGGAAAAGCAGATAAAATGACACAAAAATATGTAACTTTGTGAATTTATTCTATCGAGCCAACTTTATAAAATCGTGTTTCCATCGGGTGTATTTCACAGAATAAAGCCTAAACAATATTTCATAATTTTCGCAGATTTTAGTTTTACTGTTTACTACTTCAAAAAGTAATTCTAAGAACGTGTTATTTTTATTTTTCACTAACACCTAGCCTTAAACAGTTACGCCCGTAGCACACCGCTGCGAAACCAAAACAGCTAAACCGCAGTAATTTCGCCATACTTATCTTGTCCGTATGTAGGAGAAGCGGAACACTAGCGAAACTGCCCCCTGAGCACGGATCTTTTATCGACCGACAAAGTGACATTAGACGATAAAAATTGACAGTTCAAGTACTGCCGATGTCAATTTGTCGACGTCTAGACTTCTTGGCGGGAAAGTAAAGCGTCATGTTTGCAGTTTTGTTTTATTTTCTAAAATTTGTGTTTTTTCGATCATTAATGTGAAATAATAGTGGATTATTAACCGTTAAGTGTTTGTGAACGTGCATGAGGGTTGGCAAATGAAACAAAACAGTGCAACACCACTTTTCAAATTATCTCAAGAAGTCCGCGTGAGATCTTAGTAAAGCCCCACATCTTTACTGAGGACTCAAGGGGTTTGGGGGAATATCATTTATCATTCATCATCTTAATCACCACTCATTATCATCTAAGGAAAAAAATAAATTAAAAAACTAATGACTAGGCAGTATGGTCTCTGATCTTAGCCTATTCCTTCACGGACAAATAAAAAAAATAAAAAAAATTGTCGACGTCTAATGTCACTTTATCGGTCGATAAAAGATCCGTGCTCGCACTGCTGCTAACGCATAGAGTTGACTATAATTCTACCTCTTTCCCCGTCCGATTCCGTCGATCTGCCGTGCGATTCTCTAAGCTAAAGCGTTGATAGCTGCGGCTGACGCAGCGCTGAGAAATGACTCTGTCTCTTTCATATTCATAGAATTGGAAAGAGACAGCAGATCACAGCCATGCGCACAGCGTCTATGTGTTGCTTAGAGAATCGCATAGCTGCTCCGACGCCAGCCACACTTCCGCGCGGCGGCGATTTTGTTGCGGAACCGCGTTGTATTCGCACGTGTTTGTCGAAGTTGACAAAAATAAAAAGCAACTCTACCACAGAAACTACATCTTTTTCGTAAAATGGACGTCGATTTTACAGAAAAATTAATTAAAGCGGTCAGAAATAGACCTATCCTCTATTTAATAAACCATCCAGATTCCAGACTAAAATAAAAGATTATGTATATCTTCAAAACTCTCTGGGCTCATTCTAAAATATGTATAGAAACGATCTTCATGTGACGCCTAGTTCTTTACATAATCGGGTTTCTCCTAATTTCTTCCTTTTTCATTATTAATTTCGTGCACCCAAATTCCATACAGTTTTACGCCTTTTCAAAGTCAAAGTCCACAATAATATTGCTTCCTCCTCGGGCTCTGATAAACGACGACATTTTGCTCCGACTCAGCTGACTCGTCGAACGTTCCGACGCTCACTCAATTCCGCCACTCAAACTACATTACGAGTAATAATTATAAAAGTTTTAAGCCCTTAGTCGTATTTTTTTACATCAACTCCACTTACGAAGTAGCAGATATGAAGCTAAAATTACAGCCTACTACCCACTTCTGGGCAAATGTCTAAATCTTTGAAATCAAGTCATCGCTACAAATATAAGGCGACTGCTAGAAACCGCAAAAAACTTCAAGGGCTGGGCTGGTCAAGTGTTTTAGACATGACAAAAATGACATAAAAGAAATTCGTGTTTTTTTATTTTTTATTAAATAATTCATTATGTAAATTTTAATTGGATAGTCTTAAAGTATCTAATTTATTTTAAAGCAATAACATTAGAAAAATAAAACGAAAAACAAAAAATAACGATTATTTTAAACGCGCGCGCGGCAGCGGCCGTTGACCCACCCGTCTGTTGACCCGTCCGCGTCAGCTGGGCGATAAGTACCTACGTCAGTCTGCAATCTTTTTTGTCATGTTTAAAACACTTAACCTGACCAGCCCTTGAAGTTTCATGCAGTTTCTAGCAGTCATCTTATATATTTTATATATTATGTATTGGCTCAATTACAGTGTCGCGAGCGGTGAAAGACTTAGAGCGGCGTTAGCTCACCACCTGTCACTCTGAGCACATGTGCAGTCGCTATTTGGTGGAGTATGGTAAAGGACTGCTTTTACGGTCCTCATTGCCTAGTCTCTGACAAACCCTTCGGGGATAATAGTGATCAGAGTGATCACAAATCCGGGCGCAGTATTGAAAAATCCAAAAACACTCTTTGCCTGACCTCGACCGAGGCGTTGAAGGAGGAGGGGATGAAGCTAATTGCTCATAAATTGGTTGGAATTCATATCCATAGATCATGTCGTATTCAGAGACAATTTAAGTTTAATAAATGACTATGGACGCATTGTCCTCTTTGCTTTGTTGGCTATTGTACCCGCGCTGTACTTCGGTTATGTTTGCTTTACTCGATACTGTTCCAAAGGTTAAGTAATTAAATTCGTTTTGTGGGTAATTTATCGAACTTGTGTGTAAGGATTTCTGTCTTGGATAGTATAATTGTTTTGTTTTGTTATAGTTTTTTTTTCGTTAACTGCATGGTTGTAGAAGATTTAATTTCAACATATTTAATTACATTAATAATAATTTGTTACAAAAAATTTAACATTACTATTCGAATGTTACCTATTACTTTTCATTAACTTAATTTAATTACGTATTTATGTGGTAAGGGTTTGGTATTAAATTAATTAAAAATATTGATCTATGAGATATTCTGATAAACAGTATAAGTTGGAAACAATAAAACAATTTAACAAATCAAACAAGTTACCTAATGCATTTCATATTAGCAACACACGAGGTTGAATATCTATTGTGCCTGGTTTACGGCAGCTGACATTGTCCTGCAAAATGATAAAAAAGCATCGAATCTCATTGCAGCAACGCGCCTGCCCAGCCACCATTCCTCATACCTCAATGGGTTTCGGACAATAAGCGCATTCCATTAGACCACAGCTATGAATGGGACACTTAATTCTATAACAACCAATTTGGACGAACAGAGCACCGGCACTTGACGCCCTTTGAAAAGGGTTCCAGCTCTTCCAGTTGGTGTGTCAAATCAACTCTCGCAATACAACAAAAAAAAAACAAATTTTACATTATAAAATACATACATAATCACGACTATTATCCCCGTAGGGTTAGTCAGAGACTAGGCAATGAGGACAGCAAAAGCAGTCCTCTACCATAGTCCACTTTTCACCAAATAGCGACTGCACATGTGCTCAGCGTGACAGGTGGTGAGCCCATTGTATGTGCGGTTTTTAGGCCGCTAGTCGCCTTTTACGACACCCAAGGGAAGAGAGGGGGTGGTAGTATTCTTTCACCGGTGCGCGACACTGTTTTTTAATCTAAACAAGTTTTTCAAACAAAAATTTCAACCAAAAAAAAGTCAGGTGATAATATCGATGAGAGACGCAAATCGGCTTATTTTCAGAGGTCCAAACTCTATTGTTCTTCAATTCCCACTCGGTCTATGAAATTTTTTAATATATTTTTAAACTTCCATATTATTGTATGAATTCCCAACGGGTCCACGAGACTTATCCGATGTACAATCAACAAAAACGATACAAGAGCGTTTGTGCTATTTGTATTGCAGAGAACGAAGAACAACAACTTGAATTTATGTGTATCCTTTCATAACCCAGCTTCTAATGCTGATTGTACTTACATTTTCATGGACCTGCTGGGAAACAAAATGTTTTTTATTTTTAATTGTCGTGGACCCGTTGGGAATCAAGTATAAACTTACAATTTTTAAAAACAATAGAGTCGTGTATTTTGGGAATAAGCCCGCAGAACATTATGAATACGAATGTGAGTTTGTTTGTTGGTTGCGCTATTCTAGAGTATCTTTTTTTTTAAAGCCCGGCAAATGACCCCACTCCACCTGATGTTAAGTGAAAATGAAGCCCAGGAGCGAGGACAACTGGTGCAGCGTAAGAGACGTAGCATCAGTCACCCTCACTCTGGCGGCCCACAAAGTGCTTCTTCACGCCTCGTTTGAAGGACCCTATCTAGAGTAAAGTCGCTGTTTTCCTGTATCTTAATCCGCTTAATTCTTCTCAACCACGCAATGGATTTTTATGCAGTTTTCACTAATAGAAAGAGCGATAACTGGGCATGGTTTTAGTTTATAATATGTAAATGTTTTGTAAAACAGGCTGAAGTCAACAGTGTTTCCATGTTAGCAATAGTTAGCATAGACGAAAGTGCGGGCGGGTCGCTAGTAATTATTATTCATAATTTGCAAACCTTGTCATTGTCACGTTGGTATTTGGAAGACGTGTGTTTGATTTCCTCCTGAGGTAGTGTTCATTTTAATGTTTTACTATCTTTAAAATTAAATTTATTTAAGCGGCAATATGACAAAAAAAATCGCAGAAAAAAACAGAAAAATTTGTTTGGTAGTTACTCAACACCTCTTGTCTAATCACGAAGACTTCTTGCAGTTGCTAACAATGGGCAATTTTCTGACAGCCCAAATTAAAAAATAAAAATTAGTTCAAAAACACTCGATAGATGACGTTTTATGAAAGCCGAGCCGAAAAGAAAAAAAATATATTTTCATTTCAGGAACTACATCTATTTTCCTTTCGTTCACAGTTTGACAGTTGCACAATATTGATATTTTCTGATACCATGACGCAGCCATACACGTGTTCCAAATGGACTCGCCTTTTACTAAGCGCCATCTATGAAGTCATTAGGAACCAATTTCTTTTTTTTTGTGTCGGAAAATCGCCCATTGTATTAATTCTATTGTGGCTGGCATTACGACACTCCCCATAAACTGACAGTTTGACATTTGAACAATTTCAAAAGTTATTATACGTTTTTCAAGCTTTACAACGGCGTTGACTGTGACCCCGTTTCCGCTAAAAGTATCGCAGTTAACTACTGAGGCCGTAAAGTTTACGACAAAGAGACGTTATTCCATCCAGTGGTTGTGATAAGCCTGCAAATCGCAAACATGCAGAAGTATAGAGTCATTAAGCCGAGACGGGGTACATAACTGTATAGTTTCTTAAAAGCACGCGACACGATACGACACGATAGAATTTATTCGAGAAAATATTTATTTTAACCACTCAAGCCTTTTCGCAAAGGAGAATGCCAAAATTTCTATGGGACTAAGACAAAAGACTGCGCTTTTATGAAATTAGTGGCAACTTATGGCATTTCTTAAATAAAAATTTTTGGCAAAAATATAATTTTACTACACTTTGGGATGTTAGAGAAATCTTTATTGTTAGTGATCATGTTCAAACATTTGACAGATAACAGCTGTTTATGTACGTATTAGCAATGACCTTTTATATATAGACTAGTTACACCTGAACAAATTGCATTTAAAAATGGCGAAATGGTTTCTATGACGTAATCACGTCGAAAGGGAAAGAAAATAAATGTAATCATAACATTAGCCTATTGCTAAAAAGAGAGAAACATATATTTTAAGTTTTGTATACTCTTTAAGGTAGTTGACCAATGAACTCATTGAATTTATGCGCCATCTCGGGCCGCCATTATTTTCTCTCTTTCACTCTTACAGAAACGTCTCTCTCTTACATAGTACACGCGTCTCACTCATGCTTATCGAATTGGCAACAGGGCAAATGTCCTCACTAAATGAAAATTTCTATTTTAAATTTATTTTTACAATAATTACGAGCAAAATAAAAAAAAAATCTTGTCTCTTAAGGTTGCAGTATAATTTTTACAATTTTTGTATACACAGGAAGGCCTTTTATCTAAATAACAACACAAAAACTAACGGTAACGATCGTATTGGCGTGACAATGACTGACGTGTGACTGAGTGAGGTTCAGGCAATTACCTGGATTTGTTCTAGTCACTACGGAGGGCAGGCAACGTATCTACACATATAATATCATTGCGTATTAGTCGTTTATTAAACATAACTGTTATTATTCAGAAATAGAAGGTATATTTATTTAACAATAGAAATCATGATTAGAAAGGTTTTTTTGAGACATCTTTGGTTATTGCGCATGATTGGGCAGCTTTTGGCATTCTCCTTTATTCCCGCCAAAAAAAATGTTGACGCACCTGCTGTCAACATTTTTAGACATTTCGATTCTAAGGGTGGATTCGACCTAACTGGAATAAGGCTTACTCCGAGATTAGTCTATACAAATTCGGCGCTTATTCTAGGTATAAGACCTTATTCCAGTTTGGTCGAATCCACCCTAAGACTGAGAAGTTCAACCGTTTCGCGTAGCGGTGAAAGAATACTACCACCCCCTCTCTTTCCTTGGGTGTCGTTAAAGGCGACTAACGGACTAAAAACTGTACATGTACATCCAACAGCATAGAGCGCCGATGGTCTCACCACCTGTCACGCTGAGCAGATGTGCGGTCGCTATTTGGTGAAAAGTAGACTATGGTAGAGGACTGCTAGTGCTGTCCTCATTGCCTAATCTTTAATTAACCCTTCGGGGATAATAAATAAATAAAATAAAACCAATTATGTAGCCCAAGAGAAGCTTCGAAGAAACTCGTTAAATGTTTAGTAGACAACGGATAAACATACTTAAAATACATACTTATTATACATAGAAAACACCCAGACCCGAGATAATTTAGAAAAACAATAAATTCTAAATTGACCCGACCGGGGATCGAACCCGGGACCATAATAGTCTAATAGTCGTGACTTTATGTATGTATGTACTTTATAAAAAGTTAAGGAACATACCGTGTTTGAAGAATTTGCTTTACATTGTAAGGCACATTCTCATATACCACGTTTTTCGGATATTCCTTTGAAAAAGTCATACTTTCATTGGGAAAAGCATTAAAAGTTTGCTACTGTTCGACAAACACTTTTTACATATTGTCAAACTTTAAATGTATTGATTATGTAAACATATTTCTGTAAAATGCCTGTCAAACAAGCATTTTCTCAAATACATGGCGTGGGACTGACAAAAAGTATCTCTGAGAGACCGAATCTCCAATGTAAATGATTCGTAAGGTTTGTTTCTCGTGAGTAATAATTTTTTGTATCTTATCCTATGTTTTGTACATAAATAACCATAACGGTTTTTTTTTAAATCCGATATTAGTACGTGAGCCAACAAGTTATCTCAGATTTTGTTGCGCTTACTCAGATCGCTTGTATTCGTAAACGGTGAGTGCTACCTTCCTCCCTTCCCCGCACATCGGTAGGGCCAGTGCCGTCGCTGACATCTTGTGGGAAGGACAAGCTGCTCGATGTTTGGTGTTTGCTCACGAAGGTTAGTACCATTAAAGCCACGTATTTATTCGGTGCTACTCTCAAATACATGGTATCGTTTTACAAACTTTATAACTATGGTAATGGTTTCTATATTATTTTTTTATTGCTTTTGCTATCCCATAAATAATGAGCAATATATATTTATTTTTTATTCGTTAGTTTTTTCTTAAACTGTAAAATAAGTCTTTGTCCTCAAATACCTGGCCTCATATACGTGGCTGCCGTGGCACTTGCATGCCATGTTTCTCAAAAGATACTCATGTTTTTGAGAGAATCATGTAATTCGTATAGAGTGTTCGAACTAACCACCTGAAAGAGGTAAAGTTCCTCGGGGCAAGATCATTTTCGGTTCTCACACTTATTATTAAATGTTTGTTAAATTTTTAATAATAATTAAAAACATGACTTCGTTAGGCTAATTTTAAGACCAATTAATATGAGACTGATTATTTTAAAATTGTGATTAGGTTTAATTTAATGATATACCGAAAACTTCCTGTGATCAAAATAAAAACTTAAATTTATTTAATTTATTATTTCATATCTTGTCCTACCTAACTTGTTTAAGTATTTCACATTATATTGTTACCTTCAGTAATATTTTATAAATTCATAGTGCTTTAGTAACTAGTTCAGGAATTTAATTAATTATAATTAAATATAATATAGCTTAATGCCAAATACTTTGCTCTCTGCAATCTCTCAATTCGCTGTAGTAGCAGCTGTAGGTTTTGTATACTGTAACTGGTTTCAGTAAATTAATTATGTGTGCATTTTTTTGCCAAAACAACTCTCTGACAATCTTTAAACCGTAGTTTGAGTCACAAATACTTGCAAAAAATAGAGGGATTCAGTTTTATCAATTTTAGGCAGTAATATTATGGTACATTTTGCTAAATACGCAATTGTATTTTATGATCCTAGGTATGTATATTACTGTTTTTAGATTATTTAATACAAATAGACATAATTAACAAAAAGTATGAGTCACGTTATTTGAAAAACGATACTCTCAGATACATGGATACAAATAGTGGGACTCAAATAACTCCGAAACTATTGGTTAAAAAACTGGGCCTTGGCATTCATTATGTTTCAAATTGAGTAAACTTTCATGTGCCATGGTTATTTTTGCTAAATACTTAAAATAAAAAATTGACACGTTTCTGAGAAGAGAACACTTTCCTAGGAGAATTACCCTGAAATAAGTTGAGTTGAGAGACAAAGCCCGTGCTTTGTACTTCTAACAGCATAAACCTCGAATGGGAGAAAGATAAGATTTGTTTTGGTTATTTGTTGAAACGTGGACTGTGGCTAGAGACTAGTTTTGCTGTCCTCATTGCCTAGTCTCTGACTAACCCTTCGGAGATAAATAGTCGGGAGAGGATCCATGTAAAAATTAGGGCGTAAAAATAGTTTGTGCATTTTTTGGTATTCACTGCATCGAATGCTACGCCCGCACCGCGATTGCCTAGTCGTCCATCATAGCACAGGACACCAGACAAAGCACAGATATTTCCATTACCGCATACCGCCCAAGACGAATGGCGCCATACTTAAAAGCGCCCTTCCATTTATTAGGCCGCTCTGCTGTAAAATGGATGCCGATAATTAATGCTTTAAATGTTATTTATTGATTGTCACGATAAATGCTGGCGGCTTTGCGCGCGCTATTACGTCTGCCATAAAGGTGTTTTTCTTTTTTCTTCATATGGTTTGTCACTTTGTACTTTTAGCGGTAAAGTTAAATAATTTTAATCAATGTTTATCAAAGATAAAAAAAACGAGTGAGTTAGGTACTTGCTCGCATTTCGATATGTCGTGAATACTACCACCTCTTGCGTGTCGTAAAAGGGGACTAACGTACTAAATACTACACATACATCCCAACAGCATAGAGGAGCGGCGATGAGCTCACCACCAGTCACACTGAGCACATGTGCAGTCGCTATTTGGTGAAAAGTGGACTACAGCAGTCCTCATTGCCTAGTCTCTGACTAATTATACATTACACTAGATAGGCCGTTCCGAACACGCACTATGTTCCACTCATCTGCGGAGTCGACTCGGCACCTTGCTTTAGCGTGGCTTCGACGTTCGCGTGCGGAGCGCGAGCGGCGAAAATAAGTGATATTAATAATTGTTATTCAAGTCATTATTATGTTGTTATAAGTATCGTATTATTAGAATAGAAAAGATGTTTTTTCAAATATTGTAATTGACAATCTATTTGGGACGCCATCTTGATACACACTTGTCTCTGACCGATCTGGCACTGCGGCGCTGCGATGTCTGTCTGTTGATGAGACGAAATAAATGTTTAAGCGCTGCAACGGCTGCAGCGAACTTTAGGTCTCTCATTCCAGAATTGGAACAAATGGTTTGTCTGTGCAGCAGTTTCAAAGTAGGTTATCATATATTTGCCGAGTACCATATTCTGTATTCAAAGCAGAGTTATAAACCTTGTAAAACACGTTTCCAATTTTCCCGCCATTTTAATGCGACGCGAAAACAAATTGATTTCCGATAAAAGACTCGTAAAAGTGGTGGCGATATTAAATAATAATAATTGTAAAGTGTTTTTTATAATTAAACGCCACTTTTCTATGATTTGTATTGCGTAATGCACTATTCCACACTTTACATTATAATAATTTTTACATACATATTATACAGGATGTTTCTTTTAAGGCGTCAAGCCGATAGGGGACTACCATACCCATCCATTGAACCCCATGTTCAGCGATATTTGGTAGTTTTCGAGCTATATTTATTTTGCTTTTCTAAGTATTATATTACGGCATCAGTTTTAATTATTTTTTAGGGTTCCGTAGCCAAATGGCAAAAAACGGAACCCTTATGGATTTGTCATGTCTGTCTGTCTGTCCGTCCGCCACTTTTTCCGAAACTATAAGAACTTTACTGTTAAAACTTGGTAAGTACATGTATTCTGTGAACCGCATTAAGATTTTCACACAAAAATAGAAAAAAAACAATAACATTTGAAGGTTCCCCATACTTACAATAGTTTGTGCAAGAGACACTTCCAAAGTGGTAAAATGTGTGTCCCCCCCCCTGTAACTTCTAAAGTAAGAGAATGATAAAACTAAAAAAAATATATGATGTACATTACCATGCAAACTTCCACCGAAAATTGGTTTGAACGAGATCTAGTAAGTAGTTTTTTTTAATACGTCATAAATTTAATTAATTAACAAAAATACACTATTATTAAAACATCGATCAAAGTTACAACGAACTACAAGAACTTTTATATGATGTTAGTTGCTGCTACGGAACCCTTCATGGGCGAGTCTGGCTCGCACTTGGCCGGTTTTTTACTTGTATTGATATTAGGAAGATGATTACTAAGTTAAAGAAAAAAGTGCACAGAAATATCTACGCAATAAAAAGATAATTAAAAAAAAATAAAGTCATTCGTCATAAATACTTAGAAAAGAAAAAATATATCTATCGAAAACTACCAAAAATCGCTGATCATACATGGGGATTCAATATGTAGATTAGGTAGTTTTCTATCACTACACATCGGCTTGACACCTTACAAGGCGGGAATGAGATAGACATTTTTTTTACGTTTAAATATTACGAACACATCCTTTGCTTTACTGACCCTTATATCGGTTTACGGTACTCTTGGTAAAATATCACATGATAACAACATTTATGGTATGTTTAGTAGGTAGCAACCGCGTCGCGTAGCGGTCAAAGAATACTACCACCCCCTCTCTTCCCTTGGGTGTCGTAAAAGACGACTAACGGACTAAAGAAACAAACATCCAACAGCTTAGAGCGGCGATGGGCTTACCACTTGTCACGCTGAGCACATGTGCAGTCGCTATTTAGTGAAAAGTGGACTATGGTAGAGTAGAGGACTGCTTCGAGGAATGTTTGTAGGAATTCAAAATAACTTTGTAAAAACTCCTTGGGAAAAAAAGATAATTTTGTAAAGCCTTACCATCCGATTTCATAAATTTCACGTCATAAAAAAACCTAAGTAAGTATACAAAGAAACTACATCACATCGCAATCATAATAAGGCATTCAAATTGTTATTTTCGTTCCTGCAAACGGTACTGCAATAAAAAAATGGTTGAATCAAATTAATATGCGCGTCGGGACTCGAACCCGGCACTCGTAAACTGCCAAAGTTATTTACTGCTGCGCCCCGGGGACCGCTGGGAGTCGGGCCCACGAATACTTATCGCAAGTTACGTTCAATATCGATGGTGTTGCATGTTGTGTTTGTTAAGCTGCCTCACAAATGGTCGGTTTCTAGATGAGTAAGCAATGTCAGTCATAAAATATTAAAAATAACAAAGGGACATTGCAAAAATAAAATGTAGTTCCACCTGGAAATATAACTACCTACTTAAATAATAATTAGTTGTAGTTTGTTTTCGCTTTGTCATCAAAGATATTATTATAAAGTTATCTAATAACCGCGTCGCAAAGCGGTGAAAGAATACTACATACCACCTTTACTCTTCCCTTGGGTGTCGTAAAAGGCGACTAACGGACTAAAGACTGCACATACATCCAACAGCTTAGAGCGGCGATGGGCTCACCACTTGTCACGCTGAGCACATGTGCAGTCGCTATTTAGTGAAAAGTGGACTATGGTAGAGGACTGCTTTTGCGGTCCTAATTGCCTAGTCTCTGACTAACCCTTCGGGGATAATAGTCGTGATTATATAAGACGACTGCTAGAAACCGCAAGAAACTTCAAGGGCTGGTCAGGTCAAGTGTTTTAGACATGACAAAAATGACAAAAAATAAATTCGTGCTTTTTTTATTTTTCATTAAATAATTCATTTTATGAATTTTAATTAGATAGTCTTTGAGTTAGTATCTAATTTATTTTAAAGCAATAAAATGAAGGAATTAACTATTAAATAACGATTATTTACAACGCGCGGGCATCGGCCGGCCGCTGACCCGCCCGTCTGTTGACCCGTCCCCGTCAGCTGGGCGATAAGTACCTACGTCAGTCTGCAATCTTTTTGGTCATTTTCATGTTTAAAACACTTGACCAGCTCTTGAAGTTTCTTGCAGTTTCTAGCAGTCACCTTATATGTTTGTATGAAAGCTACTATAAAAACTATTTGAGAAAAAAGATAAATAAAGCTGATTTCATAAATTTCATACATATTTATTATAATCACAACTATTATCTATGTATGGTATTCAACCCACACGAACTCAACCCACTAATTAATTTTTCCTTACTCAACCCACATGTATTCCTTACTCAACCCACATCGAAATTATAAAGAAAACACCTATTTGTGGGTACGGTTTGACCAAAAACTAATAGTGCCTGTTACTATTTTGTTTTTAATACATTAATAATAATTACGGTTCATAAAATAGATCATGTATATACTATATTCCGCTATAAAATAAAACTTCTAAAATTGGGACATAGCCATATATTATTGCCAAATGTATTGTATAAAATCAACAAAAATAAAATGAAATGAGGCAAACCCACGGACACCTTTTGTGAACATAAATGCAGGCAATATTTTCATTAAAAGTGAGCGCGGTTACCTTCTACTAATAAAATATAAATTTACTTTGATTATGACAAACATAAATTTAAGACTTAGTCTAAGACAAAGAGTAAAATCATTATCAAGCCGTCTACATAAAAAATCACAGATTAAGACTAGTGATATGTCAATAAATAGAGTAGAGTAGAGTAGTTACAGTGCCAAAGCATTCCGGTGACTTCACACAACGCCAGATTATACTTTCATCTTTATTTGTTCTTCTATAATGAAATTGGAATCCTTGAAACAACAAAACTTGACGGTATCGTTGTGATTCCACATAGCGTAAGTCACTTTCTCGCTCTTGGTGCATCTTAAATATAATAAGATGGCGCTTAGTCGGTCAGTTAAGGAGCAACTGATTAAGTGACCATCTTAAGGTTTGCCCTTTCAGAACAAACAAACAAAAAAAATATAGCTATCTCTATCACCATTGTTTAATACTAGAACCGAAGATGAAAGAAAGATAATGCTATTTCACTCTTATTAATTACCTGTCCAGAGACCTCCTTAACCCTTTGAGCACCATAAAACCAAACACAATAGAAAGTCAATTGTTTCGCGACCGCCGGCGGTCTTATGATCCTTGACCTATTAAGGTCCATTACAATTGATTTAACTTTTATTCTTATTTTTGGAGAGTGCACCGATTATTCAGGTGAGTGGTAACAATAGAACACCGGCAAGTTCTAAGAACTTAATTTATGAGGGACACAATTTTACTTCATTGTTGATTTTTATAATAATAACTATATCATTTCTCCTACTTTTATAACAATTGATTTAACTTATAGTTAAATCAATTGTAAATATTATTTTGGAGAGTACACCGCTTATTCAGGTGAGTGGTAACAATAAACTCCGGCAAGTTCTAAGAGTTTAAGAGAAATATTTTAACTTAATTGTTGATAATTATAATAATATATGGCTATGTCCCACTTTTAGAAGTTTTATTTTATAGCGGAATATAGTATATACATGATCTATTTTATGAACCGTAATTATTATTAATGTATTAAAAACAAAATAGTAACAGGCACTATTAGTTTTTGGTCAAACCGTACCCACAAATAGGTGTTTTCTTTATAATTTCGATGTGGGTTGAGTAAGGAATACATGTGGGTTGAGTAAGGAATTAAAAATTAAAATATTGCTGTGGGTTGAGTAAGGAATAGAAATGGGTTGAGTAAGGAAAAATTAATTAGTGGGTTGAGTTCGTGTGGGTTGAATACGGAACAACCCAATATTATGTATGTAGAAATTTATTATTATATGTCAAACAGCCTTAAACAAAGTTATGCTCCCGTGTAAGATATCAGCCTCTTGGCCCGCTGGCTTTGGCGGCGCTCCAAGCATCGACGCGTGCTATTAAGTGCCTCCACCGGGAACCTAGGGCTGCCACTTCCGGTGCAATTCACACATCATAGTCATACATACACACAGGACTAATAGCCTTGAAGGATAAATCAGAGATAGGCCATGAGGACCGCAAAGCAAGCCACTGTCGCATTCCACAGAATATAGATGTATTTCAGGATGTTCGATTTCTTTAGCGGCGTTTTCATACCTACCTAAATATATCAAGCCCACTTGCAAGGGTTAGTCAAAGAGTAGGCAATAAGGACAGCAAAAGCAGTCCTCTACTATAGTCCACTTTTCACCAAATAGCGACTGCACTTGTGCTTAGCGTGACAAATTTTCAAAGATCAATATCATTTATTCAATTTAGACTACAATAATAAAACTGAATGTCGCTTATGCCATCGGTTCGTAAGTACTAAGTATGAAGCGGGAACCTTGTACTGAAAAGAACCGGCAACAAACTCAGCAAGGGCATTTATTTTCTCCCTTTCTTTTACAGCGTCCATACAAATTGGAAATTGCCTCCCTATCATAGGAAGACATTTTCCATTACAAATATATAAAAAAAACCTTTAATACGATTACAAGACAACACAACACATACATAAGAATATCCAATAAAAAACAGGTATTGCTCAATTTAAAATAAAATGAACAACGTATTTTTGAAACAAGAAAAAGAAAGACTATTTCTACTACAAATAAAAATAAGATTGCAAGAGCAGACCAGCCTCCACAGGCGGCACCCGTTCACGAGTATGACACGTGAATCAGCCATCGCTTCGCTCAACCACGTTTTAACAGGTGGTGAGCCCATCGCCGCTCTATGCTGTTGGATGTATGTGTAGTCTTTAGTCCGTTAGTCGCCTTTTACGACACCCAAGGGATGGGAGTATTCTTTCACCGCTAACGCGACACATTTACTCTCATAACAATTATCCTTTGGTTGGTAAGAGATAGTCTCTAGGCATTGAGGACCGTAAAATCAGTCCCCTGCCATCAATAGTCTACGTTTCACGGAGTTTTACATCTTAGGATTAATAAATACTGAAATAAGGTCTTGTACCTAGATTAAACGCCGAATTTGTATAGACTAATCTCGGAGTAAGTCTTTTTCCAGTTTGGTCGAATCCACCACCCTAAAGAGGTGACAGTAGTGCCTACGGTCGAAATACGTTTATCTTTGTTTGCGTTTACGATTAAGCATTTTCTGTTCAGTTTCATCGTGTCGTCGGTGAAAGAATACTACCACCCCTTCCCTTCCCTTGGGTGTCGTAAGAGGCGACTAACGGACTAAAGAATGCACATACAACAGCATAGATTTTCTGTTTCCTCCAATGCTCGTGTAAGCCAGCAACCCTGAACACTAATATGTTATTGCCGCGCCATTAGCGAGCAAGTTGCAACTGCAGTACAGCTTAATAGCTTGACGGATGAAGATTTAGCGCCTTAACTCACATCTTGGAGTGGCACGTAAAATAATAATTATGAATGTTGGAAACTATGACTTTGGAAAGGAACGGTTAATTACAACATATTGTAAGAATAGTCGCCGTTTTCCTGTGTCTGTGACTCCGGTTTTTCCTTTTATGGCATGCAATGGATTTTTACGCGGTTTTTAAGGATAGAAAGATCGATAAATGACGATAGTTTTTTTTTAACATATAATTTGTAGAAGATGCATAAATTTACGCTGAAATCACACGCTGTAATGTTTGTTCGGGACTTCGGGCATCACTTAACAACGGCTACAACGAATTGGCTCACCCGTATTCACAAACATTACTATGAGGTCTCACAGTGCGCTCGGACGCACAGGGTCTCAAAAACCTATTCATAAACAGTACTCGAGTGGCCCCCGGCGCTATGCGTCCCTTAAAATCAACGCTTAAGGTAGCCAGGCTTGTCATACGAAACGCACTGAGAAATGTCTTACTTCGCATAGCATTTCTACTTAGGGTGGATTCGACCTAACTGGAATAAGGTCTTATACCTAGATTAAACGCCGAATTTGTATAGACTAATCTCGGAGTAAGTCTTATTCCAGTTTGGTCGAATCCACCTTTAGACAAGTAATGTTTGTGAATACGGGTGTAAGTAATTCTTTTCATGTTGTATAATTGTCAAAAGGTTTATGAAAGACTAGCGGCCGCTCGCGGTTTCACCCGCGTGGTTCCCGTTTCCGTGGGAATATCGGGATAAAAAGTATCCTATGTATTAATCCAGATTATAAACTATCTGTATGCCGAATTTCATCCAAATCCATTCAGTAGTTTTTACGTGAAAGAGTAATAAACATACACACTCACAAACTTTCGCCTTAATAATATTAGTGTGATAGTGTGATGTGATTTCTTTTAGGAATTCTTCAAGTGATATAGGGTGGTTACGTGGACGCAGTCGCGTTCGGATCGCTAGTTTATGGTAATAATTATCTATGTATAGCCGCCCCAGAGTCAGATTCCATCAATGAGCGACAGATGCGGGCTGTCAAACGCATGCGTCACCGACGCACGGCTATTCCGGTGCGAGTGCGATTCGGCAGACATGTGGCGTGACGCGAGCGGCGGGAGCGAGTAAAAGTCAAAAGTCAAAATATATATTCAATAACCTCAATTAGTAATTAGTACCTTGAATCGTCCAAATCTTTTTAACCTATTTAGGACATCATTTTTTAACTGTGGCAAAGAACGGGCGCAAGAAACCACAGCGCACAGAAGCATAGACATTTACAAAAACAAATATATATACCTATATGTCGTTACCGTCATAAAATAATAATAAATACTACTAATCTGACACTTTATATTATGCTTTTTATAAAGCTTTTCTTTGATTTTGGTTTTAAAATCAAGATGTAATTTCTGAATATCATTTGGTACTTTGTTGTATAATCGTACACACAGACCCTTAAAAGAATTATTTATTTTAAGGAGCCTAGTATAAGGTACTGCTAATTTGTTCTTACTTCTAGTGTTTAATTTGTGAATATCACAGTTTTTTATTTATTTATTTATTTATATACGGTACACAGCACAGATTATAGCCAAAACATGAACAGGATACATAGCAATATATAAAGTATTTTGTTAAACTACAATCCGATAATGAGTGCACACATCATAACTTAAATATCCAAACTATAAAAAGGTGCTTCCTATGTTACAATTTAAACTATATCAATATAAAACTAAAACTAAATTACAGTAGAAGGTTTTATCGAGACTTTTAAGCAATTTTGGAATTCTGAAAGACTAAGTTGGAAAATATCTACACCCGAGTTATTGCTTTTATTAATGAGGTCATTATATAGACGGCACATGCGAACCATAGGGTAAAAGAAAGACGTATTGTTTTTGCAGACTTGAAGTACAAAAGTGTGTGGATCCTTGTCACGAGAACGAAATGAAATTTTTAAATTTTGAAAACATTTCAATATTTTTATGTAACATCATCGTCACCATTTTCATCATCATCACGACATTAATATAATATCCGTGACGTGTAGCGGTGCAAGAATACTACCACCCCCTCTCTTCCTGGGTGTCGTAAAAGGCGACTAACGGACTAAAGACTACACATACATCCAACAGCATAGAGCGGCGATTAGCTCCCCACCTGTCACATTGAGTCCATGTGCTCGCTATTTGGTGAAAAGTGGACTATGGTAAAGGACTACTGTTGCGGTCCTCGTCGCTTTAGTCCCTGACTAACTCATTGGGGCAATTGACTATAATATCGTTGCTTTGGGGATAATATTCATCTATTTCGAGTGTCTACCTCATCACACTAGTGAAGTAGTTTCAGCTGGTTTGCCATAGCAGTGCCTAGAGCAAGTTTTATTCACATAGCGTCCGGCCCGCGACTTTGTTTGTCCCGATAATATTAAAGATTCAGCCAAATCGGTAGAGCCGTTATCGAGTTTTCACGTTAAAGATATATTCGAAAACTTTTTTCATAAAATTTTAACATCTCAGACTTCAGGAGAAAATTTTTAAATAAAAAAACAACGCTAAATGCCGCAATGGAAAAACTGAAGCGGAAATAGCACGGATGGCAAATACCCCACAACTCAGTCGTAAACCTTTTGCTTTCCAAGCTCGTTAATAACCATTCTGTTATGTATTTTCTAAGGCTGCAATTTGAGGTAGCCAATTGCCGCCGAAACTGGAGAGTGGGAGGTGGGGGGGTTACTCCCCACGACACGACGCACAGCCAGCGACACCTGCGCCCCAGGCTAACGACTACTAACGACCACGACATCAACACTTAGCTGAGGCATTCAAACAAAGTCCCTAAAACAAAGGTTGTCTGGACGAGTCGCTTTTAACGATAAGACCGCCTTTGCCTATACTAGCTTTAAGTTTATGTAATGTGTGTGTTCTTTGTGTATGTACAATAAAGTGTTAATCTAGCATAAAATGTTTACTAGAAAAAAACAACCAGCCTCAGGAAAGCTCGAATGGGATTCAAACCCATGACACAGTGACGTAATACCGCTGCTGGCTCGCAGCGTTTTCACATACTACTAGAAAGAATTCAACGAGTCTTCTGGGGTCTCGGTAGCTTAGGTGCAGTGGACCGGCATGGGTCCGAATCCCATTCGAGCTTTCCTGAGCCTGGTTGTTTTTCTTTCTGGTAAACATTTTATCCTATATATAGAAAGTACTGCGAATGCAAAATTTCAATAATAAAGTGTTATTCTATATATCTACTTCGAACACTCTTTTTAAACCGTTCCACTGCTGGGCTCTTAACGAATGGGTATTCAAACTCAAAATTCATTTAATCAGATAACATACTAGATCCATTTGGTTAGTAGCAAATAAACAAAATTTATTAATTATTTACAATTCAATTCAATAGTAATAAAATAGGTACCTATAATTGTGTAATTAAGTTATGTTGTTTTTGTTCTCCTTTAACGTTGTTTAATAAATTGTATTCCCATTTAAAAAAAATCAATAACAACGAAAACACAATTTAGCCTCTGCTTTATTTATGCTCTGGTTTGATCAACACTCGTGCTGAATGCGAGTTGGTGATCACAAACTCGGGCTATGAATCGAATAATCCGAAACACACTTACCCGACCTGGAAATTTAACCCGGATATTGAGCCAAGCGTTTGACCAATCGGCCATCCAGTACATTTATGCATGCATTTATGAGCAGTGACAAAGAAAAAGATTTTTATTTCGCTTGAAATATGGTACTTAAATGGTTTTAAATATAAATAAGGTTCACAGATTTTACCAGAAGCTGGTAAGCAAAAATGAGTTAAAATTTAAAAAACAGAACAAAACTATATAATTTCAACAAAACACCTGAGTTACAGCAATAATCATAAAGTACATACTCTATAAAGTAAAGAATGAAAGCATTTTTCGATCAGCCATTCTTTTAGTTTTGCCTTAAACAAATTTAAAGGCTTCACTTTCATGTCATCATCTAGCCCATTATAAATTTTAATTGCCATTACATAACTGTTTTTGCACATGACGCAGTTGTGATGTTGTCGCTAAAGGTAGCTTATTAGGGTATCTACTGTTTATTTTGTATTCTTTTTTAAAGAGTTTGGTATGTAAACGAACAAAAACACAAATCTTATAAATATACAACGATACGATGGTTAAAATTCTTATTTTTATAAATAAAGCTCTACAACAGGTCATAATTAATTTAATAATTTTGTTTAGTTTAATTTTATTTTATTTTATTTTATTTTTTTTTTCTCTTTATTTTGGCACAAAACAGTCATTACATACAATAATAACACAACTAAATTACTTAAGTTATAGACAACGAGTGCCCAAAGTTACTAAGTAAGAATAAATGTAGGTTTAAGCACTAAACATAAAAGCACAATACAAATTAAAATAACAAAAGTGAAAATAAATGGTTCCTCATACATTACAGGTTCTATGAATTTACTTACAACGAGCATTAAATTTATTTGTTTGTTTTTGAATTATATTATATTACAAGCGGCCGCTCGCGGTTTCACCCGCGTGGTTCCCGTTCCCGTGGGAATATCGGGATAAAATTAGTATCCTATGTGTTAATCCAGGTTATAAAATATCTGTATGCCGAATTTCATCCAAATCCATTCAGTATTTTTTACGTAAAAGAGTAATAAACATCCATCCATACGTTCCCGTGGGAATATCGGGATAAAAAGTATCCTATGTGTTATTCTAGGTTATAAACTATATGCATGCCGAATTTCATCCAAATCCATTCAGTAGTTTTTACGTGAAATAGTAACAAATATCCATACATACAAACTTTCGCGTTTATAATATTAGTAGGATAGTAGGATTACACTAACGTAATTACTAAGTGCAGACTGTTATCCATATGGATCTATGTTATCTGAATTAATAAATTTTAATTGAATAATATTAACATTACGAAATGCTCTTAAGCATGCCTTTTGAGAAATTAAAGCTTGCCTGATGTGACAAGAATTCCCCCATATTACAGCCAATATCTAAGTAACGAGCCTACATAGCCATGTTATGCATGCAGTTAATTGATTGCTAATCGTCGTACATACATCCATACAACAATGTTATGAAAGTAAATGAAGGAAAGGAAAAGTGTGGATGACAAATGGAGGCAGTCGAGGTAATTTTCAAGCAAATCTTTTTCTGATCATTACAAACACACAGAAAAGAAACGGTCAAAACGGTCTAGCCGTTCACGAGTTTTGCGCTTAGCAACGCATTTGTCGATTAATTTTTATTTAGAATAGACTCAATCACTTTAAAAAAATAAAATTAAAACATCTCAAAGTAAAAAATTGTAAGGCGGGAAAGTGAAGCGTTCATGTCTGCAATTTTGTTTTATTTTCTATAATTTGTGTTTTGTCGAATATTAATGTTAAATAATGTTGGATTATTTACTGTTATGTGTTCGTGAACGTGCATGAGTGTTGGCAAATAAAACAAAACAGTGCAACATCACTTTTCAAATTCTCTCAAGAAGTCCGTGTGAGATCTCAATAAAGTCCCACAGCTTTATTGAGTCTCGAGTTCTCGAGGGGTTTGGGGGAAAATCATTTACCATTAAACGTTCATTATCAAGTCAAGTCAAAATCACTCATTATCATCCACTTAATGTAAAGAAAATAATAATTACTATTAAAAACTTGACACTGGCTAAATGTGCTGATCGCACGAAGCCATTATTTAAAAGAAAAAAAAATTAAACAAAACAAAAATACAAAGCTTAATGAAGCAATGTGAGGATCGTATAGGTTATGGAAAGATAGTCGAGATATTTTTATTTCATCTGCCACGCACTTTAATTTTTAGAAAGAATACTACCACCCCCTCTCTTCTCGAGGGTGTCGTAAAAGGCGACTAACGGACTAAAGACCGCACATACACCGTGTGACCATCTCAAAATTGGCGATACTGCCCGACAATGAAATCTGTCACGTTCCAAATTTCTATAAAATTTAAATGATTACCTAAAATAATGAAATTACATAAATAAATAAATTAATTACTACCTAAAAAAAAGCTCGTCGCAACATTTCCTTGAAATTTCCAAATTATGCCACTTTTTTCAATCGTCAGCATAATCTGTCACAGTTAAAATATAAGTGCCAAATCTGCCCAAATGGCAGAAATCTGCCACAAATGGTCACACTTAGGCTTGCCAACCGTCCCGGATTTTCCGGGACGTCCCGTTTTTGGGTCAATTTTTGGCCGTCCCGCCGTAAAACCTTGCGTGACGCTTTTTGTCCCGGAAATCAGTGATAATATGATATATCTATCTCGGAACTATGAAGTATCTATCTCGTACTAACTACCCTCGGGTTAGGCATTTGTATTGATTTTTTCATTACTTAAATGATAAAAATATATGTATGTATTTTTACTAACTATTTTATATGTGGTGTGTTGTGTCCCGCGTAATATACCCAAGTCCCGGATGTCAAGCGGGGTAATCCCGGAAATGTCTTTTTTGGAGTTGGCAAGCCTAGTCACACTGCTGACATACATCCAACAGCATAGAGCTGCTATGGGCTCACTACCTGTTACATTAAGCACATGTATAGTCACTATTTGGTGAAAAGTGGACTATGGTAAAGGACTACTGTTGCTGTCCTCATTGCCTCAGAGAACCCTTCGGGAATAACAGTCGTGATATATGATGTTTTAATGTTTAACCGGTACTTTTAAAGCACTACCATTAAACGGAACCACAGCCCACAAAACAAAACAATGAATAATAACTTCTCTCTTTTGCATACAATAATTTAACGAGTTCATGTGTTGTCCACCCAACACTGTTTCCTGTAAACGGAATAAACGTTGCAACGGACGCTAACGTTGTAACGGCACCCGTTAAAAACAACGTTACGTTAATAACGGTAAACTGCTAATTGAGCGTTGTCACAGCAGACGTTTTGTGAGTTACCGGTTAAACGATTGTGTTTCGCTCGTTACTAATAATTGGAATCTAACTGTGGTTTGTTGGCATAGATATTGATTAACATTTACATGTAAATAGAAATAGGAATACAACAGTGTAATACTAAACTTAAACAAACGAGCGAAATGAAATGCAGTTAAAATTATAATTTATATTTTAAGAGGGTTTACGCATTCGAGTTTTCCATACAAACTTCCAAATCGAAATTTTTAAAAACCAATAAGTCAATGTTAATGAAACTTTGTATGCTAATGTAAAATACATGGATCTAAATAGTTTGTTGAAAACATTTTAAAAAAACGTTTATTTAGCTGAGTTATTGTGATTTAAAGTCCACTATAGAAAGTTTAAAAACGCAATAACTCAATTAAATAAACGTTTTTTGAAAATGTTTGCAACAAACTATTTAGATCCCTGTATTTTACTTTAGCATGCAAGTTTCATTTAAATTGGTTCAACGATTTAAAAAAAATTCGACATGTAAGTTTGTATGGGAAACCGAAATGCGTAAAGACAAACAAGCAGAAGAATTGTAAGAATATTCGTGCAACAGCGAAACGAAAGACTATAGCAATACATACTACAGCCAAATTCTATAAAAAATGTATGTTAATAAAATTGTAACAAATAATTCAGAATCCTTTTGGTGCAAATATCCTTGTGTCACGAGGATTTTTACATTTATTTTTTAATTTTTTTTATTAAATTTGTTTATGACCACACTAATTATTATCTAGCCCAAGTTAAGTATTCTTTTGAAACTTGTTAATTATGGTAAGATAACGGATAAATATACATAAACAGAAAAACATTCAGACCTGAAATTAATTTAGAAATTTTTTCCCTAAATTGACCCGACCGGGTATTGAACCCAGGACCTCAGAGATGGCGCGACGCCACACCCGGCGTGCTGACCACTCGACCACGAAGGTCGTCTAACATTCAGATTTGCTTCAACATCAACATTTTGCTTGCGAGAAATTTTAACCGCCTCCGGTCAGTCCCGTGTTCGATTCCCAGCGGAGGTTACATCTTAATGTATAGTTGGTTGGTTGGTTGGCTGGCTTGTTAAGCCCGCCTGGCCAGCTACCACGGGAAGTTCCTCGGTGTTTGAGGATTCTGGGTTAAAAAGCTGTTTCAAGCGCGCTTGCACTTACCATTGGGTAAGATGAAGGCCATTGAAGGCCGTTTACCCTCAATCGATAAACATATACATACATATAATATTATTACGACTATTATCCCCGAAGGGTTAGTCAGAGACTAAGGGTGGATTCGACCAAACTGGAATAAGACTTACTCCGAGATTAGTCCATACAAATTTAGTGTTTAATCTAGGTATAAGACCTTATTCCAGTTTGGTCGAATCCACCCTAAGCAATGAGGACAGCAAAAGCAGTTCTCTACCTTAATCTACGTTTCACCAAATAGAGACTGAACATGTGCTCAGCGTGACAGGTGGTGAGGCTATCGCCGCTGTATGCTGTTGGAAGTAGGTGTGTGCAGTCTTTAGTCCGTTAGTCGCCTTTTACGACACCCAAGGGAAGAGAGGGGGTGATAGTATTCTTTCACCGCTACGCGAGACAGTTATTTATTAATCCATAAAAAAAAGAAATTAACAAGAAAACAGCTAACAAAGGTTCCTACTTTTGACAAAGAAATGTCAAAAATTTGTTCACAGACATTCATCGAATTTGACCGTAATCATTGACCGCAGTATAGTTAGCAGCTAGACCTTTTTAAGTACCTAATATATTTTATCCGAAATTACATACCGGTTTATCACACTAATATTATAAAGGCGAAAGTTTGTGAGTGTGTATGTTTGTTACTTCTTCACGTCTAAACGGCTGGAGCGATTTTAATAAAATTTGGTATGGAGTTAGCTGACACCCTGGATTAACACATAGGATACTTTTTATCCCGATATTCCCACGGGAACGGGAACCACGCGGGTAAAACCGCGAGCGGCCGCTAGTCTGATATATACGTAAGTACATGGATGAAAATAGGAGTAATTTAGAAAAAAAAACGAAATAAAAAATTAGGATATTAGGCAAATTAAATGGGCGGATTATTATTATAATAAAAAAATCACAGATTTCGCAGTCCTCGCAAGAATAGAAGCATTGAAAATGAATACAAAAATTTAGGAAAAAATTGCTTAACAGTCATTAAAAGTCGAAAAATAAGATTTTATTGAGATATGCTTCCCTAAAATTACACAACTACATTACTTACAAGTCGAATTATAACATACGAATGTATAGGTAACACTGCGCAACGCAGATAATTACATTTTCTGTTCTTTTACAACCTAAGTGAAGTACCTAAAGGGACCACCTACAGGTCATAACCGATTTTCAATAATTTTCCGCCATTTTGTAGCTAAATTAATACCCTAGGACCCCCTTTTTATTTTAATAAGCCAGTTTTTTCCGTAATATTTACAATTTAGTAAACAAACAACCCCCAAAAACCCGTTTTTTTACATTTTTCATAATTACCAGCCCATTTTCAAAATTCAAACGCTCACACGTGTCTCGATAAATTCCTCAACTCTTGGTACTATTCGTATTTGGTTCCTACCAAAATCCTCGTAGCTATGGCGAAAAATACGTCTCAAACGATTTGCATCTGATAACCATTTTCAATGGTAAAACAGCTTTACATACAAAAGGTTTATAATTTATCGGGCATGACAATGTGTGTAGCACTAACCCTTTCTATTTTCCGCTCCCGATTATAACAAACGGTCCTGATTAGGCGTTACTCAGCCGTGACGACTTGAGGAAGGTTGCACTACGACCCGTAAGACCCCGACGACGGGTTAATCCGGGTGCCGTAAAGCGGCAACGTTATTTTTAACTAACGAGCGTCAACGACTACGTCCTTGCGAACACCATTATTCTGTAGGTCTATTCTAAGTTGAAACATGGACATTGAAAATAACGATACGTTGAAAAAAATGTGTATCTAATGTGGGAAACAAACCACGTCCTGCGCATTCCGGGCTGCGTTTGTGCCACCGAGGTATTGGTTAGAACTGACAAAATTTTCAACACTTTTGACTGAGCCCTTGTCCGCAATACTTTTATAATTATATTTGAAGGATTAAAAATGTCAACTTCATTACTAATGTTTTCCAAAACTCATTTCACCCGTACTTTATTTTACTTCAAAAACTCAGTTATTTCCAATTTCTATTACCACAATATCAATACGATAATTAGAAATCACATTTATTCCTAAAAGTGTTAACTTAAGTTAACAAAGTAAAATTTTAAACACTGTAAAAAGACGACAACCTCAGGCGGGAATCGGTTAAGATTAAGTTAACAATTCATTGTGATTTATCATTCTGCACCTTTCATCCCAAAAAACGATAAATTACCTATATGTTTCAGCCGTTTGTGTCGCTAGGGGAGAAACACTTGCCCGCCATTTTTGTCTCGTACCAGGATATGTTTGTTTACACAAAATTCTATTGCCACGGCTTATATTTCGGTTCGACGCGATCCTGTTTCGGCTTGCAGTGGTACTGGGGGTAGCGATGCGCGTTTGTCTGGCACAGACTTAGTTCGTTAGATTAGTTGTTAAGTCTTAACTACAAGTTAGTTAACTGTTTTTTTATTATTATTAGTATTGACGTCAATAAGTCCTGCCTGTAAAGGTTTACATTGAATGAATAATTTGACTTTGACTTTGAATGCTGTTTTTAGGGGTCACTCTCAGCGACGAGGACTCGACGAAGAAGAACTCTATAAGTGCCTTTGAGACTTCGTTGGCCAGTGATACGTCGTACAATGAGCTCGCTCTTCTGTTTTTAAGGCGATTAGCACAGTACATATTATACACACAGCAGTGTACGACGAGTAACAAGTCAACAAAGTTTCGGTTGCGCTTAGAGGAGTAGGCCGACTATTTCCGTGGAAATTTTGGAAAATCTTACGCTCAAAGAACGAAGTCGCGGACAGCCGGTTTGCAAATATAAATATGCCATCAGCGTCATGAGATGAGCTAACGTAAATAAATAATATTCTCAGAATCGGGCGCATTAATTTCTCCGCATTTCTGATAGCGCATTAGTTAGAACGGGCCCAGGAATTATCAGGCGATCTAGGCGCACACATTTATATTACGATTATTTTAAGCGAGATCTTTAACTGAGTTCAGTGTTTCTGTTTACTTCTCAATATTAATTCGTATTAAGTATATGTTATTTGATAAACCAGGCAGTGGTGTGTGTGGTATGGCCCATCTCCAAGTGCTGTAGTTCATCAGAGTCGTATAAAATCAAAATCAGCAAAGTAGGGTTGACCTAAATTTTGGCAATTGAACAAAAACCGTTAAACAATAAAAAAAATAGTAATAATAAATCGCGATTGGATCTATAGGTAATAATGATAAACAACATATTACAGCAACGTGTACTGAGCCATAAACTGTCAAAAATATGTGTAAAAGTCATGCGTAAAGGTGCCAAATATACAAAATATATCTTTTATTTATTCAGAAATTTTAATCATTGTTATGTGGTGTTGCTGTGTATTGTGTTCGTTATGTTTTGTAAAATTTGTTGCTTTTTGACTGTCTTTGTTTGTTTTAAGAATAAGAGAAGTTAAGGGATAGGTCTTGTTGACACCCAGTTTTGTTTTGATTTGTTTTGTCAGTTGACTAATTTTCACCATTCCCTGCATGTTTACTGCTGTGTTTCTGTATGTTTTAACTTTTTGTACCCCTCAGGCGTCCACGGAAGACCAGCGTCGGGGTACCTACTAGGTGCCTTGACATTATGCTGAGTGGAAGCCTTTTTTGTGCCACATAGTTTATAATTTGTTTTATTGTAATTATTTTGTTTGTACGTGTGTCACAGAATAAATATTTTTTCATTTCATTTCAAATCACACTGAATTTGCTAGATTGCTGACTTCGGTTTTGAATTTATAAAGATTTGAACCCAAACCAAGGCAAGATGGCCATCTTTGGTACGAAAACGTTGGTCATAATGCAATCCGCCATTTTGAAACAGCGATTTTACAACACTTCTGATTGGCGAAAGATTTCCGACTATATGGTTGGTCCCGTCGGTTGCTGTCTTTGATTCTAAAGCCAGTTTTATTTTGTGTTTTTTTAAGGATTTAGGGCCGTATTTAATTTGAAAGTAACCACGTTAACATTTGAATATTCAGTGTTGCTCTATTTTTATCTCATTTTCTCCCCCTATCTACTTTGCCGACTTTGATTTCATACGACTCACTAAAAGTTCGTGAGTAACCTTATTACCTATTAACCACAGCTCCTTGAAACTATAATGACGCGAACCCATACCTACGCAGGTCTCAACTTTTCGGATGGATTAACAGGACTATGTAAAAAAGCGCATTCTTATTGGTTTGAAAATAAAACCTGGACTAAAAATAACGAATCGTAAAATCTACGACAAGTTACTTCTGGGAACCTATGGAAAGTTTTGTTCCACGTTTTATCACGGTTACAGTAATATTTTGTACTAGCTTATGCCCGTGGCTTTGCTCGCGTTAATTTTTCACGGGAAAAAGTAGCTTTCGATCATAAAAACAATATAAAAGTATCCAAGGCCCCAAAATAATTTTATACTTAAGTACCAAAATGTTGGGTTTTGTGTGGAAAGAGTAACCAACAAACAAACTCACTTTTACATTTACAATTTCAGTCAAGATTAGTTAGGATGTCATTAGACCTCAGAACAATACTTTAATTATTTTTCTGAGCATTAGACCTTGTTTAAGTCTGACTTTTCACCTTTCAGGCCAACCTCTTTTGGTTTTCTTTTGTGTTTCAAGTCGCTAGTTTGAAGCCTGCATGTTGTGAAGAGTCT
The DNA here is from genome assembly GCA_963921215.1 of Scoparia ambigualis. NCBI lineage: Eukaryota > Metazoa > Arthropoda > Insecta > Lepidoptera > Crambidae > Scoparia > Scoparia ambigualis. The sequence goes on along the minus strand of OY992523.1, from coordinate 843,288 downwards.
CGAGTATCGAGTCCCACTAAAAGCCTCGATCTCGCTGAGTGGCGCATTGAGACTGGAGCCTTTGTCTACCGTTTTAGAACTATGCCGATAGTAATAGCCAGATCTTAGTGCTAGAAACAAAGATTTGAAAGCAACGGATGCAAAGGAGGCAGCTTTTTAAGATATTACAAAAGGAATGAAACACTTTTTTGCGGAACTCGCTTTCAGTATTTAAATTTTAAATTGTTATTTTATCTTGACATTCCGATGAGTTTACTAGTTGTAAGGTGTAATAAATACTAAAGCTGTCTCTTACTTAAAATTGAATGTATTTTCTACTAAAGATTAGGTTTGAAATTGAAAATTCATCTAAATCCTACTAATATTAAAAACGCGAAAGTTTGTAAGTATGCATGGATGTTTGTTACTCTTTCACGTAAAAACTACTGAATGGATTTGGATGAAATTCGGCATACAGATAGTTTATAACCTGGATTAACACATAGGATACTTTTTATCCCGATATTTCTACGGGAACGGGAACCACGCGAGTGAAACTGCGAGCGGCCGCTAGTATATAAATAAAAATGAATCGCCAAATAACTTGCTAAGCTCAAAACTCGAGAACGGCTGGCCAATTCGGCAATATTTTCATGTTTTCGTTAAGGCGTAAGGACGGTTCCTAAGGAGAGATATAAATCGTAAAAATTGCGAGGAAAATATTAAAAATAACACTTTTTTTTTCTAAAATCAAATGCCGCGAACCTCGTCATTGTTCACGCTTTAGAACGGTGGATGCATCTTTTTTTGTTGTGTTGTTGTAATGTCAATTCGCGAGCGGACCGCTATTGTTCTAATTTTTTTTAATTTCTCCAGAATTACTAGGTAACTAATTAGATCTAGTACAACTGTCAGTTCAGTCGAAAGACGTCTGCCGACCTTGGTGCTCCAAAACAAAATATACGTAAACCATGTCAACGTCAAAATTATTAAAAAGAAATAAATTCTTTCTTCCGGTGAGAATAAACATTAGTTCTTTGGAGGAAAAATAGTCGAGATCTCTAGCCTTTGATAGCGTTTGATATGACAGCGTCCGTCAGTACGTCATAAATATATGTGAGAGACGGATCCGCCGCTGTGATGCAAGAGAGTAAATTATTATCACAATCAAAAATAACCCGCCGCCGCCATCTTAGTTGAGTTCCGATCGCGTAGGGCTGTCGACAATGTATAGGTATATTTGTCTATCTGAATCATATTGTTTTCTAAGGTTAAAGCGAGATTGTTATTTTATATTTTGCCTTGATTTTCATCGCCATGCTTTCATTGCCGTGGTTTCCGTGGCCAAAATTTGTTATGGCAATAAAAAAAAAGACACGCCAATGAAAAAAAAATCATTACCATGCCTTGTGAAACAGATTAGTTTCATTGCCGTAACCAAGTGTTTCTTTTTCGTGACTTATGTTTTTATATTGCGGTGGACGCTTGTTTCATTGCCGTGCACGCATGTTTCATCGCCATGGCACCAAATTTTTAATCTTGTATATCTCGTTAGTTTTTAAGTTATCTGCCAAATATTAAGCAAGATTAATATTTGGCAGATATCCAAAAATTAATTTGAAATTCAAAGCTTTACTTCTGTGTACCAAACAGCTTCGGAAATGAAGTAAGGACTTATTTTGAAATGCAATAGATTTTAAATATTTTTTAATATTAAAGTTAAGTGTAGCAAATATATACCTGTCCAATTGTTGGACAAAGACCTCCATCATAGGTATAAAGTCTTCGCTCCAATGAATTAGTATCGATATCGGATTTTTATTTATAAAAAATAATAAAAAATACTAAGTGCCAACCCTAACCTTAATTCGACGCACTACATCCGCGGCGTCTGCGCATAAAACACGATCGATTTTATAGACCATTGATCTCAATCCCTCGCCAATGTCACTTGGCTCGCGCCCTAATCGCTTTGCAATAGAGTTCAATTTCTAACAACACCGCTCGTAGCAAACTACAAAAGTTATATTAGGCAATCGACCACGTGTCTTCTGTCTCGCTCGTTACGACGAAAAAGTGCTCGTAAATATGAGACAAATATACTTTTTTAGGTTTACGCTTAAACGTAGTTTGGAAGTGGCGTTTTTGTCTTGTTTTTTTTAAAGATTAAGTAGAACTGTCTACGTAGGTTTAATACGAAACTCGTAGATTATGCATTGTTTATTGTTTATAATGTAAATTCTGTTAAACGTTTAATTTAGCTGGAAACCGGAGCCATGTAAAGCATTTCGTTTTGTTCGTCATTTATCACTAATTGTCGAATAAAAACGTCTTTTCCATACGTTTTAATTGAGTTAGGTAATAATTATATAATGGTATAATCGGAACCACTTGTTACATTGAGCTTATAAAGCTTAATTGTTTTTTTCTTCGTGCGATCAGCACATTTAGCCAGTGTCAAGTTTTTAATAGTAATTATTATTTTCTTTACATTAAGTGGATGATAATGAGTGGTAATGAACGTTTAATGGTAAATGATTTTCCCCCAAACCCCTCGAGACTCAATAAAGCTGTGGGACTTTATTGAGGTCTTCAGACTTCTTGAGAGAATTTGAAAAGTGATGTTGCACTGTTTTGTTTTATTTGCTAACTCATGCACGTTCACGAATACATAACAGTAAATAATCCACCATTATTTCACATTAATATTAGACAAAACACAAATTATAGAAAATAATACAAAACTGCAGACATGACGCTTCACTTTCCCGCCAAGAAGTCTAGCTTAATGGTTTCCGAGTTATAATTCTGCGGTTTCCAACATGAACTTATTACATACAAACTCTGTACTCTCTGCGCCCTGCTCTATGCCGTAAAATGATCGATGCTGCTTTATGGCGTACAATTAGCCGCATCTCGGACAGTTTTTACGTGACTTTTTTTTCTTTTTTTAAATTGTTATCTGTGTTACCGTGTTCCATGATGTTTTACACGTGGAGGGGAGAGGGGACGTGGTATACTTAAAGTTGAGCCAAGAGCTTTGTAACTGGCTTGTGAGTTTGTTATGCTTCAATGTATGTTCTTACAACTTCTAACAACTCTGTTTCTGCGGTTGTCGCAATTTATATGTTTTATGTGTAATGTAAAGTGTCCTTCTATGATAGAGAGGGCATTTTACAATTTTTATTTTAAGCTGTAAGAGATAGGTAGAAGAGAAATGCCCTTAATGAGTTTCTTGCTGGCTCTTCTCAGTACAAGATCTCCCGCCCTAACTTACCAATTTTATTTCGCAAATTCATAACTTAACGAACCGATACGGACCGATGCGTTATATGGCGTAGCGCCATTTACAAATGCTTAAATATTGTAGCTTGTAGCCTACACCTACCTACCCAGGTACTGAAAAAAAGTAAGTAATCAATCTTGAATTTCTAATCGAAGTTAAGCGTGAGTAGTTCGCTTAGATTGTCTCCCTACACGAATAGTGGTAAGTATACATTACATACATTACGATCGGCCGAGTAATACAAACAATATCTACGGCGAGCGGACAACGGATTACCTGGTTCCTCGATTTATAAATGACCTACCTACTGAATTGCGCGATAATATTCAATTAAAAAATATTAAAGTGAAACTAAGGTCGCACTTCCTAAACTGTGTATTATAGTCATTAATGGTCTCATGTAGTGTTGTATGGAATGCTAGTGTTAAATAATGTTTATTCTTGTTTTGTTAAAAGTTATTGATTTGATTTTAGAATTTATAATTTAAGTAATTGTTTCAATATCTTTCTATTAGCTACATGTTAATTTTTTATGTTTTTTTTAAATTCTATCGACGTAGACTTTAACTAGGTTGAAAGCGCTCACTAAAAACCTCAGGTTTTCGAAGTGCTTTTATAATTTGTATCTTTTTTCTTTGCATATGTTTAAAATTGGTAAATAAATAAAAAAAAAACATATTTACAAATAACTGAATGTTGTAAGTGTCGGGGAAGTGCGCATGGACATCACTTAGAATCTGGTGGAATTATGGCCAAATGCTTACCCGTAGACGAACAAAAAAGGTGTTAAACTGACCCGTCTGGTCACAGTCCGCTACCAGCGCCCCTTAGCCAGTTTGTTTGATTAGGGTCGGCAGCTACCTAAAAACTGGAGCTCGTCAAATCTGTCCTAAGTTTTTACCTGAAACAATTAAAATGAATGTGTTAGCCAAAATATGTGTTGTTTTGCGGAATAATGTGGTTACATTTGCTATGAAAAAAACTGTCTAAAACTAATGAAATATGATAAAACTAAACTCCTCAACTAAGTTTTTAATTTCTTCTTTCTATTTTTAAATAAAATTCAACTGTCGAATGTATGTTCGGTTGCACCTACTTGGCTAATTATGTTTTGTTGTGTTACATATATTAGGCAAGTAACAGAAAGTTCACGAAAATCTTTTTTCTCTTTTATTAAATTCAAAATGAAGGTTTAAAATTCCAACTTTAACTTTAAGTCCTAATTGTCAAGACATCGTTTGTATGAAATATTTTTTCGCGGGCCTCTAATGGTCATGTAAGTATCTACTTATAATAATTAATTTTTAAGTCGATTAATTAAGAGTGACCGGCCTGCAACTAGTGCAAAGGCGAACTGATAAAAATCCGACAACAACCGAAACACGAAAAAAATCTAAGCACGTTATAAGTAAGTATATAAAAATGAAAAAGATTTCCCTTCATTTTCTCTTCGCCATTTTGCGATGTCCACCCGCGTAAAAGACGCTGGCTCCACAAACATGACCCAATTTGTAGATGGCTGTGTTTAGTAGGACCCTCTCTCCCAGGACATCTTGACAGGCAAAAAGGCGGCAAAAACAGCCGCTTCCGCCCGCGCCGGATGCGACGCTATAACTTCCCAACTATCTGCGCTATGTTCTAGACTTATTTGGGAATAGTTGCGATATTTATCGTCTATGGTAGTGTTGATAAAGTGCGCCGTTTAAATTGTTTATCACTTTTTGTGAGTTATGCTCAAGTTTGTTATCACGTTGCCTGTCGTGGGAATTTTTAATTTTTAATTTGAGAATTGACAAGCCTTCCGTGGCAAATAAATAAAAAGTCTCTGCAAACTTTAACTGTTATTTTGCACTTCTTGGCGGGAAAGTGAAGCGTCAAGTCTGCATCTTTTTTTATCTTCCTAGAGTTTGTTTATTTTTTATGCTTTGACGTAGACACCGCTAAGCCAATTTTGATGAATTTTGGTATAAAGATAGACGGAGAGAGATGGAGAGAGATCCGAGACGGTTATTTATGTGCTAGTCAAAAGTGTGCATATTTATTTTTACTGTACACACGGCATCAGATCAACTTACCCAAAACTGTCAAATTTCTACAATCAATATTGAACTATCACGAATGGTTCTGATCAATACTCATGTTAACCGGAAGTGGTTTGTTTTGTCTATTTCAAGTGAATAAATATGTCTCATTGATTTATGAATTGTATTAAAAAACTAGTAACAATCTGACAAACCTAAAAACTGAAAAATCACAGTTCGGTGCTTCTTGGTATGGGAAATAACGCAATGGACACCGAACTTATATGTAAGTAGTTATAAAATATATTTTTAAACCATTATAAACCGAAAATTTTTGTTTTTAAACGAAAAAAAATCTGTTTCAAACAGCCCGGTTGATTTCGTTTTAAGCCGGCTTTACATCCCTGACACACATAGACAAACAGATTTAATTGACAAAATCTACACTAACGCAAAAGCCAGTTACATATATATTTTTGGCGACATTTCCAAGAAGTTATATTGAACACTTTGGTGATGTCTTCCCAACTATCTATTAATGGTTCGCCATAAGTGCTACAAACTGAGACTGAGACATGTGGCCAGCGGCGGCCGTGTGGCCTAGATTCTAGATTCTAGACTACGGCTCGCCTGGAGAAAGCTAGCGTTGGACTGCGCACTCACTGACAGGGGACAGCGATTATTTCCGCCACACTAACACCTGTAGCGGATCAGTATTAAAAGAATAAACAAAAAATTTATAAAAAAAATATAACATAAAAATACTGCCAATCTCTTAATTTGACTGTAGTAAAATGCGAATATGCCACCTTTTTTTAGGACGAATAAAGTATTTTTTCATTTTGTTAGAACAAAAATAAAGTATACCTATAGCATAAAAAAGAGTATTCATTTATTTGTCCTTAAAAACGTATTTTTTGTTGCTCTTTGATAGTTTTATGTAAATAGAGTATTTTATCGTACTTTATTGGTGTCTTATAAAGTACGCCTACATAAAAAAGAGGACATTACTCTATTTTAGAGTGCGGATCGCAACCCTAATTATAGGACATGTCGCTTCCGCCGTCACTTAGGCCCTATCCTTCAAGAAAGCTTTCCAAGGGTTTCAAGAGCTTGTCAAACACAAAAGTAGGAGCATTAGGTCAGTAGCTAAACGAGCCATTTACACTCATACAAATAAACGTACGTAATACCTCGAAGGGTTAGCGCAGAAGCAGTCCTCTGCCCACATGTTCTCAGCGTGACAGGTGGAGAGCTCATCGCCGCTCTAAGCTGATGGATGTGTGTGCAGTATTTAGTCCATTAGTCGACTTTTATGACACCCAAGGAAAGAGCGGGGGGTGGTAGTATTCTTTCACCGCTACGCGATAATAATAATTGTTAATAAATAATCTAATTACATGTGACCAGCGTGACAGGCCGAGAGCCTCTGACCTACAGTGACATATTACAGTTCCATGACCCTAATTTGTGACGCTTTTGCAATTTGCTAACGCATTACATATCGGCAAAAGCGACCAAATTCTGAAAAGAAAGTCTCAGCCATTTCAACCCCAAACGAGCTCGAATTTCATTAAGACTGCGTCCCTTAGGTCAGGCGGCGACCTTTCCAATCGGAGACCTGCGGACCTGCAGCCTGATTAGCTGACGCGAGATATAGGGGCGAATTAATATCGCCATCTTGTGATTACACGGATTACTTCGCGGGACGTGTTGTGTGTGATTGGAAAGAGCCGAATGAGAGGAGAAAGTGATTTATTATAATTGTCATTACATATTATAAAGAAAAGTCGCCGTATTCCTGTCCGTGCTCCGTTTATTCTTCTTCTAAACGCAATGGACTTTTATTCCGGTTTTCACTAACCGTAACAGTGATAACGAGAACTAGTTATTAAAATAATGAATTACTTAAAGAGGGTGCCGCGCGATCACAAAACCTGACATAAGTCTCATAATGAACTTCAAAGCAAAATCAATCATATTTAAAATTGAAATTAGAACAATTCTGCTTTAAAGTTTCAGACCTAGTAATTTGATTAGAGCAATGTTTTTATTCTGCGAAATGTACAAAACCATCACGCGCTTGTGTTAGAAATCAAAATTTACTTTTTTAAGATGCGGGGGGGACCTGCGAAATATCAATACAAATATTTTCATGTGCATGTGAATATGAATTAATGTTTCATGCGTAAAATTAAGAAAGTTGTCGAAAAAAATGTTTTTAGAAGTCAATCGATTTATGTATGTTTTTATTGTTTAAAGAATTTGTTTCAAATTTAAACAAGACCACGACCTTGTGCAATGATCAGGCTAACTTACGTAAGTTATTTTAATGTATTTAACTAATTTAGCACATAGTACAAGTAACTTAAAAATACGTAAATTTTCAAAATTTCGTGTAGGATCCCCATAACTTAATTAAATTTGATTACGCTCACACCAACTATCTAGAAGACCAAGATGAGTATTATTTTGAAACTAAGATAACGGATAAATATACATAAACAAGAAATAACACCCAGAGCCGAAATCAATTTAGAAAAACAGTTTTTCTCTAAATTTACCCGACCGGGAATCGAACCTGGGACCTCATACATACATACATATAATCACGACTATTATCGCCGAAGGGGTAGTCAGAGACTAGGCTATGAGGTCCGCAAACGCACCCCAAAGCAGTCCTCTGCCATAGTCCGCATTTCACAAAATCATAACTGCACATATGCTCAGCGTGATAGGATGGTGAGCACATCGCCGCTTAATGCTGTTGGATGTACCAGTGTTCAGTCCGTTAGTCGCCTTTAGTGGCACCCAAGGAGAATTGATCCGTTTTGTAGTACTTAATCATTTTTTAATGAGCTGCCCACACAGCTACAGAATAGATAATTTAACATCGATTTCCGGTTACAGGTAACAATCATGATACAATTCAAACTACATAACGCAGTATACTCCATGTAAAATAACGCAACAATCGCTGATGCGTGAAGTAGTTAGCAGACTGACAGTACATTATCGACAACTTAAAACCAACTTTATCCAGTACAGACAAGAGTTTAAATTAGCTAGAATTATTGTGTTCGTTAACACGTTTTGTGTAAGTAGTTTCATATATTTTTTTAGGAAAGACGTTTAGTTTCTCGTGGCTCTGTTTGTAAACAGGTGTGGCTGGTATGTAGGTACGTGGGATTGGTTGGGAAATTCGCAATTTCTTTCAATGAGAGGCGATACCGAGGTGTAATGACTGAAGAGTCACGTAAATTCCACGAGATTCATTAATAACATTACGCCCCGATATGGTGTAGTGGTGCAAACCGGAGTAGGGTGGTTTTTCGGAAATGTGTTCTCCGTGTAATGGTACTTTTGAAATCGCTAAATTATAGTAAATTACACAAACATTTTGAAAGCTTATGCAAATTCAAATAACATATAAAAAATCGACGCGAAGCGGATCTATACATATGCTAAAAAAAATATAAAAAATTTGCGGGCCACGGAAATTACCCAGCAGATAAAATGTTTCTAAACACCATATCATATATATGCTATTTATCTCAAATAAAGGTTAGTTAGGGTAGTATTTTAGAACTACATGCATTAACCACTCACTCGTGGCACTTTTCTAACAAAAAAATTGGTGCAACTGTCAACGTCAAATTTGACAGAATCGAGCATAGACTATGCGATATTTTGATATCACGATACATAAGATGTACCACAGAACCGAAATAGTCAAACTTGTTCATACTAAAGTAGTCTGTAAGTCTATGAAAACACGGTACAAAGTCAAGTGTGTTTTTGTAGGTGCGGTCTCATGCGACCGCTTGGGGCCTGAGGGACGATATTTAGAAAAAATTTAAGCTTTATTTATAAACTTACAAAAGATATTCAAAGTAGGAAAATGGAGGTAATATTAATGTTAATAATTAACAAATTTCTTACATATTATTAATTGATCCCATCACATTAGTGGATAAACATAATTATAAAAACAACAAATGTTTGGTAAAAAGTAACAATATAAATAAAACAAGGTAATTTCCATGGGTTTTACGTATTTTCCATGGTGCTATTATACACGGAAATTACACCATGTAATTACTAAAAAACAAATACATACATATAATCACGACTATTATCCCCGAAGGGTTACTCAGAGACTAGGCAATGAGGACCGCAAAAGCAGTCCTCTCCAAATAGCAAATGTGCTCCGCGTGACAGGTGGTGAGCCCATCGCCGATCTATGCTGTTTATGTGCAGTCTTTAGTCCGTTAGTCGCCTTTTCATGACACCCAAGGGAAGAGAGGGTGATAGTATTCTTTCACCGCTTCGCCGGTTTTGTTAAATTAGTTTTAGCTAAGGAAACAGCAAAGCAATGTACTTGAACTTGAAAGGTACTGCGAGAGGTGTTGATGTTAGACAAACAGCCTTCAGGATTGTAATCACTGATGTGATCATCAACCCGTATTTGACAGGTGTGACGATTAGCCAATCAGTTGTAGCGATCAAACTACTACATTATTATAATTACTATTGTATACTAGTGGCGCGCTCGCGACTACGTCCGCGTGGGCCCCGTAGCTAGTGACAAATTTCCAAAGCTTTTCCTTCATTGACGACCTTCATGGTCGAGCGGTTAGCACGCCGGGTATGGCGTTCCGCCATCTCTGAGGTTCCTGGTTCAATTCCCGGTCGGGTCAATTTAGAGCGAAACTTTTTTCTAAATTGATATCGGGTCTGGGTGTTTCTTCTATGTTTCTGTATATTTATCCGTTATCTTACCATATCAACGAGTTTCAATAGAATACATTATCGTGGTCTAGATAATTTGTGTTAGCGTAAACAAATATAATTTAACTAGTGGCCGCTCGCGGTTTCACCCGCATGGTTCCCGTTGCCGTGGGAATATCGGGATAAAAAGTATCCTATGTGTTAATCCAGGTTATAAACTATCCGTATGCCGAAGTACATCCAAATCCATTGAGTAGTTTTTACGTGAAAGAGTAACAAACATCCATCCATACTTACAAACTTTCACGTTTATAATATTAGTAGGATTAGGAAACAATTGCGACGAATATGTATTCGGGCATCACTACAGAACAGTTGCACCTTGGTTTTTGGCAAATACTTTTTTTGTTGTGTTTGTAGTTGCCAGGACAACAACTTACAGGACAATTGAAAGAACATTTTTGGAAATTTGTCACAGGTAAGGGGGTGCTGACGCAGACGAAGTCGCTGGCTCAGCTTGTCAATAATAATAGGTAATAATAACATGTAATAGTATGTAGATATTAAACTTTCGCGATACGCGATTAAACCGTAGCGGTGAAAGAATACTATCACCCCCTCTCTTCCCTTGGGTGTCGTAAAAGGCGACCAGCGGACTAAAGACTGCACATAGGTACATCCAACAGCATAGAGCGGGGATGGGCTCACCACCTGTCACGCTGAGCACATGTGCAGTCGATATTTGGTGAAAAGTGGACTATGACAAAGGACTGCTTTTGCTGTCCTCATTGCCTAGTCTCTGACCACTGTGTCTCTGACTAACCCTTCGGGGATAATAGTCGTGATTATATGACATAAAGTGTTTCATTTTAATGTGTTGACATGCTCACCTCCACCATTCATTTATTTTAATTGTATGATAGTAATGTGTGCTTTACAGAACGGCAGATGCCCAAATTAGTTTGTCGTCACGCTGACTACACTGGAAAGTGAGATTTGGCCAGTTAACATGGCCGGTTAACGAGCTGCGAACATTTTACAACACCTAGGAATGTGTTGGATAGCTAAATAGTAAGTATTATTAATTTCACGTTGCATTCAATTAGTATTAGCGCCATTTCTGACGTAATTGTTTATTTGCTACCACACACACACTTTTTTTATTTCACTTCATCTCATCGTGAAGATAAGGCATAAGGTGGAAGCGCGCGACCCCGGAATCCTCAACCACTGAGGAACTGGCTATCTTATCTTGGAACGGAACTTTTGGAATACAACACTGATAATGAACATTATTGATAAGACGCCAGACTTTAGATAAGATGAACTTAACCAGCCGTACCACCAACTAAACCAAGTATACAATGATGGGATCGAACCCGGGACCTCTGAATGTAAGACCGGTGGCTTAGTCACGAGACCACTGAGGCGGTTACTGATTATCTCACTATTATATTTCTCTCTCAATATTAACTTTAAAAGCAGGGATAACTCTGTAAGTACGATCTCTGCCACTCTGCGTGATATTTTTAGACATAGATAACTTGCCAATCATGTTTTTTGTAAGATTACGCTTTGACTTAAATAGTTTTAAAACTCGGGTGGTGACGATCGCAAATGCTTATCGACGTAGCAATAGCCAGCCTCTGGGTGGATGACCGAAATTATATTCTCAACGCTTTTCTGTCGTCATTATCCCTTAAGCCCGCATTTACATTGCAATTGCAGATACATTGCGGACATTGTTGGGTTAAAGGTTTCGATGACATGGGTGAAAACCTCACTCCCTTTACTTATCTTTATCTTAAAAAAATACTTATTATCTTATTTTTATGAAGTAGATCTGTAAAATTACGCAGGTATTCAGATTTTCTACTGCCCTGAAATTCGATTCTATAAACTCTACATTCAAAACTAAATCCTGAATCCGCAGTGACTTATCAAATCAGTATTCCCTAAATGCGCTCTACACAAAGGTTTCTCTTGCTTGACGTGGGGGTCGAAGTGAGAGGCGAATTTACTATCGAGTATAATCAACATGCTTTGTAATTTGAGCAGTAGAAGAATAAATTAATTGCTAAGCTATAGAAAAGCTTAATTAATCGATTGCGTGCTTACAGCTTATAAGCCAAAGTACCAGGGCAGCATATTTCGCGGGCGGTGTGCGAAACTGCACCGTAGCCATGGCGACGGGCGCGGCGCGGCAATGAACCGCGCGCGGGCGTCGACCCCGCCCAGGGCCGACCGGTCCGCGGTGCTCTTGCGCTGTCGTGATCTCCTGGTAGATGCTTTGTCCTGTGGCTGAGGTGGTTTTTTTGTTGTTACGTTTCAATTTGTAAACGTTCATTTTGTTTAATACTAGCGGCCTGCCTGCGAATTTTTCCGCGTACCCAGTGACGCATTTCCAAAAATTTGCCAAATAAAACAGTGAACCATCGGTAAGGTTTAGGCGCATTAGGGCTAATTCTCATTACGGCAACCGACTCGCTAATGGACTACTTCTCATTATGGCCACTTCTCATTTTGGCTACTTCTGATTAGGGCTACTTCTCACTTGGGCTACTTCTCATTAGGGCTACTTCTCAAAATTTGGGAATGTTTATTGAAATAAGTACTGTCTTTGTGTATATAAACATGTTTATTCATTCATATGAGATCAATGACATTATTTTAAGAATAAATCAACATTAATTGAACCAATGTAATAGGTAAGTATACAATATTTTTTTGCAGGACCTCCGAATATCATCAAGCCATGTGTTAAGCTACTATTACGTGTCATTATCATCAATCATTATCATTAAATTATATTATTATTTATTACCTATAAAGTAAAGTCGCTGTTTTCCTGTGTTTTGCGCAATTGATTTTTACACGATCTTCACTCATAGTAAGAACGTTAACTGAGGATGGTTTTTGTTTATAATTCGTAGATATTTTGTACAGAATAGCTGAAGTGTGTGTAGTTACGGTTTTGACAAGTCATAGTATTGTTTTTATTGGTAACTGGGGGCTTGTTTTTAGTCAGCCTGGCTCCCTACCACACGTAGTCATACTACAAGTTTAGCCATTGCTGTTGTGTTCAGTCTTACAGGTGATACTAAAGTTCCTCAGTGTTTGAGGTTTCCAGGTAAGCCGCCAACAGTGTTAGTGTCACTTTAAAATAAAATTATGAAAGTGTATACCTATCTTTATAAATATAAATCCATTGCAATGCAACGAAGCTATGTTAGCTGATCACTTCAGAACGGACACTATCTGGCTCTCAGAGCAATAAATCTGGCTAATTCTTTTTTTTCATTTATTTTATCTATTAAATAATGGCTTCGTGCAATCAGCACATTTAGCCAATATCAAGTTTTTAATAGTAATTATTATTTTCTTTACAATAAGTGGATGATAATGAGTGATAATGAGCGTTTAATGGTAAATGTTTTTCCCCCAAACCCCTCGAGACTCAATAAAGCTGTGGGACTTTATTGAGGTCTCACACGGACTTCTTGAGAGAATTTGAAAAGTGATGTTGTACTGTTTTGTTTTATTTGCTAACACTCATGCACGTTCACGAACACTTAACAGTTAATAATCCACCATTATTTTACATTAATATTCGACAAAACACAAATTATAGAAAATAATACAAAACTGCAGACATGACGCTTCCCTTTCCCGCCAAGACGTCGGCTAATTCTTTTGTTGTTAAGTTTGTTACTGACAGAACAAGGTTTTGTATGTCTTTTATATTTTTGTAAATTCGTCATGCGAGGTACGGGGATTTTAAAGCGGACCGATAGTTACGAAAAAAATTTTTAAACTAAGTTTTTTTAATAGTTCATCTAAACATTTTGCTGTCATTTACCACAGACAAAAGTTGTCAATGGTTGTTTCCGGTCGTTTCCCCTGGCGCATGGACACAGACAATGCCGGTCGTCGAACCCGCGACACCGTTGAGCCAGCCGTGAACTCCTGCGCACAAAGGCCTCGGCCGCCACAGCCTGAGCAGTGTTGCTAAAGTATCGATTGAAAACTATTTAGGATATCGATACCTAGTACTTTCGATAATACCGTCACGTGTGTACTCTGTGAGCAATACTGTTGATAGCAGCGATGCTATCGACAGTATTGCAATCGATAAAAAAGTATCAATTTTGTTGATTCAAACTAGCAGGTTTTGCTACTATTCTATTGAATTAAATACTGTCGATTATCCATATTATCTATAGTATCGCTGTTAGATATGATTTCAGTTTATAGAACTTTATTCTCAAGAAGACATACATGTCACTTATTTGAGAACTTAACAATATGCAATCGTACATTATGAACTACACAGTAAACAATAGTTACATGTAAAAATATTAGGTTTCGAAGAAGTGGTGCGAGGGCGAGGGCTAGCTCAGCTTTGTAGCAGTTTACGGTCTTCCATACTTGTGTAATTTTGCTTCGAACCCACCCAAAGCGTCGACAGCCTTCACATCAGATGGAAGTTTGTTAGAGTTGTGCTCCCTCAGAAGTAATAGTCTTTTTTCCAAAATTAGTTCGCGTTTTGGGTAGTACTATTTGACTAGGTCTTCGGGTACTATGTTTACGAGTTTGGCTTATTGTAGTTTATACACTAATATGCATGTGCAGTAATTAAAAAGTCATATTATATACCTTACATTACATTGTAAATAATAAATTTATGTAAACCCCTATGAAATCACTCTAATTATATACTTCTATTGATTTGAATTGTTAATAATTAATTAATTTTATTTGTTTATTTTTGAATTATATTATAGTATACTAACGTAATTACTAGCATACTGTTACTAACCATATGGATCTATGTTATCTGAATAAATGAATTTGAATGAAATTGCTCCTAAAGAGCCATCGATACTATCGATACTATTGCCACGTGTGACAATACTATCTATCGATTGTCTATCGATACTGAACTATCGATAGGCAACACTACCTGCGACTTAATGTGTTTACGCCAAAACCTACATGAATGTTGAAGTATTTTAACTTGTTACTTTGCACTCACAACGACACAGAGCTGCGACCCATCTCTTCACTTACATACTGACTGCGGAATTCGTGGCTGACGACCACTTTTGGACGATATTCGCTTGTGCTCCATCCCGACTAGGGCTTGGAATACCGGTATTTTCAATTACCGGTACCGTTGACTTAAAAAAGGTACTAGTATCGATTTGATACCGGAATTCATATTTATATCATTTTATGAAAGAAGGAGGCAAACGAGCAAGCGGGTCAGCTGATGGAGAGCAATCACCGCCGCCCATGGACCAAAGCAAAACCAGAGGAGTCGCCGATGCGTTGCCGACCTTTAAAAAAGGAATAGGGTTAAGGAAGGAATAGAAATTGTGAGGGGGGGAGGGGCCTCCGGAACTCTCACTGGCCGGACGAAACACACACACATATTACAGGTTAACTCGTTTATTTATGAGGTACTATATACCGATACTCGTGGACGAATGAATCGGTATCCAGGAACCGAAATGGAAAATACCGATATTTACCGCTATCATACCTGTATTTTCGGTACCGGTTCCAAAACCCTGATTCCGACCGCGCGTACGTACAGTAGCTAGCGCGTAAGATAAAGATGTAGCCCCCGCTGGGAATCGAACCTGGGACCTCTGAGTCTAAACCCGCCGCTAGACCACAGAGGCGGTTAAAACCGGACCCCCCACCTATCAGGCTGAGCACATGTGCAGTTCTAATTTGGTGTGCAGTGTGAACAGTGGATTGCATTTACTGTCCTCATGCCCAGTCTCTAACTAATCCTACGGGGATGACAGTCTTACATGTATATAAGGTAACTGCTAGAAACCGCAAGAAACTTCAAGGGCTGGTCAGGTCATGTGTTTTAAACATGACCAAAATGACAAGAATCATTGCAGACTAACGTAGGTACTTATCGCCCAGCTGACGCGGAGGGGTCAACTGACGGGTGGGTCAATGGCCGGCCGCTGCCCGCGCGTTGTAAATAATCGTTATTTTTAAATGTTTTTCATGTTATTTTTCTTATGTTATTGCTTTAAAATAAATTAGATACTCAAAGTTTTAATTAAAATTCACAAAATGAATTATTATTATTTCATTAAAAATGAAAAAAGCGCGAATTTCTTTCTTGTCATTTTTGTTATGGTTACAGCATTTGAAGTTTCTTGCGGTTTCTATGTATGCATTATTTAATTTTTTTACATTTTATATTATATCATGCCTTAATCGCCTCTGTGGTCTACTGGTTAGACCAGGTGTCAGATCTAAGAGGTTCGGGTTTGTTTCCCCGCGGTTGGTACATGTTTGTACTCGGTTTGGTTGGTGGTGGAGCTTGTTGTAAGTCCGCCTGGCTGCTACAACCATACTGAATACGTCGTCTAACACCAATGTTAGTATCATTGTTGTGCTCCAACAGTTATAGACAAGATAGCCAGCTTTTCAATAGATAAGGAATCCGGCTTTTTGGTTGTTGGGTGTCGTTTCTTTTTATATCTATAAAAGTAACTAATAAATAATTTTTATTTGAATTTGAAAATGTCTGGCATTAAAAAGGTAATCCCAATAATACTATGCATAGTTTTCTTTCAAATATTACATCACTTTCGGTAACAAAAGTTAATAATAATATGTTTATATGTGGATTTGGAACGAAACGAACATTTATGTATGATATAATACCAAGATGGACGGCCAATTGAACAAGAGCAAGACGCAGAAGACACACGCCAGCGGGCAGGAACAATGGCGGCTGAAAAACGGCGGGAAAACGCCAGGGCTGCCAACGTGACGACAATTTTTATTTGGAGAGATATTCTGCCGTAAATTAGCTTAAAACCCCTTTGATCATTGGTCGTTTTTGTGTTAATAATACAAAGTTACACAGCGCAAAGATCTCTAGATTTTGGTCTAAGGAACATAGTTATATCAGTAAATATTTCTTCACACTACAATTGTTTTAAAAATCAGCTAATCCATGAGAGAGCAAAAGTTAATTTTTGCTTTTCAACTCTCAACTTATGGTTAAGTTCAGTTAGTTTTGATAAAATTAAGGTAGGTTTATAATGACATTAATTCTAACGTTTTTTAACGACAATCTCTTAACCAACTAGTTGTAAAAATTAACCCTTTTCTAGTTTATGTACGGTTGAATTGGCAATTTGACAGTTTAAAAATAAAATATGAAATATGTCGGAAATGGTAGTTTATGATTTAACGATAATTATCCAATAGTTTTTTTTACTAAGATAATTTGTAAATATTTTATTTTTACAAAATAAATTTGCGATTTTTTATCTGTGGATTACAAAACTCGAAACACGGGCGGCCATGATTGTGTTGGTGTGACGTCACATTTCACAAAATTATCAAAAACTATCTGTCAGGTTTCAAGATAAAGTTTCAATAGTGAAGTGTGACGTCACAGGGCAAAATGTCACGTGACCAACCGTTTTCGCACGAAATTTTAAATTAATGAAGAAAAACATGTTTTTGTTCTATAAAATAAAGCTTTTTCGAGAAAAAAAATTTTGTAAAAAAATATTTTAAAATACTTTGTCGAAAACTGTCATACTTGAGTTATCGAAAAAGTATTACTACTGCCAATTGCCATTACAGCTTATCCGGACTTTTATAATGTCAAAATATAAAGGTCAAATGCTTTCCAGTTGTAAGATAAATGAACAACAAAACATTAAAACTTTTTAGTGGCATCCTTAAGAGGAAGGTCGCGTGGTTCAATCAGTCAAGCTGACATAACATATTGTAGCAAATCGTTCATGTTCTTATGAGATGACTACACAATGGCTTCCACTCGACGCCTGTGAATTACCTAGTTTATAAACCCTCCTTAGCCGTGAGGTAGTACTACCAACCCGCCCCTTCCCTTGGGTGTCATAAAAAGCGACTAACGGACTAAATACTGCACATACATTCAATATCATACAGCGGGGCGGGGTTCATCACATGCAGTTGGCAGTCAGCCACCTACACACTAAAGCTATGTCGTGTAGCGGTGAAAGAATATTACCACCCCCTCTCTTTCCTTGGGTGTCGTAAAAGGCGACTAACGGACTAGAGACTGCACATACATTCAACATCATAAAGCGGTGATGGGCTCACTATATACCTGTCGCGCTGAGTACACATGCGTTTGCTATTTGGTGAAAAGTGGACTATGGTACACTCACGAGCAAAAATATGTAAACAATTGTAACCTAGAGGACTGCTTTTGCTGTCCTCATTGCCTAGTCTCTGACTAACCCTTCGGGGATAATGTCGTGATTATATGAATGTATGTGTCGCAGGCAGATTGTATAATTCGGCATTTTACAAACGGCGTCGTCTGTTTGCAAACGCTCGCTAGTTTGTAAAATGCTGAAGGCAAACTGTACAATGCCTCGTCATTTTGTATGTGGATTATTCCACGAAACTCAAATGACAATATGAACGATGTTTATAAAATGGCGTGTCAAATTCTAGTTGCTTGTTCCATTTTCTACCACTTGTAGCGCTGCTAATCATGTAATCCGATTATTGCTAATCAAAACAATAAAAATGGCGTGGTGCAATATCTCCGAAAGACAAAATTAAAACGGTGTTATATGCAAGAAACTTTCATTACAGAAAATCAAATAAAATCTCCTTATCCCGGCGGGATCATTGAAAATGATAGTGGACAACAGAAAAGCGTTTGAGGTTATCCGACACGTGAAGAATGTCAAATGTCAAAAACTGGCGTATGTCGGACTCTTGCGGAGTATTATTGGTAATACAAATTGAAATATTTGACATTCTTCACGTATCGGATAACCTCAAACGCTTTTGGTATGCAAAAAAATATTGCTGAAATAGATTATTTGATTGTAAAAAGAACGGTAATTATGTACAATATAGTACAATCGGAGTGACGGAAAGAGGATCTTAAAAAAACTACTAACTTCTGGCGCTTCGCCGGCCGCTACCGCGGCGCGCTTCGCTCGGTTTGCGCATAGATCACTTCTAACATAACCTAACCAAACCTTACGATTTTTTTGACTTTATACAGTATGTTATTTTTTCTGTGAATAAATACCGGATGATGACATAATTGTGACAGCTATTTCATTTGTTCTTAGACAATGGTTAACCTAATTTAAGATTATTGGCTACATGAATACGATCATCAATTATTGCCCTAGGCATTTTACAAAACAGCGAGCATTTGCAAACGGACAGCGCCGTTTACAAAATGCCGAATAATACAATTTGCCTGCGACATAACCCACACAGATCAAATATTGTACGCTCAAACGTGGGACGACATCCAATTTTTTCTTCATAGTTGATTGAAGAGGTTTTAGGTACCTGAAACAATACAAATAAAATTGTTAGTATTGAAATCTTATAAAACACAGAGATTTTTTAATAAAAACAATTAGAAGTTGAATTAACAGTTGACACATGATGACAGATGGTGAGCCCACCGCCGCTCTATGCTGTTGGATGTATGTACAGTCTTTATTCCGTTAGTCGCCTTTTACGACACCGGTTAACATTAGTAATATTGGTATAGGTGTATGTATCCAGTTGTGAATGGCATTAATCTATCAGCATAAAAATAAATGCTGTCCGTTGGTAAGCGCATCACTTGTGAACGGCTGGACTGTATTGGCAAATTTTTGTACCAGTTAGCTAATAACTTATTGTTGACATAACTCAGTCCACATCACTCTACTCTCATGTATGCCATTTGTCTGGGGCCCTCAGAGCTATCGCTTACGCGTAAATCAAATTCATCGAAGTCCTAATTAACTAATAAGCAATCGGTTTTGTATAATAATGTTAATATTATGTGAATACGGTTGGCAGGAAATAGGAGTCCTTTGAAGTGTGATATTAATTTGCAATGCTGCGTAATATTTAGCAATGGATATCATTCATCTAACTAAACTATATCGTATATCGAAATAGGTAGATAGTTTGATACACTTTTGCGACGTAGGTATATTATATTAGCATAGACCCAAAGAGGACTAGGTATTGCGGAAACCCTAGATTATAAAGTTTTTACAAAGGGGCCAAGGACTCTATCATTTATATCAAGACATCGCTACTTCCATCATTATGACCGAAGCATTGCTACAACAGGTTTGACAATTGTTTGTATATAAGTATCCAGTGTCAGAAGGAGTTTTACTGTGTTTTGAAAGAAACACACCAGTTAGTTAGTTAGTTATAAATTACCTATAAATTTTAGCCGTTTGTGTCGCTAGGGGAGAGACACTTGCCCGCTATTTTTTCTCGTACCAGGATACGTATGTTTACAGAATTCTATGACCACGGCTTATATTTCGATTCGACGCGATTCTGTTTCGGCGTGAAGTGGTACGGGGGGTAGTGATGCGCATTTGTCTGGCACAGACTATAAGCTCGTTAGATTAGTTGTTAAGTCTTAACTATAAGTTAGTTAACTGTTTTTTTTATTATTATTTGTATTGACGTCAATAAGTGCCTGTAAAGGTTTACATTGAACAAATAATTTGACTTTGACTTAGTGGTTTTCTAATGAATCTCTCTCAAGAATAAAAATTTAAATCCCAATAACACTAGATATTTGCTGAAAGAAATGTTATGTTTAGCAATGGATATCATTCATTTATACATATCATAGATTGGAATGGGTACATAGTTGACAAACGTAGATTAAAGAAAACATTTACTAAGGGCAAAGAAAATTTACACTACCGTGAAGGGTTGCTAAGAGTACTAACTCTGACTACAGAGACTACGCAATGAGGACCGCATAGTCCACGGAACACCAAATTACATGTGCTCAGCATTACAGGTGGTGAGCCCGTCGCCGCTCTATGTTGTTAGATGTGTGTGCAGTATTATCTATGGTGTAGTCTTTAGTCAGCTCGTCATTTTGTGGTTCGTTGGCCTACAAGCAAGCGTCTGTACCTACATTGCGCATTAAGGTGTGTTTAAGGTTTCTTTAAAAATAAAAATGTTGTGCAATCAGCAATTGTTAAAAATGACTAATGGAATGGCGTATTATGATTTCACGGTCACTCGCGTGAGATGTCAAGTTCATAATACACAGATCTGATGATTTGGGACTTAGTGTAGAAAGTAAATGTCGCGTTGGCCGTGTTGTGAAATAATGGTGGATTATTTCAACCGTACTGTAAAGCCACGTTGAATGATTAAAGTAATATAGTTATATTACTTTACGTATTTCTAAAATAAAGTGTTTATAGATTTTACTAAGTATATATTTATGTATTATATTTAAAATATTTAAAAGTATACACTTCCACTTTTATTAATGCACCTACCATGTTATATCTGCACCACCCTATGGTTAACTGGTAGAGAGAATGCCTCAGGCAATAAGTCCGCCATGTAAATCCTGTGCGGGTAATCACTTGGCCTTCAACGCACCTAAAGCATATGCCTCAGTGGTTGTCTGGAAGAGATCGCTTTAAGCGATAAGACCGCCGTTGCCCACATTAGTTTAAAAATGCTTATTTTTATGTACTGTATTTTTGTGTGCGCAATAAAAGGTTTTATCTATCTATCTGATGCTAAATGCTGATAAGGCCGAAGGTGGAAGCGCGCTTCACCCGCGATCCTCAACCACTGAGCAACTGGCTATCTTACCTCTAAACTGTCGGAAAACAACATTGCTATTGACTCGAAATAGATCAAAAGCTAAATTGGGAATCACACATCGATACTATAAGCAAGAAAATTAGTAAGTCCGCATACGCTCTGCATACATTATCGCCTATAATATACACGGATGCACTCTTACTGCCTACTACGGCATAGTGGAATCACACTTACGATACGCTATATATTATATTTTGGGGTAACTCGACCGGAAAAGAAACAGCATTCAAGGCACAAAAAAGGTGCATTAGAGCGAATGTTTAGACTTAAAACTACTGATAGCTGCGTTCCATACTTTAAACAATATAAAATATTAACGTTGCCAAGTCATACTAGAAGTAGCTGTCTTTGTAATGTCTAACCCAAGTCGTTTTGAACGCCTAGCCGACGTAGTCCCACGGAATAGGCGAGACAATAGTCTACTATGTCGACCTCAAGCTAAGACGGCACTATGAGCAAAAGTGTCTAATGCATGGCTCAAGATATTTATAATAAAATACCCAAGTGCTGGAAGGAACTGCCTCTATTGAAATTTAAGCATAAACTTCGAATTTTATTAGCAGGTAGAGCATATTATAGTGTAAGTGAATTCCTGAATGAAAAATATCTTATTAATATAATAAATTAGAATTAATAATAATTTAATTATGTTTAACATATTTTTGCATGCCTAGTGGTAAAATATGGCTGAATCAATTTAATTTTTCTGTACCACCAATCATGTAGGTACCCATATTTGCAAATAAAAATATCTTTATCTTTATTATTTTAGTGGTAGCACCAGACTTTAGATAAGGTGATGGTAGCAGCAAGGCGGACTTAACAAGTTCTACCATCACCAATCCTATTAATATTATAAACGCGTAAGTTTGTAAGTATGATTAGATGTTTGTTACTCTTTCACGTAAAAACTACTCAATGAATTTGGATGAAATTCGGCATACAGATAGTTTATAACCTGGATTAACACATAGGATACTATTTATCCCGATATTCCCACGGGAACGGGACCACGCGCGTGAAACCGCGAGCGGCCGCTAGTATCTAATAATTGAACCTCCGTTTATCGGTTTTATAGCTATACTAGTATTTTCCTGCAACTTCGTACACGTGTCGTGAGTTAGGTACATTGTTACTCCATAGAAACCTTTTAGCGCGATAAAAAGGACAAACTTTTCTGTGCCGCTCACAACACATATAAAATTAATTGTCACGTATGCTCGCGCATAGCTTCAGAACAGCTGCAACTATTTGGCTGATTTTTTTTTGTGTTTGTAATTGTCAAGTTTGAAAGGAAACTTTTAGAATTCGTCACGGGGTACGGGGTCCACGCGAATGAAGTCGCGGGCTGGTTGCTAGTTTATAATAAGATAAGCCGTGAGCAGTCTTTGTGCGCAAGTATGTCTGCGTGGTTTGACTTACTCATCAATATTTGGGTCACGGGCTCCAGTGTCAAGTTTCTGCTCACAGCGAACAGTCCAGACTTAGTACTGACGACACAACACTGATGCGTAGCTAGAATATAGTGTTCAAGGTTTGCCATTGTAAAAAAACATTAACCGGAAAAAAACTCAACAAAACACGAGATGTTTTGTTTTTGCTTTTTTTTTATTTCACACCAATTATTCAGCCCCAAACTAGGCATAACCCGAACTATGGTGACTGAATAAAGGATAAACATAAATGCTCACTCACCACACAAACATTTGCCCCTACCGGGATTCGAACGCGGGACCGTGTGTTGCGCAGTCAGGGTCGCTGACCCTTCAACCACCTGGCCGTCAAACTATTTAATAACATAGACTCACTGTAATTGTTATCCGCAAAGGGTTACTCAGAGACTATAATATAGGCAATTAGAAACGCCAGAGCAGTGCACACTGCAGTCAGTCCACGTTTCATCAAGTTAGTTAGTTGTGCCAGTTAGTTATTAGTTAGTTAGTACGACTATTATCCCCTAAGGGTTAGTCAGGGACTATACAATGAGGACAGCAAAAGCAATCCTCTACCATAGTCCACTTTTCACCAAATAGCGACTGCACATGTGCTCAGCGTGACATGTGGTGAGCCTAAGTTCTCCTGAGTTTCTTGCCAGCTTCTTCTCCGTCGAGGGCTCTCCCAAAATCCGAACTGGTGGTAGATTAGTCAGGTAGGTAGAGTAGATTAGTTAAATCTTAAAACTACAAGTTAGCTGTTTTTTGATTAGTTTGATGTCATTAAGTGCCTGCAAAGGTTTATATTGAATAAATAATTTAACTTGACTTGACCTGACAATGCTGTTGGATGTATGTACTTTAGTCCATTAGTCGCTTTTTACAACACCGGTGGGTGGTAGTATTCTTTCACCGCTACGCGACGCGGTTTTACACCACTCATACATAATACTAATATCCAATCTAATAAAAAGGGTAAAGTTTTAAAGTAAGAGACATTCTCTGACTACTAATCCGATAATAAAAATCATACACCATTTTTTTTATTAATTAGCCAAATTTTCCTTCGTAAATGTGGCTACGCATGGTTTCTTATTATATAAATTGTAGGATGTAACTTTGAAGACGACGACCTCATAAAATCTTATAAAACGTTCCGTTATAACAATTTCATCAAACTATAATTAAAAGGTTTATTCTAAACGGCGAAAAATTAAGTCAAGCCGACATAATCTAATGTAAACATGATTGAGATGTCGGTCGACTGGCGGCGGCTGCTTTTATCTCCAAGGCTGCCCAATTTACGACCGTCGCCGTTCAAACGCTTTGATCTCTGCGCAGTATTTAGCCAAATTATTGGTCGAGTTGTCATAACTCCTATTAAAATACAATATTGTTATTGCAAAACTTTAAATTGAGGAGCATGTATGAAGAATGCGTAATGTTTTGATATTTTTTGTGTTATTAACGCTTCAAATATACTAAAGATTGATAAACGATGGCGAATGTTGAGAAAACTAGACTAGCTACCTCAGCTGTTGTGCGCTTGTGCGTACATGGCTGTTATTTGCAAAGAAGACACCATTTTCAGAATAATTAAATTAACACAAAGATTTAAAATACCTTACATTGAATTACTTACCTACAAGTAAATTACTATCTGAATAGCCAACTACATTACCGATACGGAAAGTTTACCATAAATTAGGTCCATGAATAATAATTAATAAGTCCCGACGACCGAAGGCTTTATCGGAGCCCTATTCAACAGTTGGCAGCGATGATTCCGCCAAAATGGCCGCCCTGTCAAGGGTGCCAACTGACAAAAGAGTTTGTTTATTTTTTATGTTTTCTTTTACGCGAACACTTCTCGTGCACATGATTAGAAGACCTGCATTGATTGCAAAAAAATCCGATAAAACCCAGGAATTATGCAGTAATCTTTTATTTTCAAAAAAAATAGATAATCATGTCGAATACAATATCTATTGAAACTAAAACTGCTCTACTGCTGCTGAAGGCGTAGTACAAGTTTTATTACTTACGAAAACGAAAACTTGAATGCCAATGAATCAAAGCTTAGTTGCAATTCCACCATACAAACAAAACTGGCACTGGAAATCTGGGCCAACATCTTGGAAAAGCAAAAAAAAGCTTGTGTACCTATTCTATACAGACCTCCTTGTACACACAACAAGAAGGTCTGTAAAAGCCTTGTTCGTTGGTTGGCTGTGCTAGTAATATTGTCGAACTACGAGTACCTTGCTTCGCTAGTATGGTTATCCGCTATCAACATTTTACAAGTCATTTGCACCAAGCAAACTAGCGAAACATTGTATCGCATTTGTAAAAATTTTACGTCTAGTGCGAACAAGGCTCTAAGGGCAAAAGTGCCAGCCCTACCCGCGAGGGCCGGGGCTTTGCATTTTTAATCCCGCGGCCGTGACCCTCTTACCCCTCCACACCCGCCACTCCATACCTATATTGTTGTGATAACTTTGAAGGGTACCGACTCTGCCACATGCTCTCCCGTTTTTGGACAAGTTTCGCCGCCTACGCGGATCATTATGGAAAAAAGGATCTTGAATTGTTCGGAGTTGGCGAAAAAGTTTTGCTAAGTTTCAAGACAATGTGACAGTCTTTATCATTGGTGTGACATCTTCCTAATGAAGTTTGGACATAGAATACATAATAACTAAAGCATAAAAGGAGTCCAAATTATACTCGTATAGTTGGTGTATTTTTTAAATGGGCCATAACCATTAAAAAGAAAGAGACAAAATAAGTCTGACGTTTATATGTAATAAGTCAAAACGTCAAATGTCCAGCGAAAAAAAAACCAGTCACCTTAAAATACCGAATTTAAAAGCGACCTATACATTATGTAACTCGAATGGTGACCAAACGGAGTTGCCACTCAAATGTCATAGCACTCCTTCTATGCTTTAGTTATTATACTGAGAGTTTGGAGGTCAATTGACAACAACTCTACCCTATACAAATACATTTCGCAGGCATCAATTGTAGCGATGGCTTGATTTATATTATGGAGGCCTTTTTGCCCAGCAAGGGACATTATGTAGGCTTTACTTTACCTTTTTAAAGCCTAAACCAAAGACAACAAAGATTGACTAATCTTTGTTTTTTAAACGTGTGAGAATTTCCAAGGAGTTTCTCATTCATCCGTTACGTGTTGACCGCATCCTTATAGCAATGCTCTAGACCGCATCTCATTGAAGGCAGTCAATAAAAATAAAAATAAAACTCTCAACGCGTCTTTCCACTCGCATAAAAAACAACACTGACATCGCAAAATAGACTCTATCGCAAAAGACTTACGATATCACCGGGTTTTTTTCAGTAGAAACACAATATTCTAAGGAACAAAGTTATCCTACACCTTTGCCAAAGGAAAATGGCATTTATTACAAGTCTAGATAGTTTTTCTCTACACGCATGTATACGAACTGTACAAATAGACTTCAGTTTACGTTACATGCGATAAACAAACTCCTATGAATGGTGTTTACGTTAAGACATAGATTAAACGATTCAAACGTAGATTGAGAACAGACCATAGAGCGCAGATTATAAAATATTTATAGATTACAATTACGTACTTGTTGTCTGTGGTAGCACTCAGGTGACAGCTGTTATTGATGTACCTCTAAGGTACTAAATCAACATTTTGTTTTTATAGCGCTATTATACCGTAGATTTACTAATATTACTTTTATGATATACCTACCTCTAGATCCTTCTAACATTCGTACATTTTCCAAGTACATCTGCACAGTTTAATGTTGAAATCGTTTTATTTCATCGTCCTTAAGTAATTAAAATAAATTCAGTAGATGTTTTGCCAAACAACATCTTAGGTCATATTTTATTGTTACTCAAACCACATTTCATTTCAGAGACCTAATAAATATGAAAACGTGCATTTGCAACATGAATGAAGGCAATAATCTAAAATCTATGTCTTAGCAGTTTATGCTACAATATAATGGAGCACTATGAATGTCATCATTACGCTCTCAATATCTGTTCTGGGGGAGAACTTGTACTGAGAAGAACCGGTAAGAAACTCAGCAAGCAGGCACGACATGACAGACTTAAACATGTATCACAAAATCTACATACACATCCATAATTATAATCAGGACTATTATCCCCGAAGGGTTAGTCAGAGACTAGGCAATGAGGACAGCAAAAGCAGTCCTCTGCCTCTGCCTCTATGCTGTTGGATATAATCACAAAATCTAACCTAATGAAACAATTGAGATTCAATTATTTATTTAATTTCAAAGACGTCATAAACTTTTTTTTTGACTCTAATCATTTTTTCATGAAGCCTAATTTAGATGTGAAGTACTAGTGTGGTGGCTTTTTAACCGTTAAGTGTTCGTGTGTAAGTGTGAACGTGCATGACTGTTGACAAAAGTGAAACAAAATAGCGCAACAGCACTTTTTAAATTCTTCCAAGCTGTCACTTGAGTTGAGGTCCCGATCTTTATCGGGACTTTTCCCACATTCTCAATGAATCTCAAGGGGTTTTGGTGAATCAATTTCATTACTTTTCATAACTTTGAACAGGATTTAGGGTGATTGTGTGGATACGATGTCGCGGATGGCGGGTCTCTCGTTAAAAATGTTTGATATTGTCTCACATCACAGTGCACTCAAATTGTAAGTTTTGACAAATCACGTGTACATAGTAAAAACTGGAGCGTGTTTCCCACCAAATTCACTCTATGTCGACAACGCATTGCCGGACGCATAAAACAGTGTAGTAACGGTATTTTTCTGTTTTTATGTTTAGTAGGTTGGTAGATAGTAGACATAACTTTTACGCCGTAAATTGAACATTTAAAAATAGCACAGCTACGACAAGAACACGGCATAAAATCATTAGAATTATAATTAACTGTTATGTTACGTTTTTGCCGGGAGCATGTTGATTTGTGTCGGTGTGAATTAATTTTACTATGAGGTTAACCCGCGTTTTTGATTCTAATTCGATTTCTCCATTCGATCACGTTAACTAAAACGATATTGAAGCGCCGGTTGACAAACGAAGCGAACACTGACATTCCCGACTTTTATCCCCGAAGGATTAATAAGAGACTAGGCAATGAGGACTGCAAAAGCAGTCCTCTACCATAGTCCACGGCACACCAAGTCACCAAATGATATTTGTGTCACGGAGCGGTGGAACGGAAGAATGACACGATGAGGATGAGTTGGATGAAGCTAAAAGCACGATGAGTTCAGAAGTATAATAAGTTATTAAAAAGGTTAGTTATGAAGCACAATTTAAGCGTTAGTACACTATTCACTGGGACTAGGTAAAGGTTTAAAATACTATTATTATTATCAGGACGTATGGAACTGTCTAGTTAAAATAATACACTATTCACTAGTAACAATGTTTTCGTAAGGATAACAATAAATAAGGAGCTCTTTCTAGCTCCTTCGATCTGAACTGCCATTTTCATGAAAACAGAGGCTAGACAGAGAATGTATATAATAATTGAATTTTAAATTTAAAACTACTATATAAAAAGGAATGTTATTCGGAAAAGAGGTCAGAAAACCAACAAGGCTTTAGCTGCCTTGTTACAACTGTAAGCGTGATAGGTGGTGAACCCATCGTTTAATTTAACATACAAATAAAATGTGTATTTATCAGTTAATTAGGCGAGAGTGAATTGCGTGATAAGAGAGATATATGAAATGAATATATACCTAATGATTAAAATTGTGAAACGTAATGACAAAATGTTTGGTAATGTAGAGAGGATGGATGAAAGCAGAGTCTGGAGTACAACAAGGTAGGTATTTTGGGTTTGACAATATTGTAATTAATTAATTCTTCTGACTGGGCATGGTCCCTCAAATGTATTTGTACACCTTAGATACGATCGAAGTGTAGTGATACATAGTAACAAACTTGTCATCTATTATTGTAATACCTATATTTCACAAATGAAGATGTTACTATTACTATTGAAAAATAATTAAGGAAACGATTCATGAGTCGAGCGAGAGTGAATGAATCCAACCAGATATGAGACGATCCTAAAAGGTCAGGTCAGAGTACCCTTAAATGACGAGCACGTATGAAGGATGTTATGAGAGTAAATAGGAGTAAATAAAGAAAAAGAGACTGTCAGGATTGTAGTAAATGAAAGGCTGAGGTCTCTGCCTACTCCTTTGGGATGCGGGCGCGATGTATGTAAAGTTGGAAGTGAAGTGAAGTAATAGCCTTTGTACTTTCCCATTCCTACTGCAGGGCATCCATCATTGAAATCAATCAAATCTGGAAGTGATTGGGCTATTGGCTAGCGGCCGATATGTATAATTAATCTATCTGCTCTTTCTCCTACTCAAGTTAGAAAGACACAATTTGTATGGAGCTTTAGTTTTTCTAACTCTTGTATTTCGATGATATGATCGAAGCTCTAGTAGGCAAAATAAAAATCATTTCAAATACGTTAAATGATCACGCTTGCCAAATGCGGTTTGGTGATGATGTGACGTGTGTATGATGAATTCTTTCCGTTAACGTTATCCAAATTTTATTTACCACATAATACATGCAGTAAAATTGTAACAGATGTCTAAGAAAAGATAAACTATAGACATTGAAGAAAAACTGATATGGGGGCCTTTTATTAGAGCATTAACCGCCTTTGTGGTCTAGTGGCTAAGCCACCGGTTTCAGACCCAGAGGTCCCGGGTTTGATTCCCAGCGGGGGGTACATCTTTGTGTACTTGGTTTGGTTGGTGGTAGGGCTGTTGAGTCCGCCTGGTTAGCTACCACCATCTTATCTAAGTCGGTCGCCATAACAACGATGTTTATAGCATAGTTGTGTTCCGAGTTTCCGACAGTTAGAGATAAGATAGCCAGTTCCTCAGTGGTTGAGGAATCTGGGTTCGCGCGCTTCCACCTTCGGCCTTACCGTCACTTACCATCAGGTGAGATGAAGGCAAATCGCTTACCCGTTGTAGAATAAAAAGTAAAAAAAAACAACAAAAGGAAAAACAACAATTTTCTGATTTTTGTCTGTCTGTATATTTGTTACGGCATCACGCAAAAACTACTGAACAGATTTCGATGGGATTTTCAGTGATTGCTAGCATTTGGTCTAACTTAATGTCTAAGCTATGTTTCAATTCAACCCGCTCGGTAGAACCACCGAATCAGTTATGGAAACAGTGTATAAAAGCAAAATCAATAACCACGGGACCAAACCCTATAAACTGTCACAGCACCTGGGTGGAATTTTGCGATTACATATAAAACTAGATGAACAATCTACGATCCAAATGAGACAAAATTAGTTGCCAAAAACGTCAAATGTCTAGCGATAGAAATAACCGGTCACCATTTATGATACCGAATTCAAAAGAGACCTACATGCAATGTTAGGTTCGGCGCAACGTAAATAATAAGACTGACTGCGATCTTAATCCTCTTTAATATGAGTAATTGTTATATAAATAGCGGTAGGAGATGTGTGCGTGTCTGCTATACTGTACACACACTACACCTCCCCCGTAAATATTAAAAAAAATATAAACATAAGTACATATTTTTTTATAATATGATTTTTTAAAGTAAGTAAGATTAAAATATTTAAAATTAAAAATTCTAAAACATTAAAATTTAAATTTCAGCGTGTTGTTGACGACTTTCACATTTAGGGTATGTAAACACACTTTCAAATGTCACAATTAGGTACTCCAATTCTCTTATCCTTATTTTACCTCATATAAAACAGTCATAATATAGTAACATATTTGTCTCTCATAGAACATTTTGAGTCTTAATAAAATACAAGTACAACTTACATTCCTAATCCTTAGTCAATGTACAGTCACATTCATAATAGTGTGGATGGCCAGTCCACAATACTTGTCACAAAAAAAGTAAGTAGTTAACTACTAACATAATTCTCATTATATCTTTAAATTCTTTTCATATTTATAGACGTCTCATTTTTATTATTTATAGTCGACCTATTTTTCTATACTTATTTATAATGGTACTTTTATTTATATTTATTTGTGTACTACACACATTTATTTATTTATAATTCTGTCGACTTTATTATTTAAATAGGGACTTTATTTTAAGGTCTACTCAGACGCTGCGTACTCGCGCACCTTCGTCGTGAGCTGCCTCCAACTATTCTCACGGAGGAAGCTCGTTCCTGCCATGATCGAATGAAGGATCAGTTCTTCTATTTAGTACCATTTTCTCTTATATTATTTTATTTATTTTATTGTTTTGCCTTTTCCTTCATTTCGAACCATGCCTACTCAAAACAAACAAAACAATCCAAACTTTTACTAAACAGAAAGTCAGTACTTAGTTGATCAGACCAGCATGAAATTCCGAATAACTAAATTTTATTCCTACTTTTAACATACCTAAAAAATCAAAACCAAACTAAAAAAACCTATTCCTATCAGTCCTATCACACAATAATTTATACTCATTCCTTAAAACCATAAACTGTACAATTCACAGCACCTTCCTAATTCCATATTTCGTTACGTTCATAATACTCGTATTATCATTTATTCATAGTCATATCCAGTGAGTAGTCTTAAGTCTGAGCTTTATCATTACTCTCAGCTGTATCTAATAAAACAACAAAAATAAAATCTCAATAGAGTCTAAAAAAAACTTATGTAGGTAAGATAATAGGTATCTATGCATGTTCCCGAAGTAAACAAATTAATTTATCCCAATGTTACAATACTAAGATTTCTAAAGCGAATTGACAAGACTAAAGTGTGTCATAATTCCTATTAATTTCATTCAATACTTTAAAACATACATGTCAAATGCACTCCTTATTTGCGGCAGTCATGCGCCTGCGCATTACTTTACGCTGACACAATGAAAACTGAAACGAACTTGTGGAATGTTCGGTAGTCTACGTGCGAGCTAAATTTAGAATCAGTTATGAAATATTTTGTTTTACTTACATCAATCTTATGTTTTTAAATTTAAAATAAACCAATGTTACAAAACTTTTACAAATAAATAACCACAAAAGAAAATCATTGAACATATTTTCTAACAGCAATTTTAAATTAAGAAAACCACTTATTAACATGTTAGTTAATGTCCTTAGTTAATCAATTACAAAACACCTGATAAAATTACATTAGGAATACACTAAAATACACAACAAAACATTAAAAAATACCATTAAGTAGCTACAATAAAAAAATAGTTTCTCAATGTTTTCTACAATTTCTAAAATAATAAATTAATTTAAAAATTTTCACTCGTCGTCAACAACCGTTTAGCTAAATTATCTTTAATCTTAATGACATTTACTTTTACACATCGTACAGTGTAGCAATTACGTAACTAGGTACATTAAATAAGTAATAAAATAAAATCTAAAATAACCTCTTCAAAATGCTCATTACAACAATAATTATCTATTCAATCACAAAATTAAATAACAAAGCTTCTAAACAAAACCGTGTTTACTCTTCATAATTCACATTTAATTTAAAATAATAGAAACTTTACTCAATTGAAGCAATAATGATCAATTCTAACACAAAATTAATTACCAAAACACTTTTTTTATCTTTACATAATTTACATTTTATTACCAAACAGCACTTTAAACCAAAAACTAATTGAATTTATTACAATAATTTTATACAAAATTTCAAACAAAGAAAACAATTTTACCATTTTGATGAATTTAAAGTTACGTGATACGATCCATTTCAGAAAATAACACGTTTCAATTTGGCTGGAACATCTGCTGGCTGCGCCACTTCCGACTCCTACATCTCCCGGCACTCAGCTTTTTACCATCGCCACCATCACATCAGCAACCAACTTGCACTTGCAGCAACCATCAGTAAAATTGTATTTTTGCCAAAGTTTTGTTATTTTCTCCATCATTGGGTACTAAATCTTCTTCGCCAACAACTTCGAAGAATAACGACACCACACAACAAACACGAATTTTCTTTACATTTTTGAAGAGTTTTATTTTATTAATCGCTTTTATATTATTATAAAGCCACAATTCTATATGAAGTCATTGTTTGCTAGTCCACAATTCACACGCTCACTTATTGTTTTTTTTTATCTGATTTATAGAATAGTCAAATTTTCACTTCACATATTATTATAATGTAGTCTATTCCTAACCATCTGCCCAGCGCCGCCGATGGGCAGCACTGGCAGGGTCGCCATGCAATGTTAGGTTCGGCGCAACGTAAATAATAAGACTGACTGCGATCTTAATCCTCTTTAATATGAGTAATTGTTATATAAATAGCGGTAGGAGATGTGTGCGTGTCTGCTATACTGTACACACACTACATACACAAATGTAATTCGAATGGTGACCAAACGGAGTGCACACTCAAATGTCACAGCACTCCTATGCTTTAGTTATTATTCAATGGGGATTGTGTATCTACTTTTTATATTAAGTGATCGAATTTTAAAAACCGTCAGTAATTTTCCAACGAAACTTCTTTAGTTTTAAACAAAGCTTGCCAGTAGCCAGTGGCTGCGGGTGTATCGAGGCACCACAGAGCATCCACTATCCAGGTCGCTATGTTTTTTCTCTTTTTGTTTCGCCATTGTGCGAGCCACAGTTGTGCGCCGCTGGCTGAACGACTTTTTTATCTGCGCCTACTTTTGGAGATAGTAATTGTTTTAAAAGGAAAAAGAGCCGATTGAATTTAAGTAGTGCAGCGGCGGTCCCGTTGTCGTGAGGTAAGCCATGTTGAATTATCTATGCGTGCAGCGTAGTCTTTATTAAACTTATTTTGTAGAGTTTAGAGAGTAACATTAGCTGACAAATTTGTTTGCGCTCCCATGGCTTTTACAGACGATAGCAGTTATTATCAGAAAGAAATCTAATGAAGGACGAGCCCTCTAGGCCTATATGTGGAGATTTCTAATGGCATTGGTTACTTCTATTGAATAGTTGATATTTCACTGTAAATCTTCCATCAAGCAAATCTACTTAGTTAAAAGATCAATTGCCATGAATGTTTGTTGATGTATTCAGAACAGTACTTCAGAACGGCCGGACCTATTTTTCTAATTCTTTTTTGTTGTGTTTCTAATTGTCTGGACAGGTCAATAGGAGATATTTTTTTTAATTCGTCACGTGTTACTGGCTGTTCACGCGGACGAAGTCGCAGTCGAGTACTTATTGGGAGAGACCTTGTACTGAGAAGAGCCTAAAACAAACTCAGCAAGGACAGTATGTAAGTGAACTAGCAACGCGCGCTGTGATCCATTTGAATATTCCGCGATGAAACACATCTGTCAACCCGAATCGCGCCGGCCTTATGCCTATGTCAATTACAATCAGCAACCTTAATTGTGTGTGATGCGAATATATTTGTGGTACACTTAACAGAACTTCAGGCTATACAGAACTGTCGAAACGCTCCAATCAATTTTCAGCTTTAACTGTTAGGAAGTTGGGTTCAAATTCGTTTGCAGGGTTTCGACTTTAGTTTTGTGTTAGTATGGTGTGATGTTGTCAGTACTATCCCCAAGTGTCGTAACTTTTCGTGTATTTGGTGGTTTCGTTGTTAAAATGTATGTATTAACTTGTAACTTTACCTAGCAATGATAGTCAACGTTAAAAGGCAAAAAGTGTTAATGCAAAGTTTATTGAAAGTCTTTTTTGTATCGTCAAAATTTTTTATTTTACCTACTACCTATTCAGGACGTCTTTTAGCTGTAAAGAAGAATGAGTGCAAGAAACTTCATAGCTTTGTACGAGCATGTATAGATGTAATAGCAAGCCCACTTATTTTGAGATTATCGTAGTCTAAAATTACACACTAGTTTCTTATTAAAAATACAGATTTACGTCGGCAGATTTTTTGGAGTTGTACCTATTGTTAGTTCAATGCTAAGCCTTGATCGAGATCACGCCGCTTCACTAACCGGCTTTGTGATTAAACAGCGGCGTGTGACTCAGTCGCCATCCACGTAACACCACATAACTATGATGATCGAGAGCGCTGCGCCGACCTTGACTTACGAACTCATACGATGAACCCGCGCACACATCATTACCGTTTAACAGCGCACAAACGTGCCGCCATCTCGCTCTAATTACCTACAAACGCTGTGTGTAAGAGAAAGACGGAGGCGGCGTACCTCAGGGCAGCAATCTAGGGCATTCACATCTTACGCTACACTTTTTGTGTGTCACTCTTTAAACTTTTTAGTTGTTTGTTGTTCGGAAGGGTTGCCGCTCTGCTCGGAGTTGGTGCCTCTTTGTCCCGGCTTTGTTGTTTATTTTATTTTGTTACATTAATTTGGAATTACTTCGGACGCAGCGGGGATACTTCGCGATATTAAAATGAGCTATCATTCTTCCATTTTATCTCAATTACTTTAAGATTATTTCTCACTTTGGTGTTGTCATGGTTAGAATACATTTAGGCAGAGCTTGCACACGCAAAAATCATAAAATTAGAATTATGTTCAGAAACTTTAAACTTGTTTTTGTGAGTTGCGTTATGAGTTTAATTGCTTTTTGTGCTGGAATAAATTAAAACAGAGGGGTGGCTCAGTCGCAAACCGAGGGAACACCCCTGATGGTTGCTTAAGTGGACAAAGTCGATATTTTTACTCTAACGACCACTGTGCATGTGCATTGCAGTCCTATTAATTTTATATTATTTCCATGCACTGTAGCTACTGTGGCCCGAGATATTTAGTTGTTTTCAATTGTGAGAGTATAGCACTTGAAAAAGGAAATTCGTTGGTTTATTTCTTTTATACATTAAGTATATAAGATAAAGGAGATTAAATAAGATATATAAATATATTTATCTCACCTGACAAATCAACATAGGGGCCATAACCCGCTGCTCTGGCCCAATGAGGGTTGGTGCTAAATCCATTTGATTATGTGACCTTGTCCAGTTTATTTTGAGACAAACGTAAAAAAGTTGCAAGAGAATCAGTAGGCATACATCCTCCCGGTGTTGTCAGCGCAAAAAATAAAAGAACATTTAAACTATAAAACGGATAGGTCCGTGTACAGACACCAGTAGGTCAACTACCACAAAATGTCTTTCTTTAATTTTTGAACTTTATCGTTTGGGTATTAATATCAATACAGAGGACATCATTTTGAACCTTTACCTTGAAGCTTTATAGTACTTATAATAATAAATATCGCTTATTAGCCACTAAAATACAGTAACATTGTAGGTTATACAATAAAGAGCCGACATAAAACATAGAGACAAAAGGGCTATATCTCAGAAGCAATAACAATAATCTCTTACACAGGTAAAAAGGATTTCTTTGAATAAGACAAAGCACTTTCTCAGGATATTTCGTAATTTCGATAAAATATTTTCTAGGACCAAAAATATATTGTTGTTATGAAAAAACTGCTTATCTTTTTCTGATACAACTTTGCTCTCGAAGTTTTTGTTTTATTAAGAGAAATATTTTTGTTTCAAGATTCATGTATAATTTGATTGATATACTAAACTTTACTTGAATGAAGAACTTTAAATGCACTTGAATCAATAAAAAACATCTTTGGTTAAGATGTAAGTATTCTCAATTAATGATTCAAGTCTTTTATCTTGAAATAAGAATTGTGTAGTACAGTAAGAAGAAAAAATATTTTCTGTCTAAGAAAATATGGCTTTCTGAAATGTAAAAAGGTTTCATTCAGTTCCAGAATATTTTAATTATTGTTTATTAAATATTTTCTTAAGTCAAAATATGCATTATTAATGTTTAGAAGTATTTTACGTTGGTCCAAAATAACATTTTATTTATGTTTGTGTCATAAATTTCTAGTTTTTAAAGACGTACAACATTACTATGAAATATTTTTTCTCATTTTGTGTTTTGTTTTGTTGGATTTAGAGAATTTAATTTATTATTATACAAGAATATCGGAGTCTTGTATCAACACGAATTAACTTTGTTTTAACCAAAATACTTTGTTTTGAGATTTAAGATTTTTTTCGCAATCTGTTTATTTTTTTTCACTTTTGTTCGAGGTGTTCTGTACTTACAAGTAGTCAAATTGAACACAGAGCTTTGTTTTAACATAATATGTTATTGGAGTTAAAGTATAATCTGTCAAAAGGAAACGTGGATTCTGTTGTCGTTACGCTTACTTTGTGGGGAGGGAATACGTGACTATGTAATAAATTTTATTTTGGGTAAGTATTCGCTCATCTATCTAGTGCCCCGTTACGCCGCACCGGCGCCGAGGATTAATTATTGTATTTTATTTATTAATTTACTGTACACAGTATTGGCAGTAAATTAAATTCAATATTCTAATCGATTTTATTTATTTAGGTTAATACTGGCTGAATAACTAAACATTTTTTTTTCTTTCAGTCGAATAATTTATGAAAAATACAATGTGATTGCAGCAAAAATAATAACATTGTTCCCAAAGGAGACTACAGGCAAATACTTTTCAAAGCCAATAAGAAAAAATAATTTTGTAAATGGACGATGCACAAGGAAAATTAGAAGAGACAATGCGACTGCGAAAATTAATCACCAGCAATTAGATGAAAAACGACTCAGGAATTGCAAAGTAATTTAGAATGTTTTTATTTTTTTATATTTTAATACTATGGTCTATTTAACCATCCTATGGCCTATGTCCAGTACAGTACTATCTAAGGTTGTCGATGAAGTCTATGTTGCACTAAAAGTTAACAAAGTTCTTTTTTTTAAGATATTATACAATTTCGAGACAAACTGTGGCTGAACTCCAATTCGGAACCATGGACCATGTGCAACAAAAATAAAAGGCCGCATATAGCCTTAGAAGGGAAGGGGAACGTAAAGTCTTCATGAGTTTCTACATAATGTCGAAGACAGGATTGGAAAATTTTGTCAAATTCACGGAATGACGTATTGGTAAGAAACCTTAAATTAGATATGTTAAATGCTGCCTGTTTTTAAAGTTATCTTTTAGAGTATCAATTATAATTTCTGCTGAAGTTAATTTTGATTCCTATGTTTAATTGAATTCTTATTGTTTATTTTAATCCCAAATATTAGATTGTGATTCCAAAGAGTTGAATACCTACTTGTGAACTAAATTTTTATTGTAATATGCATTATCAATTATAATATGAACATAGGACATTATATTAAAATAAAGATATTATACGTTTAGGTTAGGGAGTTGATGTTTGTCCATTTTCGTTTTATAATAATAAAAAAACTAAATAATACATATGATGTAAATCTTATTATAAATAAATTAACATTATGTGTAATTAAGAATTGGTCTATTTCTATGAAAATATATTACTTACATATTACTTGAAAATTTGCTTTTTATTACATAAAGTATATACATCTCGTGTTACTCTTATAGTCACCTTTCCACGGAATGTGGGTTTTCTTCATGCGCTGTGAGGACGTAACAGAATTAATACTTTGAGACAAGGATTTAAAAAATATATATTATTACGATTATGTTATTAAAGTTCGATTTTACTGTCTTAGGTAAAGCGTTGGGTTTATTTAATTCATTTCATGTCATTTCTTTGAAATAAGTACTTATTATTTGGGTGTAACAGGAATGTGCATTATTTTAGGAGGTGAATGTACTCATCTATACGAACTACTTTTACTAACTTAAACATTTCTTGTTTCGTACTTACACTTTTTTTTGATTTTTATATATTTTGGCAGAGCTCAGTGACCAAATTGTACGAAAGTGATGTTCATCATAGGTAAATGTGTACATTCACTCCAAAAAGTGATGCACATTCCTGTTAGTTACACCCGTATAATAAGTACTTATTTCAAAGAAATGACATGACTTGAATTAAATAAACCCAACGCTTTACCTAAGACAGTAAAATCTTACTTTAATAACATAATCATAATAATTTAAAAAATCCTTGTCTCAAAGAAAATATATAACTTGAATTAAGTAAACTCCATGCTGTAACTAAGACAGTAAAATCTTATTTTAATTTTATAGTCTTGTTAATTTTAAGTAAAAAAATCTTGGTTTAAGACATAACCATCTAAGCATAATGAAATTTACAACAACTTATTAAGAAATTCCGTTTCAGTGTAAATAAATATTATCTTAGTTTTAGATTCTTAATTATTGAGTCAAGAGAAAATAAATATAAATCCAATAAATAATCTCTTCGTTTAACATTGCGCATTCTCAACCTTAGTCAATAAATGCAAGTAACAATGTAATATTTTCTTGAAACAAGAATAATATATTTTATTTTAAGTAATTTGTGTCTTTAAGGTAATAACAAATACATTCATTTGAAGAATTTATTTTATTGGCTCTCGATATAACTGTAATTCTTGAGTGAATCAATTTTTTATTGCTTTAAAAAATATTGTCTGGTTACAAATAAACAATTTTAAGATATTTTTTTGCTGCTAACAAGTAAATATTCTCTAGCGTGTATAGGGAGGAAACCGTTTTCTTGGAGTTAATAAATTTGCTTTGATGCAAAGCAATTGTTCTTATTCAAAGAAAACTGTTTTTTCTGTGTAAGCATCTACGCCATGTAATTTCATTTAATTTAATGCTTGGGTATCGTAAGTCTTAAGGAACAAATTTTTTAATGCAATCTTGTTTAAATAATTAAAATATTTTTTTTTTTATAAAAGTAAGAACAGATTTCCCTATCTCTTATTGTTTTTGACTTTTCCCTACTCGCCCATTTGAATTGATCAAGCTGTATAAAGAATTTTTTCAGAGTAAGTGTAGCAAAGGTTGGAAATGAAAGCTGTATGGTCTCTGTATAACTCTCAGGGAAGCGGGCGTCATGTATGTATGATACAAGATACTTGTACAAGATGGTGGTAGTTATAATATGTATCTAAGTTAAAAAGTCACCGTTTTCCTCTGTCTGTAGCACCGCACTATTCTCCTAAACCACGCAATGGATTTTAATGCGGGTTTCACTTAAAGATAGAGCGTTAACTAAGGATGTTTTTTATTTTTATTTTGTAGATATATTTTTTTAAATGGCTGAACTATGACGGTCTTTCTAAGTTAGCGCGGACAAAGGCGAGGGCGGGCCGCTAGTTCAATTTAAACCATTGCAGGTAAGTACTTATTGACGTCAAAAAAAAAATAAAAAAATTAATTAACAGTAGTTAAATCTTATCAACTAACTAAACTGGCTACCTAACTAATTTACCACCAGTTCAGATTTTAGGAGAGCCTTTGCCTGAGAAGTGTGAGAAAAAGCTGGCAAGAAACTCAGGAGGCCTTACTTTTTTTCTCCCTCTAAGTAACAAAAGTTAAATGGGTATATAATAGCTATGTATCCACAAATACTATTATTTTATTAACCCCAAGGGTTAGCCATGCAGATACTAGGCAATGAGAGAGGTAGGTAGAGCTCGTTTCATCAAATCACCACTACACATTGTGCGTGATAGGACTTGTGATGTCAGTTTGTCTAGATTCTCTGTCTCTTTGGAGATACTTCAATTACACATTGTCTGTTTGATTCGATGTCAGTTTTTTCTAGATTCTCTTTCTCTATGGAGGTACCTACTAAGATATTTAGTACCACACTCGTTCGGGGCTCCTCTAGCCCGGCCGTAGTTACTGATACGGCTGAATTGTCGGTAGCGACGCCCCTGGATTGGAATGAGAAGATATGGCTTGTATTGACGGGTTATTAATGAGCCTATTCATGTCGCGTAACGGTAAAAGAATACTACCACCACCTCTCTTTCCTTGGGTGTCGTAAAACGCGACTAACAGACTACAGACTTTAAAAACATCCAACAGCATAGAGCGGCGATGGGCTCACTACATGTCACACTGAGCACATGTGCAGTCGCTATTTGGTGAAAAGTGGACTATGGTAGAGGACTGCTTTTGCTGTCCTCATTTGCCTAGTCTCTGACTAACCCTTCGAGGATAATAGTCGTGATTGTTGACGGGTTAATAACGAGCGGCCACCACAACCTATCTAGCTGAACTGAAAACATAACCAAGTATAATTATAATGCGTCTGCGTTTATTTACAATGAGCGTGTTGCAAGATGATATGCTGAAGAAGTATTCGCCGCCATAATATTTACGTTTGAAAGGCGGGACAATGGGCTAGCGCCGATACTGCTCATGAGTGAGTGCTAACAAAGGCACGGCTATTCCGCTGCACTGACGAGTTTATTCAATGGTAGGCGCTTGCATCATGGCTGCTGTTGTTATAGAAAATAATGTACAAGACATAACATTACCAACAATAACTTATAAATAATCACGACTGTAATGCACGAAGTCCACGAAGGTTTAGTCAGGGACTAGGCAATGAGGATCGCAAAACAGTACGTCCTCTGCCATAGTCTACTTTTCACCATAAGGTTGTCTTTGTACGAAATTTTGGCTGACATGAAAATCGATGACATGCAATCTGGATGACATTTTATTAGTTAATTGTACTTAGCTTTTTTCTTGACATTCATTTAATATGTACCTATTCCATAGTTTGACAATTAGTTTTATTACAATATATTCTTGTTATTTTTTATGTCAACAATTTTATCTTTTTCTTTATAAGTTAATGCCATATATTGACATTCGTTTTCGTAGACAGTGATGATTTAATTTAATTCAGCCTAATATTGTATTTATAATTATTTTGACAAATATGTACCTGTAATTATAATTTGAATGTAATTTATTGAAATTCTTTCATGCATTCGAATCTGACAGTCTTCTTGACATAGTTAAATTTTTTAGCATTTGTTTTTTGGCATGTTTAAAAATCTAGTTTTAACTTGTAAGCGATTTGGATAACTCTGTAAGCTCACAAGACTTTCTGAAATAAATAAATAGCAATTGCACATGTGCTCAGCGAGACAGGTGGTAAGCCCACCGCCGCTCTATGCTTTTGAATGTATGTGCAGCCTTTAGTCTGTTAGTCGCCTTTTACGACACCCAAGGGAAGAGAAAGGATGGTAGTATTCTTTTATTTTTTGTTGAGAAAGGCTTTTCCGAATTGAGAATTTCCTCCTTTTTTTTGAAGTCGGTTAAAAAACAAAATAGTAAAAGGTTTTGGTCAGACCATACCCAAAACTAGGGTTTTGCCTTATACAATGAGTAGAGGATGAGTAAGGAATTAAAAATTAAAA
Source organism: Scoparia ambigualis (assembly GCA_963921215.1). NCBI lineage: Eukaryota > Metazoa > Arthropoda > Insecta > Lepidoptera > Crambidae > Scoparia > Scoparia ambigualis. The sequence continues at coordinate 800,991 of OY992523.1, read as the reverse complement.
TATTGCTGTGAATAGAATAGAATAGACTTCATTGCGATTTCTATGTTCAATTTGCGGTTGTTGATGCCGTACATTTTGGTAACATGCAACAGTGTAACCATAGCGGGCATGCAATTTTAAATAGTTACAAAAAAAATTAAATAACTACTTACTAACTAACTAGGTTAAATACAATTTTCCAAAGAACATAAAAGCTTTTCCTAAATGCATAGTATGCATCCAGAGTGTAAAATACTTTATTTAACAACCACAATTACAAACAAAATTTAAATTTCGGCATCTCAAGAGCTTTAATGTCTAATGGAAGGTGATTGAACACTTTAATGTTAGTATTGTAGGCACTCTTATAGCATGTGATTATTCATTGGGGGCTGAGCAGGAATTGAAATGGGATGAGTAAGGCAAACTTTATTAGTGTGATGAGTTCGTGTAGGCTGAAAACGGAACAACCCCGTTATAAGCCGTATTTGGGATTACAACCCGTATTTGGAATCAGTGATGACTGGTGGTTAAGTCAATAATCATCCATGGTGGAGATGACTGACAATGCTCTCTCAGAGGTACTTAGTTGGTTTACTGCTAACAATTTACAGCTAAACGCTAAAAAAACGAAATGTATTAAATTTACACTACCAAATGTCAAGACCGAACAAACCGATGTTAGAATGAATGGTGATAAATTAGATTTGGTAGATTCGACAGTTTTCCTAGGGATAACCCTGGACTCAAAACTTCAATGGAATCCGCATATATCGAATTTGGCCGGCAAACTCAGTTCAGCAGCTTACGCCATTAGAAAAATTAGACAATTAACAGATGTTGAAACTGCTAGGACTGTTTACTTTAGTTATTTTCAAAGTGTCATGTCGTATGGCGTCCTTTTGTGGGGAACAGCGGCTGATATTAAAACTATATTTATTTTACAGAAACGAGCAATAAGAACCATTTATAGACTGGGATCACAAACTTCTCTGAGAAATATTTTTAAGGAAGTTGGTGTTCTTACTGTTGCATCGCAATATATTTATAATTGTATAGTTTTTGTGCGGTGCAATATTAACTCTTTTTCTAAACACGGTGATGTACACAATTTCAATACTAGAAGTAAGTCAAAACTAGTAATGCCACTGTTTAGGTTACAAAAGGTTCTTGGCTCTTTCTTGGGGCAATGTATACACTATTATAATAAAATACCAAGTACTGTACAAGATTTACCTTTAGATAAGTTTAAGAATCATGTAAAATCTTGTTTACATAAGAAAGGTTATTATACAGTCAAAGAATATTTAGAAGACAAAACAGCCTGGTTATAATAATATTTTCACATTTTATTTTCTTAGCAATATTTTTTTTTTTGATAATTAATTTTACGCTGGTATGATAGCCTTTAACAGCAGTGTCTTACAGACAAAGGTACCCACTCAAAATTTATGTTGCGTTTAAAGTTGTCTTATTGTTCTCTTGCTTTCGTTGGAGTTGCTCGAGTGTGTCATGCTCTCTTAAAGTGTCTCTGCGGTGGTGGCATGTGCGTCGGGTCGTTACGTTCCCTAAAACATGGTTGAGCGAAGCGATGGCTGATTCACATGTCATACTCGTGAACGGGTGCCGCCTGTGGAGGCTGGTCTGCTCTTGCAATCTTTTTTTTTTTATTGGTAGTATTTAATAGTTTTTCTTTTTATTTCAAAGATACTGTAAGACGTTGTTCGTTTTATTTAAAATCGAGCAATACCTGTTTTTTGTAATCGTATCAAATGTTTTTTTTTTGTTGTAATGGAAAATGTCCTTCTATGACAGGGAGGGCATGTTCCAACTTGTATTGACGCTCATAATTTGTTTAATTGTATGTTGTATGATTTGGTAACGACATATTGTTTTGTAAATGTCGTTACTTCTATATTATTATAAACCTGTGGAGTTTCTTGCGCCCGTTCTTCTCCACAGTTAAAAGACTTCCTGAATGGGCGGGGTGGGTGGGCGGGTGCCCGTCCATCCTTTAACTTTTGACGATTCAAAATGCTTATTCTAAGTTTACTGAATAAAGAGATATTGATTTGATTTGATTTGATTTGACTTGGTTTAGATGATGCAGGCCTTTGCCAGTGGGACAGTACCTATATAGGCGAAACTTTTATTCTATTATATGTTATGACCAAACTCGTTAAAGAATGTTTGTAAACACAGATGGCGCTGCCTGCTTCGATTTCATACAAAGGAGACCCGGCGTTTTATGCTTAAGTTGTTGTAAGTACTTTTTTATATCTGTATTTCATTATCTATCTGGCAATATCTGTCAACAAATGACAGTTGTACCTCAGAACAATACTTTAGTTACGCCTTTAGCAAACACGAAACTTAGCGAACACGAAAATGCGGAAAATAAGCGAAATTCTAGCGGTCGTTTTCACACCTACTCGAATATCGCTTGTATAAATTTGTTATTTTGAACTCATTCGAATGCAATAATAATAGTTCGTTTGAGCCAGACTGGTTTCTTTCCAAATCTGAAGAAGAAGAACTATTACTTCTTGTAACAACATTAAGAAAAAGACAAAGTATATGGGTTTTTGAAATTAATCAAAAAAGAAAGAAGTAATTTTTCGCCATGCTACTTCTTTTTTATAAGATTTCCTACAATCTATACGCCCTATGAGATATATTTCTGGATAATCTCGAATTTCAATTATAATTTTCTCAGTTTCTGCTTCCGCCATCTTGTTTCGCAGCGATATTCTGTCCAAAAAGACAAACCACGTCGTTTCTCTCCAAGTGGCGAAACTAAAGTGGCGGTACACCGGCGTCCGTGTGAAACATGTATCGCGAGTATCAGCGATACTATACAAACTGAGACGCAAATATAGGTAGTCACAGACGATAGAGCGCGACGCAACGCGTACGCGATACAATTTGATGTGTGTAGACAGATTTACCGCAATTTCGCTACCGCGGTTCGCGGCGTCGGTGTGCTAAAGGCGTTAGTGTTCTGAGCTCAGAACAAGATGAGGTTCTTCTGAGAGTTGTACAGCCGCTAGCTGTCAAATCAAACATGACTTATGGTTTATGCAGCCATGTTAGACGTTTTTAAAGTAACATGTCTGGCTTTTGAAGACTCAGTGTTTTCATATTAAAAAATATTAATAACTTAATAACTCTTATCCGCGATTTGATAAAAATAAGACAATACTTGGTTTAGGTAGCAAATAATATTAGCTTTACATTATGACCAAATTCAATTGTATCCAAAATAAGCATTTTTTCTATGGAAAGTGCCGGTTCTCCTTTCAGTTACCTCGTTCGAATAAAACAGAACTAGCACGGCACAGATTCACTAGAAACATTGATTGGCATCACATTCGCATAGGACCGCCTTGGGTTGATTGATTGAATAGGGTTGTCTTTACGTTTTGATTGATTCCAAAGAATATGTACATTAATTGCTAATCTAAGATAAACATCATGTAATAAACCATAACCGTAAATCCTACTAATATTATAAACGCAAAAGTTTGTAAGTATGGATGGATGTTTGTTACTCTTTCACGTAAAAAATACTGAATGGATTTGGATGAAATTCGGCATACAGATAGTTTATAACCTGGATTAACATATAGGATACTTTTTATCCCGATATTCCCACGGGAACGGGAACCACGCGGGTGAAACCGCGAGCGGCCGCTAGTCTCAAGAAAAATGGAAATTGCCTCGACCGATTCAATTATATTTAATTTGTTTCGTTCTCCTAAAATCATGAGATGGTTTATAAAAAAAAATTAGGAGAGCACCGAAAATTTTGTAATTATGACTAACAACGCTGATACCAACTACTCCAGCGAATAATAATAGGCAAAGTTGTGAGGAGTTTGAAGAAGGAAGAAATCGTATCCAAAAAACATTCGCGAATGGACAATCATAGCCAGCCAGATTTCCCCCCCCCCCCCCCCCCCCTTCACAAGTGGCAAACACTTACTATTTTCGGTATTTTTTTTAACTCTGTATTTTTACTAGCAATTGACACAATACACAGCAGCGTACTTTTTTTTTTTTTCTTATGATAAGCCCGGAAAATGACCCCACTCCACCTGATGTTAAGTGGAAATGAAGTCCAGGCGCGAGGACAACTGGTGCAGCGTAAGAGACGTAGCATCAGTCACCCTCACTCTGCCGGCCCACAAAGTGCCTCTTCACGCCTCGTTTGAAGGACCCTATGTCATAGGTAGGAGGGAATACGTGTGCTGGTAGACTATTCCATCTTTTGGAAGTGCGACAAAGAAACGAGTCACCAAATTTCTTTGTGCGTGATGGAATGTTAGAGACTGTAAATTGGTGACTCCGGAGAGCAGCACGCGTACTCCTATGGAGGAAGGGAGAAGGGGGGATGAGGTCAAAGAGTTCTTCAGAGCACTCGCCATGGTATAAACGGTAAAAGACGCTGAGTGACGCAATATCTCTACGCAATTGCAAAGGCTCGAGAGTTTTGGTGACCTCCGCATTGCCGATAATGTGCACAGCGCGGCGCTGCAATCTGTCCAAGGCATCGAGAAGGTACTTTGCGGAGCCGTCCCAAAGGTGAGAGCAATACTCCACGCAAGACCGCACCTGTGTCTTGTATAATAGACACAACTGATCAGGCGTGAAGAATCGCCGCACCTTGTTCAGGACACCGAGTTTAAGTGAGGCATTTTTAATCACGCTTTCGATGTAATCCTTTTGGTTCAGATCGCAGCGGATATTCATACCGAGCATGTTAATACTGCTCTGCAGGCTTAGAGATGTACCCTGAAGAGAGGGAAGGGGAAGGAATGGCGACTTTTTCGCTGTGAACGCGCACACCTGTGTTTTCTTGGCATTGAACTCCACCAGATTATCGGAGCCCCATTTAGAAATGAGGTCCAACACCCGATCGAGCTCAATGACAAGATTTGCTCGCTTCATTTCGGTGTCTACCCGCCCAGCCGTTGGGTGACCGTTATATCCCCCATGCACTGTGCTATCATCTGCATAGCAATGAATGTTTCCAAGTGGAAGCATGTCATTGATATGCAGAAGGAACAGCGTGGGGGATAGAACGGAGCCTTGAGGAACACCAGCGTTCACTGACATGAACCGCGAAGCGCATCCATCCGAAAGGACACGGATTCTACGCTCATGCAGGAAGCTAGCAATCCAGGTACAGAACTGAGCGGGCAAACCGTATGCCGGGAGCTTGGAGAGAAGAGCTTTGTGCCAGACCCGATCAAAAGCCTTGGCTATGTCAAGGCTAACTGCCAGTGACTCGCCTCGCTTGTCAATAGCCTCACCCCAGAGATGTGTGACGTACGCTAGAAGATCACCCGTTGACCGTTTTGGCCGAAACCCATATTGACAATCGAGAATTAGAGAGTGATCTTCTAGGTATCGAATAAGCTGTTTGTTCAATATTCGTTCTAGGATCTTACACAACACTGAAGTTACGGCTATAGGGCGGTAATTAGTCGGATCTGACCGATCTCCTTTTTTAGGGATTGGTTGCACATTAGCTTCTCTCCAAGATTCCGGCACACAACCCGAAGAGAGCGAGAGACGGTACAGACGCGTTAACACAGGGGACAACTCTGCTGCACACATTTTCAGGACTATTGCTGGGATGCCATCAGGACCGTTAGCTTTCTAGACATCGATTGACTGCAGCTCCGCACGGACATCACACTGCCTGATTTTAATATCAGACATTGTGTGGCCACAGTGAGGAATTGAGGGTGGCTGTGCATTACAGTCATCGATCCGGGAGTTAGCCGCAAAGAGTTTGGCCAGGAGATCGACCTTTTCCTGCAGCTTGTGAGCTAAAGTTCCGTCAGGACATCTCAGTGGTGGCAGCGAGGGTTGGCAGAAGTTGGATTGCACGGCTTTGGCCAGACGCCAGTTGCTACGGCTGCCCGTAGGATGCGTCAGGAGTTCTTGGCCTACTCGTGCAACGCGCTGGGCATCCGCTCTAATGTAGGCCCTCTTACACGACTTGGTGGCATTATTATAGGCTGCTTTTAGCGAGCGAGTTTCGGGATCCCCATGAGCTTTACCTCTGATCCAAGCGCGGTATGCCGTCTGTTTGCTCTCAACAGCGCTAGCACACTCGCGATTGAACCAGCGGTTGCGTCTGCCTTTGCTGATGACATAGGAGTGTGGAATATAGTATTCCATTCCTAATACTATCTCATCAGCAACGGCAGTGGCGCTAGCGGTCGAGTCCTTCCCACTAAAGCAGCGCTGCCTCCAAGGGACGGATGCAAAATACTCCCGCATACCGTTCCAGTCTGCCGACGCGTAGTGCCAAATCTGGCGTTTCGAAACCGCTGTTGGCGGGCGCGATGCCAAGGGCACTGTGCTGGATATCAAGCAGTGATCCGGGGAACCTAAAGGAGCTCGAATCTCCACCCGGTATCCAGCTGGGCGACTCGTCAGCAGAAGGTCGAGTAAGGAGGGCGCATGGCCAACTATGTCTGGGATCCTGGTGGGCTGGTTCACCAGTTGCGTCAGGTCATGCGTGAGAGCGAATGCGTGGGCAGTTCTACCAGCATGGTCTGTTTTGGAGGAACCTAACCACAACTCATGGTGGGCGTTGAAGTCCCCCAAAAACACCAGTTCCGCCGATGGAAACCGCTCCTGCGCATCATCTGCTACCCGACTAAGATGTTCAATTAGTCGAGTTGTCTCCATATCGCCGTTATGGGATCGGTAGACGCAAACGTAGACACGACAATGAGAGCCTAAGTCGACGTGTACCACTAGGAGGGAGAAGGAAGGGTCCTCCAGACAGCGCAGACGGCGACAGCAAACATCCGCCCGAACGAATAAGCAAACTCCGGCTTTGGCTTTGAAGGATTCTTCAAGCACAAAGCCGGGATAGTTCAGATAGGTGGTGTCAGCTGGGCGGATTATTTGCGTCTCCGTCAGGAACAACATTGCTGGCCGTGCCGTCTCAAGATGGTGGTGGACGGCATTGAGGTTTGCATGGAGTCCGCGGATGTTAGCGAACTCCACCTCAAACGGTAAGGTTGTGGTGGGGGTGTGCACCGCTGTATTTACAGTTTTGTTGTTAGGCGCTGTCATTTTAGGAGTGGAAAGAGAGATGCGTGAATCGAGAAAATGATGCCGCGATGCGAATGGTCAAAGTGTGGTGGCCTGTTTACCCAGGAATTTGCCCACAGACGAGTATTAATAACCTGCCGAACGGAAGGGCCCCCGAACCCCCCCGGGAATGGCCGCCGGGACCCCACCTTCCGGTCACCAACCGGCACGACGGACCACCCCGAGATTATGCGTGGCATGGTGAGGCAGCCTCACGAGCTGGTTAGGCTCGCTTGGGCCCCTGTACTGTGCCACGGGCGGCCAGCGGGACAACCGTTTCTACGGGTCTCCCTGGTCGGCAGGTTAACGAAGTCCTCCTGACACTGGTTTGACGGAAGCCTTCACAGACCAAATACATCGCAGCATCATCCTCTCGAGCTCTGGTTATACGCTGGCTGATACCCAAACGCGACCGACAAGCAGTCACTTGACGGGTTTTACACCATGCGTACGGTGGTCACCAACCAGACGGGTCAAGCCCTACCACCAGTGGAGCAGATCATCGCTCGAAAGAGTCCGTTAGTCGTTACGACACCCACCGGACGGAGAGAGGGGCGGCGATTGGTATTCTTTCTCCGTCACCGCACGGATGATGTACGACGAATTACGAAAAGACAGGGTGTGAGCGTTGTTTTTTGGATACGATTTCTTCCTTCGTCAAGCTCGTCGCAACTTTGCCCATCATAATTAAGGGATAAACATGCTACTAAATAAGTATGCTTATTAACATGCTTATTACAAGCGTGCTCTTTAACTGTATACATTTGCTTGCGAAAAGCATACTCATTTTAAGCATGCCTTTGAATGAGATACATTGAGATTGTATATTTTCTTTGCCTGCTGCGAGATCGATACTAGCATTAGCATGCTCATAGCAAGCAAACCTGTTCAGACGCGCTCAAAGCACGCCCCCTTCCACCCGCGCACCAGGTAGCATGCGCGGAAATCGACCGTCGTTCGATTTTTGAGCATGCTCGTAATAAGCATGCTAATTATTAGCAATGCTTTGACACACATACTATAAATAGCAATTGCTCAATAGTGGCATGCTTTCGTGCTAGTAATGAGCATGTCTATCTGAACTTTTAGGCTGGAGAGAGAATCGCTACGCCCTGGGCCCCTCACAACAGGCACACAGTACAGTGATCAAGCAGGCAACCATACTCTTGTAAGCTGAGAAAGTGCAGATAAAATAAAAAGTATCATTCCTATCACGATGCCTAGAAAGCCGTCGTCACGGTCACGATGCTCGCACCAAACGTAATTGGTCATCATTATCGATTGATACACTTTAGAGGCTACGAGGCGGTTTCCGTATCTGTTACGAATGACAGATGACATTTGTTTTTTATTTGTGACTTAGTGCAGCTATCAGATTTAACCAGTGTCAAGTTAAGGAGACAAATTGTTAGTTAAATGATTTAAAGTAGGTACCTAGGTACTGTAACATGGTCTTACTTTGCACCAAAATTTGCTCCAATTTTTTTTTTATTTCTCTTCTTTTTAAATCTTGTTTAAATAAGTAATGTGATGTATGTGTTTATAATAGTACTTACTATTAAAGTTTAACCTGACATTAAGTACCTATATAATTGTATTTAGTGACCAACTATTTAAAAAAAATTATTTCTTTTGGAGCAAAGTAGTTCTTATGCAGGAGGTAACTTTGCTCCGTAATTTCTCTTCACACGTCTGTCACTTAATTTTTCAATGGAGAATAGTTATATTTTGTCCTTTTTACTTTGCTCCGATAGGATAGGACAGGGTAATAAAAAGAAGATGTGTTATAAAATCACCTTTTTTATGAGAGATCGATTTAAAAATCACATTTTGTTTTCATTACAGGTTTAGGAGAAGCAAAATAGATTTTACTCACTTTCAAATTTTCACCTTGAAGAGCGATTCAATAATTTTCCCACTTACAGAAAATATTAAGGGCTGACTTTGACATCTGTCAACACTGGTGTTGCTAGATCAAGAAAAATATTTTCAGGTAAAAAATATTGGATTCTACTAAATAGTAAAGTGTCAGTACGCAAAATCAGATTTAATAATTTTTCAGAAGTGGAGCATTTTACCACCCTAGGAGCAAAGTAGGACCAGATTTTTCGGTAAGTATTTGATTTTAAAAGTCGAAGTTATTTGTTTGTACATTACTTCAGAATGGCGGCACCTATGTGGCTAATTCTTTTTTGTTGTGTTATTGTCAGAACATGGTTTAAATATTTTTTTTTGGAAATTCTTCAATAAGCACTAATCGTATTACGTTGAATCATAAATAGTGTAGGTGCGTGTAGGAGCAACGGCCGCTAAGCTAGCACCAACTGAATGTGTTTGCTTTGTGTGATGACGGCTCAAATATTGGGCACAAGAGGCTACCACGGACTGACCGCTACCAAAATATATCGCAGAAGACAATTTATAATTTATTTATTCTATTAGTTTATCACTTGGAATTGTTTAACATTATAAACGGTACTTTAAAATATTGAAAAGAAGAAAAACTTTGACTATAGCCCGACTGTTCGTGCGCCAATTTCTTTCGTGGTAGCGTCTGGCACTGATTTGTCTAAGCTACCCTATAAGCCAAGAAATTTTGTATTTGTAGTCAGACAAATCAGTGCCAGACGCTACCACGGAACAAATAGTTCCGCGTAAAGGTCGCGGGTAAAAAATGGTGCACGAATTTAGAGGAGTGGGGGGTGGAGGGCAGGAGAATGACACTGGGGGGTACCCCTAGACCCCCCGTCTAGGGGTACCCCCCAGTGTCATTCCCACTTATAGGAGATACATAGTTATGGAGATATAAGCATTTGTTCTCATTAAAACTAACCATAAAATGTGTAAAAAAGGTCATTGAAGATGGTTAGGAGGAGGGGAAAAGAGATAGGAGAGGGGGGAATCTCCATCCCCCAACCATTAAGAGCTATAAAACATTTTTGTATGGAGCTAGATATCTGTTGTCTAATAAAAAAAATAACCTAGAAATTGTCGCGATTGTCTTAAATTTCTAACCTATCACGTGACCTACAGGAATAAGGCAGCTAGTATTTCTGTTGTCTTTAAAATAAAAATAAAACACCAAGACTTTATAAACATGCTGTATTGCTATTAACAATTCTTCGTATGGGTCTTTTTTCCAAAACTAAGAGTCTCCTTAGAAAATGCAAATGTGCATTAGAATCTCTGATTTTTTAATAACAAAGTGGAATACTCGTTTTATTCAAATTCGTGCACCATTTTTAAGATCCAAGCCAGGTCGAACGACACGAACTTGTCGGGCTGGTACCTCAGGTGAGACTCGAATGGATCCCTATACTTTATTATGAAACTAATGTGCGATGCGATGAGCTCACCACCTGTCTCGCTGAGCTCATGTGCAGTGCTATTCGGTCAAAAGTAGACTATGGTAGAGGACTGCTTTTTGCTGCCCTCCTTGCCTAGTCTCTAACCCTTCGGGGATAACAGTCGTGTTTTTAAGTAAGTATAAGTAGGTATGTATGAAACTATTGTTTGACCCCTTAGACCCCAAAGCGGTCGCATAAGACTGCACCTACAAAAACACACTTCACTTTGTACCGTGTTTTCTAGACTAGACTTACAGACTAGACTAGACTTACAGACTAGACTTACAGACTACTTTCGCATGAACAAGTTTGATTATTTCGGTTCTGTGGTACATTTTATGCATCGTGATCGCAAAATATCGCATAGTCTATGGCTCGATTCTGTCAAATTTGACGTTGACAGTTGCGCCAATTTTTGTGTCAGAAAACCACGAGTGAGTGGTTGTACCTTCGTACACTAAAGCGTACTTAGAAGGTTTAGGTACTTTTATTCATCATATCATATTAACCCTAAAGGTAAGTCAGAGACTAGGCAATGAGGACAGCAAAAGCAGTCCTCTACCATAGTCCACTTTTCACCTAATATTTGGGCTTAGCGTGACAGTTGTGAGCCTATCGCCGCTCTATGCTGTTGGATGTATGTGCAGTCTTTAGTCCGTTAGTCGCCTCTTACGACACCCAAGGGAAGAGAGGGGGGGTGGTAGTATTGTTCCACCGCTACACGACACGGCTAACCCACCACCCTGACCCAATACGGGTTGGTAGCTTGTAAAATGGTAGGAAGGGAGGAAAGTTGGTAGAAGGAAAAAGTCATGGCTTCGTAACATCAGGGAATTGACTGGTATCAAAACATTTTCATTAAAATTCATGTATAAAAATAAATGTCATTATAACCATTTAGAAGCCACGTTAAATCAAATAAGGTCAATATAGTCAATCGTGGAACAATATTCAGACTAGCTCTGGATAAGCAAACATTTAGAAAACTGACTGCTGACCGTCAGTAATAAAGAGACACTCTAAGAAGAAGAAGGAATGTGATATAAAGATATTGACCACTACTTATTGACAACTAGCGGCCGCTCGCGGTTTTACCCGCGTGGTTCCCGTTCTCGTGGGTATATCGGGATAAAAAGTATCATATGTGTTAATCCAGGTTATAAACTATCTGTATGCCGAATTTCCTCCATTGAGTAGTTTTTACGTGAAAGAGTAACAAACATCCATCCATACTTACAAACTTTCGCGTTTATAATGATAATAAAAATGATATTATAAACTAATATCATTGAGGAGGATCTTAATTTTTTAACTACGTTACTACGTTTCGTTCACTTACTTCGAGCGCTTTCCCGGCCTAGTAGCAGTGTCGGCTTTGCTACTCTACATCACAACTACTTCACATTTGCCTATTTTCCTATTAAAAAGGCCCCGAAAAGCCTATTTCCCCGCTAAGATAAAATAAGATAGACGCTGGAGTCATATAATTTTAGCAAGTCAGTCATATGCGCCGCGAAAACGGTCAACATATTTATGGCATCAGAAGCGATCAATCACACGCCCCACATTCTGTGCTATTATCCGACGAATGATCAATACTCGGCCGGCGGTTAGCTGCTAAAAGCTATCCGATTAGGTATTAGATTGGTTATTGTTTTTAAAACCGCATCACGTAGCGGTGAAAGGATACTCACTCCCTCTCTTCTCTTGGGTGTCGTAAAAGGCGATTAACGGGCTAAAGACTGCACATACCTCCAACAGCTTAGAGCGGCGATGGGCTCACCACCTGTCACGCTGAGCACATGTGCAGTAGCTATTTGGTGAAAAGTGGACTATGATGGACTTTTGATGTCCTCATTGCCTAGTCTCTGACAACCCTTAGGGGGTAATAGTCGTGATTAGATATATGTACGTTTTTACAAACGCCTCGGTGGCAGACTGGTCAAGCACTCAGCTCGATATCCAGAGGTCCCGGGTTTGATTTATAGGTCGGGAATAGTGTGTTTTATTAATTTACAGGAAAAAAGAAAAGTTATAATAGAGGTATCTACCTACCTTATATTTAAAGTCAAAATATATTCATTCAATAAACACAATTATTATAATAAGTACTTACTTTGAATCGTCCAAATCTTTTTTAACCTACGTCATTTTTTAACTGTGGCAAAGCAAGAAACCAGTTATTGTTCTGAGAAGAAGCCACAGCGCACAGAAGCAACGACATTTACAAAAAAAAAGAATATGTTACCAGGTCATAAAATACAAAATATGAATTTAACATAAAAAAAGTAAATTACAATAAAAACTATAAATAAAAGAGTTGACCCAGATCATCCCCATCAGGCAGAGTACCCAGAATACTAGCCGCATTGCCGCGCTGGATGGCGAGGCTTAGACGTTGACCCAGATAGCTGCTGGCTTTGGGGTCTCCGGTTCCTTTCACTTCCACCGGCTGTTTTAAAATATCTCTAAAGAGCTGGTGGGCACCCAAGCCCCACGGTCCCAACGTCTCCCTCCAAAGGGCTCAAATATGAGATCTCCACTCAGATTTTCATACTTGCGCCGTTTGAGGTTCTCCGCAGTATTTGCAGCCGAGCCAGCATTGATGCATGAACTTGGTAGATGGGACGGGGCAAGCGTGTCGACACATGTAGCATCCCACACCAGTGCCCGTCACACCCTCAAAAGGTACCAGGGTCATACCGTATGTGGGTTGAGTTGAAAGTACCAAAACTGACGAATATAAATGAACATTGTAGAAGCGTGTCACAGACATTCTTTAAAAGTCGACCAGTAAGGGTGTCCAGAGAAAAAAATCGAGTCACAGGACTGTTTAAAATTTTTTGGTGAATTCGTATAAGAACTACAATGCCACAGACAAGGTCAAACTTATAACACCCCTTTTTTGCGTCGTAGGTTAAAAAAGGACATAATCATGGTGTCGCTATCTCTGAGGTCTCGGGTTCGATCCCCGGTCGTTTCTATGTATAATAAGTGCATGTATTTAAGTATTTTAAGCATGTTTATCCGTTGTCTAGTAACCATTTAACGAGTTTCATAACGAAGCTTCTCTTGGGCTAGATAATTGGTGTGAGTGTAGAAAAGTTTATTTATTATTTTTATTTATATTATGATATGTCCTATTGTTTTCTGAGGTTTAAGCGAGCACTACACATTAAAATGAAACACTTTTTTGCGGATTAACTCGCGTTTAATTTACTATTTACATAGTTTTTTATAGTCAGTCTCCCAGTGGTTCGAAACATCAGTATAATATAAAAAACTATGTAAATAGTTTTTTATATTATAAATTAAACGCGAGTTAATCCGTAAAAGAGTGTTTCATTTCAATGTGTAGTGCTCGCTTAAACCACAGAAAACAATACGACATATCATAATATAAATAAAATAATAAATAAACTTTCCTACACTCACACCAATTATCTAGCCCAAGAGAAGTTCGTTATGAAACTCGTTAAATGGTTACTAGACAACGGATAAACATGCTTAAAATACTTAAATACATACTTATTATACATAGAAACCAGCCAGACCCGAGACAATTTAGAAAAGCAATAAATTCTAAATTGACCCGACCGGGGATCGAACCCGGGACCTCAGAGATGGCGACACCATGAAAACCGGTGTACAAACCACTCGACCAAGGAGGTCGTCATTAATTTTAATGTGTGAAATCATCGCACCGAAAATCTAATTTGCGAGATGTGACGTTTTAAAAATATGGGACGGGACATCAACAAACCAATCTCGCTCAAAGGTTAACCTTTAAGCCTGTTACACATCACAAGCATTCGCGGCTCGGGATCCATCGTGTGTAAGTTTACATACCTACTTAAGATCACGCACGACTAAAAGCGTCCTTTACCATAGACCACTTTTTACTAAATAGAGACTGCACATGTGCTCAGCGTGGCAGGTGGTGATCCCATCACCGCTCTATGCTGTTGGATGTATGTTTTTTTTAAATAAGGAGGCAAACGAGCAGGCGGGTCACCTGATGGAGAGCAATCGCCGCCGCCCATGGACACCCGCAAAACCAGAGGAATCGCAGGCGCGTTGTCGTCCTTTAAGGAAGGAATAGGAATTGTGAGGGGGGATGGGCCTCCGGAACCCTCACTGGCCGGACGAAACGCAACAGTATTTAGTCCGTTTGTCTCCTTTTACGAAACCCAAGGGAAGAGAGGTAGTATTCTCTCACCGCTACACGCGTCACGGTTTATTCCACAACATTTTTATTCAAGCTCCAGTCCAGAGCTATCCCGCGAAGCCATTATAACTGACGGCGCAGAAAATGGTGTAGAAAATTGGATTTTGAAAGGAATCATTTGCGTGTAGACTACGTCACGGTGTTAAAAGTGAATACTTTGTGAAATGGTTGGCGAATGCGCCTGACGTTGGTTACGGTTCGCTCACGTTAGGCAAGCTTTCGAATTGTAATGGATAATGATCTATAATAGTAAAAATTTATATATTTTATATATATATTATATATTGTAAGTCAGCATAAGTTCTTTTTAGGTTTTTAAGTTATTTAGTTTTAGTTTTTAATCCATTTTTATTGTTGTTTTGTTTTTGTGTAAGTAAATAAATTTTACTTTACGTATGTTCCCAATAAATATTATGTCAAAGTTTCCGTTTAAGTATATGTATATTTTCTTTTTATTGTAATATTCTTATTTGTATAATAATAGACTTAAGTTGACTGTTGTTATTCTTACTCAATAAAATGAAAATAAATATTTTTTTAAATAAAAATCAATTGCTTCGAATGTATGCCACTTCAGAACGGCTGCATTTATTTGGCTGATTCTCTTTTTGTTGTCTTTGTTTGTCAGGACAAGGTTTATATAGAAGAATAAAAACAGGTACAGATTTTTGGGGAATAGTCACTCGCGTCCGTAGGTTTACCCTTGAGACCCTACACGTGACCCCTGGGTGGTGCTAAATGAGTGACACTGTCTGAGTGGTAGGGCCATGCGCATTTGGCCAGCTCGCCCTGCAATACGGTAGTTCTATTAGTTACGGACTAAAGACTGCACATACTTCCAACAGCATAAAGCGGCGATGTGCTCACCACCTGTCACGCTGAGCACATGTGCAGTCTTTATTTATTGAAAAGTGGACTATGGTAGAGGACTGCTTTTGCTGTCCTCATTGCCTGTCTCTGACTAACCCTTCGGGGATAATAGTCGTGATTATATGTACATTTAAATATATGTACGTATATTCCTACTCCTAATCTAATTTTAGTATTTAGTATTAGTATGTTTGTTTTGTTTCGTAAAGATGGCGCTCTAGAGACGGCTAGCGAGCGGTCTTTGTGTGAACCTTTTTATCGCGACTTTCGATTTGCATCTATTTTTGCAGAAATCGAATTCATGAAACTAAAATTTGATAATACATAAAATTAACGCTAGTGAAGCCGCGGGTTGATCTGTACACAAATGGGCTTTCGCTGTGGCAACGTAACGCAAATGTCAGATCACCTTTTGAGGAATCCAATTGCGACACAACGCGAATAAATCAGTACGTGAAGTGTAGCGGTCTAATTGTCCTTACAAGAGATTTAGTTTCGCAGCAGGACGCCCTATCTCGAGACGGCCCACGCTGAGACAAACGATAAAATGTTTGCCGTTACGATAGTTAGCAAACTCTTTGTGGTTCACCATTCGCCCGAGTAGGGTAGCCAGGTGTCTGTCTTTAGTCGGACAAGTCCGGCTTTATACAGCCGTACTCTATTATCCATTACTATTATGCTCAAAAGGTTAGTTAGAGACTATAGGCTTAGAGTTCCGCAGAAACGTAGACTATTACGTTTCACCAAATTGCAACAGCACATGATAAAGATATTTTTCTTTGCAAATATGGGTTTATGATTGGTGGTACAGGAAAATTAAATTGATTCAGCCATATTTTACCACTAGGCATGCAAAAATATGTTAAACATAATTAAATTATTATAAATTCTGATTTATTGTATTAATAAGATAACTAATCAATTATTAATTGTTTTTCATTCAGGAATTCACTTACACTATAATATGCTCTACCTGCTAATAAAATTCGAAGTTTATGCTTAAGTTTCAATAGAGGCAGTTCCTTCCAGCACTTGGGTATTTTATTATAAATATCTGGAGCCATGCAGTAGACACTTTTGCGCATAAGTGCTGTCTTAGCTAGAGGTCGACATAGTAGACTATTGTCGCGCCTATTCCGTGGGACTACGTCGGCTAGGCGTTCAAAACGACTTGGGGTAGACATTACAAAGACAGCTACTTCTAGTATGTATAGACTTGGCAACGTTAATATTTTATATTGTTTAAAGTATGGAATAGTGGCGTTTTTGCTTTTATACCCCTCAGAAGTTTGTTAGGTTTTTGGTCACCCCTGTCGCGCTCACCAAAAGCAAAAAGATACCGAACGAAAGCACGCGGGCAAGGCCAAGCTTAATTTCAAAGTAACTGAACAAAATGCTGAACAAATACGTCTGAGATCAATAACAGTAAAAGTATCATATTTTTCTTTTAAAATATATTATGTCGGCCTTTTAGGGCAAAAAGTGCGGATGAATATGAATCGGTGTATGAATTTTCCTGGCAGAACTACGCCCGACACCACTGAAAGTCTGAAACCTAAAGGTCCCGAGTTTGTTTCCCCGCGGGGGTACATGTTTGTACTCGGTTTGTTTGGGCTTGTTGTAAGTCCGCCTGGCTAGCTATCTTATCTAATTATGTCGCCTTAACATTCAATGTTACTAGCGTTCTATCGCCGCTCTAAGGTGTTAGGATGTAAGTGCATACCTTAGTCCGTTAGTCGCCTTTTACGACACCCAAGGGAAGAGAGGGGATGGTAGTATTCTTTCACCGCTACGTGACACTGTTAATTCTGTCTAGCATGTATGAAAAATTATATGAGAGTAAATAAAGCAAAGAATGATGTGTCAGGCAGGATTGTAGCATCCTGCCCTGGAGACGGGGGTTATGTATGTTCATAGTAGTATGTATGTACAATAATAACTTTTAGGAAAAGAGGGGGATTTATACAATGTTTTTGTTGTTGGTTTTGAGTCCACTGAGTCCAGGATATTTCGGCGCAGTTGCATGCACCATGATCAACGATCACGGTGGTAATTATACACGGTACTAATGATAATTGTCCACGACGTGGATACCTTTTATTATGAGTTTATGGTTTTTTATGAATATTATTTTTATAGGTATAGATATGTTCTGTTTTTGATATGTCATTAAAATCATACTGCTACTATATCACACTAATATTATAAAGGCGAAAGTTTGTAAGTATGGATGGATGTTTGTTACTCTTTCACGTCAAAACTACTGAATGGATTTGGATGAAATTAGGCATGCAGATAGTTTATAACCTGGATTAACACATAGGATACTTTTTACCCCGATATTATTACATATTGCCAACGTACAAGAGCATTACCTTTCAATTAAACCAACCCAAGGCTGTAAGAGTACTTAATGGTAAAATCCCGTTTTTTTTTTCTAAAATTTAGTGTTTCGAATAAAACTACCATATCCGAACGCACCCACTGTATTTTCAAATATCTGTGATAGATCGGCTGTCAGTGTGACTTTTTGTAACGTGTGGCAACGTGGGAAGGACTGAACTTGATTTTGGATAAGTGGCGGCAGATAATTTGATTCGGCGGACCGTAATAATTAGTAATTAAGTATGTATAACAGTGTTTACAACATTAGTTAAAATTTGTAGTGATTATTAAAATTTAAAATGTTATTTATTAGTAATGTACCATAGTGTATTGTTTGGTATAACCTCTAATGCAATAACTGTGCAATGCCGCCATGCGCCTGTGGTGAGGCGCGCCATGGTGCGTCACGGCATATTGCATAACGTTGCAGCTAGGCTTGCCAACTTCGAAAAAGGCATTTCCGGGATTACCCAGCTCGACATCCTTGACTTGGGTATATTACGCGGGACACAACATACCCCATATAAAATGGTTAGTAAAAAAATACATCTATTTTTTAAATCATTTAATAAAAATCAATACCTACAAATGCTAAACACGAGGGTAGTTGGTACGAGATAGATACTTATATCATATTATCACTGATTTCCGGGACAAAAAGCGTCCCGCAAGGGGTCACAACGGGACGGCCCAAAATTGACCCAGAAGCGGGACGTCCCGGAAAATCCGGGACGGTTGGTAAGCCTAGTTGCAGCGGCCGATATCCCTTTGCCTGACGCTCCTTTCATTTATTCACTTGCTGATTTAAAATTATGGAACTAAAGTTTTCCGGACTGTTTCTATAACGCTGAGCACATATAATAATAGTCGCGATCATAAATGTATACACGGTGTAATCGTTAAGTGTGCACAGGCGATTATTCTGAAACTATGAGAGATATCAAAAAACTTAGAACTGATAACAATTAACATTAAAACAAGGTTTATTGTTAGTTTGAAGTGGAAGATACCTTATTAATCTACGCGTGTATCTACTTGAAAATAATAATTATCATATCATACGTAATCATAAAATATGATTAAGGTAAAATGAATAGTAGACCACTTAAAACAAGGAAACTTAAACCTTTCTACTAATCACATACAAAATGTATACGAGTGTTTAATGTAAAAATGTTGGATACTTCTCGTTTGATTTTTAATAAGTTATTGATGCCATTTTACTCATTAGATAACGTACTTTCGTTATCAGTTTTAAGTTTATTGATATCTTTCATAGTTTCGCAATAATCGCCTGTGCACACTTAACGATTACACCCTGTATATGTTATGTATTTTTATCATAATATTTTTTGTTGGTTCTCTGTAGCTGTGCCTTTTCAATAAACAAACATCAAAACTGTCAACATCGATTGTTTATGATTGTTTGCAGTCAGAAATATAAAACAGCATAATATTGTCTTTGATTCATAAACAAATGTATAAATAAATGTATAATAAATATTTCTATGTTACTGATGCCAAGGAGCAATTACTTACATCATCACTGCGTGATCGTCCCGCTTCTAGGTTCAGTAGGCTTACACTTGAAATACAATTGCATTAATCAATTTCCAATCACAAATCTTAAAAATGTCAAATGGCATACATAGCACATTGGAATCAAATTGCGTGGAAATTGATTAAACAAATTATTATCGAGATGGCGTTCCGGAATTATCTTTACTTATCCCAATATCGATACATATTAATCGCATTGGAATTGTATTGAGATTGAGTTTTGCGTTCAAGAGTAACCCCCCTAGCCTTCTTACATGAACAATCTCAAGACCATAGAGAACATGAGCTGCGCTTGCATACATCCAATGACATAGAGCGGTGATGGACTCACACGCTCAGCACATAATGCAGGTTTATTTATAGCGAAACGTGGAGTATGGCAGAGGGCTCATTACCCAGTCTGTGACTACCACTTAGGGGATATTAGTCGGGAGGAGTGTATGTATACAGAACATGAGATTATTGGGTGATAATAAATTAATAAAAAGTAAAATTTTAAACACTGATAAAAAGAGACAACCTCAGGCGGGAATCGAACCACGCACCTTCCGCATTCCGGGCGGCTGCCTTAACCACTTGGCTACCCAGGTCTGACTTTCAACCGTCGAAATTTGTCAGTGCTTGATGCTTATGTTTTTAGTCAACATTGCTTATGTTTTTAGTCACATGCCTGAGGTTGTCGACTTTTTTCAGTGTTTAAAATTTTACTTAAGTATATTTAAGTGTTAATAAAACGCTAAAATATAAAACATTAATTAATAAATTAATAAATGACCACGGAACAAACGGTAAAACGTTAGTTGATTTTAACGACTGCTATGTATAACAAACCAGGACTAACAATGTATTTTATCAGTTATCCATAAGGCTACAAGCTGGTAGGTTAGTTTAAGAAAAATACTAATTTGTAATGAGGAAACAGTGTGCCAAATATTTCCTTCTATTAATAAATTTTTGTGTGCACCTGTACGGTTTTTTTACAATCAATTTCCACGCAATTTAATTCCAATGTGACGCTATTGTCGCTTACAAAAGTGCCATTTGACAAAATTTAGATTTGTGATTGGAAATTCATTAATGCAATTCTGTTTCAAGAGTAGCCTACATGATCAAACGCGTGACTGTGAAATCAGCCTTATCCTGACATCCGAAGCATGGAGGGGCTCAACCACAATATTTCTCACGACGGACTCATGGTCACACTGGTGTGTGTGACAAATAGGAATTTATTTTACTCGTGGTCACACTACATTGCAAAGGATCGCACTTGACTGAATTAATTATAGTAATTTCTAAGTGCCTGTGCTCTACTTGTCTTGATTATTGGCTTCTTTAATAATAAATAGTGTTGTGGATGATTAATTGAAACAAATGTGGTAAGTGTAAAACATATTTAGCTATGATTGCATGTTACCGAAAAACTTGTAAAACCTGTGTGCTCAACATAAGTGTAATAAGTGACCCATCCATTAACCCGGCATTGTAAACGCTGCTTAGCATCTACGATCACAACCCCCCAGTTCCTCGCTTCTTTTGTTTTAAGATATAATTCAACGACAATTGTCTCAAACTAGTGCGCCCGCGACTTCGTCCGCGTGGGCCCCGCACCCCGTGACAATTTTCCAAAAAATTTATCTCACACTAACCTTGTTCTGATAATTACAAACAAAACAAAAAGAGAATTAGCCAAATAAGTGCGGCCGTTCTGAAGAGATTATGTTTACTTGTTTCGTAGAAAATGTATTAACTTAACATTTGCTATAAAACATAAGAAAGCATGCTATAGTTTCTGTACATACCGGAAGTAACTAATAAAGTTTTAAAATTCAATTATCTACTTCTTAGCCACTTCAAAGACTCCCTTTTATATTTTGCCTTATTTATAGAATGCATTAAGTTTAAATCCCTCGCGAGAGATACATCTGTGTCGAACAAGTCTCTTGTGTTTTGATGAGTTTTGTTTTTACAGGATGTACCTGTAGATTACTTTACTGGTTGTTTTAATTTTATACTTCAAGCGTTTGTCCTTCGCCTAACATACATATATATTACATAATCACAACTATTATCCCCGAAGAGTTAGTCAGAGACTAGGCAATGAGGACAGCAAAAGCAGTCCTCTACCATAGTCCACTTTTCACCAAATAGCGAATGCACGTATGCTCAGCGTGGCAGGTAGTGAGCCCATCGCCGCTCTATGCTTTCGGATGAATGTGCCATCTGTAGTCCGTTAGTCGCCTTTTACGACACCCAAGGGAAGAGAGGGGGTGGTAGTATTATTTCACCGCTACGCGACACTTTTAGTTCGCCTTCGCCTAACAATAACGACAAAGACAAGGCCGATGGAAGCGCACTGCACCTGGATTTCTTAACTAGGGATAGCCACAGATATGGATTTACCTGTGGGGATATCCACACATAGCTATCTTACTACAGAACCTTTGATCTCATGTTTTTTATGTGAGTACAGAATACAGATCACAACAAAATGCTGTCAAATTGTTGCTATGACTACAAATTAATTATTGAACTATGAATTTTTGTTTTTACTAACGTAGGATAAAATCTCAATGTTACTAACACTTTATGGGCAATGCCCGGAATAAATGATTTTTAATTTAATTTAATTTTAATCGACAACATACTTAGATAACATAATGGTATCTAGCCAGGCGGACTTAATACTATAATAATAACGTAACAAAATATAATATTAACAAGGAGGTTAGTTTTAAATTAGGTAGTTAATTAACCAACCATATTAACAAAGAGGTTTTTAAATTACTTAAATGGAAGAATAGAGTATAATAAAATTGTATATTGAATAAACTACCAGCACTGGACTCTTCCTTCTATTTAAAAATGTGTAAGTTAATGTTAAAAAAATATTAAACCTGCATGTGAGTATGAATTTAATTCTCCATTCCTCTCTAAACGTTAGGATATCAATACAATTGAAGCGCCGCAGGACACAGCTTCATCCCCAGTATAGTCTACTTCAATATTTAATCATCATCTTCTAGACATTGGATTATATGCATTGGCATATTTGCGCAAATACTAATAAATGCACTTAGTGTGGCGTTAGTGTATGTTCTAGTCTTTTTTTCCGAATCGTGCATATTTCGTTTAGTAATGTACGTTTTCATCAAGCAGAATAGTTTTCATCTCAACACAATGTCACAAGTTATTAAATGCCATATAAAAATTAGAAACAGAAAAACCTTATTCTAATGAATGACCTTAGAAATACTGGATACAACATCGACTTGCTTAGGCCTTTTTTAAAAAAAGTCAGAAAAGATTTGTAAAAATACTCTATTTTGCTTAAGAGGCCTATTACATCTCGACTGTGATTTTTACGTAAAATAGCCAACTTTGGCATTATGATCTCAGAAACAAAAATACATTAACAATTATGACTTATTGAATAGTGTAGAACAGCTATTGGAATAGTGCGTAGCGGCCTCGCTTTTTGTAAATTTTGCTTTACTTTTTAATTAAACTCAAAATTGCAGAGAAAGATTTTCATAAAGTGCGCGAAGGCACTTTATTGAGCTCATCGATTGAACTACTGTTCTAAACAAGTGAAATAAAAAAAATATAATGTTATCTCTTATATAGTCGAATAGTGCGTAGCGGCCTCGGAATTTTTAGGTATCATTGATTTTATATAGGAAAAAATCTTATTCTAAACCAAAAAACTTCGAAAATTTCTATAAGTTAACTGTGGATATCTCCTATCTACGATAATATTATTGAGCAAAATTTAAACTAAAGTAATTGTTACTTAATGAGGCATAAAGATTTTATAATAAATTTATTATCCTATTTCGTTAAAAACGATAAATACATCTGCAAAATTACTACAAAATGCGATGCGCCGGCCGTCCGAATTCAACTTATGCTCACAGAATAGTGATTTGTAATATTATGCACAAACTTATTATCCTATTTCGATAAAAACGATAAGTACAACTGCAAAATTACTACAAAATGCGAAAATGGGCATTTTACGCAAAAATCACATTCGAGATGTAATAGGCCTCTTAAGAACCTGAGTCTTGAGGAAATAGGGAAAATATGCCCGCATCAACGGCACAAGTCTAGTTATGCCTATTTTAGAAAGATATTTTTCGATGTATGAATTTCTAGAAAATATCCGTTGTACCGTTTTTAATTTAAAAACATAATTTATAATGTTATTTTTTCATTTCTATTATGCATATTTTGGCCATTTATAGAGTTTTTAGTGCATATTTCGGCCTTTTTTCGTGCATATTTGCATGCATATTTTGACGTTTTGATAGTGCATATAATCCGATGTATAATCATCACCATTATAAAAAATAAACATCCCAACGTTGGAATCAGACATTCTCAGTCCACATGCAAAACAATATATTGGCCATAACCTGAAACACAAAACAGGTTTTGCCGACTGCTATCTTACGCTTGCGTGATATCAGGATTTGGAGAAGCTCGAGATTTTTCATTTAATTTCCCATGTTGTGCCTAGAAATCGACTTAACCCAGAAGTGCTAGCTAGCTACACTGCACTAGCGAGCTAGCTAGGCTCTAAAATAATGTAAAAAAAACTCTTTCTATAATAAAACATCGTGATATATCCCAGAGCTTCCCAAAATGTTCAACGCGATGCCCTGGGGCGTCGTGTCATTATCCCAGGGGTGTCACGAAGCGATTCACAAAATTGCCAGTCTACCTACCTCTTTAAAATTTATAATTATTTACCCAACTCAGGTAAGCTTCTGTTTAGCCAGAATAAGTGAGCGGGGAGGGGTCTCAAATACACGGCAAACTTCTAAAGACGTCATAAGAAAAATGAGTTTGAGCCCTGAATAGCCAATACTAAAAATTGTACAGATGACTTGATTTCAATGATGGAGGCTCTTGCCCAGCAATGGGACAGTATTTAGTAGGCTATACTACTAAATGTAACCACACTGCAATGTCCTAAAGTGTGGTGGGGCTCATTATTGAAAGAACCAACCAACTTACCCACCCTACGGTGTTGTAAAAAGCTATTAACGGACTGCACACATATCCAACACCAAAGATGAAACAAATCAATGAAAGCAGTGAATAATCGTATGATTTAGTTTTTCATATGACATCACTGCTATTGTCATTTGCAATCACAGTGATAATGATTTCTCATTAGTGCGTGTATGAATGAAATGAAATACAATTTTATTTCACTTTTCATATGATTTTTATCGAACTAACGAAATGAAGTGACATTTCTCCTGTGCGGGGGCGGTCGTCCTCGCCAAACGTGTCCTGTTACATCATAATCATTATTCAATTACCATGTCATTTCATTTTAATATTTTCAATGATAAATAGTAGGAAAATCACTCTTAATGAAAAATAGCAGGTGTGAAAAATAGTAGGTGATTTCACTGTGATAAAAAAAATTATATGATTATGATTTCTAAATACCAATCATTTCCATCTCTATCCAACACCATAGAGCGGCGACGTGGACTGTGACAGACAGTGCACTGCTTTTGTGACCCTCGTTGCCTAGCCTCTGACTAACCCTTAGGGGATAATAGTCATGAATGTTTGTCTGTAATATTTGTTTCTCTCTACAATATAGCTATTACTCATTAAATCTTATTGAAAAACCTGAAAACTTTGATACCAAATCATAAATTGTATCGATGCTGCAGCAGTGGCACAGCAGGCTTTCCTAATATAACCGTACGACAATGAGTTTTGTCGAGTAGTTCAAAGTAGGTACTGTCATAATTGATAGGATCGTTAAAGACATGCATAAATCAAGACGCAGTTGTTTTAAGAAGCTCGTCCAATCACTGTGCCGTTCACAAATCATGATAATTCACATTGTCAGATGCTTCGCGACAGTCGACTCGCATCTATTTAGGTTTCATAGTAAAAAATTGTCCGCTCCACACATGACTTAGGATGGCATTGGACTTAAATTGACATTGAAAATATCATGTTCACCAAACATGAATTCTTGACGGCTGTGCGTTTGCAAAACAATTGTGCTCGTAGCATGTTTGATAAATTAATGCTGATGTGAATTCATTGGAAAACAAACTGTTCGCATTTGTGAGTTAAAGTTATAAACAATTTAAATTCCTTGTTTGTTTTCATCATCATCAGTCTCTTGACACATAAATACTTCTAGTCTGCGCTCGGCAACCGGTCTTTTAGAATCACCATTTATAACTTTTACTATTGCTGGGCTTATGCATTCCCACGTGACCCATAACACTTAAGAAAATGGGAACCCACCACTCGCTTTTTGAGGTTTTGAGGCTTTTATCTTGTTAATTTATTATATTTTTGTAAAATACACTAGCATCCTCAGGAAATTAGGTCTGTCAATAGGAGTTTTTTCCAAAAATATCACTATTTCCTTTTAGCTGTCATATTGTGATTTGATAATATTTTTCTGAAGGAATGAGATGTGGTTCTGCCCTATAAGTATAGCACTCTTAAGTCCCCCAACTATGTTTGTGCATAAAATCACGTCATGATACGTTGCCCCGTTTTAACGTAAAGGAAGCACAAACAAATTGTATAATATTTGTTACGATCGGTGCTGCTTTATTCATAGAACTATACATTATTAATTTGTGGTCTACGAATAAGTCTTCTTTACATTTTTTAATTTAGAGCTTGTAGTCGATCAAGTTGGTGGGCGTTGCTATTGAAACTGATCAGCCTTTTCTATTAGAATTTATAATTGAAAACATTTTGGTTCTATTCTTATGGTTTCATTGTTTTGAGATAAGTGTTTTAACTCAGCTAAAGGATATGGTTACAGTTCCTTTACAAACAATATAGTTTCATTATTAAGACAGTATACATATAGTAAGTCTTTTTGATTAGAAAAAATCTTATTGGATTCCAAACAAAAATGTGATTCCAAATCTGAATAAGTGGAAATCGTATCTCATTCCCATATCATTGTTGAATAAGCACATTCAATACTGCTTATTGTTAGTACCTTCCAAACAGAATCGTTATAACTCCTTGGAAGAACAATGTTTGGTCTTAAATACGCACAAGAGTCGAGTCATACGACGCTCGAATCTCTATTACAATGTACACGGCCTTATTCCGTCCATCCACATTGCCCGTACACCTTATTACCAACATCGTAGAGGTGGGAATTAATCATCCATCTCACCGTCTAGGACCGACATAAAACAAGAATATCTATGTCCATTCGAGCAACAGGAAGCTTCATGTTTACACCGAGTTCGATCGGGAGCGACATCGGCTCTGCCGCGACTCAGACAGCCAGTCCCGACAGGCGATCCCAGTTTAAATACTACGGAGGACTCCCTTGTTAGCACAGATCGATTTATGGGAGCTGCGACGGATTTCATTGCAGAAAACATACGAGCGACCGACGACTCGATGCGACTCGCCGCTCTGAAATACGCGTATCGATTGTTACTCGCAATCGGAAAGGTTATGGCCGTCTTTGGCGAATGCAGACACGCAGTAAAAGGGTTTTTGTCGCTCGCGACGCAAGCGGCGAGCCGAGCACGGGATCGGCGCTCGCTGCGACGCGACTGCGGACGATTAAAATCACTCGGAACAAAAAATGGAGCAGCAATCTTGTATTGATGTTCCATTCCTTCGCCGCTGGAGCGTTGCGGGCACTGTCGCTTGCGGCTACTGAACCGTTGTAATATCACTTTATAGGCTTTTTTACGGCTTCGGAAAAACGTGTACGAATCACTGGCACTACACTTAGGACGGGCGGTTATGCAGAGGTGCCGATTGTAAGGTCGGCTCGCTCACCTGAGCCTGACGGGCGGCGGGATGTTGAAGGCTGGGAACAGTTTCGCGTTGGGACTCTCGAACAGCATCGCGATTGTTTTGTTCACCGCGCGTTCATTGTGCACCCGTGCGCGCGGTGTGGCTTTCGGCCGGACACTGCCGAGCCGAGTGCCGGCTGCTGCGTCGTGCCCCCGCACCCCCGCCGCGCCGCCGCCCCGCGCCCCGTGACGTCACGCCCGGAACGCCAGGCTTTTTCGCACCGCGCTTCTACTGCGAGCTATTGCCACCCCTTTCTAATGCTCGCTGTTAGTAAAGGACGCAGGACGTTTGCCAGCTGGTTTTGTGCGACGAGTAGTAAGCCAGTTCAGCCCCCTCGTTATGCGTAGGGCTTCGGTCCGCTGAGCCAGTGTCGCGGGGCGTTTAACATTAGGTCATACTCACCGGGAATTTGTAAGACCTCCTTTGTGCTGTCCATATTTGTTACAGGCTTGTTATTCTAGAAACTAGTTACAATATGTCGTACACGCGCCGGGCTTGGCCAGGATCTAATTGGATGAGTTTGGAAGTCCATAACCTAAGACAAAGAGGTCTGACGTGACAACGAAACTTTAAATTGATTTTCATTTACCGGTCCGTATAAAGGTTTGTTAAAAACAATGTACAAGAACAAGATAGGCAGTACTCCATCATTAAACGGCATGTGTTTAATTAAAAATTAATAATGAAGTAGACGATAAATGTTTAATTTATTACCCCTATTGCGTAATTGGTTTTTTTGTCAGGAATACGGTTAAATACTTACCTACTAAGCTTTTACATCATACAAGTACTTACATGCGTTCGGCTTGATGGTGAATATTATAAATAGTAATTCAAAAAGTACATACATGTACATACTTATTAATAAATAAAAAATGTAAACTATTAATGCACTTTGACCTTAACCTTAATTATTATACCCAAGAAATGAAACCATTTACAGATTTATCAATAACTATGAGCTAATATAATTTGTTATATTATAAAAAAACAAGAACCCGTAACTTAAAATAGTAATTTTATTAAGTCCTCTACCGGGCTAGAAAGTAAACGTGTCCTGCGTTGTCCTAGACTGTGGTGTTGTTTGGTCACCCTAGTATTTTTTTAAATTTAATATTAATTTATTTGCCATTTTAATTACATATCAATTATCATTTTAATTAAAAGCAAGGTTATTGTTATAATAGATTCTATGCAATTTCACTTTACGGCTTAGCAGAAATTATCAATAAAATATTGTAGTTAAATGGAATATTTACTGATTAACTAAGAGCAATGCACAAACGATAAACATTATCACCAAACATTGCACACAAAAAATTATGCTAATTAATTAATAGACAATCTAGTTCTAGACGACACACCAGACAGACGTGCGTGAGTATTTTTTAAATTTCAAACAATTTTCTAAAAATTAATAATCTCAATGCCAAACCTGATTTGTATGAACGAAATTACAGAAGGAAAATCGGTCGAAATTTCATCCCGGAGAAAGAGTGGCGTCCGGCGTGAGGTGGCATGGAACGGAAAGGACTTGGGACAGGCCAACAGTGGGACAGCGTATACAAAGGTTTACGACTATCATCCCTAAGGGGTTAGTCAGTAGTTAGTCCTCTGCAATAGTCCACGGCACACCACTGCACAGGTGGTGAGCCCATCGCCGCTCTACGCTGTTGGATATGTGCAGTGTTTAGTACGTTAGTCGCCTTTTACGACACCCAAAGAGAGGGGTTGATTCTGTGCTATTTAAGTTAGCCTCTACAGAGCTCACAAGACTCTGACTAAAATAGTCCGGAGTTCTGAGCCTTGAGTCCTTTCGTTGAGTCCTAATGCGAAATAATCCGTGGTGATAATCTCCCTTAACGGTGTTGGTTTCACAATTACTTACCTAAGTACATAATATATTATTAATTAAGCATACTTTAAAACGCATAATTCAATTAAGTCAAAGTTTTATAAAGCATAATCGAGGTTATTTTTTATTAGACAACAGAAATATAGCTGCCCTACTCCTGTAAGTCAAGTGATAGGCTAGAAATTTAAGACAATCGCGAAGCATACATAATTGAAAATAGGTGTAGTTTGAATGACGTTACCTCGATAGTCATTACCTCGATGTCTCTACATCGACGGTACACTTCACCGATGGCTCGTTACCTCGAAAGGTCAATACCTCGAAGGATCTCTTCCTCGACGAGTCTTTTCTTCGATGGTACATTTGATCGATGGGTTATTTTCTCGAAAAAATTATCAAAAGTACTGTAAATGTAAAGAATTTGTGTGTGTAACTGAAAGGTGTAAAAATACTAGTGAATTGAAATGTATATCGATATAATCATAGAGAATCATTTATTATCACTCTGCATATAAATTTATAATTTCTATGGTTCATAAGACACTTTTGTCTTATTCTTTTATCAAAATGTTACTAAAAATACACAATAAAAATAAGGGAGACTTCCAAAAGTCATGGAAATTATAACTGTACTTTTTATGATTTTTCGAGGTAACAACCCATCTATCAAATGTACCATCGAAGAAAAGACCCGTCGAGGAAGTGATCCTTCGAGGTATTGACCTTTCGAGGTAACGAGCCATCGGTGAAGTGCACCGTCGAGATAGAGACATCTAGGTAATGACTATCGAGGTAACGTCATTCGAACTAGAGTATCAGACCCGTCTACACTCACGGAGAAAACCAATCATGTAATTCCAAACTAATATTATAAATGAGAAGTGAGTACCTACTTATAAGTATTGTTTTGTTACGCTTTGATGCTTAAACCACTAAAAACCGATTTTGAGGAAACTTGTATTAGATTTGAAGCTCTGAGGGCTAATTGTCTAACTCCAATATCTAATCGCAATCCCTTTCAAGTAGAAGTACATTGCTTTGCTAGTTTGATTAATTTAAAATAAGTTTTATACAAGCAAACTAGAAAGCACTTGTACCTTGTATTATTATGTATTCTACGCTTGTACTTGAAAGGGATTGCGATAGATGTTGATTAGTTAGGCAATTAGCCCCCTGGACTCGGTTAAAGCACAGTATATATTGGGGTGGTAATTGGGTGGTGAACTTTCTATAAAACTTTTTATTGCATCGTCCGATTTGTTTCTAACTTTGCAGAAATATTGTTTATTTAAATTCATGAGTTGTGTAAGGATTTTTTAAAATACTTAATTAGTTTAGGGTAAATTCTGGCTGAATTCTGCCACCTCACAGAGGAGAGGATAACAAGTAAATGAGTGACACTGACTGAGTGGTAGAGCCACGCTGCGTTGCAGCACGCATTGGGCCCGCTCGCCCGGCGAAATACCACCCTCTCACGAATATCCGGCGTGAAATAACGGCACTTGGTGCTGTTGTGTTTTGTCCGGCCAGTGAGGGTTCCGGAGGCCCATCGCCCCACCCTCCCCCCTCTCACAATTCCTTCCTTATGGACGGCAACGCGTCTGCGTTTCCTCTGGTTTTGCGGGTGTCCATGGGCGGCGGTAATTACTCTCCATCAGGTGACCCGCCTGCTCGTTTGCCTCTTTCTTGTATTAAAAAAAAAATTCATCTTTGGGAATAACTTAAAAGTATGTTTATGTAGATACACTGATACATTGAACAATATCGTCGTGACGTGACCAAATTTAAAAAATCTTCAGCTTCTCCGTACTCCGGAAGACACAATCCGTCCCTAACTAAAATTAAAAAAATATGTAGTTGAGTATAATTATATAAACACATTCGTGGGTTCAAAGGGTCAAGTCTACACTTCTACAAAACAAAGGTTTGTTACAAAAGATGTAATGAGTTTGAAGATAACGGTACGTTGAAAAAATTTAACAGCTCTTTTTATCCAACTAGCTCTTTTTTAGCTCAGGTGGGCGGGAACCCGCGTCCTCCTCAATCCGGGCGGCTGCATTGACCACTCCGCTGTGCCACCGAGGTATTGGTTAGACGTGTCAAAAAATGTCAACGCTTTTGAACTTCGTTTTTATAGCAACAGTGTCTCCTCAAACCTCTATCTATGAATGCAGTTTAAAACCTTATTGGTTAGGTACTAATGTTTTCCAAAACTCATTTCAGCCGTTACTTTATTTTACTTCAAAAACTCTCCAATTTCTATTACTTACCACAATATCAATACGATCATTGGAAATCATATTTAATTTTATTCCATAAAGAAATAACTTAAATTAACAATTCATTATGATTTATCATTTTTCACCTTTCATCCCAAAAAAACGATAAATTACCTATAAATTTTAGCCGTTTGTGTCGCTAGGGGAGAGACACTTGCCCGCTATTTTTTCTCGTACCAGGATACGTATGTATACACAATTCTATGACCACGGCTTATATTTCGGTTCGACGCGATTCTGTTTCGGCGTGCAGTGGTATTGGGGGTAGCGATGCGCATTTGTCTGGCACAGACTATAGCTCGTTAGATTAGTTGTTAAGTCTTAACTATAAGTTAGTTAAATGTTTTTTAATTATTATTAGTATTGACGTCAATAAGTGCCTGTAAAGGTTTACATTGAATAAATAATTTGACTTTGACTTTGACTTTATCTCTAGAGCTTCCCATATGAGGTAGTCAATCAACGTTTCGTTGTCTTCGAGTTTATTTGGGCGTAATTATAATGAAATGAAATGTATTTATTACAACACACACAACTTACAATTAAGAGGCCTTTTACATCTCGTCTGTGATTTTTGCGTAAAATGGCTGAATTTTGGCGTTCTTGATCTCAGAAACCAAAATATATTAACAGTTTTGACTTATTGAATAGTGTAGAATAGCTATTTGGCATAGTGCGTAGCGGCCTCGCTTTTTGTAAAGGAGAATGACCTTTCTACTGTGGGAGTTAGGCTAGTTTTTTAGCTAGCTAGCGTAACACGTAACACAGCGCTTTAATGAAATAAATAGTAATCAATAGCAGCAATGCTCTGAATTATGAAGAAAAAATTACATTACATTTTCATGCGGGAGTTTGAAGCTATCTTCATTTTTAGCTTAAGACTTTTTAGGCGCGAAGGCAATTTTTTGAGCTTATAGATTGAAGTAAGTACCTACTGTTGTAAACAAATTAAATGAACAACTTAGAATGTTATCTCTTATTTAATCGTATAGTGCGTAGCGGCCTCGGAAATTTTAAATATCATTGATTTTATGTAGAAAAAAAATCTAAACCAAAAAAAATCGAAAATCGCTTTAAAGTAATTGTGAATTTCTCCTATCTACGATAATATTATTGACCAAAATTTATACCAGAATAATCGTTGCCTCATGATGAATAAAGATTTTATAATTAATTTATTATCCTATATCGATAAAAACGATAAATACAAATTTCCTGCAAAATTCCTTCAAAATGCGATGCGCCGGAGTTGTTGTACATTCGCCACAAAGTTGATTTGCCACAGAAAAAAGTATGTGTACATTCGCCACAGTTCTATTTTTGTAAAGTTGATTCGCCACACTTTTATTTTCGACACAGACAGCAGAAAAATCAAACAATAAGTGAAGTAAAAACGTTATTTATTATTTTTTAGATAGTTAGATAACAAAATAATAGTAAGTAATTATAAAAAATACTTACACCATGCTCACCAGAGCTTGGGGTATTCCTCGAAGCGCACCCATTTTGAAGCTCACCAGACCAAGCGCACCTAAACTATTCCTCCAAGCGCACTCGTTGGCTGCGCTTCAGAATAGGTAATTAAAATATTATATTTTTATTCCTCGAAGCACACCTTCCGTAAAAAATAGAGAGGGCCTTAAAAGATTCGTAATATTGATGTCGATAGAAACTAGGAATAGGTGCTTATGCAACTTACTACGTCAATAATAAATTAAATCATGACAGTCATGCTGATCTAAAAGTACCCGGGAGACATAAATGAAAAGAGGTAGATAGGCCTTAGTGATCTTACTTACCTTTAACTATCAGGAAAAAAGAAATAAACGAGTAGGACTAGGTGCTGCAACTTACTATGTCAATAGTAAATTGAATCATGACAGTTACTTTGAACTAAAAGTACGGTAGTACTATTACTTATTCTGTGCTAAAAGTACAAGAGTGACATAAATGAAAAGAGGTAGATACTCTAAAAATAAACGTACGTTATTCGTTATTGATATTTTCTGTTAGTTTATGGTTACTAAGTTCTAATTATTTTTCGTAGGTTATCTATATACTTCCTGCGCCTATCCATCCATTAATAAAAAAGTAAATTTAGACGATTCAAAATGCTTATTTTAGGCTTACTGAATAAAATATTTTGATTGATTGATTGATTGATTGATTGATTATATCAATAATTTTAGAATAAAATAACTACCTTTCATTTCGAGCGCTCAAAACGAACTTTCCTTGCTACCGGTACTTTATGCAAAAATGATGTACTAGGACAATAACGATTACCTACCTGTGGCGAATTAACTTTCAATGTATGGAGTTACAAAAACGTGGCAAATCAACTTTGTGGCGAATGTACAACAACTCATGCGCCGGCCGTCCATACTCAGCTAATTCTCGCTGAGTGGACATTTGTAATATTAAGCACAAATATATTATCCTATTTCGATAAAAACGATAGATACAACTGCAAAATTACAACAAAATGCGAAAATGGGCATTTTACGCAAAAATCACAGTCGAGATGTAATAGGCCTCTTAAGTAGGTACCTCCTACATGATTAGTTTTTACCTTTAACAGTTAACATTGTCGACGAAATAAAAATTACATAAGAAACGAACCACTTTTTTGTGAGTTAAATTTTAATCGAATTTCTAGTAACCGGCGCGCTGTAATATAATCTGCAGTGCTCGCAACGAATCGCTGCAGATATTCAAGTTAAGCAATGGCGGAGTACCATTATGGCCGGCGCATTGACGTGGAACCGATTATATTTTACATCCAAACTTTATAACAAGCACCTACTTTCACAGCCGGGTCACAATCATAGGACAGAAGAAAGAGGTTTATTAGGTATAGTCTAAGATCCGAGTATAGAACGACCTTCACCGGAAAGGTTAATGGATAAAAAGTATTTTATATCAAAGGACATCATTTTTTTGGGCCTTTTCTGAAAGTGCCGGCCAACAAAAAAAATGGTACGTATTTCTAAACTAGCCATTTGGAGAAATAGTTAATATGGCACAAAAGTTGTAGGATTGCTCCGAGCCAAGTTATACAAGTTCGAAGATTCATCATTTTCATACATTTATTGATTCCTAATTTTTTTTTTGTAGAACTGAACAGATAATGACCCCACAGCTTTTGCGCTGCAATGACAATTGCTTCAGATCATTAGCCCTAGCAATATCTATCATTATTTTATGTTTCCCAGTTCCAGCACTTCCAGAAATCAATAAATGTATGAAAATGATGAATCATCGAACTTGTATAACTTGGCTCAGAGCAATCCTACTACTTTTGTGCCATATTAACTATTACTCCAAATGGCTAGTTCTAACAATACGTACTATTTTTTTTTGTTGGCCGGCACTTTCAGAAAACGCCCAAAAATGTATGGAGCCTGAATGATCTCCTTTAATAAGTTAAATAATATATCGCGAGTGGGTACAACCGTCTGGTTAAATAAATAAAATTTATGTTTATGTAAAGATAAGCTCATTACAAACACACACACACACACACCAAACCGGGGAATGTTAAAAAAAATATTTTATTTAATATTAAATTAATCATTAATGGTTCTGGACTGAAATTTTTCAGCCAACGCGCTCGCAATATATTTTTACACATTAAATTTGACATAAAATACTTTTCATCCATTAACCTTCTCGGTGAAGGTCGTTCTATACTCGGATCTTAGACTAATAGATACATGTAGGTACTTAATCACGACAATTATCCCCGAAGGGTTGGTCAGAGACTAGGCAATGAGGACAGCAGAAGCAGTGTTCTACCATAGTCCACTTTTCACCAATTAGCACATTCACATGTACTCAGCGTGACAGGTGGTGAGCCTTCCGCCGCTCTGTGTTGTTGGATGTGTGCAGTATTTAGTCCGTTACACGTATTAAGGTATACTTTAGTAGTTAACTAAATTTTAACTTAATTTTAAGTGACTTATCTTGCAACCTGCTACTAAATTGTGTGTTTACATGCAATTAATCTCTTAAAATTAAGTTAAAATTTAGTTACCTACTAAATTAATTTATACGTATAAATCGTGCATTAGTCGCCTTTTACAACACCCAAGGTAAGAAAGGGGGTGTTAGTATTCTTTCACCGATACGCAACACGGTAAGAAGACACACAAGAAACACGTATGAAAAATCAAAAACAAATCATCAAACTATAAACGTCCCACTGCTGGGCACAGGCCTCCCACGTGGACAATAGCACGTGGGGATATTGGGCCATAACCCACCACGCTGGCCCAAAGCGGGTTGGTGAGTTTTAACGACTGCCATTTTACGACAACAACGGGACCTGACAGCGGGACCAATGGCTTCTTTCGAAGCACGGGGGAGCTAGAGATGTTTTTAAATTGGTCACTCATCCAGCGACCTGACATTGCGAATGTTGCTTCGGGCAAGATCGCAAGCCGAACCCGCTAGTGAATGAGAATTTTTTTACACAATAAAATATAATAATAAAGCTTTTCGAACGTGTCGTAGCAGGCGAAAGTATTTTTCAGTGAGTAATTTATAATAACTAACGAAGAATAAAGACTTCTTAAAATGTTGAAGATTTTTTAATTACTTAAACAATTTTGTTTGTAAACTAGTCAATTTATTCGATTATTTAAACCCAAATAAACGTTTTGATAAATGATAAAAAAATACCTTATAATTTTATAAAAATTTAAAACTGACAGCCCTAAGCTAGCTTTGATAGTTATCTCAAAAAAAAGCGCTAACTAGCTGAGATACAGCGCTAACTAAATAAAAACTTTTTTAATTTTACAAAAATAAGAGGACAACCCTAACGCTCAGTTGGCGCGTAGGTATTTATCTCAACAAAAAGGCCTAGCTTCCGTACTGTTTTAGCTTATATTTATACTGTGCCAAAGGGGAGAGATGGTTGTTGGTATTATTTTGTCAGCCAATATCTATAATTTGGCTGATTATTTTTTTCGTAGTGTTCGTAATTGTCAAGGCAAAGGTTTGTTTGAACGTACAATTTAAGAAATCCACTTGAAATGTTGCTGGCTCATATCTGTATTGTGTAATCCTGGTAAAAAATCTTTAAAAATGGTGCACGAATTTAGGGGAATGGGGGGTGGAGGGGAGGAGGGGTGGTCTAGGGGTACCCCCCAGTGTCATTCCCATTTATATGAGATACATAGTTATGGAGATATAAGCATTTGTTCTCATTAAAACTAACCCTAAAATGTGTAAAAAAGGTCATTGAAGATGGTTAGGAGGAGGGGAAAAGAGATAGGAGAGGGGGGAATCCCCACCTCCCAACCATCCAGAGCTATAAAACATTTTTTTGTATGGAGCTAGTATTTCTGTTTTCTAATAAAAAAAATAACCTCGAAATTCAAGACAATCGCGAAGCGCAGCGTAGCAATTGTCTTAAATTTCTAACCTATCACTTGACCTACAGGAGTAGGGCAGCTATTATTTCTGTAGTCTATAAAATAAAAATAAAACACCAAGAATTAAACTTTATAAACTTGCTGTATTGCTGTTAACAATTCTTCGTATGGGTCTTTTTTCGAAAACTAAGAGTCTAATTAGAAAATGCAAATGTGCATTAGAATCTATGAATTTTTATAACAAAGTGGAATACTCGTTTTATACAAATTCGTGCACCATTTTTTAAGATCCAAGCCGTAATCCTCAACAACAACTACCTAGTCAAAACTAAGAGTAAATACGAAAAACTCTTATAAAATGGTAGAGCCGCAAACTACTCACATTTAAAAATCAATTTTCTGATTCACCCACCAACAACAAACAACAAAATTAAAAAATATGAAGCGAAACATGTAACAATAGCCGACCGGCATAAGTTGAGCCGTGCACGTATCTAGCCGCTGCGGAATTCAATGCGGCTATGCGATTATAATGAGCTGCGGGGGGTCACGATACGCTGGCTACCAGCAGATCTCTAGATATTGAATACTATTTGGCCGGGGCGCCAGCTACAACTGTTATTTTAATTACTGTTCCGAACCTACATTTTGGGCGGAAATGTAACCCTTATTTTGTACCTAGGTAGGTACCTAGTCTCAATTAGTGTGGAGTTGGCGGAATTCATAATTCGAATTCGAAAAAGTATTTTTAAAAATTACAAACTCTTATTTTATACCCCGTACAATATTTTCTTTCTCGAAAAAACCTTTATTTATCAGAAAAAAAACATATTTTTCTTTATTGATTGGTCACGTGACATTTTGCTCTGTGACGTCACATTTCAATAAATATAGAAACTTATCTAGAAACCTGACAGATAGTTTTTGATAGTTTTGTGAAATGTGACGTCACAAAGCTCAATCATGGCCGCCCCTTGCCGGCCATGTTTCAAATCCACAGATAAAAAAATTGCAAATTTATTTGTAAAAAGTAAAATAATTACAAATTATCTTTATAAAAAAAAAACTATTGGATAATTATCTTTAAATCTTAGACTACTTCCGACATATTTCATATTTTATTGTTACAACTGTCAAATAGCCAATTAAGTAAATTTTTACAACCGCCTCTGCGCGGTCTAGACCACGGAGGCGACTTACTTACAACTAATCCACAAAGAGTTAGCAGATACTAGACAATCAGGATATCAAGAGCAATGGACTGCCACACTGCCATTCCTCATATGCGCACGAAGGGCTTTGCGCCTACTTTCATCATTTGTACCGCAAAGCTGTGGAACTCCCGGCCAGAGTCGGTGTTTCCTATAAGGTACAATATTGGGGTCTTTAAATCACGAGTGAACAGGTTTCTCTAGGCAAGCATGTTTCACCATGTCCACATCATCACTTACCATCAGGTGAGGTAGTGACTAAATGCAAGCCCATCACAATATAAAAAAACACTCCACATTTCTCCACAATGCTCATCGTGATATGCTTAGCGTGACAGGGGTGCGCCCATCGCCGCTGTTGGATGTAAAATCGCCTTTTACGACTCGCAAATGAAGATATGGATTTGTAGCACAGCACAGCGTTATCCAAACAAAATATTATAAATTTGAAGAGTTTGTTTGTTTGTTACGCTTTCACGCCATTAGGGATTAAAGTCATTTACCCTTACCGTAGTAGGTTTACCCTTGAGACCCCACACAAAACCCCTGGGTGATGAATGTGTGACACTGTCGCAGTGGTAGAGCCACGCGCATTGGGCCCGATCGTCCGCCGTAATACTACCAATTTCTACCATTTTCTCAAAGGTTCTTCTCCTTCCAAAGGCAGGCAACGCATCTACGATCCTCTGGTTTTGGTTAATGGACGGCGGTGATAACTTCGCATTAGGTGAGCAGCCTGCTCGTTGGCCCCTTTTTACGTAAAAAAAAAGACTTAATTTAAATTGTCTGGTAGTTATTCTTTAGATGGGGTCCTGAACGATATAGTCTTCTATATCCCGCGAAATATTGTGGAGCGAAGCTGCGGACAAAAGCTAGTAACAATAAAAGTATAAAAGACTCGCTAATCTTCCATTCTGCTGCGGTTAGATGTTGCAGCTCGCTCCACCAGTTTCCTAAGCTTTAATTCTGAAGTCTTCAACACTACAATACCTTGTCTAATTACGCCAAATTGTTTCACCGTTGTCCCCGCGGTCTCGGGTTCCCTTTCCCGGTGAGGCAACGTTTCGTCACGAACAGCCAGCCGTGACGCAAATCGTGGCGAGATCGCTGCGCCTGCGCACTTTCCCGATTGTGGTTGACGATTGGCCGGCTCAGTGGCACTGTGGCGAATTGCTATACTTTCCAAATTGAATAGTTGTCGACTTCTTAGAATTAATTATTTGTACACTTAAACTGTAGGTACCTAACTAAGTTATTTTTAGATGGTTATTTTTGAAACTCACAGTGCTGGTAGCGGCATAGAATAATACTAACGCTCCTTATGCCGATTAACCCCTGTCTTGGATTTTTTTTGACACTTTTTTTAGCGACGTCAACGTCAAATTTGACAGAATCGAGCATAGACTATGCGATATTTTTCGATAACAATACATATGACGTACCACAGAACCGAAATAACCAAACTTGTTCATACTAAAGTAGTCTGAAGTCTATGAAAACACGATACAAAGTCAAGCGTGTTTTTGTAGGTGCGGTCGCATGAGACCGCTTGGGGTTTGAGGGGACTGGGGACCAAAGACTGCACATCCAACAGCATAGAGCGGCGATGGGCTCACCACCTGTCACGCTGAGCACATGTGCAGTTATCATTTGGTGAAACGTGGACCATGGCAGCTAGAGGACTGCTTTTGCGGTCCTCATTTCCTAGTCTCCGACTAACCCTTAGGGGATAATAGTCGTGATTATAAGTATGTGTTTATACCTATGTTATTAGAATTATTTCTTTGTACACTTATATTGTAAGGTAACTTTAGAAACTGTAAGAATTATGTTTGAATTCACCATCATAATCTGCCGACAAATGCCAGCCAAGAATCCACAATGACCGTCCACACTGCTGTTAGGGATTGCAAGCCGGAAAACCAGATCCGTCTTCACTTACCGGATCCGGTACATTAGTAGTTATGAAGGAATGCAATTTTAGCCAAAATAACCGCGCTGTTGCATGACTGCTGTGAGTTCTCCGTTCCTTACCACTTTCTGTATCTCTTTTGTACTGCTACACTAACCTACACGAAATTTACAACCAAATTGAAGCCATGCTAAGTTGTTAAAACGTTTTAATAATTAGTTCTAAGACTTTTCACGCAATGTACTCTTAATTTTAATTATTGGTAATTTTTATGTTGTTATAGGTAAAGTTACCACTGCAAACAGGTCGTGCGTCGAAAATTGCTGTTCACATTTAGTCAGGCGTTTCTCAATTTAATGTAATTTGTATTTTAAGTTGTACAGTAAACCAAGAATAGAACTATTTCTAATGTCTAATTGCGCAAATATGATTAGTTATGTTGTGGTAGGTATGTAATATTGTAAATGTATGGACTGTGAGGGTGGCATGTTTTCGGACATTGTACTTATTTTAAGTACCTAGGTACAAATAAATAAAGATAAAAAAGATTTTAATGGGTATTACCAGACCATTCGATCGATCGTCGATCGACGGCATCGATCAAAGTTGATCGACTGGTCTGGTAGCTTTAATCGATCGACGGATACCGTTTGACTAACCAATCGATCAACGACGGTCGGTCGACGTTGATCGTTAGGTGTTGTAGCTTTAATCGATCGACGGATACCGTTCGTCTAACCCATCGATCAACGTTGATCGATTAACCCCGGCTATATTCCATCAGTTTCTTTCGAAATGTATTGAGAAGAGGACTCGTTGTTCTTGGCCAGTACGATGTTGCTCGTACTATTATTACGGAGACGCAAACGCAGAAGAATCTGGATGCGGCCGTTTTTTAAAGCCAAAGATCACTTATTTTATCCAAATGACATTTTAAGCAGCGGTTTTGATTTGTTTTTTTTTGCGTAGCGATTGTCATGAATTTCGAGGTTATTATTTTATTATACAACAGAAAACTAGCTCCATGAAAAATATCTGGGGGGGAGGGACGGGGATGGAGGGGGTACGGTAATGGTAACTTAGTAGAATATTTGTTTTTTTTCCTAAAAATAACCTAAGTAAATAAATAACCTAACATAACCTCAAAATAAAAATATGTTGAAAACTACGCATTTCCGCACTTTGGCTCCCCTCCCCCTCCCCTTCCCCTCTTTTTCGGTGTTGCTTAATCTAAAGTGCTTCCCAAGGGGTTTGGGGTGAATATCATTGCTATAAATGCTATTTAAACGTTCATATTATCATCAACTTTAAGCATATCTAATCAATGAACTCTATTATTACGACTAGTATCTATGGTCACGAAATAAATTTATAAAAAAGTGAAGCGGCCGGCGCGTCTAATCAAACAGCTCGATCAAACACCCAATCCATTCTACCGGTCGATTGTCGATAGACGTCATCGATCGATTGGTCTGGTAGAAACTATCGATCGACGTCGACTAATCCATTCTACAATCGATCGATTGGTCTGGTAACACCCTACGAGTTGTTTTCACTGGCTGTCCCCTTCGGCTTCGTCCAAGTTAACATCCTTATATGTACTATATCGTCAAATTGGCTTACT
This sequence comes from Scoparia ambigualis, assembly GCA_963921215.1. Taxonomy (NCBI): domain Eukaryota; kingdom Metazoa; phylum Arthropoda; class Insecta; order Lepidoptera; family Crambidae; genus Scoparia; species Scoparia ambigualis. The sequence continues at coordinate 759,411 of OY992523.1, read as the reverse complement.
TTTGAATCAATGTATCATTGATCACAACTCCTGTTCCTTGAAGTAATAGGTATTCTACAACCTACAGTGTGATTGATTAGGTACTGATTACCAATATGGCTAACATACTAGAGGCTCCTGCCTACAACCTTCCTATAGGTTCATGACTAGAGTAACCTAAAGTTAAGGATACCAATTTTCAGCTACGTAAGGATCTAGCTGTGATGTGTTCAATGTTATATTCGATCACAAGGTAGGTACTCCATTTAAAAGTAAGCCCTTTCCATGGCAATGTTTAATTTTTACTCAAAACCCGCTCATTAAAGCAATACCAGAAAAATCGCAATATCTACTGCAGTCTCTACTCTACGATCGTCACTTTACGCTGAGTACATGTGCAGTCTCTATTTGGTGAAAAATGGACTATGGCAGAGGACTGCTTTTGCTGTCCTCATCGCCTAGACTGTGACTAACCCTTCGGGGATAATAGTCGGGATTATATATAGTAGGTACCTATGTATGTATAAGAATAACACACAGTTTTCTGAGGTTTACGTAAACACCATAGTTACTTACATTTAAAAAAAACGGCCAATTGCGAGTCGGACTCGCCCATGAAGGGTTCCGTAGCAGCAAGTAACATCATATAAAAGTTCTTGTAGTTCGTTGTAACTTTGATCGATGTTTTAATAATAGTGTAGGTATTTTTAATTTAATTAATTAATTTAGGACGTATTACAAAAAACTACTTACTAGATCTCGTTCAAACCAATTTTCGTTGACAGTTAGCATGGTAATGTACATCACATATTTTTTTTACTTTTATCATTCCCTTATTTTAGAAGTTACAGGTGGGGGGGCGACACACATTTTACCACTTTGGAAGTGTCTCTCGTGCAAACTATTCAGTTATGAAAAAATGATATTAGAAACCTCAATATCTTTTTTGAAGACCTATCCATAGATACCACATGTATGGGTTTGATAAAAAAAAATTGAGTTTACTAAGTATGGGGAACCCCCAAAATTTATTGTTTTTTTTCTATTTTTGTGTGAAAATCTTAATGCGGTTCACAGAATACATCTACTTACCAAGTTTCAACAGCATAGTTCTTATAGTTTCGGAAAAAAGTGGCTGTGACATACGGACGGACAGACAGACAGACATGACGAATCCATTAGGGTTCCGCTTTTTGCCATTTGGCTTCGGAACCCTAAAAACAGGGGAAGCCTTATAAAAGCTTGTAATAAAACACTTTTACAGATTAACTCGCGTTTAATAACTACATTACAATTACTTATTTTATATTATCCCGATGTTTTGAACCCTTTAAAATGACATGTCACAGGTAAAATGATATCGGGTGTCTCATTAGTCATTATAAAGAAATAAGGATACAATTATGGCGTCTAATATAATTGGTAATGAAATGAGTTAAGGTTATGGCATTTCAGCAGATCTAATTAGTTAAGCAAGTTGCCATTATTATTGGTCTAATTCATCATTGGTGAGCTATGGTGGCGGTTTAAAAATAATACTACCACCCCCTCTTCCATTGAGCGTCATAAAAGGCGACTAACGGACTTAAGACTGTACATACTAACTGACTGACTAAGAACTACTACTAATCACGACTATAAAGGGTTAGTCAGACACAGGCAATGAGGATCACAAAAGTAGTCCTCTGCCATAGTCCACTTTTCACCAAATAGCGACTGCACATGTGCTCAGCGTGACAGGTGGTGAGCCCATCGCCCCGCTTTATGCTGTTGTGTGTGTGTGCAATCTTTACTCCGTTAGTCGCCTTTTACGACACCCAAGGGTAGAGAGGAGGTGGTAGTATTGTTTCACCGCTACGTGACGCGGTTAGTCTTCGTATGTATGTAGTACTAACAGCCTAAAACAATTGGCTATTTGACAGTTTTCGGAAAAGTCTTTTAACAATTACAATTTCGTGCGAAAACGGGACTAAGCGACAACTCGGACACTTTAAATTCGGACACAGTGTCCGAATTGACACTTTTTAATTATATTATTTTTTCACTGACAATTCGGACACACTTAAAAAACGTTACCAAAATATTTTAGAGGTTTGTGGATTCTGACTGTACTGAACAGCTCCAATAATTTAAGAGTGTCCGAATTGTCAGTGATAAAATAATAAAATTAAAAAGTGTCAATTCGGACACTGTGTCCGAATTTAAAGTGTCCGAGTTGTCGCTTAGTCGAAAACGGTTGGTCACGTGACATTATGCCATGACGTCACACTTCAATAAACAAACAAATTTTATCTTGAAACCTGACAGATAGTTTTTGTTTATTTTGTGAAATGTGACGTCACACGAAGCTCAATCATGGCCGCCCGTGTTTCGGGTCTTGTAATTCACAGATAAAAAAAATCGCAAATTTATTTTGTAAAAATTAAATATTTACAAATTATCTTAATAAAAAAACTATTGGATAATTTATCGTTAAATCATAAACTACCATATCCGACATATTTCATATTGTATTGATACAACTGTCAAATAGTCAATTACGGTCGAACCTGCCTATGACGATTTCTTTTAAAAATATACTATATTTAAATAATAATTAACAACAAATAGAACTGTAACTATGTAATATATTAATATAAGAGTTGTTTAAGAACAATTAAGATCCGTACACCATTATTTAAAAAAAGTGATGATAAGTTTCCACAAGAGCTGGTTAAGTAAAGAATAGACCCACCAATATAGTTATAGCTCATTGAAATAGCTGTTTATATGTTATTAGTGGATTTCTGTCACCACATTTCTGGTGAAAACGCAACAAAAACCATCAATTTTTTTATTAAAAATAAGTCTCATGAGAAAAAAACATTAAAATACATGTATTTTAGTTTATCACCAAATTTTTACAGGGTTAAATGCACTCATATCCTATGAAAAGAAATACTAAATACATTGAAGTGTTAATTGATTATCTGTACAGACATTAAAAAAGTTATGCCATCCCCCCACCCCTAAAGTCCTCTGGAGTTCCTAAAAGACCCCAACGAGTCTCTTCAAATCATCGGTGAGTCCTCTCGCTCCAGACAAGCCATTGTGTCCCCTCGGCCCACCCACAGACATCGGCGAGTCCCCACCAGTCCCCCCAAATGCGCGTGAGTCCCCCCGGGCGACTATCGGCCGCAGCCGCCGCCCGAGCAGGCGGAGCGCTTCGGCGCGCGATATGAAGAAGTGGACGCCCCTCCACTCAGCGGCAAGTAATCTATAATGATAAAGTCAATGAGAATAATTAATTCATTTATTAGAATAAGTAAAAATCAATCCTACTAATATTATAAACGCGAAAGTTAGTAAGTATGGATGGATGTTTATTACTCTTTCACGTAAAAACTACTGTTTGGATGAAATTGAGCATACAGATAGTTTATAACCTGGATTAACACATAGGATACTTTTTATCCCAAAAAATCCCCACGGGAACGGGAACCACGCGGGTGAAACCGCGAGCGGCCGCTACTTAAAAATAAAGTCGCAGGCGGACATAAGCTAATAGTTAATACTACAAAAATAAAGTCAAAGATAACTAAACGTTGAAAAAATGTGTACCTCAGGCGGGAATCGAACCCGCGCCCTCCGCAATCCGGGCGGCTGCGTTGGCCACTCCGCCACCGAGGTAGTGGTTAGACCTGACGAAATTTTTCAACGCTTTTGACGTTATATTTTTATAGCAAACAGAGTCGCATCAAATTTCTTAGATTTTTTTTTTACTATGTCCGCCTTTATAAGTCAGGAAGGGGATCTTGTTATTACTTAAAAAAAAATATCTAATTACTATTACTTTAGATCACTTAAACTTATATCTAATTTTACTATTACTAATTTTATTATTACTTTAGGTGGACTGAAGGTCCACCTCTAAGAAATTGCGGGGCACTAAGGGGGGAAGATAAGGAGAAAAAGGGGAATAGGGAAGATTTAAGATTTAAGAGGATTTAAGATTAGAAAAAAGGAATTACAGGGATTTATAGGTTTAAGACTTTAGGATAAATTTAGGGGGAAAGGATTTATATCCGACACTGGGTAGTTTTTATGATTTTAAAAACTTTAGTGTTCGTTGTTTGATTTTGTTGGTTTTTTAATTTTATTTACTTCTAAGTTTATTTAGGCTTCACTGTTTCTGTTTTTATTTTTTTATTTTATTTTTTATTCTAAGCCCGGCAAATGACTCCACTCCACCTGATGTTAAGTGGAAATGAAGTCCAGGCGCGAGGACAACTGGTGCAGCGTAAGATACGTAGCATCAGTCACCCTCACTCTGCCGGCCCACAGAGTGCTTCTTCACGCCTCGTTTGAAGGACCCTATGTCATAGGTAGGAGGGAATACGTGTGCTGGTAGACTATTCCATCTTTTGGAAGTGCGGCAAAGAAACGAGTCACCAAATTTCTTTGTGCGTGATGGAATGTTAGAAACTGTAAATTTGTGACTCCGGAGAGCAGAACGCGTACTCCTATGGAGGAAGGGAGAAGGGGGGATGAGGTCAAAGAGTTCTTCAGAGCATTCGCCATGGTATAAACGGTAAAAGACGCTGAGTGACGCAATATCTCTACGCAATTGCAAAGGCTCGAGAGTTTTAGTGACCTCCGCATTGCCGATAATGCGCACAGCGCGGCGCTGCAATCTGTCCAAGGCATCGAGAAGATACTTTGCGGAGCCGTCCCAAAGGTGAGAGTAATACTCCACGCAAGACCGCACCTGTCTCTTGTATAATAGACACAACTGATCAGGCGTGAAGAATCGCCGCACCTTGTTCAGGACACCGAGTTTACGTGAGGCATTTTTAATTACGGTTTCGATGTAATCCTTTTGGTTCAGATCGCAGCGGATATCCATACCGAGCATGTTAATACTGCTCTGCAGGCCTACAGATGTACCCTGAAGAGAGGGAAGGGAAAGGAATGGCGACTTTTTCGCTGTAAACGCGCACACCTGTGTTTTCTTGGCATTGAACTCCACCAGATTATCGGAGCCCCATTTAGAAATGAGGTCCAACACCCGATCGAGCTCAATGACAAGATTTGCTCGCTTCATTTCGGTGTCTACCCGCCCAGCCGTTGGGTGCCCGTTATATCCCCCATGCACTGTGCTATCATCTGCATAGGAATGAATGTTTCCAAGTGGAAGCATGTCATTGATAAGCAGAAGGAACAGCGTGGGGGATAGAACGGAGCCTTGAGGAACACCAGCGTTCACTGACATGAACCGCGAAGCGCATCCTTCCGAAAGGACACGGATTCTACGCTCATGCAGGAAGCTAGCAATCTAGGTACAGAACTGAGCGGGCAAACCGTATGCCGGGAGCTTGAAGAGAAGAGCTTTGTGCCAGACCCGATCAAAAGCCTTGGCTATGTCAAGGCTAACTGCCAGTGACTCGCCACGTTTGTCAATAGCCTGACCCCAGAGATGTATGACGTACGCTAGAAGATCACCCGTTGACCGTTTTGGCCGAAACCCATATTGACGATCGTGAATTAGGGAGTGATCTTCTAGGTATCGAATAAGCTGTTTGTTCAATATTCGTTCTAGGATCTTACACAACACTGAAGTTACGGCTATAAGGCGGTAATTAGACGGATCTGACCGATCTCCTTTTTTAGGGATCGGTTGCACATTAGCTTCTCTCCAAGATTCCGGCACACAACCCGAAGAGAGCGAGAGACGGTACAGACGCGTTAACACAGGGGACAACTCTGCTGCACACATTTTCAGGACTATTGCTGGGATGCCATCAGGACCGTTAGCTTTCCGGACATCGATAGACTGCAGCTCCGCATGGACATCACACTGCCTGATTTTGATATCAGACATTGTGTGGCCACAGTGAGGAATTGAGGGTGGCTGTGCATTACAGTCATCGATCCGGGAGTTAGCCGAAAAGAGTTTGGCCAGGAGATCGACCTTTTCCTGCGGCCTGTGATCTAAACTTCCATCAGGGCATCTCAGTGGTGGCAGCGAGGGTTGGCAGAAGTTGGATTGCACGGCTTTGGCCAGACGCCAGTTGCTACGGCTGCCCGTAGGATGCGTCAGGAGTTCTTGGCCTACTCGTGCAACGCGCTGGGCATCCGCTCTAATGTAGGCCCTCTTACACGACTTGGTGGCATTATTATAGGCTGCTTTTAGCGAGCGAGTTTCGGGATCCCCATGAGCTTTACCTCTGATCCAAGCGCGGTATGCCGTCTGTTTGCTCTCAACAGCGCTAGCACACTCGCGACTGAACCAGCGGTTGCGTCTGCCTTTGCTGATGACATAGGAGTGTGGAATATAGTATTCCATTCCTAATACTATCTCATCAGCAACGGCAGTGGCGCTAGCGGTCGAGTCCTTCCCACTAAAGCAGCGCTGCCTCCAAGGGACGGATGCAAAATACTCCCGCATACCGTTCCAGTCTGCCGACGCGTAGTGCCAAATCTGGCGTTTCGAAACCGCTGTTGGCGGGCGCGATGCCAAGGGCACTGTGCTGGATATCAAGCAGTGATCCGAGGAACCTAAAGGAGCTCGAATCTCCACCCGGTATCCAGCTGGGCGACTCGTCAGCAGAAGGTCGAGTAAGGAGGGCGCATGGCCAACTATGTCTGGGATCCTGGTGGGCTGGTTCACCAGTTGCGTCAGGTCATGCGTGAGAGCGAATGCGTGGGCAGTTCTACCAGCATGGTCTGTTTTGGAGGAACCTAACCACAACTCATGGTGGGCGTTGAAGTCCCCCAAAAACACCAATTCCGCCGATGGAAACCGCTCCTGCGCATCATCTGATACCCGACTAAGATGTTCAATTAGTCGAGTTGTCTCCATGTCGCTGTTATGGGATCGGTAGACGCAGACGTAGACACGGCAATGAGAGCCTAAGTCGACGTGTACCACTAGGAGGGAGATGGAAGGGTCCTCCAGACAGCGCAGACGGCGACAGCAAACATCCGCCCGAACGAATAAGCAATTCAGGTAGGTGGTGTCAGCTGGGCGGATTATTTGCGTCTCCGTCAGGAACAACATTGCTGGCCGTGCCGTCTCAAGATGGTGGTGGACGGCATTGAGGTTTGCATGGAGTCCGCGGATGTTAGCGAACTCCACCTCAAACGGTAAGGTTGGGGTGGGGGTGTGCGTCGCTGTAGAACCAGTTTTGTTGTTAGGCGCTGTCATTTTAGGAGTGGAAAGAGAGAGGCGTGAATCGAGAAAATGATGCCGCGATGCGAATGGTCAAAGTGTGGTGGCCTGTTTCCCCAGGAATTTGCCCACAGACGAGTATTATTAACCTGCCGAACGGAAGGGCCCCCGAACCCCCCCGGGAATGGCCGCCGGGACCCCACCTTCCGGTCACCAACCGGCACGACGGACCACCCCGAGATTATGCGTGGCATGGTGAGGCAGCCTCACGAGCTGGTTAGGCTCGCTTGGGCCCCTGTACTGTGCCACGGGCGGCCAGCGGGACAACCGTTTCTACGGGTCTCCCTGGTCGGCAGGTTAACGAAGTCCTCCTGACACTGGTTTGACGGAAGCCTTCACAGACCAAATACATCGCAGCATCATCCTCTCGAGCTCTGGTTATACGCTGGCTGATCCCGAAACGCGACCGACAAGCAGTCACTTGACGGGTTTTACACCATGCGTACGGTGGTCACCAACCAGACGGGTCAAGCCCTACCACCAGTGGAGCAGATCATCGCTCGAAAGAGTCCGTTAGTCGCTTCTTACGACACCCACCGGACGGAGAGAGGGGCGGCGATTGGTATTCTTTCTCCGTCACCGCACGGATAAGAGATGTTGGTTTTATTTGGGTGTTTAGTTAGTTTTTATTTCTTCACGGCTTTAGCAGCTTAGGTATTGTGTTTTTTATTTTTATTGATTAAGTTTACTTAAATTTATATCTAGTCGTATTAATTTTTGGTTACATTGACTTGGTTTGATTAAATTCTAGTGGTTTGTTTTTATACTTGTTCAATTTAATTGAGTTGGGTTAGGTTAAGGTTATTTGTTATTTTAGTTGTAATAATGATTCATTTTATGCAGTGTAGTAGGATTTATAGTTAGATTGAGTTAGGTTGGTTACGTTTATTTGTTGTTTTAAATATCAAGATAATTTAATCTATATATTATAGTTTTGTTTTATTGTATGATTTTGAGTTTAAATATAATTTTGATTTATTGGTAAAGTTAGAGTTATATATTATATTAAATAATTTGGATTAAATTGAACTGGGTCTAATTTCCGTAATCGGTCTGGCTTTGCAGGCGCAATACCATCCACCGAATCCGGGGCACTCGCGGCCATTTGTGGCGATGTGGCCGGTACCCACCCTTGTGCCCATACGCAGGTTATGGGCCGAGCAATTATAGCACTTGGGCCCCTGGGTCTTATTGGGGCATTGTGCTATTTGGTGGCTCGGACTGGCGCAATGGGCACAGGGCTTCCTGTCGGACTTACACTTCGCCCTTGTGTGGCCGTACTGAAGGCACTCCCGACACTGTACAAAGCGGCTGAAGTCCTCAACGTGGACCCTACTGTGGTCCACGTTGAGCCGCCCGAGAGCTAAGATGGTATTTCGCATCTCGGGGGTAACCTCAACGACCGCATTGTACAGTGTCGGGTTGCGGTTTGAGGTCAGGAAACATATGCGGTTCACCTCCACGTCGTTTTGAGCTACGAGGACCTCCGCTAACTCCTCGCGGGCAACATCCTTAGATATGCCCTTTAGGATGATTAGCGGTGGTCTCCGCTTCGCCTGTTCGGCGAAATTAACGCTTTCGGCATGACGGGCTACGGTCTCTTCACATTGTTTCCTGTCCTCAAACTCTACTCTCAGCTTGGCTTTGGGTAGTGGCGTTATTTTTATGGGCGCGTATTTGTGCCTCCGGAATGATACTTCCTTTTAAGGGATACCACCTCCGGAGGCTTCAGCGTGCAGTCATAGGACGAAACTATGAGTGCGGGGTGTGTTTTGGGCGTAGGTGGTAAACGCCTTGCAGCGACGGCAGCGTAGGTGGTATGGGGAGCTGGGGCAGGCTGGAGAGGCGGTTCGGTCAACGAACTGTGGGCCAGGGGGTGTTGGTCCTTGTCAAAGTCAAAGTCAAATTATTTATTCAATGTAAACCTTTACAGGCACTTATTGACGTCAATAATAATAATAATAAAAAAACAGTTAACTAACTTATAGTTAAGACTTAACATTTAATCTAACGAGCTATAGTCTGTGCCAGACAAAATGCGCATCGCTACCCCCAGTACCACTGCACGCCGAAACAGAATCGCGTCGAACCGAAATTTAAGCAGTGGTCATAGAATTGTGTAAACAAACGTATCCTGGTACGAGACAAAAATAGCGGGCAAGTGTCTCTCCCCTAGCGACACAAACGGCTAATATTTATAGGTAATTTATCGTTTTTTTTTTTTAGGATGAAAGGTGAAGAATGATAAATCACAATGAATTGTTAAGTTAAGTTATTACTTTAAGGAATAAAATTAAATGTGATTTCCAATTATCGTATTGATATTGTGGTAAGTAATAGAAATTGGAAATAACTGAGTTTTTAAAGTAAAATAAAGTAACGGTTGAAATGAGTTTTGGAAAACATTAGTACCTAACCAATAAGGTTGACATTTTTAATCATTCAAATATCTTTTTTTATAAAAACTTAAGCATAGAAAACGTCAAAAATTAATAAGCATAAATTTGTGTGTTTTAAAATTGTTTCGTTTTTCGTCTTGGTACAAGCACAGAATAACTAATATTACTTCCGTACAGAAGGTTCACCCTCCAACGACCCCCACGCGAAACCGAAACCCATCGCGTGACCCGAGCGTTCATATTCCGTTAAGCAAAGCCGACTCGATATCGATTTGACGTCCGTCAGGAGCGCAGGGTTTACGCGCGCGCGTAGGGTTTACGAGTTAAGGCTAGATAGGTCGCGCTTTGAGTTTTTCAAACCATCTAAGACATAGAAAATAATGGTTTAAATTCTGGAAAAAAAAGTATGTATTAGAGAGCTTGAGAGCGGCTGTTAGCATATTGCCTGAAAGGCGAACTAAATCCTCCAGCCGCTCATTCTGCCTTATCAGTTCGTCGACCTTGTCCGCGATGTCTTTGCGGACTTCTATGGCCATCTCATTTTGGACGGTCATAAGGGCCTCTGTACTGTTGTCCAGTTTATGCCCCAACTCCCTAAAGCTGTCCTCAGTAATCTGGGAGGGTTGGCACTTAGCAGCTCCGGTAAGCAGCATGGTGCAAAGGTCACCGAGGCGGTTCTTGGCATCATGGATATCCAGTTTCTGCTGCCTTGTCACCGACTTACCTTGAGTAAGAGCAAACCCAATACGGTCTATCTGATAATTAATCGCCTTGTTAAACAGACTCCAATTAGTGACGTCCTCAAACAAAACGACTTTGGCTTCCTCAATGGGCGACATAGGTAGCGTGCTCTCTATCGTGGTGCTTGCCATTTTGTTTTTGGTGAAAAAGAAAAATTTTAGTTAGGTTAGGGTTAGGTTAGGTTAGATAAAAATTTTAAATTTTAAGGAATTTTGTTATAAATTTTTTTTGCGAAAAGTTAATTTTTATGTATTTTTAAGTTCAATTTATAATTCTATAAGTTTTGGAAAATTTTAAATTTTGAAGTTTTTTGCCGAAATTCTTTTTTGTTTTTCAAGGAATTTCAAAAAAATTTTCGGGAGTAGTCTCTATAATTTGAAAAAGTCGTATATTAATTATTTGGTAATTTTAGGTTATTTCCTAAGAGGAAATTTAAGAGTTGGTTTAGGTTCCTTATTTCTTAGAATTTACATCCTTATAGATTTGAACGTAAATATTTTACAATATTTTAAACATTTAGTTAGGAGGCCTATTACATCTCGAATGTGATGTTGCGTTAAATGCCCATTTTCGCTATTTGTAGTAATTTTGCAGTTGTATTTATCGTTTTTATCGAAATAGAATAATAAATTCATTATAAAATCTTTGTTCCTCATGAAGTAATAATTATTCTGGTATAAATTTTGCTCAATAATATTATCGTAGATAGGGGAAATTCACAGTTAACTTAAAGCGATTTTCGAAGTTTTTTGGTTTAGAATAATATTTTTTTTCTTTATAAAATCAATGATATCTAAAAATTCCGAGGCCGCTACGCACTATACGACTATATAAGAGATAAGATCCTATTTTTTTGTTTTATTTGTTTAGAACAGTAATTCAATCGATGAGCTCAAAAAAATACCTTCGCGCATTTTATAAAAATCTTTCTCTGCATTTTTAGGTTTAATTAAAAACTTAAGCAAAATTTACAATAAGCGAGACCGCTACGAACTAAGTCAATAGCTATTCTACACTATTCAATAAGTCAAAATTGTTAATGTATTTTTGTTTCTGAGATCGAGAACGACAAAATTGGCCATTTTACGCAAAAATCACAGTCGAGATGTAATAGGCCTAGGGTACTTACTGAGTAAACATGTATACGAGGTGACTTTAAACATGTTTCCTGGCTAAAAGATAAAATAGACTAAGCTTCCAAAATAATATACGCGTTCAAAATACTTGCTGTTAGCTTTATTAGCAATTTACAACTAATTTAAAATGCTAAGCTCTGTGTCCGTTTAAAGCGAAATTCGGTACAAATATTACTATAATTTGTACCTTCTTCCTGTAAGTCCACTTGTTACGAATAGTAAACAAAAATACTGTGCGGTCTTACACTTCACCGTAAGATCAGACTGCTTTATAGATTCGTAATAGGTATTATATTGAAAAAAAAATCAAAAACCCCCGACTAAAAAGAACTATAAAAAGTACAGGATAAATATGTATGTTCGAAGCTACTGACAATCTGAAGAGCCGAAAACAACTGGAAGACCTCCTGACCCGGATTGTCAGAAGAGTGCGGGTTCGAATTGTGCTTTTTCAACATTCTTCATTTGTAATTTGTTCGCAACAAAATTTGCGTTAAAATTATATAAACAATATTTATAATATTGCTTCAATGCTCTCCGATTTGATTATTCCCTAACAGAGTGATGTTTATAGGCTCTTTGCCCTCACAGGCATTGGTCATTGGTATGACAGTCATATTCACTTAGCAGATAGAGGAATGGAACAATGGGGTCTTCCACAAGATACTAATTAGTCCACTTGCTACTGTAAAAAAGACTTCAGCAGGCCCTATTAAGGTTAAGGTAAGATAAGATATGCTCTACCGACTACGATAAGATAAGATAGGCCCTAAATCCTACTAATATTATAAACGCGAAAGTTTGTAAGTATGGATGAATGTTTGTTACTCTTTCACGTAAAAACTACTAAATGGATTTGGATGAAATTCGGCATACAGATAGTTTATAACCTGGACTAACACATAGTATACTTTTTATCCCGATATTCCCACGGGAACTGGAACCACGCGGGTAAAACCGCGAGCGGCCGCTAGTATTTTTTATATAATATTAACGCAAGTTTTGTTCTGTCATCATTTTCAAATTACAAATTGGAAAATGATGACAGAATATCTATGAGCAGAGTTCGTACCTGCACGCATCTGACAATGCGGGTCAGGTGCCTTTCCAGTTAAGCTACCGTGGACTTATCCAGCCCGCCGAAATTCATCAATACTCTTTTACTTTTTACTTTGGAAGTCAAAGGTGCCCATTCAATATTAACAAAGAACTACGTCATCAGACTTATTCGTCAACTGGCAAGTGTGGAAGTGGCGAGTACGAGCGGGTAACAAATCTTTTCAGGAAGTGGATCACAAGCAAGTCAAGTCTAATAATGAAACGGGACATAAAATAATTACTAGTAACATGAAATAAGTAGCTGACTGTACATACTACGTAAGATTTTCACGAACGAGCGAGTTGACGACAAAAAAAATTGGTAAAATCGGAAGGTGCCAACTCGCACGTACTCGCCAGTTGACGAATAAGTCCGTCATCTACATCCGATACTATAGTATAATATTATAATATTTTTACAAATGACTTCCCGGCAAGAAAAAGTAAGTAGTAAGTACAAAAATAGCTGTTTCAAGAAAATGTAACTTTAATAGTTTTGTGTTCATTTATACCTTAATAATTTAAAAACTATCATAGTCAGATTACTGAAATTTTATGTGTAAATAGCTTATTTATATGTTTATTAAAGGGCTTTAAATCTAACAGCAAAATTGTAATTTTTTTTTAAGTAACTTTTAAGAAACGTGGAAAAAACTTCTTCTTAACTGGAAGAGCACGTGTCCCGCATTGTCAGACGGGTGCAGCACGAATCCTGGTCGTGGAATTTTTTAAAACATGTTTCAATTTATAAGATATGCTCCACTAAAGTAAAATAAGATAAGATAGGCCTTACTAAGGTGGAATAAGATAAGATGTTGTCTCACCGTGTTCGCCGCCGAGCCGGTTGCCGCCGCGCGCGGATTCCAGCTGTTTGATTCGCTCCACCGCCTCTTGCCGTTTGCGCTCCTCACGCTGGAACACCAACCATCCGCGCAATCAACAAACGTGGCTTACACACAAGACATTGCTGAAGTAGGCATTCCGAGGTAAAACATACGCGTAACAGTCGGAATGGCATTCTGAAGGCGATTGCTGAAAGACCGGACTGCCCAATGCAAAGGCACTGGGTGGAACTGTGTATAGTACTGTGTATATACAATGTGATAGAGGCTGTACTTCTAACCTGTTAAGGCTAAGTACTACATCTAAATTCATCGACAAAAAATAATAAGGACTTAAAAAAAAATGATTTTAAATCACAAAATAATTAAGTAATGATTTTTTTTTTCACCAAAATAATCTCAAACATACGAAACAAAGTCATTTATTAGTTAGCCAGTGTCATTAGCTACCGTTTGCCATTTTTTTCATGTTTCTCCGACGTATGAAACCTTTGATATCGCATAAAGTAAAAATGGTCATAAATTATAGGGGGAGGGGGTAGGACCCCCCATATATTTTTTTTGTCGATGAATTTAGATGTAGTACTTAGCCTTAATAGGTTAGAAGTATCACCCCTATCACATTGTATAACGCAAATTTTAACAAATTACAAATTGGAAAATTATGATAAAATATCCACGAGTAGGATAAGAAAACCCATCTGAGATTCCGACAGTAGGCATTCCGAGGTAAAACATTCACACATACTTACACACCTAGACTCACGAAATGTTTCACCATAACCAAATTAGAACTGCACGCGTGCTCAGCGTGATATGTGGTGAGCATATCGCCGTTATATGTTGGATGTATGTGCAGTATCTACTCCGTTAGTCGCCTTTTAGGACACCCAAGGGAAGAGAGGGGGCGGTAGGATTCTTTTAGTGTACCTATGCAAGTATTAAAAACACACAGATGCAGAAGATACATAATCTATCTATATAAGGTGACTGCTAGAAACTGCAAGAAACTTCAAGGGCTGGTCAGGTCAAGTGTTTTAAACATGACAAAAATGACAAAAAAGGAATTCGTGTTTTTTTTTCATTTTTTTCATTTTGTGAATTTTAATTGGATAGTCTTTAAGTATCTAATTTATTTTAAAGCATACGGCCGCCTGTTGACCCGTCCGCGTCAGCTGGCCGATAAGTACCTACAAAAAACATGAATTCCTTTTTTGTCATTTTTGTCATGTATAAAACACTTGACCTGACCAGCCCCTGAAATTTCTTGCGGTTTCTAGCAGTCATCTTATATACACCGAGATTTTTCATTGGTTTTGGAGCCGAAATCCTGTTCATGTTTATCATCAGTAGAAGCTATTTAGCATGTAAAACTAAAAATATGAGCATAAAAAAATCATTTAAAAAATTTCAATAAAAATTTTTAGAACCTTTAGTACCGGACTATCTTATAAAAGTCAAAGACCGAGGCGCTTCAAACGCGCCGTCTTATGTGAACTAGAACGTTACTATGTGTTTACGACAAAAAGTCACTTTTACAATTTTTTAATCCTTGCTCGTAAAGCGGTTATTATTTCTTAAATAGGTACAACACTTGTTCTGTATTATAACGTTTTCGGCTTCAAAACCAATGAAAAAATTTGGTGTATATAAATATAAATTCGTGTTCGATAGTCTAGCTTATACTCAAAAATGGTTTGACTAATTTGAATGGTTTCGTTTCGTTTTGTTCCTTTCCATACAGGGATGGTTTAGCAAGAAAAATAATAGTGAAAATCCCAAAGAAAAAAAACCTAAAACTAAGAATATACACATATATTTTGATAATAATAATAAATAATGTCAGATACGGAACTACTCCTTAGTTGACGCGGCACGTATTGTCGGAAGGATCCTCACTCTGCAGCCCTAACCACCGATAGCTTGGGTCTATCCCCGCTGCCGGTGGCAGACTAGGTTATCTAAGTTTTTTATATTATTTTATATGTTGCATAAAAAACATGTAAGATTTATGTTTAATAAAGAGAATAATTATAAAAATTACATTATTATAAGTTAATTCTTGTGAAATCTCAATGACCGTAAATATGATACCTTTATGTAATGATATTAATGGCAGAATAACAGTCACAAACTCGCAAACGTTGGGTACCCGCCGTCACAATAACATATGTGTTTGCATTGGCTCCTTTCATTGCTTTACAACAAACAAACGATTACATTATGATATTACAACAATACAGCTCCGACCGAGACCTAAATACCGTCATCTCTTACTGCCGTACTCAGAGACGTCAATTAAGTTTTAATGACAATTAAGTCTCTTGCTGTCACTTTCTTATGTATACTGCTAAATAGAGACAGAAAGACATTCAATTCGCATTAAAACTTAATAGACGTCTCTGAGTACGGCAGTTAGAGCTGTATTTTATCTTAGTATGAAAAATTTGATAGCCAATTTGATTAGTAAGATTCTTACCCAATACGGATAAGCACTTGGACTTGAGCAGTGTTACGTAGCGGCTCCTTAAAAAATTACTTCCACGCCCTCTCTTCCCTTGGGTGTCGTAAAAAGCGACTAAAGGACTAAAGGCTGCACATACATCCAACAGCACAGAGCGGCGATGGGCTCACCACCTGTCACGCTGAGCACATGTGCAGTCGCTATATGGTGAAACGTCGACTATGACTAGGACTAACCCTTCGAGGATAACAGTCATGATTATATGGTTCATATGGTAAGCGCTTGGCCTACATCTTACCTAATGGTAAATTAAATTAAACTTTCCTACAGTCACACCAATTATCTAGCCCAAGAGAAGCTTCGAAGAAACTCGTTAAATGGTTACTAGACAACGGATAAACATACTTAAAATACTTAAATACATACTTATTATACATAGAAAACACCCAGACCCGAGAAAATTTAGAAAAACAATAATTTCTAAATTGACCCGACCGGGGATCGAACCCGGGACCTCAGAGATGGCGACACCATGAAAACCGGTGTACAAACCACTCGACCAAGGAGGTCGTCATGTGACGATAAGGCCGAAAGCCTCCCGCGCTTCAATGGCTATCTTATCTTTGAACTGTGGCGCCAAACTTTAGATAAGATGGAGGCTATCCAAGAAGACTTAACAAGTCATATCAAAAACCAAACTAAGTACACACAAATGTAGAGTCCTCTGGGATAAATCCCGCCGAAAATCGAAACTAGACCAAAGAGGCGGTTATAGTAGTACTAAGATTAAGGTAGTAGTACTTAGGGTGGATTCGACCAAACTGGAATAATGTCTTATCCCTAGATTAAACGCCAAATTTGTATAGACTAATCTCGGAGTAAGTCTTATTCCAGTTTGGTCGAATCCAGCCTTAAAGAGATGACAGTACGCCTCAGATCGGAGACGTTCTGTAAGTGTGTATATGTATTTTGTTGTAGTTCTCTTTTAAATGTGTTATATAAATGCAATGTTGTACCTAAAAGATGAACCTATGTATTTTGAGGGTCCGAGGTCTAGTTTTTATAATACCGGCAGACTACAACTGCCTAGTTTAGACAACAATCTTCCACAAATATTATATTTAATAATAATAATAAATAAATCTTTATTTGCATAAAACATGGTATTAAAAGATGTTACAAAAAATGTGCATAGACGTAAACATACATTTGATTATAAAGGTTATGCACATTGTTTATATTTCGTTTGTGGAGAGAAAATAATTATTTTTACTACAAGAAGACCCGGCGTTTTATGCTTAAGTTGTATACTTTTTAATTGTTTAATCTATAATTCATTATCTGGCAATATCTCATGACAAATGTACAGCCGATAACTGTCAAATCAAACATGACGTGACGGCATTGACATTTCACCTTTTTAAAAGCAAAAGGATTATGGTTTATATACAGCCATGTTAAGATTTTTATTTTTAAAGTAACGCGTCTGCCTTTGAAAACTCGGTGTTTCCATATTAAAAAATATTAATAAATAAATAACTCTTATCCGCCAATCGGTAAAAATAAGACAAAACTTGGTTTTTTTTTTTTATATACGAAGCCCGGCAAATGACCCCACTCCACCTGATGTTAAGTGAAAATGAAGCCCAGGCGCGAGGACAACTGGTGCAGCGTAAGAGACGTAGCATCAGTCACCCTCACTCTGCCGGCCCACAGAGTGCTTCTTCACGCCTCGTTTGAAGGACCCTATGTCATAGGTAGGAGGGAATACGTGTGCTGGTAGACTATTCCATCTATTGGAAGTGCGGCAAAGAAACGAGTCA
Source organism: Scoparia ambigualis (assembly GCA_963921215.1). Classification (NCBI taxonomy): domain Eukaryota; kingdom Metazoa; phylum Arthropoda; class Insecta; order Lepidoptera; family Crambidae; genus Scoparia; species Scoparia ambigualis. The sequence continues at coordinate 741,719 of OY992523.1, read as the reverse complement.
TTATATATTCTTAACAAATATATTCTTTTGTAAGTGACAGGAGTAATATATTGCTTTGAATAAGTATTTATTGACGTGGACAGAATTTAGCTTTGATTTTGTACGTGACGCGTTATCTAGTTGGTATTGTTGATCGAAGGGTGGAACTCACCCTTAATTTCATTAAAACGACAAAAATATGAGGGTGTATGTATTTTTTTTATTTTATTAAGTACATATTATTATTAAAAAAGTTAAAATGTATTTATGATGTTTGTGTATGTTTAGTGCGTACCTCTTTCTGCTGCTCGAGCGCGCGCTGCGACGCCGCCAGCAGCCGAAGCTGCTGCTCGTCGCGAGCACGCTGCACGGCCTCCGCCCGCGCCAGAGCCTTGTCGGGGTCTGCAAGGACCACACGCCACACTCACCATCGCACAAACAGGGGCCCAAGTCTGCTCATTTACGAATGGCATAATTCAATCGCAATTGGATCGCATTGTAATTGTTTGACACATTTGGTATTCTTAAATGAGTAAGAGAATACCAAACCATTCGTAAATTAGCAGACTTGGGCCCCAGATCTAATGCCCGATTTACACGTATTAAGTAGTTTAGTAATTAACTAAATTTTAACTTAATTTTAACTTAATTTTAAGTGATTAAATTCATGTAAACACACAATTTAGTAGATAAGTCACTTAAAATTAAGTTAACTACTAAATTGCTTAATACGTGTAAATCGGGCATAAACAGAAGCGGCATTAGTACCTACTCCTACGTACTTTGCTTGCCGAACTAGTGTCTTTTGACACCATTTTTTTTTTGTGACAAAAGTATAGTAAAATCCTATCTTTCGACCGCGTTTTATTAACCCTAGAACCCTACCCATAGGGTGCTGTATCACTTTGGAGTAACTTTGATTGGCAATATTTAACTATTGGCAACACCGATACGTGTATTCTGCCCATCCTAACCTACGGTTTTCACTAATATAAAGAGCGATAACTAAAGATGAATAGAATTTCCTTATTGCTTGATTGTGCCCAGCAAAGCATTAAGGCAGTGGACCGCAGTTGTTTGGTATTTTTTTCTAATCTCACGTTTGTTTGTGTTCGCCATTTTGTGCTAGTTGTCAATTGGCTGTCATCCCGGTAAGTAATGTATTTAATTAGTGCATGGTGATCCAGCACCCTTGGGTAGTCAAATCAGTTGTAATCGAAATAATTGTTTCGTGTTTGTTTATTGTTGTTTTAATTTTTGATTTCGTTCATCAAATATATATATTTTTTGTTGATGAACTGCATGTAACAATATGGCAAGTACAAGTAGACGGGTTGTGCTTGATGACGAATCTATTGAGCGTCTACCTACTGTTCGAAAACGACGACGAAAATGAACTTTATGTTGGAGGCGATGTACTGTTACGGGGCGGGTCATATTTTACTTGAACCACGTTATTTTATTTATTATAAAGAATTGTAGTCTATGCCCGACGGAGGTCCAATTCAATCTAATGTGAAAACTAACTGAAGCTATAATGACGATTCGGGTTACCTATTGCATTGACACAAATGCAATGGGAAAAACAGCGATTTAATTTTATATGGCAAACAGAGCAAATTCCGAAATGCTACCGATTCCAAAAATATTTCGGAAAGTAAGCATTTATGGGTGCTCTAGCACCCTGGGTAGGAAAGTCCACTCCAAATATAGGTAGGGTTCTAAGGTTAAGCCATTGTTGGCACCGGACACGGGGTTAATTTTGGACCCACCGACAATTTTTTTTACGTGATCCTATAGCAGCAGTAAAACCAAATAATGAAATAAAAAAAACATATATTTTTTTACATTTTTGTCTTAACTTTTCCCTAAGAAAAATAAAATTATTGTCACTTAGCGCGCCGGCCTACATCACTGCTCGGTCGGGGTCTCGGTAGCTTAGCGGTTAGAGCAGTGGACCGGCAATCCAAAGGTCATCGGTTCCATTCCCATTCGAGCTTTTCTGAGACTGGTTGTTTTTTTCTAGTAAACATTTTATCCTAATGCCAGTGTTAGGGTGTTACCAGACCAATCGATCGATCGTCGATCGACGGCATCGATCGATGGTAGAATGGATTAGTCGACGTCGATCGATAGTTTCTACCAGACCAATCGATCGATGTCGATCGACAATCGACCGGTAGAATGGATTGGGTGTTAGATCGAGCTGTTTGATTAGACGCGCCGGCCGCTTCACTTTTTTTTAAATTTATTTCGTGCCCATGGATACTAGTCGTATTATGCATAAAGTTGATGATAATGAGTGATTAAGCAACACCGAAAAAGGGGGAGGGGGAGGGAGAGCCAAAGTGCGGAAATGCATAGTTTTCAAGATATTTTTATTTTGAGGTTATGTTAGGTTATTTATTTTAGTTATTTTTAGGAAAAAAAAAACAAATATTCTACTAAGTTACCATTACCGTACCCCCTCTACCCCCCCCCCCCCCCAAGATATTATTAAATGGAGCTTGTTTTCTAATAAAAAAAGTAACCTAGATACAAAAACAAAAACCACTAGGTACTTAAAATGTCATTTGGATAAAATAAGCGATCTTTGGCTTTAAAAAACGGCCGCATCCAGATTTTTCTGCATTTGCGTAGCCTTAATACTTAGTACGAGCAGAGCAACATCGTACTGGCCAAGAACAACGAGTCCTCTTCTGAATACATTTCGAAAGAAATTGATGGAATATAGCCGGGGTTAATCGAAAAACGTCGACCGACCGTCGTCGATGGATGGGTTAGACGAACGGTATCCGTCGATCGATTAAAGCTACCAGACCAGTCGATCGACGTTGATCGATGTCGTCGATCGATTGGTCTGGTAACACCCTTACTATGCTTGTAAAACTGTGGTAACGCTATACCCTTATGGTACTCGGCGTCCTCCCTGGCCTGCTTCCACTTCGCATAGACGGGCCGCAAGCGATGCGCCGCAAACGCCGCCGCCGCCGCCGCGCCCAAAGCCAGCCAGCCGTACGACGCCAGGAACTGCAGCACTGGAACACGGCGCAACCACAAGCCTTGATACGACTAATCATTTATTTATTTATCTATCATTCGGACAGTCTACAAAACCATAGGTGAAATGTCAACTATGTAGGGGTGGTCGCAAGCCTGCGTCTGGTGTACCGATGGTGGAATGGGGCTGGAGGAACAAGATCGTGTAGTTCCTGCACACACTCTATACTAACAAAAACAATGATAAGTACTGTTACAAACTTATGGCTCATCTAAACACAGTTTTTAAATAATTACAGACACCCACGTGTCGTGCAATGTCCACCAATAACTTTGACATTTTCCTTGTATTTACTTGCATTGAGGTGAAAAATGTCCAAATCTTCCAAATCATTAGGGCGAGAAATCGTAAAATTGGCCATATCATGAAATGCTCAAAATAATTTCCATGAAATGGATCATGTTCTAACCTAACTAACTAACGAACTAAAGAGTGCACATAAATCCAACAGAATAGAGCGGCGATGGGCTCAGCGCCTGTCTCGCTGAGCATGTGCTGTAACCGCACATGTGTGTCGGTATTTGGTAAAAAGTGAACTATGGTAGAGGCCTGTTCTGGCTGTCCTCATTGCCTAGTCTCTGACTGACCCTTCGTGGATAATAGTCGTGATATATAGACACATTGTGTCTAACCTAACCTAACCGTGATGTGGCCGAGTATTTCATAATATGGCCTATATTACGATATGGCCACGACACAATCCTACTAATATTATAAACGCGAAAGTTTGTAAGTATGGATGGATGTTTGTTACTCTTTCACGTAAAAACTACTGAATGGATTTGGATGAAATTCAGCAAACATATAGTTTATAACCTGGATTAACATATAGAATACTTTTTATCCCGATATTCCCACGGCAACGGGAACCACACAGGTGAAACCGCGAGCGGCCGCTAGTACATAATAATGTACGATTTGTTCCCCGCATATCGATTTCCTGTGTATAGACTTCCCCGGTATCGATTCCCTGCGCATCATCTTCCTACCATATCGACTTCCCCCGGTATCGACTCCCGCCGTATCGACTTCTCTAGGTTTAGACCATGAATTGGCTTGTAGTACAGTTAATGAAACAAGAAGTTTAGTTTGAAAATTATCATGTTAATAAATATAACAGTTTATTCAGTCTTCATAATTTCGTTTTATTATTACTAATAAAGTAGGTAACTGTATTATATATCACATACCGGGGGAACAAATCATACATAGACTCACCACAATTGACTCATAGGGTTAGTCTGTTAGTCAGAAACTAGGGTCAAACAATATCAATAAGCGAACGTTAAAGGGGAGCATCTATACATCACACTGAGCATGCTCACCAAATTTAGTCCAAAACTACAGGCTCGTTACCGAGATAATCAACAAAACGTTATCAAAACTCACCAAAAAATACACCCTTTCCAAACCCGCACAGTTTATATGCACACTAATCTCGGAGCACACTGAGCTATCATTTTATTGACGCTTGCGTGCGTGTTAGTAAAGATACAGCATGTTTCATGATGTGCATTATTTTAATTTATTTAGTTTACCGCCCTTAAACATTTGCTTATTGATTTTGTTACACCCTGTATAGGCAATGAGGACGTAAAAGCAGTGCACAGCGGACCATGGCAAACCAAATGACTAGTGCACATGTGCTCAGCGAGATACGTGGCGAGCCCAAGCCTTACGCTGTTGGATGTTTATGCAATCTTCAGTTCGTTAATCTCATTTTAATACACACAAAATAAGAGGTAGGGTGGTATCGTATTGTTTTAATATTGCGCCGCCATCACACATCTCCACAATACATAATATTGGTAACTAGCAGCCTGCCAGCGACTTTATACGCGTAAAAACCCCGTGTTCTCTTACCACTCCATATCCAGTGACATATTTCCAAAAAAAAAAACAAACAATAAAAAAAATGCCAAATATAATAGGTACAGCCGTTCTAAAGTAATGCGGGAACAAACATTTACAGCAAATAATTTTTATTTTTATTTATTATTACTAGTTATAAGTAACTAACTTTTTCCCATGACTTTGCTAGCAATAATGTAGATTTACTCAACCAATTTCGTCTGTCGATCGATACAGCAAAATTAGAAGCATATCAAACAATGCAATGCAAGTGTCATTCTAAGTTTACACCCAGCTTAAGTTATATTTTTATGGGAAAAAGTAGCGAATAGCCATCTCAAGTGTTGCATCTATTTCTAGACCAATATTCATCAAAATTCGGTGAGCAGCTTCAAGAATAAATAAGTAAGTGTCAAATAACTAATATTGTGTATTGTTGTGTGTCTTGACCTCTAGGTCCCGCCAGAATACCTGCTGCAGTGGCTAATGTCGCTGTGGCCTATACTGAGGCTGGGGCCTAGTTGGCCACAAAATATTTATTTGTTTGTCCTGTGCATACCTGTGTAGGTACTTTACCTATATTTTTTTTTACTTTACATTTTCATAATGTTTTATTGTTTGTGTGGTCAATAAATGTATTCTTTATTTCTTTAATTATGCAAATATTACACACTTTCTATTTTATTTATTAAACTTGTAGAGAGGGTTAATAATCTTTCCAAAAAATATTGCTTCCAAGGAAGACCACAGAATCTAACAATAACTTATGAATTAAAAAAATACAGACAGGACGTCTGTCAGTTGGACTAGTAGATAATAAAATGACATACAATTATCACTTTAGCCACATTCGTTCCCCGAGGGATAGGCGGTGGCGAGTGGCCACTGCTTTGGATTTGCTATGATCCCGACCTACATCCTCTGCATCATTGTACTCATTTTCATTGTTTACAAAATAAAATAATTATAACAATAACCCTTTGCGTGCCACCTACGAGATAACTCATAGTGTGAGTCTTTAGCATGGTGCCGACTACGAATATATTTGTAGATTTTGTTGGGCCTCCTATACAAAAATTTATTATGAATGTTTGACATTAGCAAAGAAAACAGATGATAAAATCAAAGATCAGACTTTTAATTGAAAAAAGATATGACAGACAAACATAAGGTACCTACTTAGTAGTAGTACAAACAAACAAAGGAACACATAATTCTGTCTTTTCTGCAGTAGGACCAAAAAATTTAGCTGTGATAAGCTTTAAAAAACAATCAACTACACATATAGCCACAGTTTTTGGAAATAATAGGCTACTTATCTATATATACAATAACTTGTTTCTTTGCTGCATAGTCTAAGGGATTTATGTTCTACTATGCCAGGTATGAGTTATCTCGTAGCTGATTATATTTATGATGGCATACAGCAAATAAATATTAAAATATTCAGGCGCTGAAAGGGATAAACTCAAACTCAAAATATATTTATTCAATAAACTCAATTAGTAAGTACTTTGAATCGTCCAAATTTCTAACGTACCAACCATTCAGTACGTAATTTTTTAACTGTGGCAAAGAACGGGCGTAAGAAACCACAGCGCACAGAAGCAACATTTACAAAAAAAAAGATATGTCATTACCAGGTCATAAAATACAAAATAATAAATTGAATGTAAATTATATGGTACTATAATTTAATTATAGACAATTAAAAATAGCTTTTGGAGTACTTGGAGCATTTCAGTTCAGAGCCAAGCTGTTTTAATAATGAATCCATTGAAATGGTGTTGATGAATTCAGCAAGCTGGATAAGTCCACGGTAGCTTAATTGGGTCAGGTGGACCCAACTGATTGTCAGAAGGGTAGGTACAGGTTCGACTCATACTCATGGAAATTTTTCAACATTTCACAATTTGTAATAAGCGCGTTATTGAGCGCTATCAGCTTAAACTTAAAAACATGATGTGTACCTAAAGATCACGATTTATTTGCATTACCTACCAATTGTGACGGGGTTCGGCATGGCGGTCTGTTCCTGCTGCTGGGGCGAAGGGTCCATGGCCGGCACACAACGTCAAACGACCCACTGAACGGGCCTTATCTACCCTTCCTTCCTTCTGTTCAGATCACTCCCCAATGTAATTGTATGACGCCTGTAAATGTTTGATTTAAAAATAAACTTGTAGGTAAGTACTGGAGTAATGTTATTTACAGTTAAGTTGTTCTATTTTTAATATATTATTCTATGGACTTTTTCCAAATAAAATTTCTTTGATGCAAAGAAAAATTATGACGTGTGCTTGTTGTATTTGTTTGCTATTTTGTGGCTATACCAAAGAGTAGAGTTAAATTATATTTATTACTTTTGCAATGACAGCAAATGACAGACAGACAGACACGACGTCGACACCTGACATTTGACATTGACAGACACAAACGCGGTCCGAATTCAGCTCACATGAATAATTAAAGGCTGTGGATAGAGTGCCACAAGCGGCATTTTAGTACGATTGGTTACGTTGCCGTAATTACGGCATCCTAGTAGAAGGTGTAGGCAGTGAATAGAGTGCCACAAGCGGCAACATAGTACGATCGGTTACGATGCCGTAATATGACGGCATCCTAGTACGAAGCGTATAGAGTGCCACAAGCGGCATTGTATCTCAATCGGTTCAGGAACCGTAACATATTTTTTAATTGTCATAATGTTCAGACAACATAATATTCAAAAAATATTTTTGTATGGAGTTAGATTTCTGTGGTCTAATAAAAAAAATAACCTCGAAATTCAAGAAAATCGCTACGCTGCGCTTCGCGATTGTCTTAAATTTCTAACCTATCACGTGACCTACTTACAGGAGTAGGGCAGCTAGTATTTCTGTTGTCTAACAAAAACTTTACGGCAGCTTAGGCGGCGTCACTATTATACCGCAAAAATTACGGTTCCCTAACCGATGGAGATACAGTGCCGCCTGTAGCACTGTATACACTTTCATAATTATAACCGACCTAAAAAAAAGGATGTAACTACTTTCTCGTCGGTCCCATTTTCATCAGGTCAGGATCTGATGACGGGATGATGATTGAGGGAACTCTTCGAATATTATAGGAACACCTATAGCGATTTAGGTATTACTTACAATAATCTGGGAATTTGTCCTCGGAAAGCACGATTTAGTGAAGTGGAGCTGAATAAAAAGAACACAGATGGCCACCGGAACTACTCAACAATAAATATTTGAGGTGTTTGCTATACGATTACAAACTTTAATAAGGCTGCTAAGCAATTTTATGCTCGCCACAAAGCATCATGGCTGTCATCCGACGACAACATCAGGTGGAGCACGAGATATTTTTAATTTGGTCACTCATACAACGACACTGCATTGCGAAAGTTGCTTTAGTAGTGCACAAAGAATGGGGAATAACTTGTGCATACACACATAAAATCAAGGGTTAGCCAGAGACTGGGTCATGAGGGACCGCAAAGCAGTGTACCGCCCTCGTCATGCACGGCACACCAAATAATAACTGTCCAGTGCACATGTGCTCAGTATGATTGGTGGTGAGCCCATCGCAGCTTTATGCTGTTGGATGTATGAGCCAACTCACCACAAGCTCATGGTCCCGCCAGCCTTGCGGCATTACAGCTCGGCCACGACCTTATGCCGCTGTGAGCGGAGCGGCGAGCGGACACTTTGTACATTGCGCCCTTTCCATGACCATTGATTGAGAACGCCGTAGTACAACGTGCAATGGTCAGAGAATCCGCTCATAGTGTCAAGGTCGTGGCCGGGCCGTTAGAACCAAATTCCGGGAGAGCGCATGGGTACTGCAAAGGCTCTTTTCCAAGAGACTCTTATCACTACGCTCCTTGCAAATATTCCAGCCCTTCTGTTGCAACCTCTTCCCCTTCTAAGGGCGTGGACACCACAGTATGTGAGTTCGCGTCGGGCTGCTCTCGTTGTTATACCTAGTGTGCCAGGAGTGCGCGAACTAGCGCAGTGTATCCCAATTGCTTCGGCTACTGATGAGGTCCTGGTGGTAGAACGGACCGAAGTCCTCTCTGCCTTACCTATCCACGAGTAAGCTACACTCCCATAACTCGCTGCTTGCTATGCGGGGGTGAAGGGAGTGTAGAGGAGCTCTCCCCCGCACTGCCCCGCAACCCTCGCTGTCTGATCGGCTGTCCAAAATAATAACACAGCAAGGGACAAATTACCTTTTTTACAGTAGAGCCAAAAAATATATTTTTGGCCAGCCGTACGTTATTACGTAATATTGCACCAAAGTAACTATTGTAGGTATGTCATAGAGAAGATTATTGCCTAGGGTATAATATAAGGATTTCAATTTAACGTATATGTGCATTTTTATGCGATTTACTAAATTTCAAATGGTTATTTTGACCTATTATAAACCAACATACCAAATAAAAACACAGCATGATACCTTACTAACTTGTGTTACATGGATAACTAATAAATAATGGATAAACATGCTTAATATACTTGCTTTTAAATACCTATAGGTACATATATAACACAGCAAACTTAGGCATTGTCCTAATACAACGCGATAACGCGATCATCGCGCGATTAAAGTTCACGAACTAAGTTCGCGCGAATAGATTTTTATCGCCTATTAGGACACCTTTTCTAGATCAATATGTTTGATCGTCGACTCTACGACGATGGTCGCATCGTTGAATCACGCGATGATCGCTTTATCGCGTTGTATTAGGACAATGCCTTACACCCAAACCAAGACAAATAGACATGTTCATGCACTCAAATATTAATTTGTCTTTAACAGGAATCGAACCCGGGATCTCTGCGCTTAAAACAATTATCCCAACCACTCTGCCGAACAGGTCAATTATTAAGATTACACTGAGAATAGCGGAAATCAAAAGCTATATATTTATAATGTAGTACATAGATGGATGGTTGATGGTTTGGCTTGCGATCTTGCCCGCTAAGCACCTTTCGCAATGCCGGGTCGCCTGATGGGTGACCAATTAAAAATATCTCGAGCTCCTCCGTGCTTCGGAAGGCACGTTAAGCCGTTGGTCCCGGGTTGTTGTCGTAAGATGGCAGTCGTTAAAACCCACCAACCCGCATTGGGCCAGCGTGGTGGGGTTATGGCCAAATATCCCATACATACATAATAAACAAGGGACAATTTGAGGGTAACAGAAGAATTATATCTTCATTCAACCCCGCCCGAAGTAAGTAGGCACTTATGTCTAGTGATGTGCCGAGTAGGGCTTGACTCGAGTCAGACTCAATTCCTGCTTTGGACTCGCCTACTCGAATACCAATTTTTTTTGATTCGAGTACGCCTGACTGGATTCCGGTACTCGAGTCTGGAAGAATCGGTTTTGTAGTAGCCGACTCGATTCTTTATGCGAGTCCAACTGACTCGAGTCTAGTATTCGAATTAGGTTGACTCGCTCGTTTACTGTTACACTCGATTACTGTTTACTTAAGCAATGAAGTGCCGTCTAAAAATGCAAGTTTGAACCTGCAACTTTTTGTTTTAATGCATTTGTTTTGTGTCAGTAACCTACTGTGAGGGAATTTAATTGTTTATTGAAGTGATTTTATTATATTTAACAAGGTATATTACAAAATGGCGCCGAAGAAAGCCTCCGGTGTATGGAAGTGTTTTGAGAAAGTGGACGGTGATAAAATAAAGTGCAAAAACTGTGATTCCGTATTTAAAGACTTCAAAAACACAACTAATTTATTAAAACATCTAAAAAAGCTCATCCTATCATTTACTCGACTCACATTGACATTTCTTTAACTACCCCCGCTCAGAGTGATACAGATTTATTAAGCAAAGCTTCTGGTTCTGGAGGTGGAACTGGTGGTGAAGGTGTATCCCAGTCAATCACAGACGGCGAAACCCCACCACCACGAAAACGGCAACTTCAGATGACCTTTCCGTCTAAGCATGCGCTGAAGATGAATTCCAAAAATGTGGATAAAGCGTTATTGAGAATGGTGTGCATGGATTTTCAACCGCTTCAAATCGTTGAAAATACAGGTTTTCAAGAGTATACTCGTGCGCTTAACCCTAATTACGAGCTACCTTCGCGGAAAATTCTTTCGGAAAAATTTATTCCGGAGCAATATTTTGCGGCAAAAAAGGCTACGCAAGAGATGCTTAAAGCAACAGATTATATTGCTTTGACAACAGATTTGTGGACCTCTGATAGCAGCAAAAGTTTAATGACCCTGACTATACATTTCATTAATGAAGACAAAGGACATGGCTTTTTTTGGTACTAAAATAAAAATAAAATTAACCAATACAATTTCCGCACCTCCTTATTCAGCAGACTAAATACTATTATCTTGAATAATTTCTAGATTTTAAAAGACCCCTGTTTAATTATTAAAAAATATATTTGTATTGTACGTAACTCATACTTTTGTATGTATCCGAACGTAAATTCTTCATCTGCTGACACTCTGACAGTTTGTTGTATTGACAATTGACATATCACTGACGGATGGTTGTGGGTATATTTCTTTCTAGTACTATAAATCAATCATCATCATCATCATCAATAATCATCATCAGCCTATATTAGTCCACTGCTGGACATAGGCCTCCCCTAATGTACGCCATTTCACTGTCTTCTTGGGCTTGCCGCATAACCTATTTGAACTTACGTTGTACCTATAAGTGGTTATTAGGTATTTTTGTTTGTGTGTATGTGCACGAAAACTATCAAGCGGAGTGTTACTTATCTATAATTGTTACTACAACAGTGAACAATGAAACACTTTACTCGGTGACTGACGCATAAGGTGGTATAATCCGCGCCAAACTTCTAGCTCACTGTGACCACAAGGCGATTCGCATAATCGCGTCGCAATAGTACAATATGGGTATCTCAGTATCTGCTGGACGTAAGCGGTTAGGGAGGGCAGGCTACGTTGTACCGCGCTCGCCATGTGAATTCGTGCGTTTTGGTTTAGCAGTGGCAAGTACAGTCATGTGTACCTATATTTTATTTGGTCGCGCGCGTCACGATATTAGGTTATTGTTATTGTTTGTTGTTACGTTACCTTTTTATGTTGTCGATTTACAATAGGTTTTAGTTTAGTTTTTGAAAGGCTGTTAAAATGCCTAGACATAATACCTTTTTACACCGGCAACCTAGAAGTGTCGCAACAGTCTCAGACCAAATAAAAAGTATAGACAGAACTCTGCGAACAGCGTAGTGAGGCCGGTCAAACTACGCCTTGCCGTGTACACACACGATTACACGCACACACGTACAACGAAACTACGCCCTAGCTTTTCAGTCTAGACTGCGGCTCGTGGAAGCAACACGTTTTGAAAAATCATAAATATAACTGTCAAAATGCCGAATTGTGTTGTGAAAGGGTGTAAGAATCAATGTTCAAAAGATAAAACGCGGGATAGAATCACATTTCACACTTAAGTAATTTGGAAACCAATATTTTTCATTAAATCGAAATAAAATGTTGACGATAATGCTTGAAACAGAAGTGTTGCCATTATGAAGTGTTTTTAATTACCCTATTATTGGGTAATGTGACACGCAACGTAACGTTACTCGTTTCTTGTAATTCTTATCAATAAATTTTAAAAAACGACGAGGTAGGTACTCAATTCACCGTCGGTGCGTACGGTCCGTGTTTTTAACGACGACGATGATACAGATTTTTAATGTTTATGAATACGCAACGCGATATCTTCGCCGTTGGTGAACTAATTAAGTATATGATTTTTTTTCGTTAAATAAATTATTATCTTAAGGGTGGTCTCGTCCCATAATCATGTTATCAAAATTGGTTCAGTATATTTGTAGATTGAAAAAATGTACCATTTTATTCTTTCCCATTGCATTGAAGTCGGTTGTTTTTAAAGTGTTTCCATTATATCCATATTAATATGTATTAATTAATATTGTAAAGGTGAATTTCTACCTGTATTACCTATTCACGCTTAATAATATGTATATGTGTGTACATACCGCTTTACATATTTTTTTTAGATTTCCGGATCGAGACCAAAACTTAAAACAGAAATGGATAGCCGACCCGTCATTTGTCAAAGTCGAAAACCACTATCATGGCAATCAACTTCCCGGAGCGTAGTTTGTTCAGCACATTTTAGTTGCAGTATTAACACATTTTCTAAACATGGTGATGTAATGCCACTGTTTGTTGTTTTGTAACCTACAAAAGGTTCTCGGCTCTTTCTTGGGGCAAGGTATACATACACTATTACAATAAAATACCAAGTACTGTACTATATTTACCTATATATAAGTTTAACAATCATGTAAAATCTTGTTTACTTAAGAAAGGTTATTAAACAGTAAAGGAATATTTAGAAGACAAAACAGTAAGACGTTGTTCAGTTTATTTTAAATTAGGAATGCCTGTTTTTTTTAATAGATATTCTTTTGTATGTTGTTGTGTTGTCTAATTGTCTTGTAGTCGTACTAAATGTTCTTTTTTATCTTGTAGTGAAAATGTCCCTCTATGATAGGGAGGGCATTGTTCAATTTGTATTGATGCTGTAAAAGAAAGGGAGAAAAGAAATGAGGGAGGCTCCCTCCCCATAGTTAGACTTACGAACCGATGGCATAGCGACATTCATAAGTGCTCAATTATTGTAGCCTAAATTGAATAAATAATTTTGATAATTTGGATAAATAATAACAAATTTTATTTCTGTAACACTTTTTCCATTTTCTTTCTCCCATCGCCACCACTTTTTATCGACAGCTCAAGTCGGAATAGATCACTTTTATTTATAACATATGATAACGTTATTAATTGATAACGTTTAAAATAACGTTGCTAATTTTTAACGTTATGTTTGTGCTTTTGTGGTAATTGAATTTATTATGGCAACACCGTTTAAAACACACATGTTTAAAAAAGTGGCCTCACTTCGCTGTTCGCAGAGTTCTGTCTATACTTTTTATTTGGTCTGAGGTTGCAGTTAAAACAAAGTGCCATGGTTATTGTAAGAATAGCCAAGTTGATCTGAAAATAAACCAAAAACCTACGCACAGTCTGAAAAGGAACAAGTATAAAATGTACACCAAAAACGGTATCAGGCTATGTTAAAATCTAGATCAAAACATAAAAAGTAAATCCACCTTAGCTACCTATCTCGGGCCGTTTATTGACAATTGACATTAATTTCAATAACAAAAGTGACGTTTTCAAAACGTCAATCAAACGTCATTTGCGTTTTATTGTGGAACTAGTAACTATTAAAATACTATGGTTAAAAAAGATACGCCGACTATTTGTATAACGCTGTCTCTTTCACACAGCGCTTTTAGAAAAAATAAAACGTTTGTTTGAATCGCAGGTGTTGCCAAATCAATAAGGAAAAAATAAACTTGTTTTATTAAATAATAAAAAAACGGGGGTCTCTAAATTATTTTTACTTTTATAAATGAGATGGAGGTAATTTAGTCTTCTGATTTTTACATAACATTCTTTGGTTCAAAGAGCTTCAGAAAATTTAGCTCGAGAAATAAAAGCTATATTAGAAACTGAGTGGAATATTTTGGACAAAATAATTTGCGTTACAACTGACAACGCGGCTAACATAAAAAAAGCTGTTGTTGATATTCTGCAAAAACGTCACCACAGTTGTGCAGCTCATACTTTGAACTTAGTGGTTCAAGATACTATCAAGGACAATGAACTATTAATTCGATTGGTTGAAAAGTGCCGAGCAATAGTAGCCTATTTCAAAAGAAGCAATAATGCTGCATATAAATTAAAACAGGTTCAAGAACAAATGCAGTTGGAACCCCTAAAACTTAAACAAGATGTCCAGACGAGATGGAATTCAGTGTATTATATGCTCGAACGTCTCAATAAGGTCAAGATACCTCTTTCTGCTGCAATCACTTCATTACCTGGCTGTCCAGATAATCTTAATGCTGAGGAATGGATCCAGGTGAACGAGTGTCTTCGCATTTTAAAACCTGTGGAACAAATGACGAGCATTATATCTGGCGAGCAATATCCAACGTTATCCTGCATCATTCCTCTTATTCGCGGTGTACAAGCGGCACTAAGAAATTGCAGTTTTAATTCTAAATCTGAAGTCGCTAGCAGGTTAAATTTAAAATTATTGGATATTATTATTGGAAAAAAAATTGATGTGTGTGAGTTTCGATTTAACAACTTTCTTTACGTAAAATTTTTAAACACTGTAAAAAGACGACAACCTCAGGCGGGTATCGAACCACGCACCTTCCGCATTCCGGGCGGCTGCCTTAACCACTTGGCTACCGAGGTTTGGTTTTCACCCGTCGAAATTTGTCAGTGCTTGATGCTTATCTTTTTTAGTCAACATTGCTTCATCAAATCTTAGAAGTTTTTACCTCTGAGATCCGAAACAAATATTTTTACAAATATTTGAACTTTCGGTAAGATGAAGCTACGTTTATAGATTAATGTTTGTTATATATTTAAGCGTTTTATTAACGCTTAAATATAATTAAGAATTTTTTTTTTTAATTTTTCTTACTGCACGTAAGACTACTTACTATATAGTATGGATACTATACAATGGACGCGCACCTTTAAAAAACGGAAAAGGGAGTTCCCAGAACCAAGTATTACAGCTGTTGGCAACACTTCTAAAAACATTACGCACCATAAATCTTATTATTATTGTTGGCGACCAGCAATGCCAACCTATTTTGTACTTTTGCCTTGTACTTTTTATATTACTTTTTAATAGTAGAGTTAGTTGACAAGCAAACGTCTTAATAAACTCAACATTAGTGTCAGAAGAAAAAGAATTATAAAAAATTGGGTTAAAAACCTTAAAATAATGCCCTTTACACGTGCACAAATAAGAACGGCTACCGCTGCAAATTTTCCTCAAGTTACCCGAAGCGCTCCTGAGGACGGTGCTTCCACCCATGGCGCCTTAGCGCCGGCTCCGTCCAGTGCCAATTTACAGGAGGAAAATTCCCCAATGCACGGTTCGTCGTCTAATAATGCTTCCAAATGCGGTTGGTCAGGCCGATCAGGCCGATCTAGTCAAACCGTGAAGGCCCAAATACTTGCTGCGAAGGCAAAACATGCTCGCGCATTAGCTGAAACTGAAGCGGAGCGTGATCGTCGTGCGGCAGAGCGCGAACGCGCTCTCGCTAAATTAACACTACAGAGGGCCTAGTCAATTGGCAAACAAATGAAACCCTACGAAATCTTCGCTACGATAAACCGAATGTATGGGATTGACATAAGCAAAAGTTACCTACGACGTAAAATTTACGCTAAAATAGACCTAATTGACAGTTTGACAAGCCAAGAATCGCTAATCTAGCGATCACTCAAACATTGAAGATAAAAATTCACACAAAATGGCGATTGTTTGATCAGCTGATGAAGGAATAGTTGTGTTGTGTTGAAAGTTTTGTTTAAAATGCTCTTTTTAGGGCTATTGTGGACTGCAATAATCAAGTGCTCAGGCGCTAAGGAAGAAATGTTTCCCTACGTTACTTGGAGCAAAGTAACGAAATCGAGTTTGTTGTACTTGTGAATAGTTCTCAGAGTTCTCGTTTACGAACTTTCAAATATTTAGCTAAGGTCTGCCGGGAATTGCGTGCTGATATAGTTGTTGCGATGTGAGTGACCAAATAAATGTGTGTCATGCAACATTTTCCGCAACGAAGAGCAAGTCGCTGCATAACAATTTGTAGGGGCTCTCAAACCATACAAACATTTGGGCCAAATAAATCCACCTAAGTACCTTTAATCATGACAAGAAAGGTCAAGATTAAGACAACAGTAAGGGACTTTTTGTATAAATATTAAATGTAACCTATCCATAATGTCCATTTATCAATTTATAACTTAGATTGCCTATTTGTTTTACAGGTTCCAATGAAGATTTAATTTGCCAGGTAGCTTAGAGTATTAAACCAAGGCTCTAAGTGTAGTAAGGTGTACCTATTGACTATACCCTATAAATCTTATACAGACAAGCATCTTTCTTAATAGGAAAAGATATCAGTCCTTACGTTCAAACGGTAAGTTTTAATAAATAAATTATTACTTACATAATAAAGGTAAGTATTATGCCTATTATTAAATTGGGATTTACCAGGAAATGTCAGTTTTGTTAAAATTGCTAGAATAAAGAGTATTGACATAAAGATAAAACTATTTTATGTGGTTTTGCAGATTTGAGACGACGATTCAAAAATCTTAAATGTTACCTCATAATTTGGAGGATGGACTTCCTCAGAATGGTGAACAAACATGGTTATTTGGTAAAAAACAATATCAAGCAATTTTGTATAATACATAGGTACTTACCTACTAACTTTTTATCTATGACAATTTTCTATAAGTAAGTATATTGTTCTAATTTCTTAGGAGATTCTGGATACCTTCAAAAAGCGTGGTTAATGATAATAACAACAATATTTAATGCTGCATCAGACTCACAAAAAAGGAGGGGTGTGTACCACATGTCATATCCAACAATGAAACTGCATTGAACATGGCTTTGGCATCGTTGAATTTAGTTATTTATATGATTTTTTTTGTGGAGCTATAATGTTGTCAACGTTTTTATTCTACAAAAAGGAGCAGTCTGTGCCATAAATATAGTTAATTTAGTTCTAAGTTTATTGTGCTTTATTTAAAAAGATTTGAAAAGGAACAGTGTGCCATAAATATATTTAACCCATAAAATAGTGATTTGGTTTATATGATGGGGAAAAATTAAGTATAAAGTTAATTTAGTTCTAAGTTTATTGTACTTTATTAAAAAGATTTACTTAGGTAGGTACTACTGAAAAACAGTACCTTCATAAACACACAATTGGCATTTATTTTTATACACATATAGTTTTAATGTCAATAAGAGAAAGTGAAGCCTCATATTTAATAAACTTTGACTTTGAGATAGTTAGGTAAGGAAATAAGAATATATTAAGAAATACAACATTAATGTTATTTTTTACTTGATATTTAATTTTACTTGCAGTAGGTACCTATAGAAAATGTTTAAGTACCTACTTATATCAATTTCTACTAGTCATAACATTAAGCTATTGAAGTTGTACTTGATTCATTATCAACATACAAAGGTAATTATATGTATAAACTTGCATTATTATTATCCGATTATTAAATCTGGTGGGTTCTATTGTGTTTGTTATAATATTGTTTTTTCTTTAAATAGGTGGCTTAACATAAGGTGGCTTGTTCTACATATAATACAAATTAAGTTCCATATCTAGCATACTCTGTAATAGTTTAGTTATTATCAATTTGGCGATTGTGAAGTAATCGATTGTAATTGTTGCTTGAGTTTGTAATGTTACTATCACATTTTTATTTGTGTGAATCTTTAAATGGTTTGCTGTTTCACATTTTCAGTGTTATACTTTTTATAGAACTGTCGATTCACTTGTGAATATAAAATAAATAAATAAAATTAATTGTTTTTAAATTATTTTTGGTAAATATATACTACCTACCTACTAACTTTTTATGTAAGTATGACAATTTTCTATAAGTAAGTATATTGTTCCAATTTCTTAGGAGATTCTGGATACCTTCAAAAAGCATGGTTAATCATAATAACACCAATATTTAATGCAGCATCAGGCTCACAATAAAGAAGGGATGTGTACCACATGTCGTATCCAACAATGAAACTGCATTAAACATGGCTTAAAGTTGTACTTGATTCATTATCAACATACTAGGGTAATTATATAAAATTAATTGTTTTAAAATTATTTTTGGTAAACATATAAATAATCCTATGTTTTATTTCGAAACATTATCAACCAACTCATAATGAATGGCAGTGAAATAAATAATGTAAAATAAATAAATATTTTAACTTGTCGCGTAGAGACCACGATCATGTCATTGTGTCTGTGAAGGCGTATATTTAATAAATGATTTGACTTTTAATTTCAATTATTTTCGGTACCTACCGCTATAAATAAGTAACAATGAAACAATCCTATATTAAGGCGATGTTGTCTTCATCGTCATCCTATGAACGTCCTGAACGTTCCCACATGAACGACAGCACTAAGGCAGACTGGGCTATAACAGGCTTAAGCCCTGAGCCAATACAACCGCAGTGTGCTTTACGTGCCTTCCGAAGCACGGAGGAGCTCGAGACGCTTTTTATTTGGTTACCCATCCTTTAGCTCGGTAATGTGAAAGTTGCGTAACTAACTGACAAGATCACAAACCGGTGCGGCGCGGGCGGGGACTTTTTGCATTAGTTAAACCTCTAGCATTACCTTTCAAGTAACAGTAAGTACATTGCTGCGCTAGTTTGCATATTTTAAAATTAGTTTTAATTTAACTAGCAAAACCATGTACTTGGAATGTTTTTTATTTTATTTTATTTAGGACAATAATCAATTAGAAAAGTAATGTGATAGGTGTTGTAGTTAGACAACTAAACCCGAAAGCCTTAGCCGCTACGCCATAGAGTTACTTTAGGCGATGTACTCATACAAGATGCAAACGTTTTAATCACTACCTAGTGGGTACTCGCATCTAAGATCAAACTGTTTAAATGTTCGCGCGGTTTGTAACATTTAGTGTTATCACTTATTTCATTACAGACGGACGTCAAGTTGTTAATATTTGAGAAATTCTTGGCAGTAAGCGTTTGCTTGTGGTCTTCAGTCTTAATTTATTTATATTATAAGCTGAAAAATGGGTTTGGTCTCATATCAATATCATATTATGGTGGGTAAGTCACTCGTCATCATTATAAGTACTTATTTACAAACGTGCTTGCCTGGCGAACTTCCGGCGAAAAAAGCGATTGATTCATTTTTCAAAATGTCTCAAGGAGTCTACCCGAATTTCTTAGTAAAGTGACATTCAATTCACTAAAACTCAAAAGGATCGGTGTGGTTACTACCTATTTATTAATCTTACATAAGCGTTACATTATCATCAAACAAAAAAATACTAAGACAAGCCTGTATGTTCTATATCCCTTAGCTTATCGATATCGATGTAGCCTAGCGAATTTGATGAGCGATTTTGAAGCTGTCACCGGTCGAGCGTTTGCCAGTTGACTAGGCCCTCAGGCTGAGTTAGCCGCGATTGAAGCTGGCTCATCGAGCTGCTCGCAAGGCTCGAAAACAAAGCGTATAGAAAAATGGTTAGTAGAAACTAATAATATATATATACATACTAAGGGTATGTGGTACCCTAAGAATAATATTAAAGCATATTCGTTGGTTGACAGAGAGAGGAATGGGCCTTGGTTCCCTAGCGCAGCGCCGCAGGCTTTGCCGCGGTCGGCAGCCGCCACGGCCCACGGGGACGCTTTGCCTTCGCACGTGTGTCCAGAGGCTAGTGCAGTGCCGCAGTCATTGCCGCTTCCGGTGCCGGTGCGCACCGTCGGTCATGGCAGCGCCGCAGCTACGTGCTCGCTCCCCAAGTTTCCACTACTACAAGCTACACCAGCTGAATATACAGCACAACGCACGCTAGGTTTAGGTACACTAACTAAAGAAAATGAATGTTGTTGCCACCAAAATATAAGTCACGATGAAGTAGGTACACCATTTATTCAGCTGGCAAAGGCGATTACAAACTTAGGGAAGAAGACGTCAAAGCTAGGTTAGTGATCTCCCTAAGTTTGATGGTCGCGCTACGGATTGGCTTCTTTTCAAGAAGGCGTTTGACCAATCCAAAGCGCACTTCTCGCCAGGTGACAATGTAGTCAGGCTCAGCACAGCGCTGCACGGAGCCGCTAGAGAGGCAGTCTCCATTAGATTTGTAGCAGCTGACTATCCGGAACAAATCGTACAAGCATTGGAGACTAGGTTTGCGCAACCTGAGGTCATCGTGCTACACCAGCTCTCTCTAGTAAGAGCTCTTCCTAAGCTTGGTGTTTATGAATTTTCACGCGACCTAAATGTCTTTGCTTGCCGCATCCGAAACTGTGTCGAAGTTATTCGTTTGCTAAACCAGCCCGAATATCTCGCTTCACCTGAGATCGCGAACTCTATTATTTGTAAGTTGACTCCACTTCTAAGGTCGAGATGGGCAGACTTTGCTTCTTTAAGGGCCGGCTCTGGCAAATTCAAATTAGAAATTTTGGCTGATTTTCTTGAAAGCGAAGCAAATTTACAAATCGTCGTTGCGCGTGCAAAAGTCGCTTTGTGCTTTTTAGCCGTTTTCGGTTTTTTATGCAGTTTTAATCGTTATTTCAATACACACATACTGTAAAAACAGCTATGTGATAAATGCAATATTTAAAGAGTTACGGAAAGTAGCTATGTGACATTCATACATCGAAAGTTCCATGTTAACACGATAAGTGTTATTAGTCACATAGCTAAAATAAATTTACTAAAGCGGAAGCAAAAATTGCGCCTGATATGTGCTTCACTGCACATAGCGAGTTTTTTGGTCAAGTCCAGACTCGCTCGATCACGCGAAGCACACAGGTCGAGCGACACATAGATAGTTTTGCCGATGTAATTACTCTTACTAGCAGCGAAGGAGAATGCATTAATAATTGTTTGCGCTATACTAACTAGGTATAAATAAAAAGGTTATTTGTAACGGCTTCCTCATAGGCCACAAACGCTAAACAAAATGGCGGTAATACTCTTCGGTCTTCTGTATAACCTATCGCTGCGTATGTATGTGGTCTATGATGCTGATGCTGAAGCCTTTTCGGAATCCGGCTTGTTCGATGGGCTGGAACTCATCAAACCTGCGTGCGAGACGATTAGTTATAACTTTCGAAAACAGCTTATAGACGTGACTTAGAAGTGTTATGGGTCTGTAGTTCCTCAGTAGGGTCTTGTTACCCTTCTTAAAGAACAACACCACCACAATTTCATGCTACGCTTCTGGCGTTCTGCCTCTGAGTACGACAGAATTAAATAGTTTCTGAAGAGTTGCGAGTACCGGTCTTCCGCCTGCTTTCAGAAGCTCAGCCGTGATTTCCTCAACACCAATGCCTTGCTGTTCCAAAGCTGCTTGCCAATATCAAGCTATATCCTGGATATCTTCGGTGTAGTCTCGGGTTAGCTTCGCTCTGGGTCTGTAATTAGCTTTTTACAGGTGGCCGCGTGGATGTGTATAGCTGTCGATAGAACTTCTCGACCTCTCCCATAACTTCGGACCTGGACGTGACATTTCTGCCGTCAACGGTTTTCAGCGTCGTCAGTTGGCTCTGCCCAATACCCAAATCTATCGCGAACACTTTTGGACCTTTGTTTCACTCGATAGCCTCTTTAATACGGTCGGTATTAAATCGGCGAGTGTCGCAAGTCAAAGACTTCCGAGATCTACCTATTAAGCCGCCGTAGCTGAGACGAATCATCCGAAGAACGCAGAACCATCACGTGCCGCTTTTCCACCAGTTTGAGAGTATGGTTTTGAAGAACTTAGACCCAACCGCATGGACAGTTTTCACAAACCCGTAGTTGTAATCGTCCACTTCTACGCAATCCTTCAGGCATTCGAAGCGATTTTGCAGTTTGAGCTGGAAGTTTCGGGGTTTTGGATTTGGATAGGTGCAGGTCGGAGCGTAGACTTCATCAATCGACGTCTTTCTAGCTGGATATTGATGTTCAAGATGCCTCTTACCGACTGGTGATCACTGCCAGTTTTGAACGCGTTGATCACAGAGACATCTTTGAATATTTGTTTCTACGTCGACGTGATGAAGTTAATCTCATTTTTTATTGCACCATCGGGACTTATCCAGGTCCACTTGCGGTGTTCAGCTTTCCTTAAAAAGGAGTTCATTATAAAGAGTCCCTCCCTTTCCAGAAAGTCCACCAGCAGTAACTGTTGGCTCCGGTGGTTCCGAATTCCGACTACAAATCGTCCCACTTTCAGCTGATCGCCGCTTCGTTTGCCCGGTTTTGCGTTAAAGACTCCCATGACAACGATGTAATGAGTTTTGAAGACTTCTATAGCTCTAGAGATGTCCTCATACGAAGCCTCCACCTTATCGTTGGGGTGTTCCGTAGTCACCTTAAACGAATACCGTTTGGTTATTCTAAGTATGAGGTACGCTACCCTCGATGAAATACTTCCGGTCTTGACAACGTTGTTCACAAGAGAGCTGTGGACGATAAACCCGACATCACCCTGGGACAGTTGTTCGCCTTCTTGTAAATAGAGTAAGTTACCAGACTTCAAGATTATCAAGTCCTCCCCCTCTCTTGGAACTAGGGCATGCAGTACCGGTTTGGCAGCCGGTAAATTACCGGTAATATAATCAAAAACCGGTATTTTACCGCTTAAATTGGTTAGCTTAATATTCTCTATTAGTGTTTGTTAGTACAGTTAGTCTGCGTGAAAAACGTAAAATAATTTAATTCAATTTATTATTTCAGTATTAATTTAATTAAGTCCATGTGATTTATTATGCTATACTTATTATTTCATATTTTTGCGTCGTGATGACAATGTTATCATATGACAAACAAAATAAAAACACAACTTTCGGCATACTATCCCTGCACTGAGCACGCCGCCGGTTTGCTAAAAACCTCGCGCAAGTTGACAATTGACATACGTGACATTATACATACGCAAGCGTAAAAGTACTGTAAGTACTTCAGTCGCACTGCTTGATATCCAGCACAGTGCCCTTGGCATCGCGCCCGCCAACAGCGGTTTCGAAACGCCAGATTTGGCACTACGCGTCGGCAGACTGGAACGGTATGCGGGAGTATTTTGCATCCGTCCCTTGGAGGCAGCGCTGCTTTAGTGGGAAGGACCCGACCGCTAGCGCCACTGCCGTTGCTGATGAGATAGTATTAGGAATGGAATACTATATTCCTCACTCCTATGTCATCAGCAAAGGCAGACGCAACCGCTGGTTCAATCGCGAGTGTGCCAGCGCTGTTGAGAGCAAACAGACGGCATACCGCGCTTGGATTAGAGGTAAAGCTCATGGGGATCCCGAAACTCGCTCGCTAAAAGCAGCCTATAATAATGCCACCAAGTCGTGTAAGAGGGCCTACATTAGAGCGGATGCCCAGCGCGTTGCACGAGTAGGCCAAGAACTCCTGACGCATCCTACGGGCAGCCGTAGCTACTGGCGTCTGGCCAAAGCCGTGCAATCCAACTTCTGCCAACCCTCGCTGCCACCACTGAGATGTCTTGACGGAACTTTAGCTCACAAGCCGCAGGAAAAGGTCGATCTCCTGGCCAAACTCTTTGCGGCTAACTCCCGGATCGATGACTGTGATGCACAGCCACCCTCAATTCCTCACTGTGGCCACACAATGTCTGATATTAAAATCAGGCAGTGTGATGTCCGTGCGGAAATGCAGTCAATCGATGTCAGAAAAGCTAACGGTCCTGATGGCATCCCAGCAATAGTCCTGAAAATGTGTGCAGCGGAGTTGTCCCCTGTGTTAACGCGTCTGTACCGTCTCTCGCTCTTTTCGGGTTGTGTGCCGGAATCTTGGAGAGAAGCTAATGTGCAACCGATCCCTAAAAAAGGAGATCGGTCAGATCCGACTAATTACCGCCCTATAGCCGTAACTTCAGTGTTGTGTAAGATCCTAGAACGAATATTGAACAAACAGCTTATTTGATACCTAGAAGATCACTCCCTAATTCACGATCGTCAATATGGGTTTCGGCCAAAACGGTCAACGGGTGATCTTCTAGCGTACGTCACACATCTCTGGGGTGAGGCTATTGACAAGCGTGGCGAGTCACTGGCAGTTAGCCTTGACATAGCCAAGGCTTTTGATCGGGTCTGGCACAAAGCTCTTCTCTCCAAGCTCCCGGCATACGGTTTGCCCGCTCAGTTCTGTACCTGGATTGCCAGCTTCCTGCATGAGCGTAGAATCCGTGTCCTTTCGGATGGATGCGCTTCGCGGTTCATGTCAGTGAACGCTGGTGTTCCTCAAGGCTCCGTTCTATCCCCCACGCTGTTCCTTCTGCATATCAATGACATGCTTCCTCTTGGAAACATTCATTGCTATGCAGATGATAGCACAGTGCATGGGGGATATAACGGGCACCCAACGGCTGGGCGGGTAGACACCGAAATGAAGCGAGCAAATCTTGTCATTGAGCTCGATCGGATGTTGGACCTCATTTCTAAATGGGGCTCCGATAATCTGGTGGAGTTCAATGCCAAGAAAACACAGGTGTGCGCGTTCACAGCGAAAAAGTCGCCATTCCTTCCCCTTCCCTCTCTTCAGGGTACATCTCTAGGCCTGCAGAGCAGTATTAACATGCTCGGTATGGATATCCGCTGCGATCTGAACCAAAAGGACTACATCGAAACCGTGATTAAAAATGCCTCACGTAAACTCGGTGTCCTGAACAAGGTGCGGCGATTCTTCACGCCTGATCAGTTGTGTCTATTATACAAGACACAGGTGCGGTCTTGCGTGGAGTATTGCTCTCACCTTTGGGACGGCTCCGCAAAGTACCTTCTCGATGCCTTGGACAGATTGCAGCGCCGCGCTGTGCGCATTATCGGCAATGCAGAGGTCACTAAAACTCTCGAGCCTTTGCAATTGCGTAGAGATATTGCGTCACTCAGCGTCTTTTACCGTTTATACCATGGCGAGTGCTCTGAAGAACTCTTTGACCTCATCCCTCCTTCTCCCTTCCTCCATAGGAGTACGCGTGCTGCTCTGCGGAGTCACCAATTTACAGTCTCTAACATTCCATCTCGCACAAAGAAATTTGGTAACTCGTTTCTTTGCCGCACTTCCAAAAGATGGAATAGTCTACCAGCACACGTATTCCCTCCTACCTATGACATAGGGTCCTTCAAACGAGGCGTGAAGAAGCACTTTGTGGGCCGGCAGAGTGAGGATGACTGATGCTACGTCTCTTACGCTGCACCAGTTGTCCTCGCGCCTGGACCTCATTTCCACTTAACATCAGGTGGAGTGGGGTCATTTGCCGGGCTTAGTATAAAAAAAAAAAAGTTAAATTGATGACATAAGCAAGTGGTATATCTAATGAAAATAAACGAACAATAATAGACTTATAAGTATACAATATGCTGTAGTTACACAGTAGGTAAGCAGGTACATAACAGTACCTATCTGTCGAGCGCCAGCCTGCAGTACTTCCATATATGAAAGGCGTCACTGACAAGATTGGTCACATCTTGAAGCGAGCTTCAATGAAAGGGGGGTTAAAGTTACTCGCGTCCGTAGGTTTACCCTTGAAACCCTACACGTGATCCCTGGGTGGTGCTAAATGAAAGACACTGACTGAGTGGTAGAGCCACGCTGCGTTGCAGCACACATTGGGCCGGCTCGCCTGGCGTAATACCACCCTCTCACGAATATCCGGCGTGAAATAATGGCACATGGTAATGTTGTGTTTCGTCCGGCCAGTAAGTAAGGTAATATCAGACCTGTAATAAAAAAATATTTAAATAAATACCAGAGGAAAATTACATTGCAATGTAAACAATAGATGGGTTACATGATTCTGTTTATAACTTACCCAAACTTTCTGGCCTATGGGCATGTAGTGGTTTATTTTTGTTTTCTATTGGCGGCATCCTTTCCGCGTTAGAATAGGTAAGTAGGAGGTCTGATATGTAGTTTCGAATGCCGTCGTTGCGACGCACGCTGTTGCGAAAAACATTTCAAGTGGTACGCCCTTGCGAAAAGCCGTTGTATCGAAAATCACTAAATCGAATGACGGACTCGCGAACACTCTGTCACGAAATCTCTTTTATATGTGGTACGATAGGTCGATTGTCATAGTATCGAAATCCATTGTTGCGATTAGAACGCTTATTCAAAGCAATGGCACCGGCGATGGAATATATGTGGTCATGTAAGTATCCTAGGACCAAATAGTTTTTAGTCCTATAGAAATCCTATTAACGTTTACAGAACTGCATTTGGGCACACTTTACAGGACTATTGCGACCTATAGTTATTTTGTTACAGTCCGGTAAAGTGAAAATTGATTTTATTACTACACACATCAAAAGTGTCTAGGGATCAACATATATTTTTGCAATAACTTTTCTCCTGATTGATATTAATTAAAATTTTCTTTAAGGATTCATCAAATAAAGTGTTTTCGTTTGTCTACAGTAACGATAAACCAAGTCACCTTTGCATTAATAAAGAAATTTGCCATTTTCCTAATAAAGGGATTTTTGACATTTCAACCACTAACATTAAAGTTCGAAAAAAAGACTGAAATAACAGTTTTCTTTAAAATTTTATTGGGTAACTTAAACAATTAATAATCCGTGTTTCTACCGCGAACACTAACAACACAAGAACATCGGTTTGGCATACTCAAAATGAGTTCATCCAAATCACGCTGTGGAATGGCCGCCCATGTTCGTTGCAACAACAAAAAAAGGTCTTCTTGCGACTGGATACCCTCCATATTCGGCAGAGCTCTTCTCTGTAGCATATCCCATGCATGCTCAATCGGGTTCAAGTCTGGCGACTGAGCAGGCCAGGGCATGACATTGATGTTAGCTGCGGCGAGAGTCTGTCTTACAACTCTTGCGGTGTGCGGTCGTGCATTATCATGCATTAACTGAAATAAGTTAATAATAATAATATTAACCTCACGTTCAACTCTATTTGCCCGTTGCAGTTCTTTAGGGCCTCGCTCATCACAGTAGCGAAGTATATAGCAAATAGTGTGGGAGCCATAACACAGCCTTGTTTGACGCCGCTTGTCACTGGAAATTCATCTATAAAGCTGTTATCGTGCAGTACTCGCGCCATCATGCCATCGTGAAACTGACGCACCATTTGGATAAACCTCGCAGTGCACCCTGCCCTCTCCAGAACAATCCAAAGCGCTGTCCTCGGCACTCGGTCAAATGCCTTCTCCAAATCGACGAAGCACATGTAGAGATCACGGTGTTGTTCGAAACTTTTCTCTTGTAGCTGTTTGCCCACGAATATAGCATCCACCGTGCCTCTGTTTGGACGGAAACCGCACTGACTTTCAGGCAATATTTGTTCCACCAGCGAGTTCAAGCGTCCATTAATAACATGCGACAAGACCTTTCCGGCTGCACTTAACAATGATATGCCCCTGTAGGAGCCGCAACCAGAGCGGTCTCCCTTACCCTTGTACAGCTTGCATATGGAAGCATCCTTCCAGTCCCGCGGTACTTCCTCAGACTCCCATACCTGCAGAATTATCTTGAACAGCCGCTCATTTATGTTTGGGCCACCATATTTGTAAACTTCTGCAGGCAGACTGTCCGAGCCCGGCGTTTTATTATTTTTCATACGCATTACCGCTCGTTCGAACTCTTCAAGTGTTGGAGGATCATCCATCTCAAGTGACGTTGGCAAGGTCGGGAGTGAAGTTATAAAGGTGAGATCAGCACCTTGGTCTCTCGGGTTCAGTACTTCAGTAAAGTGTTCTGCCCACCGAGCGAGAACATCTTTCGGCTCAGTTAGTCGTTGAGTTCGGTCTCGCGTATGAATTGGTGCCGTGAACTTACATCTTGGCCCAAAGACGGTTCCGAGGCTCTCAAAAAATCCTCCCATATTGTTACTATCAGCTAGGCATTGCAACTCTACAGCTTTGTTTGTCCACCACATATTCTTTAACTCACGAGTTTTTTCTTTGAGTGCCTGCTGAATTCTTCTGCGATCGCCGACATTCGTTGCGTTGCTCAACGCAAGTCTTGAGCCATCAAAGAATTTCCGTAATTCCACGTCAGATTCATCGAAGCAATCTTGGTTTTTCTTCAGTGGTCTACCTACAACTCGTTGAGAGACTTCATACAGAGACTGTGCATAACACCGCCATGTGTCATCAATTGACGTACCTTTTGGGTGAAGTCTCACAGCTCCAAATTCAGCATCAAGTTTATGCCTAGTTTCTTCACAGCGAGTAAGTTTACTGAAAGCTAGTCTTGGCGAAAACCTATGTTCTGCTATTCGCGGAGGTTTGTATAAAACTCTCAACTTGGATCTGATGAGACGATGATCTGTCCATCCCTCGGCTCCTCGCATGGCCCTTGTTATTAACACATCCTGGAGATCTTTTCTACGAACTATTATGTAGTCTAGAAGGTGCCAATGCTTAGAGCGGGGGTGCATCCAAGATGTTTTATATTTGTCAGGAAGCCTGTAAAAGGTATTTGTAATGCTAAGATTGAATTCGGCGCATAAGGTGAGAAGTGCATTTCCATTAGCGTTGCATTTTCCAATTCCATGCCGACCCAATACCCCCTTCCAGGCCTCATGTTCCGTACCCACACGCGCATTAAAATCTCCGAGCAAAATCAGTTTGTCACTACAAGGTATATTCAGCAGAACCCGTCGCAGATCACTGTAGAAACGCTCTTTATCTTCATCTGAAGAGGGAAGGGTAGGCGCATAGACGCTTATTAGGTGTAAATATTTGTTACGGCATATATCCGCACCGTGAATCTACTTAAAGGTTTGCTAAGTTGAACCAATGGAGTTCTTCTGAGACAGTGTGAGTGAGTTTATTTTCTACATACACATCGAACAAGTGAACACCAGCACATATGTAATTTGCTTTTAATTCATTTAATTATTATTGAGACCGGTACTACTACGGTCGATCTCGTATTTAGTTTAATTTTAAATTACTGGATGGGAACCAAATGTTTTAAAAGTACCCTCGACCGGGATTCGAACCCGCACATAAATAATTTAATTTTAATTTGTTGTCTCTGGAACATGATTTAGTTGTTAGCGCTTCTCGCAATGCTTTTTAGCTAGGTTTTAGATTTCATAGTTATGTGCACTCCGCTCTGATTGTGATCGCTTACCACCTCACACTACAGTCTCTTCTCATCTGACTTTTTCGGATTGGCTTGGGGTGAGGCGGCAATCGCAATCGGCGGCTGCTGGACAAACCGGCTCACGCTGCGTTGTGTTCCAGGGTTCCACGTTCTACATTCCACGTTTGGAGTTCTACGCTTGGACTGAAGTTCCACGTTCTACGTTCGGAGTTCTACGTCCGGAGTTTAGAAGATTTCTACGCGACCGTCTTCGCATTTCGACGCGGCCGCCATTTTGTGAACACACCACGCAGCTCGCAGCTCCTGTACAGCGACGCGCCTCCCAATACCTCGGCGTTCCCCAAGCTAAGTCAGGGACGAGAGCAAACTACCCAGCTAGGCCATTACGTACCCCACGCCCTGAGACCAAGTAAAATAAATTTGTATGTTCGTAAGTGGGTTGTATTATTTTATCAATATACCCCTACGTCACACGACGACCTGCAATTATATGCCCAGGCAAATGTGGATGGGCTGGATGATGCCATTGATGCTCTAAATAAAGACCTAAACAGCATCAAATCCTGGTCCGACGAGTTTGGGGTTGCTGTCAATCCTGCAAAATGCCAAGCTGTTTTGGTGGGGAGTCCACGGATGATGTCAAAAATTAATTGCAGCGGACTCCATCCCATTATTTTCGACGGCACTCCAATACCTATTACTGATAAATTAAAGGATCTGGGTTTGCTTGTCGACTCCAGGTTGAACTGGCAGGCTCAGGTGACGAATGATTGTCGAAAAGTCACTGGAATACTTCGTTACCTTTATCGCCTCAAGAACTTTTTGCCTGTTAGCGTCAAGGCTATGCTTGTACAGACCTTAATCTTTCCTATCGTCGACTATGGTGATGTGTGCTACCTCGACCTGAATGCAGATCTACTCAATAAGCTCGACTGTCTCCTAAATAACTGCATTCGATTCGTCTTTAACCTTTGTAAATATGATCATGTGTCCGCATGCCGAACGCAGCTTAAATGGTTACCCATACGGCTGCGCAGAACTATGACCTTGGGCCTTGACCACTTTCTTTTCCGTGTTATGCTCTCCTCATTCCCCTTCGTATCTTTCCTCACGTTTTCAATACCTATGTAACACTCATGAAAAAACACTTCGTTCTTCTTCTAATCGCCTTCTAAACTGTCCCTCTCACCACTCCGACATCGTTCACTCCTCCTTCTTTGTCAAACCTTTCTCCTTTGGAATTCTCTCCCTATAAATATTAGAATGTCCACCAGTCGGTACGCGTTCAAAACCAAGTTGCGCAGCTATCTTACCGAACAAGCTGATACTCCACATTAGCAATCGTTTATTAATAAATTATATGTATGATATTTATATATTTACTAACTATATTATATATTATAGTGTATATTATGTATCTACGGTGTATATATGTATACGTATCTGCGTTATATATATGTTTATAGTATAATTATGTATGTATTATTTCCATTTTAGTAGTGCACCCAATCACTTATTTCTCTCCACCACCCTATGGTTGACTGGGAGAAAATGCCTAAGACATTAAGTCCGCCTCTGTACAATTGTGCATAAAGAATAAAAAAAATAAAATGGGCGGTAAAGTTTGGCATGATAATATCTAAGGAGGAACTCAAACCCACCGCTGTTCGGGAAAATGCAGCAAACTATGCTAAGGAATGGCTAGTTGAGCATTATGGATTTTGTTATTAATTAGTTATTATCAATATAGGTACTTATTGTAATGTTTTAAATATAAATACCATATCTTCTCTTTTGTAATATTATTATAACTGTTTTCTAAATTTAACAATAAATCCGGTTGCGTCGCACGGGCACCAAACAGTCATTTTTTATTTTATCAAAGAATGCTTTTTCAATAGGGTGCTAAGACTACCTATCTCTATTGACTGACTATAATAGTGAATAAGTAACATTACCAATGCCTATTTTGTGCAAAAAATAATTGAATTTAGTTAAAATTCTGTCAGGACCGCCCAAAGTGGAGATCCATCGTCTCTGCCTACCCCTGTCTCGTGAAACCCGCCATCTTTGGTTTTTAAGACTAATGGGCCGTTTACACGTATTAAGTTGTCAAGTAGGTAACTAAATTTTAGTTAATTTTAACTTAAAATTGATAACTAAAGGGTGCCTAAGTTAGAGACACGTGTAAACGATCGACAATTTAAAATTAAGTTAAAATTTAGTTACCTACTTGACAACTTAATACGTGTAAACGGCTCTTAACACTGGCCAGCAATCAAAAATAACTAAAATGTGGTATAATGAAGAATATGTCAGATGGCAACGTTTTACAGCTTCTTATTATACGTCTATGGTTTTACAGCCTGATAAGGAAAATAGATTATTTAACTTGCAATACTACTGATAGCAAATTCGCTCTCTTCATTCTGTTAGCTGTCAACGGTCGTCGAATTTAAATCTATCGCGGCGATACCAAATTGTTGCTCCAGTATTGTGCTTCTGCACGCGCCTAAAGTGATCGAAGTGAATAGCATTTTTGTTCTGGCTTGCAGAGTAAATCATCAACTACTAGAAAGAATTCAACGAGGCTTCTGGGGTCTCGGTAGCTTAGCGGTTAGATAAATGGACCGGCAATCCAAAGGTCACGGGTTCGAATTCCATTCAAACTTTCTTCAGACTGGTTGATTTTTTAATCCTAATACATATTATTATACAAAACATAGGTAACAGTGCTATTCCGTAATATGTTTGTTTGAAGTATTTGTAAGTACGTAGCCTTCTTTAAAGTCCGGTAACGCTGTAAAGGCCGCAAGCTCTCTATAGAAAAAAAATGCAAAACTTATTTTTTACATTGGAAATGTCATCAAGTATCACTAGGCCCGAAGGCCTCGGCAGGGATTCGGGGCATACCCACAAAGAAATTAAGTACATTCGGGGAACAACCCGGTCGACTGTTTCACTGCACATGTGCTCAGTGCTACAGTTCTATGCTGTTAGACGTATGTGCAGTCTTTAGACTGTTAGTCGCCTTCTTTCTACACCAAAGGGAAGCAATGTGTCTGTAGTAATTCTATGAATGAGCGCTCACTTTTGCTTCGTTCGGCTTGGGATCTTACCCGCTAAGCGCGCTGGATGGGTGACCAAATTGAGCACATCTCGAGTTCCTCCGTGCTTCGGGAGGCACGTTAAGCCGTTGGTCCCGCTTGTTGTCGTAAGATGGCAGTCGTTAAAACCCACCAACCCGCATTGGGCCAGCGCGGTGGGTTATGGCTAGGGTTGCCACCCGTACTCTATAATAGAGTATTGTACTCTTTTCATGTAGGCGTACTCTATAATCTACGACACCAATAGAGTACGCTAAAATACTCTATTTCCAAAAAACTGATCGTTACTGGTTATGAGTACTTCAGAGTTCACTGAGAGAGTCTTCTCCCTTATGAATATAAAGTGGAGAGATGAAAGGAATAGAGCAACCCTAAATTTAATAAAAAACGATTTGATTTTAGAATTTCTAAAAAAGGTGTTACTGTTTCTACTCTCGAGCAAACTTGGGTAAAATTAAAACACACAAAATACAAAATAATCACTTTATTCATCGTTTGGTATGAACACCTGCGCTTGACACTACGGCTATATGTACAGTTCCACAACGCCTTATAACACTTAACACTGACGCATAAGGTCCAATTTACAATGTCACACAATATGTCAAACTCGACTCACACATTTACAAAGATGGCAGAAGTAAGTAACATTTACACATAGTTTTAAACACTGATAAAACACGATAACCTCAGGCGGGAATCGAACCACGCACATTCACGTTAATAAAACGCTAAAATATATAAAAAACGTTAATCTATAACGCAGCTTCTTCTTAACCGAATGTTCAAATATTTATAAAAAAAATTCTTTTGGGTCTCCTAGGTGAAAACTTCTAAGATTTAATGAAGCAATGTTGATTAAAAACATAAGCATCAAGCACTGACAAATTTCGACGGTTGAAAGCCAGACCTCGGTAGCCAAGTGGTTAAGGCAGCCGCCCGGAATGCGGAACGTGCGTGGTTCGATTCCCGCCTGAGGTTGTCTTTTTTCAGTGTTTAAAATTTTACTTAAGTAACAATACACATAGTTGTCATAACCTTAACTATCACAAATTAACACATTACTTTGCCTTTTCCATGAACATACAAAATTATAATATTGTTGATTTAATTCGTAGTAATTATTTTCTGGTTACACTGCAGACTTGTGTATCGTGCTAGACAAAGAGGAGGGTATTCAATACCCTTACAAACTAATCCAACAGTGGAGTCAATATTATGCGAAGGAGAGGCGGAGTGATCGTATCTCCTTAAGGAGATTGGCCCACTTCGGCTAGTTTTCGGGACTAAGGGACTAGCATTGGCCGCTTAGTCGCTCTGTCTCCCTCTACACTAGGGCCAAATTCGGTTAACAATGGTTTTAAACAAAAAACTCTACTATAGAAAGTTAAAAATCGCAATAACTCAGTTAAATAAACATTTTTTTTAAATGTTTTCAATAAACTATTTAGATCCCTGTGTTATACTTCAGCATGCAAAGTTTAATCAAAATTGACTTATTGGTTTTTAAAATGTCGACTTGTAAGTTTGTATGGGAAACCGAAATTCGTAAACCCTCTTATGAGGCCTATTACATCTCGACTGTGATTTTTGCGTAAATTGGTCAATTTTGGCGTTATGGATCTCAGAAACAAAAATACATTAATTATGACTTATTGAATAGTATAGAATAGCTATTGGAATAGTGCGTAGTGGCCTCGCTTTTTGTAAATTTTGCTTAACTTTTTAATTAAAACCCAATATTGCAGAGAAAGATGTTCATAAAGTGCGCGAAGGCACTTTTTTGAGCTTATCGATTGAACTACTGTTCTGAACAAGTGAAATAAAATAATTATAATGTGGTCTCTTATATAGTCGAATAGTGCGTAGCGGCCTCGGAATTTTTAGGTATCATTAATTTTATATAGAAAAAAAATCTTATTCTAAACCAAAAAACTTCGAAAATTGCTATTAGTTAACTGTGAATATCTCCTATCTACGATAATATTATTGAGCAAAATTTATACCAGAGTAATTGTTACTTCATGAGGAATAAAGATTTTATAATGAATTTATTATCCTATTTCGATAAAAACGATAAATACAACTGCAAAATTACTACAAAATGCGATGCGCGGCCGTCCGAATTCAACTTATGCTCACAGAATGGAGATTTGTAATATTATGCACAAATTTATTATCCTATTTCGATAAAAACGATAAATACAACTGCAAAATTACTACAAAATGCGAAAATGGGCATTTTACGCAAAAATCCCATTCAAAATGTAATAGGCCTCTTAACATGAAAACTACTAACAATGGCGTCTTTCTCGCAAGAAATAGTATAAATTAGACTGACACTATAATTATGAATTATTTGTTCATGAACATTCCTCATCGAATTTGGCCCTAGTATAGAGAAAGACAAAGCGACTATGCGGCTAATGCGACTGGCATTAGTCCCTTAGTCCCGTTAACATGCCGAAATGGGTCAATCGGCGTTTAAGGAGACAACGATCACTCCGCCTCTCCCTCTTACACTATTTACTGCACTGTTGGAAATAAAACGCTCAAGCCATCTCTCTCTGTCTAAGTTCATGTCAAAAGGACTGAAACAACATAACTACTTAATACATCGGTACTTTACGGATCAAAACAAAATCGTTGTTCACCATTATTTATATAAAATAGAGTCCACTGCTAACTCAGTGGCACATTGTTCAAATAGAATCACTTAATATACAGGGTGTTAGTAAATAGTATTCTAAACTATAATTGTCATTTGAAAAAAAGACTGCTTGCCAGGTGTTGCCTGTCTCTCGTAATGGGACAAATAGTGTTTTTTTACGCTATTTTAATATTAAATTAATGTAAAATTAAATACTTTTTACACTTATTACGAAGTTTACTCGCGTTTTGTTCGACATATTATTATTTAGGTCCGTATAAAACAATTATAGAAAACAATATACGAGCAAAAGTCAATTAAATAAAATATTACTACAAGTAGGTACCTAGTTACAAACTTATATGTACATAATGTTTGTGCATTTCCTCGATTTTAGGGTAATTAGCCAGACTTTCGTAACGCTAGCACCGCATATAAATTATAATTTATCAATCTGTATACGACAAAAATAGTATGTATGTATTCTGATAGAAAAATATTCACAAACAAATATTTGATTTTTAGACAGAGTTCAGTGTCAACAATTCAGCTACACCCTGTATAAATGGGAAAAGTAACACTACTCATACATACGTAAAGTACAATTTGCGCTAAAATTAACTAATAAATTAATTGACGCCACATTACACACGGAAGGGCCGCAGCTCTTACTCTCACTAGTTTTGTAAAAGACTAGTCTCAAAAGACTCAAGTCATTAACTAAAAACTGGACTCGAAAATCAAAGCTCAAGTAAAGACGCAATAAAAGTTTCATGCGAAGTTCACACTTCGCCCCCCCCCCCCTCCCGCCCTCCCCCCCCATTAATTGCGTTAATAACGCTCAAATAAACTCGAACATAGCGAAACGTTGACAAAAATAATGTATCAAAAGTCTCACCTGAAGTCTTCGATCAACCATACCAACTAGATATCGCGTCACGTACTAAATCAAAGCTAAATTCTGTCCACGTGAATAAATACTTTTTTAAAGCAATAAATTACCCGTCATTTAAAAATTAAAAGACGTCAATTACATTTAGTGGTGAAATCAACCTCACGGGGCAACAAATAAAGTACTTTTTCCTGTTATACCATAAGAGCTCACTTCTCAAGTGCGCTCTTATTTACCGAGACACATTTTTAGCGCCGACCTGGACATCTAGTTGTATTATTATCGAAGCCTGAAGTAGACACATTTTTTTTAACGTTTCGTTTAATTATCTTCACAGTCGCATTTATAATAACATTAGTTAGGATGAATTAAATATCTCACAACTCATGAGATTCAAAGGCGCGTCAGTATTGAAAAACATAAATTGCGACTATGACGTGCTTGAGCTCTTTACAGCTCCTACCTTATTGCTAGAGCATTACGGCCCATAATAGCGCGCGCCGCATCCGAAACAACATCGATCGGGACTAAGTACGCTGCGAACACTGTCCTATCCTATTAAAACATAATCAAATATAATACAATATGGGATTTTTGCATCATTTTTAATTTATTGTTACACGCAGTACGAATTAACTAAATTATATAATGTAATAATTAATTTAATTTATAATGTAAGGGCCAATTATTTCAAAAAAACTTTCTAAGTTTTTGAAAAATACAGCCATTCAATAATGTCTAGATTGCTGCAAGCCAAACTGACCGACGAGCTATTTTAAATAATGTTAATTGCCATTTCCATTTTATATTACATTATTGGCTACTTGACAGTTTTTGAAAAAGTATTTTTAAATTTACAAACGCTTATTTTATACCCCGTACAATAATTTTTTTCTCGAAAAAGCTTTATTTAATAGAAAAAAAAAACATATTTTTCTTCATAAATTTCATATTTCGCGCGAAAACGGTTGGTCACGTGACATTTGGCCTTGTGACGTCACATTTCACTAAACAAAGAAGTTTTATCTTGAAACCTGACAGATAGTTTTTGTTTAATTGTGAAATGTGACGTCACACGAAGCTCAATCATGGGCGCCCGTGTTTCGGGTCTTGTAATCCACAGATAAAAAATCGCAAATTAATTTTGAAAAAATTAAATATTTAGAAATTATCTTAATTAAAAAAAACTTTTGGATAATTATCGTTAAATTATAAACTACCATAACCAACATATTTCATGTTTTATTGTTACAACTGTCAAATAGCCAATTTCGAAAAATAACGAGAGAAATGAAATAATTGTAAACAATAATATAACACTGAAGTGAGACTCGGATCGCCAAGCTAAGTGATGGCCGATCTTGCTATATACAATTCCATGGTTTTGTTCACCAGTTCAGCAGTGTGAACGTACAAAATACAATAAGTTTAAATATTAAAAAAACCACCTACTAACTAATCACGGATTTGCAACAGTGATTCTCCGAAGTTGTCTATATTTACACAAAGCTTATACTTAAACGAACATTCGCACCTATAATACAGATAAATTCGTGCAGAGATCCGACACAGTTGTGCAGTCAACGTCGTAAGGTATCCGCCTCCAAACCAAATCACCAAAAATATCATTAATTACGACAAAACGTATAAATTATAATATTATGTTGACTGTACAATAATCGGCTGTACACCTTCTAAATTACAGTAGCAAGTGCTCAAAACACCAAATGTAAGAAAAACTAACATTACAATAAGACGAAAGGAGAAGCGGCACTTTCCATAGAAAAAATGCTTAACTTGTATACAATAGAATTTGGTCATAAAGTACAGCTAATATTATTTGCTACCTAAACCAATTATTTAATTATTTTTATTTTTTAATATGGAAACACTGAGTTTTTAAAAGGCAGACAAGTTCCTTTAAAAATGTCTAACGTGGCTGCATAAACCATAATTCTTTTGCTTTTAAAAAAGTGAA
Source organism: Scoparia ambigualis (assembly GCA_963921215.1). Taxonomy (NCBI): domain Eukaryota; kingdom Metazoa; phylum Arthropoda; class Insecta; order Lepidoptera; family Crambidae; genus Scoparia; species Scoparia ambigualis. The sequence continues at coordinate 703,427 of OY992523.1, read as the reverse complement.
ATGTCTACAATGCCTTACGTCATGTTTGATTTGACTGGTAGCGACTATCATCAACTCACCAGACAATGCCAGTTATTGAATTACAGATCAAAAAAGTTTACAACTTAAGCATAAAACGCCGGGTCTCCTTCTTAAGTTCAAAATGAAAAATAGATTTAAAGCCGATGTAATATGGCGTATAAGCTAAGTTGTGTACACACTTTTGACCACTCGGGGGCCGGTTGAATCAATCTGACGCTGACTGTACACATGCCAGTAGACCAGCCTATCCAAACTGTCAAATCACTCTAATCGTTTAAGTCCATAAACCCAAACCATAAAGTTTAAAATTCATTAACGAAATTAGACATTTTGAGGTATGGTTGTTTAAGCTGGCGTCTGTACAATGACCAAACCCGAACCGGGAACACGTTACCGATTATGAATTAGCAAAACTCCCTACGCAAGACTGTTGAACGATTTCGACGGTGCGATCTTCGATACACTATACCCTAGAATCTAGGCCTAGATACAGCGTGAACGCTTCCAAAATGTCCCCACCTAACAGTGCTGACATGGGGATTTTTCAGTGGTTTACAAAACAAGTAATCATAAGCTCTATTCGTAGTTCCATAAAATCCAATTAACTAAAGCATTGCATGCCATTAAGATAGTGAAATTTCACGAGCTCAGTTGTCATCGCGATTCAATACTGTCAAATGTGCATGTTGCAATAATAGAAAAATCAGGGAAAATTTTTACTACAAAAAAAAAACCAGTCTCAGGAAAGCTCGAATGGGATTCGAACCAATGACCTTTGGATGGCCGGTCCACTGCTCTGTCATGGGTTTCCATTCGAGCTTTCTTGAGACTGGAAGTTTCTTTTCTAGTTTATCCTATTTCTTTAAAGCATTGCAAATGTAAAAATTTAAATAATAAAAATAGTAAATTAAACCTTTAGTGAATGCAATAAGGTTGTTTATATCTAATTGGGGGTTCATTGCAATTTTTGTTTTTTATTTCTTTGTATCTCACTGACATACGATCGAGGGTGTATCTAGGGCATAGTTTATCGAAGAGTGCGAACGTTCAATCTCTAGCTTACGCCGCCGACTGCACGAGGCCTCCACCGGGCCAACTACCTGTGTTGTACATCTCCTATATATTTCAAACTTACATTTAAATACACTTTACGATCCTCACAGATAAACTTAAATTAATTCGCGGTTCAGTTAGATAATAGTATTTATTAATAATTGTCTTCTAATAAGGGTCGTTCAACTTATTAAATATTATCACCCTATCAAAATGGTAGATTAACTAATTGTGCATATTGCAATGGTCCATGTAAAGGTAAAAAAATACTGTTTACTATACGAGGTAGGGCTGATTCACCTGAAATGGCGGCAAGCTCCGATATAGAGCGGTTCAAAACTTAAAACCACACAAAATATCATAATCTTAATTCGTTGTTCATTACGACTCTTTGTCCACAATTGAAAGAACTGTCTTCGCTACTGGAATATAAACGTGTTTACAACAACACGACATAATAAACAGCGACATTTTCCTGTAGCAATTTTGTACCCACACATTGTTCAAAATTATTGATTATTTAAATTAAACCATGGACAAATAAGATAATAAAGACTGACAATCTCCATACGAAAGAGCGTAGCGCGGAAATAAGTCAAAAATGTACGAGTTTCGTACACTTCCGCTTGACGGCGCCACCACCACTACATACAGATACTAAAGAAGTCCGTTAGAGACAGAGCGCTTGCTTTGGTTGCTTTCAGTTTTTTTTATTCACGTATAGATGGCGTTAACGTAAGTAAGTATTTTAGGCATCTTTGTGAGTCCACGCGAGTTTAAATTTGAGTACTTTACATTAATATAATACTTAAACTAGGTACAAATAAAAAAACAAGTTTTAGTTGGTTGTAAAATATAGTTCGTAAAGAAACGAAAACATTTTTGATTTACAAGGCGCCATCTAACGTAAATTTGTAGTATCACTAAGTTCGTTTGACGAAGTGACAAATAGCTGCTGCTTTTGCACAATATTTCAGTTTGAAACTACCGGAGACATCTATCGTAACATTATATAACTATATTAAAAGTTACGCTCGTTTGTATGGGGCATGGCAGTCCTTATTATATAGCGTCCTTGATTAAACTAACATAAAAGATTTCAAAAACAAACAATAAAACTTTTGGTGGTTGTAACAGCCTTATGTCAGCCAGCTACACGTGAATTAGCCTTACCGGTACCGGTCACTGCTGATTACACACTAACTAGACACCGACAAGCAGTCGATTCTAATCTGAACCATACCCATTTGCAATAAGGTTGAATATCGGATATTTTCTTGTAAGGTGCAATAATATTGGGCATTATAGTCTGACCGCTACCGCTGTACCGCGCCTTGGGTATGCGAGCGGCGAGGCGGGGGGCGGAACAGTTGCTCCATTTGTCATTGTCATTCTGCCGTAATAGCTCACGGCGGCAACTAGTGTGTCAGACGCACATGAGATAAAATATCTAAAAAATGGGTCGTGCATTATCTCGAGACAATCAAGACTGTCATGTTTAAAGTGGCCGAATATTTTTAAAAAAGAAAAGCAAACAAAGGAAGTTTATATTATATATTTCCAAGAATTAAAGATTTATTTCATTTATATTGGTTCTTTAATTGTACTTATCTAAAAATCGTACTGGACAAAAACGGATTGGATGTAATTATACTCGTAAATATAAAGCTTCAATAAACTGTGCTTCGATATCGTAAGATCTGTCTGACACTACGAATCTCATGTGAGTTCATGCTCTTTACTTCGCACTCCCCTCCTCCCCGCGCATACCTAAGGCGCGGTACAGCGGTTGCGGTCAGGCTATAGCCATTTGGGCACAGAAATCACGCAATACTGTTTGTTTGTTGTTGATTCAGTTTATGACTGCGGCAGACAGCGGTCAAATGGAAACACCAGTCAATTAAACCTTATTACTTTATTTGATTGACAAATTAAAAATATAGTTAGTGTAGTTAGATTAATTTTAAATAAATGTGTTTTTAAGTTATTAGTGTTGTCACACTTATCACTCAGCGTAATGTCATACAAGACAGCCACGGAGTCGAGTTTTGAATATCATCATTAATTATTAATTTAAATGTGTCCAAATTTTCTTTACGTGAAAAAATTTCAACATTATGTACATGTATCATGCATGATTAGTCGGCTAGCTAGCAATAAGATGCATGCCTCATGCATGCATCTTATTGCTAGCTAGCCGACTAGCCGACATTTTAATCTCGGTTTTCTGATTTTCGGCCCTTAAAATTATCCCTCTGCCATTTTAGCGAAAGAGCCATAACTTTTAACTGAATAACTAACTGATTCCTAATGTTACCTTCTTTGATATTTATAGTAACTATAAAAGTTACATAATTTTTCTAACTTCCAAGAAAAACGGACATTGATGACATTCAAAAACCGACCCCAAGCACTACAGCTATAGTCTACATTCGAGTAGCACTTAGTATTTATAAAACAACGCCCTAAGTAAGTGGTTCAGTCTCGTTTCGAGTCACTATTACACAAATTTAAACATGAACACTTAAGTATTACACATTAAGGTGGACTTTGCTTTACCATTTTATGGAAATCATGTTTGAAATAACCTAGACATTTGTAAATCTCCGAATTTTTTACACAGCCAAATTGCAAGCAGAATGCACAGACCGCTCATTGACCCTTTCTTCTTAATGCTTTAGATGTAATGTTTGTTGAAAAGATTTTATTCTAATTATGTACCTTATTGATTGGTACAACTACGCATTGAATAATTTATGCAACTTTAGCTAGTTCGATTTTTAGCTCACAAAACTTTAAAAAATACTATAAAAGCGGATATTGTTACGCTGTTTCCTTATATTAAGAAACGCTTTCTTTGCGCACTTTTATTTCTGTATGTAACAAACATAAATACATCCAGTACACAGTTTCGGTGCTGGTGGGATACTGTTCAACAACGTTCCTTCGGCGCGGAGTGTCCAGTGTCCATAGGGTCACATCTGGGTAGCTGTCTGTTTGTCTGGTTAGCTGGCTAGCTGATAGTCTGGTTAACTGGCTGACTGATTAGTTAGCTGGCTGGTTGGTTGACTGGTGGTCTGTTTGTCTAGCTGGTTAACTGCCGTCTTTCTGGCTGGTTAGCTAGTTAACTGGCTGGCTTTATATATGCGGCCGGCGGATCACTCGTCGGTTGAGTGGTTGTGTGACCGTCCGTTTGGTTTACTGTCTAGCTGGCTTAAGAGCTGGCTAGGCGGCTGGATAGCTGGCTGTCTGGTTAACTGGCTGGCTGGCTCGTTGGATGGTTGACTGTCAGCTTGGTTGTCTGGCTGGTTGGCTAACAGACTGGATAGCTGGCTAACTGATTGGTTAACTGGCTGGTTGGTTGGTTAACTGTCAGCTTGGCTGTCTGGGTGGTTGGTTAACTGGCTGAAAGGTTGGTTAACTGACTAGCTGTCTGCTTGGTTGTCTCGCTGGTTGGCTAACAGGCTGGATAGCTGGCTAACTGATTGGTTAACTGGCTGGTTGGTTAGTTGAGTGGTTGACTGTCTGCTTGGCTGGCTGGGTGGTTGGTTAACTGGTTGGCTGTCTGGTTGGTTGGCTAACAGGCTGGATAGCTGGCTAACTGACTGGTTTCCTGCCTGCTCGGCTGTCTGGCTGTCTGGCTGTGTGCGTGTGTGCGTGTGTGCGTCGCCTACCGTCAGTCCCTGAGCAGGCCGCGTGCCTTGGCGGTGAGCTTGCGCACGCGGCCGCGCATAGACACGGACACGGCCGGCGCGCCGCCGCTGCTCGAGCCTGAGGCGGCATTACACAGCTTTATACCACTGCCCGCTCTTGATCAACGATACCAACTAGATAACGCGTCACGTACTAAATCAAAGCTAAATTCTGTCCACGTCAATAATATTTATTGTTAAAATTAACCTTAAGAGGGTTTACGCACTTTGGTTTCCCATGCAAACTTCCAAGTCGACATTTTTAAAAACAAATGAACCAATTTTAATTAAACTTGGTATGCTAAAGCAAAATACAGGCATCTAAATAGTCTGTTAAAAACATTTTTAAAAATCGTTTATTTAACTGAGACAATGCGATTTTAAACTGTATATAGTAGACTTTAAATCGCAATAACTCAGCTAAATTAACGTTTTTTAAAAATGTTTTCAACAAACTATTTAGATCCCTGTATTTTACTTTAACATACAAAGTTTCATTAAAATTGGCTTACTAGTTTTCAAACATGTCGACTTGGAAGTTTGTATGGGAAACCAAAATGCGTAAACCCTCTTAAGGGGCAACAAATAAAGTACTTTTTCCTGTTATGCCTTGCGAGAAAATAGGAGCTCACTTCTCAAGTGCGCTCTTATTTACCGAGACACATTTTTTAGCGCCGACCTGACATCTAGTTGTATTGTTGATCGAAGGGTAAAAAATATAGCCTATGTAGGGGTCACAGAACCGGTTTCACCGAAATCGCAAAACCGATAAGATCGGTTTTGCCGCTAATTTTTGAAACCGGGTTTAAAATTTGACAGAACCGATTATTTCGATTTTTCAGTTTTTAACGTTAGTCGATATTTTTGGTAAAAATTACCACTTTACCCGATTATGGAAATAGAATCTAGTCTAACAACACCGGTTTTACGCAGCGCTCAAACGATTATAGAAACCAGAGCCATTAAAAATAATCATACTAATTCGTAACTACTGACTAAGTAGAGAACAAGTTTCATTACTTACCTAAAACTGAATTGAGCATTTCACTGTATGATTACGATTGAGGCTATAATCCTTTATCTATTTTGTGGTTTATTCTAATAATTAGAGTTTTATATAACTAGATACTTAATAATAGTAGTTAGCGCAGTATTTCACTAACGCAATACAAAATAAAACAACTGCCTAAAAGTAAGGCCTAAAAATAAGTTTTTGTTTAACTTTATTGCTGAGTGTGTTTGCTAAGGTTACTTCACTAGCCAACTTGCCGAAGCGTAGTAACTTGATGAAACTCCTTTCTCTCATAATGCAAATTAATAACTAACATAATCGAGCATTTATTGCTGTTAATACTATAAACAATGCGCTGTTTTTGCTTTAAACAATTTTTAAGTCTCATTTTCAGTGAAATGCAGAAAGGAAAGGAATTTAGTGCGCTGATCATGGATTTTTTCACACTCATCATTCTCTAAAAGTGGCTTAATATTGCATGCATGTTTTAAGAAAGCATTTTAAGTGTTTGTAATATTTAATATTATTTTAATTTGATTTGAAGAGATATACCAAGAGGCACTAATTGGTAATATTATTGTAACAAATGATTATTAAGGCTGATTAATAAGGAATATTCCTTGACATTCGATTTTCAAGTAATAGAATCTAAAACCCCGCAAAAACCGGTTTTGTCACAGATTCAAAACCGTAAACCCGGTTTTCAAATATACTTTCGAATTTGTGACCCCTAAGCCTATGTCACTCGGGAAGAATGTAGCTTTCTAATGATCAAAGTATGTTCTAAATCAGTCTAGTAGTTTTGGAGTCTGTTCAATTCAAACAAACAAATCTTTCCTCTTTATAATATTATAGTAGTAAAACACACTCGAGAGCAATTAATCCGAGGCACTTAAACAAACCTATAAATCTTGGAAACTAAGTATGCTAGCTTAATGAAATAAATTGTGTTTTATAGACAATTAAATACTCCTTTAATGAAGGTATTAAAACGTCTTAGTAATAGTAAAATTATGTCATAAAAAATCTAATTTCAAAAAGGGAGACTTTATGGAACTTGATGTACAGCATGCCAAGCCGCGTCAACGCAGCTTAATACAAGCACGAGGAGGCAATACGAAGTATTCAAAGTAAAGATAATCGTAATGTTCTTCAAAAATGTCATGTTTCCTATTTTACAAGCTTCTATTTAACTTGCAATATAAGTATGTCTTGTTCGGGTGGAATTTTGCAACTCAATTTTGATCCACTTCCCGGTTACCGATTGAGCTGAAATTTTGTATACGTGTGTAAATCGCGTGACAATGCAATATTATGATGACATGGTGCTGATCTGATGATGGAGCTGGAAGGTGGCCATAGGAACTTCACAATGAAACAACACAACCTCATCGAGTTTGGGCTCGTTTGAATCGTCTTGACGAGTAGTTTGTCTTTCAATGGTAACCAGGGCCTGATGATGGAGCTGGAAGGTGGTCATAGGAACTCTGTAATGAAACGACGCAACCCCATCGAGTTTCGGCTCATTTCATTAGTCTTGACGAGTACTTTGTTTTTAGATGGTTACCAGGGTATGATCTGATAATGGAGATGGAAGGTGGTCCTAGGAACTCAGTAAAGAAACGACGCAACCCCATCGAGTCTCGGCTCGTTTGATTCGTCTTGACGAGTACTTTGGTGCTAGATGGCAACCAGGGTCTGATGATGGAGTTGGAAGGTGGCAATAGGAACTCACTCAGTAATTAAGAGACACAACCGCGTCGAGTTCGATTCGTCTTAAGGGTGGACTGTTTTGATGGGTGAGTGGTGGTGGTTTGGTGGACTTGAATAAATTTTGTATACATAAATATTTGTGTTCAGTGAGGTGAACAGATAAAAAACGTTTCCTGTGATAACTTAAAAGTAAAAAACCTTTTTAAAAAACAAGCTTTTATTTAAAGCGCTAACAAGAAAAAAATAAACTTTTACTATCAACTTATGACGTCATTACACAATTTATATAAAATTAAAGGTTGTCGCGAGATTTAAGTAAGTACTCGTAGTTGAGTTTTGAGATTTATAGGTTTCTCTAAGTGACCGGGATTCATTGCTCTCGAGTGTATTTTCTTTACAGTGAATAGTGAGTGAGACAATATGAATGTTTAAATATTTCTCCGAAACCCCTTGAGTTATTGCACATTAAAAATCGACACAGCGCACATTTTCGAAAACAAAACTGCAGCAGCCTTTATGCTCGTTCACGGCTGATATAACCTTTTAGCAAACTGGGATGAATATGCCCATCATATTTTGAACTTTATGTGATTGTAATAAGATTGAAAACTGATCACAGACCGTGTGTACGATTTTACAACAAAGTACCAATACCAATTCAGAAATTAGATCTTAATAAATTTAAAGTCCATATCAAAGAAAAGCTTTATAAAAAGGCTTATTATAAAGTGTCAGATTACACAGAAGACAAAACAGCTTGGGTCTGAAATGCTCCAAGCACTCCAACAGCTATTTCTAATTGTCTATAATTCATTTACAGTACCGTATATTTTACATTCAAATTCATATTTTGTATTTTATGACGTGGTAACGACATCTTTTTTGTTTTTGTAAATGTCGTTGCTTCTGTGCGCTGTGGTATCTTGCGCCCGTTCTTTGCCACAGATAAAAAATGACGTCCTGAATGGGTGGTAGGTTAAACATTTGGACGATTCAAAGAGCATTTTGATTGAGTGAGATTGAATAAATTTATGTTGAGTTTGAGGAAATATTTTGAGTTTGATGAAATATTTTAAGTTTGAGTTTGATGAAATATTTCGAGTTTGATGAAATATTTAAACATGTTGATGAATGACTTACCGTCTCCATTGACGGCGCGGCCGCGGCCGTGGGAGCTGTGGGCGGCGGCGGGCGCGGGCGCGGAAGCGGAAGCGGACGCGGAGGCGGAAGCGGGGGCGGCGGCCCCGTGACCATTGAAGTAGTTGTGGTCCTCGTTCACAGCTATGTTGTTCTGTAGGCGTTGTGAGAATTAATTTAAGTAATTTTGTAAAAGAGGGTAGATTATGGCAGCAGGCGGGAAACAGTCAAAAGATTAACAGAACTAACATAATTTTAATAAAATATCATCTGCTTGCACGTCTAAACGTTTGTGTATAATAGAACGCGGAAGTTTTGACATCCCATACAAACAATGCGCTCAGTTAGATGAAGCGGGAAAACGCTGACGCGATGACCTACTTAATGTGCGGTAAAACCGTACCGAGAGAGACACAGGGCACTCGCGAAGCTATCTCACTCGGAGCGTGAATCGGCAGCTCGTTCAATCTAGTTTAGGAATAAGTTCCTTGGTCGTGCGTGACACTAAGGCTAAGATTTATAGAGCGTACTTACACTTTACTCAGACTTATCTAGCGAGCTAAGACAAAATTGGAATTTATAATCAATGCCTCGACGCTGTCTCAGCACAGGCTTAGCAAGGGGTAAATCACCGAAATCAGTGACTTACGAAAAATTCAGGATATTAACCGAACGTGAATAATAGCACACTACCTCAACAGCTCTAAGGCGGCGTTTCCGTGCCTTTTTAAATATTACGGGTTATCTTTCTGTCAAACAGTTATGACTATCAATTCGAAATCAAAGCTCGTACTTAGGATGCACTGAGCCAAGTTCGCCTTAAGTAAAGTCAAAGTTACTCATAAGCACGCTCTATAAATCTCACCCTAAGCGGCTTGTGTCTTTTGCGCGTGGTGCGCGTGGCGCGAGTGTCCTTTGCGCAAGGTGCGTGTGGTGGCGTTACCTGCGCGTGGTGCGTGTGGTGGCGTTACCTGCGCGTGGTGCGTGTGGTGGCGTTACCTGCGCGTGGTACGTGTGGTGGCGTTACCTGCGCGTGGTGCGTGTGGTGGCGTTACCTGCGCGTGGTGCGTGTGGTGGCGTTAACTGCGCGTGGTGCGTGTGGTGGCGTTACCTGCGCGTGGTGCGTGTGGTGGCGTTACCTGCGCGTGGTGCGTGTGGTGGCGTTACCTGCGCGTGGTGCGTGTGGTGGCGTTACCTGCGCGTGGTGCGTGTGGTGGCGTTACCTGCGCGTGGTGCGTGTGGTGGCGTTAACTGCGCGTGGTGCGTGTGGTGGCGTTACCTGCGCGTGGTGCGTGTGGTGGCGTTACCTGCGCGTGGTGCGTGTGGTGGCGTTAACTGCGCGTGGTGCGTGTGGTGGCGTTACCTGCGCGTGGTGCGTGTGGTGGCGTTACCTGCGCGTGGTGCGTGTGGTGGCGTTACCTGCGCGTGGTGCCGCCGGCGCGCGAGCTGCGGGTCGCGGCGGCGGTGCTGCGAGCGCTTGCTGATGGCGGCGCACGAGTCCGAGTCCGACTGCTCGTTGTACCGGCGCGGGCTGCCGCGCGCGCGCAAAGATACACCCTGTATCGGACAATACATTGCACAATAAAGATGCTCTTAAGGTACGCTTACACGGGCAATGAAAATTGATCAATTATGAACAATATTGAGCAATTTACGGCAACAGCCAAGCATCAATTTGGCAAAATGTTTTACAACGACAATATTGAGCAATATGCAGTAACTCCTTAGGAACTAGGCAATACCACGCAATACTTTTATACACGTACAAAACTATCGCTCGCCATGGACGACGATTTTCTTGCACGCTGCTGCACATTCGCTAACCCGCTCGCTGTCCCCGCGGAAGTGAGACGTAGTCAAATTGCCCAATCCATAAGTGCAAGCGAGACAGAAAACAAAATTGCTTTAAATTTCCAGACTCACAGGATTTTCGGCAATTCGTGTCGACAACATTGATCAATTGGAATATATGGAGCCGAAATTGAAATTAATTGCCGAAACAATTTCAGCAATTTTTTGAAATTGCTCCACATTGTTCCACTAGTTGCTCCAGATTGTTAAATACTTGTTGCTAAGCAATAATTAACCAAAAAAATGCCCGTGTAAGCGCTCCTTTACACGGGAAGTTATTGATAAATTACTGCTTAGCAACACGTATGGATCAATCTGGAGCAATCTGCCGCAATAAAGTGCGGAAATTTTTTCGGCAATATTGATTCTAATTGCTCCATATATTCCAATAGCTCAAAGTTATCGACACGAATTGCCGAATATCTAGTGAGTATGTCAATATAAAGCATTTTTTTATTTAATAACAAAATTTATATATTTAATAATAAGAAATTTAAAAAAATTGTTTTCTTCCTGCTTGCACTTTTTTATTTTGCGGTTTGATTACGTCACAGAATAATATTACTAGCAGAAACGACACTATCGACACAATTGCAACACAATATCAACCTACGGTGCACGCGAATACGGTCCAAAATAACTCTGCTCCTGTACTCATACCTAAGTCTTTCAACGGCCGGGACAATCGAAAGTAAATCTTATATCTAAAGGCGTTACGAGCGCGAGCCGCTGCATTCACAAAATCCTGCTTGGCAAGCTTGACGTAACACGGCCGCGTGTTGCTCATAAATGACCACCCGGGGGGAACGAGCGTGTAGGTGAATAAGTCGACCGAATTACGGAGTGTCACCCCCCTGATTACGTCTCGCTTCCGCGGGGAAAGCTAGCGGGTGGGCGAATGTACAGCGGCGCCAGCGCATACGTAAGTATTGCCTAGTTTCTTAGAGTTGATCCATATCGCTCAATATTGTTGTTACAAAACATTTTGCCGAATTGATGCTTTTTGCTATTGCCGTAAATTGCTCCATTTTTTGTCTCATCACAATCGGCCAGTATTGCTCATAATTGATAAATTTTCATTGCCCGTGTAAGCGCACCTTAATAAAAAGCTTCCTAATACCTTCCCGACTACGGTCAGCCATTATAAATAGCGTTCACCCAAACCAGAGGGGCCACTTTCTCTCTGGAACTCAGCGCGGAAGGATCTCTGCCCAAGTCTTTATCTGTTAACGTAGTTATCTTTAAGTGTACCTACGCCTGGCGTACTCACCATGAAATTCTGTTATTTCAAGAATGCCAAAAAACTGTACCCAAATAGTACCAAATAGTGCCCAAAGGAAATAAATAGTACCCATAAGGTTCAAAAGTTATAGACATAGTTTGGTGAGTACGCTAGGCATAGGTTACGCCTAGCGTACTCACCTCAGTTTGGAAAATCTGAGTAAGCTACAACTATAATTAGCATGTCAAAAAACTGTACCCAAATAGTACCCAATAGTGCCCAAAGGAAATAAATAGTACCTTTTAGACATAGTTTGGTAAGTACGCAAGGCGTAGGTTCTACGCCTAGCGTACTCACCTCGTTGCGCGAAAACAGAACCAGCAATGGCTCTCATTTCTATCTCAATAAATAGTACCGGAAATAGTACCCTCTAAGAGTGTAATTGTTATTTGACTTTTACACTAGAAAGTCATTAAATTTGATAGCAAACTTCTACAAACAAAAATTACGTGTGGTACAGTCGAGCACAGTGAATGGTAAAATATTATTTTTATTACCAAAGGAATTGAGATTGGAATAACTATGGAATTCACTAATAGATCTTATTCGTATTTTAAACACCAGAAAAATTGTAGTTGTTTCGTTTATAACTCTATAAAACACATTTTACCATATAGCCTGTTTATTAACAATAAATTTTCACTTTAATTTATTGTGCTAACTAAAGTTACTCTCGAGAAAAAAAAACTGCTAATACCTTCCGAATACAACTGCAAACCGTCCGAAGTTACCCCAACGCACCTTACGCGACACAGTAAAACACTTTATACAGTCCAGAAAATTAAGAATATTATTTAATTTGTTATTCTACGATTATTAAAAAACAATAACGCATTTATGTAGGTAGTATACATAATATTCAAACTGAGTAGGTACCTACCTACCTAGCTAATGAAAGATCAACTGCAAATCGACATGAACATAAAATGCTATTACAGATGAAATATACGTAGGTACTTACTCATTTAAAGATCACTTTCACATCACAATGAAACAAAATTCACAAGTTTTCTCCATTAATTGTTTCACAAATTAACTATTCGCAAACCTTTGCGGTGGCAAGGCAAAGTAATCAACTAAAAAATACGGTTCCCGAAAACTTTGCGTTCCCACCGCGGCGTCAAGCAAATTGTTGTGTATTGCAATATTGATCTTTAGCACTTTCTTATTACAGGTCAGTTTGTAAGTAATTAAAGTAAGAAGTGTGATAAGCGCCATCTATGGTAACTTGTTCATACTAAGATGTATCGCTGTCGCGCGTCGATAAGTTGCACTATGATCAACAAAAGTAACAGATTGTTATCGCACAATATTGAACTTTCAATTTCAGACATAAGATAAATAGTTCCTTATATAGAAGGTGCTCTTTCCCTTATGAAATCCGGCAAAAAATACGATATTCAATAATTTGGAAAACATGGATCTTATTTATAAGAAAAATAATTACAATCATTTACATAACTGATATTAAACTTCCTCGTTACGCATATACACCTATTAATTTCAACAAAATTAAAAGTAATATGTAGTAAGTACATAATAAGTAATAATATTAAAATTATTATGAGTTCGCCTGTACGTCATGTCAATGTATGTAGAAGTTTGCTATCAAATTTAATGACTTTCTAGTGTAAAAGTCAAATAACAATTACACTCTTAGAGGGTACTATTTCCTGTACTATTTATTGAGATAGAAATGAGAGCCATTGCTGGTTCAGTTTTCGCGCAACGAGGTGAGTACGCTAGGCGTAGAACCTACGCCTAGCGTACTCACCAAACTATAGTGCGACATAAAAGAGTAGAAATTAAATAATCCAGAACTAAATTCACTCATTTTTTGGCAACATTGATTATCTGTCATTAATGTCAAGTGGTTGTTCAACTCTGTCCGTGGTTACGATATAAATTGTAGTTTTAGTGATATTTCTACATTCCTGGATTTAAAACACTGATAACATGATTATGACCATTCGTGGCGGTTCTCGTAACATAATTATTAGGTTTTATTTGCGAAGTTTGGCAGAATTTCAATACGGAACTTTGTTACGTAATCTGGAGGATATTTACCAACGTACGGCAGATTAAACTGGTAAGTAAGTTATAAAAGATGTTGAAAGTATAATTATCTAAAATATGCATATGCGCAATCGGCTAAATTCTGTGAAACAATCAGTATTTATGAATATTTTTAAAAATTTTGGGGTTATGATTTTACAAACAAAAATGTTGGTTATTATAGTTCGACTCGAGAATCTTGAACTTTTGAATTTATTGGGACATTTTATCAAGTGATAAGGGGTAGAATGTGGTAAGTATAGTAAATTATGTGGGTTGGCTTTTAAATCGAGTCGTCTGAATTTGAAGAAACTAACACTGTGGGGGGGGGGGGGGTCTAAGGGGTTCTTAAATAAAGGTTTATTAACATTTTAGCTGCCGCTGTTGCGTTAAAATATTTAAAAAACCACTTGAAAGTTTTGCCAAAACCGGCTATAATCACGAAAAATTACACGTTTTTAGGTAATACAATACCATATTAACAGAACCTAAGTGTGGGGACGGGGGGGGTGCGTAGCCTCCCTGCGAGGGGGGCCCGGGGAGCGAAGCCCCCCCGCCATGAAAAAAGTCTAAAGAGATAATTAGGTTAGGTTATTAAGTATGTTGACCAAAAACGCGCGAGCCGAGCGAGCGAAGCGAGCGTGCCGCGGGAGCGGCCAGCGAAGCGCCAGAAATGAGGTTTTTGTAAATTTACATATTTTTAAAAAAGGTAACATAACTTAAAAATTACTTGTCTGCGGCAGGAGGGGTTAGTGGGGGGTACTCCTCTCTCCTCCCCTCCCGTTCCCCCACCAATTAAGGAGACTCGATTCAAAAGTTTTACCATGATACATAACCTCTAAATACAAAAATTAACTTAACTTAAAAACTACTTGTTTGCGGCAGGGGGGAAAAATGGGGGGGTACTCCTCCCCCCACTCTATAGCTTCACCACCCCCACCCCGATTCAGGCGACTCGATTCAAAAGTTTTACCAATTATGTTTATAACTCAGTCTATAGGACTGAACAATTTTGGTTTTGTTATTTTTATGTGTATATGTTTTTATTGTTCTAGGTGTCTGAAAGTACTGTGCGGAGAATAGCTAAACAAGGCTCCGAAAATGGAGGAAAATTTTCGACTCCCGCTAAACACAAAAAGGGTCGACTTGCAAAGGAACTCGATGACTTTGATATGTGTGCAATCCGTCAGAAAATATTTTTTTTTACACTGTAAAAAAAGAAGTACCAATAATATGCAAATTCATAGCTCAATTAAGGCAACTTATTGGCTATGATGGAAGCCGCGAGCATTTGCGAAACTTGAAGAGCATCTGGACTTTAATTTATTAGTTTTATATCTAAATAAAAATAAGTTATAAGTACAATGGCTGTTTTCATTAAGTACTACATACAAACTACTCAAATTAATTATTTTAACGACCTCCTTAGTCGAGAGGCAAGCACCCCGGACTTGGCGTCGCCATCTCTGAGGTCCCGGGTTCGATTCCCGGTTGGGTTAATGTAGAAAACCAACTTTTCTATATTGTCTCGTATCTGGGTGTTGTGGTACCGTCGTTGTTTCTGATTTCTATAACACAAGTGCCTTAGCTACTTCCTTTATATCAGAGCAATGTGTAAGTGATGTTTTCCAATTATATGAAAATATTAAATAAAAACAAGTATCAAGACCAATTTGGTCGACCTATTAGGGTTGCTATGTTAACGACAACAGCGCCCTCCTTTATTTTCTACTCTTTTATGTCGCACTGTATGTCTATAACTTTTTAACTATAAAGATACTATTTATTTCCTTTGGGCACTATTGGGTACTATTTGGGTACAGTTATTTGACATACTAATTATAGTTGTAGCTTACTCAGATTTCCTAAACTGAGGTAAGTACGCTAGGCGTAACCTACGCCTAGCGTACTCACCAAACTATGTCTATAACTTTTTAACTATAAAGATACTATTTATTTCCTTTGGGCACTTTTGGTACTATTTAGTTACAGTTTTTTGGCATTCTTGAAATAACAGAATTCCATGGTGAGTACGCCAGGCGTACGTACACATCTTTAAGTTTTATAGCGTTTATGTTTACTTTGTGTGTTTTAACGTGGGTATCTTTTATTTTCAAATTGTTAATAACGTGCTTGTTTTAAGTTAAGCTCGGATTGTTACTTCGTCGATTACATTTTAAGATTAAAATAATTGAAATGATTTTTTTTTGTAATTTCCATTATTTTTCCTAAAAATGAATTTTTCACCTTTTTTATTATTATTACAACATTTACAACAATAACACCGCGGTGGCGGGAGTTACACCTTACCCTTTGCTGAGATCCCGACACACTTATTTTGCCTTTACACTCATAACCAGAGGTCGGAATTAGGTAGAATTTATGAATTTATGTACTTACACCGAAATGTTGATATTAATATGGATCTTCCCGGGATTTCTAATGAACAATCCCACGTTGCCAACAATATTACAAATAAATAATAATAAAAACCTCAGAGATAGATAAGACAAATAAAACAAAGATAATTAACATACAATTTCTATTAGTACCTTTACATTAGTTTTTATTAGTATTTACAAACATCGCATTGGAATTTTGCCACTTCGGACATCCGGTTTTGTTTATGTAAATTTGGCAACGTCGCGCGTGCAGTGGTTTAAATTGTGTAAAAGTAAATAACATTTTTATTTAATAAATCACGGGATTTTTCTGCTCTTTAAAATTATTCTCGGGATTTGAGACATATCCACTTTATTCTTTCGCTGTATGAAATCAGTGTAAGTACATAAATAACTCTACCTAATTCCGACCTCTGCTCATAACATTGTTTACACGTTTTTAACTGTATGAAAGAAAATTTTGGTAAATTCGTCACAAGCTGCTAGAAAATCTATATTTATTTTTGTGTGCACAGGCGGACTGAATCATAATTCACATTACCATTTTAGATATAAGCTGTAATGGAACAATGTTGGCAGATCTAATAAAAAATAAATTAATAAGAAGTTTACAATAAGGTCGCATAATTATATCGATACCTTGCGGCTCAAAGGGCGTAACTACCATTTTGGCCAAAATTAGTTTTGAACGGCATCTTAATCAGTTTTTTCTCCGCTATGGAACTGTATATTTAAAGTTCTCAAATTCTGAATACAATGGTGAATACGACCCCAAATTTCAAGGCTGGTAATGCAGACTTATACAAAGGAGACCCGGCGTTTTATGCTTAAGTTGTATACTTTTTTAATTTTTTAATCTGTTATTTATTATCTATCTGGCAAAATCTGTCAACAAATGACAGTTGATTACAAACGAGTCTCTAGCTGTCAAATCAAACATGACGTGACGGCATTGTTGACATTTCCCGTTTTTAAAAGCAAAAGAATTATAGTTTATGCAGCCACGATAGACATTTTTAAAGTACCATGTCTGTTTTTTGTTGAATTAGTGTTTCCATATTAAAAAATATCAATAATATAATAACTCTTATCCGCGATTCGATAAAAATAAGACAAAACTTGGTTTAGGCAACAAATAATATAGGCTGTACTTTATGACCAAATTCTATTGTATACAAGTTAAGCATTTTTTCTATGGAAAGTGCCGCTTCTCCTTTCGTCTTATTGTAATGTTAGTTTTTCTTACATTTGGTGTTTTGAGCACTTGCTTCTGTAATTCAGATGTGTACAGCCTATTTTCCCCAAAGGGTTAATCAGAGACTAGGAGATGAGGACAATGAGGAAAGCAAAAGCAGTCCTCTACCATAGTCCACTTTTCACCAAATAGCGACTGCAAATGTGCTCAGCGTGACAGGTCGCATCGCCGCTCTATGCTGTTGTTTGTATGTGCAATCTTTAGTTCGTTATCGCCTTTTACGACACCCAAGGGAAGAGAGGGGGTGGTAGTATTCTTGCACAGCTACACGTCACGGTTCAAAATATGGTTCGGTTCCATATAAAATATGGCTGTAAGTGTATATTAGTGTGTTGATATTTCCATATAAAATTTGATAAGTGTTGTTATAAATAAATATACAAGTGAGTGGCCTACTGACCTTGGCGTGGCCATTGAGCTTCCGCCGCGGCGCGGGGCCCGAACTCGTGCTTTCTTCGGCGCCGCCTTGCCTCTGTCTGTGAACAGGATTCAAAGTCGAACTCAAAATAGTTTTATTCAAGAAAACTTAAATTAAAAACACCTTTCAATTGGTAAAACAAAAATTATTCCTAGATGTTTTATTTAAGCTGTAGAGTAGAGAGAGGAATGTTAACAGGCGAAAGAAACTGCACAGCTTTATACATAAATAACACTGCTGGGGCAGAACTAGGGCATCGAACCCGGGTTTACCCGACCCGAAAAAACCCGGGTATTTCGGGTTTTCTGGGTCGCAAGAAAACCCGGGTTTGGAAAATCAAAAACCGGGTTTTCGGGTTTTTCGAGCTTTTTTACAATCGGTTTCTTGTCGGTATTTTTTTGTATCATAAATATATTTACGCCTTTTCGAAGATAGATAGATAAAAATATATAATTTCTCTTAACTAGTTGTTAACAAGCTAGGTGGACACAACAGGGTGAGATTGATCTGGGTACCAGGCCACATGGGAATCCAAAAAATGAGATGGCTGATGCACTTGCCAGGGAGGGCTCAGAGACCCCATTTATTGGTCCTGAGCCGTTTGTTGCACTGGCACCGAGCACCATCAACAAGGCCTTTAAGGACCAAATCCAAAACAGGCATAAAACCGAATGGGAAAAAGCTACCCGGCATGAAACACTCAAAATCCTTCATAGGTGGAGACGCCCTAGGGCGGAGTAAAATCATATGCGGAGGTAGCAAAAGGCAGGCACGAACACTTATCGGAGCCCTGATCGGGCACTATGCCACAAAACAAATGCTCCATAGAATGCAACTAGCAACAGACAGCTTGTGCAGGGCATGTGGGGAGAAAACGGAGTCCATGCAACACTTACTGTGTGTCTGTGACTCCCTAGCTAGGAAAATAATGAGTCTCTTGGGATTCGCCTACCCGAAACCAGAGGATTTTAGGCTCTTCGCCCTCAAAGACATTGCCAAACTTATGGCAGTCGTTTTAACTGAGGAAACAGAGTGATAGGACGGGGTTGCACAAAATATCCCAATGGGTCGACGTGCCGCTGTGAGAGGGAAACCTCTGCAGGCCTCTCTAAGATAAGATAAGATGTTTGCGCCACAGCGCAACGGCCATTCAAAGCATACCGCCAGCTGTAAGGTGGTTGACTCAGCGGTTGTTGACGGCCGCGTCCGCCTATCTGCCGCGGCGCCACCGCTGCGCGACCCGCGGTCGCTCGCGTCGTGAGCCGACCGCGGGACTAGTCTGTCTGTTAACTACCGCGAGACGCCCACAGATATACGCGCCCTGGACGCCGTGATAGTGACTCTGTGCCCTTAATGATACTGCCTGTGAAGATAGTGCCTGTGTGCTGTGCCGTGATCGTGAAGTCCACTTCATCGCCCTGCCCGTGCTTTGCCCAGTTCGCCCAGTTCGTCTCCCGGTACATGCGATCCCGTCCAGCCTGTTCCCGGTAAGTCCCTTCTCTGCTGTATTTGGCGGTGTCCTCTGACCCGCGAATACATTTTGGTCCTTCGAGCCGGATTCATACAGTCCACTAGTTTTAAACCCTACCCTACACATTTCATTTTTTGCCTCGACTCGTGCCGCCACCCATACACGCCTACACAACTGCACATAACACCCACACAATGCACGCGCGGGCCGGGCCCAGCCCAAACACCCCTTACTGCCCTTACTGCAGGACTAGGGGGCATAGATTGATAGCGTGCGCCCGCTACAATGCCCAACCGACACAAGGTCGGTGGGACTTTATAAAGGCGCGCGAGCGGTGCCAGAAGTGCCTGGGCCCACATTACCCACAGGAGTGTAAGTCGGTGAAGGGTTGTAGAGTGTGTGGCAACGCCGAGCACCACACGTCCCTTCACCGACCGGACGACGCCACGCAGCACTACCAGCCGGAATCGGCGGCGCGGTGGCTCCCGCCCCACCTGCGGGACACTCCGGCACAACGACCCACCGACAGCCCGCTGCATGCGTCCGCGCATGCACAGCAGCCGCATGGGTCGCAGCAGTAGGTACACGTTACCGTAGATATTCAGCCCCACATTATTATTACAGTCCGCTAAAAATAATATTTCCTCATATTTCGTAGTTATCACGTAACTTAATTTTAATTTCTTATTTTTAAATTTCATCTCGTAACATTCCTAATTTCATTACCTTACATGACCCTTTCTGCACGATAGACGTTGCAAAGTGCATTGCGAAATATTATTAACCTACCTACAAAAATAAAATAAGAACGTGTTCCAAGAACAGTGTTCGATTCGTGTTAATTTTTTACTTACTAATTAAGTTGCACATTGTTTATGTTGGTTTGATGCATTAGCACACACTGACCAATTTTGTCCGACTAAGCGCGCTTGTGTAAATGATTGTTGCCTAATATTACTTTGAGGCTGTAGTTAAATTATTACGTTACGTATGGTATTATGACGAGAGATTGCATTGTTATTTTCCCCGTTTTATTTTTTAATGTTCTTGTCGTGTTAAATCGGCTCAAATCTCGTGCGTGCTCACCACAAGAGCATAGTACTTCTACACACGTGCACCCACACATCAGCCTGCAGCACATACACACATGCAGTCTGCTTTATTTGCTTCTATTGCGGTCGCTTTTTATTGCGCCTTTGCTCTTTGCGCCACAGCGCGCATTGCGCTTTTCTGTGCCTACATGGTACCTGCCCAGCGCACGCTTTTGCGCTTTGCGCCACAGCGCGCATTGCGCTTTTCTGTGCCTACATGGTACCTGCCCAATGTACAGCCTTTTTTGTTGTTGTTTTTGTACCTATATGCTATCATGCTCAGTGCACGACTCACTACATGGTAGCATGCCCCGTGTACAGCCTTTTTTGTTGTTGTTTTTGTGCCTATATGCTATCATGCTCAGTGCACGACTCACTACATGGTAGCATGCCCCGTGTACAGCCTTTTTTGTTGTTGTTTTTGTGTGTATATGCTATCATGCTCAGTGCACGACTCACTACATGGTAGCATGCCCCGTGTACAGCCTTTTTTGTTGTTGTTTTTGTGCCTATATGCTATCATGCTCAGTGCACGACTCACTACATGGTAGCATGCCCCGTGTACAGACTTTTTTGTTGTTGTTTTTGTGCCTATATGCTATCATGCTCAGTGCACGACTCACTACATGGTAGCATGCCCAGTGTACAGCCTTTTTTGTTGTTGTTTTTGTGCCTATATGCTATCATGCTCAGTGCACGACTCGCGTGACTACATGGTGGCATGCCCAGTGTACAGCCCTTTTTTGTTGTTGTTTTTGTGCCTATTTGTTGCTGTGCTCAGTGCACGATCTTACTCATACAGTCACACACGTGCATTCCTCTCAGCTCATCATATACACACCCACTCGACATAAACTCGACACAGCACGAATCGAGGCTGTAGTATCCTGTTACTCCGTTCCTTCCCCCCCCCCCCTCCTACCCCCTGGGGCCCGGGAAGATGTTTGCGCCACAGCGCAACGAATAATCGGCCAATCAGAGGGAAGTGACAAGTATACCAGACGAACCTCCTAGACCGCGGGATCACGCGGTCGCCCACGCAGTGTGCTAAGAGCGTTCAAGGCGAACCCACGCGTCACGCGCGCAAGGACTCAGCCCGTGATCATCGTCATATGTGTTCAGTGTGTGTGTGCAGTGAGAGCGCTCCGTTTACCAGCTCAACTACCCCTAAAACGCCACCGACCAGTGCCCTGAGTGAACTGTGTTGTGTGTTGCCGCCCTCAAGCCTGCGCCCCCGCGCCTAGAGCGCCAGCCGCCTTCAGCTCCACCAAAACCAGTGCCTACAGCCCGGAACCAAGTAAGCCCATCTATCCTATTTTCCTCTTTCCCTGCGCCGCATGTTGGTGCCTTAAGCGCCAACATTTTTGGTCTGACTGAGGGCTCCACTGTATACCCAAGACCTTAATGGACGTGGACTCTGGGTTCTTAATGATACTGCCTGTGAAGATAGTGCCTGTGTGCTGTGCCGTGATCGTGAAGTCCACTTCATCGCCCTGCCCGTGCTTTGCCCAGTTCGCCCAGTTCGTCTCCCGGTACATGCGATCCCGTCCAGCCTGTTCCCGGTAAGTCCCTTCTCTGCTGTATTTGGCGGTGTCCTCTGACCCGCGAATACAAGATGACTAGTTGTTTATTTGTGCGAAAAAGATTAAATTAATAAAGCAAGTTGCACGTTATTCGTGCGTTTGACTCAGATCAGAAATGACATCAACGGAATTAAAGATGGAGGCAAGATGCGTCGTCGCGTTGTTGACACGCAACAGGGTCCTTATTCTGTAACGATTCCTTGTTTCAAAACCACATCAATTCCTTAAAAAGTTACGATATCTTTCCAAAAACGTATGCGTTTGACGTTTGTGCGCGGTAAGGTTTAGGAGGAGCTCGATAGCGCAGCGGTTCGGCTTGCGAACTTGCCCGTTAAGCAACTTTCGCAATGCCTGGTCGCTGGATGGGTGACCAAATTTAAAACATCTCGAGCTCCTCCTCCTCCGTGCTTCGGAAGGCACGTTAAGCCGTTGGTCCCGGTTGTTGTCGTAAGATGACAGTCGTTAAAACCCATCAACCCGCATTGGGCCAGCGTGGTGGGTTATGGCCCAATATCCCCTCGTGCATTGTCCACGTGGGAGGCCTGTGCCCAGTAGTGGGACGTTTATAGGCTGATGATGATGATGAAGGTTTAGGTGTGGAATCTATAGATTGCGATACAGAATCAGGGCCCAGGAACGGTGACCTGCGAGTGACTCCCCCGCCATTTTGTTTCGTCAGTCCTCCTCCCTCTCTTCAGAACTCTCCTTTACTCATTTCAGTGGACCTCAGCATTCTTGGCATGGACATCGGCCAGGAACTGAATCCAAAATGCTACATCGAGTGTTGTTTTAAGTGCCTCCCGTAAGTTGGGTATTCTCAATAAGGTGAGGCGGTTTTTCACTCCCGAGCAGCGCTGTTTGCTGTACAAGACGCACGTGCGATCGGACGGCCCCGCTAAATGCACTTGATAGACCGCAAAGGCGAGCGGTACGCATTATTGGAGATGCTGAAGTTACAGCCTCTTTTGAGGACCTCCAGCTGCGTAGAGACATTGCTTCTCTCAGTGTCTTCTACCGAAATTACTACGGAGAGTGTTCTGAAGAACTTTTTAATACCTATTAAAAATATTTGTCATTTTGAAAGTAGGTACTGTTTAATTGGTATGAATCCTTCCCTTGTTTTATATAGGTACCTACTCGTATTGACTTAGTAAATTCATACTAAAATACAGTTTCCTTATATTTAAAAAAAAATATTAAAAAACTCGAAAAAGCTCGAAAAACCCGGGTACCCGGGTTTTGACTACAAGAACACCCGAAACCCGGGTTTTTACAAATTGAAATAGCTCAAAAAAACCAGGTACCCGGGTTTTTACAAATTGGACCGGGTTTCGATGCCCTAGGCAGAACTGATGTTGAGGTGACGGCGGGGGGCAGGGAGTCCCTAGCCATCGCTACCCTCAGCATGTTTGGACACGCCCTAACATCCTCGGGCAGGCGGCAGTTGGGGCGAACTATGGTTGTTGCTCGATGGGCGGTCCCAAACGTGAATGGGCGTGGCCGTGGGGCGGGGCGTTACCTGTAGAGGTGCAGCGGCGCGTCGTCGTCGCTGGAGTAGCGCGGGCGGTAGGAGCGGTCCGAGGAGTAGCGGCGCGGCGCGGGGCTGCGCCCCGACGACGACGACGGGGACGACGAGCCGCCGCTGAAGCGCTCGCGGGTCCTACACACACACACATACATACAGGGTGAAATTTGGACCTCCCGCCAAACTTTTTCACGTGATCCTATAATAGCAGTATAACCAAATAATCAAATATAAAACATATATCGGGGCCAGCCCTAACGGTATACTAAGCATGTTTGTAACTAGATTTGACGGCGAGTACCTAAACCACTGTAGTACAGTACATGGGTTATATCTGTAGCTGCTTTGCTTTAAAGGAAATCATTTATTTTAAAGAAACATTCTTAACATAATATTAAACTTAAATAATTAGCATCAATCAAATAGTTAATATAGTCTGGCTAACGAAAGCTGAAGCAGGAAAAACGCGGCAAATTCAAAAAATCATGACGGGGTAACACAGGGTCCCTCACACAGCTGCAAATTTAAATTTGACATACGACATGACACCTCAGATAGACACACATAGAGACAAAGTGTTGCCAATCAAATAACTACGAGGTTTCGTTAGCCAGACTTTATCATTGTTGATTATGAAATTATTTAATACTATTTTCAAATGTTATTTAATGGATTAATAGAATATTGTAATTTTAAAATGTAGGTAGGTACTTGCATTAATTTTAATTTAAAAATACTGTACTAACATATTTATAAGTAAAATTGTTACTAACAAAAATGGATATTTGTTATCTGATATAAATAAATTATTATTATTATTATTATTATTACATATTTTTTTACATTTTTGTCTCAACTCTTTTTTAAGAAAATTAAAATCATTGTCACCTAGCGCGCGGGCGTCTCGTCTTTTCGAAGCGCGTGCGCATGCGCGGGACCGGTATTATTCACCCCGTGCACCAATGGCGCACCAATGAGTGCACGCACCTTGCAATATAGGACTTAAAAAGCAGCCAATAAATTATATTCAAAAATAGAAAACATTTATTATTTTTACGTCAAATATTTTATTATTACTTTTTTTACCTCATATTTACCTTTGGCGACGGATCCAAATTAAGCCCTGTATACACATTCTTTTTCACTTGGGATTTTGATTACAGCATCATTTATTGCAACCATCGAAAGTGCGGTAAATAAAGAAGTGTCAAAACCCCGACTTATCGTCACCGAATAAATTCATTACCCATGTGTTTGTCTGTTCCAGTTTCAACATTCGCCTCACAACTTCTTGCGTTTCAGTATAACTTTGGAACTTTGCTGAGAGTTTCACACAGACTTCTTAAGAGAATTTAAAAGTTGATGTTGCACTGTTTTGTTCTGTTTTACTCATGCACGTTCACAAACACTTAACGGTTAATAATCCACCATTATTTCACATTAATATTTGACAAAACACAAATTTTACAAAATGAAATAAAATGAAACTGTAGAGCAGCTCAGTCAAAAATCTGTTTTATGTGTATTTATAAGGTTAAAAAATAAATAAGTCATTAGTGCAGGGGTACGGATCAACTGATCCAGTTTCCTCGTAACAACAGTTCGACGGTCGCGAACAGTAACGCCATATCGGCGATACAACTGTCTTGCAGATATGACGTTGTTACATTTTAAACTTTCATGGTCACTACAATTATTTTTATGAAAAAATGGTAATGGGATTTTTACAATGTTTCAGTTGTTGAGTTGTAAACGATCGAGAATCTTTCTCGGGTAGACCGTTTCGTCTTCTCCTAACATCCACCCGCATTAACTGCAGTTACTCCGTGATCATTGTGCATGCAACTGCGCCGAAATATCGGGAAATCAAAAAACAACAACGCAAATATGGTAAAAATCCCCTTAAAAACAACAACTCTAACATGGTAAAATCCCCACAAAAACAACAACTCAAACATGGTAAAATCCCCTCAAAAACTTTAACTCAAACATGGTGAAAATCCCCTCAAAAACAACAACTCAAACATGGTGAAAATCCCCTTAAAAACATCAACTCAAACATGGTGAAAATCCCGGATTTTCCATAAAAATAAATGGCGTAGTTGTTTGCCACCGTGGCGTGGTACCTCTTGTACTTGTGCCGTCGCGGGCGCTTGCGCCGCGGCGTGCGCCAGTCGCCGCTGCCCGAGTCAGAGCTGCCGCCGCGCCGCCGCCGCACGCCGCGCGGCTGGGGGGGGGGGGGGGGGTCATTTGTGACAAACGATTTCACATAAAATTTAGACCTAACTCAACATTTTCATATTTTTAAAGTGTATGATCTCGCGATCACACAACTTAAGATGGTAGAAAATGATAGGAAAATCTTGATATGATAAAATGGCTGATTTATTTAATTGCTACAATAAGTAAGTCTACATTGAATGCTATGCCAACGAGTACTAATTAATTAGGTAATTGCCGCGCGCAGGTAAAGCGCTGACACTACAATATTGTTTAGTGCTCGCACAGTACATAAAGTAAGCTGTAAAAATCTCTTAAAGTCGATATTTCTTAAATCAAAATTTCGAGTTCAATCTAATACAGGATAATTTTTTTATCAGTGCGCAAACTTTTTGAAATTATAGAATAACTTAATCTAGAGCTACAGATTTAATTTTAATTTTTTTAAGTGAAAAATAAAAAAAACTAAAATTGATCAAACATATCCACAAAAATACAAAAATACCGTTAATCATAGTAAATGGACCGGGACCGCGAAATAGAACTCTGACACATTACGATACCAGGCGGCCGGGCGGGTCGATGCACTTGCACCGACACTTGGCGACCTTTCGTTCGCCCGGTATCCACGAGATATTTTTTTTACGACTTCCTTGGTCGAGTGGTTTGTACACCGGTTGTCATGGTGTCGCCATCTCTGAGGTCCCGGGTTCGGTCCTCGGTCAAATCAATTTAGAAATTATTGTTTTTCTAAATCGTCTTGGGTCTAAGTGTTTTATATGTATAATAAGTATGTATTTAAGTATTTTAAGAATGTTGTCTAATAACCCTTTAACGAGTTTCATAATAAAGCTTCTCTTGGGCTAGATAATTGGTGTGAGTGTAGGAAAGTTTATTTATTTATTTATTGTGTCTGGTATTTCAACAGGTGACCTAATATTGCTACTACCAGTTATAGGATTTATTGAGGCGGACAAATTAAATAAATAATTAACTATAAATAAATAAATAAAAAATTAAAATCATATTTAATATCGTTACTGAATGATACAAAAAATTAAACGCATTGATAAAAAAAAACCCGTATTTTACTAAGAATGCGATATTCCTTTGACGTTTTATGTGTGTTGGCAGAATAGCAGCTTGGAGCACTTCTTGTAATGTTGACATTTATCCCGTATACTACCAAACCAAATCAGTACTTCAACATCTCGCTAGTTCTTCGATCATCTAAACACTACAAACACATTCCCATTCGAAATACATTTGAAAAAGTGCTTCCAGCTATTCTGTAATAATTACAACTAATTTTAATACTCGTCCTTAGCAGACCGCAACAGGATTTAAGTTAAAACGGCAATGTTACTTGTACTTCTATTTCGTGACATTTAACTTTTCCTGCCAGTCGATTTGTCATAATATTGTTGGCTAATCACAACCTTATTCAGTTATTTCTTTACAGAAAAATTCACATTTTTATTAATATTTATAGCCAGCTAGTAATAACCAAAAAAACAAGAGTGAACAGAGTATTTGATTGACATGAATCTACAAACATACCCTGTGGTCGTCACGCCGGCTGTGCTGGCTGTGGTCGCTGTGGTGGCTGCGGTGGCTGGGGTGGCTGCGGTGGCTGCGGTGGCTGGTGCGGTCGCTGTGGGCGCTGCTGCTGCGGCTGCTGGGCGGCGGGCTGGCCCAGCGCGTGCCCGAGCCGCTCGCGAACGGCTCTGCACAAACGAATCGACTTAAGGCGCTCTTTTCCCGTTTTTAACAATTTCGATTTATTGTACCGCCACTAATTTAAAACATATATTTCTAAAATTTATATATAATATTGTTGAACATATTATCTAATGACATGATTGGTAATACTTCACTCGATAGAAAAAAAGTTCAAAGATAGCTCTGTCAACATTTTAAAAGAGCTGTAACTCTGATAAAACAATAAATGACTTAATTTGTTTACCAATAGAAGACACTTTTCGTTATCTAGTGAATGCAAAAAGCACATATTTTAAATTTTACTTCTTTTTTCCTATATAGGCAAAAAACCTATAAAACGCGCCTATTCGCGCCGCTTCGCTGATACACCCGTCCCGTACATTCGTACCGACGAGAGAGCGAGAGAGAAGCGCTCGGAATACCTCGCCTTAAGAGGATGTACACATTTCGGGTTCCCATACAAATTTCAAAGTTCAAAATTTTACAAAATTTTAGTGTAATTTTTCATGCTAAAGTAAAACGCAGAGATCTACTCATAAATAGTTTATAAAAAACATTTCATCAAAAAGTTATTGCGATTTTAAACTTTCTGTAGTAGACTATAAATCGCGGTTTAGTAGACTTAATTCACCTGGCTGATATCACCTGGGTGCATTTAGTCTACCAAATAGTATACTTAATTCACCCAGGTGATTTAAGTGCACCCTTAAGTAGACTTAATGCACCCAGGCTGGGCAACATACTTTAGTATGTACCTACTGCTGGCCTTTGGAAATTATAATGATAGTGTATTGACAATGTCATTGCCAGTTGGATTTATTATCGTTTCCCTAATCGTGGAAACATTTGTCTAGTGACAATTCAACTAAATAATAAACGTATTTTTTTAACTATTTAAATCTCTGTATTTTACTTTACGAAATTTTGTATGCTGGTAAAGATAGTTGAACAGTGATTCCTGTAACAATGAATCATGTATTTCGTTATTTTGATAAGCTTAGTTTAAGAGTGTAATTGAGAAGATGGGGCTGGCATATCCATGTGAGCAAAGCCCCAAACTAAATAAAGAGAAAAGAAAAGTATCATTAAAATTGACTAGTTGGTTTGTAAAATTTTAAACTTGGAAGTCTGTATGGAAAACCGTAATGAAGTAGAAGTGAGAAAAAGAAATTGTTTTGAAGTTGAAACGATACGATCATAAACGGTTTTGATTGGCGTTAATTTACTGCCACGTCACACGTTTGTAAACATCCACAGAGCAAGTAACCCTACGCTAGTAAACATCCATCTACCGTCGCATGATATACGAACGTGTGACGTTTGTACGACAAGAGTAGGTGAGTGCTAGTAAGCGGTGGTGATTGCGGTTGCCGTGGGCGCTGGCAGTGGGGGCGCGTATTTTTTCCTTCTGAGGGTGGAGCCGCTGGAGTCGCGACACAACGTCAATTTCAAGGCAGTTGTGGTGCGAGTCCCGACAGCCATGCTGGACACTTTTATGAAGGAAGACTTCTGGCCGAAGGGCGTGATGTACCGGCGTTTCCGCGGGAGATTGCCCACCAACACCACCGGAGCAGCACAAGCCAGTGCTAAATACTAACATAGTTATAAGTTATATTTACTAACAAAAATTGTTTATTTTGTATGTATGTTAGTCTGTAAGGTATATATTATATGGGCCTCATTGTATTTTTACCATCTTTACATTGTATGTTGCCTGAATTAAAGAATTTTATTATTATATTATTATTATTATTAACTAAGGGTAATTGTTGGCGAGTGTAGATGAGTGTTGGCGAGTGTTGGTGAATGTAGATGAGTGTTGGTAAAAGTGTATGAGTGTTGGTGAGTGTTGACGAGTGTTGGTAAAAGTGTATAAGTGTATGTGAGTGTAGATGAGTGTTGACGAGTGTTGGTAAAAGTGTATGTGAGTGTAGATAAGTGTTGACGAGTGTTGGTAAAAGTGTATGAGTGTAGGGGAGTGTAGATGAGTGTTGCAAAAAAAATAGGAGTGTTGGTGAGTAAAGGTAAGTGTTGGTAAAAGTAAATAAGTGTTGGTGAGTATAATTGAGTGTTGGTGAGTGTAGGTGAGTGGGGGCGCTTACCGTGGGCGCTGGTGGCGGCGGCGGGCGCGGGCTCGGCGCTGACGGTGCTGCTTTTGCTCTTCTTGCCGACGCCCTTGCCTAAACACGGACACAAGCGCGCTCAGTACTATGCAAACTTACATTACGATTGATTTGAAAAGTACCTGTTGCGTATTAGTCTATAGAATTGTACTACCTACTTGTGTGTCTTGTTGTTGTAATAAGAATATCAAAGTGAGGGTATTTTAATACTCATACACATTGTGAATTGCTCCTGAGCACAATACACGCATTGTTATTATATCGTGTTTTATTTAAACATAATAGTACCAAATATTGATTATTAAAAAACTCACTGTATACAGGGTGTTTGGTAGTAGGTAGGTATTATATTTTGCAACTGGGGCATTATATCATGTGCAAAAAACAACAGTTTGTATGTAAAAAGCTCTTTTTTTATTGATGAAGGTAGAGTAGGTATACAGGGTGGGAAAAAAGACCGTGGTTGGAGGAAAAGTACCCTTAATATTGATGATGGCAAATTTTACTGAAAGGAAACATTCCTTCATTTTCAACAATAATTAAAACTGCATTTAAATATTTTTGAAAAAATACCTGCTTGAGCCGAAACGAACCAGAGAAATATGAAAAAAAAAACAGCCTGTATTTTATGATACCAACCGTACGAGTCATTCATAAAGATCAATTTCTTTTAACAAACATAGTATCTTAAATTGAAGAAAGACCAAGAATACGTCTGTGCATACGTAAATAATAGATCTCATTTTGAGCAATTCTTAAGTTAAGTGAACTATTTTCTAGATAGTAAGTAAGCTTTACAATAAAAACATTGTTTTCCTTGGTTTTTCTTTAATTTAAGATACTATGTTGATTCAAAGAAATAGATCCTTATGAATGACTCTTTCGGTTGGTATCATAAAATACAGGATTTTCACATTTCTCCGGTTCGTTTCGGCTCAAGCAGGTGATTTTTCAAAAATCTTTAAATGCTGATTTATATATTTTTGAAAATAAAGGAATGTTTCATGTCAGTAAAATTTGCCATCATCAATATTAAGGGTACTTTTCCTCCAACCACGGTCTTTTTTGTCCACCCTGTATAATACTCTAGTTGCGGGATTATACACCTATCAACTATAACGAGAACTGTACAATAACGAGGTTAGCCTACACTGTCCCACTCAAAGTCAAAGTCAAAGTCAAATTATTTATTCAATGTAAACCTTTACAGGCACTAATTGACGTCAATACTAATAATAATAAAAAAACAGTTAACTAACTTACAGTTAAGACTTAACAACTAATCTAACGAGCTATAGTCTGTGCCAGACAAATGCGCATCGCTACCCAACTGCTGAGCAAAGGCCTCTGCCGAGTCCTTCCATCACTCCAGCCAGATTAATAACAATTTATTATTTTAACCACTAAGATAGAGTAACTATTAGATATTTATCTACGGAGTAGATATTTTTAGTTTTACACTATAATTAAAAATATCTAGTTACTCTAACTAAAAATAACTACAGGATGTAGCCGCCGACTGACGTCTTATGAACGCAGCTGTTCATTGAGCTTATAGTGAAGTACAATGACCCTAAATTTACACTGACTTGCTGTTCCAGGAGTCGCGGCGCTAGCGTGAGCTACTGGTGACCCTATAGTGACCCTGAGCTGCCCCCAGCGCCTGATGTGCTCACCCTTCCTTTGCGTGTGCAGCGGCGCGTCGCTGTCCCAGGAGTCGCGGCGCTAGCGTGAGCTACTGGTGACCCTATAGTGACCCTGAGCTGCCCCCAGCGCCTGATGTGCTCACCCTTCCTTTGCGTGTGCAGCGGCGCGTCGCTGTCCCAGGAGTCGCGGCGCTAGCGTGAGCTACTGGTGACCCTATAGTGACCCTGAGCTGCCCCCAGCGCCTGATGTGCTCACCCTTCCTTTGCGTGTGCAGCGGCGCGTCGCTGTCCCAGGAGTCGCGGCGCTAGCGTGAGCTACTGGTGACCCTATAGTGACCCTGAGCTGCCCCCAGCGCCTGATGTGCTCACCCTTCCTTTGCGTGTGCAGCGGCGCGTCGCTGTCCCAGGAGTCGCGGCGCTAGCGTGAGCTACTGGTGACCCTATAGTGACCCTGAGCTGCCCCCAGCGCCTGATGTGCTCACCCTTCCTTTGCGTGTGCAGCGGCGCGTCGCTGTCCCAGGAGTCGCGGCGCTAGCGTGAGCTACTGGTGACCCTATAGTGACCCTGAGCTGCCCCCAGCGCCTGATGTGCTCACCCTTCCTTTGCGTGTGCAGCGGCGCGTCGCTGTCCCAGGAGTCGCGGCGCTAGCGTGAGCTACTGGTGACCCTATAGTGACCCTGAGCTGCCCCCAGCGCCTGATGTGCTCACCCTTCCTTTGCGTGTGCAGCGGCGCGTCGCTGTCCCAGGAGTCGCGGCGCTAGCGTGAGCTACTGGTGACCCTATAGTGACCCTGAGCTGCCCCCAGCGCCTGATGTGCTCACCCTTCCTTTGCGTGTGCAGCGGCGCGTCGCTGTCCCAGGAGTCGCGGCGCTAGCGTGAGCTACTGGTGACCCTATAGTGACCCTGAGCTGCCCCCAGCGCCTGATGTGCTCACCCTTCCTTTGCGTGTGCAGCGGCGCGTCGCTGTCCCAGGAGTCGCGGCGCTAGCGTGAGCTACTGGTGACCCTATAGTGACCCTGAGCTGCCCCCAGCGCCTGATGTGCTCACCCTTCCTTTGCGTGTGCAGCGGCGCGTCGCTGTCCCAGGAGTCGCGGCGCTAGCGTGAGCTACTGGTGACCCTATAGTGACCCTGAGCTGCCCCCAGCGCCTGATGTGCTCACCCTTCCTTTGCGTGTGCAGCGGCGCGTCGCTGTCCCAGGAGTCGCGGCGCTAGCGTGAGCTACTGGTGACCCTATAGTGACCCTGAGCTGCCCCCAGCGCCTGATGTGCTCACCCTTCCTTTGCGTGTGCAGCGGCGCGTCGCTGTCCCAGGAGTCGCGGCGCTAGCGTGAGCTACTGGTGACCCTATAGTGACCCTGAGCTGCCCCCAGCGCCTGATGTGCTCACCCTTCCTTTGCGTGTGCAGCGGCGCGTCGCTGTCCCAGGAGTCGCGGCGCTAGCGTGAGCTACTGGTGACCCTATAGTGACCCTGAGCTGCCCCCAGCGCCTGATGTGCTCACCCTTCCTTTGCGTGTGCAGCGGCGCGTCGCTGTCCCAGGAGTCGCGGCGCTAGCGTGAGCTACTGGTGACCCTATAGTGACCCTGAGCTGCCCCCAGCGCCTGATGTGCTCACCCTTCCTTTGCGTGTGCAGCGGCGCGTCGCTGTCCCAGGAGTCGCGGCGCTAGCGTGAGCTACTGGTGACCCTATAGTGACCCTGAGCTGCCCCCAGCGCCTGATGTGCTCACCCTTCCTTTGCGTGTGCAGCGGCGCGTCGCTGTCCCAGGAGTCGCGGCGCTAGCGTGAGCTACTGGTGACCCTATAGTGACCCTGAGCTGCCCCCAGCGCCTGATGTGCTCACCCTTCCTTTGCGTGTGCAGCGGCGCGTCGCTGTCCCAGGAGTCGCGGCGCTAGCGTGAGCTACTGGTGACCCTATAGTGACCCTGAGCTGCCCCCAGCGCCTGATGTGCTCACCCTTCCTTTGCGTGTGCAGCGGCGCGTCGCTGTCCCAGGAGTCGCGGCGCTAGCGTGAGCTACTGGTGACCCTATAGTGACCCTGAGCTGCCCCCAGCGCCTGATGTGCTCACCCTTCCTTTGCGTGTGCAGCGGCGCGTCGCTGTCCCAGGAGTCGCGGCGCTAGCGTGAGCTACTGGTGACCCTATAGTGACCCTGAGCTGCCCCCAGCGCCTGATGTGCTCACCCTTCCTTTGCGTGTGCAGCGGCGCGTCGCTGTCCCAGGAGTCGCGGCGCTAGCGTGAGCTACTGGTGACCCTATAGTGACCCTGAGCTGCCCCCAGCGCCTGATGTGCTCACCCTTCCTTTGCGTGTGCAGCGGCGCGTCGCTGTCCCAGGAGTCGCGGCGCTAGCGTGAGCTACTGGTGACCCTATAGTGACCCTGAGCTGCCCCCAGCGCCTGATGTGCTCACCCTTCCTTTGCGTGTGCAGCGGCGCGTCGCTGTCCCAGGAGTCGCGGCGCTAGCGTGAGCTACTGGTGACCCTATAGTGACCCTGAGCTGCCCCCAGCGCCTGATGTGCTCACCCTTCCTTTGCGTGTGCAGCGGCGCGTCGCTGTCCCAGGAGTCGCGGCGCTAGCGTGAGCTACTGGTGACCCTATAGTGACCCTGAGCTGCCCCCAGCGCCTGATGTGCTCACCCTTCCTTTGCGTGTGCAGCGGCGCGTCGCTGTCCCAGGAGTCGCGGCGCTAGCGTGAGCTACTGGTGACCCTATAGTGACCCTGAGCTGCCCCCAGCGCCTGATGTGCTCACCCTTCCTTTGCGTGTGCAGCGGCGCGTCGCTGTCCCAGGAGTCGCGGCGCTAGCGTGAGCTACTGGTGACCCTATAGTGACCCTGAGCTGCCCCCAGCGCCTGATGTGCTCACCCTTCCTTTGCGTGTGCAGCGGCGCGTCGCTGTCCCAGGAGTCGCGGCGCTAGCGTGAGCTACTGGTGACCCTATAGTGACCCTGAGCTGCCCCCAGCGCCTGATGTGCTCACCCTTCCTTTGCGTGTGCAGCGGCGCGTCGCTGTCCCAGGAGTCGCGGCGCTAGCGTGAGCTACTGGTGACCCTATAGTGACCCTGAGCTGCCCCCAGCGCCTGATGTGCTCACCCTTCCTTTGCGTGTGCAGCGGCGCGTCGCTGTCCCAGGAGTCGCGGCGCTAGCGTGAGCTACTGGTGACCCTATAGTGACCCTGAGCTGCCCCCAGCGCCTGATGTGCTCACCCTTCCTTTGCGTGTGCAGCGGCGCGTCGCTGTCCCAGGAGTCGCGGCGCTAGCGTGAGCTACTGGTGACCCTATAGTGACCCTGAGCTGCCCCCAGCGCCTGATGTGCTCACCCTTCCTTTGCGTGTGCAGCGGCGCGTCGCTGTCCCAGGAGTCGCGGCGCGCTAGCGTGGCGCGGTGCCGCCGTGACGTGGCCGCGAGCGTCTCGCCGTCGGAGCTGTCCGAGGGCGAAGCGCCCAAGGCCGGCTTGAGGGACTCCGCGGAGCCGTTCAGTCTCACTGGAAATTGTCGTGGTTTGAGGCTTGTCGTGCAATACGACAGGCAATTATATGTTTCTTTTTCAAAGATAACGAAACGTCCAAAAATTAAAATAAAATAATGTAAATTGTAAGAGGTTTGATAAGACACTATGTAGTAGTAACAATCAATCATCTAACGCAAGATACACATTCAATCCCATATAAAATACGTTTCAAATGTGGTTGTAACACTATTCTTTACAAATTTGTTTTCGAATAATCACCACTACGTTTCAGCTCATAATGTCGACTTCTCAAAATGACAACCAGACGAAAAAAGTACATTTCTTGAAACGTCAACTTCTTACACTGTCAACTTCGAAAAAAGACAACTTCTCGAAATGTCCATTTCTCACAATGACAACTTCGCATTTAGTCAACTTCTCATAATGTCAACTCTTAAATGATATATTCGCAAAATGACAACTCTTCTTAATATCTACTTTAAACAGCTAATTGAAGAGAAAATCATGTAATTAATCATAATCTATAGCCATGAATAATCACTCATTGTTATTAAATTCGTCAAAATGTCTTTAAATATTCATCGTCAATCGTCCATAACAATAATTATGAAAGTATGAAAGGTTAAACATTTAACATCAAACCTTTTAATATAGAAAAGCAAATAAACCTTTTTGATAACGTATAAAACTATGGATTATATTGATTTGTGAACTTGACAGAAAAAATAAATGAATGAATTGAAAGCTATTGAAAGGATTTTAACTGAAATGGACCTTTAGTAAACCCGATTTGTATGGAAAATTGATTCGCAAATTAGTAGGAAACTGGTATAAAACACGGTTTCTTTTTAATTATTCAAATTCAAAGTAAAATTTCGAAGAGTGAATATATCATTTTAAGAGTTGACATTATGAGAAGTTGACTAAATGCGAAGTTGTCATTGTGAGAAATGTCATTTCGAGAAGTTATCTTTTTGCGAAGTTGACATTGTAAGAAGTTGACGTTTTAAGAAATGTACATTTTTCGTCCGGTTGACATTTTGAGAAGTCGACATTATGAGCTGAAACGCACCACTAGAGTCTGGCTAACGAAAGCTGAACCTGGAAAAACGCGGCAAATTCAAATTTCAATATGGCATACGACATGACACCTCCGATAGACACACATAGAGACAAAGTGTTGCCAATCAAATAACTACGAGGTTCAACTTTCGTTGGCCAGACTTTAAGATACTCGGCATAGGTATTACAGTTGGACGGCAATTTCAAATGATAACTGAGAGCAATCCAATGCACACTCTTGGGTGGAGCTCAATTTAGTTCGAGGAGTCATTCTAAGATCGCTAATGTTGTATCTAGTATTTAGACTCTAAAGAGTAACACTATAAAAACCTCCAATTCCCCCATGCGCTGTGCATGTTGGAAGCCCTGGGACGTTTATAGGCTGATAATGATGATAACCATAAGTCGGAATTAGGTAGACTTATTTATGTACCTACACTGATTTCATACAGCGAAAGAATAAAGTGGATATGCCTCAAATCCTAAGATTAATTTTAAAGAGCAGAAAAATCCCGTAATTTATTGAATAAAGAAGTATAAGTATGAGAATTTACTTAAGACTGTTAATAATATGTATTGCGAATTCTTGTAAACACAAAAAAAATTGCATGTTAATTATCATTGTTTTACTTGTATTATCTATCTCTGTGGTTTTTATTATTATTTATTTGTAATATTGTTGGCCACACGGGATTGTCCATTAGAAATCCCGGGAATATCCATATTAATATCAACATTTCGATGCAAGTACATAAATAACTCTACCTAATTCAGCCTACATTGATAACATAAGTTAGCTCTAAGGGTGAGATTTATAGAGCGTGCTTAGGAGTAACTTTGAATACGCAAATAAATAAATAATTTCATTTAATTTCATTTCAACTTTGACTGTACTTAAGGCGAACTTGGCTCAGTGCATCCTAAGTACGAGCTTTGATTTCGAATTGATAGTCATGACTGTTTGACAGAAAGATAACCCGTAATATTTAAAAAGGCACGGAAACGCCGCCTTAGAGCTGTTGAGGTAGTGTGCTATTATTCACGTTCGGTTAATATCCTGAATTTTTCGTAAGTCACTGATTTCGGTGATTTACCCCTTGCTAAGCCTGTGCTGAGACAGCGTCGAGGCATTGATTATAAATTCCAATTTTGTCTTAGCTCGCTAGATAAGTCTGAGTAAAGAATAAGTACGCTCTATAGATCTCAGCCTACGACTCAAACTTTTTAAAAAAATGTCTAAATTAAAAGTGTCCCGTAATGTTCCCCGTACTGGCGTGCGTACCGTTCCTACGGCGGCGGCGGCGCGGCTCGGGCGGCGCGCGCGCCCACAGCGACTCGAACAGCGCCGACAGCCGCACCGTCATGGAGTAGATCTGCAGCCCACCACACTCATACAAACACCAACACACACGTTATACGGTACAACACGACAGCAGCTCAAACTACCTAACACCACGGACCTGAAAAAAGACGGACGCAACCTCGGCTTAGGTGTGTGCGTGATTGCGCGCTGTCACGCGGGGTACTGCGGGTCTATCGGCTAAAAAATATGGATATGGACATGGGCTTTTGTCCTTATATGAGCATATTATGGGCTTCAAATGTCAAATGAAGCCCATGTGGCAGACCTGCCCCTAAATCCAATCTGCTTAAGTTTGCCCGTATGTCACACGCCATTCGCCACATTAATGTACTTTCGGAGAACAATATAGATGTGTTTCGCCACAGCCTGCCGAAATTCATGGAAAAGGCACAAATTGTTTTTGAGTCGAAAAATATAAATGTTAGTTGATTGTTAATTTTATTGTTAGTTGTAAGTACTTATATGTATACATTTTTTTGTTTCTGTTAAGTTGTATTTTATTTTACTTTATTTTTTTATAACATCGCCTTGGGTACCTAATCTGTTATGGTGTTATAATTGTGTCTTAATAAATAAATAAATAAATGTCCATATTCATATTTTTAGCCGTTACAGGGGCAGGTGTGTTTGTGTGAGTGTAAGGTCATGTGACAACAAACGAAATTGTAGGACCTTGCATGCTTCACATCTGTTCAGTGTGATATTACGTCCGTCTTATTTTCAGGTCCGTGTCTAACACTGGGAAATTAAACTGTGCTTTGGGGTCTCCAATCATTACATATTATAAAGTTAAGTAATTTTCCTGTGACTCCGCTCCCCCCTTCTAAACACTCAATGAATTTTTATGCGGTCGTCACTGGTAGAAAGTTCTATGTATGTGCAGTCTTTAGTCCGTTAGTCGCCTTTTACATCACCCAAGGGAAGAGAGGGGGTGGTAGTACTGGTAGTACTCTTTCACCGCTACACG
Source organism: Scoparia ambigualis (assembly GCA_963921215.1). Lineage (NCBI taxonomy): Eukaryota > Metazoa > Arthropoda > Insecta > Lepidoptera > Crambidae > Scoparia > Scoparia ambigualis. The sequence goes on along the minus strand of OY992523.1, from coordinate 665,304 downwards.
ACGGTTATGTTACACTAGCGTGTGTACACGTTTTAAAATATAAAAGATACAATTTTATAATAAAAAAAAACAATAAATAATATACACAACAAATAACAATACATAAAAACTTAGCTTAAATCAAGCTTAGCTTAATCAAAATTACAACTAAGATATAACTTCATAAGATTCCTAGTCAATGTTAGCCATGCATTAATTAATATTAATATGCAACTCACATTTCTAACAAAACAATATTTAAATACAAATGAAAATAAATGTAATATCAAAAGAGGCTGAGCTATTTGAGCGTGTCTGCCATTGCGCCCGATTTGCTGCATGCACTAAGAACTAGTTGAGTTAGGGCTAATTTTTCAATCCCTAGATAAAACCTATTCATCTGATAAAATATGACGCGTTCAAAATAAAATGTCTCTTGTCAAAAAAGAAAAGACATGTTTTGACAATACATCTAAAATGGTTTTAAATACTTTAACAACCAAATAACTTTTATCTAAAAATTGAAAAATCGACCCTTAGGAACTTTATTAAGGGCTCATTTTTTAATCCCTAGATAAAAGTTATCCATCTGATAAAGTATACAGGATCCAACTGAAATGTCACTTGTCAAAAAGGAAAAGATGTGATTTGACAATACACTTCAAAATGATTAGTAATACTATAACAAACGAATAACTTTATCTGACAATTGAAAAATCGGTCTTGAATGCTTATTTGAGCGTTATTAACGCAAAAAAAAATTGACACGTGTTGTAGGTTGACTCGCGGGCGTCTGTACAACAAACCATTGAAATAAATAGAATTGTTTGTCTAAAGTCACATTCACTAGTTGAAAAAAACCAAGCTGTTAGCGTGCTCTAGTCAGAGTTACATATACTAGTCAAGCTTGCAGCTTCTAACCCAACTCGCGTGTACTATTGGATCTTAAATCATACACTAGTAAAATAAACTAGTATGAAAAGTCAACATCTAGCTTAAACAAGTCGAGCTTAATTCAAGATTTAATACCACTACTTATTTTAACCTACAATAATTGAGCACTATGCGTGTCGGTACGCCGTCGATTCCCAAGTCTATAGCGAGAGCTTGTACTGAGAAAAGCCAGCAACAAAGTTAGCAAGGACTTCGGTTCTCTTTACCCTCCCAATCATAGATAATATAAAGACACTTTCCATTAATGACTCTCATTATAACGGTACCGACAAAGACAAAGGACAAAGACTTTTTATTCGCATAAAACATGGTACATAAGTGGTGTTAAGGTAAATACATTGAAGTCCACACATTTCACCAGAAACTGGTACGCAAAAAACAAAATAAAATTAAAAAATAAAATTAACATTTTCAAACTAGTATTTATGAAATTTAAGTTATTTATAATATTCAATTCAATTCAATATATAATTCAATGATATTCAATTCAAAAATAGCAAATTCAATATCAACAGTAGAAGTATTCGTTTAAAGAATAAAATCATTCTTCAATGAGTCGTTTTTTGAGTTTGGCTTTGAACATGGTCACTGGTAGCATCACCGAAAATTTAAAATAATATATTTGAGTAAATTCTGAGTGGTAGAGCCACGCTGCGTTGCAGCACGCATTGGGCTTACGGAATATTGGCGTAAAACAATGAATGGCACTAGTTGCTGACGTGTTTGTCCGGTGAGTGAAGGAACCGGAGGCCCATCTCTACCCCCTCCAACCCTCCACTATTCCTACTCCTTGTTTAACCCTGTAACTGGTATAGCATTAAATATTTTTTATTGGTTTTCCATTCAATTACAACTGAATAAGGTTCAAATTATGGTGGCATGCATATCCTTTTGTCTGAGGCACGGACTCCTAGAGCTCGATAACAATAGAAATTCTAATCGACGACCTCCTTGGTCGAGTGGTTTGTACACCGGTTTTCATGGTGTCGCCATCTCTGAGGTCTCGGGTTCGATCCCTGGTCGGGTCAATTTAGAAATTATTGTTTTTCTAAATTGTCTCGGGTCTGGGGGTTTTCTATGTATAATAAGTATGTACCTATTTAAGTATTTTAAGTATGTCTATCCGTTGTCTAGTAACCATTCAACGAGTTTCATAACGAAGCTTCTCTTGGGCTAGATAATTGGTGTGAGTGTAGGAAAGTTTATTTATTTATTTATTGTGTCTGGTATTTCAAAGGGTGACCTAATATTGCTACTACCAGTTATAGGATTTAAACATACATGCATGCATGACGGCCGCTTCCCCGATGGGAAAGCATTAAAACGTTGAAAACGTTAAACAAAAATCGATTACAGCCTCAAATAGAAATTCTAAAACGCCTTCCCTATCGTAGAGACACTATGCATTACAAAATAAATACATACAAATGACTAATGACAAACATGCACTAGTTACAGCCACTAGTATAAGTGGCGAGTACAGCGTGCACTAGTCGAGGTTACCTGGTTCGTGTCCTGTGACGAGATGCGTGCGACAGAGACAGACAGTAGTCGTGAGAGACGCGCATGCACAAAATCCAGAAGCGACACGCGACACACAGTCGATTAGACCAACTATACCTACGCTACATTTCAATGTTTGCGTCAATAACGCTCCAATCAACTGGAAGGTAACGAAACGTTGAAAAAAAATTACCAACGAAAGCTGAACCTCGTAGTTATTTTATTGGCAACACTTTGTCTCTACGTGTGTCTATCTGAGGTGTCATGTTGTTTGTCAAATTGAAAGGAGACCCGGCGTTTTATGCTTAAGTTGTATACTTTTGAAATTTTTTAATCTGCTATTCATTATTTAACTGGCAATATCTGTCAACAAATGACAGTTGTTGACAAATGACGGCCGCTAGCTGTCAAATCAAACATGACGTGACGCCATTGTTGACATTTCCCTTTTTTAAAAGCAAAAGAATTATGGTTTATGCAGCCACGTTGGACATTTTTAAAGTAACATGTCTGTTTTTTGAAGACTTAGTGTTTCTATATAAAAAAATATTAATAATTAAATAACTCTTATCTGCGATTCGATAAAAATAAGTCAAAACTTGGTTTAGGTAGCAAATAATATAACCTTTACTTTATGACCAAAATCTATTGTATACAAATTAAGCGTTTTTTATATGGAAACTGAGACAATTGCAGCTGTGTTACCCAGTCATGATTTTTTTTTCCGCGTTTTTCTTGGTTCAGCTTTCGTTAGCCAGACTTCTAACTCAGGTGGGAAGCAAACCCACGTCCCAACTGGTAGACAATCAGATTGACTGAAGCACATAAGTTTTAATGCCGTACTCAGAAACGTTAATTAAGTTTTAATGATAATTAAGTCTCTTGCTGTCACTTTGTCTCATATGTTTATGGCTAAATAGTGGGGGTGCCGCGCGATCTCAAAAACTGATATAAGTCTCTTAGTGAACTTCAAAGCAAAATCAATCATATTGATATTTAAAATTAAAACAATTCTGCTTTGAAGTTTCAGACTTAGTAATTTGATTAGAGCAATGTTTTTATTCTGCGAAATGTACAAAACCATCACGCGCTTGGTTTAAAAATTAAAATGTACTTTTTTAAGATGGGGTGACCTGCGGAATACCAATACAAATATTTTCATGTAAGAATTATTGTTTCATGCGTAAGAAAGTTGTGGGGAAAAAATGTTTTTAGGAGTCATTAGATTAATGTATTATTTAAAGAATTTGTTTCAAATTTCAACAAGGCCACGACCTTGTGCAATGTAAGATCTTTTATAACACATTTGCTCGTAAAGTGGCTCTTATTACACCGATTTCAGCATCGTAATAAAGCTTATTACACACTAGTGCGGTAATGTAAAATTAGTAATAACGCACTAGTGTGTTATGTAAAATTAGTAATAATTTGAATCTATGGACAATACAGACCACGCCCACACAGTCCACGCTTCAGCAAGAAACAACCGCACAGTCTGCACAAGTGCTTAGATGGTGAGCCTTTAGCCCTTTAGTCGCTTTTACGACACCCAAGAGAAGAGAGGGGTTGGTACCTATTATTATTTTGAAGAGCCCATCACCGCTCTATGCTGTTAGATGTATGTGCAGTCTTTAGTCCGTTAGTCGCCTTTTACGACACCGAAGGGAAGAAAGGGGTTGGTAGTATTATTTTGATGATCCCATCGCCGCTCTATGCTGTAGAATGTATGTGCAGTCTTTAGTCCGTTAGTCGCCATTTACGACACCTAAGGGATTGGATGGAAAGACTTCCTACCTTTCACATACCTATATTTTATCGATTCAATCAGCGGCTTCTTGTTCAATAATTACTTTGAAAGTTTAAAAATAAATATGTCTAGTTTTAGTAATGAAGAACTAAACCTACAGTCTACACCACCGGAAATAATAAGTGAAGCACAAAATGTTATTGACAGCCTATTACCATCTAAGTCCAAAGAAAAAATACATGTTGGCTTACCAAAAGTTATACACTAGAAAAGCAACAAAAACACGCAGTCATTTTCAGAAAATGTGTTTTCCTCGCAAATATGTTATAAAACGTCGTATGACATACGTGCGCTTTGATAATTACAGCCTCTGCTTTCTTGTAGCCCTCGCCTACGGCTCGGGCAGCAATATCGCCTCTGCTGTAATTTTCAACTTACCGCACTTATATCATAATGTACTATTAATGTATACTAATTCAGCGCATACTACAAGTGACTTAAAAATACGTAATTTTTCACAATTTCGTGCAGGATCCAATTAAAAATTAATTGCCGTGTCTGAGTACGGCAGTTTGTGTGCCAAATGGATATTGTTAGTAGCTATAAATTAAATACTTCGTAATTATCTTTAATAAGTCTTCACTATCACATATGCTGTGTAACTGTAATGATAGTTGTAAGTTTTGTTGTTATAAATAAATAGACTGAGGTAATAATGATTTTTTCAACACTTCGTTATCTTCAATACTATACCTAGTTTAAATGCGTTCTTTTTGAATTTTGCGTTAATACCGCTCAAATATAATGAAGTAAATGTAACGTTTTTGTTAATTTGATAACACTAAAGACAAAACTGGGCGTTTATGTTTTGTAAACCACCTCCATGTACGCACTTCACTGTATAAATACTTCACGTATTTATATATAAACATAGACGTAATTATCATTGTACACAGCCTATACCGTCCTATTGCTAAGCAAAGGCCTCCCACAAGTCAAGTCAAATCTATCTGTATACAGGACATTTTTTTATGTGTACATATTTTTTTGTATCATTCAGTAACTTTAACCTTCGATCAACAATACAAGTAGATGTCAGGTCGGCGCTAAAATTGTGTCTCGGTAAATAAACGCGCACTTGAGAAGTGAGCTCTTATTTTCTTGCAAGGCAATAACAGGAAAAAGTACTTTATTTGTTGCCCCGTAAGGTTGATTTCACCATTAAATGTTATTGACGTTTTTTAAGTGGCAGGAGTAATATACTGCTTTGAATAAGTATTTATTCACGTGGACAAAATTTAGCTTTGACTTTGTACGTGACGCGTTATCTAGTTGGTATTGTTGATCGAAGACGTTAATAGACATCATTTTCTTTTTTTTGAATTTTTTTTATTATACATTATAAAAAATAAAAATAACTCTTGGATACCGGGCGAATGAAAGGTCACGTGTAACGTAAAGGTAACCTAACCTAGGCATCCCGTGGTATCGTAACGCGTCACAGTGCAATTGCGCGCTCCCAGTCGATTCACCATGATTCACGGTATTTTTGTGGATATGTTTGATCAATTTTTAGTTTCTTTATTTTTCACTTAAAAAATATAATATTAAATCTGTAGCTCTAGTTTAAGTTACTCTATAATTTAAAAAAATATGTGCACAGATAAATAAAATATCCTGTATATTTTGGGCCACCACATGCCAATCAGTAGGCTTACTCTTGAAACACAATTGCATTAATCAATTTCCAATCACTAATCTAACAAAATGTCAAATGGCTCTTAAGTAAGCGACAATAGCGCCACGTTAAAATTGATTGAACAGATTAATATCGAGATGGCGTTCCGGAATTATCTTTACTTATCCCAACATCGATACATATTAATCGCATTGCAATTGTATTGAGATTGAGTTTCCGTTCAAGAGTAACCCCCCTGTTCGGTGTGCGCCTATCAAGTCTCGCCACCTCTTTCTGTGCCGACTTTGGCGGCGTTTTCTTGGCTGATTTATTAAATAAACAAAACTATAGACAATATCTATTTTATACAGGGTGTAACAAAAACAATAAGCGAACGTTTAAGGGCGGTATCTTTACACCATTCTGAATACAATGATAAAAAATGGGCTCCAGTTTTGTAGTGATTTTTCAAAGTTATATTTTCTAACAAACTAAATCAATTGAAATAATGCACATCATGAAACATGCTGTATCTTTACTAACACGCACGCAAGCGTCAATAAAAAGATAACTCAGCGTGCTCCGAGTTTTGTGTGCATATTAGCTGTACGGGTTTAGAAATGGTGTATTTTTTTGGTGAATTATGATAACGTTTTGTTGATTATCTCAGTAACGAGCCTGTAGTTTCGGACCAAATTTGGTGAGCGTGCTCAGTGTGATGTGTAGCTACTCCCCTTAAAAGTTCGCTCAATGATATAGTTACACCCTGTATATGCCACAGTATGCACGTGCACTGACCCGGCTGCGCTTGTTGGTGTTGTAGAGCCTGGAGTTGGCGAACACGAGCCGCACGTCCGCGGCGAAGTGGTCTCGCGTCGCGTAGCCGCGCGCCTGCAGCCGCCGCAGCACCGAACCCAGGTCCATGGGCCGCGACACCACCGACGCGTAGTCTGCGAGAGGGGGGGGACATAGAGAAAGCTCAAACTCAACATTTAACACGATAAATTATCCTCGAAGGGTAAGTCAGAGACTAGGCAATGAAGTACGCAAAAGTAGTCCGCTGCCATAATTCACTTTTAACCAAGGTTGGAAAAAAAACATGATTTTTTTTTATTGATATTTTTATTTTTTATGTGACAATACCGAATACACTAGTACTAACTGACAATTGAATAAGCTGTATGACACAAATACTTTTAAAATTATTAAAATAAAATTAATATATTTAAAATTTGTTAGTTATTTTGTGACCAATTATTGTTAGTATCCAACGTTACAAAACTGACTTCTGATTTGTTTTGCTACAGTTGAAGACAAATTTTCAAGTAGCGCATGCAAGTCTTTTTATAAAATTTTATTTTTGAGCCTGCTAATTCTGTTTAAGCCCTTTGACAGTATTTTATTGTCAGTAACTACTAAGTATACTTATTTATTGTTATTTTCATTAAAGATAACATAAAAGATTTCAATCAATATTTTTTATTTAAAAAATCACCTAATTGAAATCAGTTTGATTTAAATCAGCCAACCCTGCTTTTAACCAAATGATAACTGCACCATACTGGGTTCATTTTAAACCCCCCGCCAATGTTTTTTACGTGATCCTATAGCAGCTAATAACGAAATAGTAAAAAAATATATTTATAAATTTTTGTCTCAACTTTTCCGTAAGAAAATAAAAATGATTGTCACCTAGCGCGCGGCCTACCGCGGTTACCAAAGCGCATGCGCATGGCCGCTATGATTCGCCCCGTGCACCAATCACAGCGCGCCGACGCATTACGGCGAGGGTGAGCGCACGCACCTACAACTATAGGATATAAAATAGGGCTAAAAATTGTAATTCAGAGGGTTTGCGCATTTCGGTTTCCCGTACAAAGGACCATGCGTCATTTTGGACCCACTTTTCAGCTTTATCCAACAGTGATGAATTAAATGTCATATGAAAAAAAAAAAAAAAAAATCTTTCCTACAATCACACCAATTATCTAGCCCAAGAGAAGCTTCGAAGAAACTCGTTAAATGGTTACTAGACAACGGATAAACATACTTAAAATACTTAAATACATACTTATTATACATAGAAAACACCCAGACCCGAGACAATTTAGAAAAACAATAATTTCTAAATTGACCCGACCGGGGATCGAACCCGGGACCTCAAAGATGGCGACACCATGAAAACCGGTGTACAAACCACTCGACCAAGGAGGTCGTCAAAGCTGTTAGCGTGTACTTTATTTTATTATATGGCAACTAAATTCAAATCCAGCGCGAAAACGGTGATTTGGTGCGTTTTTGAAAAAATATTTTGTTTCGAAATTAAATTATGATTAGCTATCAATCAGTAGCTAGGACTATAACTCACTATAGAAAAAATCAACTTGCCGAATCTTTGTTCCACTGAAAAACCTAAACAGGCAAAGGGTAGCGTTTATAAGGATGGAAGCTAATCTGCCACATTTAGAAATATGATATCCTAATGATTTCCCTGGAATTTTACATTTAGAATAATTTTTGAATGTACCAAAACGCCATTTTTGAGCAGGATTCGAATTTGGCTGCTTTAGAATAAAATAAAGTACACGTCAAGAGCTTTCATATGACTTACGTTTCATCACTGTTGCACAATTTTGGAAGGTGGTGGGTCCAGTGTTCATACGAAAGTGTCCATGGTCCTTTCCAAGTCGAAATTTTCAAAAACCAGTAGGCTAATTTTGATGAAACTCGGCATGCTGAGGTTAAATATAGAGTATTAAATAGTTTGTTGAAAACATTTTCAAAAAACGTTTATTTAACAGAGTTATAGCGATTTTAAAATTTCTATAGTGGACTATAAATCGCAATAACTCAGCCAAATAAACCTTTTTTAAAAATGTTATCAACAAACTATTTGATCCCTATATTTTACTTTAGCATGCAAAGTTTCATTGAAATTGACTTATTGGTCTTTAAAAATTTCGACTTGAAAAATTGTATGGGAAACCGAAATGGGTTAACCCTCTTAAAAAAATAAAACATTCATTATTTTTACGTGAAATATTTTATTATAACTTTTTTTAGCCCATATTTACTTTTGGCGGGGGGTCCAAAATGAACCATGTATGCTCAGCGTGACAAGTGGTGGGCCCACCGCCGCTCTATGCCGTTGGATGTTTGCGCAGCCTTTGGTCCGTTTGTCGCCTTTTACGACACCCAAAGGAAAAGAGGGGGTAGTATTCTTTCACCGACACGCGAAAAAGTTATTTATTTATTTATTGTTTAAGAGCAAACACTACGTCGTCGTGGCATACAAAATTCTCATACAAAACACAGAAAAACGACGTTTAGTAGTCCCTCAGAACTGGACCAATTTTTATTACTTTTTCAGCATCGGTTATGGAAAGGGATTTTCTATGTCTTTATGTTTCATTTTTTTGCATTAAGACATCTATTTAATAACCAGGAGCCTTCAAAATTTAGCGAAATCACTCCGTTTTAAGCCGTCTTCAAAAACATAAAGTGACTAGTTTAAAAAAAATCAAACATACAGACATAGAAAATCTCTTTCTTTAACCGATGCTGAAAAAGTTATAAAAATTGGTCCAGTTCTGAAGGAGGATACAGGGGACTACAAAACGTCGTTTTTCTGTATTTTGTATGAGACTTTTGCTTGCAACTTCGACGTAGTGTTATCTCTTAATAAAAAATTACAGCAACAGGTGGACTCAATTTCTAGAGATATTCTCACCAATCGACCAGTAAGGGTTTCCAGAGAAAGACAAACTTGCAAAAAAGATTACTATAAACCTAATTGTTGTTCTGACGACAACCGGGACCAACAGCTTTACGTGTCTTGCTGACGCAGCACTGAGAGGTTCCCTATTTTTTTGCATAAAATTGTATGTCATAATTTTTACATGGCATACTTTTACTTATCCTAATAATGGTTAGGTACGCACAATATTAATTATGCATAACTTTTTAAGCACATTCTTTTAGTTTACTATAAGCATAATAATTATTAAACATACTATTCTAAAGATTAAATTTGCTTACGCATAATAATATTTAAGCACAATTTTGATAGATATAATAATTATATAGGGAAAAAGTAAGTTATGGAATTTGCATTTAATAAAATACTATTCGTATAAAAAATAAACATGTTGATGGCATAGGGGTTGCCCTCGGGCCACCCCTGCCGCACCCTAAGTTACTATTACACTACGGTATCCAATTTATAATGATATACTTATCTAATACTTTTTAGTTTTTCAGATTCAAATAGCTATTAATAAAATAAAAAATACTGGAAAGACAAATCCTGATAAAAAACCAATCCACTTTATTGAGGATTTTAAAACTATAACCCACCTTCTGTCTTGTCTAATCTACCAGACTATCTTTATGCCTAATAACTATTAGACGAATAAACAATATGCATAATAACTTTATGCAAATCAAAATTAGGTCAAAAAACATTAGCTTAAACCATGTTTTGCTTACTGAAATAGTATGCCATAAAACAATTATGTCAAAATATTATTATGACAAAAAAATATGCCTAATTTGTTATGCCAAATTAAATTAGGACAAAAAAAAATTGTCGAAAAAAATGGATCTCCACTGATAACGGGCAAGATCGCGAGCCGAACGGGCTGGCCGCTGCGCCATTGAGCTGGAATAGCGTTTAGCGTACTGACCGGGCGCCAGTGCGGCGGCGACGGGCTGCTGGAACGGCTCGGCGTCGGCGGAGGCCATCAGCTCGCGCAGCACGCGCAAGCACCACTCCTGCCAGCCGCCGGGCGCCGGCTGCTGCACAACACGGATATACCACCATTTTTTATCAGTATAGTTTTAAATCTTTTTCGAAAAAGTATTTCAATAAAAATTACAAACGCTTATTTTATACCCCGTACAATATTTTTTTTCTCGAAAAAACCTATAATTTAACAGAAAAAAACCACATATTTTTCTTTATTCACGTGACATTTTGCTCTGTGACGTCACACTTCAATAAATATAGAAACCTATCTTGAAACCCGACAGATAGTTTTTGATAATTTTGTGAAATGTGACGTCACATGAAGCTCAAACATGACCGCCTGTGTTTTACCATTATCTTTAAATAACGCTCAAATAAACTCGAAGGAAGAAAAAACGTTGAAAAAAAATGACTAATTCATAACAAGAGGTAATAATGTTGTTTCAACACTTCGTTACCTTCAAAACTATACCTAGTTTAAATGCGTTCTTTTTGAATTATTTTGCGTTAATATCGCTCTAATATACTAAATAAAATGAAAAGTTTTTGTTAATTAGGTAACACTAAAGACAAATAAACTGCGCCTTTACCGAGCGGCGGCGGCGAATGGCCAACGCAGCCGCCCGATTACACACAATTTCTTTTGAAACATTTTGAACCTTATCGTTTAGATTTAAGGATCAATATCGATTAAAGAAGTTATGAATAGATTGATTGTAGGCGTGTGGACACAGGCTGTGTAGTTTTGGGGTGTCCACGCGGACGTAGTCGCGAGCGGGACGCTACTCAGTATTATAATCATATAATAAATATAATGTACATAGTGGTTTAAAGGAACATTATTGAAAAAATCGTAAAGAAATAATAAAAATATATTATAATTGTTGTGCAATATTATTAATTTGGCTAATAATAACTTTTGCTATTTCTTTCTTTTTTTCGCGAAATTAATCTTTTTCCTGTCGTTCGATTCGTTGACTCATTGTTACAATCTATTCAGTTCTTTATATTCAAAAAATATATTTATTTATTTATTTAATTAGGCTCTCACAACAATGAGTACACTAATACAATCAATACTTATGCTATTACAGAAAGTTCTTAACTAAGCGTCCCATTACTAAAAGGAGGGCACCACATGCTCAATAAGGAAAATGTTTGGTTTGATTAGGTACACAATAAATATTTATAAAAAACAATAACTTAAATTTTACATTGACTTAAGCTTAATACTGCTTTCTTGATGCTGGGTATAGAATCAAAGCTTAGAGATAGATTTATTCATATTTAAGTCGGGTCAGCAGATAGTTCTTGATAAATATAGATGTTTTGTGTGTGTGTGTGTCAGTACCTTGGCCTTGGCCTTGGCGAGCGGCTCGTCGTCGGACGAGTGGTAGGCGGCGGCCAGCTCGCGGTACTTCGCCAGCACATCCACAGTGCGCCACTCGCTACACCAACACACATCATTACATTATTGTTTACATAACATTTATTGTTATAGTCGGACCGCTACCGCTGTACCGCGCCTTAGGTATGCGCGGGGAGGAGGGGAGTGCGAAGTAAAGAGCATGAACTCACATGAGATTCGTAGTGTCAGACAGATCTTACGACATCGAAGCACAGTTCAATAAATGAAGCTTTATATTTACGAGTACATCCAATCCGTTTTTGTCCAATATGATTTTTAGATAAGTACAATTAAAGAACCAATATAAATGAAATAAATCTTTAATTCTTGGAAATATAAATCAAAATCATCAATAACATGTTTTTTCTTTATAACTTTCTGTTTTTTTTGGTGAACTAAATTGACAGTAAAAAATTACAGTCTTGATATCTCGAGATAATGCACGAACGATTTTTAGATATTTTATCTCATGTGCGTCTGACACAGACAGTCAACAGCAACTGTTTCGCCCCCCCGCCTCGCCGCTCGCATACCCAAGGCGCGGTACAGCGGTAGCGGTCAGACTATACTACAATGAAGAAATAAATTAAGAAGTTCTTCTTTTGTATGTGTTACGCTAACACTACACATTGAATAATGTAACACTGTTGCATGGACAGGCCAACGGCAGCACCACACCGCAAAAAAACAAAGGAATTAATGAGGGTGGATTAAACGCCGAATTTGCATAAGACTAATCTCGGAGTAAGTCTTATTCCAGTTTGGTCGAATCCAACCTGAATGAATGAAATTTCTTTATTAAACTTAAGAATTTTACAAGTTTACAAACATAGCCCCACATAACTATATTAATAGTTTGACTGTGGGTACAGAACAGCAGTGCTAATGGCAAACATGATCATGTTGATGATGGCAACAACATAATACTTTAACACTGATATGCTATAACTACACACATCAAAAGTGTCTAGGGATCAACATATATTTTTGCAATAACTTTTTTCCTGATTGATATTAATTAAAATTTTCTTTAAGGATTCATCAAATAAAGTGTTTTCGTTTGTCTACAGTAACGATAAACCAAGTCACCTTTGCATTAATAAAGAAATTTGCCATTTTCTTAATAAAGGGATTTTTGACATTTGAACCACTAACATTAAAGTTCGAAAAAAAGACTGAAATAACAGTTTTCTTTAAAATTTTATTGGGTAACTTAAACAATTAATAATCCGTGTTTCTACCGCGAACACTAACAACACAAGAACATCGGTTTGGCATACTCAAAATGAGTTCATCCAAATCACGCTGTGGAATGGCCGCCCATGTTCGTTGCAACAACAAAAAAAGGTCTTCTTGCGACTGGATACCCTCCATATTCGGCAGAGCTCTTCTCTGTAGCATATCCCATGCATGCTCAATCGGGTTCAAGTCTGGCGACTGAGCAGGGCAGGGCATGACATTGATGTTAGCTGCGGCGAGAGTCTGTCTTACAACTCTTGCGGTGGTCGGTCGTGCATTATCATGCATTAACTGAAATAAGGGACCGATTTGCACTTGTAGAGGAACGATGACGTCTGATACAATCGTCTCAGCATAAATTTGAGCGTTGAGGTTGCCTCTGATCCAAATCAACTCAGTTCTTCCGCCGATCCAAATACCCGCCCATACCATGATGGTTCCACCACTATAAGGATGGACTTCCTGGCAGGATTTTAATCGCTGTTGGCGTCCAGGGGTTCTCCAGTGTCGTATACGTCTTGTATCCGGTCTCATACCAAAACGAGACTCATCAGAAAAGCACACGAAACGCCATTGTTCTTCTGCCCAATTTCTGTGTTCAAGAGCCCATTGATATCGAATCCTACGATTGTGCATTGCTATAGGTGGTACCCTTAGCGGTCTTCGGGAATGAAGGTTCACTTCATGCAAGCGGTTTCTGACTGTTTGATCGCTAATTAAGTTCCCTGAAGAGTGATGAAGCCTCACGGCTAACATCATGGCGGTTATTGTTGGAGCTCTTCGAGTTGTGATTTGAATGTATCGGTCTTGTCTCCGTGTGGTGCAGCGATACCGTCCTCCATGGCGCTCAGCCACGGTACCAGTGCTTCGGTAACGTGTCCAAAGTCGACTGATAACACTCTGACTTGTATTCAGAGCTAAAGCCACAGTACGTTGCCGGGAACCAGCTTCTATCATTCCCACGGCTCTGAGCATTTCTTCCCTGCTTAAATGACGTCGCCGCTCCATAATAACGTTGGTTTTAATCAGTAGTAGGGAAACAGTAGCACTAATAATGTCTTCAATGCATTGTATATTTTTATAGGGAAAATATTGACAGCTGATTTTCATCTTTTACTAGAAATTGATTGAAAGTTCCTGTTTCAAATTATGAAATGCACCAAAAAGGATCCATATAAATTTATAAAATCATAAATTTATTACAAAGCCACATCTCAATCTCAAGAAATCCGCATAAAAATGCTTGATCCCTAGACACTTTTGATGTGTGTATATCTAGGTACAGTCAGCACAAAGTAACTGAACGAAAACAAGGTGGCAAAAGTCACGTGTAATTGTATTTACACACTCATCATTTAACATTTCAGAATTATATGACATTTTTTGTGTACATAATTATAACTTCTCTGTAATTACCTACAGTGACGGTCATGTACTTTTGACTCAACAGCTATGTTAGACAATTCTGGTCATTTCAACCGTAACAATCATTTGTAAATTTCATATGCTTAAGCTACTTTTAATGCTGACTGTACTTAAATTTAATAAACTTTCCGAAAAATGCTTCATAAGCTGCTTGCTAGCATTAAAAGCTCGCTAAGCTCGTTTTGTATAAACCTGAACGCACCCGGAGAAAATAAAAATAAGTGACTGTAAGCATGCACTTCTTAATATGAGACGGGCCAACACGGGCCCTGTAAAGGGTTTGAACCCTCAAGGGTAAGAAACTATGTAATGTAGTAAATTAAACGCGAGTTAGATACGTAACAAAGTGTTTCATTTCAAAGAAACTCTTCTCAGTTGAAGGCTCTTCCATAATCTGAACTGTAGTTTAGATTGAACAGTTTTCGACAATCGCATGCGATGTCCATCACTCTGATCTGAGTGGTAGAGCCACGCTGCGTTGCAGCACGCATTGGGCCGACTCGCCCGGCGTAATACCACCCTCTCACGAATATTCGGCGTGAAATAATGGCACTTGGTGCTGTTGTGTTTCGTCCGACCGGTGAGGGTACAGGAGGCCCCTCACCCCCCCCCCCCCTCCTCCCAATTCCTATTCCTTCCTTAAACCTATTCCTCCCTTAAAGGCCGGCAACGCGTCTGCGATTCAAAAATTCAGATTGCTGCGAGAAAAAAAATCACTCCACCAGTGGAGGAAGGATATGGTTCCTTACCTTTATCACACACAACACATGGCTATCCAGCATCTTACACTCACACAGATAGTAGGTTATGGCCAATGATGGGCCAATGCGGGTTGGTTGGTTGGTTTGACGACAACCGGGACCAACAGCTTAACGTGCCTTCAGACGCACGGAATAGCTCGAGATGTTTTTAAGTGGTCACCCATCCAACGACCGGCATTGCGAAAGTTGCTTAGCGGGCAAAATCGCGAGCCGAACACGCCAGCCGCTGCGCCATCGAGCTCCTCGATTGTAGGTGAACCTAAAGATGGGTGACCTGATGATGCAGAGCAGCAGGTCCGTGACGAGTCGCGCCTGCCGCACGATGGGCGAGTGCTGCTGGTGGTGTGCTATGGGATGGGTGACCTGATGATGCAGAGCAGCAGGTCCGTGACGAGTCGCGCCTGCCGCACGATGGGCGAGTGCTGCTGGTGGTGTGCTATGGGATGGGTGACCTGATGATGCAGAGCAGCAGGTCCGTGACGAGTCGCGCCTGCCGCACGATGGGCGAGTGCTGCTGGTGGTGTGCTATGGGATGGGTGACCTGATGATGCAGAGCAGCAGGTCCGTGACGAGTCGCGCCTGCCGCACGATGGGCGAGTGCTGCTGGTGGTGTGCTATGGGATGGGTGACCTGATGATGCAGAGCAGCAGGTCCGTGACGAGTCGCGCCTGCCGCACGATGGGCGAGTGCTGCTGGTGGTGTGCTATGGGATGGGTGACCTGATGATGCAGAGCAGCAGGTCCGTGACGAGTCGCGCCTGCCGCACGATGGGCGAGTGCTGCTGGTGGTGTGCTATGGGATGGGTGACCTGATGATGCAGAGCAGCAGGTCCGTGACGAGTCGCGCCTGCCGCACGATGGGCGAGTGCTGCTGGTGGTGTGCTATGGGATGGGTGACCTGATGATGCAGAGCAGCAGGTCCGTGACGAGTCGCGCCTGCCGCACGATGGGCGAGTGCTGCTGGTGGTGTGCTATGGGATGGGTGACCTGATGATGCAGAGCAGCAGGTCCGTGACGAGTCGCGCCTGCCGCACGATGGGCGAGTGCTGCTGGTGGTGTGCTATGGGATGGGTGACCTGATGATGCAGAGCAGCAGGTCCGTGACGAGTCGCGCCTGCCGCACGATGGGCGAGTGCTGCCGGTTGAATGTCTCGGCGTTGGCCGCCAGGTAGCGCACGTCCCACTGCGCCGCCGCCGCGCGCCGGTAGAACTAAGCGATGGAACACTAACTTCAATAAAACCGGCCAAGTGCGAGTCGGACTCGCCCATCAAGGGTTCCGTAGCGGCAAGTAACATTACATAAAAGTTCTTTTTTTTTTATATATATTTGTTCCATGAAGGAACAGGCTAAGGTCTGAGCCATACTGCCTAGTCATTCGTTTTTTATTTGTTATTTTTCCCTTGATGATAATTAGTGGTGATTAAGATGAATGATAAATGATGTTCCCCAAACCCCTTGAGTCCTCATTAAAAATGTGGGACTTTACTGAGGTCTCACGCGGATTACTTGAGAGAATTTGAAAAGTGATGTTGCACTGTTTTGTTTCATTTGCCAACACTCATGCACGTTCACAAACAGTTAACGGTTAATAATCCACTATTATTTTACATTAATATTCGAAAAAACACAAATGTTAGAAAATAAAACAAAACTGCAGACATGACGCTTCACTTTCCCGCCAAGAAGCATCATAAAAGTTCTTGTACACACGGCGTCAGATCAACCTACCCAAAACTGTCAATTTGTTTAATCAATTTTGATCTTTATTGTCTGGTTTTAAGGATTAATATTCATTGGAGAAATTTGACAGTTCAGGGTAGGTTGATCTGACGCCGTGTGTACTTCGTTGTAACTTTGATCGATGTTTTAATAATAGTGTATGTACGAGCAAGCGCGTACATTGTCTCATCAGCATTTAGTTAATTGACCTACATTAATTTAGCAGCAATTTTTTATATTAATTCTAGTTCGCAATCAGCAAGCAATCAAGTCACGCGTACTCATAGCATTTTCATCCATTCATAGTTATTTTATAGTTTTATTTAAATATACAGTTGTTTCATATCAGTTATCAGTTTATCATTTCTATCAGTATCTTAGTTCTTAGTTCGACCCCGAACAGTGTATTTTTTTTAAATTAATGACAAATTAAAAAAAAATAGATCTCGTTCAAACCAATTATCGGTGGAAGTTTGCATGGTAATGTACATCATATATTTACACATTTTACCACTTTGGAAGTGTCTCTCGCGCAAACTATTCAGTTTAGAAAAACATGATATTAGAAACTTCAATATCATTTTTGAAGACCTATCGAAGTATCCAGTAAATTTCTTATAGTTCCGGAAGAAAGTGGCTGTGACATACGGACGGACAGACAGACAGACAGACATGACGAATCCATAAGAGTTCCGTTTTATGTCATTTGGCTACGGAACCCTAATAAGGACAATGGTTTTTATAAGATAATTGGCTATTTGACAGTTTTCGAAAAAGTATTTTAAAAATTACAAACGCTTATTTTACACCCCGAACGATATTTTTTTTCTGGCAAAAGCTTTATTTAATAGAGAAAAACATATTTCTCTTCATACATTTAAAATTTCGTGCGAAAACCGTTGGTCACGTGACATTTAGCCCTGTGACGTCACACCACATTAAACAAACTATTTACCTTGAAATCTGACAGATGGTTTTTGTTTATTTTGTGAAATGTGACGTCACACGAAGCTCAATGATGGCCGCCCGTGTTTCGGGTCTTGTGATCCACAGATAAAAAACCGCAAATTTATCAATTCTGCACCCATCGTCCATTCCCGCATTCGTCTACCACCCACTACTCCAATTGGCTATTTGACAGTTGTACCAATAAAATATGAAATATGTCGGAAATGGTAGTTTATGATTTAACAATAATTATTCAATAGTTTAAGTTAATTTGTTAATATTTTGTTTTTACAAAATAAACCCACCAACCCGCATTGGGCAAGCGTGGTGGGTTATGGCCCAATATCCCCACGTGCTATTGTCCACGTGAGAGGCCTGTGCCCAGCAGTGGGACGTTTATAGGCTGATGATGATACAAAATAAATTAGCGATTTTTTATCTATGGATTATAAGACCCGAAATACGGGCGGCCATGATTGAGCTTCGTGTGACGTCACATTTCACTATGTGTCAGGTTTCAAGATAAAAGTTTGTTTATTGAAGTGTGACGTCACAGGGCAAAATGTCACATGACCAACCGTTTGCGCGCGCAATTCGAAATTAATGAAGAAAAAAATGTTATTTTTCTAATATACGAGTACAAAGCTTTTTCGATAAAAATTAATATTGTAAGAGGTAACTATAAAATAAGCGTTTGTTATTTTTAAATTACTTTTCTGAGAACTGTCGAGTAGCCAATTTGTAGATTAGGCTTCGATCAACAATACAACTAGATGTCAGATCGGCGCTAAAAATGTGTCTCTTATTTTTCTCGCAAGGCATAACAGGAAAAAGTACTTTATTATTTAGCCCCTTAAGGTTGATTTCACCACAAAATTTTAGTGACAGAAGTAATTTATTGCTTTAAAAAGGATTTATTCACGTGGACAGAATTTAGCATTGATTTAGTACGACGACGACGCGTTATCTAGTTGGCATCGTTGGTCGAAGGTATCGTGTGGGTGTTAGCACTGACCAGGTTAAAATGTGAGCTTCGTACTAAGAAACTCACTAATAATAGCTTTTCATATTAATTACAACCCAATATCATGAAACAGTGTATAATTTTGATTTTTGTGTAAACATTAAGAGGTGTGTAAAGATTTGACCAGAAGAAGTGTAATTTTGAATCAATACGCAAGTGTATACTACATTGGCCTGCACAAATAAGTATCACACATTTAACATTTAACTTTTTTCTAAACTATAGAAGAGTTAGTGATTTAAAATAAAAAATTGGTTGCCTGTAAAGTCGGTATACGGGCGAAAGTTTTACGTGACAACGACTTTGAGTGGTAAAATAATTTTAATGTGAATATTCATTCGTATAGTAGGAAGAAGGATGAAATAATAGTAACAATTTAAAACATTTATTTATACAAAGAATTATATGGAAGGGACGCGTGCCTTTCACTTTTTATGTCTGTCTCTCTCGCTCTTAGGCGGGCTAACCATGCCCGAGTGGAAGGGACGCGTGCCTCTCACTCGCTCTCATTGTGAGCGCATAACGTGAGCGGAGCGTAACGCAGTTTCTTGAAGTGTCACCCGGCAAACCAATTTATAAGACGTTGTCACGTCAAAAAAGTTTTAAAGCAATTTTATCAGCTTTCTTCGAAACTATAGTAAATTATACAAAAGTAAGATTGTGTCGTGTCGTGTGTTTGTGTGGTGTTGCGACACTGACCAGGTTGTCGAACCGGGCGCGCACGGTGGCCAGGTCGATGGGGTAGGGCACCACGCGCGCGTACAGCGGGTAGCGCGCCAGGTCCACGGGCGCCACGAACGGCTCGGCCACCGACAGCGACATCACCTGCGCCCGGCCCATGACACGTGTCAACAAATTACCAATAAAACAACTATGGCCGTCTTTGTATGAAACCCGTCCCTAAGTTGTAAGTTACATGGTAAGTTTCGAAATAAATAGTGTATTTTATTGTAAGGACAGCAAATATGAAAGAGCAAATAAATGGATTAATGAAAAAAAAAAAATCATTTTTTCTTCATTTTATACGACTCATATAGATCAAAGGAATCTGTGATGGAGGAGTTAAAATTCAAGAAAAAATCGTAACTTTCCATTTTATATTATATAGTTATTATTTTAATTTTCTTCTTCTCAATAACTTTTTTCTCCAGTACCTGATAGATTTTCTGTCATACAATAAAATGCTTCACTTTTCGAATACTTTTATTTGATGCATAGATGTAAGTGTTACAAGGAGGGGGGACGTTTTGCCCATTCTTCTTTAAGCAGGCAATAGAAGGAGAACCAGCACTTTCCATAGAAAAAATGCTAAACTTGTACACGATAGAATTTGGTCATAAAGTAAAGCTAATATTATTTGCTACCTAAACCAAGTTTTCACTTATTTTTATCGAATCGCGTGTAAGAGTTCACTGAGTCTTCAAAAGGCAGACATGTAATGTATAAAAATGTCTAACGTGGCTGTATAATCCATAGTTCTTTTGCTTTTAAAAAATTGAAATGTCAACAACGCCGTCACGTCATGTTTAATTTGACAGTTAACGGCAGTACAACTGTCATTTTGTTGACATATTGACATATAGATATTGCCAGACAACAAATTACAAATTTAAAAATTAAAAAAGTATACAACTTAGGCATAAAACGCCGGAACCCATTCCATCCCTTATAAGTTCCCACATGGTAAGTTTCGAAATAAATAGTGTATTTTGTTGTAGAACAGCAAATATGAAAAAGCGAATGAATTAATCAAAAAAAAAATTAAAAAAAGAGATAACGAAAAAAAAAGATAAATGAGGCCTCATTTTTCACTTTATACGACTCATATAGATCAAAGGAATCTGCGAGGGAGGACTTTAATTTCAAGAAAAAAATCTTGATTTCAATGTTATATTATCACTTATTATTTTAATTTTGTTCTTCTCAGTTACTTTTTTCTCTAATACCTGATAGATTTGCTGTCATACAATAAAATGCTTCACTTATCGAGAACTGCGCGGTCGCCGGCGGGGGGGGGTGCGGGGGGTGTGTGGGGTGCGGGGGGGTACCTGTCCCACGTGCTGCGCTATGGCGCGGCAGGCGGCGGCGCGGTCGCCGGCGGGGGGCCACTCGTGGGGCTCCGCCTTGTAGAGGGCCGCTTCTAGCTCGCGCGGCAGCACGGGCACGGCGCCGCCCGGCTCCACGGGCAGTCTGAGGCACACGGGAAACATTACATACTCTACAAACAGTTTAGGCTCCAGTTGGGAACTTTTGTAACCAAAAATTCCGACAAAATAAAGCACGCTGTGTATACACGGGCGGTGGCTAGCAATCAGTTGTGTACGGCCTGCGCGATAAACACCCACGGCGAACGTACGACGGACTACCTAGTTCATCGACTTATAAATGTACTACATACCCGACGGACTACGTTTTATTGATATTGATAACGATATGCTACCAAATACCTTAAAATCAAAACTTAAGTCCACTTTATTAATAATCTAACATGTAGTGTAAGTTATGATTAGGTATCATAACAGTTTTGTTATTACGTTTTGTATTTACCTTAAGACGGGTCTCCTGCGACACAGTTTTGTTTTCTAACATCAAACAAATATGGGCGTGGCCTACATACATATTTTGTTAGATGTTTGATGTTAGGTGTTAGAAAACACAAAACAGTGTCGCAGGAGACCCGCCTTTATACTTAATAAGGATTTAATTAAAAACAATATTTTATAGAAACGTCAGTGAACGCTGTGTTCCTCAAGGCTCCGTTCTATCCCCCACGCTGTTCCTTCTGCATATCAATGACATGCTTCCTCTTGGAAACATTCATTGCTATGCAGATGATAGCACAGTGCATGGGGGATATAACGGGCACCCAACGGCTGGGCGGGTAGACACCGAAATGAAGCGAGTAAATCTTGCCATTGAGCTCGATCGGGTGTTGGACCTCATTTCTAAATGGGGCTCCGATAATCTGGTGGAGTACAATGCCAAGAAATCACAGGTGTGCGCGTTCACAGCGAAAAAGTCGCCTTTCCTTCCCCTTCCCTCTCTTCAGGGTACTTCTCTAGGCCTGCAGAGCAGTATTAACATGCTCGGTATGGATATCTGAACCAAAAGGACTACATCGAATCGTGATTTTTTTTAAATCTTTAATGCAGTTTTAATTTAATTCAAAAATAAAGGAATTTATCCTTTCAGTAACTTTTGCCATCGATTATACATTCGGAAACAAACATAAAGTGCACGCAATTTACACAGATTTTTCTACGGCGTTCGATGTCGTGGATCATGCCATACTGATCCAGAAATTGGGACATGCTGGCATATGCGGCTCCTTACTTAGGTGGTGTAAGTCATACCTCCGCAATCGCTCCTAGTTATTGTCAGTGCGTGGACTTAAATTTCCGGCGAGGACTATATCATTTGGTGTACCCCAGGGGTCACATTTGGGACCCCTCTTCTTTCTCATTTTATTAACGATCTCTGCTCCACAATAACATCCAAGTTTAAAATGTTTGCGGACGATCTCAAGATCTATAGAGAAATTAGCTCGGCTAATGAAAAATTAGCATTACAAATTGATTAAGATAAAATTAGCAAGTGGTGCACTGATAATAAAATGATCCTTAACTCAGCAAAATGTCTTCATATAAAGTTTACCTGTAAAAGGGAAGTCATGCTACATACTATATTAATAATAATCCCTACCTTTACCGTCACCCAGCAGCCCTTTACAGGCTAACAATGACGCCATAAAGAATACAAAGTTCACCTGTCAGGATCGATCGGCTCCAGATCCCAGGGCGACAATCTCTCCACCTCCCCATTATCCCAGCGCACGCGCAGCGACAGGAAGTGCGGCGCCGCACGGGCCGAGAACGCCGCCGCCTCCCCCAATTCCCCCGGCGGGCCCGCCGACCCCCCCGCGCCCCCCTCGCTCGCGGCGGCGGCGGTGCGCTCGATGATCACGCCCGTCCACCAGGAGTCGTCGATCATGCAGCGGAACCTGTGTCATAAGAACAATACATTGTCTCTATTAATTTTGTTGTGTGTTACTTACGCAAACGAACAGCTCAGCAACTTGCATTTATGCAATTGGCTATTTGACAGTTTTTGCGATGTTTTATCTGTGTATTACAAGACCCGAAACACGGGCGGCCATGATTGAGCTTCGTGTGACGTCATATTTCAGAAAATAAACAAAAACTATCTCTCAGGTTTCAAGATGGACATCATTTTTTTTGGGCCTTTTCTTAAAGTGCCGGCCAACAAAAAAAAATGGTACATATTGTTAGAACTAGCCATTTGGAGAAATAGTTAATATGGCACAAAAGTTGTAGGATTGCTCCGAGCCAATTTATACAAGTTCGAAGATTCATCATTTTCATACATTTATTGATTCCTATTTTTTTTTTGTATGAACGGAACAGATGATGGCCTCACAGCTTTTGCGCTGCAATGACAATTGCTTCAGATCATTAGTTCTAGCAATATCTATCATTATTTTATGTTTCCCAGTCCCAGCACTTTCAGAAATCAATAAATGTATGAAAATGATGAATCATCGAACTTGTATAACTTGGCTCAGAGTGATCGTTGTAACGCACCCGCGACCTGATCCCGCTTTTACGAAAGCTCGAAGGACCATAAAGATGTACGATCTGTTGGCTGTACAACTTTAGATGATAGAAATGATAAGCAAAACTTGTTGATAAAATGATATATTACGATAAAAGAAATTGATACAAATTATGAGTGCACGCGATTTGATTGATAATTGTGAACTAATTAATAAATAGGCGCGCGTCGCAGGTAAAGTGCTGACACAAAACCATTGTGCAGTGCTTGCACTGTACACTCCAATTGGCTAGTTCTTACAATACGTACTATTTTTTTTTTGTTGGCCGACACTTTCAGAAAAGGCTCAAAAATGTATGGAACCTGAATGATCTCCTTTGTTTATTTATTGAAGTGTGACGTCATCACAGGGCAAAATGTGACTTTTATTTTATGAAATCATAGCAGTTCACATTTCAAACACTTGGTAAAATTTTTACTTGCCAGTTGTACATACTTCACATGATATCGGTGCTGGAAGTTGACAAAAATAATGTTGCCAATATCAGAAAATATTTTATTACTCATTAACTATTTAAAAATAATCAAACTATAAATAGGGAAAAATAGAAGCATTACATATACAATATCTTTGACTATATACATGTCTAAACGGAGCATCGCGGTATACTTCTCCGAATCCACTCGATTTTTGTATTGAATTTTTGAAGTGTGCGTGACAGCCGCATTTGACTGATACCAGGCATACGTCCTGATAATAATAAAAAGTAATTACCTAAACCTTTACCTAATCGTGTGTGTACTAACGCTTAAATTGTGCTTCATATAATAACTAACCATTTATAATAATATACGTCTGAACTCATCGTGCTTATATTTTCATTTTACTCCTTCTCATCCCCTTCGGAGCATAATGTACAAAACACAAAATGTGCACTACACGCAAAATATACAAATCGCAAAATGAATAAGTAAGCCTAAGGCTATATTCACGGCGACGCCTCTGCGAAGCCTTTTTATCTATCGAATGTCTAATATACAGTGATACTAAGTTTCTGTTTTTGCCTATGAACATGCGCTTACTTGTTCATTTTGCGATTTGTACATTTTGCGTGTAGAGTACATTTTGCGTGTAGAGTACATTTTGCGTGTAGAGTAATTTTTGCTCTTTGTACATTGTGCTCCGAAGGGTTCTCCCGTTCCCCCGCGACGTGCCATAGCTACCTGTCCTTGGGCCCCCAGCGCCGGGCCTCGGCCGCCTCGTACTGCTGGCGCAGCACCAGGAAGTCGATGACGTCATAGCTACCTGTCCTTGGGCCCCCAGCGCCGGGCCTCGGCCGCCTCGTACTGCTGGCGCAGCACCAGGAAGTCGATGACGTCGGCCATGTCGTGGTAGCGCACCGTGATGGAGCCGCTGCGCCGCGCCAGCCGCAGGCTCACCACGCGCGGCGGCTTGATCACGTACTTTATGCCCACCACGCGCACCACCTCGCACTCCTGCGGGGGCATGCATAAACACCTTCATCCAGGTTATAAACTGATTACACACTAACTACACGAGCTGATTCCACCTTCTCCTTCCTATCTCCGGGGAACGAGACGCGGACTGAGATCTCACCCTTACACTGTCAAAACACCACCTATACGCATAAAGCGCTTCGCGTCATCATTTTTAATGCGGACAGCTAAGAAGTGGAACTCCCTTCCTGCGTATCTGTTTCCTGACACGTACAACCTGGACATTTTCAAGGCAAGGGTGAACAGGCATTATCTAGGCAAGTATGCTACATCCTAGGCCGCATCGTCACTTACCATCAGGTGAGATCGCGCTCAAATACTTGCCTCTAAAGAATATTTTAAAAAAAACTATCTGTACGCCGAATTTCATCCAAATCCATTCGTAGTTTTTATGTATAAGAGTAACAAACATCCACCCATACTTACAAACTTTCGCGTTTTTAATTTTAGTAGGATAGGATTAGTAGGACTAGCGGCCCGCCGCGACTACCTTCGCGCGGACGAGATTCCAAATAAATGATTTCATACAAACCTCGTCCAGACAATTGGCTACTTGACAGTTTTCGGAAAAGTATTAAAAACGCTTATTTTACACCCCGTACAATATTTTTTTTCTCGAAAAAGCTTTATTCAATAGAGAAAAACATATTTTTCTGCATACATTTCAAATTTCGTGCGAAAACGGTTGGTCACGTGACATATAGACATGTGACGTCATACAAAGCTCAATAATGGCCGCCCGTGTTTCAAGTCTTGTAGTAATCCACAGATCAAAAATTGCGAATTCATTTTGTAAAAATAAAATATATACATGTTATCTTAACAAAAAAACTATTGGTTAACTATCGTCAAATTATAAACAACCATATCCGACATATTTCATATTTTATTGTTACAACTCCCAAATAGCCAATTACAAACACAACAGATAAAGAATTTGGCAAATAGGCACTTATTTGTTAGCCGTTCTGAAGTGATGCGCGTACATTTTTATTAATATAGATAACAAAATTAGGTATTTTGTTGAGCTATAGTAAAACACGCCCTTCTTAATAAATGCGGCTGTTCAGAATAAAAACAGTGTTTCGGAAACGGGCCAATTGTGTATCTGTCAAATGTATGACAATTCTGTATCTGTCAGTGACGTTTCACTTTTGCTTTTGATTTTGCGCGTGCAAAATGCCGACGGCTCGGCCGTGGTAATAAAATTCACTTTACTTGGCATCCGCAAATAGCGGATCCTATATCAAACAGCGGCATTCAATACGATTCGGCAAACCAAATTTTGTCTTCTTTTGCAGATTATAATTAGCTAATGATAGAAAGAGAGACACCGTCAAATAAAATTCTTCTTAATATCGTGTTTTATAAAGGACAAATTGAAGAATGAAGTGTGATCAAAGTCAAAACTTCAAAACAGCAAAATGATGATTTTTATAATTAAGATACCGTTTACATATCAGGTACTATGCTGATGAAAACTCAGACGTATCAGTAATAATGATCATAATATGTCAATAAAAAATCTGGTTGTCTAAATTATTTCTACTAATCCGCAAAACACCACAAAAACTCGAGTTGGTGTTTCACGAATATGGTCTTATGCGTCTAAAGGGTCTGTTGAAAACGTGGTCATAAGCGTGCACGGTAACTTGCGTTTTTGGTTCTATGCTTCGAAAGGTACTAAGTTAGAGACCAAACAAACAAAACATTTAGAAAGATTTTTCTGAAATTAACCTTTTTACGTTTGTTTTGTAAATTGGTACATTTTTTTTGTAAATGAAAAACGCTATTTTTTATAATATCTTGTATTGCCAATCTTTTACAAAAGGATGTAAGTAATAACCACAGACAGCAAAAAAAGTGTCACAGACAAACATGCGTTTCGTTTTAAGCTCACACGCAGTAGTGATGAGAACGGAACAAGTGCGCTTCCAACATCCGCCTTATAATCACCTAACGTCAGGGGAAACGAAGGCCAAATGCTTACCCATGTTGAATAAAAGGAAAAATATTATAAACACGAAAGTTTGTAAGTATGGATGGATGTTTGTTACTCTTTCACGTAAAAACTACTCAATGGATTTGGATGAAATTCGGCATACAGTTTATAACCTGGATTAACACATAGGATACTTTTTATCGCGATATTCCCACGGGAACGTATGGACGGATGTTTGTTACTCTTTCGCGTAAAAACTACTGAATGGATTTGGATGAAATTCGGCATACAGATAGTTTATAACCTGGATTAATTGTACGGGCCAGTATGACTACGTACACCTTGAGATGATGTTAGATGTAGTTGCAGCACGCAGGTAAAGAAATCACCAAAGTTAAAACAGTTTGTTTATCATAAACTCACACGTCACAGTTAGTTTAAGTTATAGGTAGGTAACTCTTTGCTCGACCGTCCAGTGCAAGCGTTATTGCGTACTAATAAATCCTACTAATATTATAAACGCGAAAGTTTGTAAGAATGGATATTTGTTACTCTTTCACGTAAAAACTACTGAATGGATTTGGATGAAATTCGGTATACAGTAGATTATGATCTGGATTAACACATAGGCTACTTTTTATCCCGATATTCCCACGGGAACGTATATATAGATGTTTGTTACTCTTTCATGTAAAAACTACAGAATCGATTTTGATGAAATTCGGCATACAGATAGTTTATAACCTGGATTAACACATAGGATACTTTTTATCCCGATATTCCCACGGGATCGGGAACCACGCGGGTGAAACTGCGAACAACCGCTAGTAAAATATAATATTAAATCTAACAATAATGACGCGCGCCCAAAAGTGGGTCGCGATCTCAGCAAAATATGTACGGTGGTGAGACCGTACAACATGGGATACTTTTTATCCCGATATTCACACAGGAACGGGAAGCACGCGGGTGAAACCGCAAACGGCCGCTAGTATTGACTAAAAGGAAACTATCTAGGTGGCTACAACTCACGTGTATGTGCATCCGCTCCCAGGGCTTGTCGCGCGGCTGGATCGGGTACACGTCCTTCTCCGCCACCGCCTCGAAGTACCGCTGGTGGCCCTGCCCGACACGCCCCCGCATTGTACTCAAACTCAACATATACTTATCCAATAAACTCAATTAGCATGTACTTTGAATCGTCCAAATGTTTAACCTACCACCCATACAGGACGTCATTGTTTAACTGTGGCAAAGAACGGACGCAAGATACCACAGCGCACAGGAGCATAGACATTTACAAAAAAACATAAGATATGTCGTTACCAGGTCATGAAATACAAAATATGAATTTGAATGTAAAATATACGGTACTATAAATTAAATATATACAATTAGAAATAGCTTTTGGAGTACTTGGAGCCAAGCGGTTTTGTCTTCTGTGTAATCTGACACTTTATAACAAGCTTTCTTATAAAGCTTTTCTTTGATTTGGGTTTTAAATTTATCAAGATCTAATTATACAACGTCAGTCGGAAAGGGGGTCCTAAGCCGAAAGGAGGGTAAAGTATACATGATACTAAATAATTTTTGTCTAAGAACTTTTCCTAATAAATGAATAAATAATAAATTTTTGTTTACGCGTGTGGTAGCCCTGGCGGTCAGCTGTTTTGAGAGAGTCAGATTTGAGTTCACTGAGTTCATCGCCGGGGCTAACAAGTGGCGTTAGCCCCGCCCCTATTCAGGGTTGTACGTTTTTTAAATGTGAATATGCATAAAATATGAACGTTTTTCGCAAAGTTTATATTTGCAATATAACAGTTGATAGTAGCACTTTCAGTTGTCCGCGGCTTAGTACCCCGTTTCCGACTGACGTTGTATATACCCTTAATTTTCATTCGTTTAAAAGAAATTAAGGGTGAGTTCCACCCATGACACTGAACAACTTTCCCCAAGAAATATATGCGCAAAAATGACAAAAAAAATTACGAGCTCCCATACAAAACTGTCCGATCAGCTGACGACGATAGTATAGGAAGTCGAAATTTTTATGTCATTTTTGCACATAGGTACAAAAGCAGCGCACTGCCATACTCCACGGCACACCACAATGTTGACTGCACATGTGCTCAGCGTGACTGGTGTTGAGCCCATCGCCGCTATGCTGTTGGATGTATGTGCAGTCTTAGGTCCATTAGTCGCCTTTTACATTAAATTTAATTGTCATTTAATTTAATAATATAGGATTCAGTTTGTGTTCTTAATTATTTGTCCAGTGACTAAACGTATTACAACATGACTTATTTAATTTATTACACATAAAAATAATTTAATATGTCATATGGTTTAGTAAGTTGGGTAGACGAGTATGTTAGTGACGTGAGAAGTTCATAGCATTAATAAATAATAAAAAAATGGATTAATAAATTAAATAAATAAACTTTCCTACACTCACACCAATTATCTAGCCCAAGAGAAGCTTCGTTATGAAACTCGTTAAATGGTTACTAGACAACGGATAAACATACTTAAAATACTTAAATACATGCTTATTATACATAGAAAACACCCAGACAATTTAGAAAAACAATAGTTTCTAAATTGACCCGACCGGGGATCGAACCCGGGACCTCAGAGATGGCGACACCATGAAAACTGGTGTCAAACCACTCGGCCAAGGAGGTCGTCATATACATATAAATAGATTTCATAAATTGTTTTCGGTAAGAGCCGTTCTTAATTCTATGGCCGACCAAAACTGTATACAACACATGGTTAATGTCGGACCCACGCCAAAAGTAAATATGGAGTAAAAAAGTAATAAAAGTAAAACATTTGAAGTAAAAAT
The DNA here is from genome assembly GCA_963921215.1 of Scoparia ambigualis. Lineage (NCBI taxonomy): Eukaryota > Metazoa > Arthropoda > Insecta > Lepidoptera > Crambidae > Scoparia > Scoparia ambigualis. The sequence continues at coordinate 635,292 of OY992523.1, read as the reverse complement.
AATGAATGTTTTCTTTTTTTAATCACAATGTTTTGCCTGCTTTTTATATCCTATACTCGTTTCGTCGCGTATGGTCAAATTCGCAATCGGTCAAGTGACTGAAAAACCGTCAAAATCACGCGCATGCGCTTTGATAACCGCGATATGCCGCGCGCTAGGTGACACTAATTTTAATTTTCTTAAAAAAAAGTTGAGACAAAAATGGAAAAAAAAAAAACATTATTTGGTTGTCCTGCTGTTATAGGATCACGTGAAAAAATTTGGCGGGAGGTCCAAATTTCACCCTGTATGTAAGTATACTGTGGTATACGTAAAAAACACGGACTGTGTCCCCGTGACAACCCGTGTAATGCATTGGTCATTATACAGTGTGTAACTGGCTGGCGTGTTTGATTGACCCCTTCCCTCTCTAAGGCTTTGCTGAAATATACTTGCGCTATGTATTAACACTCACGTACGCCACGCACCCACACACTTTATACACACACTCATTAACTGTACGAGTTTATGTGTCGTTGGTCGTACATATAAAATTAGAATAAGTGCATTATTATATAGCTATTAGGTAATCAAACGGAATCGCCACGTTTTGCTAGCGCGTGCAAATTATATCATTCCATTTATGCAATTAATAAATTAGTGAAAAATCTACACTCTTACTGAACGGTTTCATTTATCATTCCCGTTCTGCCTTATCAATTTATTATCAGTTATCAATATCAATCATCTTTTTAGTGTAAGGGGAAATCAACCCTTACATTAACACATCCCTCACTCAGGGGCTTCATCATATCTTTTGTTTGTTTTATATCAATAAGTAGGTAATAATGTAATAGTTATAGTTTGCTCAGAGTCCGTGGAATGGGGCACTGGTGACCTGTGTGGGGGGCCTACGGGTTTCTTCAAACCTATCACAAGCACCAGTCTCTCACAAGGGGTACTTATGGGTTCTATTTATTGATAATGTGCCATTCTCTCTCTGTACAACGTAAACCTTGTGATGAGAAAATAAATTAAATTGAATTGACATCTGTAGCTCCTTTCATCACCCGATACAAATCCAGAAGTGCCTAAACAATGGAAAAAAACAATATATTTTTAAATTAAAAGTAAAAAATCTCACCAATCTAAAGTACAGGCACTCGTCCCCCATCTGAGGATGATACGGCGCCTTCCTTGGCGACACAGCTGTGAGCCACTCTCCCACGCGCAGCTGCTCGGGCAGCTCGGCGGGGGGCGTGCGGGGGGAGGCGCCCCCCTCTGCCCCCCCGGACCCCCCCGACCCCCCCAGGCCCGAGGTGGAGGCGGCGGGCTGCGAGGCGGCGCGCTCTGAGCGCTTCGTTGATACGGTGGGGCTGGGGCTGTAGCTATGAAGGGGCAGCGATATATACGTTACACTAGATAGGCCCCTCCGAACACGCACTATGTTCCACTCATCTGCGGAGTCGACTCGGCAGCTTGCTTTAGTGTGGCTTAGACATTCGCGCGTGCGGAGCGGCGAAAATAATTCTTTATTTCTTTTCAAAGTGTACACCTAGACGTTTACTACAATTCAGTTGTCAGTAAGTGAAATTAATTGTTATTCAAGTCATTATTATGTAGTTACATCGTATTATTAGAATAGGAAAGATGTTTTTTCAATTATTGTTATTGACCTATTTGGGACACCATTCTGATACACACTACGTTGTGTTTGACCGATCTGGCGCTGCGGCGCTGCGATATTTGTCTGTTGATTCGACGACATAAATGTATAAGCGCTGCAGCGGTTGCAGCGAACTTTAGGTGTCTCATTCCAGAATGTGAACAAATGGTGTGTATGAACGTTCTTGTCTATACTTCTAGGTCAGTGTAAAGGGGTTGTTTGGAATCGAAAAACATTCAGCTATGACTTTTTAGGCATACAATTATTTTGCAGCAATCTTTAAATCTAAATAATCTAATCTTTACATATGACCACGACTATTATTCCCGAAGGGTAAGTCAGAGACTAGGCAATGACGACAGCAAAAGCAGTCCTCTACCACAGTCCACTTTTCACCAAATAGCGACTGCATGTGCTCAACGTGACAGTTGGTGTGTCCATCGCCGCTCTATGCCGTTGGATGTTTGTGCAGTCTTTAGTCCATTAGTCGCCTTTTACGACACCCAAGGGAAAGGAGGGGATGCTACGATGGCAGTATTCTGTCACCGCTGCGCGACACGGTCACTGGACGATTCAATTGGCTACTTGACAGTAAAAATGTCACGTGACATTTTTCCCTGTGACGTCACAGAGATAAAAGAGTGAAATGTAACGTCACACGAAGCTCAATCATGGCGGTGAAAATAATAAATTTACAAATTATTTTAATAAAAAAGTATTGGATAATAATTATTGTTAAATTAAAAACTATCATATCCGCCATATTTCTTATTTTATTGTTACAAAACTGTCAAAAAGCCAATGATTGAGATTTTGTGTTAGCCACAATAATGTCCTTGTGATGTATCGTGTATCGTGTGTCGTGTGTAGTGTGTGTATAATGCAGTGCATACCGTCTGGCGGGCAGCGGGCGCCGCCTCGCACGCGCCGGCGGCCCCGCCTCCCAGTCCGAGTACTGCGACGACGCAGAGCTAAGGGGGGGGGGGGGGACTTATATAGGGGCTAACAACATCAATACGCCAACGTTTCAGGGTAGCATCTGTACATCACACTGAGCATGCTCACCAAATTTGGTCCGAAACCACAGGCTCGTTACCGAGATATTCAACAAAACGTTATCATAATTCACCAAAAGTACACCCTTACCAAACCCGTACAGCTAATATGCACACTAAACTCGGAGCACACTCAGCTATCTATATATTGACGCTTACGTGCGTGTTAGTAAAGATACAGCATGTTTCATGATGTGCATTATTTTAATTGATTTAGTTTGTTAGAAAGCATAACTTTGAAAAATCACTTTAAAACTGGAGCAAATTTTTTTGTCATTGTATTCAAAATGATGTATAGATACCGCCCTTAGACGTTGGCTTATTGATTTTGTTACACCCTGTATTGAAGATTGTATTTGTAAAAGGTTCTGTTGACTGTGACTATGTTTACGTTTTAGATTGTAGATAGTTAAAGTATGCGTAATATAATATCGCATATTATCAATGTTTACTTTAAGAGGCCTATTACATCTCAACTGTGATTTTTGCTTAAAATGGCCAATTTTGGCGTTATGGATCTCAGAAACAAAAATACATTAACAATTATGACTTATTGAATAGTGTAGAATAGCTTGGAATAGTGCGTAGCGGCCTCGCTTTTTGTAAATTTTGCTTAACTTTTTAATTAAACCTAAAATTGCAGAGAAAGATTTTCATAAAATGCGCACTTTTTGAGCTCATCGATTGAACTACTGTTCTGAACAAATGAAATAAAAAAATAGAATGTTATCTTTTTTATAGTCGTATAGTGCGGAATTTTTAGATATCATTGATTTTATATAGAAAAAAATCTTATTCTAAACCAAAAAACTTCGAAAATTGCTTTAAGTTAATTGTGAATTTCTCTTATATACTATAATATTATTGAGCAAAATGTGTACCAGAATAATCTTTACTTCATGATGAATAAAGATTTTATGATGAATTTATTATCCTATTTCGATAAAAACGATAAATACAACTGCAAAATTACAACAAAATGCGAAAATAAGATTATTCGCAAAAATCAAAGGTGTAAAAAGCCTCTTAAATAAATTTCATAAAATTATTTGTTCACCAAAGAACTTGTAACTAAGGATAGCTTTAAAATAAATTCACAAAAATCTATAGCAATATTTTAACAGTGGATACAATTATAGTATTCTGTCATTTATTACTTTCACATTAATATTAATGTCGTGATAAAACTTAAAAAGTTAATCTTTTATTAATTGCCCAAATGAGACGTTGAAAAAGTAGAATAAAATACATAAAAAGTAAATATGGACTGCTTTGACAGGTTTTCGCTTAATACCTGGCAAATGCGTAATGTACAGATAGATGCTGCCAGCAATGGCGGTGTCGCGTGTGCGGTACCTGGTGCAGTCGGTGCTGGAGTTGGTGGCCGTGGGGGAGCTGCGCAGCGAGTCGCTGGACGCGGAGCGCGACGACGCCGACGGCGGCTCCGGGGGCTCCGGGGGCTCCTCCGGCCGGACCTAGGGCGCATGTGCCGCTACTACATCCAACTCAACACAGAATCCAAGCAATATCTCCCATACAAATGTTGTGTGTGGCGGCCTGCGTCGCCACATAATTTACTATCCTCACGTATTGGTTAAAGAGCTTGTATGCGCATTCCTAAACGCGTGCAGATCCGATAAAGATATGACACGGCATCCGCCCTCCAACATCTACGTAGTTATTATTGTGGAACCCCTCCATCATAACCTCGCATACGTCCGACGAAACATTGTGCTTGCGATTCATGTCCTTACAATTCATACAAACTTTGCCTTTCATACAACCTTTTTTATTACCTTCTTAGAGGTTGAATATTGAAAAATTTTGAATTAAATTATTCCCTTTTTCTAACCAAATTGCAAAATATAAATTTTTATCGATTTAGCTTCAAAACTGACGGAGTTTCATACAAACATCCCCTCCTCCCCCATTATTTACCCCTTTACAGGGCGTTCCAAAAATCCATTATTTCTACTTAATTACACAATAAAAGGAAGCATGGAATGTAGGGAAGCGATGGTAGGTAGATTGGATGCCACTTTGAAGAAGGCAAAGGGAAGATCTTCCTCCGAGCTGGGTGATATAGCTCGGGGCCCGAGGTCCAACGGGTGTTCATTAGAGGTGCCATATATAGCGAAGGAGGTTGGAAACTTCGATGCCGCGATGCAGCTTCCCATACTATTTTCTGTCGTAGTATGGAGATGTCGTTTGGTTGGCTTTTGTGGCGCCATCTGTTGACACGCTTGAGTAGGTGGCGCCGCCACACGGAACATAATCTCAAGTTTGTAATCATAGTAGTTTGGGCAGTGCATTGATACAGTAGTCAGCAAACTTCTTCAGTATTTGACCTTAAATGCGACTGTATTGACGACTTGCAATAGTATCAATAGTATTACGCCTTGATAGTCACTTCGCAATCGATACTATTTTCATCCATGACGAGCGTACTATCGATATTATCGATAGTATTGATACTATCAAGTTTTGAACTATCAATAGTTATGTATTTTGCAATACTATTGCATGTAATTACATTTGGTATTGGTATATAATTTATTTTTATCAGTTTGAACACAAAAATCACACGTAATTCTTTGAGACACAAACAGAATTTGTTTATCTACCTTACTAGACCTTACAATACTATCACAAATTAAAAACTATCGATATTTTAATACTATCGATAGTAAACTCGTCCCGGATGACAATAGTATCGATACTATCGACAGTACACTTGTCACCGATGACAATAGTATTGATATTATCGATACTATTACAGTTATCAATAGTATTAGCACATTTTGTGCTATCGATAGTATCGATACAATCGATAGTCCTATCGATATTCGAACTGATTTTCGAGGTCAACTATCGATAGTGGAACTATCGATAGTTCGGCATCTCTAGCGCAGAAGCGAATTTTAGGTCTCTTTGGTGGTGGGTTGCAGGCCGCAATGGCGATTGGCGAGGGCATTGCATCGAGCGCGCGAAGCCACGCGATTGGTATATCAGTAGACCTCTGCCTCCCGCACCGCGTCCACGTCCCGCTGACTCCCGGATACACTTACGTGCATTTAAATAGTTACTTTTTATAGTTTTTGGTTTAAATTGTGTAGGAAACCGAAGGCCAACTTTCGGTTTCTGGCCTTGAGAGGCGCACAGCAGCGCCTACGCAGTCGCTAGCGAGACATCGCGCAGAGCGGTCGCTTTGTAAGTGCATACCAGCACTCCGCGTTTTTATGTGTTGCATTCCCGGTTATTGGATTCCTGGCCCGCGAGCACTCAGACGGAACGGTGGTCTTGGTAGTCTAAAGTTAGCCCACCCTGTGTTTGTTATCCGTATACTATTGAGTTGTGCAAGTGCCAGTGTTCCCCTACGTGAACAGTGAAGAGTAAAAGCCTTTGGTCGGGCTATCAGCGGCGCGGCGTGCTACAGGTATAGGAGGGACGTCCCTTTCTCTCCGCTGTTCTCCGGCTGCTTATCGAACACTGGCAGTAAGTGACAATTTAAATTTAAGACCCATAACACGCCATCCTAGACGCCGTGGCCAGCTGTGTGACTAACAAATTGATTGAATTTATTTTTGCGGCGGGAGCGGTGTGATCATGCTCGGCCTATAGCTGTGCGCATAGAAAAATAACGCATAGAACGATAGTCTCGTATTAGAAAACTGTCATGGCGTGAGGCAACAAAAAAATGGATGTAGGAGTAAGTTACGCGTACTATCTCGGCGACACGCACACAAGTGTACAAGTAAGGTTGCTCGAGGAATCAGATTTGCCTCAAAAGTAAGGAAATTGGAAATGTTGATAGTTTTTTATTTTTTAAATCTACTGCTTCCCGCTATTTTGGCAGGGTTTTTTGTTCTTTTGTGTCTATTTTCTTTTCTTTCAAAGTGATTAATTAAAATAACTGGAGCTTTATGAGCTCTACTTACTTTATTCACTTCTTTTCTGTTCTGTTCCTGTGAACTGTTGATAGTTAAATAAGTTTAGATTATTGTACTGACGCGGGCCGTTTCGGTACCAAGCCAGTATAGCTTGGTTTTACTGGCCTCATTTATCGTGCGTGTTCTCGCTTTCTATGCGTCATTATTGTAAGGCTGCGCGTGTGTATAGTTACCCGGGGCGCGGGGCGCGGGCGGGGGCGCGCGGGGGGCGCGTGGGGGCGGCCGATGCGGCGGCGGGGGGCGGGGGCGGCGGCGGGGGCGGTGCGGATCATGCGGGGCCTGTGTGTATAGTTACCCGGGGCGCGGGGCGCGGGCGGGGGCGCGCGGGGGGCGCGTGGGGGCGGCCGATGCGGCGGCGGGGGGCGGGGGCGGCGGCGGGGGCGGTGCTGATCATGAGGGGGCGGCGCCGCATCTCGCGCCGGTACCACGCCGCCTCCAGCGCGTGCATCTCCGCCCTAAGGTGTGTACATCGCGGTATTACAACATTATTATATTATATCGACGGTCCTGAAAATAACGTCATATGTGCGAGATACTTAGTTGTTTGGCAGATATGACGTTAATCTTCGTAGAGAACCCTTTTTAGTTGCAGTGCAGCCCACGGACTGCAAACGGCTTGAAAAGCATTAAAATTTTTCTTAAAAATGTTATCAGATAGAAGACAACGCCAATATAAAATACCATCCTTGCTTTTCCACAACCCGGACCAAAGTTAAACCAGGTTTAAAATAGATGCGGTATATTTTTTTAAAAAGGCAGATTGAGATAGCATTAGTATTTTAAATTAACGAAAGTAAATAAAAGTGAAAAACCTATAACTTTACAAATTATGATTAAATGTATAACACAGATCGTCAATATATTCGATTTGTTGAAGCGACTGGATTTTGTTAAACTAAACATTGTTCCCTATGCCACTACCAGGTACTAGGAACATCTGTTTATCCGAAGCTCTTAGTTTTCCATTTCATATAATAGTGACGATAGAATTGTTGATCGACGAGAGCATAACGCATTGTTTTTAACTAAAGTAGTAACTACGAAATCTCACATCAACTTGCCGGAACACGACGCTTATGTCGATGTTGTTACGTACTTAGATGATAATTATAGTGCTGAGTGGCTATAGCCTGACCGCAACCGCTGTACCGCGCCTTAGGTATGCACGGGTGGTGGGGGGAGTGGGGGGAGTGGGAGTAAAGAGCATGAACTCATATGAGATTCGTAGTGTCAGACAGATCTTACGATATCGAAGCACAGTTTATTGAAGCTTTATATTTACGAACATAATTACATCCAATCCGTTTTTGTCCAATATGATTTTTAGATAAGTACAATTAAAGAACCAATATAAATTAAATAAATCTTTAATTCTTGTATAAACTTTCTTTGTTTGCTTTTCTTTTCTTAAAATATTCGGCCACTTTGAAAATGACAGTCTTGATATCTCGAGATAATGCACGACCCATTTTTATCTCATGTGCGTCTGACACACTAGTTGCCGCCGTGAGCGATGACAGCAGAATGACAAATGGAGCAACTGTTTCGCGCCCCCGCCTCGCCGCTCGCATACCCAAGGCGCGGTACAGCGGTAGCGGTCAGACTATAGCGAACATGTTTTAAACCAAGTTTTCATACTGTTTCATTTGAACCAGTAGTCTATCTAATCTATCAATTTAAAGCGGGAGCGAAATAATTTAGATTTTGATAAATCTAAAATTCATTTAAATAAAAGTTTTATTACACAACTTCTCTGTTATATTGTAATTCTTAAAACACGAGAGCGTCTGATAAATGTTTTTAAAGATGGTTTGAATCGCAAAATTATACGTGCGTAAAAGCTCAAGTTTATTTATTTAATTAGGTCTACCAACACTTTTACACTACAACACAGAATAATAACATTGTCTTAAAATACAGTGAAAAAACAATTACAGGCAAACACAACTTAAATCTAACATTAATTAGACAAGTTGAACACAATACAAAAGTGAAACAAATACAAAGTTAAGTTAAGTACAAACAAACTGCATTTATGCGGTCTCGCATGCTCACCGACGCGTTCGACCTTCACCACATAGTCGGTCCTGGTGGTTCTCGTGGTTGAGTAAAGCTCGACATTCACGGTCAGTTGAAGTGACGTACATCCAAAAACTGACCGTGAGTGTGAAATCTTAAGTTGAAATTTTTAACTGACGACAACCCACGGATATTTACGGGCGAACCGTAATCCGCTAGCTTCAGTTCGTTTGCCATCAGTCGGAGCCAGTGTTGCCAACTTAGCAACTTTATAACTACTATATTTAATTTAGCTACAATGTTATGAAAATTGTATCTAAATTTTTAACTACTTTTACTAGCACCTTCCATGAGAAGTATAGAAGTACATTCGAGAAATCTTCTTTTTGAAGTTGCGATAAAAACGCGGCAGATTTTGGCAGATTGTTTGCCAGTGTCGGACCGATGTGCCATTTTTGAGATGCAAAGCTGATGATGAGAGCAGTTTAACTGGCCGTGAGTGTCGAGCTTAACCTCTCGAGTGTCGCGCGACAAAATGCGTCGGATACCGTTGAGTATCGACGCCTTGACCTGCTGACCTCAAGTGACCTGACCTATTTTACTATTTTGCTGATATAACCTATGATTCTCGTCCGTTTTTTTATGATTTTTACATTTTTAGAAACCTAGAAACATTGTCTAACCATTAAAATTAAGTAATAACAAATACATACCCTTTTTACTGCATTTTATTTGACCAACGGTCAAAAATTCTTCAATACACAAACTTTGACCATATTATTTTTAATTACACACCAAACTTATACACTTATCATCATAAAACATTCAACACTATGCACTATACGCATTTGTAAACAAAACTATAGAATTATATTACAGGGCAAAGCGCCATTTTTATTTCTAAACTGTTTGTCATTTTCGCGAACACTTACGTTTCAAATATTTTTACACTATGTAACAAGAGTTAAAAGTTCAAGAAAATCACATCATAACAATCTATACATCTTTATGTTTAATTTGATATTTAATACTTGTAAATTTACTTACGATAAATCATCTAAACATCTTGTTTACAAGCAGTTGCACTGACTGACACTACACAATCTTGTTCACTAATGCATCACCATTTGTTTTCGACGACCAATACTCACAATTTTTCTATGAACACGATAGCCAATCATAATTTAGTATTCGAGCGCATACAACACAGAATCGAATGATGTCAAACACTCTTATTGGTTAGAATAAGTTGAAGGTAGTAAAAAATTAACCATAGGCCTTGTCACTCGCGGGACACCCGGCATTCCCGCCGACACTCAACGGTACTTTTTTCGTGGGAATGCCGGTATTCCCGCCGACACTCGAGAGGTTAAGTAATGAGTGTGTGCACTCACGCGGCGCTGAGCACGGCGTGCGCGTGGTGCGGCGGCAGCGGCGGCACGAGCGGCCTCGTGCAGTGCGGCACCAGCAGCGGGTCGCCGCGCTGCCACGAGCCGGCCGTGTGCCGCACGCCCTCCCCGCGCCACGGCCCGAAGCCCAGGCCCAGGCCCAGGCCCGCGCCCGCGCCCAGGCCCAGGCCCCCGCCCAGGCCCAGCGCCGCGGCCCCGTTGGCGGCGGCAAAGGCGCCGTCCTCGCGCTCCCCGGCTGGGAAACACGTGATAAATAAATCAATTAACTTTCCCACATTAACACCAATTATCTAGCCCGAGAGAAGCTTCGTTATAAAACTTGTTAAATGATTACTAGACAACGGATAAACATACTTAAATACATACTTATTATACATAGAAAACACCCATAGAAAAACAATAGGTTCTAAATTGACCTTGAAACTTTGAACCTTTGACATGTTTGCACCTCCGATTTTAAAGTGATTAATCTCTCTCCATCCGACTGGTTAGCGATATGACCGCCAAATTGTAACTCTTCATTGTGCTTGTTTTTTATATGTTGAGTATATGTAAACTGTTACTATAAAAGTATTGAGTATCTAAGTTTTTACACTGCATTAAGTTATCCTATGTTATGACACTCACCCAGCTGCTGGATGAGCCGGTCGAGCCGCGCGTGCTGCGCCGCGGCGGGGATGAGCTGCGGCAGGGCGAGCCGCTCGCGGCCGGGCACGAGCCGCTGCAGCCGCGGCGGGTGCGGGGCGCCCTCCACGTCCACGAGGAACGGCGGCGGCATGAGGTGGGGGGGCAGCTCCGTCTGCTCGTCGAGGGCGCCGCCGAGCGCGTCGCGGACTGGAGGGACAGGTGCACGTTGTAAGAAAGAAGGAACAAAAAACAAAATTAACAAATTATGGAACACAACAGCGTGACGAGCCAATCAGGACCCTGCCTCAGCAAATGCCGCTACGGTGTGAGAGTCTTCTCACACCGCAACGGCGCTGTTGTAGTTTGGATATGACGTAATCTTTTCCCAAGAACAACCCCTCCCTTGCTGCTGGGATGATCTACGACCATCGGTTAGACGATCTCCAGAAAGAGACCAAAACTAACCTAGATACATGTTGCAGTGTGGGTTTGTTGAATTCTGCTTCTTACTTCATCTTTGTACTGAGTGCGCAATTACATAAATAGAATTGCAGTTCTTATCTTATTCTTTGCACCTAAATGGTCCTCAACTATTAAGTGAAATTGGGTTCAGAATTCCTCGTCGTAATCATTGACTTTAAAATTGACTCTGTAACAAATACTATTAGATTATTGCACTACTCCATGAAACGGTAAAAAGAAAACTTTATAAGTGTCTCGTGTATTTGATGTGTATTTAATGTTGAACTCTACCGGATCAGTAACATAAAGAAAAGAGGGGTTATCTCACCGAGCGGTCGGCGGTAATACCGGTTTCACACGAGGGCAAAACAGTGAGGCAGAACGCACAGAACAGTACTATTCTACCTTGGTTACTGTAAAGACTACTTTTCTATGCGTTCAAACAGTAGCAGTACTGAGCTGCCCACTGTTCTGCCCTCGTGTGAAACCGGCATAAGTGTGGGAAAAGAGCTCAATGAGCAGTTGTTTCAGTAAATCAGTCACTCGTCCCAAACACAAGCGAATCTTCGTGCGAGTCTGAGGCGGTCACTGTGATGAATGTGTTCGCGCCAACGCGGCGACGAGTGAAATTGCAAGAATAGAACGTTCATTCGGGCGACCTTCAGCTCTTTAGAAGAATGACAATCAAAATGACGCTTCCCGCGCGCACGTATACTCATCCACCTCTCGCCACTGACGCGTCGACGGCTTGTAACAAAAACCGCCGTATTGAAGATTGTGAAGATATCAAGTAAGTCCTTCATTTCCTTTTCCCATTCGTTGCCATGCTCGGCGTCCCCGGCGTTGACATATTTTGATCCGACTCGAAGGACCAAAATATAGTAATTTTGACTGTGTCATTCTTCTAATGTGCTGAAGGTCGACCGATTGAGCGTTCCATTCTTGCAACTTCACTCGTCGCCGCGTTGGCGCGAACAAAATGTACCTATTTTGATCCGGCTCGAAGGACCAAAATATAGTAATTTTGACTGTGTCATTCTTGCAACTTCACTCGTCGCCGCGTTGACGCGAACAGTATGTACCTATTTTGATCCGGCTCGAAGGACCAAAATATAGTAATTTTGACCGTGTTTTTCTTGCAACTTCACTCGTCGCCGCTTTGGCGCGAACAGTATGTACCTATTTTGATCTGGCTCGAAGGACCAAAATATAGTTATTTTGACTGTGTCATTCTTGCAACTTCACTCGTGGCCGCGTTGGCGCGAACAGTATGTATGTATCTCACCGAGCGGCCGGTAGTCTGTGTGGAAGAACAGCTCCGTGGGCAGCTGGCTGAGCAGCTCGGGCCCGCGGCCCAGCCCCAGCAGCAGCAGGTGGCCGTGCGAGTCCGACGCGGCCACGGTGCACGCGCCGCCCCACTTCGCGTCGAAGATGGCGCCGTCACCCTGTGGGGGGAGGGGGGAATAACTTAAATACTGTGACATTTACATTTCCAATGCATTTGTTGTGTTTTTTATCTTTGGGTACAGTACACTACTGTATATCTCTGGCATCCTCGCAGCACTTTTTTATGTTAAAACGAGGTAAACGAGCAGGCAGGTCACCTGATGGGAAGTAACCACCGCCGCCCATGGACACCCGCAATACCAGTGTTCAATATCTATCTTGATGATTATTTATACCATGGCAAAAACTCTTTGACAAACCTGGCTGGATTTGGAGCGCATCTTTTTACTTAATTATTTAATCTTCTTTGCATTAAAAACTTAACGCCACATGGCATTCTCTACCAGTCAACCGGTATGGATGAGGGAGACTAGAAATTTCTTCTGACGTGTCAGTCGGCGTCTTTCTTTTGTTCTATCAATATCTTCATTCAGCTGAATAATTGTGCTTTGTGACATTCAAAACAAAAATTGGTTGCCTGTAAAGTCGGTATACGGGCGAAAGTTTTACGTGACAACGACTTTGAGTGGTAAAATAATTTTAATGTGAATATTCATTCGTATAGTAGGAAGAAGGATGAAATAATATGGAAGGGACGCGTGCCTTTCACTTTTTATGTCTGTCTCTCTCGCTCTTAGGCGGGCTAACCATGCCCGAGTGGAAGGGACGCGTGCCTCTCACTCGCTCTCATTGTGAGCGCATAACGTGAGCGGAGCGTAACGCAGTTTCTTGAAGTGTCACCCGGCAAACCAAACCAATTTATAAGACGTTGTCACGTCAAAACTAAGTATATATAACTTCTTCTAAAATATCGCGTAATAGTATGACGTTCACCGCAAAACTATAATACTTTTGTACAAAACTCACCAAAAGACAAAGATTTATATTTCGCTTGAAATATGATACATAAGTGGAACCAAAAACTGCAGAACGAGCCACAGATCGCGTCTCCACAGAAATCTGGTCGAGGTAAGTGTTTTTTGCCATGTTATGGGTAGTTGTTAAAGCAGATAACGATACCGAGGGCATCGTGTAACTAACTTAATAGTTTAAATATATTTATTATTGAAATTTTGCATTCACAATGCTATATAAATATAGGATAAAATGTTTACTAGAAAAAAAACAACCAGTCTCAGGAAAGCTCGAACGGGATTCGAACCCGTGACCTTTGGATTGCCGGTCCTGCTCTAACCGCTAAGCTAACTACTAGAAAAAATTCAACGAATCTTCTGGGGTCTCGGTAGCTTAGCGGTTAGAGCAGTGGACCGGCAATCCAAAAGTCACGGGTTCGAATTTCGTTCGAGCTTTCCTGAGACTAGTTATTTTTTTTCTAGTAAACGTTTTATCCTTAAAAGTTTAATTCCAACATTTAAGTATACAGTCCACTCTCGAAATTCTTCTCATTGTGGAAGTGGTGAAGGGAGGAGGAGAATGTGCCTTGTAGTGATGCCGATCGATAGTTCACTATCGCTAGGCTATCGATAGTCTATCGATAGCTCGTCAATAGTGGAAATATCGATAGGATCGATAGCACAACATGTGGTAATAGTATTGATGACTTGCAATAGTATCAATAGTGTCGATAGTATTACGCCTTGATAGTCACTACGCAATTGATACTATCGATAGTCCTATCGATATTCTAACTGATTTCCAAGGCAACTATCGATAGTGGAACTATCGATAGTTCGGCATCTCTAGTGGCTTGTGATTTTATTTCTTGGTGTTTTATCGTTGGTGTTTAGCGTGCAGCGCTCACCTGCCCCGCGATGTGGTTGTGGTAGGTGGCGATGGGGTCGGCGCGGGGCGCGTGCCACACGAACAGCTGTCCGTCGTGGCCCGCGGACAGCAGCACGCCGCCGAGGAACGGGTGCGGCTCCAGCACGTACGCCTCGTCGCGGTGCCCGCGCAGCACCGACAGCTGCGTGCACGACAAGGCGCACCACACCTATGCCAACACGCTATAGGCTGGATATAAGCTCAACTTGTATACTATATTTGCTATAGTCTGACCGCTACCGCTGTACCGCGCCTTAGGTATGCGCGGGGAGGAGGGGAGTGGGAAGTAAAGACCACGAACTCACATGAGATTCGTAGTGTCAGACAGATCTTACAATATCGAAGCACATACTTTTTGACCAAAAAATGATTTTAGATAAGTACAATTAAAGAACCAATATAAATGAAATAAATCTTTAATTCTTGAAAATATAAATCAAAATCATCAATAATATGTTTTTTTTTTATAACTTTCTGTTTTTTTGGTGAACTAAATTGACAGTAAAAAATGACAGTCTTGATATCTCGAGATAATGCACGAACCATTTTTAGATATTTTATCTCATGTGCGTCTGACACAGACAGTCAACAGCAACTGTTTCGCGCCCCCGCCTCGCCGCTCGCATACCCAAGGCGCGGTACAGCGGTAGCGGTCAGACTATACCTAAACCAAGTTTTGACTTATTTTTATTAAATCGCGGATAAGAAAAATTTCATTATTTTTTTTAAAATGGGAACACTGTATGACAAAATGTCTACCATGGCTGCATAAACCATAGTTCTTTTGCTTTTAAAAAATGTAAATGTCATCAACGCTGTCACGTCATGTTTAATTTGACAGTTAACGGCTGTACAACTGTCATTTTGTTGACATATAGATATTGCCAGATAATGAATTACAGATTAAAAAATTAAAAAGTATTCAACTTAAGCATAAAACGCCGGGTCTCCTTCCAAAGGTCATTGGGCTTTATGTTCGGACATTTGATCCACGCCGTACACAAACAAAATAGGGCAGACTACAACATAACGATATAGGTCGCATGCTTGCAAACCGTGGGAGAATTGAGGAAAAATATATACTTAGTAATTTCTTTTTTCAATGTTTAAAATTTTACTAAGTATATTTAAGCGTTAATAAAAACGCTAAAATGTATAAAAACATTAAAATATATACTTATATAAAAACAACTACCTACTACATTTTGATTTTTATGATACTCTGGATACTTTTGGCCTATTTTATTTTATTTATTTATTCGGGAACAGCAAAAAGTTACATTACAACCTATTACTAAAATAAATTTGAATAAATATTAACAGTAATGCAACCCACAACGCTATTCTCAGAGTAATAGAAATTGTTACTAAACGCTAGAGGGTGCTGAAGTACGAAATAATACAAATTATACACCATATATTATTATAAGATAATCTAACTTTTACACATAACATTGTACTCTTGCTGTTCCTAAAACTAAATGTATAATAGTGTTGCGCATTGTGTGGTGTGTGTGTGTGTGTGTGTGTGTGCACTCACCCGAATGGTGTTGTCCGAGACGGCGGTCATCACGAACTGGTCGCTGCAGTCCCAGCACACCATCGTCACCTAAAAACAACCACTCGTTACGACGCACCAAATGTATCGAAAGGAATCTCGGCGAACGTATTAAACCCGGAGGCTTATCGTATAACTTCCTACATAGCATCTCTAGTTTTAAATATTGAGGCGGGTGTGCCTTACCTGGTTCCCTATTTTTGCATAATTTAAAATGGCATACTTTAACTTATCCTAATAATATAGTTACGCACAATATTAATCGGACATAACTGTTGGGGCACATTTTTTTAAAGCATTACTATTATAAGCATAATAATTGTTAAACATACTATTGTAAAGCCTAAATTTGCTTACGCATAATGATATTCAAGTATAATTTTGATAGGTATAATAATTATTAAAAGTATGTTTTGGAAACTTCGCATTTAATAATACTATAATACTAGTATTTAAAATAAACATGTTGGCCGCTTAAGGGTGGCCCAAGGGCCACCCCCGCCACACCCTAACCTACTATTACGCTACCTACGGCATCCAATTTATATTTGATATAAATAATAACTACTTTTATTTTTTGAGATTCAAATAGCTATCAATAAAATAAAAAATAATGCAAAGACAAATCTTAATAAAAAAACCAATCCAATTATAGCGGATTTTGTAAATATAATCTCACCTTCTGTCTTGTCCAGACTATCTTTATGCCTAATAACTATTAGACGAATAAAAATTATGTCTAATAACTTTATGAAAATCAAAGTTAGGGCAAAAAACATTAGCCTAAACCATATTTATGCTTACTGAAATAGTATGCCAAAAAACAATTATGACAAAAAAACTACCTAACTCATGCCAAATTAAATTAGGACAAATTGTTGTACTCGTAAAGGTTGGGGGGCGTTCGTTACAATAACAACAACCTTTATTTACTTCATATTTATTGTATATGATTTTATATTTATTTACATTTATATGTTTCATTTTCAGAATATAAAATAACCTGGTAGAGTCTAAAAATTCGTCGAAAAAAATGGATCCCGCTTTAGCTGTGTACGTTTAGCGCTCACCTAGAGCCATACGTGCTTCAGCCCCGTGCTTTGCCTCACCTTGAGCCGCGCGTGCTTCAGCTGCGTGCTTTGCCTCACCTAGAGCCTTTGGTGCTTCAGCCTTGTGCTCTGCCTCACCTTGAGCCTCTGGTGCGGCGGCTGCGGCTGCGGCACCAGCGTGGTGTGCCGCCATTGCGTGGCGTGCAGCGCCCACAGCGCCGCGGTGCCGTCCTTGCTGCCCGACAGCAGCCGCAGCCCGCGGTGCGCCCACGCGACCGAGTCCACCGCGTCGGAGTGGACTGCCGCCTCCAGCACGCGCCGGGGCCCGCCCGCGCTGTCTACCATGTAGATCTGACGACGCGATACGTAAATAGTCAAGCGAGAGAGATAACGTAGATCATAATGACTGAAAATATATTAATGTTTAGCGCTAAATGATATTCAACAAACACGTTGAGTTTTATTAAAGATGTAAGACTAAATTTAAATGTTACACGGTTTTCTTGAGATAATTTGCAAAGTGGTACTGCACTGTATTGTTGAATTTATCAACATTTATACACGTTTGCGAACACATACCCGACAGCTAAATAATTGATCATTACGTTACATTAAGACGAAACACTGCGTCGACGTAGCATGCAAAATTCTCACACACAATACAGAAAAACGACGTTAGTCCCCTGTTTCCTCCTTCAGAACTGGACCAATTTTTATTACTTTTTCAGCATCGATTAAAGAAAGAGATTTTCTAAGTCTGTATGGTTTTTTTTTAACGTTTTTTTTGTTATTGAATAGGCATAAAACGGAGTGATTTCATTAAATTTTGAAAGCTCCTGGTTATTAAATAAATGAATATGCAATATTAAATTCACTACCCACTTAGAGAAGTTTTCTGTTAATTAATTTAGAACTGTTAGTTTAAGATTATAACTTTGTTTTATTATTAGTAGCAATTCAATTTGTGAATGCTGTATAAACCTGTAAAGGCATATCTTTGCAATAAGTATTTATATTTAAACATTTATTACTATGTAAAATGATATTGTCGATGGAGTATCTTAATTTACATAAATAAAAATGAATTGCTGTTCGTTTGTCTCACAAAAACTCGAAAATTACTGAACCGATTTGGCTAATTTTGATCTTAAATTTTTGTGAAAGTTCAGGGAAGATTTAAACTTAAATAAAACTTAAACATACAAAGTGGTCGTGCAATACAAACATTAATTGGTCGCCAAATACTTTTTTGTTTTCTTACTTTTTTTTTGCGACATTACCAGCCGTATTCACAAACATTACTGGTCTAAGCAAAGTAGAAATGCCATGCGAAGTAAGACATTTCTCAGTACGTTTCGTATGACAAGCCTGGCTACCTTAAGCGTTGATTTTAAGGGACGCATAGCGCCGGGGGCCACTCGAGTACTGTTTATGAATAGGTTTTTGAGACCCTGTGCGTCCGAGCGCACTGTGAGACCTCATAGTGATGTTTGTGAATACGGGCGTTATCCTTTTCCTGTAAGTCGAGCTGTCATCGTGATTCGGACAGGACGAGGTCTGTCGGGTCTACCTAGTAAATAAATAAATTACAAAACAACAATAACGGTGGAATGACTCACCCGCACATGATGGTCCGCACTGCCGGCCGCCAGGAACCCCCCCCCCGCCGACCAGGCCGCGCATATCATGTGGCAGGCGCCCGGCCTGGTCCTCTCCACGTACTGCACGGGCCGCGACAGGAACTGGCCGTCGGCGGCGCTGGTCCAGAAGCACACGGAGCCGTCCGTGGACGTGGACGCCAGCCAGCGCACGTCGCCGCCGCCCGGCGCCCAGTGCACCGCCGTGATGGTGCCCGCGTGCGCCGCCAGCACGGCCAGCGGCGCGCCCGTCGCCAGGCACCTAGGCGTTGGGTGGATAGTGAATGGTTGTTGCACGGATTCAACTTCATGCAGTCGCCAGGCACCTAGGCGTTGGGTGGATAGTGAATGGTTGTTGCACGGATTCAACTTCATGCAGTCGCCAGGCACCTAGGCGGTGGGTGGATAGTGAATGGTTGTTGCACGGATTCAACTTCATGCAGTCGCCAGGCACCTAGGCGGTGGGTGGATAGTGAATGGTTGTTGCACGGATTCAACTTCATGCAGTCGCCAGGCACCTAGGCGGTGGGTGGATAGTGAATGGTTGTTGCACGGATTCAACTTCATGCAGTCGCCAGGCACCTAGGCGGTGGGTGGGTAGTGAATGGTTGTTGCACGGATAAAACTTCATGCAGTCGCCAGGCATCTAGGCGGTGGGTGGATAGTGAATGGTTGTTGCACGGATTAAACTTCATGCAATCGCCAGGCACCTAGGCGGTGGGTGGATAGTGAATGGTTGTTGCACGGATTCAACTTCATGCAGTCGCCAGGCACCTAGGCGTTGGGTGGATAGTGAATGGTTGTTGCACGGATTCAACTTCATGCAGTCGCCAGGCACCTAGGCGGTAGGTGGATAGTGAATGGTTGTTGCACGGATTAAACTCCATGCAGTCGCCAGGTACCTAGGCGTTGGGTGGGTAATGAATGGTTGTTGCACAGATTAAACTTCATGCAGTCGCCAGGCACCTAGGCGTTGGGCGGGCAGTGAATGATTGTTGCACGGATTTATTGAAAGAGAAGAATCTCGACTAACTTACTGGCCGGTAATTTTCGCTATACAATTTTGCACATTAAAGTAACAAATTTTGCTTTAAGAAATGACATAATTTCAGTGAGAGGTTCGTGATGGTGCCCGCGTGCGCCGACCACCAGTCAGTTGGGTGGATAGTGGGCGGTGAATCGTTCTGCAAGTATTAAAGCAAAATTTTGTTTGGTTCAGAGCAGGCACTTGCGCTCCTCCAACATGATAGTCCAATGGGTATTCAATGGTAAATTGTTTTTGCATGGATGAAACTCAAATTAAATTGTTAGAATTTTTATTATCTAATTATTCCTGACGCTGTAACAGGGCCCGCGGTCTCAGGGAGACTGTCTGTGTATCATGATAATTGGCTACTTATCAGTTTTCGAAAAAGTATTTAAAAAATTACAAACGCTTATTTTATACCCCGTACAATATTTTCTTTCTCGAAAAAACCTTTATTTAACAGAAAAAAAACATATTCTTCTTTATTGATTTCAAATTTAGTGTGAAAACGGTTGGTCACGTGACATTTTGCTCTGTGACGTCACATTTCAATAAATATAGAAACCTATCTTGAAACCCGACAAATAGTTTTTGATAATTTTGTGAAATGTGACGTCACATGAAGCTCAATCATGGCCGCCCCTTGCCGCCCGTGTTTCGGGTCTTGTAATCCACAGATAAAAAATAGCAAATTTATTTTGTAAAAATAAAATATTTACAAATTATGATAAAAAAACTATTGATTAATTATCGATAAATCATAAACTACCATATCCGACATATTTCATATTATTGTTACAACTGTCAAGTAGCCAATTGGATGTAGAAATCCACGGCGTACATACTCTAAACAGCAATTAGCTATCGAAATTTGCATAGTCCGTGATCTCGGCGCCCCAGAGGTGTGGCGAGTGTGCTCACCACACGCGCACGAGCCGCTCCAAGGAGCCCGCGGCCAGCAGCACGCCGTCGCAGGAGGCGCAGACGTCCGTGATCTCGGCGCCCTAGAGGTGTGGCGAGTGTGCTCACCACACGCGCACGAGCCGCTCCACGGAGCCCGCGGCCAGCAGCGCGCCGTCGCAGGAGGCGCAGACGTCCGTGATCTCGGCGCCCTAGAGGTGTGGCGAGTGTGCTCACCACACGCGCACGAGCCGCTCCACGGAGCCCGCGGCCAGCAGCGCGCCGTCGCAGGAGGCGCAGACGTCCGTGATCTCGGCGCCCTAGAGGTGTGGCGAGTGTGCTCACCACACGCGCACGAGCCGCTCCACGGAGCCCGCGGCCAGCAGCGCGCCGTCGCAGGAGGCGCAGACGTCCGTGATCTCGGCGCCCTAGAGGTGTGGCGAGTGTGCTCACCACACGCGCACGAGCCGCTCCACGGAGCCCGCGGCCAGCAGCGCGCCGTCGCAGGAGGCGCAGACGTCCGTGATGTCGGCGCCCTAGAGGTGTGGCGAGTGTGCTCACCACACGCGCACGAGCCGCTCCACGGAGCCCGCGGCCAGCAGCGCGCCGTCGCAGGAGGCGCAGACGTCCTTGATCTCGGCGCCCTAGAGGTGTGGCGAGTGTGCTCACCACACGCGCACGAGCCGCTCCACGGAGCCCGCGGCCAGCAGCGCGCCGTCGCAGGAGGCGCAGACGTCCGTGATCTCGGCGCCCTAGAGGTGTGGCGAGTGTGCTCACCACACGCGCACGAGCCGCTCCACGGAGCCCGCGGCCAGCAGCGCGCCGTCGCAGGAGGCGCAGACGTCCGTGATCTCGGCGCCCTAGAGGTGTGGCGAGTGTGCTCACCACACGCGCACGAGCCGCTCCACGGAGCCCGCGGCCAGCAGCGCGCCGTCGCAGGAGGCGCAGACGTCCGTGATCTCGGCGCCCTAGAGGTGTGGCGAGTGTGCTCACCACACGCGCACGAGCCGCTCCACGGAGCCCGCGGCCAGCAGCGCGCCGTCGCAGGAGGCGCAGACGTCCGTGATCTCGGCGCCAGCGCCCCGCAGTGTGGCCAGCAGCCGCCCGTCCACCGCGCTCCACACCTTCACCAGCAGGTCGTCCGCACCCTAAGGAACCGTGCCTGAGATACCTCCTTTTAGGGTTCCGTACCCAAACGGTAAAACGGAACCCTATTAAAGCGGGTCTCCTGCTACACTGTTTTGTGTTTTCTAACACCTAACATCAAACATCTAACAAAATATGTCAAAATACGAGTATATAACGTAGGCCACGCCCATATTTGTTAGATGTTAGGTGTTAGAAAACACAAAACAGTGTCGCAGGAGACCCGCCTTTACTAAGACTCCGCTGTCCGTCCGTCTGTCACAGGGTTCAAAGTGGTAACTATTATCAAGCCAACGTTTAAGGGCGGTATCTATACATCATTCTGAATACAATGACAAACAATGGGCTCCAGTTTTATAGTGATTTTTCAAAGTTATGTTTTCTAACAAACTAAATCAATTAAAATAATGCACATCATGAAACATCTGTATCTTTACTAACATGCACGCAAGCGTTAACAAAAAGATAGCGGAGTGTGCTTCGAGTTTTGTGTGCATGTTCGGCTATCTCTGTGTGCGTGTAGTACAGCTATCAGGTTTGGAAATGGTGTATTTTATGATGAATTATGATAATGTTTTGTTGATTATCTCGGTGACGAGCCTGTAGTTTTGGACCAAATTTGGTGAGCATGCTCAGTGTGGTGTATAGATGCTCCCCTTAAACTTAGATATTGTTAGACCCTATATAAGTTGATAATTATCATGCTAAGTATAATTGAAAAGTTGCAAGTTTTTATTGACGTAATCATAAACGAAAAATTAATAAACCTTGATTGTAAAATGTGTATAATTTATTCACTAATCTACTTTCTACTAACGTAAATTTTGAATTAAAATTACAACAATAATATAACATAAGTAATATCAGTTAAAATGGAACTGCTAGGCTTTATATCTGTTTGATTATTATCGGATAATAATCAAAGGGCATATTTATCTTGATAATTTGAAACCCTGGTCTGTCACCAGGCTGTATCTCATGAACCGTCATAGTTAGACAGTAGAAAATTTCACAGATGATGTATTTCTGTTGCTACTATAACAACAAATACTAAAAAACAGAATAAAATAAGTATTTAAGGGGGCACCCATACAACAAATGTGATTTTTTTTGCTCCTTTTTGCTCGATATTGACAACGGCAACAGGTAGGACGCTTGAAATATTCACAGAATAATTAGTTATAATATATTCACTTTAACAATAAATAATTAAATTAAAATAAAACAAATATTTAAGGGGGGCTCCCAAGCAACAAACGTGATTTTTATAGATAATAGTACGGAACCTTTCGTGCGCGAGTCCGACTCGCACTTGGCCAGTTATTATTATTTTTTATAAAGCCCGCCAAATATCTCCACTCCACCTGATGTTATGTGGAAGTTGAGTCCAGTTGCGAGTACAACTGGTGTATCTTGCGGCCCACAATATGAATCTTCACGACTGGTTTGAAGGACGAACGAGACGGCAATTGGAAGACAACATGTAACAGCAATCGGCCCGTCGAGAAGCTACATACATACTTTAAATTAGTTGGTTTATGTCTTATACTATTTCTTAGCAGTCTAAAGAATCCTAGTGAATGCTGTGGATTGTGTTATATGTCTGAAAGAAGAAACACTGGAAGCAAACTCGATGCTGACCATATTTTAAAAATTAATTGACAATTCTTTGTGCAGACATCTACTGTCACTCGAATTTATACTATTTCATCAGAAAAAACACAATTGTTAATTATGTGCATGTGTACGGACTAGTGTTGCCGTTCGATAGTCTATCGATAGTTAAGCAAAAGCAATAGTTTCGATAGGCCTATCGATAGTTTCGATATTATCGCCACACATCAATACTATCGATACTATCGAAGCTCAATATCTAAGGCACTATCAATAGTATTGATAGCATCGAAGCTATTGCTATTTAGCGACTTATGCTTCCATATCCCAAAAAAATATCCTCGTAGTAAGGTCCCGCTTTTTAGACTACCGACTACAAAAACTAATCTTGGATGTCATGCTCCAATTAGTAGGCTTATGAAGCTAAATAATGCTATGGATTCTGACGTCGACATACTTGCTAGCTCTATAAATAGTTTCAAGAAAGCCTTGGCTTTGAGATTAGACTCTCAAAGCTAAACACTGTTTTTCATTTTATTAGGTATTAGTTGTTGTTTGTTATAATATTTAATTTGATAGTTTTAGTATGTGTGTGTTTATGTAATTTTAGTGTATTACTAATAATTTTAGTGTATTATTTTTCATTTTCTGGTTTATATAATAAGCATACTGTGGCTGCCTATAATTGATAAGCATTTAAAAATGTACCTATCTATGTTATGTTTTGTGTAAATGTATCAGTGTTTTTATTATTGGCTGTCTTAATTAAATAAATAAATTGCTGCTAACAATTGCAATAACAATCGATACCATCGATATTATATATGATTTCCGAGGTCAATTATCGATTGTCAAACTATCGATTGTTCGGCAACACTAGTACGGACATTCTTCAACAAACTATGTACTTAGAGAGTATAGAGCTGCATCTGCAGCCTAAAGAGTGACTCACGGTAACCACGTAGCGTCCGGTGCAATCGAACACCAGGCAGTAGACGGCAGACAAGTGTCCCAGCGTGCGGCGCTGCAGCTGCAGGCCGGCCAGCAGCCGCGGCGACATGAGCGCCCGCCCGCCGCGCCCGCCCAGCAGCGCCGCCCCGCCCAAGCCCAGCTCGCGCCACGCCACGCGCCGGACTTAACCAAACCAACAGCTATGATACAACGTACTAACATATCTCGCCTTAACCAGTAAAGCTTAACCTGTCATACAATCTCGCAAGAAACTCACTCAAATAGGTACAGAATTATTAATTATCTACTGCACATCAATGTAACCCTCATAAAACAACTGGCTCATGAGACGCCTTATCGATGCAACACTGCTGTTAATCAGGTCAACATCAATTTCTTTACTTATTGTATTCAAAAAATCAAAAAAAAAATCAAAAAAAATCAAAAATATTTATTTCAGTAACATTTTCCTTTTAACATTAATCAAGGTAGACTCTTTCTTTTAAGAGCATGTAGCCCCTGTTACAGAAAGGGTCCCTCTTCCATAGCTTCTACATACATTATTTAGCAATGAGATATCAGAACATAATTAATTCTAATTAAAACATAATTAATAACGTGTGTGTGAGTGTGGGTGAGTGAGTGTGTGTGAGTGAGTGTGTGGGGGTGTGTGTGTGAGTGTGTGTGTGTGTGTGTACGAGGTTAACCACCCTATTAGACATCATGTTTGAGAAGCTTTTCAGTTTCATCATAGTCTAAAGTTTTAAGCCAAGCTGTGACACTTTTTCTGCATTGTTGGTAATTCAAGTGGTAGATTTCCAGGGTTTTATTTGTACGATTGTATAAAAGCGATGACAAGTATTGAAACTGGTTTTGAGCAAAGCTTGTGTATGTACGCTTTGCTAAAGCGACCTTATCCTTTCTCCTTCTCCCCTCAATAGCAGGATTATACTCCAATGCAACATGTTTCCTCAAAACTGTGCGTAGAATATATAACTTTCTAATAGAAAGTAAGTCTGCGATTGAGTATAGAGATAGAGTAGAAAATCTTCGGGATTTAAAATACATCACCTTTAACAGAGCTCTTTGAGCTCGTTCAATGTTTAAGAATTTTGTTTTCAAAGCCCCGCCCCATATAGTGACACAGTATGTTATGACTGATTGGGCCAACGACACATAAATCTGATCTAGCAATTTTTTTGGTGGCTACATGTCTCAGGGTTTTGAATATCCACATCATTTTCCTCAGCCTACCTCCAACCAGTTCCAAGTGCGATTGCCATGACAACCGCTGGTCTATCATTACGCCAAGATATTTTGTGGAGAAAACTTTAGTTAGAGAGGGGCAAGTACAGATCGAGGGAGCGGATTGTATCTGACTGCAAGTGTGTAATTTAATATCATAGGAGCTGTCTGGTTGAGTTCTACTGTTGATTGAGAAACACATATAATTTGTTTTAGAAGTGTTCAAAGTTAGTAGATTGGCCCTCAGCCAGCCAGCAATAGTGGACAATCCACTCTCTGCTTCTTTCTTTAAGGTGTTCCAAGAGTTGCCAGTAAATACTATGGCAGTATCGTCCGCGTAAGAAAAGATCTTAGCATTTCTGATCTTCATATCACAAAGATCGTTAATATAGATCAGGAATAACGTCGGACCCAAAACGCTGCCCTGGGGGACGCCATAGGTAACATCAGCACAGTCGCTTACATTATGGCCTACCTTTACCCTTTGTGTCCTATCAATTAGGTAATTTTTAAAGAGCTTGAGAGATGTACCTCTTATTCCAATATTTTCCAATTTACTAATCAGGATGGGGATGGAAACGGTGTCAAATGCTTTTTTCAGATCCAAAAACACAGTCATGCACTTACCCTTATTATCCAGTTTGTCTATAATAAGAGAAGTCAAAGCCTCTACTGCATCCTCGGTTGATTTTCCAGTTTGGAAACCGTATTGCGAATCAGATAAGATTTTAAACTTATCAAGGTAGCTTTGTAGTCTTTTGTTGATGATCTTTTCTACTATTTTAGATATTGAGGGCAAGACTGAAATTGGTCTATAGTTGTTGACATCGTCTCCGCCCCCACCCTTGTATACTGGTGTTATTATCGACCTTTTTAGAGAAGATGGAAATGTGCCGGTCTGGAAGCATAGGTTAATAATATGAGTGATAACCGGTACCACCTCACTTTTTGCAATCTTGAGGAATCTAGTTGGAATGTTATCCCAGCCTGGAGCACTATTGGATTTCATATCCATCAACACCGTAAGGACCTCATCAAAGTCCGTATCAAGAAGGGCAAAGGACGAGAGTTGCGATCGTCCTGAGGGATCGGTTTGCGATTGCGAGTCATTAGGCCGTTTAATGGCAGTGGCTAGATCCTTTCCGACGACAATAAAGAAATGGTTAACAAAATTTATAGAATTATAAGGTGTTGATTTAATATTTAAAAGTTTAGTATTGTCTCCTTTCGACCGTTTCAAATGTGTAATGTTTGAAATATTTTTCCAGAGTTTCTTTGAGTCACCAGACGAGTCTCTCAACAATGTTCGCTCATAGTTTCTTTTCAATTTTTTTTACCAGGTTGTTGCAGAAGTTGCGGTACCTTCTATAAGTTACTTTAAGTATCTCATCATGAGGATTAAAGCGAAGTTTATATTGCATCTTGTTTCTATTATTTATGCATCTCAGCACTCCTGGAGTTATCCAGGGTTTAATAATGCGTTTACTTTTGGCAATTTTAATCTCCTTAGTATTATCTTTAAGCGACACACTGATTTTAGTGATCAATTTTTGTGTAACTATTTCAGGATCGTTGCACAACAACAATTCATTTAGTTTGTTTTCTTTTAGATCATTTAGCGCTTTCTCGTAATTTGTATGTAGTTTGGTTTTATTAGTTTTACTTTGATTTTCCGTCCCAGCCAAATGCAACAAGACCATGGCATGATCAGTAATAGTCGAATTGAGAACTGCCACCTGCGCAGTGATTTTTTTATTTTTCATCCTAAGCATAATGTGATCCAAAGAGCTATTCCCCCTGGTAGGCAATTTATGTCCTAACATAATGCCATGGATCCCCAACGTATCAAGGTAGTTTGACCTGTTTTTAATTTCATAACCTTGCTCAGTGTCCCTTGAAATTGTGTTAATATTTATATCTCCTGCTAGTACAATACAATTTTGCCTTTGTAAAGTTTCCAAATGGGTGTTTAAAGAATTGATAAATCCGTCCGCATTTGCGTATGAAGGTGATCGATATATTGCCAAGATAGTAATATCTTTTATTATTATTTGAAGACATGATGAGTCTTGTAAGTATATTTCATTAACATTGGCTTGGATCTTGTTCTTAATGTAAGCTATTACACCATCACTTTTATTTAAGTAACGGGTCGAGGAAAAGGTGCTGTAGTTAGCTAAATTTGGAATAGGTTTGCAGTCACTGAGCCAACATTCAGATAAAACAATAATATCAGGGTCATGTTTAAGTTGTGTAAGTGAAACAATTAGGTCATCAAAATTACGGTAAATACTCCTAATATTTTGGGTCACCAATAAAAAATCTTTTTCCTTTATCTGAAAAGAGTTAACTACATCTTTTATATCACAATGCGCTGAGCTAGCGACTTCAATTTGGTCTATTTCTGTAATGGTGCTTAGAGAATTTATCATTTTGTGTAATTTTGTAATACTAGAAGTGGTTGTAATAAAAGTTTTTGTGTAGTTTTTAGACCATGGAGTGATTTGTATATCTTAATATTTACTTTAATTGTAAAAGTGTCAGTGTAGTAACTTGTAACAAAGAGTTTGTTTGTTTTGTGTATGGAATTAATAATATGAATATATTGAACTTTAGGAATTATGTAATAATTATTGTAAATATTGGCATAACATAGTTTTATAGGTGTATAACTGGTGTGTGTCTGTGTGAGTGTATGATTGTATCTATAATTGTAAGTTTGTTTAGGGTGTATACTAATAACAATTATACAATTGTAAATATTGGCATAATATAGTGTAATAGGTGTATGGCTGGCGTGTGTCTGTGTGTGTGTGTATTATTGTATTTATATTTGTAAGTCTGTATAAAGTGTATACTAGTCACTTTTTCGTCATTTACGTGTATTTTATGTGTTAAGAGAATAGCGTACAAGTTTAATACTAAAGACATAGAATCTGTTAAAGTAAGACCATTTTTAAGTAGTCTCGTTACACTAAAAAGTACACGAAAATCCGTAATATAATCATTGACAACTTTTCTTAGATGGGTATTTTTAAGCATTATTATATTAAACAGATAATAGAAACGTAGTAAAAAAATTCGTAATAAAAAATAGTAATCACACAATATCAGAACGAACATTTTATAAGCTAGTCAATCTTTATGCATAAGCTGTTGAACTTGATCCTCCGATTTGATTGAAATGATGGGAGAACCTTCAGTTTTTCGAACATAGACCCTGCCATAGGCAGTCCAGCAGAACATGTATTTTTTAGATTTTGCAAGATCTCGTGCAAGAAAGTGCAACCGGGAACCCTTCGCAGTCAGCTGCTCCGATATAAAAATGGGTGTGTCCTCAGAGACTCGGAAACCCAGGTGTTTAGCACAAAGTTTAGATTTGGTTTTGTTGTTGAATGCTTTGCATAACTTCAAAATATCATTTTTCAATAGAGTTGATGAGGTTTCAACAATTATTGGTGAGTTATTTAAATCTTTTCTTCCGCGAGTTCTGTAGATGTCTTTGATGTCACTTTTGAGTACATTTCCGCCTATGGTCGAGGATAAGCTTAAGACCATTTGAATCAAGTCTGTTTTTGTTTCGTTTTTATTTTTGGGAACGTTCTTAATTTCAAAGTTACATTTTCGCCCTCCCATTTGCAAGTTTTCAACTTTCTCTTCTAGCAGGCTTATATATTCTTTATCTTTTTTGGCGTTGATTTCAAGTTGGTTAATTTTTTTATTTAATTCTGTGTTTTCAGCGGTAAGCAAGGCGATCGCACTTTCAATGTTCGAGTTAGTTCGCTTGATCTCCTGTAATGTCGGCGCAATGCTTCTTATTTCGTTTTGTTGTGCTGCAAGTAACGACTGTATAATTTCCTTAATCTCCTCCTTAAAGCTATTAAAGTCGTTCATCGTAACACTTTTGCTACGTTGTATTAAAACTATTACTCGCTCGTCAAATATACGTGTACTGCCTATAGTTGGATGTTCGCATGAAGCTTAACAATATATCCGTGATTGGCGTGAAGAACTTGATAACTCGACTTACACGATTTTTTTTTTTGGCATTGGTTTTGTAGGGAAAAAATTGACAACTCGATATCTACATTACTTTTAGAGATATTGCCTGTGACAGTATATGAATATATCCATATTTTGCGTATTTTATTTAACAAAACAAGATTTCTACGCGATGAGTCACAAAAAAAAATATCGTTATATATCTATATATCACCTTATACTTTATAGCGTACGTAAATTGACAAAACGAGATAATCAAACGATAACATAATGTGTAATATTGATACCCAATTGGCTATTTGACAGTTGTAACAATTAAATATAAATTAGGTCAGATATGGTAGTTTATAATGTAACGATAATTATCCAATAGTTTTTTTTATTAAGATAATTTTGTAAATATTTTATTTTTACAAAATAAATTTGTGATTTTTTATCTGTGGATTACAAGACCCGAAATACGGGCGGCCATTATTGAGCTTCGTGTGACGTCACATTTCACAAAATATCAAAAACTATCTGTCACTGCCAATACTGCCCTAGGTACTACTATTCAAGAAGTTAGCTGTTTCAGCTCGCAAAAAGATTGTTTGTTTCAAAATTAAACATTTTGTACGAAGTTTGAGAAGATGGAGTCAGGATATATCAAAGCTGGTAGTGCAAATCTGCCGAAAGTCGATTCTTTTATGGTCGCAAATTTCTTTGCGTGTAATCCTGACTTTTGCTCTGCCGAGTTTCGAAATGCAAAAACTTCCATGTAAGTACGAGAAAACTAAGTAATACAACATTACATACAATTATTTATTTGTAAAAACTTATATTATGTATAAACTGAACACTTTTTAATAACTTATAGTTAATAAAACGCCCTCAAATGTTCATATTTATAAAGTGTTATAAAATTACTTATAGTAAAGGTTATGTTTTTAATTTCAGATCTTCACGACAGTCGTATGGCGATGATGCTATAGGGTATGTCCAACTAAAGAGGGAGGCATGTCTGTGTATGATCAAATGTAAAATTTGTCCTGAACATAAGGTTCGTCAGCAGCCATACTCAGTGTCCATGGTCATCAATGAAAAGGAAGGAGTAGTCCAAAGTGTCCAGTGTCATGACTGTCCTGCCTCCCAAGGGTGCTGCAAACATGCAGTGGCTTTTTTAATGTGGACTCATAGAAGAAGTGAGGAGCCATCTTGCACTGCTATTGAATGTTACTGGAAGAAATCTAAACTATCTAAAGTGGGCAGCACTCTGAAGTACATTAAAATTAAAGAAATGGTTAGCAGTTCCTTAAGTGCCCAACAAGATGATAGTGTGCTACGCGACTTTTTAAAAGAAAGTAAAAGAAGAAAATTGCAGAATTGCCAAATTTTAAAACATCAGCCTGATCATGAAGATGACAAAGTTCAGTTACTCTCACTGCACTGTTTGAGCTACAGATTTAATTCTGAAAATGATTGTGAGAAATTTTTAAACAAAATATGTCCAGTTTTTACAGAAAACAATGTCATATATGCGGAAAGGTTAACTTGCGAGCAGTATAAAAGTTCAGCATGGTACGAACTTCGGTATGCAAGAGTAACAGCATCAAGAGCCTATGATGTATCTCGCTGTAAAACCTCAGATGGCTCATTAATTGCAACAATAATGGGTGCAAAAGTGCCTGACACAGTTGCTATGAAAAGGGGACGAAAATTAGAAGAAGTAGTAAATAAACAACTCGGTGATATTTCTCAGTGTGGCCTGTTTATATGTCAAGAGTATCCTATGATAGCAGCATCACCTGATGGGATTTTAAATGGTGATACTATAATAGAAATAAAGTGCCCAATTAATGAAAAATCTACAAAAAAATACATTTCTAACAATGAAATTACTGCCAAGTTTTACGCACAAGTGCAACTGCAGATGCATGTAACTAAATTAAAAAAGTGTTTATTCTGTGTGGCATCATGGGACTTTGAAAATAATAAAAATGTCAATATTGTTCCCATAGAATATAATGCTGACTATACAAATAATTTATTGTCAGAGTTAGTCACTTTTTGGAAAAAAAATGTTTATCCATTACTCTATAATAGTACCAAATAAAACAATTTATTCTTACCAAATTATGTATTTTTAATTATACAATCCTGTAGGTTAATCAGTGCACAGGCTATAACAACACAGTAATCTAAATATTTTAACAGTTTCTTATTAACTACAGAATGAGGTTTTAACATAGAAAATTCTCGCACACGTCTTATAACTCTCTCAATATGAATCCTTAAACTTGCTATTTGTTTTGTTTTAATCACATCTTGCTTAGATAATTTAGAGTTAGATGAAACACTTGGGGGTCTTACTAAATTAATTCCTTTTTGCAATAGAAGTTCTTCTATGTGTTTAAATCCTCTGTCTGCAAGTATAGACACACCCGGTTCTAAACAATCTAAAAAACTACAGTTCTGTACTAACAAGTTATCAGTGATTCTGCCACCATAACCAGGTGAAATATAATTGATGATACCATCAGGAGTGCTACTGATTAAGTATTTGGCTGTATTTGCTTTTTTATATTCTGACCATGTTAAAGCCTGCTCTACCGATTTTGATGGTTTTTGTATTTCTATTTCAAGACAGTCAATAATACAATAGATATTAAAGTACTTATGTCTATATGCCATAGGTAGGTTTCGTTTTACTGCTCTTTTATTAGAATTTATTATAAATAGTTGTAATACACTTGCAATAAGAGGTACAGATTTCATGAAAATTTTGCTGGCATAAGACAGCGACATGCCAAACAGATCTCCAAGCTCAGAAAATGGTGTATTTAATCTTATTTTTCTCAAACATAATAATATGTGTTCCTCATTGAGCTTCGTATGTTTTTGTATTATGTTAATTAAAAAATAACAATCACTCATAATACCTATATAATATCTTGGATTATTCTTGATCAATTGTATAGTATTTTCAAGCGACATTTGGGACAGTTTTTCTGTTTCAATTTTACTTTTTATTTCAGACAATTCAGAGTGAGTTTCTTGGTCGCTACTAGTTGATGTCATTATTACTAAGGACTGAACAGATGGTGAAGTGTCAGTATTTAACTGGGAATGCTTAGCTGGTGATGAACTGTTTGAGGATGATATTTCACTTCTAAAGACTAATTTTCTTATGCTTTTTGTATTTCTTTCTGATTTAACTCTAGATTTAAAAGGTGATGTTGTAATAGACCTAATGTTGGTTTTTAAAGGAGAAGTATTCTTATCATTGGCTTGACTACTAGTTTGTACAGCTTTACTTTTAATCTTTGCTGTTAAACATACTTGAACTAATTTATTAGTTGCTTCAGGGTTTACTTGTATAGCCTTGTCTGGATAATTTGTCAAGGGGTCTTCCTCCTTCTCATTATACTGGAATGCTGAAACAATCAGAATATATTAGTACCTATAGCATATCTTTTTACTTGTATATGACAAAAGTACCTACCCCACATTACATTAATATCTTTGACTAGGTAGGTACCTATATACATGTCTAGACAGAGCATCGCGGTACCAGCGCTTCTCCCAATCTGCTTCGTTTTTGTATTGAAGTGTGCGAAAAGTGTGTGTGTGTTCAACGAAACGCAAGACGTAAACAAACCTCAGAACAATAATTAGATATTGTTCTGAGAAACAAACAGCAAACACTGCTTGATGGCACAATGACACTGGCCGTCGGAGCGCGTCAAGCCAATACTGGCCCGAAAATTTTAGTACGTTTTTTTTACGGCCAGATTCTATCTAGACAGGTATATATTCAAAGATTAATATTTTAAGGATACGAATCTACTTTTTCACCAACGTTTTATACTCACCGGTATTGCTTGTCATGCCTGATGCTGTTGGCATTTCAGTTTCATTAGAAACTAATAATAACTCTTTTATGATGTCTACCCGTTGCCTTTTGATTACGGCTGATCGTGGCTGTGGCGGCGCGGTACGTTTTTTTCTGTCTGGTTGACATTCGAATTTCAATGGCAAACAGTCCGGCTTCATTTTTATTTTGCCAACAGAACCCATTACACTGTACTGCATGAAATTTTCCATGTCATTAGGTAGCTGTAAAAAGAGACAGTCTATGATTAATAAAAAAAGAAGTACGTTTACTTAAGTACTTCCCTAGATACTTAAGAAATAAATAGAATTATTAGGTTAGATTTAATTTGTGAATTAGGACTTAAGTAGAATTGTTATGTTATCTATTTTAATTTCTAGTTATTGTACTTACTTCAAAGTGGTCTTCGCAAAAGAAAATCGCAGATTTAACGGATGTAAAGTTCGGGTCTCGGCGTGCTATTTGTAACCATTTCTTTCGACGTATTGGACATTTAGGAACATGTATAAACAATTTGTTAGGATTTAAAATGGTTGTACTTCTGCACATAGGCACGGCACACGTCTTGTAGCTTGTCATTTTCAAGATTCCAGTGAAAAAGATACTTAGTTAATTTAAAACTTTACTCTGAAATACACCCAAAGTTACGTCCGCGTAACTAGTTTGTTTTATTTATTGAAATGTGACGTCACAGGGCAAAATGTCACGTGACCACACGTTTTCGCGCGAAATTTGAAATAAATGAAGAAAAATATGATTTTTTCTATAAAATAAAGCTTTTTCGAGAAAAATAAATATTGTTAGAGGTATAAAATAAGCGTTTGTAATATTTAAAATACTTTTACGAAAACAGTCAAGTAGCCAATTCTATGGTAAATAAGTTAATAAGTAGGTATAGTTATTTATAGTTAAATAATGATCTTATTATTCATAGTAATATGAATAATAAGATAATAAGAAAGAAAAGAATAACCATATTTGAGAAACCATCTAAAATGACTCTCAAATTAGTTTAGACATTTCATTTACTTACACTGAAAAACTGATTTTAAGGAATTAAATTAAACAATGTTTTCAGTGGTTTGAGCACTAATGTATGGGGAATAAGTAGATAAGTCTCTGGGTAGTATGTTGATAAGTCTGAAACTTTACCTAGTTTGATTACTTTAAAATTAGTCTTAAATAAGCTAGCTTGCGAATCTATGAACTTATTGAACTATGTACGTGTTGAAGCTAGAAAGGAGAATGACTGTTGTATTGATTAAGGTTCACTATACTTTGTTTATGGGGTCAAAAATGAAATACGTATTGACACTTTGCCTGTTTATTTCGAACTAGCTGCTACAATCCTTTCATGCCATTACTAAAGGCGTTTAGCGTATTAGCGATCTCGGGCGAAAACAAAACAATTAGGTACCTACATTTTTAACCTAACAATGACCTTTTTTCTAAGGGAGTTAGGCTAGTTTTTTAGCTAACATAGAGCTTTAAGACTTTTTAGGTATTTTGAGGTTATGACAACTGTTATAGTGTGACTATCAGTTCAGTTCAGCATTTATTTATCACTTGACTATTAACGCGGCGTTCTATAGGAAACCTTTTTTAACAGTAATCATTATAACTTAAGAGAACACTTTTGATATGTGAATGATTAAGCCGCAATAGATATCGAATAGGCTGGTTTGGTCATTCTCCTTTAGCAGCTGATTATACAAAACATACATACGTGGGTTCACTGCTATAATCTCTTACAGTCTTATTAATAAAAAATAGCCAAATGTCACAGCTCGGTTTAAAGTGACGCTTTCTCGTTTTTGTTAAAGAATACAGATAGAGACAGTGTCAATTTAATTCTAAGTGTAAATTTAATCAACGTTGATTAATAACAGGGCACAGGCTTAGTCACAGACTAGGCAATGTGGACCGCAGGAGCAGTCCAGCTGCACATGTGTCACGTGAGGTGGTGAGCCCATCGCCGCTATATGCTGTTGGATGTATGTGCAGTTTTAGTCCTTTAGTCGCCTCCTTCGGTCGTCCTTCTACGACACGTGAGGGTAGACTTGGGCTGGTAGTATACTTTCAATAAAGGTCATGTTTCGTATGGGACAATCTCGGAGAAGTTGAGGAGGACATAATGTAAAGGCCATACTTAAGGGGAGGTATTTCGAGCGCTTCTTTCTCGCTCTCTCGACGGTACGGCGGTAAGGGACGGGTATAACAGCGAAGCGGCACGAAGAGGCGCGTTTTATATTTTAAAAAATTGATCGATGTAATAAAGAAAAAACGATCGGTTATAATCCCTCGAGTTATCTATGAACTTCATTTTGGTAAATAACTCATAATATGAAATCACTTAATTTAAGAATAAAACCTAGAAAAGAAGATAATATGACACAAAAATATGTGAATTTATTCTATCGAGCCAACTTTACGAAATCGTGTTTCCATCGGGTATATTCCACAGAATAACACCTCAACAATATATCATAATTTTCGCATATTTTAATTTTACTGTTTACTACTTCAAAAATTAGTTCTAAAAACGTGTTTTGTTAACATTTCACTAACACCTAGCCTTAACTACTATTACAGTGCTAGAACTGCTAGACAGTACTCACCCAACGAGTGATCCTCCTTGTGCGACGCATACTTCGGCTTAGGGCGTACCAGCGCGTCGCTCAGTAGCGAGAGCCTGGCCGTCAGCCGCTGGCTCGCCGCCTGCGCGTCAGCTGGCGAGGCGGCGGGGGGCGGGGGCTCGCCGGGGAGGCCGGGGGGGCCGGGGGGGCCGGGGGGGCCGGGCGCGGGCGCGATGGCCGCCGCCGAGTGAGCGAGACGGAGCGCGCTCTGGCACACCGACGCTAAGCGGTCCCATGCTACGTCGCGGTGCTGCGACGCCTGTGCAACACAAACAGTAAGTAGGTACTTACTATAAGTACTTTAGTTAAAAAATGGCTTGTTGCGGTTAGCACATTTGGCCAGAGTCAGGTAACAAAAATCCCCCTCCTACCTTTGAGCTCCATCGTCAGAGTAGCTCAGTAGTACCAGCATACATGGGTGTTTCAAATGTTGTGTACGTGTGTGTGATACACAATTTACATGATATAAAAGGTTGTCGGGAGATGCATTTACTTAGATTGAAAATTGTAATAGTTAAAATCAATCACATCATGTTATATAATTTACTTGTTTATTTACATAAAAATACCTAAATAGTTTAATGCTAGCAAAACCCAGGTTTGTGCATTCTCGTCCAAGGTAACTCCCTTCCTTACTCCTCCCTCTCTTCAGAACTCTCCGTTACCCATTTCGGTGAACCTCAGCATTCTTGGCATGGACCTCGGCCAGGAACTTAATCCAAAATGCTACATCGAGAGTGCTATTTTAACTGCCTCCCGTAAGTTGGGTATTCTCAATAAGGTGAGGCGGGTTTTCACTCCCGAGCAGCGCTGTTTGCTGTACAACACTCAGGTGCGATGGAGTATGGAGTATCGTTCCCATCTATGGGACGGCTCCGCTAAATACCTCCTCGATGCACTTGATAGACTGCAAAGGCGAGCGGTACGCATTATTGGAGATGCTGAGGTTACAGCCTCTCTTGAGGACCTCCAGCTGCGTAGAGATATTGCTTCTCTCAGTGTCTTCTACCGAAATTACAACGGAGAGTGTTCTGAAGAACTTGTTGATCTAATCCCGCCCTCTCCTTTCCTGTCCCGGACTACACGTGCTGGTCTTAGGAACCACCATCATACTGTGCAGAATATCAGCACTCGTACCAAAAAATTCGGCTTTGGAATTCTTTGCCGGCGCATGTGTTTCCCAGTTCCTATAATCCCGGGTCTTTTAAGCGGGGCGTGAAACGGCATTTATGCAGGCCGTCATGAATGGGTGCGCTTGTTACCGTGCTTGTTCCACGGTGGGGAGCGCTCTCATTATTTTGGACTACATCGGCTGCTTACCATCAGGCAGGATGTGGTCACTATGACGTGTCACATTAAAAAAAAAACATAAGTCAATGTAACAACAACCTTTTATATCATAATATAAATTGTGTATGTCGTTATAACTTGATAGTAAAAGTTTTAAAGTAAAGTAAATGTTTATTTTTTCCTCTCAGCGCATTTAAATAAAAGCTTGGTTTCTGAAAAAGGTTTTTACTTTTAATTTATTTTTTACTTTTTAGTTATCTCTGGACACATTTCTCAGTCTGTTCATCTCATTCAACACATCATTTTTGCAAGGTCGTTTGCCGGTTCATTTCGAACAGTCCAGTTCTTCAATAAGGAGACCTTCTAATGATTTTACCCTACTTAAGGCAACATATGCTTGACCAGCAGCGAAGTGCTTCGAGTCAAGCCATTTAATTGATACCCATATTGTAGGAATGCATAAAAATAATTAGTCCGCCACCTTGGATTTAGAATGACGTCACACAAAATTAACCATGCATTGTCATCCAAACTGAAAGTGTATACAAAATTTAAGATCAATGGGTTGAAGATATCTGCTTCAAAATTGAGTTTCAAGGTTTAAAAGTCCGCCATATTGGATTTAAAGTAACGTCACTTTATTTCTCGAGTTATTCTCAGCAAGCCCTGATACCCTTAATGTAGGAATGCATTCAAAATAATTAGTCTTGGGTGTGCTGCCAACTTGGATTTAGAATGACGTCACACAATTAACTGAGTGTGGCGATGACTTTCCGAAAATCGAAATTTACTGTAAGCGATTTTTCCATTCGCGTAACTTCACAATTTTTAATTTTCTGTGCGTTATTTCCCGGACGGTAAATTTCTAAAAATTTTTTTTTACATAAAGTACCTAACCATTCTCAAATATTCCTAGTCACGTAATTTACACATTCGCTTACATGATCACTAGGAAATATTACTACTTATATGCAATTTTTCCCATTCTAATTTCCATGCTATTAAATAAAAAAAAGTAGGTAACATTTTTACTGTGTTATAACCATAAAATAGAACTACCTATGTAATATCGGGATTTGGGAGTTTTGGGACTATAAGATGACGCTGCTGAGATCCAATGAGACAAGCTGCTAAAAAGACAATACTTAAACCTTTACTTACTTATCTGAAAAAATAAAAAGCTAGAGAAAACTCAAAATTCGAAAATTAAGCGTAAAAAAAAAATAGCTTCTGAAAAAATCAACCCCCGGAAAAGAAACTATGAGGAAAAGATTAGATTGGGAAACAATGCGAAAAGAAAAATAGCTTCTGAAGAAATCAACCTCCGGAAAAAAATAATCAGGAAACAATTTGATTGGGGAATTATGCGAATGGAAAAATCTGTTGGAGTAAAATTCGGTTTTCGGAAAGTTATCGCCACACTCAATTAACCATGCATTGTCATCCAAACTAAACGTATATTCAAAATTCAGCTCAATCGGTTGAAGATACCTGCTTCAAAATTGAGTTGCAAGATTTCACCCGGGCAAACATACATTGCAAGTTAAATAATAGCTTGTAAAAAATTAAGTAAAGACCCATCATGCGTGTATTAAGGGGATCCTGCACAAATTGAGAAAATTTACGTATTTTTAAGTCACTTGTACTATGCGCTGAGTTAAATACATTAAAAGAACTTACGTAAGTTAGCCTGATTATTGCACAAGGTCGTGGCCTTGTTGAAATTTGAAACAAATTGTTTAAACAATAACAAACAATACATAAATCTAATGACTATTAAAAACATTTTTCTTCAACAACTTTCTTAATTTTATGCAATTCTTACATGAAAACATTTATATTGATATTCCGCAGGTCGCCCCCATCTTAAAAAAGTAAATTTTAATTTTTAACACAAACGCATGATGGTTTTGTACATTTCGCAGAATAAAAACATTGCTAATCAAATTACTAGGTTTAAAACTTCAAAGCAGAATTGTTCTAATTTTAAATATTAATATGATTGATTTTGCTTTGAAGTTCATTATGAGACTTATGTCAGTTTTTGCGATCGCGCGGTGCCTTTCTAAGTTCCCTACGTGATCTGACCCTACACAAATAATTATTATACTTGCTGAATATTATTATACTTCACAGTCGTGAAAGAAAAAGTTTAAAATTCCCGCGCCTTGCATGACGTACACTCAGCTGTCACGCCGCCAGCCAATCCCGAGCGCCGCCGACACAGCTCGCCGCGACGAGCGGGACGGAGCATGCGCCGCAGCGGGCGCGCCATGCGAGAGAGCGAGGCGGCAACACGCCTAATTACGCTAACACCTCATCATTCTATTGCATGATATAACAAAATTTTTGCAAATCTTTAAAATTATCGCATTTTTTCACATAAACTACGCCAAAACATTTTTCACGTGTTTCCATCACATTTTCACGGTCATTTTAGTGCACATCTCGTTTTAAGGTTTTTCGTCGTTTTCACGGAATTTCAGGATTTCACATCGCTAATCTTGTTAGAAAACGTAAATAAACACTGTTTACATTGCTAAAAACATGTAAAAACTCACCAATTCCTCGTACGACTGGCTGTGCTCGTTGCCCTCCCAGTCCGTGCGCTTGGGGAGCACCTGCAACAAAGAGAACCACCCAAAAAGTTTTCAGACAACTTTCAGGAAGTTTGACAGTCGCTAACACGTGCGTTCGCGACCAAAACAACAATAAGCTCGACCCGGCACTAGGAAAAGCACTAACTCACCTCTACGCTCTCGAGCTCTTTTAGCAAAGTCTGCAACAGATAAAGTTTTATTTAGCAAGTTTATCTCACGAAAAGTAATATTCAGACGTATTTCTATCGTTTTTACCTTTGCAGTCTCCTTAAGCGGTCCACCCGAGAGAAATTTCGCTATCAGAAAGTAGAGCTCTGTAACCGGGAAAGCTACCATTAGTACGACCTCGGTCGTAGGACACTTATAATTTGAGGCTTTATTTTAGGGTTCTGAACTCACCAGGAACGACCCTGAGCGCCTCGTTAAACTCGTCCATAATCCTAATATTTTTCCAGGGGGTTCAACTGCACTAAAACATAACTTAAACCGAAAAAATCCCGCAAACATTTCACTTCACCATACATTGTTGACGAAAGATAATGCACTTTTCTGAAATAGCAAAATGGCGTATGTACTGTCGGTACAGCAGTGTAGCAATGTGACATGTCGGAAAAACAGTCAAGTTTATGTGGTTTTAGTCCTATAAGTCGCCGCTAGATGTCATGGCTTTTTTTACAAACAAGTTATTTTAATTAATAAATCTAATAATTAAGACCTGCTAGAACTTTTATAAAACTATATAAATCACTAGTGCAAATAACTTAAGTTAAATTTAATTGATAATCAATATTATGTTACAGTTATTGCTTTTTAAATAGCAATATTTTTTGCCATGTCATTTGAGAACTGAGTTTAACTGGCAACATTATCACTACTGTCAAATTTATCAGAGAAGCTGAGTTTGGTTGGTTGGTGAAATTCTAAATTTTAGGATGATATTTACGATTAGATGATGGGTTATAATAACACGGAGTGTTTCATGAACTGTTTATCAATCGTAGACCGTTTTGTAAGCTTGGTCATTGAGAGGTGTGATATAAAAACAGTGACTGTGAGGGGTGGAGTTGTGTGCTAATGTGTATTGCAAAAACGAAGAACAACAACGTTGATAGGAGACTTACACTGCCGTGCCCTACGAGTATGCTACTACGAAGACATCTCTTAACTTAGTGAGCGTTTAATCTGTAAGAAGTGTCCTCAATTTATTGTATCTATATCACCTCTTGTTATGTTTTGCTAAGTTATTCAGAGCAGAAGTAATGGGTATGAATGAGTAGAGCAACGGCTAGCTAATGATAGCCGGCTATAAATACACGACTGGGCCACCGAGCTACTGATGTGTAAGCACTTGAGCCATAGATACCTAATTGCTTACCTAATTTGTATCACTTAACCTGACCGCAATACAAATAATTAACACAAATGTTGGCCTTAGACAATTTATAGCAAAGGAAGTACTTATAACATTAAGATTTAAAACTTAATTTAAAGACAGTATTTGTATGTTTATCATAGTAAGCTTATAGCAATGTTTATTTATTATTCCTATACACAAATCAAAATTTATAATGATTAACATTACCTATGTCATTGATAGAGTACAGAGGGCCTAGACTAGTAGCATGAACTCTTGTAGCGTAGAATAATAAATGTAAGGGATTGATTATTATACCAATATTTTAAATATCATATATTACTCAAAAACCATCATTATCATCAATCAATCAATCATATTAGCCAGATTGGACCACTGTCTAATCTGGCTGTCACGCCATCTTCGCTTCGGTCTGCTGCGTCACCTTCTAGCATTGAAAGGCACCCAAATGGTAGTGACTTTGGCCCAAAGTTCTTCTGGCATGCGTTAGACATGCCCGGCCCAATTCCATTTGAGTTGGGCAGATTTTTGAGTAATGTTTGATATTTAAAATATTGTTGATGTATTATGTCAAACCCATACATTAATTATTCTATTCTACCACCACAGTGGTGGCGGTGGACAGAAAAAAGTGGAAAGAAGGAGGGGAGGCCTTTGCCTTGCATTGGTACAGAAAAGGTTGACAATAATATAATAAACATTAAAGCTGTTGATCCCGGTTGTTGTCATAAGAT
The DNA here is from genome assembly GCA_963921215.1 of Scoparia ambigualis. NCBI lineage: Eukaryota > Metazoa > Arthropoda > Insecta > Lepidoptera > Crambidae > Scoparia > Scoparia ambigualis. The sequence goes on along the minus strand of OY992523.1, from coordinate 593,262 downwards.
GGCAGTCGGTAAAACCCACCAACTGGCCAATCTCTCCACGTTCGGATGTTTATAGGCTGATGATGAATAATATATAATCACGACTATTATCCCCAGTTAGACAAAGACTAGGCAATGAGGACAGCAAAAGCAGTCCACGTTTCACCAAATACCAACTGCACATTTGGTCGCGTGACACGTGGTGAGCCCATCACCGTTATATGCTGTTGGATGAGTGTGCAATCTTTAGTCTGTTAGTTGCCTTTTACGACACCCAAGAGAAGAGAAGCGGTGGTAGTATTTTTTCACCGCTATGCGACACGGTTAAATGATTGTTTTAAAAAAATGGTTGGGTATTAAAAATTATTACATCAGTTTAGTTCGATTCCCGCCTGCAGTAGTCATTCTAGTTAGTACTTTCTGGTTTTGGTAACTTTGACTTTATTTGAGCATTATTAAGAACCCTATTACATCTCGACTGTGATTTTTTGTGTAAAATGGCCAATTTTGGCGTACTTGATCTCAGAAACAAAAATTCATTAGCAATTTTGACTTATTGAATAGCTATTGGCATAGTTCGTGGCCTCGCTCTTTGTAAATTTTGCTTAACTTTTTAATTAATCCCAAAATTGCAAAGAAACATTTTCATAAAAAGCACGAAGGCACTTTCTTGAGCTTCTAGATTAAACTACTGTAAACAAATAGAATAAAAAAATAAAATGTTATCTCTATAGTCGTATAGTTCATAGCGGCCTCGGAATTTTTAGATATCATAGAAAATAATCTTATTCTAAACCAAAACATCTTCGAAAATCACTTAAAGTTAATTGTGAATTTCTCCTATCTACGATAATATTATTGAGCAAAATTTATACCAGAATAATTGTTACATTGTGAGGAATAATGATTATATAATAAATATTATTATAATAATTCTATTTCGATAAAAACGATAAATACAACTGCAAAATGCGATGCGCCGGCCGTCCGAACTCGGCTTATTCTCGCAGAGTGGAGATTTGTATTATTAAGCATGAATTTATTATCCTATTTCGATAAAAACGATAAATACAACTGGAAAATTACTACAAAATGTGAAAATGGGCATTTTACGCAAAAATCACAGGTCAAGATGTAATAGGCCTCTTAAAGAAACCCAATTATTTACCAATGTATAACACAGGGTTTCCACATTTCGGTTTCCCATACCCAAGTCGAAATTTTTAAAAACTACTAAGCCAATTTTGATGAAACTTTGCAAACTAAAGTAAACTACAGGGATCTAAATATTTTGTTGAAAACATTTTTAAAAAGCGTTTATTTAAGTGAGCTATTGCGATTTCTATAGTGGACTTTCGACTTGGAAGTTGTATGGGAAACCGAAATGTGTAAACCCTCTCAAGTAGTTGATGATGGTGTTGCAGGCTGCGATGTCGGGCGCGTCGGCGTCGGGCGCGGGCACGCCGGCCGGCGGCGCGGCCCAAGCGCTGGGCGGCCTCGGCGGCTCGCTGGAGGACAAGGTTAGTACACACCATAAACTTACTATACCCAGCAGAATAGACCAAATAGGGTGGCATTTGTGTGTGTCGAGAATGCGTCCTGGGCCCTGATTCTGTATCGCAATCTATAGACTCCACACCTAAACCTTACCGCGCACAAACGTCAAACGCATACATTTTTTGGAAGATATCATAACTTTTTAAGGAATTAACATGGTTTTGAAACAAGGAATCGTAACAGAATAAGGGCCCAGTGATGTACGTCATGTCGCTTTTCACATTAACATCGATATCGATTACTTACATTAATTATTTACAGTAATAGTATTAATAGAACTAAAATAGGATAAGATGGGAAAATATCCACGATTTCACGTAAAATCCGAAAAATTCACAATACCCAAATTCTTAGCGTGCTGATGAATGCTGACAAACAGAAGCCAAAACCAGTTCTGTTACGTCGCATCACGCATCTCTTTTTATCCCACAGTGTTGTTGCTAGTGACATCCTGCTCGCTCAGCTCTTTGTTGCTCCATTCCGCTAGGTATAGCAACTTTATGGTACACACATGCACTCATAAACGTTACCCCTGAAGGCAGGCCTGGCGCACTCCGCGCTTTAGGTATGAAGCTACAAGTAGCCGACCGGACCGCGAACACCCTGCAGTCGTTAGAAGAGATAAGAGCTACGCAATAGTACGCGATAGAAAGAGAGGCAACTTCTAGGTGAATTTAACTGTAGGTATGGGAGCAATGTGCGACCTGAATTGCACTTTATTGTGTGTTAGCAAGAGTCGCTATTTATATAAATGACTTAGCGGAGTGAATCTTCTGTACTTGTTATGTATTCTATGCTAAAGGTTACTCAAAGACGAGGCTAGTGACGGCAGTCCACTGCCATAGACAATGTTTCACCAAAACACTACTGCCCCTGTGCTCAGCTTGACATGTGGTGAGGTTATAACCGCCTCTGTGGTCTAGTGGCTAAGCCACCGGTTTTAGACCCAGAGGTCCCGGGTTCGATTCCCAGCGGGGGGTACATCTTTGTGTGCTCGGTTTGGTTGGCTAGCTACTACCATCTTCTAAGTCTGTCGCCATAACAACGATGTTTATAGCATTGTTGTGTTCCGACAGTTTGAGATAAGATAGCCAGTTCCTCAGTGGTTGAGGATTCCGAGTGAAGCGCGTTTCCACCTTGGGCCTTATCGTCACTTACCATCAGGTGAGATGAAGGCCCGTTGTTTATTAAAAAAAAAGAGGGTCTGCTCTTTGCTGTTGGATGTATGTGCGGTCTTCAGTCCGTTAGTCGCCTTTTACGATTTGTAATGAGCCGCCACCTGTGTGGTGATCCCAGATGTGTCGGTAGTATTCTTGTAACGAGCTGGAACGACACAGCTCGCAAAGTTAGTGTCATGCTATTTTACCTGCTAATGAAATCATACTATAATATGTCGGAAGCTCCTCTACGTTTTTTTTTATTGATATTTATTGTACAGTTATGTTGGTACATGAGTAAATTAATTATCTTCTAGTTCATACTATTATTTTGTGTTGCACCGCCTTGAACTCTTTCTGCCTAGTCTTAAGGTTGACTGGTTGAGAAAGCCTTGAGGGTCGTCGTATTGACGGTGACGTGTCTTGTATTCAATATTTATTTATTTATTTGCATATTAAATATACAACATGATGGTGTTATGCTACTGGTCCGTGGGCAGGACTGCGACCTGCTGTGCCCGGTGTGCTTCGAGCTGATCGAGGAGGCGTACGTGACGCGCTGCGGCCACTCGTTCTGCTACGCGTGCATCGCCAAGGCCGTGGAGCTGCACCGCCGCTGCCCCAAGTGCGGCGCGGCGCTCGCCTCCCGCGACCACATATTCCCCAACTTCCTGCTCAACGAGCTGGTGAGTGCCTCCCGTCACCACATATTCCTGAACTTCCTCCTCAACGAGCTGGTGAGTGCCTCCCGCCACCACATATTCCCCAATTTCCTGCTCAACGAGCTGGTGAGTGCCTCCCGCGACCACATATTCCACAACTTCCTGCTCAGTGAGCTGGTGAGTGCCTCCCGCCACTACATATTCCCCAACTTCCTGCTCAACGAGCTGGTGAGTGCCTCCCGCGACCACATATTCCACAACTTCCTGCTCAGTGAGCTGGTGAGTGTCTCCCGCCACTACATATTCCCCAACTTCCTGCTCAACGAGCTGGTGAGTGCCTCCCGCGACCACATATTCCACAACTTCCTGCCCAACGAGCTGGTGAGTGCCTCCCTCCACCACATATTCCCCAACTTCCTGCCCAACGAGCTGGTGAGTGCCTCTACATACCTACACATAATCACGACAATTATTCCCGAAGGGTTAGTCAGAGACTAGGCAATGAGGACAGCAAAAGCAGTCCTCTGCCATCGTCCACGGCACACCAAACAGCGACTGCACATGTGTGCTCAGCGTGACAGGTGGTGAGCCCTGTAGATTATGTATCAGAAGTGCAATAAAGATTTATTCTATTCTATTGTAGAGACGACCGAGGAACTTACCGGTCGTCCGGTTTCCGGCGATATTGTTATGCGCTACATTCCTTGCGCGCGTACGCACAGTAGCGTGCGCGTAGTAAGTGTGCTACCGAATGTAGCCGGAAAGTGTACGATCGGAAAGTTCCTCGACCATGACGTCACACAGGGTTTCCGTGCATTACAACAACTTTTAATCGATGACGTTTTTTAAGGCGAGGTATTCCGAGCGCTGCTCTCTCGCTCTCTCGACGGTACGGGACGGGTGTATCAGCAAAACGGCGTGAATAGGCGCGTTTTATAGGTTTTTTGCCTATATTGGAAAAATAAGTGAAATAAAAAAAGATATTTTTTGCATTCACTAGATACTTAATACAAAGTTTATTAGTAAAAAATGAAGTCATTTATTAATGTGTTATCTGACTTACAGCTCTTTTAAAATGTTGACAGAGCTATCTTTGAATTTTTTTCTATATCGAGTGAAGTAATACCAATCATGTTTCTGTTAGATAATATGTTCAACTATATTATTATATGATATGAATTTTAGAACTGTATGTTTTATATTGGTGGCGGTACAATCAATCGAAATTATTAAAAACGGGAAAAGAGCGTTTTAAAATGAGTGTTTAAATCTCCAGTATTTTACTTTAACATGCAGAGTTTCATTAAAGTCGGCTCTAAACTTTGGAAGTTGGAGTACGCTTGACATCGAGTGATGCCGTGTCCAGGTGGCGAAGCGCCGCCTGCGCGCGGGCGTGCCGCTGGGCGGGGGCGCGGGCGGGGGCGCGGGCGGGGGCGGGGGCGGGGGCGCTATGGGGGCGGAGGGCGAGGGCGCGCGGCTGCGGGCGCTGGTGTCGGCGGAGGCGCGGCACCTGGCGCTGGCCGACGTGGAGCGCCTGCTCGAGATGCTGGCGCGCCGCCGCCGGCTGCTCAGGGCCGGTACGCGCCATTCACAATCATACATACGTCTAAGTCAAACTCAAATTATTTATTCAATGTAAACCTTAAGGCCTAATTCGCACGAGAGCTTTTTAACGTACGTTAGTAAAGCGTTCGAATAAAACAAATGCATTCACATGTACCTGTTCACAAATCAGCGTTTTTAAAACGCGACGCTTTTTTATCGAACAGTGTTGTATTTTTAACGCTGCGCGTTAGGAATAGCCCATACGCAACTTATTATTATTATTCACACGAGCGTTTAAAAAGCGCTGGCGCTGCATTCAGTGCGCCGCTCGCTGTCTCAGTAGTCGGATGTATTTGTTTTCTCGCCGTCAACAGACCGTCTTTTACGATGTCGTGGGTTGTAGATCCCGAAGTAATTATTATAAAAGTGCACTGCTATATGCAAAATCATTACCAGAGTATTCAAATAAAATTATGAAAAATAATGCCCGGGAGGACATTACCAAAAAACTCTCGGAGGACTGGGATACCCTCACCAATGAGGAAAGAAATTGTAACAATTCGTCAAATGTTGTTGTAGACATTCGAAAATAATTAAAAAATTTACTGGGATAATGCCTTAAGTCTTCGTACAGTGCCACAAATGGTCCTTTTAGGTATCTCTGTTCATTCAAAGGATGTACCCTGAAAGACTTTTGTTTTTTTTTCGTATTCTAGCAATACAAATTGCCATTGCTAGTAATTTACCACTAACCATTTCCACGTCTTACTCAAGCGAGAAACGAGATGAAAGTGATTTGAAAGCGTTCGTATGAACAATCACATCGTAAACGTTTTAAAAGCGCCAACGCCGAGTTTTAACGCAACGCTTTTTAAACTCTCGTGCGAATTAGCTCTTACAGGCACTTATTGACGTCAATACTAATAATAATTTAAAAAAACAGTTAACTAACTTGTAGTTAAGACTTAACAACTAATCTAACGAACTAACTATAGTCTGTGCAAGACAAACGCGCATAGCTACCCCCAGTACCACAGCACGCCGAAACAGAATCGCGTCGAACCGAAATATAAGCCGTGGCGATAGAGTTCTGTCACGGCCGCTTCCAGCAACACCACAGCCTTCCATTTACCACGGTTCTAACACACAACCCTTAACGTTGTTCATACCATTGACCTAGAAGTATACTTCTTCCGTTGTAACAAATGGTTTGTATGAACGTTCTTGTCTATAGACAAGAACGTTCATACGTTTGTTCAAATTCTGGAATGAGACACCTAAAGTTCGCTGCAGCCGCTGCAGCGCTTGAACATTTATGTCGTCTAATCAAGAGACAAATATCGCAGCGCCGCAGCGCCAGATCGGTCAAAGACAACGTAGTGTGTATCAAGATGGCGTCCCAAATAGATTGTCAATAACAATAATTAAAAAAATATCTTTTCTATTCTAATAATACGATGCTTAATAATGAACGAACTACTTCATAATGACTTGAATAACAATTAATTTCACTTACTTGATAACTGAATTGTAGTAAACGTCTAGGTGTACACTTTGAAAAGAAATAATGAATTATTTTGGCCGCTTCGCACGCGCGAATGTCAAAGCCACACTAAAGCAAGGTGCCGAGTCGACTCCGCAGATGAGTGGAACATAGTGCGTGTTCGGAACGGCCTATCTAGTGTAACGTATATCGCTGGTTGATACATGCTCGTCGTTTTAAGGCACTCTAATACTCTTGACATATGTTGAAGTATGTTCGCCGAGCACTTCCCCTTCTTACTAGCGTTGGCCAGGACTCGAGTGCTTTAAGTCCTTTTTTAGAGACTGGACTCGATTTTTCGAGACTGGACTCGTAAATGAGAGCTCAAGCCTTTTTGTCAGTGATAAGACTCACGAGTCCTTACAATATGACTCGAGAACTCGAGTCTTTTTACAATAATATAGAGACTCTTAAGACGAGTTCATTGCTAGTGCCAAAGTTTTTTTAGAAACAGTGAGTTCCATATCCATTCTCAACGCCTATATCAACATATAGTCGTTCGTCAACCACCTCCACAAGCGAGCCAACGCAACGAGTGCGCCAAAGAGGACAAAAGAAGTTCAAAGAGTTACTATAATTTTTGTATGGAAAAATGCTTGTTCATAGAGGTGACGCCTTGCAAAATTTATATTAGTATTATGCAATTAAAAAGGTTAGGTTATTTTAAGAACTTGTTCCATAATACAGGCTCAGTTCTATGAGTCGAGTTTTTTTGCATTAGGACTCGACGAAAGGACTCAACGCTCAGGACTCAGGACTCATTTTAGTCAGAATCTTGCGAGCTCTGCCAAAATGAGTCCAGTCCCTAAATTAGGACTTACAGAACTGGAATCCTGGCCAACACTACTTCTAACTACTCGCCCCTCATTTTTGTAATCCTTTTTGTATCCATGTTCTCTACATGACCAAACCTTTCTGAATGTTTGTCACTGCTGCTTCTTTTTTTTTTCTTTTTTTACTGTGTAGGCTTGCATTTGACCACTATCCCACCTGATGGTAAGTGATGATGTGGCCTACGGTGGAACATGCTTGCCTAAAAGTAACCTGTTCACTCGTGATTTGAAGACCCCAATATTGTACCTTATAGGAAACACCGACTCTGGCAGGGAGTTCCACAGCTTTGCAGTACGAATGATGAAAGTAGACGCAAAGTGCTTCGTACGCATATGCGAAATCTCCACAGTGAATCTATGGCGTCGCTCAGTTTGTCTGGTTGTCCTATGTAATATGGTAGAAAGGGGATGGTGGAATTACTGAATAATTGCATGGCACACTCTCCGAAGTGTATGCTATAAAATATGCTTCTTTAATTAAACACTTCTCTCTTGTTACATTATTCCTACATTAATTTTCGAAAGCCACAAATAAGAAAATAAAAAAAAATGAAAAATATTTATTTATCAATTGCAAATCAGTTAACAATAATAGAGGTTGATTCTCTTCCTTGGAGTGTGAGAACACTTGTGCCAGGAGAGAATCACTCTCATTTAACTTATTAGTCTTAACAATTTGTTGTCTTAACAAGTCCAATATTATGAATGTAAAAGTTCGTTTGTTACGCTTTCACGTTTAAACCACTTAGGCAGTTGTCCCACCAACGGCGACTAAACGACTAACGATCGGCTATTTCCTCGCTCAAGAAACGTACAATAGATATACATTCCGTGTAAACAAAAGAGATGCATATATTAATGGTTGAGCGCTGACTGTTCACACTGCCGGCGAGGACTCGCTCCACTAGTTCGTCGCTGAGCTACAAGAGCTGTGAAAAATAAGCTTTTTTTCTTCGCTTAGCGATACTTATACTTGCTCAGCGATCAGAACTCACGCCAAGAGACCAACCAGCGGCAGCGGCGCTTATAGCCCAGCGACAAAACTATCGGAACTACACCCTCGCTTTCCGCTGCTCGCCAACTCGTTTCTAATTCTAGCTCGACTCGCTTCTCGTTCATCGTCGGCGGTTGGACAACTACCTTAACCTGTGTTGTGGGCATACAGATAGGTGGGGCCTTAAAGACGGCCATATGCTACTTTTTGCCGGGAAGAATTACGTGAGCAAAGCCGCGGGCAAAAGTTAGTAACCAATAAACTCCAGTTCCTCTTTAACCCCCAACGCAAAAAGACGTCTGTCATTAGCTCTTTTTGTTGAGTAATTTGATTGTTGTGTGTTGTGTATAGAGTCGAGCGCGGCGCACCACCGGCTGCTGCTGGCGTTCCTGCGGCACCTGCACGCGCACCGCCGCCACCAGCTGGAGCAGCTGGCGCGCGAGTGCGAGCTGGTCACCAAGGTATGCGCCAGGGCATCAGCATGATGGGGGAGCCAGGGGTATCAGTAGGGTGCCAGGGGTCTGGAGCAGCTTGTTGTATTTGATGCGATCGGTGCTGGGTTGTGAGATTCCGTGACAATGAATAGGTACAGCAGGACTTCTGGTAACTTGTCTTTATTGTTCTGAATATGGCCGAAGAGAGAGAGAGATTACAATATGGGGCATAATTGCCAGAACAACAAATGAATACAAAGATATATATTTTGTTTGTTGGCAATATCTCACAGGGCCAGAGGAACCTATGGGGTAGCTAAGAGCAGTAGGGTGGCTGAGGCCAGGGAAACTGTAGAGTGGCAGTGTCAGTGTCTAAGAAGGTAGGGGGAATTCATTAGATGGTTAAGGCCAGGCAAATCTATAAAGTGTCATCATTGTCAGCTGAAACACTGTTGGACAAAGACTCCGCCACGTCCTGTCTTGTGCTGCTCGCATTCAGCGGCTACTCGCCATCCTTACTAAATCGTAGGTCCACTTTTTTAGTGTCTGTCCTGTGAAAGAAAAACTATTTGACTTTGATGATGCTGTCTGTCTTCTAAGTCTGTAGCACCGTTTGCTGGATGCTACGTGTTATTTGGTGCAATTGCCTCCTCCTTTATACGCCGCTCCTTGCGAGCTCGTGCTGTGTGTGAGTCGTATAATCATGTCGTCCACATACAACGCCAGGACATGGAGCACGTGACGGGCGTGCTGCGCGAGCTGCGTGCCGGGGCCGCCGCCGACGACTCCGACGCCCTCAGGGACCTCGCGGACTTGGCCGCGCCCGACCTGCTCGGTAGCTATATGCACACATTCATTCTTTTGATTCGTACACTTACCCAATTTAACATAAACCCATTCGATCAGTCGACCGCTTACTCCTTTACTCCTTTGTCACTCACTCACTCACTCGGGTGACTATACACACACAGTGATGGGCAGTGGATAAATATCCAAAGAGTAAATACTTTGATATTTATCGAAAATGGATAAATACTCGTTTTTATCCATTTTTATCCGATATTTACTCAAAGTCACGGATAAATATCGTTACGGATAAATTTTATTAATTTAAAATCATTTTATTTATTTGAAAGCTTATAATTACCTTTTTAAATGATATACCACAATCTATAATTCATTGCATAGAAATGTGTAAAAACCCAACCCATTCAGTTGAATTTAGACTTGCCGAATAATTTTGACCAAGTATTTTTGTTTATGGCTCATTTTATGGAATTTATAAACTCAACTGCAGTTATTTTGTTTATAATAACTAAGTACCTATATTTTAATTTCAAAATTTACATGATTTGTAAAGAAAAGGGTTCTTAAAATATTTATCCTTCTTTTTTGATAAATACTCGAGTAAAAACGGATATTTATGAGTGTTTATCCATTTTGAGTATTTATCCGGATAAAAACCCATCACTACACACACATACACGACGCCGACGCGTTCAGGGGCCTCGCGGACTTAGCCGCCCCGGTTCTGCTCGGTGACTATACACACGCATTTAGTCACTAACTATATTACTTACTGTCTTATTGATTGATACACTTACCCAACGAAACATTCAACCTATTCGATCACTTACTCCTTTACTCATTTACCATGTTATTAATAAAAATGATCAAATGTTAAACCTCGGTTTAAAGTGACGCCGGCGCCGTCTCGTTTTTGTAAAAGACAGCGTCAATTTAACTCTTAGTGTAACTTCAATCAACGTTTATCAATAACAGGGCTAATGTCTTATTTAATTACTTACTTCTGTACATACTTATTCGCACTCACATTTATCCAAATATTTACTTACGCGTTCGCTCCTTTCGTCTCTTACTACACATTCATTTTGATTCGCTCTAGAAGTTATTTCCAGGAAAAATAACTAACTTTTCCTATGATATTTTCGTGTTAGAATGGTAATGGCTGCACATGTAATAAACAGTGTTCTGTGTTATTATGTTATGTTAAGGGGGATTAGGCGGTCAACGAAAATTTGAATGGTGGAAAAAATTTCAGTGCGAAATATCTGAAAAATTTTGAATAACAGCTAGAGTCTGGCTAACGAAAGCTGAACCAGGAAAAACGCGGCAAATTCAAAAAAATCATGACTGGGTAACACAGGGTCACACACACAGCTGCAATTTTCTCAGAAAAAAATCAATTTGACATACGACATGACACCTCAGTTAGACACACATAGAGACAAAGTGTTGCCAATCAAATAACTACGAGGTCCAGCTTTCGTTGGCCAGACTTTAATAGAAAACAGCCAATTTTTCCGTTTTCACCGCCTAAGGCAGAGGTCTGCCTCATCGGGATGTTTCGTGCAACTGTGTGTGTGTGCAGAGGACACCGGGTCCCTGTCCGGGACGGGGGGCGCTTCGCCCTCGGAGAGCTTCGCGGGCGGCGGCGGCGACGCGCTGGCGCAGCGCTGGCGCAAGCTCACCGCACACTTCGACGACTTCGTGCAGGTGAGGGGGTACCTGCTCTTAAACGTCGACTCATGTTGAATCTGGTTTGAAATAGATACTGTCTCATTTTTGTTTTATAGGCAGATAGAAATAGAATTAGTTTGGGTCAGTCACCTCACAATGTGCTAGAAGAATCGTTTAAAATAAAGTAAAACAAATGCGCTACAAATTTGGATCAGTGAAATAAAATAACAGGTAAGTGAATCCAATGTCTGTGTGAGTACGCCCCTTTCGCGGTCTTTGCCCGGCTGTGTGCCATCAATCGGACATTGTTGAACAAGAAGGGGGTGCCATGCGGAACATCAATACAAATATTTTCATGTAAGGATTATTTTTTCATGCGTAAAATAAAGAAAGTTTTCGAAAAAATATGTTTTAGGAGTCATTAGATTTATGTACTTATTGTTTGTTATTTTTTAAAGAAATTGTTTCAAATTTCAACAAGGCTACGACCTCGTGCAATGATCAGGCTAACTTACGTAAGATCTTTCAATGTATTTAACCTCTCGAGTGTCTCGCGGCAAAATGCATCGGATACCGTTGAGTGTCGACGCCTTGACCTGCTGACCTCAAGTGACATGACCTATTTTACTATTTTGCTTATTTAACCTATGATACTCGTCCGTTTTTTATGATTTTTACATTTTTAGAAACCTAGAAACATTGTCTAACCATTAAAATTAAGTAATAACAAATACATACCCTTTTTACTGCATTTTATGGCATTTTATTTTATTTTGACCAACGGTCAAAAATTCTTCAATACAAAATAACACAAACTTTAACGATTCAGAAATCATGAAAAACTTGCACTAAATCATATTGTTTTTAGTTACACACCAAGCTTATACACTTATCATCATAAAAAATTCATTACTTTGCAACATACGCATTTGTAAACAAAACTATTGAATTATATTACAGCTCAAAGCGCCATTTTTATTCCTAAAGTGTTTGTCATTTTCGCGAACACTTACGTTTTAAATATTTTAACACTATGTAAGAAGAGATAAAATTTCAAGAAAATCACATCAAAACAATCTATACATCTTTCTGTTGAATTTGATATTTAATACTTGTAATTTACTTACGATAAATCATCTAAACATCTTGTTTACAAGCAGTTGCACTGACACTACACAAAACTGTTTATCATTTTCACGAACACTTACGTTTCAAATATTTTTACAATATGTAACAAGAGATAAAAGTTCCAGAAAATCACATCAAAACAATCTATACATCTTTCTGTTGAATTTGATATTTAATACTTGTAATTTACTAACGATAAATCATCTAAACATCTTGTTTACAAGCAGTTGCACTGACACTACACAAAACTGTTTATCATTTTCACGAACACTTACGTTTCAAATATTTTTACAATATGTAACAAGAGATAAAAGTTCCAGAAAATCACATCAAAACAATCTATACATCTTTTTGTTGAATTTGATATTTAATACTTGTTATTTACTTACGATAAATCATCTAAACATCTTGTTTACAAGCAGTTGCACTGACACTACACAAAACTGTTTATCATTTTCATGAACACTTACGTTTCAAATATTTTTACAATATGTAACAAGAGATAAAAGTTCCAGAAATTCACATCAAAGCAATCTATACATCTTTCTGTTGAATTTGATATTTAATACTTGTAATTTACTTACGATAAATCATCTAAACATCTTGTTTACAAGCAGTTGCACTGACACTATGTCACACTGTTCCCTGGCCCGGCTAATATGCAGGGACATGTGATCAGATTAAATAAAAAACTAATTATGAGAAAAAATAATAAAATATATTTGTTAAACTAAAAACAGGACAATAACAACAATTACAAATAGGTACCTACAAGTAAATATAAATAAACAATCGGTAGAACATATATGCGTGTGCGCTATTCTTTTGCTCCTTTAAATTAGACGTGTCACAATAAAATAGTATTATAATTATGATGGCAAGAAATTAAAAATAAAAAGTCACTCTAAATGTCTTATTTACACCAACACCAGTAGAAACACAGAACAATCTTACTTGGAGGTGTTGCAAGAGTAGATAGAGCACGAACGAGACCAGGGCAAAACGTAGTTAGGTGCTGGCCATTAAAATAATCCCCGCCAAAGGTGCAAAGGAAAAGAGTAGACGTAGTAATACCGACTATGTAGATCTGTAGATCGTCGATCGTAGTTAGTTAATTCGTCTAAGTAGGTAATTTCTTAGTTCCCGTCTTAGCCCGCCTGGAGATAAGGAAAATAACAAAATTAACAACCTATTTACAACTCTGATAAAACCGCTTCTCTAATATATAGGTACATACTTTGATAAAGTATAACCAAAGTATAATACGTACCCTTTCAAATTCGAAATTCCTTCTCGACTGTTTTCAACGAACAAATAACTATTCTATGCAATTTTATAAATATTTCATAGGTAGGCATCAACCAATAGAAATCTGGAAGGAATACATGACATGAAAAATAAGTTCGAATTTAACAAGAAAGTTAAGCTACAATATGATTTTAACTTACCAAGATCATTAAATAATTATAACATGCATACTAAGCATGGAAAATATAGGTTTGCATTATTAAAATGAAAACCTATCAAAAATCGCCTTTGTGTAATACGAAATTTGCACAAAATCCCTTTACGCTGCGCGGAAGCGCGAAAATTCTATAACCCTAGAAATATAGCGCGAAAAGTGGCGCGAATGAAAATGAGAGAGATAGAAAATGGTTTATGGTAGAGGTGTGAAGGAGACCAAAGAATAAATATTGATATGGGGAGTTCTATAGATTAGTTATATTGAATAGAGGTTGAAGAGAAAGTAGTTTATGTTATATTTAAGGAGTGTGTATGAAATGAGGTTTTATGCTATTAAATAAAAACTAATATTAATAAATACGTAAAATGTAAATAGTTATTGTAGATGAGGTAACAGTGATTTTATTATATTAAATACATACATTTTATATATGACAGAAAAGTGCAACGTTACAAAACTGTTTGTCATTTTCACGAACACTTACGTTTCAAATATTTTTACACTATGTAACAAGAGATAAAAGTTCCAGAAAATCACATCAAAACAATCAATACATCTTTCTGTTTAATTTGACATTTAATACTTGTAATTTACTAACGATAAATCATTTATACAACTTTTTTACAAGCAGTTGCACTGACTGACACTACACAATCTTGTTCACAAATGCGTCACCATTTGTTTTCAACGACCAACACTCACACTTTTTCTATGAACACGGTAGCCAATCATAATTTAGTATTGGAGTGGCATACAACACAGAATCGAATGATGTCAAACACTCTTATTGGTTAAAATAAGTTGAAGGTATTAAAAAATTAACCGTAGACCTTGTCATTGGCAGGACTTCCGACATTCCCGCCGACACTCAACGGTACTTTTTCGTGGGAATGCCGGTATTCCCGCCGCCACTCGAGAGGTTAACTAATTCAGCGCATAGTACAAGTGTCATAAAAATACGTGATTTTTCACAATTTCGTGCAGGACCCCCCTAATTGAATAATGCTGTGTTAATACCTGTAATAATTGGTATATAATGTTCCGCAGTGCTACTTCGCGCACCGCGCGGACGAGCTGTACTTCCCCGGCTCGGGCCCCGCCACGCCCGCGCCCCCCGCCCCCTTGGCCCCCCTGGCCCCGCTGGCCCCCCCTTTGGCCCCCCCGGCCCCCCCTCTGGCCCCGCTGACCCCGCAGCCGCCCGGCACCGACCACTCGGACGACCACGTGCCGCATTCGGCGCACGACACCTCGCTGGGGGAGTGTGAGTATTCACTTATTTTGTATCCTACTAGCGGCCGCTCGCGGTTTCACCCGCGTGGTACCCGTTCCTGTGGGAATATCGGGATAAAAAGTATCCTATGTATCCTTTTTATCCCGATAGGATAAAAAGTATATAGTAGTAGTATCTGTATGCCCAATTTCATTAAAATCCATTCAGTAGTTTTTACGTGAAAGAGTAACAAACATCCATACATACTTACAAACTTTCGCGTTTATAATATTAGTAGGATTTGAAAGTAGGCAAACGAGCAAGCGGTTATCTGGTAGAAAGTAATCACCGTCGCCCATGGAGACCCTCAAAACTAGAGGGGTCACCGTCGCCCATGGAGGCCCACAAAACCAGAGGAATCACCGTCGCCCATGGAGACCCTCAAAACCAGAGGAATCACCGTCGCCCATGGAGACCCTCAAAACCAGAGGAATCACCGTCGCCCATGGAGACCCTCAAAACCAGAGGAATCACCGTCGCCCATGGAGACCCTCAAAACCAGAGGAATCACCGTCGCCCATGGAGACCCTCAAAACCAGAGGAATCACCGTCGCCCATGGAGACCCTCAAAACCAGAGGAATCACCGTCGCCCATGGAGACCCTCAAAACCAGAGGAATCACCGTCGCCCATGGAGACCCTCAAAACCAGAGGAATCACCGTCGCCCATGGAGACCCTCAAAACCAGAGGAATCACCGTCGCCCATGGAGACCCTCAAAACCAGAGGAATCACCGTCGCCCATGGAGACCCTCAAAACCAGAGGAATCACCGTCGCCCATGGAGACCCTCAAAACCAGAGGAATCACCGTCGCCCATGGAGACCCTCAAAACCAGAGGAATCACCGTCGCCCATGGAGACCCTCAAAACCAGAGGAATCACCGTCGCCCATGGAGACCCTCAAAACCAGAGGAATCACCGTCGCCCATGGAGACCCTCAAAACCAGAGGAATCACCGTCGCCCATGGAGACCCTCAAAACCAGAGGAATCACCGTCGCCCATGGAGACCCTCAAAACCAGAGGAATCACCGTCGCCCATGGAGACCCTCAAAACCAGAGGAATCACCGTCGCCCATGGAGACCCTCAAAACCAGAGGAGTCGCAAACGCGAGGCCGGTCTCGACGACGGAGTAGGACTTTAAAATGTAAAATATATTTTTATTTGTTTAAAACATGTGGATACGTTACGTAGTGCAGTTTTTAATAATTATTTATGTCCTAACATGTTCTCGCCTTCAAGGTATACAAAAAATTAAAATACATCAAATTAAATCAATAAATTAAAATTATTTAAAAAAAATTACAAATAAACAAGCATTAGAAAATTAAATTATAAGGAAAAACAAGAAGGAATATGAATTATGTAGAGAAAAGGGGCATTTTTTTTGTAACTATCATACTAACTCTTTAAGTCACGCCGTATCTAGGGTACAGTTTATTATGGGCTTTACCACTCGGAGGCGTTAATTGAAATGAAATGCTCCAAGTACTCCAACAGCTATTTCTAACTGTCTGTAATTAATTGATACATTGTATTGTCGTATGGAATTGCATTATTTATTATTTTGTATTTATTCTATGACCCGGTAACGACATTTCATTTTTTGTTGTAAATGTCATTGCTTCTGTGCGCTGTGGTATTTTGCGCCCGTTCTTTGCCACAGATAAAAAATGGCGTCCTGAATGGGTGGTACGTTAAACATTTGGACGATTCAAAGTATTTATTAATTGAGTTTATTGAATAAATATACAAATACAAATAACTTTCATTTTTCTCATCACTAAACACATAGTTACATTATTACAGGTGATTATTTGTAAAAATATGTTTTGTGAGGAGAGACTGGTGCCTGAGAGAGGTTATATGTTGAGTTAGAAACAATATGAAATGTGTTTTGCAGCCAGTTGCGAGCGCCGCCTCCCCGGCGAGACGGAGGTCGCCGCGGAGCTGGAGTGTGGTGCGGGGGGTGCGGGGGGTGCGGGTGGGGGCGGGGGGGCGCGCGGGCTGGAGCTGTTCCGCGAGGACCTGGTGTCGTTCACGCGCTACCGGTCGCTGCGGCCGCTGGCCACGCTGTCGTACTGCAGCGACGCCATCAACTACTCCACCATCGTGTCGACCATAGAGTTCGACAAGGATGAGGAGTTCTTCGCCATCGCCGGCGTCACTAAGAGGATCAAGGTACTTTAATACTCATGAAAGGTTTTGTGATTGTATCCTATTTACATTGTGTAAAAAAGAATTTCTATCTACAATCAGTCTTAAATCTTTGAGTTGGCGGAGCATTTTGATGAAATGATAATTTTTTGTAACGACACCTCAGGTAATGTAAACTTCTTACTATAATAACTTCTTTATTGATATAGGCGAAGAAAGAAGTTATCTACTTCAAAATAGAGCATTTGTTTTGTCGCTTTTCAAACTTTATAATAGACTTGGGAAAAGTGAAAAAAAAAGTTCATTTTTACTTTAAACCATTGTAGAAGTCGTTATTCTAAAACCAATAGTTTTATTTCACTTTGATACGAGTAGTATTCAAAAAGTTATTGTACATAAATAATTCGTTAAAACACTGCTACCTCGCTTAGTTCGCTGGCGCTCGACTGACGTGACATGACGTCATCGTATCCGATTACATATCTGATGACGTCACGCCGCGGGTTTCGCGCGTATTTGATTGTCACAAAAACAATAGCGCGTGCTCATTTTTATGAATCTTTAAAAAATTATTGTGAAGTATTTTGAAGGGCTACAGAAAAAATTTAAATGTCATATTTTAAGTTAAAATGTAAATATTTCAAAAATAAATAAATAAAAATGCTGTTCCCAAGCTCATTGGAGACTGCCGTCTTCTTAGCTATTCTAGAACAGTAAATAAGGCTTCCACCAGCTGTTTCAGATTTCTCTTCAGGCCAGACGAAATTTAGGATGTCCAGCTATTTACCGCAATTATCTTTCGTTTGCCCTGTTCCTAAGTTATTAAGGGTCGACCACATTTGTCTTTTTTTTCCATACAACTCGGTCATACGTTATAAAGTCATCCAATCCCTTTGTTAAGTTGTGCCCCGAAATAAAGGTGTTATTGTTTGTTGGGTTTTTTGAATAAGGTGGATACAATATAATTATGTGTGGCAGTTTTATATTTAGTGCACAGCGCCCTCTGGCTGGCTGCGGGCGAGCATTATTTTAAAGCAAGCCGTCAGATGGCGCTGTTTTACACCCTTTTCATTCATGTTGTACCTCACACAATCCATCCATGCCTTCCTCTTCCATTTACCGTAATACCATACGCAAAACAACTAAGTACCAATTATTATTGAAATATTTACATTCATAATGTTATACAACGTCAGTCGGAAAGGGGGTACTAAGCCGCGGACAACTGAAAGCGCTACTACCAACTGTTATATTGCAAATATAAGCTTTGCGAAATACATTCATATTTTATGCATATTCATATTTAACAAATGTGCAACCCTGAATGGGGGCGGGGCTAACGCCACTTGTCTAACTAACACAAATCTGTCTCTCTCTCAAAACAGCTGACTGCCATGGCTACCGCAGCGTCATTTCTTATGAAATTTTAAAACAGCTGTTAATCTAAAATCATATTTTTTTTAGGAAAAGTTATGAGATAAAAGTTATTTAATATCATGTATACTTTACCCTCCTTTCTATTGAATCACGGCTGTAGTTGTGACAAGACTTGCGTTTATTTTGTAAAAAGGTACAAGTCATGCTACATTACCACAGAGTAAACATGAGTGTTGCTTTGTCGCACCTAATACACAATTTGTTATTTTGATAATCTATAACACTTTCGGCTTAGTACCCCCTTTCCGAGTGACGTTGTATAGATTTAAGGTAAAATGTTGGAAGTGTATACAGTGCCACAAGCGGCAGTCTATCTCAATCGGTTCGGGAACCGGTATAATAGTGACGCCGCCTAATTTGCTGTAAAGTTTATTAGACAACAGAAATCTAACTCCATATAAAAATATCTTTTGAATATGATGTCTCCTGAACATTATGGTAAATAAATAATAAACAAACTTTCCTACACTCACACCAATTATATAGCTCAAGAGTATCTTCGTTATGAAACTCGTTAATTGGTTACTAGACAACGGATCAACATACATAAAATACTTAAATACATAATTATGATACATAGAAAACACCCAGACCGCAGACAATTTAAAAAAACAATAATTTCTAAATTGACCCGACCGGGGATCGAACCCGGGACCTTAGAGATGGCGACACTATGAAAACCGGCGTATAAACCACTCGACCAAGGTGGTCGTCAAATAAAAAATAGTTTAAAATAAAAATATATATAAAGGGTCTTCCAAAAGGCATGTCCGAACTTTGACAGTTGGTAGCGACCATCTTGTTGAAGCTACATCTGTCAAATTGGTTGTCATTTATTCATTCTGTTTTGCCAAATCATCATGGATAGATATAGCATTCATTAACACGTGCAAATGATAAAATTGTTTTATTAAAATGAGTGTTCTGTTCGGGCAACGAGAATCCGAGGCAGTCGATTTCGCGGACTGCCTCGGATTCTCCTGCACACTCTCACGGACAGCGGCGATGTTTTCGGCAGACCTTGCGTTTCGTTGACGTACGGGTGTCGGTCGATCATTTACCGAACCAGTGGACTCAAATTTATCCACCACACGACGAATAGTCCTCTCGGTAGGACGATTATGGCGACCGTAAAATGGGCGAAGCGCGCGGTGCGTTGCCCGAACAGAACACTCATTTTGATGAAACAATTTTATCATTTGCACGTGTTGTTGAATGCTATAGTTATCCATGATTATTTGGCAAAACAGAATGAATAAATGACAAACAATTTGACAGATGTAGCTTCAACAAGATGGCCGCTATCAACTGTCAAAGTTCGGACGTGCCCATTGGAAGACCTTATATATATGTTACGGTTCCCGAACCGATTGAGATACGATGTCGCTTGTGGCACTCTATACCCTTTGCACTAGGATACCGTAAAACAATAAAATATGAATTATGGCGGAAATGGTAGTTTATGATTTAAAGATAATTATCCAATAGTTTTTTTTTTATTAAGATAATTTGTAACTAAATAATTTATTGTCACAAAATAAATTGTGATTTTTTATCTGTGGATTACAAGACCCGAAACACGGGCGGTCATGTTTGAGCTTCGTGTGACGGATTGTGACGTCACATTTCACAAAGTATACAAAAACTATGTGTCAGGTTTCAAGATGAGTTTCTATATTTATTGAAATGTGACGTCACAGAGCAAAATGTCACGTGACCAACCGTTTTCGCACGAAATTTGAAATCAATAAAGAAAAATATGTTTTTTTCTAAAAAAAAGTAAAGCTTTTTCGAGAAAGAAAACATCGTACGGGGTATAAAATGAGCGTTTGTAATTTTTTAAATACTTTTTCGAAAACTGTCAAGTAGCCAATTGCGGCGTCGCAACCTGTGGCACTCTACAAAAGAGACTACTTGTTTCGTGTAGTACTCATTCGATCCTCTAAGTACCGTTGTCACGCCAGGTGTTCTCGTACGAGGCGGTGGTGCGCGACGCGGTGGACGTGCACTACCCGTGCGCCGAGATGCAGTGCTCGCACAAGATCTCGTGCGTGTCCTGGAACGCGTACCACAAGAACGTGCTGGCCTCGGCCGACTACGAGGGCGCCGTGTGCGTGTGGGACGCCGCCACCGGCCGCAGGACTAGGGCGCTGCACGAGCACGACAAGCGCGCCTGGTCCGTGCACTTCAACAGGTAGGGCAGCTTAACTATTCATTATGTTATCAACAGGTCAGGGGAGGTTAACTATTCATAATGTTATCAACAGGTCAGGGGAGGTTAACTATTCATTATGTTATCAACAGGTCAGGGGAGGTTAACTATTCATAATGTTATCAACTGTTCAGGGGAGCTAACTATTCATAATGTTATCAACTGGTCAGGGGAGGTTAACTATTCATAATGTTATCAACAGGTCAGGGGAGGTTAACTATTCATTATGTTATCAACAGGTCAGGGGAGGTTAACTATTCATAATGTTATCAACAGGTCAGGGGAGGTTAACTATTCATAATGTTATCAACTGGTCAGGGGAGGTTAACTATTCATAATGTTATCAACAGGTCAGGGGAGGTTAACTATTCATAATGTTATCAACTGGTCAGGGGAGGTTAACTATTCATAATGTTATCAACAGGTCAGGGGAGGTTAACTATTCATTATGTTATCAACAGGTCAGGGGAGGTTAACTATTCATTATGTTATCAACAGGTAAGGGGGCGGGAGGTTAACAATTTATAATATTACTCTAATGTTATAAATTAATATGGTTTATACACCCTTTATTTTTATTCGCTTAAAACAAATGAAGGGTGAGTTCCACCCATGAAATTGAACAACTTTCCCCAAGAAACCTATGATTTTTTTTAAACTAGCCTTTTAATGTTTTTAAAGACGTTTTAAAACGGAGTGATTTCGCTAAATTTTAAAGGGTTATTAAATAAATGACTTGATGCAAAAAAATCAAACATACAGACCTAGAAAATCTCTTTCTTTAACTAATAAAAATTGGTCCAGTTCTGAAGGAGGAAACAGGGAACTACGAAACGTCGTTATTCTGTGTTTTCTATGAGAATTTACTAGTTACTAGTACGGGACGGGTGTATCAGCGAAGCGGCACGAATAGCCGCCTTTTATAGGTTTTTTGTCCATATAGGAAAAACAAGTGAAATTTTAAATATGTTCACTAGATAATGAAAAGTTTCTTCTATTGGTAAAAATATTAAGTCATTTATTAATGTATTATTTGAATTACAGCTCTTTTAAAATGTTGGCAGAGCTATCTTTGATTTATTTTTCTATTGATTGAAGTGTTACCAATCATGTTTCTGTCTTTAAGAGTCATTAGACATTAATATGTTTAGCTATATAAGATGACTGTTAGAAACCGCAAGAAACTTCAATCGCTGGTCAGGTCAAGTGTTTTAAACAGGGCAAAAATGACAAAAAATCAATTTGTATTTTTTAAATTTTTAATTAAATTATTCTTTATTTTGTGAATTTCATTCCTTTTTGTTATGTTTAAAATACTTAATCTGACCAACCCTTGATGTTTCTTGCGGTTTGTAGCAGTCACCTTATATTATATATGAATTTTAGAGCTGTATGTTTTATATTGGTGGCGGTACAATCAATCGAAATTGTTAAAAAAGAAGAAAACAGCGCCTTAAATTGAAAGCAGATGTTTAACCGCCTCTGTGGTCTAGTGGCTAAGCCACCGGTTTCAGACCCAGAGGTCCCGGGTTCGATTCCCAGCGGAATCTTTTTGTGCTCGGTTTGGTTGGTGGTAGGGCTGGCTAGCTACCACCATCTTATCCAAGTCTGTCGCCATAACAACGATGTTTATAGCATAGTTGTGTTCCGACAGTTTGAGATAAAATAGCCAGTTCCTCCGGCCTTATCGTCACTTACCATCAGCCCCCTTACTCTTGAAATTGATCGCTATTGGATCGGATTGGTGTTGTGAATTTTCGTATTTTTACGTTACGACACCAGCGCTAATTCGGATTCATTTTGGGAGAACTAAATGGCATTGAGTTTTGTATTTTTTTCACTAAATAATATGGATTATATTAGGTCTGGAATCGTAACTTAAGAGTACGAAAATTCACAATACCAACCCGATGTGTCCGTGATAAATCCGTGCCTACTTGTACTACATTATATTATTGCATCATCCTTTATTGCATTAGGCTCCGGTTTTATGTGTATCAAATATTCAGGTCAATATTAATGTTACTAATGCATTGAATCACGATTTGCACTCCGCACCATTCCCTAATTTGTAATACTTTAATCATAACAAGGCAGTTTCTTTATTTCGATATAAATCTTGTTTATCACTCGCTGTACAACTGTGAAACAAGCAACATTACACTCAGTCATATTTTTATATTTATTTGTGGTTTCTCTAATGAACCTCATCGAGAAAACCTCTCGCCAGACCTCTCAGCCAGACGCAGTTGTAAAGTTTCAAGAGTAAGGTAGGGCTGGTGAGATGAAGGCCGAATGGTAACAGTCGTGTGTGTTGTATGAACTCCTTTAAAATTAAGCTTAAAGAGCACTTTCTTAGACAAATAGTACCTATAACATGATCATATATATTATATACATACATATTATATTATATTATATACAATATATAATATGTGGAGTAATTGGGATCAAAAATAACCAGACTTAGCTGCGTTTCTCTGAAATAACAAAGTTTTTATTTACAAAATAGGGCATTATAATTATTTACATTTATTAAAAATAAAGATTAACTTAATACCTGAAATAACAAAGAAAACAACATTTAAGCCATTTCAGGTTTCTATCTAAATCTTTATTAGATTTAGTTTATTACATTAATTAAAATTAATATCATTTTCAAACGTCACCTGTCAGAGGCTCAGTCAGAGGCTCTGTCAGATTTAACAAAAGAGTTAATAAAATGAAGAAAAGGTTCTATGCTACTAAAAAGTATTATAGCCTTTTCTTTACACATGTATTATGTAAGTTTTTTTTTTGTTATGTATTTTATTTTTATTTTATCTGTGCAGTTGTTTAATTCGTATGCCAGTATAGTATTAGTATTACATATTCTATAATAATATATGTATAGGTCTAGGTAATTTTATCTTTTTTTTTTGTTGCACCCTGTGTCACCCCTCTAACATTTTCTCGCACACTCTCTGGGTCGAGTGGAAGAGATGTCTCTTAGAGATAAGTCCACCTTTGCGTACAATGTCTCGTCACTTTCGTGAGTGTGTCTCTGTGCAATAGAGAGTATAATGTGTGGCAGAGCCGACGTGCGGCTGCTGGCGTCGGGGTCCGACGACGCGCGCGTGAAGCTGTGGGCCTTAAACGCGGAGCGCTCCGTGGCCACGCTGGAGGCCAAGTTCAACGTGTGCTGCGTGCGGTTCAACCCGCGCTCGTCCTGCCACCTGGCGTTCGGCTCGGCCGACCACTGCGTGCACTACTACGACCTGCGGGCGCCGCGGCAGCCGCTCATGGTACGGAAACACTTATTGTGGCGGAACTATCACGGTTACGCATATACTATATCGACACTTTTTGTACATAACGGTGTGTACTGCAAAGCCATAGTACGTTGTTTTGTTCTATCACCGATAGTTTTCTTAGCGCACGCGATTTAAATAATTTATTTGAATTTTACTAGTACTTTCGGCGCCTATTCGATACAAACGAACGATCAAATATTTCCTCTTTATAATGTTAGGATAGACAATGGTTGCCTTCTTGGCAGGAAAGTAAAGTTCAAAGTGTCTACTATCACCTCGTCTCTTCCCTTGGGTGTCGTAAAAAGCAACTAACGGACTAAAGACTGCACATACACCCGACAGCATAGAGCGGCGATGGCTCACCACCTGTCACGCTGAGCACATGTGCAGTCGATATTTGGTGAAAAATGGACTATGGCAGAGGACTACTGTTGCTGTCCTCATTGCCTAGTCTCTGAGTAACCCTTCGGGGATAATAGTGGTGTTTATATGTTTGTATGTATTAATGGTTGAATTCTTGGCAGACAAGTGAAGCCTTAGTGTCTGCAATTCATCTTATTCTATTCCATTTTATTGGAGGAGCTGACAGCATCATAGTCTTTTAAAAAAACATTAATAAAAAGTTAATCTTGTTAAAAGGGTTGACGCATTTTGGTTTCCCATACAATCTTCCAAGTCGACATTTTTAAAGACCTATAAGCCGTTTTTTATTATACTTTGCATGCTATAGTAAAATACAGGGATCCAAATAGTTTGTTGATAACATTTTTAAAAAACGTTTGTTTGGCTGAGTTATTGCGATTTAAAGTCCACTAAAGAAAGATTTAAATCGCAATAACTCAGTTAAATAAACGTTTTTTAAAAACGTTTTCAACAAACTATTTAGATATCTATATTTCACTTCAGCATGCCGTGTTTCATCAAAATTGGCTTACTGGTTTTCAAAAATTTCAACTTTTAAAATTGTATGGGAAACCGAAGTGCGTAAACCTTCTTAACTCATCCTGTTAGTTAAAATGACTTTTTTTTTAATATTGGTTGCTCCCGCTTTTTGGCAGGGTTTTGTTTGTCTGTGTTTTTTTTTTTCTTGACGATTTAATAAGCTTGTCTAAATGACTGTGTCGCAGTGGGTTCACGCCAGTAGTCTAACGGGATTCCATAGCCCGGGATCCAACCGCGATTTCTCTATTTCGCTCAGCTACCGACGCCGCTTCAAAAGTCTTTAACATTGTAGTAACTAATAACGAGCTACCGCATTTCAAATTTTAGTTTTATTTTCTAAATTTTGGATTTTGTTGTGTATTTATGTGTTATAGTCTTCGATCAACAATACAAGTCAGGTCGGCGCTAAAAATGTGTCTCGGTAAATAAGAGCGCACTTGAGAAGTGAGCTCTTATGACATAACAGGAAAAAGCACTTTATTTGTTGTAAGGTTGATTTCACCACTAAATGTTATTGACGTCATTTCATTATTAAGTGACAGGAGTAATTTATTGCTTAGAAAATGTATTTATTCACGTGGACAGAATTTAGCTTTGATTTAGTACGTGACTTGTTATCTATTTGGCATCGTTGATCGGATGTAATAATGGTGAATTATTAACCGTTATGTGTTCGTGAACGTGCACGAGTGTTGGCAAATGAAACAAAACAGTTGCTAAGTCACTTTTCTAATTGTCTCACGAAGTCCGCGTGAGATGTCAGTAAAGTCCCACAGTTGAACTTGAATCCAAAGGGTTTGTGTGTTTGGCAATGTTGCTAACCACACTTACTGCCGAACTCAGAGACGTAACTTAAGTTGGATGACAATTGGCTATTTGACAGTCGTAACAATAAAATATGAAATATGTCGAAAATGGTAGTTTATGATTTAATGATAATTATCCAATATTTTTTTTTATTACGATAATTTGTAAATATTTTATTGTTACAAAATAGATTTGCGTTTTTTCATCTGTGCATTACAAGACCCGAAACACGGGCGGCAAGGGGCGGCCATGATTGAGCTTCATGTGACGTCACATTTCACAAAATTAGCAAAATGTCACGTGACCAACCGTTTTCACACGAGATTTGAAATCAATAAAGTAAAATATGTTTTTTTCCTGTTAAAAAACGGTTTTTTCGAGAAAGAAAATATTGTACGGGGTATAAAATGAGCGTTTGTAACTTTTTAAATACTTTTTCGAAAACTGTCAAGTAGCCAATTACATGTCATTCCTTCTCTATTTATTACTATACTTAAGAAAGTGACAGCGCGAGACTTGATTGTCATTGAAATTAATTTGACGTCTTCGAGTACGGCAGTAAGCCGTCATTTAGGTGTGGAATGAATGGCGATTGTAATGACACATGTTGAACCCGTTGCCCAATGACGCAATGGCACATTATGCGGTGGCTGCTTCGATACATCTATCTCCCTCACGCGTAGTAGTGCAGTATGTCTATCTCCCTCGCGCAGGTGATTGGTGATGATGAGCTGGTCGATAACAGACCTTCAAGTCTGAACACCGACGCAAAGTGGCTTGCTTATCAGTCTTCTACATGTTGGAGTGTGCTCAGGAGTTACATAACCTCATACTTCCTTCCCCGTTCCATCATCGGACTGCTACACGGAGAAAGGGCTTTCATCCCTATGTGGTGGATACTCCACCCCGGACGAAGCGATTTGCTTCTAAATTCCTCATTAGGACAGCTAGGATGTGGAATGAGCTCCCTGCGTCTGTTTGGCTCTCTAGCCTCTAGAGTAAACAAGCATTTACTGAGTTCGCGTGCCCCACCTTCGTCCTCATTATCACTTTCCATCAGGGCAAATCGAAGACGCTGTATCTTACGCGCAGTTCCAGTGGCCTGATTCACGTATTGCGTAATAGTCGAAATGTCGTTTATGTTTAGAAATCGTCCTATTGAAAAAATTGGTTGCCTGTAAAGTCGGTATACGGGCGAAAGTTTTACGTGACAACGACTTTGAGTGGTAAAATAATTTTAATGTGAATATTCATTCGTATAGTAGGAAGAAGGATGAAATAGGAAAGGGACGCGTGCCTTTCACTTTTTATGTCTGTCTCTCTCGCTCTTAGGCGGGCTAACCATGCCCGAGTGGAAGGGACGCGTGCCTCTCACTCGCTCTCATTGTGAGCGCATAACGTGAGCGGAGCGTAACGCAGTTTCTTGAAGTGTCACCCGGCAAACCAATTTATAAGACGTTGTCACGTCAAAAGCAGTCACAAATCCGTATTCACCTGTCATTTCGCTAGAACGGTTACTCGATAGGAACGCAACTCAGCGATTTGTCAACTATTTAAACTTAATGTTGCCATTACAGTTCTACCAAATAAATTCAAATACTTTTTCTTAACAAAACATGCAGAAATGTTTATTGTTCTTTCCAACGACTTGGAAATTGTCTAATTTAACGTGTAATCGCTGAAATCCGATAAAACTAAACGTCAAAACAATAGGTGAATACCGCGGAGGCAACGATCGCACTTTGATTAATGCACGTGAATACGTTTAAACAAAACCGACTTAAACAAAATAGTGCGATTGATACGTGAATACGAAAGGTGAGTTCAGCTATCGAATCGCTTGCATGTCGTTGAAGTTTAGTTACGTGAATCAGGCTACTGGACGCGTACTCGCCATTGCACCCGTCTCGCTCTGGCGCAGTAGTGCAGCGTGTGGTCTCTCACGCGCAGCTCAAGCTTATTATAAAGTGTTAGATTACACAGAAGACAAAGCAGCTTGGATCTGAAATGTTCCAATTGCTCCAACAGCTATTTCTAATTGTCTATTAATTGATACTTAAATTGTATTGTAGTTTTGTATTGCTTAATTCATTATTTTTTTAAATTCATATTTTGTATTTTATTTTATTTTATTTTTATTTTGTAACGACATATTCTTTTTTTTTTTTTGTAAATGTCTATGCTTTTGGCGCTGTGGTATCTTGCGCCCGTTCTTTATTTATTTTACTTTATTAGGGAAACATACAATATAATATAGTTTATAAATGTTACATACATCAGTTAAGTTTCTACTTATTTCTAATACATGAGTTTGAGTACCTACCAAATTAAAGGTACAAAATTAAATTAAAATTAAAAATAAACATTATGGATCCTTACATTCCCTAATATTACGTTTGAACATAGCGATCGTATCATTAAATATATCCATGTCTATATGAAGTTCATTATAACGTAAACACGACCGGTACAAGAAAGTGTCAGACAAATGTTTGGTGCTAGTAAGGGGGACTCTAAATACCTTTTTATTTTACCTTTTATTTTTTTATACCTTCTTTGCCACAGTTAAACAATGACGTCCTGAATGGGCGGTAGGTTAAAAAAGTTTGGACGATTCAAAGTGCTTGTCGGTTGAGTTTATTGAATTGAATTGAATTGAAATATTTATTATTTGCAAAATTTGAATACTATTTTTTAATTATAACAATTTTAATTATTTTCTTTAATTTTTATTGATTATTGTTTTATGTCGTTTTGTTATTTACTTTATTTAATTGATGTAATTTGGTTTTTTTGACGTGACAACGTCTTATAAATTGGTTTGCCGGGTGACACTTCAAGAAACTGCGTTACGCTCCGCTCACGTTATGCGCTCACAATGAGAGCGAGTGAGAGGCACGCGTCCCTTCCACTCGGGTATGGTTAGCCCGCCTAAGATTTTGTTAATATGAAATTCAGTGCGAGATTCTTTGTATAAACTAATGTTTTAAATATAATTCTTTGTATAAATAAATGTTTTAAATTGTTACTATTATTTCATCCTTCTTCCTACTATACGAATGAATATTCACATTAAAATTATTTTACCACTCAAAGTCGTCGTCACGTAAAACTTTCGCCCGTATACCGACTTTACAGGCAACCAATTTTTTCATTCGATTATTGTTTTATTTTATTTTATTTTATTGATTGTAATTTTTAATACTTCTCTCTCTCTATGTTCGCATACCAATTTTTGGTTAAGTGTGAGATGCTAAATGGATGTAAGAACTCGTTCCTACCATATTGAATGCAATAAAGAGTTATTGTATTGTACTGCAATGGGACGGCAGGTGTTCCGCGACCACCGCAAGGCCGTGTCGTACGTGCAGTTCCTGGACGCGCACTCGCTGGTGTCCGCGTCCACGGACGGCCAGCTGAAGCTGTGGCGCGTGGAGTCGCCGCGGTGCGTGCGCAGCTTCGCGGGCCACGCCAACGAGAAGAACTTCGTCGGGCTCGCCACCGACGGCAAGTGAGTGCAAAACGACTGTTTCAAACATTACAAACGCTCATTCTACACCCCGTCTACAATATTTATCAGAACAAAACATATTTTTTCTCCTTATTCATTTCAAATTTCGTGCGAAAACGGTTGGTCACGTGACATTTTGCTCTGTGTGACGTCACATTTCAATAAATATAGAAGCTCATCTTGAAACCTGACACATAGTCTTTTGTATACTTTGTGAAATGTGACGTCACAATCCGTCACACGAAGCTCGATCATGGCCGCCCGTGTTTCGGGTCTTGTAATCCACAGATAAAAAATTTACAAATTATCTTAATAAATTATCTTTAAATCATAAACTACCATTTCCGACATTATTCATATTTTATTGTTACAACTGTCAAATAGCCAATTCCTTTATTGCTTAGGAGGGTTGACGCATTCCGGTTTCCCATACAAACTTCCAAGTCGACATTTTTAAAAACCACTAAGCTAAACTTTGCATGCTAAAGTAAAAAAACGTATCTAAATAGTTTGTTGAAAACATTTTTTTACAACGTTTGTTTAAGTGAGTTATTACGATTTTAAACTTTCTATGGAGAACTTTAAATCGCAATAACTCAGCTAAAATGTTTTCAACAAACAATTTAGATACCTATGTTTTACTTTAGCATGCAAAGTTACATCAAAATTGGCTTAATAGTTTTTAAAAATGTCGACTTGGAAGTTTGTATGGGGAGCCGAAATGCGTCAACCCTCTTAACCCTTAAATGCATAATGTTGCCAAAAGTTTACAATCATACTTTGAACCTTAACCCCTTGATATGAGCGTTGAAATCAATGAACAATTTTTTGGTTAATTCATGCATTTAAAGGTTAAACTGTGTAAAAAGTTCTTAGATAAAATATATAGTATCAACAGTTTGCCCATGATCCCTCATGCTGCTGTTATTTTACTAGCTTTTAATTCAAAAATAGCTGGGTGGTTTCACCTCATTAATAGAACCCTACCGACCCTTACTGACCTTGGGTGTCTTAAAAGGCGACTAACGGACTAAAGACAGCACATACTCCCTTGATTTTTATTCCTTTAAAAGAAATTAAGGGCGAGTTCCACCCATGACACTGAACAACATTCCCCAAGAAACCTATGTGCAAAAATGGCTAAAATATTTCCAGCTCCCATACAGAACTGTCCGATCAGCTGACGACAATAGTATAGGAGGTCGACATTTTTTTTGTCATTTTGGGGGGGGGGGGGGGGGGTGTTGTTCAGTTTCATGGGTGGAGCTCACCCTTAATTTAATTTAAACGAATAAAAATTAAGAGTGTATATCCAACAGCATGAGCGGCGATGGGCTTACCACCTGTCACGCTGAGCACATGTGCAGTCGCTATTTGGTGAAAAGTGGACTATGGCAGAGGACTGCTTTTGCTGTCCTCATTGCCTAGTCTCTGACTAACCCTTCGGGGATAATATACGTGATTATGTATGTATATCTAGGTTACAACAAAAAAAAATATTGTGTGTAATAAGTGACATAATGGTGAGTATGAGGGTGTCCCATAAACAAAGGATAACTATAACCATCGATAAGCTTCACCATGGCTCCTCGAATCTCCAATTTTGACCTTAGTAAAAATATCACTATACAGTGCACGCACTATACAGTGTTGTAGCGTCAGCGCTTTACGGCAATTACCTAATTCATTAGTACTCGTTTGCATAGCATTATATGTAGACTTACTCATTGTAGCAATTAAATAAATCAGCCATTTTATCATATCAAGATTTTCCTATCATTTTCTATTAGCTTAAGTTATGTGATCGCGAGATCATACAATCACGGTTTTTAAGATTTTGAATTTGCGTCTGCTACATGCTCTATGGTTACAAGTACTTAATAAACGTCACATCACAAACAAGGTTTGTTTTTATCATGCCATTTCAACAAATGAAGAAGTTTTTCGATATAGTTGCGTGGCGTGATAAAAACAAACCGTAAGTGGGTTATTATCGAAAACTTCAAAAAATTCCAAAATCTTAAAAAACGTGATATTTTTACTAGAGCCAAAATTAGGGGGGCCATGGTGAAGCCTGTCGAAGGTTATGGGGTTATCCATTGTTTATGGGACACCCTGTATGTGAGTTGTTTGTCTCGGGTGCGCTTCATTTAATAAAACTACGTTTGATATATTTTCATTTTAATAACGTTCATTTTACATAATGACCAAATAAAACAACTAATATCATAATTCTATTTAATTTAATAATACTTTATTATAATGGTAATTTAATATAATATTCCTTTTAAATTTCGCTTTACATATGAATCATTTACTTATATATTTATCATTTCATATATTTTATTTATTATAAAGATCAATTCAACTTTGTGATTATTAAATTAAACAAAATTATTTTATCTGAAATTATATAAGGCGACTGCTAGAAGCCGCAAGAGACTTCAAGGGTTGGTCAGGTCAAGTGTTTTAATT
Organism: Scoparia ambigualis; assembly: GCA_963921215.1. Taxonomy (NCBI): domain Eukaryota; kingdom Metazoa; phylum Arthropoda; class Insecta; order Lepidoptera; family Crambidae; genus Scoparia; species Scoparia ambigualis. Next base: position 561,382 of record OY992523.1, on the reverse strand, counting down.
TTAAACATGACGAAAATTACAAAAAAAAGGAATTCGTGTTTTATTCATAATAATTAATTTTGTGAATTTTAATTGGATAGTCTTTGAGTATCTAATTTATTTTAAAGCAAAAACATAAGATAAATAAAATGAAAAACAATTATAACGATTACTTACAACGCGCGGGCAGCGACCGTCTGTCGACCCGACCGCGTCAGCCGGACGATAAGTACCTACGTTTGTCTGCAATGAGACCATAATGTTATGTTCGGTCCGAATCCTACTAACTATGTTAATTTCTTCTATACGGACCATAGAAAACTCACAGACAGCTAAAACTTGTACACTACGACTCGGACCGGCTAAAATAAAACAACCAATCTGAGCCAAGTCTGTCGTACACCGGTAAGTACAAGAGACACGCATGCCTCTCAACTATTCTGTACACCCTTACGTACATATGACGCTCGAGGGGTTAAAACACTCGACCTGACCAGCCCTTGAAGTTTCGGTTTCTAGCAGTCACCTTTTATGTCGTAAACGTTGACATTCGTTATTAGAGTCTGGCCAACGAAAGCTGAACCTCGTAGTTATTCGATTGGCAACACTCTGTCTCTATGTCATGTCGTATGTCAAATTGGATTTTTTCTGAGAAAACGGCAGCTGCGTATTTTTTTGAATGAGCGTTCTTCCTGGTCCAGCTTTCGTCAGCCAGACTGTGTGTGATACGTGCCCGGTCCGCGTCAGGTACATAGCGTGCGGCTCGGAGAACAACGCGCTGTACGTGTACTACGCGGGGCTGTCGCGGCCGCTGCTGGCGTACCGCTTCGAGGCGGTGCGCGGCTTCCTGGAGAAGGAGCGCCGCGACGAGGAGCCCGCGGACTTCGTGTCGGCCGTGTGCTGGCGCAAGGGGCCCGGCGGCGCGCTGCTGGCCGCCAACAGCCAGGGCACCATCAAGGTGCTCGAGCTCGTATAACACCCAACGCAATAGACAACCAATGTAAACTTTATCTAGATGATAGTGTCGAAACATATGTTGCACATCTACCGCCAACAACTAGGGCGCCATCAAGGTGCTGGAGCTCGTCTAAACGCCGGCTCTAATAGAAGACAGTGTGTCAAAGCAACCAATGAAAACTTTATCTAGATGACAGTGGCGAAACACTTCTTGCACGTCTACCGCCGAGTAACGACGCAACGAGACGCTGCTCGCCGCCAACTACCAGGAAATCATCAAGGTGCTCGAGCTCGTCTAAACACCGGCTCTATAAACAAGACTGTGTTTCAAAGCAATCAATGAAAACTTTATTTAGATGACAGTGTCGAAACACTTCTTGCACGTCTACCGCCGAGTACCGACGCAACGAGACCAGGGTACCATCAAGGTGCTGGAGCTCGTATAAACACGGGATCAATGTCAGTGACACAATTAAATAGATGACAGTGTTATAGTGCTGAAATAGAAAGAAATCGCAGCTCGCCGCCATCAGCCATCGTATCGTCAAGGTACTCGAGCTCGTCTTAACACTACTCAATGTCAATGAAAGCTTTTATGTCGATGATAGTGTTGAAACGCGTCGAAACACTTATTGCAATGAGTTATGATAGACATGCACATTCACCACTGAATACCGACGCTTTTTTCAACAAAATTCGGATGAAAAGGCGATGTAATCTAAGCTTACAACACTATTAATGCTATTCAATGTCAATCTGTTAAAAATGTCGACAACAGCGTTCCGGCCAGATGATATGGTATTCTAATACTGACGTTTTGTTGCGTCATTCAGAAGCTAATAAAGGTGCAAAAATTTGTCAAAACACTTTGTGCTAATCTACCAAGTACCGACGCTTAATTCAACAATCTCAGCAAAGGTCGAGTTGATGCTGCTCAGCAAACCTGTGTTCTTCAAATATTGACGACTTGTTATATCAATCAATTACTAGAACTTGTCTAAAAATTTTCAAGTAAGTACAGAAATTGTATTTCAATCAGTCAAAATCTTTTCGACCTAAACAGTGTCCCGGCAAAAGAGCCGATCGGATGCGATGTTATTTGACGCCTTGTTACGTAATTTTAATGTAAAAATGCTGGAACTTGTCTAAACACTTTTTGCAATAAGCGCTCAAAATTCTCTTAACACCTTTCAATTTCTATCAATGGAAAACTTATATAGCTAATAGCTGCCGTACATATGCCCGCCTGAGGGCTTACGACTAGAAATCCAAGGAAGTATAGATACCGCATTTGACATGCGTTGAGTGAAATTAGTTATAAGAGTAAGACGATGGTGGTTCTATAACCACATAGTGGCACAAATCGTAAAGCTGGTTGCTAACGACCTCAGCTACTGCAACTAAGCAAAGAGTTGTGTACATTCTTTGAAGTGTATTAAGATTTGTTAACCCTTTAATAGTCAGTGGGAAATTCCTACCATATTTTGTATTTTAAATGATTGAAAAAGGTTGAAAACTGAAAATTAAGGTTTATTTTTGAGTTTTTCTCGTTAAATGTGAATATTTAATTAATATTGAACACGTATACAAACATTGAGTTGTCTAAGCTTTGTTTATGTACATAACTGTATAATTACGTGAGCGCACTGTGTTAAAAGTTATAAATTGAAAAAGGTTTACATTAGTTAAATATCGATGACGGGCAGGACCACTCTAAGTGAGCGTAGAGACGTCATGCCGATTTGCAAACACTGCATTTCAGATCAAATTACATTAGTTGTGTACCTAAAAGTATGTGTTGAAATTTTATAAATCCTATTCTATTTAAGAGAATTATAATAAATCCATAAGAGAGAGAGAGATAGGGTAATTAAAACTTTTACTTAATTGAATAAATGTCTATTTAAAGGTCTAAATAAAATATGTGTATCGTGATACCAAGTGCCAAACATGTGACAACCCCTGCCAGCGGCACCGGCTGAGGCCAGTGCGAGTTTTATTCACCAAATCGGGTATTTGTATGGCGAAATTGCGAGTCGCCCCGTTTGTGACCGGGACACGCCGCTTCAGCACCATACTCTCGCGAAACAACAAATTCTATCCCTCTCCCCCCCCCCCCCCTCTCCAAATAATTCTTACGTCTTCTTCAGAGATTCTACCCCTTCCTCTAGGTCGGCATCGCATCCGCGACTCTGGTTTAGCGGGTGTCCATGTCCGTGTCCAATATTTAAGGGGGCTCCCATACAACAAACGTGATATTTTTGCTCGTTTTTGCTCGATATTGATAACGGCAACAGGTAGACGCTTGAAATATTCACAGAATAATTAGTTATTATTCACTTTAAAAATAAATAATTGAATTAAGTTAAAACAAATACTTAATACAACAATTTTTTTTTGCTCGTTTTTGCTGTTTTTATAGAGAATGGTACGGAACTCTTCGTGCGCGAGTCCATCGCATTTGGTCGGTTTTTTATTATACGAAAAGTGGTTAAAACTCGCACCAGTCACTCCGAAGCCTCAGACGGCCAACTCACGGTAGAGGCGGAGCTGCAAAGCTAGTCAAGTGTATTTCTGAACCGTAAGTGCAAAGGAAATGACATTGTATGTCACGCGATAAGAGCCAACTGTGTTTAGCAGACAGCTGCCCGCCTTGTCTGGCCAGCTCTGCGCAACGACCGTGTCAAAGTAGCGTATATAGGCGTTTAATCTTGATGTGTTCCCCGAATTTATCGGTAGCTAGTAACTTTATACCTTCGATTACATATGAAACCAGATGCATAATCAACGCTCTCAAAACGTCCTTGAGATGTTCAGGTACTTATTTGGCTGGGTTATTCCCAGTTGCCCCCCCCCCCACCGGAATCGCCCCCACAGGTTGCAACGGGGAATTGTAAAAAATAATGTCATTTTTAAACGTCCCAGTCTCCCCCACTTGAGACGCCGTAAAGTATAACTATGTAGATATGTTATTTTTTTTATTAGACAATAGAATCACTAGCTGCCCTACTCGTGTAGGTCACGTGATAGGTTGGAAATTTAAAATTTCAAGGTTATTTTTTTATTAGATACGGCAACATCTTTAGAGGGAGACTGGGATATTTAAAAATTTAATTCCCAGTTGCAACCTTAAAAAGAGAGAGTGGCAACGGGACATATTTTTTTACAAATTCCCAGTTGCCCCCTTTGGGAGCGATGCCGGTGGGGGCTGAGAATAACCGATTTTGCTTAGTAGCCTGCGAGCTAAGTGCCAACCATAAAGTTGCTATACCTAGCGGAATGGAGCAACAAAGGACTGAGCGAGCAGGATGTCACTAGCAACAACACTGTGGGATAAAAAGAGATGCGTGATGCGACGTAACAGAACTGGTTTTGGCTACTGTTTGTCAGCACTCATCAGCATGCTAAGAATTTGGGTATTGTGAATTTTTCGGATTTTTTCCCATCTCATCCTATTTTATTTCTATTAATACTATTACTGTTAGTAATTAATATAATCGATATCCATGTTAATGTGAAAAGCGACATGACGTAAATCACTGAACGCATTCTTGACACACAAATGCCATCTTAATTCGGTTTCGTTTGACAGCTCATGTTTGTTGCTCTATTCTGCTAGGTACAGTAACTTTATGGTGCCAACATCACTAATCGCTCCTCCAAACATTGATATTCGCTCAAAACACAATACGTCAAACGTATATGTGAAAGCTGCCACTATTCGGCCCATCTCAGAATGATAACTAAAGCATAGGAGTGCTGTGACATTTGAGAGGGCACTCCGTTTGGTCACCATTCGAATTACATTTGTTTCGGTCGCTTTTGAATTCGGTATCATAAACGGTGACCGGTTTTGTTTCGCTAGACATTTGACGTTTTTGGCAACTTATTTTGTCTCTTTCCTTTGAATGTTTATTTGAAAAAATAGGACAATAACTATACGAGTCTCATTTGGACTCCTATGCTTGAGTTATTATTCTATGGCTACCATTTAGTATAGGATTGTGTTTGATCGAAGGTTTATACGGCTGAAATTACGAATCAATCGATCTGTCTATTTTGCCTACTAAAATATGTCAAATTTCTAACTCTAGTAAACAAAATAACAGACATATTGATTATTAATTTTGGCCGTTAGAATAATTCTGTAAATCCGTGTGTATATATTGTTATAGAGTCATAAATATAGTTTCTATGTAAATAATATTGTAAAGGCGCTCCATCAAAGGGAGCATTCGCCTGTAATGTAACAGCTCGTCGAGCATTACATCAATGAGCCAATCTAGCAATAATAATTGTTGTACAGTAGCGTAATGCACGAAATGGAATCTCGGATTGTTGCATTACAGGCGAATGCGCCCAGTGAGGGAGCGCCTTCAAGTATTCCTGTTGCCACAGAACGATCGGGTAAGATGTGCACTCCGTCTAAATGAGTGCACAATAAAATGTCGCATTTAGTTTTCTCTTCATACAATAATACTATCAGATATTCTCTGAGCAGAAGAGTCGCGTTGCGTCGCAGCACGAATTGGGCCGGTGACTAGGGTTGCCACTTTTTTTTAAGGACGAATAAAGTATTTTTTAATTTTATTAGGACAAAAATAAAGTAGGTACATAGCATAAAAAGAGTATTTATTAATTTGTCCTTAAAAACGCATTTTATGTTGCTCTTTGCGACATTTAACAAATATTTGTCTTTTACGTAAATAGAGTATTTTAGCGTACTTTATATAAAGTACGCCTACATGAAAAAGAGGACAATACTCTATTTTAGAGAGCGAGTGGCAACCCTACCGGTGACTGCGCTCGTCGCTGTTGAGTTGCGTCCGCTGAGTGACACAGGTCCTACTCCTTCCTTAGAGATCCTGAGTGTCCATGGGCGGCTGTGATAATTCCCATCACCCGGGACCGGTGAACCGTCTGCTTCATTTGCCTCTTTCTCATATATATAAATGGATATATGGTCAGTTCACACCGAAAAAGCGACGCATTGCAATACTTTATGTCCAGTATCTGGTTGTATTATTGATGATGATAAGATATGTGTGAATAGCGTCGTGTTAGATGCGATTTGCCTGCAGTGGCCGTTGCTGTTCCTGTGCGTAGAGATAAAGCGATTCGTCCAATACTATTGAAAGTCCACACCTTGCAATAAATGTTTACGTGTACGTACCTACCAAAGTAGTCAGAGCGCTAGAAGAAATATAGTATGCAGGTTATTGCTCTATTTTATGTGTATGAGAACATATTTTAGCAGCCGTTTGACGATTTCGGTGAAGTGCTCACTCCAGCAATCAGCCTGTCCTAAACTGTTAAATTTCTTTAATTAATTCCTATAACTAAAGCATAAGGTTTAGAATTATTTGTAGAAAGGAGAGACTGGTCACCGCTAATACAAAATTTAGCCAGGCCCGGCGCAAAAGAAAAGTATCTCAAATAATTGACTAATAGAACTAAAAAGGTAATATATTTATTTGGTTCAATATCAGTGACTATCATAGAGATATATCAAATTGAAAAAATAGTTTTTGATTTATTTATATTAGTATTTTACTTCTTTTTAACATTAAATAGGGGTTTTATTCTATGTTTAACTAAAATGCATACCAACTCATAACTATTTTTATGATATATTTTTAAGAATATAATATAGTGACATATATTTTAATGAAAATATCCAAAATTAAGTGAGGCAATGCTAAACTAAAAAAAAAAAAAAAAAACTGAAATAAGCTGATCAATGATTATTTTTTCCAATCATAGAAATATTCCTATGATAGCCAATGATATTGAACAAATATAATATATATTTAATTTAAACTCATAATAGTCATTTACATGACATACTTTTCTTTTGCGCCGGGCCTGGGTGTCATTTGACCAGTCTGCTTTGACATTTTGTGGTAGGTGAATCTGCTGGCGTCTACATCGATGTGTAAATCAGTTCGCACAACACAGACAATCGCATCGGTATCTTTTTATATAGGATAGCTATCGCCTGTCGAGTATAGACGACTGTAGCGGTCATAGATTTAGGAGTACATTCTAAATCTATGGTAGCGGTCAAGAGGCGTAATCGATTGATAAATAAACCTGGCGACTGCATCCTGTACAATATGAATGAATACTTTATTTGTATCTGCTGCTGTTTGTGTATTGCATTCTGTTTCAAAGTGTGAATTACTTCAATCATTAAGTTTGGCAAATGCAGGCACATTTTATTGGGTAGCCAGCCATGGCCGTTTTAACTAAAACCCGTATATGTTTGACTGTAACCTGTTATGTATTGTAAATAAATGTTTAAATAAGTAAACAGGTACGTTTAATTCCATCCTACTGTTAAGAACCCTTTAGCAATTCACAGAAGATTTGTTAGCCGTAGGTCCAATACGCCATTCGTCGATTTTGCACTTTGCCGTTCGCCTCCATTACGCAGTTCGTCCATTTCGAGATTCGTCATTACGCAGTTCGTTCATTTTGAGATTCGTCATTACGAAGTTCGTCCATTTCGAGATTCGTCATTACGCAGTTCGTTCATTTCGAGATTCGTCATTACGAAGTTCGTCCATTTCGAGATTCGTCTTTAAGCAGTTCGTCCATTTCGTGAATCGTCATTACGCAGTTCGTCATTATTCATCATTCAATACACGTTAGACGAAAAACCTGTTGGGACGAAATGCTTGTTGGACAAAATGTATATTGAACCAAATACGTGTTGGATAAATAGATGTTGGACTATAAGTATACGAGTCGGACAAAATGAGCGTTGAAATACAATTTGGACGGCTAACAAATCTTACAGAATGAGGTCTCCTACATTTATATTTTGATGACAACCTCCGTGGTCGACGACAGTCGGAACGCAAGTTCTGGGGTCGGTCGCCATCTCAGAGGCTTCGGGTTCAATTCCCGGTCAGGTCAATGTAACTGTTTTTCTAAATTGTCGGGTCGGGTTCTTATGTGTACGCACAAAAAATATAATTTTGGTATGGTTATCCGCTATCTAGATAACCATTTAAACGAGTTTCCAATATAGCATAACTTGGGCTAGTAATTCATTATTCGGCCCGCTGGGCATCTGATGGGGGGTCGGAGTTGTTTCCCCCCCACCGTCAAGGCTAGAGCGACCCCTTGGACAAGGGTCGCTCCGCAGAGGGCAGGGCAGCAGGCCCAGGAGGTTGAGATGTCGGAATCCCAATGTTAAGGACACCGACACTCAACCTTCTTCAGACTAACCTGAACCACTGCGCAGCTGCGCAAAACCTACTTGTGCAGCACATTGCGGAGTGGGAGGTTCACGCGGCGGTAATAGCGGAGCCCTACTGTGTTCCCCCTGTAACCTCCCCCCTCTGTATTAAATTGCTACACCTAAATCTAAACCTAAATCTAATGCCTTTCACACCTATATGCCTAGCTACCTTATAATACATACACACATCCTCGCCGCTTTACCTTAACTTAAATTATTATCTAATTCTTAAAACTAATTAACCTAATTTATCTACAATCTAATGGTTGTGTCTGGAGTTTTGTAGAGTGTGTAGCGTTTGTATGAAGATGGAACCTTAGCATAGCTTAATTCTATTTGCAGTGAATTTCAGTCAAGCAATGTAATATTATAATAACTACTATTTTGGCCAGATCGTCTAGTGAACCCTCCGTTGTTAACCGCATTTAAGTAACTCAAGTTCTTTCGTGAAAGTTTAGTAATTGGCTTATACCTGTGTTAAATTATTTTCTCCTGACCTAATTACCTACCAGTCTATAAATCATAACATAAATATGTGTAGCCTAGCAATGACTCCGTCTGAACTGTGACCTAAATCCTTCACTGCAGCTGCGGGGAAGATTTGTAACCACTCAAAGGTAATCAGATGATAGCTTAGCTCGTAGGTATTATTATTTATTATCAGTAGCATGATACATAAGAAGCCTGGTGCAATTTATATAAAGGTTTAGTGGGATTATAAAAGTCTTGTGGAAGTATAAGTCTTGTGGAAATATAAGAGTCTTGTGGAAGTTTAAAAGTCTTGTGGAAATATAAGAGTCTTGTGGAAGTTTAAAAGTCTTGTGGAAATATAAGAGTCTTGTGGAAGTTTAAAAGTCTTGTGGAAATATAAGTCTTGTGGAAGTTTAAAAGTCTTGTGGAAATATAAGTCTTGTGGAAGTTTAAGTCTTGTGGAAGTTTATGAGCTCCAACCGCCGCTCCATAGCGTGCCATTACATCTCATTGTTTAATTATGGCCCCGTCCACTTTGGCTTTAACATTAATTATTAGCTTGTAGCTTTAATTCTTTCAAACTGAGAATTTACATCTCCTCTCAAAATCTAATTTCATTTTACATTATGAACTATGTGTTAGCAATTTAAATTCTTATTATTCCACATAAATCAATAGAGTTTATCTCAAGGCTTGCTATCATCCAAATATCCTTTTCACATTAAGAACTTAATTATTCAATGCAATAACTTATATTCAGTTCCGTAAAGGGTGGATAATTTAATAAAACGCCAATTCAGGCGGTGGCTAAAGTAGAATGCTATTAATACAGGTAAAACTACTTTTATTTACTCTTAGTATTTATTATACAGGTCTTGTAAAGTTCCAATATAACTACATTGGATTGGCTGCATTGGCAGATTATCACATCTTAAGTTTATTAAAGGATGTTTAATTCATTCAATATCCTTGACTTTAGGAAGTGAACTGAAATAGAATACTATCATTTGAAGTAAATTACTTTGGGTTACTCTTAGTGTTCATTATACAAATCTTATAAAGTATAAGTACATCTCAAGTTTATTGAAAGATGTTTAATTTATTCAACATCCCTGACTTTTAGGGTAGTGAACTTAAGTTAATTATTTTTTCATTAACTTCCACCCTCTGTCTCTCAGACTGAGTGGTTAATTTGATAGACTACTAAATCATAGTTAGCATACCTTTAGTAGGTAGTAAATTAGGTAGTTAATTATCACTGTTAATCATTAAATAAATTACATTTAGAAGTTATCTTTTACTCACTTTAATAAGTATAAATTAGACTGTACTAGGTATTAGTCTGATTGATTAGATTGTTCCCATCAAATATTTCTATGTTTCATATTATTAGAAGTAAGTACTTACATATCTTAAGAGGTCTATTCAAATGGTATTAGTAGACCATTGTCAGGCTAATTAGCTGGTTGTTATCAATCAATTATTTCTATGTTTCAGATTATTAGAAGCTCATAGCTTGCAATGTCTTCTTTCAACTACTTATCCTAGGTTCTAAACTGGTTTTAGTTGTTCAGTTTGTATCAGCTTATTTTTGCTAAGGTATCGGATGTAAAACTTTAACACCTTGAAGAGTGTAGCGATATGAGATCGTATTGCATCCCAGGGAAAGCTAAAAAATGCCTGTTTGGTCATTTCAGTGTTAGAAATCAAACATCACAGTACGACTAAGCTTATTTGCTATAACTTTTTAGTATTTTTCTTGTAATAGGAAACCAGTCTAGACTTTTAGGTACTCCAAAGTAATGATGGTACGATATTATCATGCTTCTATTAATTATTTAAAATGAATAATTAATTGGTAACAACTTTAGGAAAACAATTAGAATTTTATCGGCCTGCGGTAACAGATTACTTGTCTAGCTAGGACCCACATCACTTCATCATAATTTTATTTAGCGCCGTAACTTAATTATCCCTACCTTATTAGTCTGAATTAATAACTAACCATATATATCCGCCTACCTATAGATTCCTACAACTTTCCTCACTTGAAAATGCCTATATTTTGTCGAACTAACAGTCCCTTTTGTGTACCTTGCAAACTAGGCCAAGCCTCATTTAATTTAAATTCGTGGTGTGTGGTGAGAGTCGCATTGCCCCTGAAAGCAACTAACTCCTAAATGTTCTATCAGTCGAGCCAGTATACTCAGTGTGTTATTTTCCTATCACTACACTGTATGTATGGAGGTAGACTCGAGATTGGACTGGGTCATACGGGTCTACCTCCAGCTAAATGGTGTCTGACCTATCTTCAACTTTCACTAGGGAGACAACTGTCTCTCCCCCATTACTCCGTCGAAGATAGTGTATTGTTTAGCGTAATAGTGTAAAACGCCGATCTTATTAAATACAATCAAAGATCATCCAGACCGAAGTCTGTTGAAAGGTACATAGGTTTTTGTTGCCACCGTGATTCGTTTCCGCCGATGTACCCCGGAATACTTCATTCCGTTAACGGATTCGAGTTGCGATCGCAATAGTTTACTTTATTAATCACTTTCAATTTCACGAATCTTAATTAATATCGCAGCTCGAATATCACTTAGCGCACTATCAAAGCTCGGACACTATTTTCCCCGTATGAGTAGTACCGCACTCTTAAGTTGGTCCGCACCGCAGACGTCCCAAAACTGAATGTCCGCTAATTTTCCGCCCTTTTTCTAAGCATCTTAACTTTCGCGCCACACGCGCCTAAGATTTCCCCGCGCGAGTCCACTTTTCTTCCCTTCAACCAATCGCTAGCCGTTTCCCCGATGCCCCCCGCCTTCGCGTCGCGCCACGTGGAGCTATCATCCGACCTCTCTTTCTGTCTTTTTCTCAACCTCTCGCTCGCTCATTGCCGCTTTCGCCGCGCAATTCTAAAATTTTTCCATAATCTAACCAAATCTCGTCAGATAGCCAATATTACATCTTTGAATATCTAAATGTAGCCTTCTATTAACAATTCCCTCTCAATAATCATCCACTTAAGCCAATAATCCTGTATTTTGTGAAATTATAAAAAGTTCCGTATTTCGACCATAGGTGGCGCCCGCCCGTATGTCTACCGGCTTGCCAACCTACGCCTATGTCACAAGGCCACACAGAGCAGTCCCCGCGAAATTCAAAATAAAGATAAAGCCCGTTGCCAACCTAACACGAAGCTCAAGTAAATAACTCACGCTAGACGGCGCCTATGTCGCAAGGAGCACACAGAGCAGTCCCCGCGAAATTCAAACTAAAGATAAAGCGCTAGACCACTGACCATTATTCTGAACTAGTTTATTATTCCCTTTTCATGCTTATTATTAATGGTGCTACGCATTAATATTTATTTTAGTGCTACTCCCATGCATTCCTTACTAACGGACGGATACCATTCATTCTGTACCGTTACAGCCGCCCCCGATAGAATTTAAGCAGATAAAGTACCACTCTTATCTGCGGCGAATTATATCTAAACCCTGTACTTAATTAAGTACAAAATAGCACCTCCTTCCTTGCCAACCTCATTGTCATCCTAGCCCTCAAAGATATTCCTACTATTTATAGTTCCTCCCCAAATTCCTAATGACTCCTTCCTCCATAAGCTTTCTTATTGCAAAATAGCCCACACCCCTCATTCTATTCAACTGACACAAAATCATAATCGCATACCCAGTTCTCGTGTTCGAAACGAAATCCCAGTAAACTTAGTCTCGGTAAATATTTCCCAATAACTTAGACATCTACCATTTCTTTAATCATACACAACCTCCGAATAATGATTTGCCTTTTGTTTACCATCATAACAACAAATCATAATATAATATAAATCAATATAACAGTCTCTTGCTCTGTCTACTAACGCCCCCTAGCGGAAACTCTTCAACTCTATGACGATTCCGACGTAAAGTTTATAACATCTTCCGAACCATTCAATTATTCTATTCTTTAAATTATTTTCCTAGAATAATTTCAAGTACATCTGTCATCATGGCCTTCTTTTAACTTACGTCTTTTCTTACAACTTGTTCCGCATCTAAATGTTGCAACCTAGGGATCGAACCTGGGATCTTTCGTGGGTGAAGCATCAACCACTTCGCCGTCATGGTCTTTTAGTCCCAACTAGGTTAATGAATAATTATTAATAATTTGAATTAAAACTTTCCTTCATACTTCAACGCTACCAATCTCATCTTAGCTTATATAATTACCTAAGATAACGAAACGTCGGAACAATTGTCTACCTCAGGCAGGGATCGAACCCGCGTCCTCCACAATTCCTAATTAGCTACTTCTTTTAACGGAAACCTATTTTCCTCTCCGCGGATAAGAATTCTTAACCAAACCCCCCATAACAACCAAAACCAGTAGGCATACCATCATCGCCCAAGAGTTATAACTTTATTTTAGATGAGATACATCTAATGTCTAATCCTGCAAATAACCGAGATAGAATACTAGACTCGCTTCCGTCCGGTACGCAGTGACACCCACTCATCGTGCATACAAATAGAGGTCTTAACGCCTTACAATAAGGTTGTCGATCGTAAATATTTAGAAAAACTCATTCACTCTAAGGGGGTACGCATCTCGAAACACGTCCTTGAGTTTTGAACTAGCTACCCCGTAGTTCAGATCTATTAGAAGTTTGTGTGCTATGTATATCCGTCTAACTGTCAATGTATGCGTCATCGATAAATACTTGTTAATACCCCGGTACGTGTTGGACATTGTATACTAATTGACAAGTACTGAGCTTATACGTATAAGCAAATACTTATGCCAAAACCTATCTAGTAACTATGTCTCATCCCTAGTTATTACTATGTACGAAAGACAACATTTAGTCTCATTTGCTAATATATAATACGTCAATATCCCCTTACTTTCCTATACCTTTGAAAAATATAATTTTCTTATTAAATTAAACAGACCGGTAACTATCTTATCCGCCCCCACAACTCTACTTAACTTCCTACCTTTTATATTACTAATAATCGGTCAAATCGGTAAATAATAAGTCATTAAAGGTGACACTTCGTCTTAGTATTCATGGTAATTAATATCGTAAGTTCCTTCTCGTATTTACTGAATTCCAAACTGCGTGATTCAATAGTGCTAGTTTCTTTTTATTTTTTTATTAAATGATTTTAATTTTACACTCGCACAAGACACATTATTAAGATGGTAATCTCCCGAATGTTTGTAACTCTAATTGGTTACTCATTATGCATTCTACTTTACTTTTCAGCCTTCCGTCCAGATGGTAAAATTCCCCAGCAACACGAGATCCCCTGACCACGCCAAAATGAAATGCCATCAATGGCCTCTGTTTCTGCAGCCTAAGACATTATCTCTCTTTATGTTAGTCAAGTATAATTGTCCTGATTTAGACTTCACAAGACGCCCCCAAAGGAACCACCTTACAGCAGAATTTCCGCAACTTTAAGAAAGGCTAGTTTAGGAAATGAAGCTAAATGGAAACCACTTAATTTTATTGTGTGCTGAGTAATTCCCACTTCTACAGCACAGTTCCGAAACTTCGATTCAATTACTTCACCAGGTAAATCAAACAACCTACACGCTTAACTAAGTTCTATTTGTGCCCAGTGCGACTAAAAATATTCGAACACCCTAAACAAGCTACTTTTACTAATTTAACAGTGCCAATTAAGAATGCTCCCTTGTGTCATCTATAATTTTATTGTGTGCATAGACGACCAAAGACCTCGCTTTCAGCATGCCTTCTTCGTTGGACCCGCTTAGTTAAATACTCTAATCAAAATTCTAAAGTTACAATTGAAAATGTCAAAAGTTCGAATATTATGCAATAGAGAATTTCTCTAACATAGTTACTCCATCTCTTCGCACTATTTAGTCAGGCATATTGCAATTCAAGTATTTATTTTTATTTATAATGACCTATCTTCTCCACCCCTGTTCACATACTTTAGCCATCCCTATCCACAGCTGCGGTGAAGATAATTAGTTAATGAACAAAACATCCTATAAACATTCTATGTTACTACCGCAATCACAAGAAATATTTACTAGAAGGATTATCTATCATACAGCTGACTATAACAAAATGAGTCCCCCTTATCTTTCTCCGTTCCTCTTCTAACGTAGAAGACAGCAACAGACAATTAATATTTAATTACTTATAATTTAGAACAACCCTAGGTAAAACGCTACCACAAAACTAGTATAGAACAGAATAATACTAACCGAAGTAAACTTTTGTATTCACACTTGCAAATAAAATATCTTTATCTTTCCGTGATGAATGATTTTGATAACACTATTTCATCAACTCAATGTCCCGGCCTACATATGTGAAAACTCCCAATCAATTAGTTTGTATAAAACAATCTAGATGCAACATGCAGTTCACATTAACTAACAATTTTAAGGTTGTGCCATAACTTCGACAATAACCTACCTTAGCACTAATTTTAATCATTTACAATTACGTCACGAACATATTAGATGCCAATAATCTAGATTATTTAAGAATTCTAGCAATTCTAATAAATAACCAACAAGATCATCCCGCTGTGACAGTCTGCTCTCACCTTGCCACAAGTCAAAACGCGTTTCGTTCGTCCTATCATTTCTAAACCCGTAGACATTTACTTTGTACTAAAACAAATTATTGAGTTAATAATTATTTGTCAATTGTTAAGCAAACCTATTTAATTTCATAATAACATTTTTAATATAGCAGTATTAGAATATTATTATAAATCCCGAACATCTTTATTTATTATAATCAACATTACCGGTTAAAGTATTTGAATGGCCTAGTGTGAACTAGGTTTCAGGTCGCACCTCGGAAAATAAATTTACTATTGACTTTAAAATCTACTACTTATAAATTTATTATTTTCTTCTGACATATAAAGATAGGCTACGACTCTAGGTCGGGTTTAGTAAACTTTGAACTATGGCTACCTCCACGATAACCTCGGTTAAATATATATATCCGCAAAACGAAATATGTCCAATACGGCCGATTTTACTAAATTTAAATTATGCTACTAAACAGTACGTGTCCTAAGAACGTCACACATCCGAAACCCAATTCAGTTCTAATGTCTTTACCCATCTAAATTAAAATTTGTACCTGTCGACGCGAGATAACATCTAAATAATTACTTTGTATGATTCGAATTGTGATAGTTGATTTTGTATTGTAATCTCGATAACGCAATATCAGGGATTTACTTATTAATAAATTTTACACTAAGAAATTTATTCTCAGCTCGCAATATCATCGCTTTATTTCCGGCTTGAATGTTTCTGCGGACTATGAGTTTAAATTTATCCTACAACTTAAAATTGTGGTATATAAAATCGATCACTGTTTTATAAGTAGCTTGCGTTAACTTTTAAAATAATAAAACGAGTTAACTATTGATTATGACGTGACATCCGCCCGCAACTCGCCTTTATAATTGATGTGATAACATACGCTATTGTTATCCCTATAGCATAACAGTGCTATAACTCGTTAATTTTGCAGTTAAATCTCGACTTCAAGCCAGTCAACTATATATTTTTTTTTCTCTACTATTATTATTTTTTTTTTTTTCAACATCTTAATCGTTCAACGGAGATAGACAATTGTGAAAGGTACCCTTCTTAATAGGCTAATCCAACCCAGTGAATTTAATGATTTATCTATCTCTACCTATCCTAACTAATTAGTCATGTAGTAAGGTCTTTTCTTTTCACCGCTCTCCCGACTTAGATATCTCTAGGTAACTCACAACTGATAATATTAGGTAAGTAGGTATAGTAAGCTGTGCCCAGCGAGCTTTACTTCTGCGTACGTTAACCTCATCTTAAGCTAATAATTATCCTTTATAAATCTTCATAATTAACTATTTATCACGATTTCAACTATTCGGTAAGAAGCAATGATTACCGGTAACGACTACTTACAACGCTGCAAGAGTATTACAATTATACATATTATTATTAGACAGCACCCTTTTACCATCATCCAAAATAAAATCTTTTATTGGTAACCCAACGCCATCTAGCCTCGCTAATAGGTAACCTCCCCACAATAGAGTAGATATTAGATAGTTGTTTCCAGACGGTAACGACTTTTATCGCCTACTAGACGTATTTATCCGTTTACATTATGCATCCCAAACTACGTTGCTTTTAAACCAAAATTCCTACTAGCAATGAATAGTCATATGATTCTATCCCCTACATGACATCCCTGCTACTTGTTATTACTTATAATCGCGATTCCTCATCAACGCGTGTATTTTGAACCGTAATACTATTTTATGTTACTTTTCCTAGGATTTTAGCGAACTAACAAAATGAAGCGGCATTTCCCTTGTGCAGAGCAATTGTCCCCATCTACATGTCACATAATAATAATTCCACCACAATGTCATTGCATTCTAATCTACTACGTGATAAGTATTAGGAAAATCTCTTTCAATGTAAAAATCGCAGGTATTAAAAATAACAGGTATGGAAAATAACAGGTGATTCCGCTTGCTATAACAAAATCACATGATTACGCGATAAGGAAGTTTCCTCTCCGATTGGTTTTATGACTTCATGTTTTATAATCATTCCTAATTCTAGATTGTTTATGGTGTCGCTAAATCATTTGTCTCTATGGTCCAACCATAGACAAAGAACGTAATAGTCCTTGACTAGCCTAAACTACTCTATGGATTTCAGATGTGAGACTCAAGTACATTATTATATTTTTTTCTAACATAACCAACAAAATAAATTATAATACGTGGAATAGCACATCAACTCAAAACCGCAATCGCTCAACGATTATTAGTCAAAATATAATTATTATTAGTTTTATATTATGCTGTTAGCGTCATAACTTTATAATATTGTACAGCATATCGCCGTCCTATAATATAAATTGAATCCTGCAATAATTTAGTTGGTTAATTCTGTCCAATCTCGCCCCCTTGCCTTTCCATCCGACAGCAATAATAATTAAACCGCCCCCTATTCTACAAATCTTTCTAAATCAATAAATGTTGAACTATGTCACCCTATCGACCTTTTACGATCCTAAAAATAACTCAACACAAGGCTGTATGAACCAGTTGCCTATGCCTATATGAAATCTATCACCAGGAATAGAAACAAAACCACAGTTACCATAGCTCCTAACGTCAACAATTATACCGTCCTATCAAAAATTGGATACGGTTTCAGTATTCAAGAAAACAATTACTAAAGGTTTCAGTATTCACAGATAACTCAACAATTTTAAAATTTAATACTCCAGACCCCCGGATAATAACTATATCTATGTACTTCGTGCACTTATGATCCTTTGGGAAAACAACAACGTCTAACAGCCGCACGGTACCTGATGCTGGCGAAATCCACCATTAAATAAAGAAGGAAAAGATAATAACTGAAAGGTATTGTATTTCAAATAATACTCATTACATTATTGTTTTATAGTTTTATCTCCTTTGACCTTTAACCTAACCTGAGAATCTTTTTGTTACAGATTTCGTACAACAAAATTTAGCTCCAGCTCTCATTGCGACTGTCTACAATATTGGTCGAACCCGTAATACAAAGTGTATGAATCAACTTTAGAAGATAACAACGTTTATTGTGAAAAGTGTCAAATTATAATTCACCCACTATCAAGAGCCCGTAATACAAAGTGTATGAATCAACTTTAGAAGATAACAACGTTTATTGTGAAAAGTGTCAAATTATAATTCTTCAATATCTCTGAATTAATTAATCTTCATTGAATTATTCCCTATTAAGCCAATTCTAAACTCACACATCGCAACACGACAACAATTTGTGGGAAAAAAAATCCCACTTCTAAATTAAAGTATTACCGCTTGACTGAAATCCAATACAACTATAATAATGATAATTTATAACTTAACTTTCTGATCCTGGTCATGGCTTACCAAATTGTAACCTCCCCCCTCTATATTAAATTGCTACACCTAAATCTAAACCTAAATCTAATGCCTTTCACACCTATATGCCTAGCTACCTTATAATACATACACACATCCTCGCCGCTTTACCTTAACTTAAATTATTATCTAATTCTTAAAACTAATTAACCTAATTTATCTACAATCTAATGGTTGTGTCTGGAGTTTTGTAGAGTGTGTAGCGTTTGTATGAAGATGGAACCTTAGCATAGCTTAATTCTATTTGCAGTGAATTTCAGCCAAGCAATGTAATATTATAATAACTACTATTTTGGCCAGATCGTCTAGTGAACCCTCCGTTGTTAACCGCATTTAAGTAACTCAAGTTCTTTCGTGAAAGTTTAGTAATTGGCTTATACCTGTGTTAAATTATTTTCTCCTGACCTAATTACCTACCAGTCTATAAATCATAACATAAATATGTGTAGCCTAGCAATGACTCCGTCTGAACTGTGACCTAAATCCTTCACTGCAGCTGCGGGGAAGATTTGTAACCACTCAAAGGTAATCAGATGATAGCTTAGCTCGTAGGTATTATTATTTATTATCAGTAGCATGATACATAAGAAGCCTGGTGCAATTTATATAAAGGTTTAGTGGGATTATAAAAGTCTTGTGGAAGTATAAGTCTTGTGGAAATATAAGAGTCTTGTGGAAGTTTAAAAGTCTTGTGGAAATATAAGAGTCTTGTGGAAGTTTAAAAGTCTTGTGGAAATATAAGAGTCTTGTGGAAGTTTAAAAGTCTTGTGGAAATATAAGTCTTGTGGAAGTTTAAAAGTCTTGTGGAAATATAAGTCTTGTGGAAGTTTAAGTCTCGTGGAAGTTTATGAGCTCCAACCGCCGGTCCATAGCGTGCCATTACATCTCATTGTTTAATTATGGCCCCGTCCACTTTGGCTTTAACATTAATTATTAGCTTGTAGCTTTAATTCTTTCAAACTGAGAATTTACATCTCCTCTCAAAATCTAATTTCATTTTACATTATGAACTATGTGTTAGCAATTTAAATTCTTATTATTCCACATAAATCAATAGAGTTTATCTCAAGGCTTGCTATCATCCAAATATCCTTTTCACATTAAGAACTTAATTATTCAATGCAATAACTTATATTCAGTTCCGTAAAGGGTGGATAATTTAATAAAACGCCAATTCAGGCGGTGGCTAAAGTAGAATGCTATTAATACAGGTAAAACTACTTTTATTTACTCTTAGTATTTATTATACAGGTCTTGTAAAGTTCCAATATAACTACATTGGATTGGCTGCATTGGCAGATTATCACATCTTAAGTTTATTAAAGGATGTTTAATTCATTCAATATCCTTGACTTTAGGAAGTGAACTGAAATAGAATACTATCATTTGAAGTAAATTACTTTGGGTTACTCTTAGTGTTCATTATACAAATCTTATAAAGTATAAGTACATCTCAAGTTTATTGAAAGATGTTTAATTTATTCAACATCCCTGACTTTTAGGGTAGTGAACTTAAGTTAATTATTTTTTCATTAACTTCCACCCTCTGTCTCTCAGACTGAGTGGTTAATTTGATAGACTACTAAATCATAGTTAGCATACCTTTATTAGGTAGTAAATTAGGTAGTTAATTATCACTGTTAATCATTAAATAAATTACATTTAGAAGTTATCTTTTACTCACTTTAATAAGTATAAATTAGACTGTACTAGGTATTAGTCTGATTGATTAGATTGTTCCCATCAAATATTTCTATGTTTCATATTATTAGAAGTAAGTACTTACATATCTTAAGAGGTCTATTCAAATGGTATTAGTAGACCATTGTCAGGCTAATTAGCTGGTTGTTATCAATCAATTATTTCTGTTTCAGATTATTAGAAGCTCATAGCTTGCAATGTCTTCTTTCAACTACTTATCCTAGGTTCTAAACTGGTTTTAGTTGTTCAGTTTGTATCAGCTTATTTTTGCTAAGGTATCGGATGTAAAACTTTAACACCTTGAAGAGTGTAGCGATATGAGATCGTATTGCATCCCAGGGAAAGCTAAAAAATGCCTGTTTGGTCATTTTAGTGTTAGAAATCAAACATCACAGTACGACTAAGCTTATTTGCTATAACTTTTTAGTATTTTTCTTGTAATAGGAAACCAGTCTAGACTTTTAGGTACTCCAAAGTAATGATGGTACGATATTATCATGCTTCTATTAATTATTTAAAATGAATAATTAATTGGTAACAACTTTAGGAAAACAATTAGAATTTTATCGGCCTGCGGTAACAGATTACTTGTCTAGCTAGGACCCACATCACTTCATCATAATTTTATTTAGCGCCGTAACTTAATTATCCCTACCTTATTAGTCTGAATTAATAACTAACCATATATATCCGCCTACCTATAGATTCCTACAACTTTCCTCACTTGAAAATGCCTATATTTTGTCGAACTAACAGTCCCTTTTGTGTACCTTGCAAACTAGGCCAAGCCTCATTTAATTTAAATTCGTGGTGTGTGGTGAGAGTCGCATTGCCCCTGAAAGCAACTAACTCCTAAATGTTCTATCAGTCGAGCCAGTATACTCAGTGTGTTATTTTCCTATCACTACACTGTATGTATGGAGGTAGACTCGAGATTGGACTGGGTCATACGGGTCTACCTCCAGCTAAATGGTGTCTGACCTATCTTCAACTTTCACTAGGGAGACAACTGTCTCTCCCCCATTACTCCGTCGAAGATAGTGTATTGTTTAGCGTAATAGTGTAAAACGCCGATCTTATTAAATACAATCAAAGATCATCCAGACCGAAGTCTGTTGAAAGGTACATAGGTTTTTGTTGCCACCGTGATTCGTTTCCGCCGATGTACCCCGGAATACTTCATTCCGTTAACGGATTCGAGTTGCGATCGCAATAGTTTACTTTATTAATCACTTTCAATTTCACGAATCTTAATTAATATCGCAGCTCGAATATCACTTAGCGCACTATCAAAGCTCGGACACTATTTTCCCCGTATGAGTAGTACCGCACTCTTAAGTTGGTCCGCACCGCAGACGTCCCAAAACTGAATGTCCGCTAATTTTCCGCCCTTTTTCTAAGCATCTTAACTTTCGCGCCACACGCGCCTAAGATTTCCCCGCGCGAGTCCACTTTTCTTCCCTTCAACCAATCGCTAGCCGTTTCCCCGATGCCCCCCGCCTTCGCGTCGCGCCACGTGGAGCTATCATCCGACCTCTCTTTCTGTCTTTTTCTCAACCTCTCGCTCGCTCATTGCCGCTTTCGCCGCGCAATTCTAAAATTTTTCCATAATCTAACCAAATCTCGTCAGATAGCCAATATTACATCTTTGAATATCTAAATGTAGCCTTCTATTAACAATTCCCTCTCAATAATCATCCACTTAAGCCAATAATCCTGTATTTTGTGAAATTATAAAAAGTTCCGTATTTCGACCATAGGTGGCGCCCGCCCGTATGTCTACCGGCTTGCCAACCTACGCCTATGTCACAAGGCCACACAGAGCAGTCCCCGCGAAATTCAAAATAAAGATAAAGCCCGTTGCCAACCTAACACGAAGCTCAAGTAAATAACTCACGCTAGACGGCGCCTATGTCGCAAGGAGCACACAGAGCAGTCCCCGCGAAATTCAAACTAAAGATAAAGCGCTAGACCACTGACCATTATTCTGAACTAGTTTATTATTCCCTTTTCATGCTTATTATTAATGGTGCTACGCATTAATATTTATTTTAGTGCTACTCCCATGCATTCCTTACTAACGGACGGATACCATTCATTCTGTACCGTTACACCCCCCAGCAAAACTGGGCTGGGGACGTCTTTGGCACAGTAGCCATCGCTACCTCAAATGGCACCCACTCCCCTCCTCTCTCTGTCAAAGAGAAAGGACCGGGCTACGTGGCGTGCGCCTGGGGTGACCTGATCCTCTTGGGGATATATTTCTCCCCAAATAGGAGCTTCTCCGAATTTGAGGACTTCCTCAGGGACGTCTGTGTCGCCGTTAGACGTCTGGCTCCGGCGCAAATCGTCGTCGCGGGGGACTTCAACTCCAAGTCCACCACTTGGGGTTGCCCCCGCACCGACAACAGGGGTCAAGCCGTAGAGCAGTGGGCGGCCGAGGCCGGACTGGTGGTGATCAACCAGGGAACAGCCAATACTTGCGTGCGTAGAGCGGGGGGGTCCATAGTGGACCTTACGTTCGCTACCCCCGTTCTAGCGGCACGCATTCGGAACTGGCATGTCCTGGAGGACGTTGAGACCTTGAGCGATCACGTCTACATATCGTTCAAGGTCTCACCTTCCGGAGGAACGCGCGGGCCAGGGCCTGGCTGGCCTACTGGTCAAGCCAGGTTTCCGCGTTGGGCTATGACTCGGCTCAACGTGGACATGGCAATAGAAGCCGCCATGGGGCAGGAATGGGTCCCTGCTCCTGGCGGCCAGGATGTTAATACCATGGCCCGACAATTCCAAAGGGCCATGACAGAAGTATGCGACGCCTCAATGCGCAGAGCCGGGCATACTTGTAGGCGGAACCGGGTGTATTGGTGGTCGGAGGAGATTGCGGCCCTCCGTGATGTCACCAATCGGGCCCGGCGAGCATATGTCCGATGTCGTAGGCGCCGCCATACACCGGAAGAGGAAAGGTCACTCTTCGTGTCCCTTAGGGCAGCCCGCAAGGCCTTCAGGAAGGCCATTTATGTAGCCAAGGACCGAGCCTGGAAGGAGTTCATCTCCGACCTGGACAGGGACCCCTGGGGCAGGCCCTACTTAATGGTACGCAGTAGGCTGAGGCACCAGGCCCCACCCACCGACAAAATGGCACCGGAGTTGTTAAGGAGGGTTGTGGAGGGGCTGTTCCCTGCTCAGGAGATTTTCTTCCCGCCTCCGATGATTCCCCCAACAATTGACCCTGTGGTCGTTCCTGGGGACATTCCGGAGGTCTCCGAGGAGGAGATGGAGACCGCCCTCGACCGTCTTCGTGGACGGAAAAAGGCTCCGGGCCCGGATGGGGTGCCGGGGCGAGTGCTCCACATCGCCGCAGGTCATCTGGGGGAGAGGCTGCGGAATATCTTCAGCGCTTGCTTGAGGGCCGGGGAGTTCCCGAAGCTTTGGCGCGACGGGCGCCTGTACCTTCTTCGGAAGGATGGCCGCCCCCCAGACCAGCCGTCAGCGTACAGACCGATTGTACTGCTAAACGAGGCGGCCAAACTTCTGGAGAAGGTGATCGCGGACCGCATCACCGAGCACCTAGAGGGAGTGGGGCCGAACTTCTCGGCCCGACAGTACGGGTTCCGAAAGGGACGCTCCACTCTCGATGCCATATCGGAGCTTAGGAGGCAGTCGGACGAGGCCACCGGGCGTGGGGAGGTGCTGATAGCCGTTTCGCTAGACATAGCGAATGCGTTCGGCACCCTCCCCCACGCCGCTATTGAGGAGGCTCTGAGGGCTCATCAGGTGCCCCCCTATTTAAGGGCCATTGTCGGCGCCTACCTCCGGGACAGGGACGTCTTGTACCTGGACGCCGATGGCCGAATGCGGGCCCATCGAATGGAGGCCGGGGTTCCGCAGGGGTCGGTTTTGGGCCCCCTGCTTTGGAACCTCGGGTTCGATTGGGTTCTACGCGGAACCATGGTCCCTCGCTCTGACCTTCTGTGTTACGCGGACGACACCTTAGTGACGGGATGGGGTCCGACGTATGTGGATGCGGCCCGAAATGTGTCGGTGTCGGCAACGCTGGTGGCGGAAAGGATAAGGCTCCTTGGCCTACGGGTGGCCGTGGAAAAAACCAGGGCCATCGCCTTCTTCGGTCGCAGCGGGCGCCCCCCGGCGGGGGCATATGTACTGGTGGAGGGACAAAGGATCCGGGTCGGGGGGACCCTCAAATATCTAGGCCTTACCCTCGACTCCAAATGGCGGTTCGAGGAGCACTTCAGGCGACTCTCCCCCAGGCTGGTTTCTGCCGCGTCTGCTCTGGCCCAACTCCTCCCAAATCTGGGAGGCCCCAGTGCGTCCTGCCGGAAGCTCTACTCCCGTGTTGTCGCCAGCATGGCGCTGTACGGTGCGCCCATCTGGGCGGAGGCTCTCACCGCCACCAATCGATCGCTACTGCGCCAAGCGCAAAAGGTCATGGCGGTGAGAGCCATAAGAGGGTACAGGACGGTGTCCTGGGCAGCGGCATGCTCGCTTGCCGGAGCAGCTCCATGGGATTTGGAGGCAAGAGTCCTGGCGGTATCGTACCGCCTTAGATGCGAGGCCAGAGAACGAGGCCAGAACATGGCTCCGCAAGAGGCCAGGGAGGCTATGCGGGAGGCTCGCGATTCCCTGATGCGGCGGTGGGCGACGAGCCTGGAGTCCCCGGTCTATGGGGCCCGGACCATAAACGCCATCAGGCCGGTGCTGAGGCAATGGACCGAGCGCAAGCACGGGGCCCTGACGTTCCGCCTGGTGCAGCTGCTGACCGGACATGGTTGTTTCGGTCGGTATCTGTACCGGGTGGCGCGAAGGGAGCCGACGGCGTCCTGTCACGAGTGTGGCGCTGCGGAGGACACGGTGGAGCACACCTTAGAAGTGTGCGGCGCTTTTTCTCCCCAGCGTCACACTCTGACAGGAGTGATAGGCAGGGACCTTTCTTTGACCGGCGTAGTCAAGGCTATGCTGGCTAATAAGAGGTCATGGACGGCTGTGGCCTCCTTCGCTGAGGAGGTGATGTCCCTCAAAGAGGCCGCAGAGAGAGTGCGCGAGACGGACGCCAATGCGGACCTACTCCGCAGAAGGAGGACGGGCGGTCGAAGGCGCAGGTTCTTGCGCCACTTGCCACCCTAGCATTGGCCAGCGGGTTAGAGGTGGGGACCTCGAGCCCGCATTGCACGGCCGTGCAAGCCGTTCAGGAAACGCCCAAACATCCTCGGGCGCCTCCTCCTACTGATGGAAAATCGCCGGGCGACACTCGGTAGTCGTGTTGACCACAATCCCGAGCCGCCCGTCGAACGAGAGGATGTACTGGAGGTTTTAGTGGGTAGGCCCCCCTCCTCCCGAGTCCCCGTCGAGGCCGCAGGGCCTGGACGGGGAGGCGGGAGTTGGGGGGAGAGTCCCACATAACTCAGGGTATTCGTAAAGAATTTCCTCCAGTATAAGGAAAAAAAAAAAAAAAAAAAAAAAGTAATTCATTATTACACTCGCAGCAGTTTACTTAATTTGAGTATTAATAACATTTTAATTTTTTTAGTAAATAGGTATTAAAAATACTTTGTTTTTAAATAGCCTCGTTTTCTGAGCGAACCTTATCGATAGAAACGGATGAATTGACCAATTGTAATAAGAAAACAACATGTAATTATTACAAACAACTTTATTAACAATATCAACCCGAATCGGCGCAACATGTTATCTTTCATCTCGGCAAACACGCTCTCTTCACACGTGGAAGACCGCAAAACTATGAACTAAACAATTTGAGGATTCACTACATTTGAAACTTAATAATAGAGTCTGACCAACGAAAGTCTAAAAAATGTTGCCATAAAAAGTTTTATTATGGCAACATTTTTAAGCTGTCAAACGATTGTCTAGTTTTGTGTACTTGAATTTATCATTTTGATACTTAACATACCTTCTTTTATTGTTCTCATTATTTTACATTTTATTCTGAAAATTTCATACTACAATCGTAAACAATTCTAGGTTACTTCTGTATACTTACTTACTTTTTCCTTTCATTCAAAATTAATAACCTAAGTTGACTCTCCAACCAATTCTTGTTTATCGTGCAGACACTTCAAGTACTGTGAGACAAAACTAAAAATTAAAGAGATTTTCAAGAATATCATCACTTGAACAAAAGGAGTTTTATCTAGTGAGACGCAATGTTTGGAAACAATATCGTCAATGACAGACCCATTTTCCAACAAATAAAATTATTCTATCTTTGTAAGTCAGTTAATATTAATTATGGTATTTTCATTTTCACAAATGCTTCTTCAATTATTCTTAAGATTTATTCTTATTTATTGATAGATACTACAAATTATGTGTTTGGTTGATCTAGAGTTTAATAAAAAAAAATACAAGTATCAACGTCGTTCTTTCAGAGTATAATGAGTGTTGACACCCCAAGAATTTTTGAATTTGCCGCCATTCTTTCCAGCCATGTTTCGTTGGTCAGACTCTACATGCAAAACCGATCTTAAACACACTTTTTAGACAAAACACTACCTCACAACTCGCCTAGTCTGCCAACAGGGGCGCTGTACGATGCCTTATAAAAAACCGTTCTCGTTAACATTTCGATAAACTACCCGAGATACATCAACAAACAAAATCAACGCCAAAAATTGGCTCGAGTTGAGTAACGATCGGATGTTAAAGAAATAAGAACCAAAATATTGCAATGCCACACGCCCAAATCGATATAAACAACCTTATTGCATTCACTAACGATAACGGTTTCTTTTTTATTGTTATAAATGCACCATAATAATTTGACAGCATTGAAACGCGATGACAATTATAATAACATAAATAACATTCAACACTTTATTAAATATTGGACTTTATACAACTAAGTGCACATGCTTACTTTAACATTAGGTGCTCACTTGTTTTACATATCACAGACAACAGTGCTTACTGTTCATTTGCACTGTTTATTGTAGACGTTTTCGAAGGGTCCACGCTGTATATCCCGCCAAACTCGAGAAAGAAAACCAAATTATGGCCATCACAAATCTGGGCGAAAAATGCATTTGTACTTTTCGTGTTATGAATTTGATTACTGAATTTTACATAAAAATACTATAAGACTTGAGAATGAATAGGGGGGTCAATCCGCAGTTTAGGCATGGCACTAAAGGTTGCCACTCGCGACGCACCGAACACCGAGCGCGTCGTCGCTTAAATCGTAATCGTACCTAAATATATCAACCCTACGCACCTGACGTCAAATCGATATCGAGTCAGCGTTGCTTAACGGAATATGAACGTTCGGGTCACACGATAAGTTTCAATTTCGCGTGAAAGTCGTTAGAGAGTATACCTTCTGTACGGTAGTACTATTAGTTATTCTGTGCTATGAGTGAGATGTGTAGGGAGATTTAAAAACGTAAGCATACGAAGAAACTTAAAAAATGAAAACTATTATCACTTGATAACCCTATTATACAAATGACATTACTAACATTCCAAATGAAGATGAACCTCATATTTTTCTATGCACGACTATCGTAATAAGATCTGAAATCTGCAGCACATATTGTGCATTTAAAAGCCGACCATGTACGAATGAACAACGTTACGTTACATAAAACTAAAAAAATATTTTCTAAATCTATAGGTACTGTTAAATAATTCAACACAAAATATACATAATAAACCATTATAATATACGTTAAACTTAATTTAAAGCTTTTAAGTTAGTTTGTTTTGAAATGTTTATTAAATAAATATTTTATGCAAAATCTTTACCGTTGTCCAATCGGAAAAGGTTGTTAATATTTGCATGTCATCGGTTGCTAGGCAACGCTTTGTTGACAAAACATTATTTCTCGAATTTGGCTGGAGTTTATGTTATAGTTTATCGAAGCGTTTACATAAAACTTTGCATTTTGACTTGACTGACAGTTTAAAGAACGGCCAGAGAAACGTAGGTACAAGCCACTGCTTTAAAAATCATGCCGAATTCAATGAACCGATCCCAACTTGTGCAAATTTTTTCCTCAATTCAATCGTGTTAACCACAATTTTGAATCAGCGCCCTCTGTTGATGAACTAGTGTAACTAAAACGAATAGTGAAGGAACGACCCTAGCCTGAACGCCATACCATGGCGCAATTTACATAATTTACATAAAAACATCGGTTTCCAAACTTATACTAATCACAGCCAATCACAATTAATGTATTTTGTGACTTCAATGGCGCTGTGCTTATATTTATTTCTAATTATTATTTACATCTATTCAAAAGTAGGGGTGCCAGACGCACTCAATACTACAGTAATTGTTAATATTTTCGGGCCATAGTGCAATATACTTACAAAAAAACTATATAAGGTGACTGCTAGAAACCGCAAGAAACTTCAAGGGCTGGTCAGGTAAAGTGTTTTAAACATGACAAAAATGACAAAAAAGGAATTCGAGTGTTTTTTTTCATTTTTAATAAAATAATAATTTTGTGAATTTTAATTGGATAGTCTTTGAGTATATAATTTATTTTAATGGATACGGCCTTCTGTTGACCCGTCCGCGTCAGCTGGCCGATAAGTACCCACGAAAAAACACGAATTGATTTTTTGTCATTTTTGTCATGTACAAAACACTTGACCAGCCCTTGAAGTTTCTTGCGGTTTCTAGCAGTCACCTTATATAGTGCGAAAATACATTTCAAGTTAATCGTAATTTTTCGTGCTCTTCGTTTTATACCGTAAACTTATTCTGTGTATTAACTTTCACAACCAATTTACTTAAATATATCTAATAAAAGGTGACAACCCTAGCAGCATGTTGTAGTGAATGTAGTGATTGACTGAAGTAACTGATCATACTCGAGATTACAACAATAGAAAACAATACAAATCAACAGCAATAACAAAATTTACTTAGTTTAACTTAGTTTTTTTTAAATTTATTTTCCACTACAACAAATCTGCATATAATTTATTTATTTATTTATTTGGAAACAAAAACGAAGTAATTAAATCAAAATCAGAATTCAAACCTAAAATACTCTTTTAAGATTGCACTTTTTATAGTAAGTACCGTCAGTTACAATTATTACAGACAGAATACAGATACTACGAGACAGAAATGAAATTGAAGCGTCGATAGAAAAGTAAAACAAAAAGGATTTCCAGGACACATTATAATTTTTCTGCCCATAACATGTGAGCTATAACAAAATTTTGAAAAAAAATCAACTAGGTAAAAGGTTGTTTTAATTATACATAATCATACTTACACATAGGCCAGGGGCGAGCCCCTGGCTTATGTGAGACTCTCCTCCTCCTGATGGAAAAGCTCGACCGAGTTACGGGTGGCCAAACAACCCAACACATAGCTAGCATATCCGCCTATATAAAACTGTCCAAATCTCCAAACGATATTGAACCTTATTACCAAAGCATAAAGTTGCAACATTTTTGACTTTTAGTGGTAGGTCAATGTGTTGGCGTCTGTAGCACTGCTATGGCACGGATGGGTCGGCACCGAGTTCCACCCCCGAGCTTTTTGAAAAACCTAACCTAACCTAACCTTTTAATAGGTAATTGCCTTAGTATACTTCACAATTTAAATCTTTATTATCCGCAATTTGTTTTTCATAAATGTTAATAAAAAACAGGCAGTATCCAACTGCGTATTTTTTTACAATCAAAGCAGGAAACCGCGCAGTTTGGGAACCTATTGCTGTCATAAATAATTAGTAATGTAAACATAAAACATACATCTAAGCGACTTTATCATGTGATAAACAAACAAAATTTACAATAACAAAGCTTAGTCCGAACTTAACTATATTTTATCTGTCACAAAGTATGGTAAAGGTGATTCTTTATAATAACATTGATATTGTATTCTCCATCTACATTATAAACAATACATGCTGCATATCTCGCGCACGGCTTGCTGACAACGTGATACATTGCTAAACTTTTCCATAGTGATGTATCGCAGCGGCAAACGCTACTCACAACACTGAGCGCGCGCCAACATTGTTCCGGAAAGTCCATTGGACAAGCTGGACACTTCACAAATCGCTAGCAATTTGGATAATAAATGTAACATTTTCGAATTGTACCGTCAAATCGTCAGCGCGTGAAGTGGTATACAAAATAAGGTAGGAGATACTATAGAAAACTTGATGTAACAAGTACTTTGTAATTGGCTATTTGACAGTTGTAACAATAAAATATGAAGTCGGATATGGTAGTTTATAACATAACAATAATTAACCAATAGTTTTTTTTATTAAGATAATTTGTAAAATTTTATTGTTACAAAATAAATTTGCGATTTTTTATCTGTGGATTACAAGACCCGAAACACGGGCGGCCATGATTAAGCTTCGTGTGACGTCACATTTCACAAAATAAACAATTATTATCTGTCAGGTTTCAAGATATTGTTTATTGAAGTGTGACGTCACAGGGCAAAATGTCATGTGACCGACCGTTTTCGTGCGAAATTTGAAATTAATGAAGAAAAATATGTTTTTTTTTTCTAATAAATAAAGCTTTTTCGAGAAAAAAAATTGTAAGAGGTCTAAAAAATAAGCGTTTGTAATTTTTAAAATACTTTTCCGAGAACTGTCAAGCAGCCAAATGAATTTCACGTTAAATTGATAAACTTAAACGAGATCCTACCAGAGCGCCGGGCGGGAGTTCTATTAACATTAGAGTATTCGTACGGCCTTAACCTTTAAACTGCGGTCGCGCACTGATCAGTGCGTAATGAATAGATGTGAAGCTTTGTGTTTTTAGGTGTTAAAGTCAACTAGTTCATTAATACTAATCTTGCATTGATAGAGTGTGATCGGATGCTGTAATACAACTTTGCGTTTATATACACACAATAATGTGGTGCTTGCACAACTAGCGAGTTAGAGGCATCACAACACAACCTCACTTATACGAGTATAAGGCACTGTACCTCATTTATCCTTACAATGTTTCATGATTATGTACCTTCCAAAGTGAACCATATTATAAGTGTATATTATATAAAAATAATAAAATAGTTTATTTCGTTAACTTTTGTTTTACAAATTTTATTCTGTGGCCAGAACTACCCAGGAAACTACCATATCCAGGATATAAGTTGCAAAAAATCGAAGAACATTTAGAGTGGTCTCAAACTGGCGTTTTTTTTAACCCGTCTGCACGCGCTGTTCTAAAAACAAAATTAAACGAGCAGGAAAAAACGCTACTCTGGAACTACTCTCAATACAGACATGTGGACATTCCAAATCCCAATGTATTAATTCCATACATGCCGTGTGACGGCCTGGGACCTTCGCACCGATAATGGTGAATGGATACTAGTTCTTACTGTGAGTTGCATTGCATGAAAGAACGCCAAGTCATAACAACGACACTGCATTATAATTTTAAGGAATACATTATGCATATCATCATAAATAAATAAAAATCAATGTTTGTATGTTTGTCCAATATGCGTTCCGAAACCATTGCTCAGATTGTGTTGACATTTTTGTAAAGTGATGGTTGCTAGCCCAAAAAATCAATATCACAAATTTTTCTTTTATATTATTTCCCTTTATTTCTATATACTAAAGTAGGTGGCATTGTACAGCTAGTCATAAATAAATAATGTTGAAAGCAGATCATACTAACATTGGTGCAAACAAAACTAACTTATAACACTCGCAAGCAGCTAAACAGGAGCGAGTACAAGATGGCAGACTGATGGTAAAGTGATTTCGAATAATATAAATACACAACAGACAAATACAGCGTAACAACAAATGCATTCAGAG
Organism: Scoparia ambigualis; assembly: GCA_963921215.1. Taxonomy (NCBI): domain Eukaryota; kingdom Metazoa; phylum Arthropoda; class Insecta; order Lepidoptera; family Crambidae; genus Scoparia; species Scoparia ambigualis. The sequence goes on along the minus strand of OY992523.1, from coordinate 529,235 downwards.
ATTTTTAAATGATTAATTATTGTAGCCTAAATTAAATAAATAATATAGAATCTTAAATCTTGAATCATGGTTACTTTTAAAGGTATATTATGTACATGTATTAGCCGGCATTAAATTAATAAGACATTATATGCAAACGCTCACAAAAACACCAAATTTACTAAAAACCTCTCTTTTCATTAGAACGAAATTATTGATATGTTCATATTATTTTTATCAAAATGTTGTGATATTCGGCACCCGGACAAATCCTGCTCGTGGACATTCTTTCGACACTGTCTTTTTCAATTTGACAAGGTTTAAATGCTTGTTGTTTACGGGCGAATGGTTCGTTGCAGACATTTTACATCAAAATGTAAATGACATTGTCTTTAAAGTTTAAAACCTTTTAGGTTCAGTCCTCCCCATACTTCATTCACAGATGCTATGTCACTGCATTATCCCTAAAAATCCGTACACATGGTGTCAAGAGCAGCACGAGTTGTAGATCCAGGGTGTAGCCATCACGCGTTGTGGTTGAAGAGCTTCCGGAGCCTAGGGCGCACGGCGGCGTGCGGCAGAGAGGGGGGGGCGCGGAAGGGGGGGGCGCGGAAGGGGGGGGCGCGGAAGGGGGGCGGCGACGCGAGGGGGGGCGGCGCCACACCGCTCGAGCGCAGCAGCCGGCGGGGGGGCGGGGGGGGCGACGCTGCAAACACCCATGTCGGATAATACATAACACTTTATAAGACAGTGAGATGTACACAGGGTTAATTTGATTAGTTCCTGATTCGCCGGATTCTTCTTTCGTCGGATTGTTTTGTTGAAGGAAAACTATAGAAATATCGTGGCTTTACCTATCTATTAAATAAAAGGCAGACATTTCGGTACATTTATAAAAATATTTATTTGTTCTTAATTTAATAACATGTAACAGATAAAGAATCTTGAAACACCATAAGTAAAAAAAAATCAAAATTAATCGAACCTATTTCTAAGTAGGTAATTTAAGTTATTTCCGATAGTGGCAACAGAATAGTAATTTATACAATAATAAATATAAATAAGTACACGTTTTCTTTACTTAAGTGATATTATTGTATATTAATATTTCCGACGAAACAAGAATCCGACGATACAAGAATCCGGCGAAACAAGAATCCGGCGAATCAGGAATCCGGCGAATCAGGAACTAATCGTTAATTTGGGACCTCCCGCCAATTTTTTTTACGTGATCCTATAGTACCAGTACAACCAAATAATAAAAAAAAACATTTTTTTTTTTACATTTTTGTCTTAACTTTTCCTTAAGAAAATTAAATTAAAAATTAAAATGATTGTTACCTAGCGCGCAGCCTACCGCGGTTATCAAAGCGCATCGTGACCGCGACGGTGAGCGCACGCGCCTACAACTACAGAATATAAAAAGCAGCCAAAAAATTGTAATTAAAAAAGAAAACATTCATTATTATTACGTCAAATATTTTATCTTAAACACTGAAAAAAGACGACAACCTCAGGCGGGAATCGAACCACGCACGTTCCGCATTCCGGGCGGCTGCCTTAACCACTTGGCTACCGAGGTCTGGCTTTCACCCGTCGAAATTTGTCAGTGCTTGATGCTTATGTTTTTTAGTCAACATTGCCTCATCAAATCTTAGAAGTTTTCACCTCTGAGATCGAATGAAATATTCATTCAGTTATAATCGTTATTTTTAATTGTTTTTCATTTTATTTTTCTTATGTTATTGCTTTAAAATAAATTACTCAAAGACTATCTAATGTAAAAATATTTCTTTCGGATCTCAGAAGTGAAAACTTCTAAGATTTGATGAAGCAATGTTGACTAAAAACATAAAAAAAACATAAGCACCAAGCACTGACAAATTTCGACGGTTGAAAGCCAGACCTCGGTAGCCAAGTGGTTAAGGCAGCCGCCCGGAATGCGGAAGGTGCGTGGTTCGATTCTCGCCTGAGGTTGTCGTCTTTTTTCAGTGTTTAAAATTTTACTTAAGTATATTTAAGCGTTAATAAAACGTTAAAATATAAAACATTAAATATTTTATTATTAGTTTTTTTTACACCATATTTACTTTTGGCGGGGCGTCTAAAATTAACCCTGTATTGACACCATATTTAACTTTATGCAATTAAAAAAAAGTTTAAAACTATTTCTCTCCCCTTTAAAGGGTAAACGACGCTTGCTTACCTAAAAAAAAAATCAGTGTATTCAGAAAAATTTGGTTGCTAACTTTGAAGTTACAGTTACTTAGAGAGTTCACGCATTTCAGTTTCCCATACAAATATAAAAGTTAAAAAATTTACAAACAAATGATCCTATTTTACTAATTATGTAACATTTAAGGAACGCAAATAAATGTAAATTTAAGTTAAAATCTTCGATCAACAATACAACTAGATGTCAGGTCAGCGCTAGAATATGTCTTGGTACAGCCCACTTGAGAAGTGAGCTCTTATTTTCTCCCAAGGCAATTACAGGAAAAAAGTACTTTATTTGTTGCCCCTTAAGGTTGATTTCACCACTTAATATTAATGACGTCTTTTCATTATTAAGTGAGGGTTCTTTTCAAAACTTGACTATTTTTTTTCAGCATATGAGAAAAATGTAAATGGGTAATATCATTTCAAAGTGGATTTATCAACTTTTGACCAAATCGTGTTTTGTTATTTTTTTTTTAGTGGATCTATCGCGTTTAGCTAAATTCTTGTTTTCGCATCGTGTAGATTTCAATGTTACCAACCCAAAAAAAAATAAAAATCATATTGTGTCAAAAGTGGAATAGTCAAGTTTTGAAAAGAACCTCCTCAAGTGACAGGAGTAATCATCGCTTTGCTCGTTGTTTGTGACGAATGATCGTAAGTATAAGATAATACTGACTTTATAACTGGGTGCCATGGTTGTAATTAGGTTGAACTTAAAACTGTTTTATAACTTTTGTCTGAATTCGTTAATATCGAAAAAGTATTTATTGACGTGCCCAGAATTGAGGTTTGATTTAGTACGTGACGCGTTATCTAGTTGGTACCGTTGATCGGAGGTTAAAATGTGAAAGTACCTGTGGGTGAGCGGGTGGGCTCCCGCTGCCGGGGCGGCGCGGGGGGGCTCCTGCGGCCAATAGCAAAGCAGCCGATCAAACCACGGACATTACGGCACACAAAAGCATGAGTAAACAGGACAAAGGAGGTCACTAATAGTCCATACAACTTTGGCCATGTTTGTACCTTGAGGTACAAACATATCAAAAAGTAGAGAAAAATTCGAGTATTCCGAAAAACGTATCATTTTGCTTTTATATTTAGATAAAACTAGATAATAAATGAATAAAGTTGTGAATTACTTGTAACACATTTTTATCATGTGGTAACATTGTTCAACTGCGTTTAGTTTATGACTTCTCCAAAACCTGTAGTGTTAAAAAAATATTTTATTTGCTGTTAATTATTACTAATGCATCTACTTGTCGTCCATTTTTATCAACAGATAATTTAATGGGCGTAAAACAATAAAAAATAGAAAATATAATATGAAAATCAGCTAATAATTGTGTCTCTGCCAGTAACAAAACGCTTGAAAATGTCAAAATACAACAAAATGTTTTAAATGTCATTCCGTTCGTTTCGTTTCGGCGTTTCGGGGTGCTTCGTTGTTTTCGTTTCGTTTGCGATTCGTATTTTTATTTAATAACTTGGCTCGGTATCACAGATTATTAAATATAGACAGGGTCTAAAATGGCTTATTTTTTTAAACCGAAATTATTATTTTTTCGTCTTTTTCAATTATCTATCAAACAATGTAGGCCTGCTATATTACTCAGCGTTTCATAGAGTATTTTTTTCCATAAAGTGTACCTCGGTACATTAACTGGCCAGATTTTAGTGACCTCCTTTGAAATTGGAATTCCTAACCAAAAAGGAGATATTTGAGATCAAAATGGCCAGTACGACAAAACGCCAATTTCATGTGTAAGGACCTAATATTTAGCTTAGAGATGGGTCTTCAATGTTGAACATTATGTTATGTTTGGACGACAACCGGGACCAACGGCTTTACTACCAATGGAGCTACCAATATAGCTACATTATAATATTAAACTCCTAAATGTGGGTATGAATCATTATAATTAAAAGCTAATTTTATTAAGAACAAATCGTCTTGTACTGCGAAAACCAAGTGAATCGAAATTCTCCGTTTTATTAATAAAAATAGCCAAATGTTTCACCTTGGTTTAAAGTCAGCAATTTAATCATAAATGCAACTTTAAGCAACGTTTATTAATGACAGGGAAGGTGTTTATGCTCCTTCGTCAAGGAAACTCTTTAAAAGAGAGTAGGGTAAGGCCGACAAGAAGTGTACTTTCTGTAAAAATATTTTGTCTCCCAACTACGTGAGTCATTCTCTATAAAAAAAAAAAGAAAATTAACATTTGAAGTGCACTCTTTACTATTCGTCTAACAAAACTAGAACAAAAAAAAACACATTAAAGCTGATTTCAGTCAAAAATAAAACAGTTTTTAAATATTATAATTTCAGATTTCATACAGAGGCACTGTCTCCTTGCCGACTCCCAGAGCTTTTCTTATAATTTTTTGAAAATGCTTAGTTGTGTTTTTTATTCCTTGGTGTATTATGCATTACAAAGATAGAAAAAAATAATAAGTGTGGTCACAATTTGTGTTTACTGACCTCATTTCATTTTAAAGTAAGCAAAAATTGTGTCCTCATTATTCAATCGGTTGTGTTACCGATAGTACCTAGTGTTGCTGAATTTTCGTAGTTTCTTAGCTGCTTATAACCAACACATTTACATTTGTGATGTTGGTGTTCTTGACGGGAAAGTGAAGCGTCATGTCTGTAGTTTTGTCTTATTTTCTAAAATTTGTGTTTTGTCGAATATAAATGTGAAATAATGGTGGATTATTAACCGTTAAGTGTTAGTGCACGTGCATGAGTGTTGGCAAATAAAACAAAACAGTGCAACATCACTTTTCAAATTCTCTCAAGAAGCCCGTGTGAGATTCAGTAAAGTCCCACATCTTTACTGGAACTCAAGGGATTTGGGGGGGAATATTATTTAGCTTATTATCATCACTCATTTTGTTTGCGCCACAGCGCAACGGATAACCGTCACTGCGCCGGTCAATTAAAGTGCATATTGGTGGAACGAATGTGCAACGAATGATCGGCCAATCAGAGCGAGGTGACAAATATACAAGACGAACCTCCTAGATCGCGCGGTCGCCCACGGAGTGTGCTCCGAGCGTTCCAGGCGAACCCACGCGCGCGCGCGCAAGAAATCAGCCCGTGAACACGCCAGACATGTGTTAAGTGTATGTGCATTGAGAGCGCTTGTTTACCAGCTCAACTACCCCTAAAACGCCACCGACCAGTGCCCTGAGTGAACTGTGTTGTGTGTTGCCGCCCTCAAGCCTGCGACCCCGCGCCTAGAGCGCCAGCTGCCTTCAGCTCCAACCAGCTCCAGCCCGAACCAAGTAAGCCCCAGCTATCCTCTTTTATCATTTCCCTCCGCCGCATGTTGGTCCTTCAAAGGTTAAGCGCCAACATTTTTGATCCTACGAGCCGGATACATACAGTCCAATAGTTTTAAACCCTACCCTACACATTCCACTTTTTGCCTCGACTCGTGCCGCCACCCATACACGCCTACACAACTGCACACAACACCCACACAATGCACGCCAGCCCAAACACCCCTTACTGCCCTTACTGCAGGACTAGGGGCCATAGATTAATAGCGTGCGCTACCTACAATGCCCAGCCGACGCAGGGCCGGTGGGATTTTGTGGTGTCGCGCGAGCGCTGTCCCCGCTGTCTCGGACCACATTACCCGGACGAATGTAAGTCGGTGAAGGCATGCAGAGTGTGTGGCATCGCCGACCACCACACGTCCCTTCACCGACCGGACGACGCCACGCAGCATTACCAGCCGGAATCGGCGGCGCGGTGGCTTCCGCCCCAGCTGCGGGACACTACGGCAAAGCGACCCACCGACAGAACGCTGCATGCGTCCGCGCATGCACAGCAGCCGCATCAGGGGTCGCAGGAGTAGGTACATGTTACCGTAGCCCACATTGGTAATACAGTCCGCTATTATATATATATAGGATAACTATTTCAGCCCATTAACTATTTCATTACATGTTGGTCATTCGACCCGTTAAAATAATATTTACTCATATTTCGTAGTTATCACGTAGCTTAATTTTAATTTCTGATTTTTAAATTTTATCGCGTAACATTCCTAATTTCATTACCTTACATGACCCTTTCTGCACGATAGACGTTGCAAAGTGCATTGCGAAATATTATTAACCTACCTACAAAAATAAATTAAGAACGTGTTCCAAGAACAGTGTTCGATTCGTGTTATATTTTTACTTACTAATTAGGTTGCACATATAACTTTAGTTACGTATAACACACCCGCGTCTAGACGACGATATTGTTGTTTTTCCCGTTTTATTTTGTAATGAAATTTTTATGGTCGTGTCGTGTTAAATCGGCTCAGATCTCGTGCATGCTCACCACGCGTGCCCAATAGCGTGCTTTATTCTTTCGCTCGTGTTAATTTTATATTTTTTCTGCTTTTAATTTTTGCCTTGGCAATCGACTCAATCTCGTGCGTGCTCACCACAAGAGCATAGTACTTCTACACACGTGCACCCACACATCAGCCTGCAGCACATACACACATGCAGTCTGCTTTTTATTTGCTTCTATTGCGGTCGCCTTTTATTGCGCCTTTGCTCTTTGCGCCACAGCGCGCATTGCGCTTTTCTGTGCCTATATGCTATCGTGCTCAGTGCACAGCCTTTTTTGTTGTTGTTTTTGTGCCTGTATGCTATCGTGCTCAGTGCACAGCCTTTTTGTTGTTGTTTTTGTGCCTGTATGCTATCGTGCTCAGTGCACAGCCTTTTGTTGTTGTTTTGTGCCTATATGCCATTATGCTCAGTTCACGATTCAAGTGACTACATGATGGCATGCCCAGTGTACAGCCCTTTTTGTTGTTGTTTTGTGCCTATATGCCATTATGCTCAGTGCACGACTCATGTGACTACATGATGGCATGCCCAGTGTACAGCCCTTTTTGTTGTTGTTTTGTGCCTATATGCCATTATGCTCAGTTCACGATTCAAGTGACTACATGATGGCATGCCCAGTGTACAGCCTTTTTTGTTGTTGTTTTGTGCCTATATGCCATTATGCTCAGTGCACGACTCACGTGACTACATGATGGTATGCCCAGTGTACAGCCCTTTTTTGTTGTTGTTTTTGTGCCTATTTGTTGCTGTGCTCAGTGCACGATCTTACTCATACAGTCACACACGTGCATTCCTCTCAGCTCATCATATACACACCCACTCGACATTAACTCAACACAGCACGAATCGGGGCTGTAGTCCCCCTTTAACTTCCATTCCTCCCCCCCCCCCCCCCCTCCTACCCTCTGGGGCCCGGGAAGATGTTTGCGCCACAGCGCAACGGATAACCGTCACTGCGCCGGTCAATTAAAGTGCATATTGGTGCAACGAATGTGCAACGAATGATCGGCCAATCAGAGCGAGGTGACAAATATACAAGACGAACCTCCTAGACCGCGGGATCGCGCGGTCGCCCACGGAGTGTGCTCCAAGCGTTCCAGGCGAACCCACGCGCGCGCGCGCAAGAAATCAGCCCGTGAACACGCCAGACATGTGTTAAGTGTATGTGCATTGAGAGCGCTTGTTTACCAGCTCAACTACCCCTAAAACGCCACCGACCAGTGCCCTGAGTGAACTGTGTTGTGTGTTGCCGCCCTCAAGCCTGCGACCCCGCGCCTAGAGCGCCAGCTGCCTTCAGCTCCAACCAGCTCCAGCCCGAACCAAGTAAGCCCCAGCTATCCTCTTTTATCATTTCCCTCCGCCGCATGTTGGTGCCTTAAGCGCCAACACATTTGATAATGAGTGATGATAATAAGATGATTCTTATAAGCACAATAAATGAACTCTATTATTTCGACTGAAGGACTAGTATCTGTTCAAACGAACTTTGAACATTTGGTCAGCGACGGACGCTGGCCTACTTCATCCGACTGCAAGAAAGCGCTACGTTGCTAGATACACGGACAAAACACTAGTCAAATAGTTATTTGTGTGTGTACAGTAATCTTAGTATATAATGTTATAGAAATTGTAAATAAATCTCTTTGTTGAATCAACCACGGACTACTTCATTTCGACTCTCACTGGTTTGGTAACTATAATCCCCTCACTGTGGCCAAGACACCCTTAGCCGTCAGTTCTGATCAGTCTTGTGAGTCTGCTTGACTGGCAGTGAGATAACCACCGCCTAAACCTTATTCCTCACCACCTTCCGTCTGTTACCTTAGGTCTCATGGTGCAGACATCCCGTACTTATCTATATATTTATTTATCACACTTTTATACTGTAGGTTAGGGCTGTAGGGACTTAGGCTCCGTAGGAACTTAGGGACTTAGGTTCTGTAGGGATTAGGGAATTAAATAGGGTAGCTCTAGTCCTCTTCCTGTCGTATAAAAGTTTCATGTGTAGCTAGTCGGTGCCTTGACAAGAGACCACACATTCATACACTCTGACACATAACACAATTACAATTACACTAGTCGGCAGCTGCACATTTTGGTCCTTCGAGAAATTTGATCCTGTGAAGTTAATATAAATTACGCGATCCTCTTACCCCCCCTAGGGACTGACAACTTTGGAAAGTTGCGTACTGGTGTACTCAAAAAAGCATCAGTTTCGTAGCAATCCGAAGTACTAAGTACATAGTGTATCCTGTAGGAAAGCTGTTGGTACGGTAGCGGTTCGGTCACTGGCCTCCCAGAAGCGGGTCTCACCAGCTGATTGAGAAGTCGCAAAATACCGTAACAGGAGCGCAGGCGCATTACGTACTGACAAGTAGATTGATAGGAGTAGGGTAGGGTAATAGGGATAGTAAGAAGACAAAAAGAGGAAAACTATGGAGATTCAAGACGTCAACGAACGAGTCAAAGAGCAAGAGCATTTCTACAATGAGATCACAAGACTATTGGTGAATATGAAAAAAGATTCAGCCTCACGACAGACCCAACAATATTTAGACGACAGAAGGAGTCGTTTAAACGACATTTTTGATCAAGCACAAAAAAAACCACTTGGAATTACAAGATCAAGAAATACTTTCTACTCATAAATACATGACATTAAATTACTTTAGAAGCTACATTAAGAAGAAATATGATGAAGCTACTGACTATTTAAGAAAAATTGAAGGGCGACTACAAACCGTACAACAGGAGCTATACGAGCCTAAAGACGTACCACAAGAGGATTTCACAGACGCGACAAAACAGAGTCCAAAATTATTTATACAGAACTATCGCATTTCACAACTAACGAAGAAGTTATCTCAAGCAAAAATTGCAATTACTGACCAGAAACCTACTTGGCATTTGCAGTCATTATTACAAGTAATTCAGACCCAATGGCAAGAAATCGATAATAATCACCTAGACCTGCTAATTAATGAAAATACGTACGAACTTGATTATTTCAAAACTAATTTATTCGATCAAACACAGAGAAATTATGAAATTACTACAGAACTCTTACAAGAAAAAATATTTGTAAGTCAACCGACCGGGACCAATATGGGTCACAGTCACAGATCATCCGGGAAACTACCACAAATTAAAATTCCAATATTTACCGGAGATTACAACACCTGGAGTACGTTTCAAGATTTGTTTACGAAGATAATACATGAAGATCATTCAATATCATGTTCAGAAAAAATGCAATATTTAAAATCACATGTACAAGGCGAAGCGGCAAAAATAATTCAGTATTTAACAATAAGTTAATCAAATTACAAAACAGCTTGGGAATTGCTTACAAAAAGGTTTGACGACAAGCGAATGATCGCAACTAAGTTCATTGACAAATTAATTGATTTACCTACTATAAAGAGAGCTAATTCGGCGCAATTGCGAGACATGCATGATACAGTACGCGAATGTCTAGAAGCATTAAAAAATCAAAGTATTGACACCACAGCATGGAGCCCTATTCTGAACAGATTAATTACTCGAAAATGGGACGTAGAGACGAACACCAAGTATGAATACCAACTAGAAGACAGCACTAAAATCCAAGACTTCGAGATGGTTATGAAATTTTTAGAAAAACGCTTTAAATGTTTAGAAACATCGCTTAGTCCGTCAACATCATTGTCAACATCGTATACACAGAATAAGCAGTCATACTTTCAAAATAAGCCCACGGCGCCATACTTCGAGCAACGCACAAAAGAATGTTGGTATTGCCAAAGTAATGACCACCATATTCATCTATGCTCAAAGTTCAAATTATTAGATGTAAATGAACGCATGAAAGTAGTTAGAAACAAACAAATGTGCAACCAATGTTTGAATCATAGTTCATCAAAAAAATGCAAGAGCGTAAAATACGTAAACTGCGAAGTGTGTCAACGACCTGGCCACCACGCATTATTACATCGAAATTATACAGAAAACGTACGTGTAGTCGAGACAAATAATCACGCTAAACCAATTGACAAAAAGAAGATACAGTCAAACGTATCAGAGACAACTTCAAGACAAAATGTTCTGCTAGCAACAGCCTTAATTCAAACAACGACCAACGATGGTATGCCACAATTATTACGAGTACTGTGTGACCAAGGCTCAGAGGCGTCTTTCTGTACCGAAGAAGTAGCCCAACTGTTAGCATACCCAAGGACAAAAATCCATGCCGAAATCAGAGGCATTGGAGATGACAAACCAAAGACTTCTAACTATACAATTAATATAAACATACGACCACGACATTCTAGTGATTATAGTTTACCTGTAACACTAATAATCCTACCGAAACTTACGAGTTCAATACCACGACATGACCTGCAACCGCTTCAGGTACAAAGCTTGCAAAATAAGTTGATTGCGGACCCGACATACTACAAAAAGGGACCTATAGACATAATATTAGGTGCCCATGAATACAGCAAAATACTTCAACAAGGATTTGAAAAAGTTCAAAATGGTATAATCGCCCAGAATACTAAATTGGGGTGGATTTTATCAGGACTCTGCACTACTGACACAAATAATGAGATAAAAATACTTAGTATGACTGTACGCACGCAAGAAGTGCAACAAATGACAAAGTTTTGGGAATTAGAAGAAATCCCGGAAAAATCCTTACTAACCAGAGAAGACGAAATATGTGAAAAATACTACCAAGATACTACTAAAAGAAATAAAGACGGAACATACACTGTACGACTTCCTTTCAAGGATCCCGACTTGGAATACGGAGCATCCCGGCAAAGAGCTGGGGCAAGACTGTTACAGCTGGAACGACAATTTAAGAAAAACGACCATTTACAAAAGCAATATCACGAGTTTATGTATGAATATTTACAAATGGGTCACATGAGAAAAGTTGACAAAAAGGACTATAACAAAGGAAAATATTATATTCCACACCAAGCTGTTATTCGCGAAGATTCACTAACGACAAAATTAAGAGCTGTTTTTGACGCAAGTAGTAAGACAAGCATGAAAATCAGCCTTAACGACAATTTATACAAAGGCCCACGACTGCAACAGGACCTAGAAACCATACTCTTACGGTGGCGCACTTACAAAATTGCATTCATGGCGGATCTTATGAAATGTTACCGTTTCATAAAGATACATGAAGACGATATGACATGTCAAAGAATATTGTGGAGATTTCACCCAGACCAGCCAATCGAAGAGTATGAACTCACCACGGTCACCTATGGTACCACAAGCGCACCATACCTAGCCGTCAAAACTTTACAACAACTAGCTTTAGACGAAAAGGATAATTATCCAATGGCTAGTCAGACGACACTACAAGATTTTTTCGTTGACGATATTTTATCAGGGCACGGAGATTTGGAAACCGCAAAAAGATTACAAAGTCAGCTTATAGCTATGTTAAAAAAAGGTGGTTTCGTGTTGCGAAAATGGTCTTCAAACAGTGCTGAATTACTGGAAAATTTACAAAATAAAAACCAAGAGGAAACATTACTGAAACTACCATTTGATGAAAATAGAAAGTCACTAGGAGTGGCATGGTCACCATCAGAGGACAGTTTCTATTTTAACATCAACATCACAGAAAATAATCAACCTACGAAACGATTTATCTTATCAGAAGTGGCAAAAATATTTGACCCACTTGGATGGTTAGCACCTATTATTATAACAATGAAATTATTGGTACAAGAACTTTGGATAAACGGCACAGACTGGGATGAATTAATCAACGAAAAACAATGTAAACAATGGAGTGAATACAAAAACAATTAAAGTGCATTGAGACGTTAAAAATAAACAGGTGGTGTCAAATAACAAAAAACGTGATAATTGAATTACACGGTTTCAGTGACGCATCCGAAAAAGCCTACGGTGCAGTAGTCTATTGCAGAGTAAAGTGCGATGACCGCTATTATGTCACATTACTACAGGCAAAATCGAAAGTAGCACCAAAGAAAAACAAAACCACATTACCAAGATTAGAACTTTGTTCTACACTACTGCTAGCTAAATTGATAAAAACAGTTAAAGATGCTTTAAATCAACCAGATGTCACCATATACTGCTGGACCGATTCAATGATAACTCTTGGATGGATCAGAGGAGAGGCTGCACGTTGGCAAACCTTTGTCGCAAACAGGGTGTCAGAGATCAAACGACTTTCACCTAACGCCCACTGGAATCATGTACTATCGGCTGAAAATCCCGCTGATGTGATTTCTAGAGGAATCGAACCCGGGAAACTTGAGAACTTTTTACTTTGGTGGAAGGGTCCTCATTGGCTAAAAAACAACAAATTGCCGATTACAAAAACTATTCCTCAAATATGTATGGAAATAAAGCAAAGTTATACAACAACAATAGATAAGCAAGTATCAAATGACATCTGGGAGAGATTTTCAGACCTGGGTCGTATGTTAAGAGTGCTAACATACTGCTACAGATTTTATTACAAACAAAGACCAAACGAAATCTTATCACGAGACGAAATAAATCAAACCACTATAAGAGTAATCAAAATAATGCAAAATGAAGTTTTTTACCAAGAAATACAAAGGCTTCAGAACCAACAGCAAGTAAAGAAAGGGAGCAAACTTTACACGTTAGATCCATTCATAGACAATAGTGGACTATTACGAGTTGGAGGAAGACTTCACAATTCACAGCTTCCATACAATCAAAAACATCCCATATTATTACCGTATGACCACTATGTGACGTCACTTATTATACGTGACTCACACTTGAAAACACTCCACGGAGGAAATAAGCTTACTTTATCTTACATACGACAAAAGTACTGGATAATCGGTGGTAAAAGGAAAGTTAAAAGTTTAATTAACAAATGCGTAAAATGCATTAGATACAAGGCCACCACAGCATCTCAAAAAATGGGAATATTACCAAAACCACGAGTTCAGTTATCACATCCGTATAGCCACTCTGCTGTGGACTTTGCAGGTCCCATAAAAATAAGAACTATGAAAGGGAGAGGACACAAGTCTTGTAAGGCATACATTGCGGTGTTTGTATGCCTATCAACAAAAGCAATACATTTAGAACTAGTCGGTGATCTATCGACTCAGACGTTTATCGCTGCACTGCGTAGATTCATGGCGCGAAGAGGTCACGTTTCACATATGTACAGTGACAATGCTACAAATTTTGTCGGGACAGCAAATGTACTATATCAAGGAATACTTGAAATCACACAATCGCCAAATTTCCAAAACGCAATGGTCAACATCGGAACCAATTGGCATTTCATTCCGCCATCATCACCTCATTTCGGAGGAATATGGGAAGCGGGCGTAAAATCAATGAAACATCATTTAAGACGTGTGGTTGGAGACTCTACACTAACCTACGAGGAAATGACAACGTTGTTACATCAAATTGAAGCATGTCTCAACTCAAGACCATTATGTCCTTTAAGTGAAGACATAAACGACAACATAATACTAACACCAAGTCATTTTTTGATTGGCCGTGAAGCAGTTGGAGTTCCAGATCCTATTACAAACACCATTACAGATCTGGGAACCAGGTGGAAACTAACTCAAAAAATGAAAAAAGACTTCTGGAATAGTTGGTCAAAGGATTATTTGCATCAGCTACAACAAAGATACAAGTGGACAAAAAATTATGAAAATCTAAAAATAGGTACCGCGGTTCTCATTAAAGACATAAACATAACTCCAAGTAAATGGCCTATGGCAAAGGTGAAAGAAATTCATCCTGGACCAGATGGTGTTACGAGAGTGGTCACCCTACAAAAGGCAACTGGGGCCGAATTAAAAAGATCGGTTCATACGCTCATTCCGCTTCCAATAAATGAAAATTACTACGATTCACAAACCATGACGAAAGAAACGCCTGTACTAAGTAACGTAGCAACATCTCACAAAAACTATAAACGATATAGAAATATACCAAAGGCATTCACATTACTACAATTCATGTTTATGTTATTACTACATATAATTGGTACAACTGCACAAACTACATCAAACTGGACGTACACCATAAAAAATATCGATCCAGGATTATACATAGAACAGATTGGGACTGGACGTACACCATAAAAAATATCGATCCAGGATTATACATAGAACAGATTGGGACAGCTACCATAAACCGCGGAACATTCAGAATTGAAACAGCATTCGACCGAGCATACATGAAACAACAGTTAGATCGAGTTGTTACAGTAACAAATCAATTTAAAAACCTCTGTCACAGATCGCAAAATTTTACTTATGAAACGCATTGTAATGAATTCTACCATCACTTAGAAGAAGAAAGAACGAAGTTTGAAAAGTCTATTCAATCCTTAACCAATACAGAACATACAAGGAAGAAAAGGGGTTTGTTAGGCCAATTTTTGACCTCCGTATTTGGAGTTAATGATGAAGTTTACAAAGATATAAACACACTACAAGATAATCAACGTTTATTAATTCAAGCATCTAACCAACAAACAAAATTTATGATATCCACTATCTCGACGGTCAATCAAACTGAAGAGAGAATACACAATAAACTACAAAAATTTCAAACAAAATTAAATCAAGCTATTGAATTCATAAACAACAACAATGTTTGGTACAGATCTGTAGACGGGAACCATATTAAGATCCAAGTGATGCAAACCTATCATCTAGCAAACAATTACATCTCTGAAATCATGGAGCATTACGAAAATTTACTAAAGATTTTCCTAGATAATGCATCAATTTACAATGTTTTATCGCCACAACAAGTCGGAAAAATAATAGATTCGGCGAACAAAAAGTTGCCGCATAACTTAAGAATCACACAGACGCAACTACTAAATACTAGAATAACAGAGAATAGCACACACATTCAAGTGTTTGCCAATTTTCCAATTCATGACATCACGAAATACGTATTAGTACACGTCACACCTATACCCGTGAAAAATGAAGACAATACATTTCAAACTATTTTGATAGAGCATACCTTTATGGGCTTTGATTATAACAACGAACACTATATTGAATTAAATCGTGAAGAGTACAATGACTGTATTCAAAAGGATATGAACTTTATTTGTAGTCCTGTAGCCGTGAAGAACATGCAATTTAATACGAACTGCATAGTTGAACAGCTGTTTAAGAGCATAAAACACAACCAAACACATTGCCATTCAAAAACCTTTAGGAGTGATTCTGACGTAATATGGACACAACTCTACATGGCAAATACGTGGCTATTTATATCAACACATTCAAAAACTGTATCTATAATTTGTGACGGCCAAAGAGAAGAAGTAAACATTCACGATGTTGGTGTGCTTAGGATCTCCGAAAACTGTATAATTAAAACACTGAACAACGTAATATCTGCTAAAAGAACTGAAAAAATCACAGTTACAGAATCCTTTTCTAAAAGTTTCAATTTTTCTATAAACACTGAAATAACGACAACTAAAATAGAAGACATTCCGAAAGAGAGGATAATAGACAGTTACTCTACAGATACCTTCCAACACTTAATAAATTCGGAACAAAATTTACAAACACAGTTAGACAATACAGTTTGGGCACAAATAGAATCTCATTCGTATTTAGCCGGTTTCGTTACTACAACTACTCTTATATTACTAGTTTTACTAATATATTGCTGCGGTCCACAGTTAACCAGATGGGTTCGAGCCAAGATCCCTATCCGACGGGCTGCAGTCGAGCCACAGGCGCAGATCTACAGCATCCCACACAGGACGACCAAGAGGAAGTCGACAAGACCACCTCCCAAACCCCGACGTCAGGCAACGAGCACGGTGCAGCCACCAGTACCGACTGAAACGATCGAGCTGTACGAGTTGGATTCCTGCTTCTTGGAGGCGCCAGGATGTTCAAACGAACTTTGAACATTTGGTCAGCGACGGACGCTGGCCTACTTCATCCGACTGCAAGAAAGCGCTACGTTGCTAGATACACGGACAAAACACTAGTCAAATAGTTATTTGTGTGTGTACAGTAATCTTAGTATATAATGTTATAGAAATTGTAAATAAATCTCTTTGTTGAATCAACCACGGACTACTTCATTTCGACTCTCACTGGTTTGGTAACTATAATCCCCTCACTGTGGCCAAGACACCCTTAGCCGTCAGTTCTGATCAGTCTTGTGAGTCTGCTTGACTGGCAGTGAGATAACCACCGCCTAAACCTTATTCCTCACCACCTTCCGTCTGTTACCTTAGGTCTCATGGTGCAGACATCCCGTACTTATCTATATATTTATTTATCACACTTTTATACTGTAGGTTAGGGCTGTAGGGACTTAGGCTCCGTAGGAACTTAGGGACTTAGGTTCTGTAGGGATTAGGGAATTAAATAGGGTAGCTCTAGTCCTCTTCCTGTCGTATAAAAGTTTCATGTGTAGCTAGTCGGTGCCTTGACAAGAGACCACACATTCATACACTCTGACACATAACACAATTACAATTACACTAGTCGGCAGCTGCACAGTATCCATGGTCAAGAAGCAAATTTAAAAAAAATGTGATGTTAGTACTCCTGTCAAAATTAAAACTACAAACATTAAGCGTCGGCCATTTTGCGGCAAAAATTACGAGTTCGTGTTGTTCGAGAACTGCAGCGTAAATTATTATTTTCTGCCTTTAAAAGCGCTATTTATGTCAAGATAAATGTATATTTCTTTGACTGAGGTGAATATTTACGTAATACTTGTGTTTAGACTAAAGCTAACAGTTAGAAGGGTTATTTAATTCAAAAATCTTCGGTAACACAACCGACATAATATTTAAGATTGATTTACTAACTACGGTAACACAACGGTGAATTCGACCAAACAATACTAATAATTTGCTTCGAGTTACTTTCGTTGTACACTGACGATAAGTCGACTCATTAATTTTCGCAATTTGTGAATTTATTTATGATCCCTTAACTTCAATACTGTTCAACAGAGACACAACTTTGTAAACGTTTATTTCGGGTGGATTCGACCAAACTGGAATAAGACTTACTCCGAGATTAGTCTATACAAATTCGGCGCTTAATCTAGGTATAAGACCTTATTCCAGTTTGGTCGAATTTGAACTTCGTAGTAATATACGTTACCTTCTCCGCTTGCTGGCGGATGCGGGTGAGGGCGGTGCGAGGGGCTCGGGCTCGGGGGGTTCGGGGGAGTCGGGGGGCCGCGGGCGGGGGAGCGCCCCCCAGGCGGTGCGCAGGCGCGGCTCGGCGCTCGCGGCCGACGCGGGCGAACGCGCGCGGCATTTAATCACGCCTAAAGGTGTTACACATCATTGTTCATTAATCCTTTACTGCACATATAAAACACATTGAAAAAGACGTTACAAAAGACATACAAAGGTGAGCTTGATCTCTTCCAGCCAACCCTAGCTGTGGTGTGGAAAGAGAGTCTACGGGACTAATGCTACTCACAAATACACATACCTACTTATAACATTCCTAAACATACATATACATAAGTACCTACTTAAACTAACTACCTATATTGTATACAATGTGATAGGGGTGATACTGCTAACCCGTTAAGGCTAAGTTATATGGGGGGTCCAACCCCCTCCCCCTATAATTTATGACCATTTTTACTTTATGCAATATCAAAGGTTTCATACGTCGTAGAAACATAAAAAAATGGCAAACGGTAGCTAATGACCTGGCTAACTAATAAATTACTTTGTTTCGCATGTTTGAGATTGTTTTGGTGAGAAAAAAAAATCATTACTTAATTATTTTGTGATTTAAAATCACTTTTTTTTAAAGTCCATATTATTTTTTTGTCGATGAATTTAGATGTAGTACTTAGCCTTAACAGGTTAGAAGTACAGCCCCTATCACATTGTATATATACATAGACATACATATGAATATATAATATAATCGAAATGAATAACTTGTTATGTTACAACATTGCTAACTACTGTTGTTGTTGGATAGGTAGTGCTCTTTAATTTATATCTTTAATTTATGTTTGAAAGATGACACCGACGGACTCTCACGAATGTCGGCTGGCAGCTCATTCCACAGACTGGCTGCGTGAACGGTGTAAGAGCTATGGAAATATTTGGAGTTGGATTGAGGAAATTGAATTGTTATTCATATACAGGGTGTTTCTTGTAAGGTGTCAAGCCGATGTGTGGTGATAGGGACCATGCCTATCTATTGAACCCCTATGTATATTCAGCGATTTTTGGTAGTTTTCGAGCTATAATTTTTTTCTTTTTTAAGGCGCACATGACTTTTTTTTAAGTATCTTTTTTTTGCGAAGACATTTCAGTGCACTTTTTTCTTTAACAAAGTAATCATCTTCCTAATAGCAATACAAGTTACAAAAAAATAATTTAAACTGATGTCGTAATGAAATACTTAGAAAAGAAAAAAATATATAGTTCGAAACTACCATAAATGGCTGACCATACATGAGGGTTCAATAGATAGGTATGGCAGTCCCCTATCGCCACACATCGGCTTGACACCTTACAAGAAACACCCTGTATACAAATTGTTATATGTATTTCTTTTTATTTATTATACGCGTCCAGCTGAAAACCAGTGCCGGTGATTTCAAATTCACAGCATTGCTGAGCTGGTCAGCTCTTTCGGCTGTTTAGTTAATACTAGAATAGTGGTACCTATGTAATTGTTTATGTATCTAAAACGCCAATAAATGCTTACTATACTAGACTGTTACCGATGTGCTAATGTGTTTAGTACGACATGAACATAAGTAGTTTTGTAAACATGTTTAAGACCAGTGTGTTATGTTTGCAAATAAAAAAATAAATGGTATAAGTAATACAACATTATAATTTGATAAGCAGAGATATTATAAGGCAGCTGTTAGTATTTACATCTAAAACATGTTTTTTTATTGAATAAAATGTTTACTAGAAAAAAATTAACCAGTCTCAGGAAGCTCGAATGGGATTCGAACCCACGACCTATGGATTGCCGGTCCACTGCTCTCTTAATCGTATCTAGTAAACATTTTATCCTACATCTATATAGCATTGTGAATGCAAAATTTCAGTAATAAAGATGTTTTTTTATTATCTGAGAGATATGAGACGAGTATATAAATAATAATTCAAATTATGCGATAGAGTGCACTGTGAGCCAGCATGCAACATATTCCTCAGGCACCTGATGCATTCGCCACAAGCTAAGCCATTGCAACCAGCCACAGCATGCCAACAGTTAAGCCAAAGTCATTTTTTTTTATATTTAGTACGGAATTGTCAAATTACACTAATTAATTTAAAATAAAAAACTAAAAATACGATAACATTATAAATCCTAATAACAATCATAATTTAAAAAAAACAGACAATAATATAATAAAATAATCTACATATATTAATAAAAAATAATTGCCCAGAATGTTTGTACGCTTATTCCTTCAGAGCGGCTGGATCTATTTGGCTAATTCTTTTTTTGTTTCGTTTGTAATTATTAGGACAAGGTTTCTATTAAAAGATTTTTTTAAGAAAACCGTCACGGGCCGCTAGCAATTAATAATAATTAAATACAAATTAAAAAGAAAAAATATACAAATTACTTAAAAAAGCTTCGATCAACAATACTACTAGATGTCAGGTCGGCGCTAAAAATGTGTCTCGGTAAATAAGAGCGCACTTGATAAGTGAGCTCTTATTTTCTCGCAAGGCATAACAGGAAAAAGTACTTTACTTGTTGCCCCGTATGGTTGATTTTACCACTAAATGTTATTGACTTCATTTCATTATTAAGTGACAGGAGTAATTTAATGCTTTGAAAAAGTATTTATTCACGTGGACAGAATTTAGCTTTGATTTAGTACGTGACGCGTTATCTAGTTGGTATTGTTGATCGAAGTAAAACAGAAACAAAATTACCTTAAATACAATTAGATTAATAGAATAATATTATTACTTACATTCATATCAAAATAGTTTGTTTGATACATCAAAACTAATAAAGTATTTAGTTAAAAATGTTTCTAAACTAGTGAAACCAGTTCGAATTTTGTGAGAGCCTTCAATTGGGGAGAACTCGCAACTAACGCATGTGGCATTTCTTTTTCTCCGTCTTAGTAACAATGGTGTAATTGTAAAAAGCACAATACTATTAAAACATACTGTCTGACTGGCCAACTGGCTAAACACAAACAACTGCAACTATTTCGCTACAAACTTGAGGCACAGGTTGACAGGATGTGTCATTGTATGTTGATTTGATAAAGGAGAACCGGCACTTTCCATTGAAAAAATGCTTAATTTGTATACAATTGAATTTGGTCATAAAGTAAAGCTAATATTATTTGCTACCTAAACCAAGTTTGGACTTATTTTAAACACTAAGTGTTCAAAAAACAGACATGTTACTTTAAAAATGTCTAACGTGGCTGCATAAACCATAATTCTTTTGCTTTTAAAAAAGGAAAATGTCAACAATGCCGTCAAGCCATGTTTGATTTGACAGCTAGCGGCTGTCATTTGTCAACAACTATAATTTGTAGACAGATATTGCCCGATAGATAACGTATAACAGATTAAAAATTTAAAAAAAGTAGGTATACAACTTAAGCATAGAACGCTAGTTCTCCTTACCTCGATGAGACGGAATAAGTGTTGTCGATAATCGCGTAAACTGTATCGTAATTGCGTAATTTGCTTGCTTATTTAAAGACATATTTATGCTGGTTAACAGAAACCTTCCAACACACCTGCCAGTTACAATATTAATTACTTATATACAGTTACATTTTAATAGATAAAATTAATAAATACACAGGATTTTATCTTATCTGTGCACATATTTTTTAAAATTATAGAGTAACTTAATGTAGAGCTATAGATTAAATTTAATTTTTTTAAGTGAAATAAGAAATGAATAAAGAAACTAAAATTGATCAAACATATCCACAAAAATACCGTGAATCATGGTCAATCGACTGGGAGCGCGCAATTGCACTGTGACGCGTTACGATACCACGGGATGCCTAGGTTAGGTTGCCTTTACGTTACACGTGACCTTTCGTTCGCCCGGTATCCAAGAGTTATTTTTTATTGTGCCGGGCAAATTAAATAAATAATGAAGAAATAAAAAAAATTAAAATGGTGTCTGTTAACGTTACTGAGTGATATAAAAAAAATCCTGTATAATTATTTATTTTTGTGCAGTAAATAAAGTTATATTCCGTATGGCTATCTTAAGAAGTGCGCGCCGCGTCGCGTCTCGGTGTGAGCCGACTCTAACCGCGTATCGTTGGGTTTGGTCGTAGAATGCCACATTCTGGAAATGACACACTAGTCTAAAAATGTAGATTAATATTTTTTGTTTTTAAAAAATATACTAACAATTTAGTTTAAGCAAGCCTTTTCGATTCTATATAAGTACTAATATTATAAACAGGAAACATTTGATTGTTTGTATCGAATAGGCTCCGAAATTACTAGACCGATTTAAAAAATCTTTCACTATTGGGAAGCTACACTATCTCCGGGTGACATAGGCTATATTATAAAATTTGAGATCCTTACTAGAACTCAAATAAATTCCTTAAATCGCGTGCGTTAGGAAAACTATTGATAATAGAATAAAATAATGTACTATGGTTTTGCAGAACACACCATTATCTACAATAAGTGTCGCGATAGCATATGTCTAACTATTTTAGTTACGTCCCAATAAGTGTTATTGGGAGGGGAGTCATTTTAAAAATTCGTCACGGGGTACGGGGTCCACGCGAACGAAGTCGCCGGCGACTGCTAGTAGTACATATTTGAGTTTGTTACGATTGTTACATATTGATATTTTAGTATATATTTATCAATAGAAAACTTTATAAGTATTTATTTATGTAACTATATATGAATATGATATTGATAAAATTAAGCATGTTTATTTATTTTTATTTGTTTATATAATAGAAATAGAAATAGAAATATCATTTATTTGCTTTAGAATAAGATACACAGTAGATGTTTGAAGCAAAATATATAAAATCTGCCGATTCAGCCATTACAAACAGCATGCAAATATCTAATTAAACATTAAAATTAAAATCAAATTAATGTCAAAGTATAAAAATTCAATTATCGTATTTAATTTAAATTACATATTATTACAATTAATATATAAACATTATTAATTATTAAATGTCAAGTATTATTAAAAAATTCATTAATCGTATAAAAAGCATGTTCCATAAGCCAGTTGTATAAGCCCCTTTTAATCTATTAGATGGCAATTATTTTAAGAATTCAGGTATTTTATTAAATATTGTCATACTCATCCAGTAACAGTTTTTTTATTATAGCAGAATTATAGCAGAGACCAATATAATTCTAATCAATTTAAATTGAAACACCAGAACTGCTCTTTAAAATTTCACTTTCGGTCCAGACCAACACGGTTGCCTGGAAGAAATTGCTTTTTAGCGATAAGGCCGCCAATTGTATGTATTTTTTGTGTTTATACAATACTACTACTTTGTACAATAAAGAATATTTTATCTTATCTTATCTCATCTTGTTTGTCATTTTTAGACTAGTGTGACACTTCCAGAATGTGTCATTTTACGGCTATTTCACGGTGTGACGTGTGTTGCGCGTGTGTGGCGTGTGTTGCGCGTGTGTTGTGTGTGGCGTTACCTCGTGCGGCGGCGGCGCGTAGCCGCGCGGCGTGTGCGGGCGGCAGCGCGAGCGCGCCCAGCATCGGCAGCACGTAGCGCAGGTAGCGGTTGCGCAGCGAGTGCCACGAGCGGCCTGCGCGGGGATGGGGGGTCACTCGCACTCACGGCCCACACGAATAGATTCAAATAGAAGCGGCATGTTACCTCGATTGTATGAAAACCAATGTCACTCGCCTTAGGCGGTGAAAACGGAGAAATTGGCTGTTTCCTATTAGATATTTCGCACTGAAATTTTTTAATGTGTATTACAGAGCGTATGTGTGAGGGGATGAAAGAAGAAAAACACGATTGGAAACATTTGGCTCGATAGAAAAAGATCCTGAAGTTACCTCTAAAATTTCATATAAATGCACATTACGACCGTGTTTTACAATAATAATTTCTATAAAGTCATAAACACATACCCTGTCATTAATAAACATTAATTAAAGTTACACATAAGATTAAATTGGCTTTATTCGCAAATTGTCAAGTTTTCAGAATTTCTACTTCTTTAGGTTTAATAATAATTAAAGTCAACTAATTAATAGGCATATTTTATACCTATTAATTAGTTGACTTTAATTATTATTAAACCTAAAAAACTAGAAATTCTGAAAACTTGACAATTTGCGAATAAACCTTAAATTGACGTTGCCTCTATCTGCCTTCTATAACAAAAACGAGCCAGCGTCACTTTAAACCGAGCTGTGACATTTGGCTATTTTTATTAATAAGACAGATAGGTGTTTACCTTTACCATTTATTGACTGATTTGGATTTTCTAAAAACAAAACATTTTTATTAACGCTTACAAATTACCGCGGAACCCGCCTCGCGCAACATTCAAATTTTTGCTGAACGCCTAACCCCCCTTAATAACATAATTACTTACCGATATATGAAACTTATTGATTATCTTAGCTAACCTTACTTGTACAGTGTTTTTACAGCTCGATACAGCGCAAGTAGTAATTTTTTAGAATTCTACTTCTTCTACGTTCTGTCGAAAGATGGGATTTTACCAGCCTTTGACAATATTCTGGCACGCAAAACATGCCGCTTCTACTTAGATCTGTTTTTGTGGTCGTGACCAAACATTTATGCCGTAACAGAAAAATTAATGAACAGAGCTCACGAGGAGGGCGTGGCTTCAAGCCAAAGCGACGACGCGTCGCACAGTGGACTGTTCGGCAAGTTAAGACACCAAAAAATTTTTTTTTTTCTGAAATCGTCCTAAACTGTCAATTATCTTATATTTCGCAGTTTAGCGACCTAATAACATAGTTTGAATCACTATGTAGGTATAAAATCAATTTTCACAGAGAGCAGTCTTATTTTCGTTTTGATGGGTTGCAATAGTGCACTATTGTCAGCGTCGAAACCAAACTTGTCTAAAATAAAGGACAACGTTGCTTCATTGAGACTCTTCTTTGGAACAGATGCCCAAACCCCGAAGAAGGCCCATCCGGGTCAAACAATACCTACTCCGGAAAAAATTAAAAATAAAATGATGCAAAGTCGTGCAAAATAAACTGCCTACTGAATTTAAAAATAGATAACATAAACTACCATTTAAGGTATCGTTTATAGAGGTACTTTGGGGTACTCATACTTATATTGTCTTAAACATATAAAAGTATTTATTTTCTTCAATAAAAACAGATATGCCTAATTTTAAATTTTATTAAACAAATATGCGACTACTTCATAAACTTAAAAAAATATGTCAGTAAGTACTCAGCTTCAATATGTTCTTCCATTTTTTTCAACACAATTGAACACTTAGAAACATAAAAAAATTATTGATCCAAAGCAGGAGCTTTAAATGCAAGTGAATATAATTTCTGATGCAAATTTTATTAATACCCACTTTGAGTGCTCATTACTTATTGATTTAGGGTAGTTGGTGATTATTGAATCCATTTTCGGAATACTTACACACTTAGAAATCATAATTAATTATTCGCTTACCCACTTAATGACTTAATTTTTTGGTGTCTAATTAGGCCAAACGGTTCACTGTGCGTCGTCGTGCAAAGGGTTTTCGCTTTGAGAGTGTAAAGCGCCGGAGTTCGCGATAGTGCACCACACTCACTCGCGGGTACGGCGTGAGGCGGTTTCCCACGGGACAGTCACCAAACATTTATGCCGAAACTCTTTTCATACTCTTTTACGGATGATGTTATAATGATGAGAAGTAAAGTAAGTAGTCTACAGCTTGTATCAAGGATGGCCAGCCATATTTCACGTACCTAATCAGTTACTTTTAGTGAGCTGGTACACATTAAAACTTTTCTTGATATCTCGGGCATTGTGGAAGTACTACATACTTTTGAAAATAATACGAGTTTATCGACATTATGATAACATTATCAATAAGCTGATTGGAGTAATGAACTCTGTCTAGTGTTACTACTTAAGTTCACTTCTTTTGCCTCTGCTGTGACCCTAGTATTTTTGTGCCTATTGTGCTGACTCCGCCCGCTTTCAACTATTTATTTTTGATAAAGTTTTAAAGGTTAAAAGAAAACTGAGACGTTCATTTAGTCAATTATTCTCTGTTCCTATCACCAGGTCAGGTCAAGAATGTGTTATCTATCAGGTAAGTACTTTTGACGGTTAAGGTACGAATCCAAAACATTTATGATTTTGAGAAAATTAAATGTAAATGTAATAAGTCGTCTGAGTATTGTTTATGAATTGAAAGGCTTGTCATACGAAACGCACTGAGAAATGTCTTACTTCGCATAGCATTTCTACTTTGCTTAGACCGCGATCTGCGCGCATGGCTGCGATCTGCTGTCTCTTTCCAATTCTATGGATATGAAAGAGACAGAGTTAATTCTCAGCGCTGCGACAGCGCTACTACCAAGGCTTTAACTTAGAGAATCGCACTGCTGAACAATAACTAAAGCATTATTGTTCTGAGGCTTAGACAAGTAAATGTTTGTGAATACGGGTTTCAGCACTGTACTAAACTCACCCGTTTAACACACGAAAATCTGTCACCATGTCAGTTTATATCATAACTTTTATTTCGGCTTTAGGCAAACAGAAAATAATATTGTTAATAATTTGAATAGCGATAAAAATGACTTAACTAATTTAAAAATATTGCTAGTTTGGGTAACTTAATTTTCGATCCCTAAAAAGTACTAGGGGTAACTCCTGGTATGGGCGGAGTCACAAGAAAGCGTGCGCGTGCGTCTTTTTTCTTGAAGGGTTCTGTATAAAATATAAGTATTCCTGAAATCCTAACTATTTGTATGAAATTTTATTAGGTAAACTAAGTTTAACTATGTTGTATCAACAAAGTTTCAATACTAAACACATTCGTTAAGTATTGAAACTTTGTGTGAACCTAAACTTTTACAATGCAAAAAATTATCTCAGCGTTATGAAACGCTAAAATATCTAAGAAGTGCAAACTTCTAAGTTCTGATGAAGCAACAGGATAAAGCTACAAACATACGCATCGAACGCTGACAAATATCGATGGATAAAAGCAGTCCTCGGTAGCGTAGTGGTTGAGGCAGCCGCCCGGATTATAGATTGTGCGTGATACGATTATGTTTGACATTAAAATTTATTAATGCAAAAATTTATCTAAGCTTATCTACCAATAATTCACAGTTATTATCAAGTCTACACACTCATTATTTTCGATCCCTAAAAAGTACCAGGAGTAACTTCTAGTTCTAGTAGGCGGCACGCCCCGCACCACAGTGTTACTATTAACACTGTGCGGCGGCGTTAATAGTAACGCTAAACTTGATAGGTTTTGTAGGGAAACCTACAATTTTTTCGCAGTCGTTTGTGAAAGCTTTCGGAGTGCACACATACTTTTCGTTTTTTTGCTGTTTGGTTTCGATTCGACTACCTATTAAGTTAATATGGCATTTCTAAGTAATCAGGAGTATTACGAAATGATTCTTTGTGTCGGGGCAGCTAATGGCAGTCTCCGTGGTGCTCGTGAACTGTACCGCGAGAGATTCATCGACGGCAGACCAGAAGCTGAGCAGCGAAGCTTGCCATAGGCGGATTGCATTTAACGAATGGTTTTGCGTCTCCAGCAGTCTGGATCCTTTCGTGGTACGAGTCCGGAGGTCCAGACAAATATGGGATTCGGGTTTTGAGGAGGCTGTGTTGGAGCACTCTTTTAAGAAAACCCAAGGACCAGTACACGTCGAGCTGCAGCTGTTTTCAACGAGGCCCACATGAAGGTTTGGCGGGTGCTCCGAGATGACGGCCAGCATCCGTGTCATCTTCGGCGAACCCAAGAACTCACGCCTGCGGACTTCGAACCGCGTCGTGGATTTTACCAGTGGTTGCCCCAAGCGGCAAGAAGTGAATCATTCGCTGTGTTTTGTGTGCTGTCTTTATCGGATTTATTGTAAGTACTGTTTTTTATAAGAAAATGATTATTCTGACTAATAATCCTATATAGGTAATAAGTTGTAAGAAATACATCGAAATACGAGTAAAATAATACGTGGTGTAATCCGTTAGCACGTTTCCAATTTCCGAGTGAATTGTAATAATGTTTGTTTTATTTACTCTTACATTATAACTTTGTTATTTTTAAACGGTTTTTAGCTTCTTTAGTTAGGTATTTCAAAAATAAGTAATTTTAATCTCAGACCTATGTAGGTACCTACCTACTCGTAGGTAAGCGTACCTATCTACTTTAGAGTTGAAACAATGTGGCTGTAATATGAAAATCTTTTTATTACTTTGATGATAAATACTTAGGTACCTATCTACTTTAGAGTTGAAACAATGTGGCTGTAATATGAAAATCTTTTTATTACTTTGATGATAAATACTTAGGTACCTACCTACTTAATACAAATTATTAAATCACGAAAGTAAAATAGCTGCCTACATATCTGTTTTTGTTTTATTAGTCTAACAAATCCTTCGATCAACAATACCAACTAGATAACGCGTCACGTACAAAATCAAAGCTAAATTCTGTCCACGTGAATAAATACTTTTTCAAAGCAATAAATTACTCCTGTCACTAAAAAATAAAAAGACGTCAATAACATTTAGTGGTGAAATCAACCTTAAGGCGGCAACAAATAAAGTACTTTTTCCTGTTATGCCTTGCGAGAAAATAAGAGCTCACTTCTCAAGTGCACTCTTATTTACCGAGACACATTTTTAGCGCCGACCTGACATCTAGTAGTATTGTTGATCGAAGAACAAATCCAACAAATAATGCCGCCAAGCGACTGCCGACAAACGACCCAGACCCAGACGGGTTGTTTGTGTCAAAATGAAATGTGCCGAAAAGGTTTTGTTTTGATTTTCGCCGCCCGCGCCGACCGACAGTAGCCGGCAACTGCTTGGCGAACTACAGTACACCTCCCGTGCGCCCGGTGGGGGGCGTGGCGGCCAAAACCACTCCAAACTAGGGCACGCACCTTTACAAACAGGAGGTGCAGTGTAAGCAGTGTATCATACAGAGTTCATGACCCTGCTAGTGATGGGTTTAGCTTGTTCTGATTTTAAATTGACGACAGATTAACTATGTTTGTAAATGCAAAAACCAATAAAATTAAATTATCTTGGTATTTATAGAAAGGGTCTATACTAGGGATAATTTGAAACCCTGGATTATGGCTGGGCCCATTTGATACACGCTGTATATATCTCCATCATTAAAATTATTATTAATAGGTATTGCTTCCTCACATAAAAACTAGATACACACAAGCAACGCTCTGAAAACGGCGGAACAGTAAGTACATAGCGAGATGTTTAGGCACGCATTGCGCTCGGTAGTGCCAGCTAGTGTCAACATAGCGAAGAGCTCCTTCAAATAATTGCTTTTCTTTAAAACACATATGTCACATTTAAGGCGACTGCTAGAAACCGCAAGAAACTTCAAGGGCTGGCCAGCCGGCCTAGCACGCGCAACACGAGAACTCTTCTCGACTCGTTTTCTCGTGTTTTATTCATTTATCTCTAATGTCCATCGACACTAAAGACACATGGATGCGCTTAGAACTTTACATAATATTTTAAAAATGGACTTAATAGTAGTTTTTGCATAAACTGTGGTATTTTTGTCTACAAACCTCAACATGACAACTTAAAATGATTTGTCGTCTCTCGTCCGCGACAACCGACCTCGAAAACCAGACCTCGGTAGCCAAGTGGTTAAGGCAGCCGCCAGGAATGCGGAAGGTGCGTGGTTCGATTCCCGCCTGAGGTTGTCGTCTTTTTTCAGTGTTTAAAATTTTACACTGTATATTGCCAACACTGCAACTATTCCGCTACGATTCAGTATGGAATTGCATATCGAGTTTTATAATGTGATCGAATGTGTATTGGACGCACCCTAAGTGCCTTACAAAAAAACAAAGAATAAGCTACGAACAGGTTATTCTGTGTTTTGTTCCTGTCAAGTAAACGTAATTTCAAATTAGAGTAAAAAAGACAAAACGCGGAATAACTATTCCGATCTTATTCTCCGTTTATTTGTAAGGCGCTAAAGGTACAGTTCTTAAGCTGCTATGCCTATAATGCAAATGGATCCAGTATACTCAAAACCGGCTCTATCACTGGTGGAAAGGCCTTTAGTAATCTTACAGCTGATAATTGGTCACAAGCATGATGTTAGCTTAGCTGTAAGCATTAGTACGCGAGTTAAATGTGTTGTTTATACAAGTTAATGTGGATTCGACCAAACTGGAATAAGGTCTTATACCTAGATTAAACGCCAAATTTGTATAGACTAATCTCGGAGTAAGTCTTATTCCAGTTTGGTCGAATCCAGCCGTGCCGACACTTCTATGGATAGTGCATGCATAACAGCGTTAGATAGCGCCCGGCGCCCATAACCGGATGCGACGGTGTCTGCTTGGGTTTATACAAGGATTGTCTTTGACCGGGTGTGATATGGAATTATATACTATTGTGTAGTGCGCAATTTCTGTTGCGAAAATTAATATAGAATCCACTACACATTTTTAATGGAAAAGCAATTATCGTGTGCAGTGTGTGCACTCACTGTGGCCGGTGAGCCGGTGGTACTGGTCCTGCAGCTCGCGCCACACGCGGTTGCCGTTGTGTATTGTGCCGTGTTCAGTGTGTGCAGTATGTGCAGTGTGTGCACTCACTGTGGCCGGTGAGCCGGTGGTACTGGTCCTGCAGCTCGCGCCACACGCGGTTGCCGTTGTGTATTGTGCCGTGTGCAGTGTGTGCAGTGTGTGCACTCACTGTGGCCGGTGAGCCGGTGGTACTGGTCCTGCAGCTCGCGCCACACGCGGTTGCCGTTGTGTATTGTGCCGTGTTCAGTGTGTGCAGTATGTGCAGTGTGTGCACTCACTGTGGCCGGTGAGCCGGTGGTACTGGTCCTGCAGCTCGCGCCACACGCGGTTGCCGTTGTGTATTGTGCCGTGTGCAGTGTGTGCAGTATGTGCAGCGTGTGCAGTGTGTGCACTCACTGTGGCCGGTGAGCCGGTGGTACTGGTCCTGCAGCTCGCGTCATACGCGGTTGCCGTTGTGTATTGTGCCGTGTGCAGTGTGTGCAGTATGTGCAGCGTGTGCAGTGTGTGCACTCACTGTGGCCGGTGAGCCGGTGGTACTGGTCCTGCAGCTCGCGCCACACGCGGTTGCCGTTGTGTATTGTGCCGTGTGCAGTGTGTGCAGTGTGTGCACTCACTGTGGCCGGTGAGCCGGTGGTACTGGTCCTGCAGCTCGCGCCACACGCGGTTGCCGTTGTGTATTGTGCCGTGTGCAGTGTGTGCAGTGTGTGCACTCACTGTGGCCGGTGAGCCGGTGGTACTGGTCCTGCAGCTCGCGCCACACGCGGTTGCCGTTGTGTATTGTGCCGTGTGCAGTGTGTGCAGTATGTGCAGCGTGTGCAGTGTGTGCACTCACTGTGGCCGGTGAGCCGGTGGTACTGGTCCTGCAGCTCGCGTCATACGCGGTTGCCGTTGTGTATTGTGCCGTGTGCAGTGTGTGCAGTATGTGCAGCGTGTGCAGTGTGTGCACTCACTGTGGCCGGTGAGCCGGTGGTACTGGTCCTGCAGCTCGCGTCATACGCGGTTGCCGTTGTGTATTGTGCCGTGTGCAGTGTGTGCAGTATGTGCAGCGTGTGCAGTGTGTGCACTCACTGTGGCCGGTGAGCCGGTGGTACTGGTCCTGCAGCTCGCGCCACACGCGGTTGCCGTTGACTTGGCGCGCGCGGTCGCCGCCCGACACGAATGCGACTATGGCGTGGTCCTCCTGATTCGAGTACTCGCGGCCGCTGCCGCACCATCTGAGCGCGACGATGGAACATTCCATTTCATTCATACCATTTACAAGTAATAGTCTAAGATCCGAGTATAGAACGACCTTCACCGAGAAGGTTAATGGATGAAAAGTATTTTTGTATCAAATTTAATATGATAAATAATATATCGCGAGTGGGTTGGCTGAAAAAAATTCAGTCCAGTACCATTAATGATTAATATAATACTTTAAAAAAAAAATTTACATTGCACTGGTTTGGTGTGTGTGTTTGTAATGAGCTTATCTTTATATAAACATAAATTTTATTTATTTAACCAGATGGTTGCAATTGCAATTACTAATATTGACTTGCCTGTTTACACCTGCCTACCCAATGTTATGACAGGAAAAAAATAGGCAACCTAACGTTTGCATATTATAGAGGCCTCATACTTTCGATTGGTACCTATGTAATTTATCTAATAACGAAACAAGAGCAATATTTAAAAAAATAAAAATATTCAATTAATCATATACTGGACTGAAATTTTTCAGGCAACCCACTTGCAATATATTTTTTAACACATTAAATTTGATATAAAATAATTTCATCCATTAACCGCTCGGTGAAGGTCGTTGTATACTCGGATCGGTTTTGACGCAGATCGTCATTTTCGCAAATGGTCAGCGCGAAAAATTTGGTCACTTTCGCAGCATGTCATTTTCGCAACTAGTCACTTTCGCAGAATGTCATTTTCGCAATTGGTCACTTTCTCAAAAGGTCACTTTCGCAAAACGTCACTTTCGCAAAATGTCATTCACAATTTTTTCTTTTTTTTTCTCCCATATATTCTTTATACAGACGACAGCATATCAAGCTAAACACCGCGGCACCGTATTTAGTTATAATTATAATATGTGTGAATTTAGCATAAAAAATATAGTCTGAGTGCCGTCTACTGTACATTGAAGTAAAGGAAATTCTAACAACCAAATAGGGTAACAATAAAGTAAGTAAGTAGGAAAATACAATTCTTTATCAATTTTAACAAAATAAATAATCAATCAATCAAAATATTTTTTTTGACACTATAGATAAAAAAATATTCTGAATCACGTTTACATATATTATTGTGTTGATTATTGATCTTGTTAAAATTAAAAAAGAAATTTACTAATTACTAAATATTTGTGTTAAGTAGATTATTTATTTCGTTAAAATTGAAAAAGAATTGTATTTTCCTATTTTTATACTAAAAGTAGTACCATCCTAAACATAATTAGTGCCACTACATACCGTAATAAAAATTTGATGTTAAATATTTGTTTTTTATTATTACCCTATTTGGTTGTTAGAATTTTATTTACTTCAATGTACAGTAGACGGCACATCAGACTATATTTTTTTCAGTCTTTATTCAGTGTTTAAAATTTTACTTAAGTATATTTAAGCGTTAATAAAACGCTAAAATATAAAAAAAAAACATTAATCTATGAACGCAGCTTCATCTTAACCGAATGTTCAAATATTTGTAAAAATATTTCTTTCGGATCTCAGAGGTGAAAAATTCTAAGATTTGATGAAGCAATGTTGACTAAAAAAATAAGCATCAAGCACTGACAAATTTCGACGGTTGAAAGCCAGACCTCGGTAGCCAAGTGGTTAAGGCAGCCTCCCGGAATGCGGAAGGTGCGTGGTTCGATTCCCGCCTGAGGTTGTCGTCTTTTTTCAGTGTTTAAAATTTTACTTAAGTATATTTAAGCGTTAATAACGCTAAAATATAAAAAACATTACTCTATATTTTTTATGCCAAATTCACACCTATTATAATTATAACTAAATACGGTGCCGCGGTGTTTAGCTTGATATGCTGTCGTCTGTATAAAGAATATATAGGAGAAAAAAAAAGAAAAAATTGTGTATGACATTTTGCGAAAGTGACGTTTTGCGAAAGTGACCTTTTGAGAAAGTGACCATTTGCTAAAATGACATACTGCGAAAGTGACCAGTTCCGAAAATGACATGCTGCGAAAGTGACCAAATTTTTCGTGATGACCATTTGCGAAAATGACTGACGATCTGCGTGAAAACCACTCGGATCCTCTACTATAATATACACCGAGATTTTTCATTGTTTATAACCAGTAGAAGCTATTTAGCTTGTAAAACTAAAAATATAAGCATAAAAAAATCATTTAAAAAATATCAATAAAAATTTTAAGAACTCTTAGTACCGGACGATCTTATAAAAGTCAACGACCGAGGCGCTTAAAACGCGCCGTCTTACTATGTGAACTAGAACGTTACTATGTGTTTTCGACAAAAAGTCACTTTTACAACTTTTGTATGCTTGCTCGTAAAGCGGTTATTATTTCTTAAATAGGTAAGTACAACACTTTTTTTGTATTATAACGTTTTCGGCTCCGGCATAAATCAATATAGTAGTTAACTAAGTACCTATATCAATTAATTTGTGTAAATCGCGTGACAATGCAATACTATGATGA
The DNA here is from genome assembly GCA_963921215.1 of Scoparia ambigualis. Taxonomy (NCBI): domain Eukaryota; kingdom Metazoa; phylum Arthropoda; class Insecta; order Lepidoptera; family Crambidae; genus Scoparia; species Scoparia ambigualis. Next base: position 495,215 of record OY992523.1, on the reverse strand, counting down.
CATGGTGCTGATCTGATGATGGAACTGGAAGGTGGCCATAGGAACTAGAATGTGCGAGTGCGAGTTGCGTCTGCCCAGAATGAACATAGACTGATCGACCTACAGACGTGTGGACAGCTCGTGGAAATTCATCTGGGGATGCATCTGCGAATGTCTGCGGACGCATCTGTAGACGTGTAGAGGAGGCATAAGAGTTAGTCAGACACAGGCAATGAGGACCGCACACGCGTGCGCACGCGTCCAAGTTTTACTAAACGCCGCTCCTTGCTGTTGGATGTAATCTTTAGTCCGTTAGTCGCCTTTTACGACACCCAAGGGAAAGATTGGTTTGGTAGTTTACTTTTAATGAGTCTCTACTTACACAGCTTCTTTAATTTAGGCTAAAATAATGAATGAATGTCGCAACGCTACGACGATATCATGAATTAACTCTGCCAAGCCACAGAGGTAGGTCTCTAAAAAGACGTGGCCGAGACAGTAAACAACTTTAATTATCAGTCAAGTTCCACATAGTTCCCTTGTAAGCTCGATGCAAAAGAAATTCTATTCTGTCTGCATCAAAAAGCATGATATTTTTTTCATAAATACTTAAATAACTCTGTTATGGAGGTAAGGAAAGAGAAACTAAAACACATTTAAAAACAGCAAAAACAAAGCACTTACTTCGCTTTCAGTTTTGGCGGCTGGCTCAGAAACTTCAATGGGTTCTTCTTGGGGGCAGGCTCTTTGGCCACGACCGTTGGCTCTTTGGCCACGACCGTTAGCTTTTTGGCCACGACCGTTAGCTTTTTGGCCACGACCGTTGGCTTTTTAGCCACGACCGTTGGTTTTTTGGCCACGACCGGTGGCTTTTCAACGAAATCATCGTCGGAGCTGGAGCTCAAGGCTTGGGCGGCGAGCGGCGCGGGCTTGGCGCTTTGACTGCTCTGGATGCTCGGCTCGCTCTTCGCGCTCATATCGCTCACGTTGCGGCGCACCGCCTCCACCATGAGCCGCTTCCGCAGCGTCCGGTCCGGCGGCGGGGGCATGTTCCGGTCGCTTTGCCGCCGGTTCTCCTTGTCCGTATCGTCGGACTTGCTGTCCGATTCTGCTGGCTTCTTCTCCTCCTCTACCTGTTGTAACAAAGGAGAATGACCAAACTAGCCTAATGGATGATATCTATTGCGTCTTAATCATTCAAATATCAAAGATGTTCTCCTAAATTATAATGATTACTGTTAATAAAAGTTTTCTGTAGAACGCCGCGTCACGTCAAGTAGTCGAGTGATAAATAAATGCTGAACTGAACTGATAGTCAACATACGATAATAGACTAAAGTCTATTCTATGATCTAAAGGTGCGCGTCCATTGGAGCGGGATCGCATCGGCATTGTCTTATAACAACTGTACTAAAATGCTCAGAATACCTAAAAAGTCTTAAGCTAAAAATGAATATAGCTTCAAACTCCCGCATGATATTGTAATGTAATTTTTTTTTCATAATTCAGAACATTGCTGCTATTGATTACTACTTATTTCACTAAGCGCTATGTTACGTAAAACTAGCTTAACTCCCATAATAAAAAGGTCATTCTCCTTTTTAAACTAAATTAAATCATCAGCCTGCAGCCCACTGCCAAGCGCAGGCCTCCCGCCTGGCCGTAACCCACCGCGCTGGCCCAATGCGGGCTGGTGGGTTAGACTTAGAGGCCTTGTTGTAAGCCGCCTTCAAGGAGCTGGTACTAGGGTCATTCAGTTCGCAAGCCCTCGTCCAAGCACGATTCGCCGCCTGCTTGCATTCAGCAGCTTAGGCGCATTCGCAATTGAACCAGGGCCGTTGTTGCCAACGCTGGCAAGATCTGTGAATGGAATATAATATTCCATACCCAACAAGATCTCATCGGCGATGGCAGAAGCGCACTCCGATGGGTTCTTTCCAAGAAAGCAGCCCTGGCCCCATGAGACGGATGCAAAGTAATCACGCAATCCGTCCCAATCCGCCGACGAGTAGTGCCACAGACGACGCTTGGTCTCCACCGTTTTCGGTGGACCAACGCTGTGCGGTGCTGTGGCAATGACCAAGCAGTGGTCTGACGAGCCTAGAGGTGCAAGCACCGACACTCTATACCCTGCAGGGCGACTCGACAGCAATAACTTCAACAAGGAGGGCGCGTGACCTACGATATCTGGCATCCTGGTGGGCTGGTGTACCAGTTGCGTCAGGTCTTGCGCCAGAGCGAAGGCATGAGTGACTCTACCAGCGTGATCAGTTTTGGAGGAGCCCAACCATGTTTCATGGTGGGCGTTGAAGTCCCCCAAAATCACCACCTCATCGTTTGGAAATCGCTCCTGCGCGACATCAGTCATTCGGCCGAGGTGGTCAAAAAGGCTGCTGTTAGCATTTCCTATGTGGGACCGATATAGGCACGCAAAGACACGGCAACAGGAGCCGAATCCAATGCGAACCCAAAGGATGGAAAAGGAGGGGTCTTCCAAACAGTGCAGACGACGACAACAAATGGCAGCCCTCACGTACAGACATACTCCGGCTTTCTTGAGGAATTGCTCCTCAAGCTGATAGCCGGGGTACCTTAAATAAGACGTGTCAGCAGGGCGACGAATTTGAGTCTCTGAACGCCGCGCCGTCTCGAGGTGTTGGTGGACGGCGTTGAGGTTAGAATGGAGCCCACGGATGTTAGTTAACTCCACCTCAAACAGCGAATCGGTGGTGGGAGAGGAGGAAGTCGCTGTATTACCTGCATTCTTTTTAGTGGTGGTGGGAGAGGAGGAAGTCGCTGTATTACCTGCATTCTTTTTAGGCACTGTCATTGGAAAAGGGGAAGGAAGGGACGTGAACAAGGAGCCACTACTGTTGCAAGGAAATGAACAAAGCAAGAGTTTCCTGCTTCACCATTGGAAGAGCGTTGCAACCACAGCCGACAGGCCGGACGGAAGGGCCTTCATACCCTCCCGGAAGTGGTCGCCGGGTCCAATTATTTCCGGTCACCAACCGGCACGACGATCCACTCCGAGATTATGCGAGACCTGGTGAGGCAGCTTTCCGAGGTGGTTAGCCCCGGTCGGGCCCCTGTACTATGCCGCGGGCGGCCAGCGGCACCATCGTTTCTACGGGTCTCCCTGGCCGGCGTGTCGAGTTGTCTCCCGCTCAATGGTTCTACGGCAGAACTCTCTGGTTCACCATTTGCAACAATAGCCGCTCCCCTGGCTCCGGTAGTGCGGCGCTGTTCCCGGAACGTGACCTGCGACGAGCACAGACCACTTGGCGGGCGTACACTGCCGCACGGTGGTCGATAACCGGCCGAGCTGGGCTCTACCACCAAATGCTCAATTAGCACCACCCAGGGGTCACATGTAGGGTCTCAAGGGTACACACCTACGGATGTGAGCATTGCTAACCCCCAAGAAATATAAATAAATTTCTTCTTTGGTTCTACTAACTTCTTAATTTCATTTTCTACACTAATATTATAAAGAGGAAACATTTGATTGTTTGTTTGTATTGAATAGGCTCCGAAAGTACTAAACCGATTTAAAAATATCTTTCACCGTTGGGATGGCTCCAAGTGACATAGGCTACTATTATAGTTTCAAAAAAATTAGGGATCCTTACTAAAACTCAAATACATTCCTTGAATCGAGTGCGCTAAGAAAACTATTGATGATAGAATAAAATAATGTACTATGGCTTCAGAACACCATTATCTACAAAAAGTGTTGCGATAGCATTATGTCTAACTATTTTAGTTACGTCCCAATAAGTGTTATTGGGAGGGAAATCATTTTGAAAATACGTCACGGGGTACGGGGTCCACGCGAACGAAGTCGCCGGCGGTCTGCTAGTCTATTATATAAAGAAAATTGAGAAATTCTACAAAAATAAAGGAGCGGTTGCAATTGATTTACAAATTAATTTATATATTTGCTGAGAACTTGTTATTGCGTTACTATAAATTTATTTCTATAATTAAGCTCATTATAATAATAAATGATAATTTATAATATAAGAGATAAGAAAGAGCGGGACTATCTGCAACAGGCATAATTATATGCTTAAAAGGTAGTTCCCACACATTGCATGTTTATCAGACTTGTTGTAGTGAAATAAATATTTTTGAATATTAACTAATGAAACGCATTGTAATTTACTTATTCAAGACAACACTCACCTTCCTATCCCTCCGCCTCATCCTGTAGCGCTGGCTCTTCTCCGACTCTTGATCTGACACGGAGCGCAGCCCCAACTTGGTGGCGAAGTCCTTAAGGGATAGCGTGTGTTGAGCGCGGCGCGCCAGCATGCGCTCGAGGCGCGCGCAGCGGCGCAGCGCCACCAGCGGGTTGATGCGGTAGAACACGCGCAGCTTGAACGCGTCGTCGGTGTCGAAGCGGTACACGTCGAAGCTCGGCTCATTTTGCAGCAAGTACGAGCGGTATAAGTCCACGTCTTGTTCATCGATGACCAGCTCTTTGCAGTCGCGACGAAGCTTCAGAGCGGACAGTGAGCAGGATTCGTCGCTGCTGCTGGTGATACGCCTGCGTTTCGCTCGAGGTGGGTTCGGTTTATCTGGGGATGGGTCTGTCGCGCGAGCGGCTTCGGTGTGCGCAGGCGGAATGATGGCTTCGATAGGCGCATGCGGAGTTATGAGTCCGACAGGCTCGGGCGGAATGATGAGTTCGGCCTGCACGCCCGCGTCCGTGCAGTTGGGTGCTATCGCCTGAATATTAACTTTGGGCACATCCTTTGAAGCGATGCAGCTGCAACATTAAATAATAAAATAATTTTAAACTAAATTGGGAAACCGATGAGGGGACGGGGTTAATGCTATTTACTTATTAAAGGCATCCTACACATACTTTATTAACCAACTTCTTTCCATACCCGGCGTTTAATATAAATTGAAATTGAAAAAGTATTTATTGACAAAAATGACAGTAAGCATAATATAAAAAAAAATTAAATAATAAAACAATACATTGCGCCCTGTTATGTAAGTATAGTAATTAGCGTCAATCACCATCTAAATGTTAATTATAATGGAATGTGAAAGTTTAAAGGTCTATATGCCACCGTAACATTGTAAGTACTGTTCGATTATAATCTATCTCGCAACATTGTTAACTGTTAAAATATTGTGAACCGTAACATACTGTTACAGTATAACGCGTTACTTTTCGATATATTATAATCCATCAGAGTGAAACTGTTGGATTACAATCTCTCATATGTATAATTATCAACTGTCAAAAGGCTGTCCCTGATTGGTCGGTCTAACGGTTTGTCTATAGAGCTAGGAATCGAACCTCAGAATAATAACTAAAGCATAGAAGGAGTCCAAATAAGACTCGTATTGCACGCTCTGGAGAGGCTTAACATAGAATCCAAGCGGGTGTCAAAACGACTCCAAGTAACTTTGCCGACATCATACAAAGCGAATACAGACAACTGTTTATAAACTATTGCACAAACATTGTAAATATTGTGAAAACCGAAATAAGCAATAAGAAATAAGTAAAAGATGAATAAATGAATTAAGAAAATACATATATTTGAATATATATGAAATTTTTTCTAAAATTAAATAAGTAAATAAAAATGTAATTAGCAATAAGAAAAACGCTGTAAGAATATAGAAATAAAAATGTAGAATAAGCACATAAGAAAAAGTTATCCCAATTGGGAAAAATGTATCAATAGAAAATAAGTAAATATGTAATAAAATAGAGTTAGAAATAAGAAACATGTATTAAATATAAGTATTAGCATAAGATTTTTTTTTAATAAAACAAAATGGCAGAATGACTCATTTCCCCGTGTCAATAGATAATAAGAATAAAGAAATGGATAGATATACAGCATAGTATAGTCCTAAATGCGGAACACCTACCGCCTAAGGAATGAATGAGGACGGATGAATGTGAAGTATGAAGTATAAAAGTGCGAGAGGAATAACAGCGAGAATGGTACGATAATAGAGAATAAGCAGTATTAAGGGCTTCGGCGACCGTAGTCGGAGGACGTAGTTAAAGAAAAACAAAAAAAATAAGACTCGTATAGTTGTCCTTTTTTAAACGTTGAAAGGAAAGAGACATCCACAGCCTGACTTCACCCACTGCTGGGTATAGGAGGCCTATATCTTTGTATGACGGTCCCGTGCCAATCACATCCAGGTCTTGCCCGCGATGTTCGCCGCATCGTCTGCCCATCTTGCCGCAGGACGACCGACATTTCTGTATCCAGTTCTTGGACGCCATTCAGTTAGCGCCTTACTCCACCTGTCATTACCTCGCCTTGCAAGGTGTCCTGCCCAGTTCCATTTTAGTTCCGTTATACGATTCCCAACATCTTGATCTTTGTTCGACTTCGAATCTCGATGTTGGGAACACGGTCCATAAGCTTGATGCCGAGCATGGCACGCTCCATGGCTCTCTGTGCAACTCTCATCCTGTACACATCCTCCTGTGTGAGCGTCCACGTCTCGGCACCGTAAGTCATGGTAGGCAGAACACACTGGTTATATAGGCGGGTCTTCAGACACTGTGGTATTTCAGCGGACTTAAGAATGTCGTCCAATTTGCCGAACGCGGCCCATCCCAGTTGTATTCTTCTCGCGATCTCCTTGTTTTGATGCTCCTTGCCAAAGGATAGAATATTTCCAAGATAAACGTATCGGTCGACTATCACTAACCTCTCAGATCCAATTTGTACAATCGGATCGGTGATGCCAGAGACATCCGCCATAACCTTCGTCTTGGACATATTCATCTTAAAGCCAACTTCTGAAGAAGCATCATAAAGATGTTGTAACATGTCTTGGAGATCTTCGAGATTTACCGCAAATAAAACCAGATCATCGGTAAACCTTAGTGAGACAGGTGAACGCCATTGATGTTAATGCCGCATTTTTCCCAATTCAGCGTTTTGATTATGTCTTCCAATGCAGCTGTAAACAGTTTGGGTGAAATGGCGTCTCCCTGTCGCACTCCTCTCTTGATTGGCACGGGTTTGGTGAGATTTTGCAGTCGTACTGTAATGTTGCCGATGAGTATAGCTCCCGGAGCACATCCACATATCGTTAGTCGATGTTGCAGCGATGTAGAGCGTTGAACACGGCCCAATGTTCGACACTGTCGGAAGGCCTTCTCATAATCGACGAAGGCCATAACAAGGAGCCGGTTGTACTCATGGCACTTTTCCATGGTCGAAAGTCCGCTCCGGAAGCCGGCCTGTTCATTGGGTTGGTATTCGTCCAGCTCGCGGGTAATACGGTTGGTGATTATTTTTGAAAACAGTTTATATATCTGTGACAATAAACTTATAGGACGGTAGTTATTCAGTTTGGCAACGTCTCCTTTCTTATGCAAAATTATGACCAATGCGTTTTTCCACTGTTCTGGTGTTCGAACATCGTGCAAGACTTTATTGAACAGCCTTGTGAGAACTTCAAGGACTGGCGTATCGCCTGCTTGAAGCAGCTCAACAGTAATTTCATCTTCGCCAGGAGATTTTTCTACTTTCATACTATAGAGGTTTTGTGATTTCACTAGGTAATATAGGTGGCAAAGTTTCGGTGTTGTGGTGTTCAAGTGGTGGAGCTCTAATTTCATCTTCTGCCAAATGCGGTTCTGCAGAAACAGATGTATATAATGTCTCGTAGAATTTCTCGACAATAGACAAAAGCTGAATTCTATCTGTCACTATATTACCATTGCAGTCCTTTAATTTCATTATTTGTTTACTACCAGTACTAGTTTTTTTCCTAAATATTTTTGGGCCTCTATATGCTTAAATTAAAATAATAATTGTATTTGTGTTATAATTTCTAATGTCTTTCCTAATTGATTTATTTATTTGTTTATTTATTCCATCTATTTCTTTTTTATTTCTAGCTGTTTTGCTAAACATATTTCTTCTACTATCAATGAAATCTTTTGCGTGCTCCACCGAGTTTTTTGGTGGTCTCCATTAAAGTCTTACAGAGAAGGTCATGGGTATGGTCAAAATCTAAGTTTGATTCTGCAAGACTTTCAAATTTATTTTTTAGATCTATCTCAAAGGCATTTTGTGAGACAAGCGATTTCGGGTGTTTCATACCTTGTCTGACATGTTATCATTTTTGCTTCACTTTTGAAGTCAAACCTAAATGTAGCTCTCACCATTCTATGGTCGCTCCCGGTCCTGAAACGCGAGAGTTGAGACATCAGTAACTACGTAATTATGGGAACTTATGACGTAATCTATCTCATTTTTGATGTTTCCTTAGTTCAATTGTAATTAAATGAAATGCACACGTAGTAAATTTATCGTAGTAATATTTATCGTGTTTTATTCTACTTTCTTTAAAAATAAATGATAATACACATTATCCTACTAATATTATAAACGTGAAAGTTTGTAAGTATGGATGGACGTTTGTTACTCTTTCACGTAAAAACTACAGAATGGATTTGGATGCAATTCGGCATACAGATAGTTTATAACCTGGATTAACACATAGGATACTGTTTATCCCGATATTCCCACGGGAACGTGTGGATGGATGTTTGTTACTCTTTTACGTAAAAAGTACTGAATGGATTTGGATAAATTCGGCATACAGATAGTTCATAACTTGGATTAACACATAGGATACTTTTTATCTCGATATTCACACGGGAACGGGAACCACGCGGGTGAAACCGCGAGCGGCCGCTTGTAAGATATAAATAATACTGCTGTGTTTTATTTTTACTGTCCCATTTTTAGTAGCAAGAGAGTTTAGTCTTATAATTATACTGTTTATTGCACATAAACACACATACAGAAAAAATACAAACAATAGTGAGCAAAGGTCTTGTAATGCTAAAATAAGATAGTCAGAAAATAACAAGGGGCTAATTGTCTGACCTCAACATCCATCGCAATCGCCCTCAAACAGAAGTACATTGCTTCGCTAGTTTGCCTATTTAAAACGGAATACCTACTTCAGTGCGAAAGCCGTATCATCGAATGTTGTTTGTTCGAAAACCTTTCATCGACATGTCTATACTGCGACGCCTTGTTAAATCGACGTTTTGTTACTGCGATGTTTCGTTACATCGAAAAACTGTACTGCGAACGATTTTACTGCGAAGCCTTGTTTAATCGTCGCGTCGTCCTGTTACTGCGATGTTAAGTATGTTACTAAGACAAAACTTACTTTTAACGATCTTACTGCAAAAACCAAGTACCTACATAGATTTTTTTATAAAATAATGCCTAACGTTAGTTTTTAGAGAATTGTTTTGGAAAGTGAAGTTAATGTTAAGTAATTTTTGCTAAAAGGGTCTAAATTATTTAAGTTTAGAAAAAAATATTTGTAAATTATGGTCACTAAATCAATTTTACTTATTACCTTATCTTATCAATATTACCTACATTATCATCTGCGAAAGAATACTTGTGGTTTACAATAATTAAGCAGAATAAGATCGTTTAAAGTAAGTTTTGCCTAAGTAACATAACATCGTAGTAACAAGACGTCGATTAAACAAGGCTTCGCAGTATAATATTTTCGCAGTAAAATCGTTCGCAGTACAGTTTTTCGATGTAACGAAACATCGCAGTAACAATACGTCGATTTAACAAGGCGTCGCAGTATAGACATGTCGATGAAAGGTTTTCGAACAAACAACATTCGATGATACGGCTTTCGCACTGAAGTAGGTATTCCATTTAAAACTATTTTTAAACTTAGATTAAAACAAAAAGGGAAGATACGGCATGCTCCTACTTGTAGTCAATCAAAATATAATCCTACTCAACTACATATGCAAACACTCACACACGCACACCTATAAAATGAAAATCGAGCGAGCGAGATAGAGCGGTAAGTTTCAACGTCAGCGCGAGGGAGTCAGCGAGTAGCTCGTTGACGTCTCGGTCGCTTCGCAACAGACGAGTACGTACGACCGATTCCGACGCCACTGCGGAGTAGCGTCTTTCTCTTTTTCACACAGGAGAATGTCGGCAATAGTACGATGTAGCCTGTTCGCTCGGCAAATTGCGACTGAAGTGAAATAGTGCCTTTAGGCCTAATTTGAGCGGCTCACTCACGACGAGACGCTTATGCCGTATCTTTCCTTTTTGTTTTAATCTTAGTTTTTAAATAAGTATTTTATGTGAAACATCTTCCACTTGAAAACGACCGCGACAGATGCCGAAGTTAGACAATCAGCCCACAGGTTTACCCAGGCCTTGGCCTTCGGTGTTTTTATACCAAATTAGGGTAGTTAAGTATTAATAGGTATCTTGAATTTTTTTTCAAATCTTTCATAAATAGCAACTTCTATAGGTATTTTGTAGATGAAGTGTTGAATTTTTATATGGACAAACAGCATATTTCCATATCGATAAAATGTCAAAAGGGATCACAGCACAATGAAATTGTTTGAAAACAAACGGAGTGCACGCTCAAATGTCATACCTTCTAAGCTCTAATTATTATTCTATGAATCGAACACAGGTGTCAGGCAGCTAGTATTTCTGTTGTCTATTAAAAAAAGTAACCTCGAAATTGAAAACAATCGCTACGCTGCGTTTCGCGATTGTCTTAAATTTCTAACCCATCACGTGACCTACAGGAGTAGTCAATTAATTATTGGGTTAAGATATTTATTTCTCATAAAGAATTTACAATTCACTTACATGAGAGATACAAAATTATTTTAAAACACATTGAACGACACAAAAACAAAGCGATCAACAAAAAACAACAAAACACGTAGGTAGTTACAACAAAACACGTAGGTAGTTTTATAACTCTGGTTCGGTTCGATAGGAGCGGTCCGTACAGTACCTCACCCCGGCGAGTAGCCCCGACAACAAATATACGTTGAACTAACGACACTGGAAGTGGCATGAGCGTACTTTGTGATATTCAACGTTAATATTATTTATATTGTTTTCTGAGGTTTAAGCGAGCACTACACATTGAAATGAAACACTTTTATATAGGATAATATAAAAACTATGTAAATAGTAAATTAAACGCGAGTTAATCCGTAAAAAGTGTTTCATTTCAATGTTAATATTATTATTAAGTTATTTATATAATAATACAATAATAGGATCATTCCGCAATGTTTACATAAGTTTTCCAAAAGTTTTAAATTATACCTGTTTTATCATTATGTTTTTAATTAAGTTGGTTTTATATATTATTACGCCCAATTTATTATTTAGTTAATATAATATATATATTATATAGGCACTAAGTATTCATTTACAGACTGAAATTATAGCTATAGGTTGTAAAATAAATATGATTTTAGGAGCCTTTTAAAAGTGGTAGTTGACTTTGCATCTCTAATGTCATTTGGTAGTTTGTTATAAATTGCGACGCCTTCATTTAAAATACATTTTTTTCCATAATTAGTGCGTGCTGGGCGTAATTGTAATTCTTTTCCTAGTCTTGGTCTTAGCTTTGTTAATTGTTTGGCCTTAGAGAAGCTTAATTCCGTATGTATCTTTTTATTTAGTACTTTCCGAATAAAGATGCATGTAAAATAAATATATGTTTGTGCAATGTTCATTATTCTGGTTTCCTTATATACTTTGACAGTTGGAGTCAGAAAGTCATAATTAAAGAGTAACTTAATCAGTTTATTCTGTGCCACCTGTATCACTTCTAAATTGGTTTTTGCAGATGTACCCCAAACTTCTATCAGATAATCAATGTGTGGTTTCACTAACGAGTTATAGATTGTATAACGGACTTTACTCGGAAGACATTTTACTATGCCTCGCAGTGCCCCAGTGAGAGAAACGAGTTTAGATTTAATTTTAATTAATTATTGAAGTCAATTTAATTATTGAAGTGCATTCATTTTTTTACTGAGACCTATGTTCGATTACTAGCTCTATGGACTAAGAATGGCCTACCGCAAGACCGGCCAATCAGAATGAGAGATTGTAATCGAACAGTTTCACTCTGATAGATTATAATCTATCGAAAAATAATGTGTTATATTGTAAGCATAATGTTACGATCACAATATTTCGACAGAACATAATCTCCCTAGATAGATTTTAATCTAACTATATTTACAATCTTAAGGTGACATAAACAAACCAAATACTCATAAAAAAGTTGAATTCAACTCAAAGCAGAACATAGTGTTGTTGATTAATGTTTTTTTTTTTAACACAGCGTGAAAAAAATATTACTTAAGTATATTTAAGCGTTAATAAAAAAACGCTAAAATATATATTAAAAAAAAAACATTAATCTATAAACGCAGCTTTATCTTAACCAAATGTTCAAATATTTGTAAAAATATTTCATTCGGATCTCAGAGGTGAAAACTTCTAAGATTTGATAAAGCAATGTTGACTAAAAACATAAGCATCAAGCACTAACAAATTTCGACGGTTGAAAGCCAGACCTCGGTAGCCAAGTGGTTAAGGCAGCCGCCCGGAATGCGGAGGGTGCGTGGTTCGATTCCCGCCTGAGGTTGTTGTCTTTTTTCAGTGTTTAAAATTTTACTATAGTGTTGTTGGACAAGTCGTACTGGTTATGACATTTCAAAACCCAATCTAAATATGAATGTGTTTCAAAATTTAAATGATCTTTTGAATTAGTATAATTATAAACTAAATTAGTACCTACACCAAACCAACTGACTGGTCACTATAAATTGACTAATGTAAGCTGTAAGACATTGTTAAATCCGCGTTAGAAATCACATGTCTCTGCATATACATTGAATACTGCTCCATCATTCTGCTGGGATAAATGTGGTCTCATTGTAGTAATAACACCCGCACATGTGCTCAGCGGGATAGGTGGTCAGTCCATGGCTGCTGCCTTTGATCATATACATGTCTACATAGAGCATGGCCGTAAAAAAAAGTCCAAAAATTTACAGGCCAGTATTGGCTTGCCGCGCTCCTCCCTGCCATAGAAGGCGGCCATTCGCATTCGAGAAGCGCTTGCTCCGTCTAGACATGTATACAATGTGATAGGGGCGGTACTTCTAACCTGTTAAGGCTAAGTACTACATCTACATTCATCGACAAAAAAAAAAAAAAACTTATAAAAAAGTGATTTTAAATCACAAAATAATTAAGTAATGATTTTTTTTCTCACCAAAATAATTTCAAACATACGAAACAAAGTAATTTATTAGTTAGCCAGTGTCATTAGCTACCGTTTGCCATTTTTTTCATGTTTCTCCGACATATGAAACCTTTGATATCGCAAAAAGTGAAAATGGTCATAAATTATAAGGGGATGGGGTAGGACCCCCCCATATTATTTTTTTGTCGATGAATTTAGATGTAGTACTTAGCCTTAATGGGTTAGAAGTACCACCCCATCACATCACATCGTATAGCCAAAGGCTGCTGCATGATATCTCTTCAGTTGGGTGTCTTAGAGGGCAAGTAACGGATTAAAGACTGCATATACATCCAACAGCATAGAGTGGCGATGGGCTCACCACTTGTCACGCTGAGCATATGTGCAGTTGGCGTGGATAATAGTTATGATTATGATGTATGTCGCTTACCCGTCTACGCGCGTGCCGCAGCAGCAGTGCCCGTGCTGGCGTCGGCTGCGCGATCGCCGCCGCTTGGACAGCCCGCTTCTGCAACCAACCGACCAGTGTGTACAAGTTTCAACATAAGTCAACATAATCGAAAGGAAACTGAGACAACTGTCTTCAGTTTACTGCCCAAGACACATAATTGCCATTTTTGGTGGAGATGATTGCCAATTGTGGTTGAGACTGGAACGCCAAGTATACATATTGGGGCTTAGAATAAATTCAACATTTGCCATCTCATATTTAACTAAAAACTGTTTTTTTTAAATAATAAATGTGCTTGCTCTTGGCCACATTCTTATCCGTACGATTAAGAAGTGGATGACGATGGAGCGAGCTTGCCCAGAATCAGCCTATTCACTCGGGCTTTAAAGATGTAGGGGCTATATGCACTCGGAAACACAGACGCTGGCAGGGAATTCCATAGCTTGGCTGTACGCATTATGAATGAAGACGAATAGCGCTTGGTGCGTATGAGTGGAATATCAACAAAATAAGGGTGGTAAGTAACCCGCCGTACGTCTGGAATCCCGATGGTAGACAGGGGATGGTGGAATAAGCTCCTGTAGCTCAACAGCACACTCTACGAAGTACAACCTGCAAAATACTGACAAGCAAGCAACTGAGCGACGGTGAGCGAGACTATGAGGCTTGGTTTTCACAAGCTTATCGTCACCTATAAGTTTCCTGGCTCTGCGTTCCACCGAATTGAGTGCAGCAACTTGATATTTTGCTGAGCCGTCCCAAAGGTGGCAGCAATACTGCTGTCCATGCACCACCAGACTTGTGTTTTATATAGAGTTAGAAACTATCCCGGCGTGAAATATTGCCCCAGCGTTTTAGCCGCAGTTTGAGCCTTGATTTCGATGTTGTCGCGAAGTTGAGATTGGAGGTTAACTTCATGCCAAGGAGATTGAGGTTGTCGGTAATTTGTACATCTACACCCCGGCAAGTATGCAAATACAGAGAGAGAAGTCTAGTTGTTTTATACAATTAATGAAAAGTTACTATCAATTAAATAAAGTAAAATAACAGAACAAAATAAAACAATATGACAAACTCAGTTTCATATTATTAAATTGTTATCAATGTGAGAAATGGTTCAAATCTTCCTTGCAAGATTCCACCCGAACACACTGTGCAACATCTTATGTGGTCCTATCCCACATTATAAGTGATGCCAGTTTTAACTTGCAGTGCCATTTAGTGCAAAAAGATGTATGCATTTTGTGGTGGTTACACATTCTGATTTAGTTCTGCACACCAATTCTTTCTCTGCTTAACAGACATAATACCTAGTCCTGCGGCCTAGGCTGTGTTCTGTTGCTTCACTCGAGCGCACTCCGGCGCGCGCTCTAACCGTTCCGTGGCATGGTGTAATTTTACTCTGATGGCTGTCAGAGCGTAGTTTCATCCGTTATGTGGCTCAGAGCGCAGCAACCAAACAACCATCAAATCTGATGGATATTTGTTACTCTGACAGCTATTTGACATTTATATCATTGTTAAAAACTGTCAAAGTTTGCTATTTATGTCAAAACGTCTCAAAAAATTCCGCCTGTTGTTTCGTATTGGTTTACTTTTTAATAATTTTGTTAATTATGGTATTAAAGTGGAAAAAAATGGAGACAGAAGAAGAATTTTTTTCTCGTTTTGGACAGGAATACTTCAGAAAAGGTTATAAAAACAACTTGGTCGTTCCATGGCTCGGTTGCAACTGAATCGGGTTAAACTTTAACCAAACAACTACACCTAACACAACGGAATGCACTCCTACAGTCACTGAGACATTTAGATGTTGTTTTAGAATACCTAGCAGACCAAGTCTTATATAAAAGCAGAGGCTATTTCACCTGGGCCCTGATTCTGTATCGCAATCTTTAGATTCCACACCTAAACCATACTGCGCACAAACGTCAAACGCATACGTTTTTGGGAAGTTATCGTAACTTTTTAAGGAATTGACGTGGTTTCGAAACAAGGAATCGTTACAGAATAAGGGCCCTGATGGGAAGTAATCACTGCTGCTTAGGGGCACCAGAAAACCAACAGCTGAAACTAATCTGGCAGCCTTTATGGAAGGAGTACAAAAATTAGTTCTAAAAAAAAATGTGTGTGGCTCTACAGACAGTCACTCATTTATCACCACCCGGCAGGCCTATTCTCTAACTCGACTAACAGTTAAAGTAATGAACACCGAAGAAAACTCGTCGTGCACTGATGTGTACTGTGCCAATTGCTGGTGAAAAATACAGAGCGCGCGCGCAATGTACGGCGAATTTCCTTGGGTGTTCATCATTTTATCACCAAAGGGTTTGACCCAGTCGTGTAGGGTCTCAAGGGTAAACCTACGAACGCGAGTGACCATATCCCGGCTCCATCCGGTTGTATAGCCACCGCAAGCGGGCAGCACCGAGAGGATCGAGGGGTTTTACTAACCTGCGCTGCGGCAGCGGCGGGCCGTCGCGCACGGCGCCGGGCTGCCCGCTAGCCAGCGCCCGCAGAGCGGCCAGCACGCGTGACGCGCGCGCCACATGCAGCCGGCCGTCGCGCGCGAACAGGAACCGCGCCGCGCCCGCGCCCTGCACGCGCCCAGACTGCGCACACACCTCGCGCCACCGCCCGCGCGCCCACACGAAGAACGAAGACTCCATTGACCACCAACACAGCCGCTAGCACACTTTTACTACGTTACCCCGTGTCTTTTATTATTGCCAACCGCCACTGCGCTGAGCTGACCGATGTTTACATCGCCAACGCCAAACAAACCGTCACAATTGACGTGACTTGATCTTTTTTTTTAAATATATATTTGTTCCATGAAGGAACAGGCTAAGGTCTGAGCCATACTGCCTTATCATTAGTTTTTTATTTGTTTTTTTCCCTTGATGATAATGAGTGGTGGTTAAGATGAATGATAAATGATGTTCCCCAAACCCCTTGAGTCCTCAGTGAAGATGTGGGACTTTACTGAGGTCTCACGCGGACTACTTGAAAGAATTTGAAAAGTGATGTTGCACTGTTTTGTTTCATTTGCCAACACTCATGCACGTTCACAAACACTTAACGGTTAATAATCCACTATTATTTCACATTAATATTCGAAAAAACACAAATTTTAGAAAATAAAACAAAACTGCAGACATGACGCTTCTTCTTCTTTCTTTAGTTACTGGACCCTAATTTGCTCTAGCACAATTCTGCCAATTTCACGTGTGTAGAAAATACACGGTATACAAATATTGTGATATTAATTTTCTTTTAAAACTTTCTTCGCCAATTACCTGAAGCAAAACAACACAAATTTGGACATCACAAACACAAATTATACACACACAAACATAAACATTTTAGTACTACTTTTGAATTAATTGGCCAAATGACATGGGTTTAGCAGGGTTATATAGGTTATAATTTTAGTTTGTTAATTATAAAGAATTTTGATAAGTGATATATGAATGGGATTCTAACTAGCTGCAACAAACTTTTAACATTAATGGGTCGGGGAATTTCCGGTGGCAGAGAGTCATATATGGAATAAACCAATAAAGGGCAGTTAAAAATCAAATGCTCAGCAGATCCCTCATCCAGTCCACACTCACATAAAGAGCTGTCTTTTACACGAATCTTTGCAAGATGAACAGGTGTGCAAGCATGGCCTAAACGAAGACGACATAAAACAGACACAATTTTTTTGGGTATATCTTTGTATTTAAAAAACCACGGTTTATTTGGTATTTTCAACTGTATATCATAATAATGTTTACCAGCTTTATTTCTTGATCTAGACCAGTCCATATGCCACAACTGTGATAAATGAGAATTTGCAAGGGGAACAATATCTTGGCAAGTAGCTGTAGAGTGAGAAGATACACCAACTGAGATAGCATTCCTAGCGCAGGAGTCTGCAGTTTCGTTTTCAGGAATTCCAACATGACTCGGAATCCATGTTATTACTATATCTAGATCCCTCATTTTGCATTTGTGTAAAAGTTGTCTAATTTTTTGGATATTTGGAGATTTCACTTTAGCCCGAAAAGGATTTGAAAGAATGGCTTGTAAACAACTCAAAGAATCAGTGAATATTATTGATTTATTCAGGTTATGAGATTCTACATACGAAATAGCTTCCATAAGCGCAATTGATTCCCCGGTGAAAATGGATGAAAGGTGAGATATCTTAAATTGGAGAATAATTTTATAATCAGGGATCCAAACCGCAGCACCAACATGTTCATTAGTTGATAACTTGGATGCATCAGTGAAAATAGGGTGCCATCCTTGCCAATTCTTAGCCAATTTTTCCTTAAATTCATGTTTAGCGTTAAGAGAGTCTTTCTGGATGCCAAAATTAAGAATTATTGAAGGATCGAATATTAGTGATTCAAATGGTTGCAAGAAAAGGGGATTTATTGGAAATTGTGCTAGAGGTACTGGTAGGAGGGAAAATTTGTTGTGACTATGTAGAATACAAGGAAGATTCTGTTGCAAACTCGTTGAGGAATCAAAAGACTGGGACAAAATCTGTAATTTTTATAATAGAATGTGGGATTCCTTTTGCATGATCTTAATATAAAACCGGTCACTGAGAAGTTGTCGACGTAAGTATAAAGGAGGTTCTACGCATTCTACTTGGAGGGCATTAATAGGTGAGGATTTCATAGCGCCCAGGATAATCCTTAAACATTTTGATTGAACCTTTACTAATTTGTCCAAAGCTAATTTGTTGCCTGGGTCTAAAATAAACGACCCATAATCAAAATGACTGCGAACAATTGCATTATACAAAAGCTTTTGAGAAAATGGGTGAGCTACCCATGACACCCCTGACAAAGCCCGCATAACATTAGCACCTTTTTCAGCTTTTTTTAATACATGGGTAAAGTGTGCTATTCCAGTTAATCTCGAATCCAGAATTAGACCCAAGAATCGGACGGATTCTTTCACTGGAACCGGTGTGCCGTTATATTTTATTCTATTATCTGGGAACAAACGCTTCTTAGTAAAAACCACAGTAGTACACTTTGGGACAGAGATTGAAAGTCCATGCTTGAAAAGCCAATCGCCAAGGTACATTAACGCTGTATTAAGATTTTTTTCAGCTTCTAAAATGCTCTTAGCTCGCGAGTATATAGCAACATCATCCGCGTATTGAAGGACATCACAAAAATTGTTTACTGTTTGTTCTAAGTCATAGGTGTAAATGTTATATAAAAGAGGGCTTAGGACTGAACCCTGGGGGATGCCTTTCCATACCAATCTATCATTTAATGATAGATTCTGCATTTTGATAATAATATTTCTGGGTGAAATAATATTACAGATGAAATGGACCAATTGAAGCATATTTTGCCTGAGTACCGGAATTAATACATTGTCATATGCAGCTGCTATGTCTATGAACACGCCCACTAAGAATTCCTTCCTATGAAATGCTAGCCGAATATCAGTTGTGATAATGCTCAAGCTGTCCATAGTGCTAGATCCTTTTCTGAATCCAAATTGGGATTCAGCAAGTATGTTGCGGTTTTCAACGAACCATTCCAGTCGATTTTTAATCATATGCTCTGTGACTTTGAGTAATACCGAGGAAAGAGCTATCGGTCTATAGGAGGTGGGATCTAAAAGTTTTTACCGGGCTTAAGTATAGGTATCACAATTTGTTGCTTTCATGCTTCAGGAATAATCCCTCGTTCATAAAATGTGTTAATAAGCTTCAGATAGTATAGTTTTGCGTTCTCTGGTGCTCTCGTTAAGAAGGAGTACGATATACCATCAATCCCTGGGGATGAATCGACTAAGCCACCTAGTGCTAGTTTAAGTTCTACGAGAGAAAATGGCCTATTTATAGGGCTTTCTGTAGCAGAAAAAACGGGAGGATAAGATGGTAAACACCGTTGTGTAGGAACATATGGAGGGGCTAAATTGTCTGCAAACGTTTCGATCCACGCCGAAGGATCGTTATCAGTTGGATTTTCTACTGTAAGTGACCCGCGATATTTCCGAATTTGTTTCCAAACGACAGTTACAGGCGTACCAGGAGATAGACTTTCGCAAAACTTAGACCACCCCGATCTTTTCTTTTTACTAAGAAGCCGGCGGGTACATGCAACAATGTGTTGATAAGAATAATAATTTTCTAGAGACATGTTGTTAGCATAAGCTTTTTCAGCGATTTTACGCTTCTTAATAGCCTCTGTACATTCTGCATCCCACCAAGGAGAGGATTGTCTCTTTCTTTTAAATCTTTTGAGCGGAATGTTAGCCTTCGCTGCATTCATTAAAGAATTTGTAAATTCCTTATAGTTATTTAGGCTATTCCCAGCACTGACCTCTGGAAGTAAGTTGATCTCTCTTTCTACAGTATTTGAGAAGTCTGTCCAGTTTGCTTTCTTAATACTAAATTTTATTAAAGAGACATGAGGAAGGCTTGTAGGAACATTTCCTAGGATATTTAAAGTGATAGGGTAGTGATAACTAACTAAAGAACTACTGAAAACAGTCCAGCTAATTTGAGATGAAAGCCTTGGAGAACAGAAAGTCAAATCTACTGCGGGCTGGTTTTGAGTGGGAGAGGTTTTCCTTGTAGGGTTTCCATCATTCAAAATACATAGATTTAGCTTATCCAACAAATCTACCAAGAGAGATCCAAATGCATCGTTTCGGAGTAGTGAGATATTGGGCATTCTAACTCACTTTCGTTCGGTCGCAGATGCGACCTCGCTTGTTCGTTAGAATGCCCAATATCTCGAACGTATCGCAGTTTTGCAATGGATAGCATACCATCTTCTGTTTTCATGTCGTCCGTTTTAGATGTACAGATATTGTACATCTCAAACGGACAAATATTGTTATTTGTAAAAATGTACAAACATTTCACCGTTCGCTCACTCCGTTCGCTCTCTTGAAAAAGTGAATTAGAACGCCCAATAATCGATGTGGATTATTGGTATTTTCGTTATTTAAGCGTAGCAACCATTTTATGTTGTCATTTCTGTAAAATCCTTTTAACACTGCAGTCAAATTTAATTTTTAATCATAATATATAATGAAATTCTTAAAACAAAAAGAATCGTTAAAATT
Source organism: Scoparia ambigualis (assembly GCA_963921215.1). Classification (NCBI taxonomy): domain Eukaryota; kingdom Metazoa; phylum Arthropoda; class Insecta; order Lepidoptera; family Crambidae; genus Scoparia; species Scoparia ambigualis. The sequence goes on along the minus strand of OY992523.1, from coordinate 474,571 downwards.
GGAATGTATTTGTCCAACTTCATTGTCAGGGGCAAGTCGACATGGAAAGTTATTGCCAAATACAATCCGTTGTATTGTTTGCGGTCCATCTAATTGCGGGAAAACCAACCTAGTAATAAGTTTATTATTACATAAAGATGGTCCACGATTTCGAAACCTGTACGTGTATTCAAAATCTTTGTATCAACCTAAATACAGTTATCTCGAAAAAGTTTTAGAATTGGTTCCAGGTACATCATTTTACAAATATAATCATAATAGCGAAATATTGAGCCCTCACGAAGTGTCACCTGATTCCATTATTATTTTCGATGATGTTGCTTGTGAAAATCAAAACAACATCCGTAACTATTTTGCTATGGGGCGTCATAGGAATATTGATTGTTTTTATATCAATCAAACTTACACCAAAATACCTAAACAACTCGTAAGAGACAATTCTAACATGATTATATTATTTAAACAAGACGACGTAAATTTAAAACATGTTTATGATGAGCATGTAGGGTCTGATATGTCATGGCTTCAATTCCGTGAAATGTGTTCAACTGTTTGGAAAATACTATACAATTATATTGTCATAAATAAGGATTGTGAGCGAAATAAAGGATGCTATAGAATGACGTTTGATACATTTATAGTCGTAGATTAATAACTACATATACGGATGTTATTATATTTATAAATCATTTCCACATGAGATTCGGAGATAAAAGGAAACCCAATAAAATGGAAAAAGATCTAAAGAGACAAATCGTTAAATCAGCATCAGCTGTTAAAAGAAAGTTCGACATGATAAAGGATGCACAAACTACAAGAAATAATACTTTAGAAACAATATTTAAACCCATAGTTGACCCTCTTAATATGATAGCAAATAAAAATGATGAAAAGCAACATGACAAAGAGACTTTTTATAACCCTTTATTTAAAAAAATAGAGAATAATGAAAGCGAAGAGTCGTATTCGTCTATTGAAGAATTTAACGAACAAAGTAGGGAAGATGATGAAGAAAATCATGAAAAATTCCGAACAACCGACAAAACCCTTACTGTATCACCTACTCAAGACCATGATGTGAGTGAAGGTTCGTTCAAATCGCTACAATCATCGCCAAACGTTAAAAATCAATCTTTATCATGGTCTACTTCATCTGAAGTATTTAGTGCTATACCTTTTGGAATAAGAAATGAACAAGGAAAACTTATGCTTGGAAAAAGTCGCGTTTATGATGACGGCACCACTCTAATAATTGGAAATCATAATTTGAGAAAAACTCTCGGTTTAAAAGAACTATTGTTTAAAAAGAAACCAAATCTAGATGATATCACAGATAACGACCTTGAAAACTATAAACTACTACTTATCGATACTAATGCACACAGACGTAATTATGATCCCTCTAAACCAATAAATAGCAACAAGGGATTTAAATACATGAATATTATAAAGCCATTATTCAAAATCTCTAGAAAACCGACCACTAGTACAGAGAGTATTCCTCGAGGAAAAGGTATTGAACTCGTAAAAAGAGTAAAAAGAAATACAGATTTAGTTTACTGGGACGATCCTAACGAGTTAGTAAAACGACTGAAATTACTGTTCGCATCACGAGATGCTGGTAACACTGGGTTAGATAATGAAATTATTGCAATCATCGAGGAACTTCACGAAGCCGGTATCATAAACAAAGAATAAAAACAAATAGCATCGGGAAATTTGTGCAGTATACTTACAGTAAACAAAGCATCGGGACCGCAATGAATATAGATAAATTTGGTCATCACGTTCATAAACGTTTACGATTATCTGAACATATTGATATCTATAGCGATACGTTACAGAAGTCTGAAACGGGAGAATACGATTTAAAATCATCCAAACTAAAAGGCTTGTCGTCTCCAGACAAGGACGATGAAGCTGTAAATAAAGCATATTTGGATAAAACAGTTCAAGAGCTGAGAAACGAAATAAGCCAAGTTAATAGTCGTGTATTAATTTATTTAATGAACTTGGAATCAGCGAGTACAGACCGTTTGTCTTCTATGTTTTACTCAAAAATAGAAATAGACCGTATGATTCAAGCCAAACAAAAATGAGTAAGAAAGAAATTGTAGACGAACTTCACAGAGCGGCGAGAAGAAATTTTCCACGTCGAAGTACAATCATAAAAGGAATAGATGATTTATGGCAAGCAGACCTTATAGACTTTCAAAAGTACTCACAGTTTAATAAAGGATATAAATATGTTTTAGTCGTAATTGATACTTTATCGAAATATGTGTGGGTTAATCCTTTGAAGTCAAAGAATAAAAGTTGTGTTACAAATGCAATGCAAAATATATTAACCACGTCATCTCGAAAGCCCAAAAATTTACAAACAGATTTAGGCAAAGAATTTTACAATAAAAATTTTAAACAATTGACGATAAAATATAACATAAATCATTACTCCACTTACTCTGTAAAAAAAGCAGCAATTGTTGAAAGAGTAATAAGAACTCTAAAAAGTCATCTTTACAAATTATTTAGCGTCTGCGGTAAATATCAATGGATACAAAAAAATTTGGAAGACGTTGTACTATGCTACAATAACACTATTCACCGTGTAACAAAACTAAGGCCTATTGATGTTAGCAAAGAAAACCAGATGATTGTTAGGTCTAACATTATTAAATCACAAATTACCAGAAAACATCAAAAATTTAAGTTCCATGTTGGTGATCAAGTCCGGATAAGTAAATACAAAGGGGATTTCTACAAAGGTTATACTCCAAACTGGTCAACAGAAATATTTTATGTTATTAAAGTCAATCATACAAATCCAGTTACTTATCACTTGGAAGACAAAAATAAACAGAGAATTTTAGGATCTTTTTACGAGCATGAATTACAGAGAACCAAATTTCCAGATATTTATCTTATTGAAAAGGTTTTGAAAAGAAAAGGAAACAAACTCTTTGTCAAATGGTTAGGTCTCAGTGACGGTGAAAACAGTTGGATTGATAAAAATTTATTGGTGCTTTAATATAAACTAAGCATTATTATTTATACGCTCACTTTATAATCATCGATGACGGAAGGAAGTGGTATTATTAACAACTTAATAAATAACATTCCGTTTGAGTTACATTTACCTGGATATCAATTTTGTGGTCCAGGCACAAAACTTAAGAAAAGATTACTCAAGGGCGAACGAGGTATAAATAAAATGGATGAAGCTTGCATGTACCACGATATCGCTTACAATAATAAAGATTGGAACGTTAGACATAACGCCGATTTAGAACTTTTAAATATGGCAAAGAAAAGATTGAAATCGAAAGATGCTGGGAAAGGAGAAAAGATTGCATCATGGATAGTAAAAAATGCAATGAAAGCAAAACTTAGAGCCGGAGCAGGAGTACGGTCATTCATGAAAGGTGTTAAAAAAATTCAAAAGCAAATGAAAAAATTAAAATGTAATGACAACCGAAAGGCTATAAAATATGCACATGCAGCTGCAAAAAAGTGTTTTCTAATGTAAAAGGAATACGCTTCCCACGCTGCATTCCTGTTCCGAAAACTGGTGGGTTGTTACCTCTCATACCAATCTTTGCTGGTTTATCAGCTCTTGGTTCACTTGCTGGAGGTGCTGCAGGTATAACAAAGGCTGTTAACGATTACAAGGTTGCTCAAAAAAATCTTCAAGAATCTGAACGACATAACAAGATGATGGAAGCCGTTGCACTTGGGAAAGGATTGTATTTGAAGTCTCACAAAAAAGGAGCGGGCTTGTACTTACAACCTCCAAAAAACTAATTAAACGGTTACCCAAACGAGCACTCACTAATTTAGATATATTAAAGCACTCGGTTCATATTCCATATTTTCGTGGCGTTTTTATGCGAGATACGTTACCATCAAAACCAAGAAAAATTGAGTGTGCTATTCTAAATTTAGATAGTTCCAGAAATCCGGGAACTCACTGGGTAGCCTATGTCAAGCAAAATGAATACTGTGAATACTTTAACAGTTTTGGTAACTTAAAACCTCCGTTAGAATTAATAAAGTATTTGAAAAATATGCACATAAATTATAATTACAAACAGTATCAAACTTTTGGCACTACGAACTGCGGTCATCTTTGTTTATTATTTTTAAGAAAGTATTGGAAAAAAATATTTATATAAAGGTTAAAATTAAAATAACTTGACAGTATAATAATGTCTTTCACTGTATCCATAACTGGGCAGGGAGCCTCCCTCGTAACAAACTACTCACCTACTTTAGAATTACGTGGAGAATACGAGTGTGGACTTCTGTACTTTTCTACATTTAATTCTATTCCTAATATAGATGAAAGAAATAATAAGTTTTATTATGGTAATAATGAGGTCATTGAAATTCCAGAAGGATCATATGAACTTCAAGATATTTGTGATTTTTTAAAAGGCAACGTCAAGAATACTGCATTAAAATTGAGTTGTAATAATAATACACTCAAAACCAAAATATTCTGTTCAGAAGATGTTCACTTTGGGAAAAGTAATTCCATCGGTAAAATTTTAGGTTTTGCTAGGGAAACAATAAAGGCTAATATAAGTTGTGAATCTCGGTATCCAGTCAGCATTTTATCTACAACCATCGTGCGCATCGAATGTGACGTAGTTGGAGGATCATTCGTGAATGGAAAAGCAAGCCATATAATTTATGAATTTGTACCTAACGTGCCACCAGGCTATCGAGTTATTGAGATACCCAAAAACTTAATATATTTTCCAGTCAACCAAAATTCAATTAGTGCGATTAATATTAGATTACTAGACGGTCATAATAAGCAAATTAATTTACGAGGTGAAGAATTACAACTATACTTGCACTTTAGAAAAAAATGATAAATTTCAATAAAAACACTGCTACAGTTTGTACTCAAGTCAGTTATAAAAGATCATCTACTAAAAGAACACCGCTTTTACTAAAAAAGAAACTTACTAAAAATAATAAAGATTTCCTAAAGCTAGTAGGCTTGCTAAAATGAATTATTTAAAAATATCTCAACCAACGCCATATGATAACAGCATTTAAAGTTTTGAATATCATTCATACAAACCGTATGTAACAAGTTTCAACAATAATGATGAAATACGAATACCCATTCATCAACAAGATTTGTATGTGTTGCCTTCACTCAGCGCTTTGTATATTGAGGGCAAAGCAAGTCAAGTCAAGTCAAGTCAAATTATTTATTCAATGTAAACCTTTACAGGCACTTATTGACGTCAATACTAATAATAATAAAAAAACAGTTAACTAACTTATAGTTAAGACTTAATAACTAATCTAACGAGCTATTATAGTCTGTGCCAGACAAATGCGCATTGCTACCCCCAGTACCACTGCACGCCGAAACAGAATCGCGTCGAACCGAAATATAAGCCGTGGTCATAGAATTGTGTAATATGATTTACAATTATCGTATTGATACTGTGGTAAGTAATATAAATTGGAGTTATTGAAGTAAAATAAAGTAGCGGCTGAAATGAGTTTTGGAAAACATTAGTACCTAACCAATAAGGTTGACATTTTTAATCATTCAAGTATCTTTTTTTATAAAAACTTAAGCATAAAAAAAATTGGTTGCCTGTAAAGTCGGTTTTACGGGCGAAGATTTTACGTGACAACGTCTTTTTCTCGGTAGAATATTTATTGATATGAATATAATTAAATTGCACAATAGGAACAAGGAATTGAATGAAAATAAGAATTGCACAAATTTTAACTATAGAAATATATATATTTTTTTTTTTTTTTTTTATTATTTTTTTTTTTGTTTTTTTTTTTTTTTTTTATTTTTTTTTTTTTTTATTTTTTTTTTTTTGTTTTATTTTGTTTACTAAAACATTGTACATGTAAACTTAAACTTAACTATTTAGTGGGAGAGAGACGCAAGGCATTCGGCGGGCCTCTCTCTCGTTCGGTGACTCATCGTTACGTTCCCGACGAGCGTTACACTTTTTCATAAGTGTCTCCCAGCTAACCTAATTTAAGACGTTGTCACGTCAAAAACGTCAAAAATTAATAAGCATAAACTTGTGTGTTTTAAAATTGTTTCGTTATTCGTCTTGGTACAAGCACAGAATAACTAATACTACTACCGTACAGAAGGTTCACCCTCCAACGACCCGCACGCGAAACTGAAACCTATCTCGTGACCCGAGCGTTCATATCCCGATAAGCACAGCCGACTCGATATCGATTTGACGTCCGTCAGGAGCGCAGGGTTTACGCGCGCGCGTAGGGATTTCGAGTTAAGAGGAAACACCACGCCGACGCGGCACACAAAACTCCCACACCAAACACAGAAAAACGACGCCCCGCAGCCCCCTTCCAAAACCGGACCAACCCCCACCACCCCTTCAGCAACGGTTAAAGAAAGAGACCCTTCACGTCCGTATGCTTGATTCCTTTGCATTAAGTCATTTATTTAATAACCAGGAGCCTTCAAAATTAAGCGAAATCACTTCGTTTTAAGGAGTCTTCAGAAACATTAGGTAACTCGTTTAAAAAAAAAAAAAAATCAAACACACAGACACAGAAAACCTCCTCCCCCAACCGACGCTTAAATAAAAATTGGTCCACCTCTGAAGGAGGAAACAGGGGACCACGAAACGCCGCTCCCCCGCGCCCCGCATGAGAATCCCGAACGCCACGCCGACGCAGTGTTTCCTCTCAAGGCTAGATAGATCGCGCTTTAAGTTTTTTCAAACCATCTGAGACATAGAAAATAATGGTTTAAATTCTGGAAAAAAAAACCTATGTATTAGTTAAGGATCCAATCTATTCAAAGTCTCATTCAGTTACAAAATCCAATAACATCACTCGATAAAAAAAAAAAAAAATAATAATAATAATAAATAAGTGGTAGACTTAGATCAATCACACCCAACCACACTCAGATTACCATCAATCGAACCAGACCCGCACCGACGCCACGTCCCCAACCCAACCCCCACCACCCCCACCACCCCCACCACTCCCCACCCCCGATCCTACGGGGGCAAACCAACATCGCGTCGCGTCGCGCCGGCCATATTCACTTCCGATCCAGCCTGCCTACGCGACACGACGCGCCACCGGTCCACCCCCACAGGACCGAGGACAAAAAATGACGAGGGTAGCAGAAGCCAGGCTAGGGACGCAGCATCGGCACAAGTCCAACTCGATCGACAGTGATGCGAATGCAACCGAATACGACCGATCCAAATCCACCAAATAAGATATAAAATTATTTTAATATATATATATATACATGCATACATATATATACACACATACAATACATTCATACACACTATACACATATATAAATACGATACTGATACTTTACATTTAATTTTTGTACTTAACGAAAGACAAATAATTCGCAAATAAATTAGCAGAGATTCCTATATATAAAGTCTATAAATATAGGCAATATATCCTATAAAACGCGCCGCTTCGCTGTTATACCCGTCCCGTACCGTCGTACCATCGAGAGAGCGAGAGAGAAGCCGCGAGAGAGAAATACCTGGCCTTAAGCGACGACGCGCGACGTGGAGCGTGAGAGCCGAGCGGCAACCTTTACTGTCATACGCCTAGGCGGCCTTCCTGGGAGGCACGCCGGCCGAACGTACCTAAACTGCAGCACCCCACTGGTACAAATGGGGTAAATGACCCTTCATGCACATCTAGCTGGCACAGACCATAACCTACTCTACCTACCTAATCTACCTACCTAACCAATCTACCACCAGTTCGGATTTTGGGAGAGCCTTCGACCGAGAAGAGCTGGCAAGAAACTCAGGAGGCCTTACTTTTTTCTCCCTCTAAGTAACAATGTTACTTTACAGTGTCATAGATCTAATTAAGTAGGTACAAATTATTAAACATAATTAAGTACAATTTGTACGCATCAATAAAATTAATAATAACTAAACTAAATAATTTCAACAATTCATAATAATTGAATGAAAGAATAGTTAATAATAGACTAAAAATACTAATAATAAACACTAGTACAGAGTAGACTTATTTCCATGCATTTTTGTCTGCAACATAGTCATTGATCTTATAATAAGCTTTCGCAATTAACACACGTTTAATGTGCGTTTTGAATTTGTTGTCTGTCAATGCAGTGATGTCGTCAGGTATTTTGTTATAAAAACGAATTGAGTTGCATATAAAAGATTTACTACTTTTGCTAAGTCTGAACTTCGGAGCACACAGTTTGTTCCTGTTCCTTGTGTTATATCCGTGAACCTCATTGTTTCTGGTATAAAGGTGTAGATTTTTACGAGCGTACATAATATTTACAAATATGTACAAGGACGGTAAAGTAATGATATCTATATCTTTAAATAATTCCTTCAACGAATCACGTGCTTTTAACTGATATATAAACCGAACTGCTCTTTTCTGGAGAATGAAAATTCTACTAACGTCTGCTGCCGTTCCCCATAGTAGTAATCCATATGACATAACGCTATGGAAATAAGCAAAATAAACCAGCCTAGCAGTAGACTGATTTGTAATTTTTCTTATATTTTTAAGCGGATGTGTATAACAGTACTACTAAAGAAAAAGTGTCAAGTGTGCATTTTGTTAATAATCCAGCGTTATTTCTATTTCAAGACATTCGCTATGAATTAAATGGAATCGAAATAGATAAAATAAAAAATGCAGGCATAACAACAACAATGAAATCCTATTTATCGTTAAATGAAAATGAATCCAAAAGTGCTAGAGTTTGGGGTTGGTCTACTTCAGGAACCACCAATGTTAGTGGAGGCGCATTTTCTGCTTCAATACCATTAAACAAACTATTAGGTTTTGCAGAAGATTATGAAAAAAATATTATAAACTGTAAACACGAGTTAGTACTTTTGAGAAGCAACACAAATGTCAATGCCTTGAAATTAAATAAGGAACAAGTTGTAGAAAATATAATAATAAGTAAAATTGTTTGGCGCGTTCCGCATGTTAAGGTGTCAGATCGTGAGAAAATTCATTTGTTAAAACATTTAGAAAAAGATAGAGCTATCACACTAGCATTTCGTAATTGGGACTTATATGAATACCCATTACTACCCAAAACGCGTAAACATTCTTGGTCTATTAAAACTTCATCGCAAATAGAAAAACCGAGATTCGTTGTTATAGCTTTACAAACCAACCGAAAACATAATGCGGAAATGTCTATGGCAGAGTTCGACCATTGCAATATACGTGATGTAAGAGTATTTTTGAATTCATCGTATTACCCTTATGAAGGACTAAATGTCAGTTTCTCAGATGATAAGTTTTCTTTATTATATGAGCAGTACGCCAGATTTCAGCAGTCTTATCACGGTCGCCGATCAGAACCCTTGCTGTCTTTAAAAGAATTCAAGGCTATTGCTCCTTTATTCGTAATTGACTGTTCTCGCCAACACGAATCATTAAAAGGATCGATTGATGTGAGAGTTGAAATCGAAGCAGATCAAGAGATACCTGATCAGACCGCTGCTTACTGTCTCATACTGAACGATTGTATATTTGAATACAAACCTTTGAGCAATATTGTAAAGAAGATATCATGAACAGCAATACAATAATAGTGGATCTGCAAGGATTTAAGGATTCAAAAAATAATTTCATTATTAAAGAGTTAGCAATAGCAACCAAAGACCACACACAAACATTTTTAATTAAACCACCCTATACTTTTAAAACTCTATCAAATGAAGAAAAAAAGCAAGTTCGATGGTTAGAAAAAAATCGAGGGCTCACTTGGAGTGAAGGATTCATCGATTATCGTGAATTTCGAAGAGTAATTGTTCCTTATATAAATGGCAAAAAAGTGTTAACCAAGGGATTGGAAAAAATAATGTGGATTCGAGAGTTATGTCAAGATTGTGAAATAATAGAATTAGAGGAAAAAGGTTGTCCCAATTTTTTAAAATTATATAATGATTACTGTGAGAAAGAAAACACAAATTTGTATTGTGTTCATCACAATAAGAATTGTGCATTAAAAAATGTACTATGTCTTAAAATGTGGTACTACGATAAATTTAAGCATGATTTCTTTTAAAAAACATGAACTTTTTATTTTCGTTTCTTTTTATTTTTGTTATTATATCTAATTATAGCAAATTATAATGTATTTAAAACATTTTTTTTAAATAAAGGTGTAATGATAATAAATGTATTTCTTTTACTTTTTGAAATAATATATGATCTTTAGTAAAGAACATTATAAAAAACTACATGTTTTTAAATCTGTTTGTCAGTGTGTTAAATTCTCTAATTAGGAAGTAATATTATTCATAGGTCATTTATATTTTCTTTGTGCATATTTTATTAAATAGAATAAAATAAAATTTTAGAAATAAAAACATTTTCTTTATCTACTTTCAACTTTAATAATAATCAGTTACATAAATACCTACTAATATTAATAAACAACAATAAACAATAATTATTTATATCACATAAAGTATATTTACAGTCTTAATCTTATCCTATAAAATTAATAACTATCACCGCACAATCTTTTCGAGATCTTTCTAACTAAGGTTTCCGTAAGGTCCATAATTTCATCCACCGGATCCTGCACCACGTACTGGGCACTGAGCACCACACTTTCATCGTCGTCGCCATCGGCTCCCTGTGCCGTCGTCCTCGCTGCCTGATCCGCTGCCAAATCCAATATTTTAATTTGTATCAGTCTTGATCCTCTTTGCTCCTTACTGATGACGAATGACTTCAACGAAACACCATTCTTTTTTGAAGGTTCTCGTTTTTGCTTGCTGTTTCTCTTGTCGATCTTTAATTTGGTGGGTTGTTTACCGAACAATTCCTCACATTGCTGAGTAAAATTTTCAAGAGGGTCTTGGGCGTACTGCGAAAATACGATTTCCGACGATTCAGTCATGATCTGTAACAGAAAGAACAAAAGTTCTTTTTTGTTTTTTTTTGTTTTTTTTTTTTTTTTTTTTTAAGTATTTAATTTTTTTAAGTATTTACACTTACCAGAGAGTTCAAAACGTGTCTTTCTAAGCAACGGTGATATAAATATGAATTATTATATTACTAAGCGAGCGAATTACGAAATTGCATGGTTTGCACTTAGTGGGCGTTGACCTTAATGCGGGGCATGTACTTTGACCGTGAATGAAATAAATAAAACCACCGATATTAGACAACTTGATTTACTAATTATTTATTTATTTATGTATATATTAACATCGAATACGCATTAACGTAAATCTAACACAAGCTAGACTTTCTTATAACTATTACAATGTTGAAACATATTAGAAGTAGGTTTACACAACGTTTTAAAAAATTCTCTTCCAGACAACTATTTGAATAGAGAGAGCTAATAAACTGCAAAATCGGAGTTGCTAACAATTTAATTCGGTATTATAAACTATTATTACAGGTTTATAAAATAGTTACTATAATAATATAATAAAATAACTATATAAGTTACCAAATAAATTTCAATGAAACGCCTTCAACACAAAATTGAGCAATTACCCGTTTAAAGATAACTTGATTTATTATTTATTTTTATATATTAACATCGAATACTTATAGCATTAACGTAAATCTTACACAAGCTAGACTTTTTTATAACTGTTACAATGTTGAAACTTATTAGGAGTAGGTTTACACAACGTTTTAAAAAAATCTCTTCCAGACAACTATTTGAAGCTAATAAACTGCAAAATCGGAGTTGCTAACAATTTAATATAAACTATTATTACAGGTTTATAAAATAGTTACTATAATAATATAATAAAATAACTATATAAGTTACCAAATAAATTTCAATCGAACGCCTTCAACACAAAATTGAGCAATTACCCGTTTAAAGATAACTTGATTTATTATTTATTTATTTATGTATATATTTAACATCGAATACTTATACTTATAACTTTAACGTAAATCTAACACAAACTAGACTTTTTATGACAATGTTGAAGCATATTAGAAGCAGGTTTACACATCGCTTTAAAATATTCTCTTCCAGACAACCATTTAGATAGAGAGGATAAAATAGAAGTTGCAAGCTATTTAATTCGGTATTATAAACGATTATAACAGGTTTATAAAACAGTTACTATAATAATATAATAATTTTACTGTACAAGTTACCAACATAAATTTCAATAAAACACCTTCAACATAAAATTGAGCAATTACCCCAAGCAACAGTTTCAATGCTGTTTTTTGATATCAAACGCTTATCATCGTTTGAAGATAATACAACTTTATTGACACTGCGTGTAAGTATCTCGTGTTTTAGTGACTTAAACAGTAAATTCTGTTTACGTATCAGTTCACCACTGATTAAAGTTTTTTCGTAGTCAGATTTATTTATATCTCGGACAACACATTTTTTCACACCTTTGGCTTTTTTCAAAGTAACCTTCTCAGATTGAATGCAATATAACTTTGGACGTAACCCAACAAATTCATTTATTATTTTACCACCCATTTCATCTTTGAACAGACCTGGTACTTTCTTATTTAAAAGTGATAAGTTATATGGGTTACTTGGACTATAGTTGCTGGTATCAAAATAAGCTAAAAAATGCTTTTGGAGATCATAGTAAAAATCACTAGTATGTATTTTATAGATAAAACTGTCTGTATCAGTGTAGCACAGTTTAACGAGATCCCTATAATGCGGTTGGATAATGGAATAGTGAAAATCGTACATGTGTTTTTTTGATAGCTCTAAAACAGAAAAACCGATGTAAATGGGTTTATCTAAAACTATCTTTTCTGGTTTCATTTGAATAGCAACCAAATTCTCTGAGAATATAGATGCACTGTGAAAATTTGGTCTAGCTATTAAGGAATCAGCACTTAACTTTTTTTTTGTTTTATTGTCATAATCGCTCCATTGGTTCACTAACTGAACATTCACTCGGTTTTCACTATTTTCAAGGGTTTTACCGAATATACTATTGTTAAGTAGTTTAAAGAAATCCTGCTCAAATGTGGAAAGAGCCTTTTGTCTAAGCTCAGTGTTAAGGTCAATATATTTCTTTAAAAAGGCTTTTTGACGAAAAGTTATAACACGATGTATTTTTTTCAATATTAAACCATGTTTAATGCAATTTTTTAAGTGAACGTAATGTATAACGTATTTATATTTATCATATAAATTGGGAATAAGTTTCGAAGTCTTGCCTCCAGGAGGAATACATTTCTCTGGGCAAAATGGTAAATCATTATGCGTGCTGTGCAAGTGTTTAGGATAAATCAAATCTACTTCTAAAATATATCCATGATCCGCGTCATCTTTTACATCAGTTATTTGTAGGTTTTCTATCTCTTTTTGATTTAGAAACCTGAAATCAGACAAAGGCAAAGGTTGACACATAGCATATCCATATAAGTTATTGCAATCTACGTATACAATAAAAACTTCATCTTTTCGCGGGTCAAAATGTTCCATATATTTGTTATTGCTTTTAGCATAACGATGCGAGCACATACATATACCTCCTCTTATCCCATCTTGTATCATTCTTATGATTGCTAAGTCATCAATAAGCTCTAACTTTATACCAGTCTTCAAAAGCATGGCGTCAAAAGACAAACTAGGAGCAGTTACATAAAATGCAGGGTCGAGTTGATAATGTAGTTTTGACGTATTTCTAAAATTTTCGAAAATATCTGTCAGTAACAGTACATCGGTCTTAAGATAAAGATCAGTTTATTCGCCGAGGTTTTTTATCTTAAACTCTGACCACACTAATTGTGCATGCTGGTAATCAGAAGACGAAATATTCTCATTGTTTAATGAATTGTAAAAGTCATCAACGCTTGGGAGATTTTTTTCCGCATAACGCTCTATACAGTTCATATAGTCATAGGGATAGACACCTTTTCGTGTAAGTAATTTGAATTGCTTTGAACAAGGGAAAAAGTTTCTCAAATGTTCAAACTGACTCGGTGTCATATTTTTAGCCAGTTTATCTAAGCTAGTTGACAAGAACTTAAAGGAATCAACAAACCGTAGTTGTACGCATTCATTTGTTGAAACTTGTATAAACTTTGTAAACGAAACATAAGATTCTTTATTTTTAGCTATTATTTTAAGTGCACCATGAGCTTCTCCTAGTTTAGTTATAAAAAGATGGCAATCGTAACCCGAAACATTATGAAAGAAGATTGGTATAAATTTAGGAAGCTTAAACATCAGATTACAATAGTTATGTGCCGCCCCGCGATATCTACCAGTCAAATGACAATGGTCTCTAACTCTGTCGTTGAATAGTAAATTTTGACAAATATGACAACGAGTGGTCATTTTAAAATCAACTGCGTCTTCCTTATTAAATATGATCGGGACGTTATTCGATAGTTGGCTATTAATCCAATGAACGTCATGATAAATACTTTTAACAAATTTATCTACACAATCGGTTCCACGGTAAGACACAAGACGATTTCTACTGGGATCGAACGAACAAACTATGTAGTAAGCGAATGCTATAGGAACGTGCACCTGACGATCAGCGGTGCTCGCGATAACCGGGTCAGCCTCGCACCCCTGCACCGGGACCAACATGGTTTCAAAGTCGGCGTAAATTACAAAAGGCACATTCTGTTTCCGATCATAATTCTTAAACTCGATTACCGAACCCTTTCGAGGCAGTTGGGTCATTACGCCAGCACATATATGAGAATCTATATCATCGTTAGATCTGAAAAATAGGAGACATTCATCACAAAAAAATAATTTACCATGATGTTTTGTAATTTGGTTTCTGACCAAACGAGACAAATCTTTGATAAGACAACAGTCACAATAAAGAAACAATCAAGATTAACAGTTTTTCGGTTTTGTTTGCTGTACTGTGATTTATACAACGGTCCAGTAATCTGTTTACCGTTTTCTAATCCATAAACATTGATTCTTATATTTGCATTATTTTTTTCAAACATACTAATATCAGAAAAAGTTACAGGAAAATCCATTCCGTCAATGTTGAACAGATTACTGCAATGTGGATACGACGATACTCTCTGAACGTTCTTACTGACAGGATAAAGAGCCGCTGTGACCGACCACAAAAAACAAAACATATTTACACAAGCCTTTTTAGTTTTAATGCTTTGCGGCAAATCAATGTACATAGATCCACGAAGCGGTTGGTATTTATTTATGTTAATTTTAATGTGACTATTACTGAGTAATGTCCACCCGCTATCCCGTTGTTCAAACTCACTTACCTTCTTCATTAAATTGCTAACTATATCTGAGAATAAATTTGTAAAATCATAATTGAAGCAAATCGTTATATTTTTAGTTCCAAATGATTTTACTTCCTGAGTGCTATTTTTTATCATTAAAAATAACAAATATACTTCAAAATTAACTTTTATGCAGTTGTGGATAGCAAGAGACTGGTCTATCAAAGATTTAACTTTATCTCGAAGGTTATCAAAGAAAACAGATAAAGATAGTTGCTCACTCTCGTCTCGAGCAGTTATTCTATAGGTAGCTAAACGGTTACGAAAAGCAGAGTTCACTTTTTCTATACCCTGACCTAAACTAATTACGTTGTCAGTATGTTGCTTATGCTTTCTACTTCTTAAGTGCCCTATCCACTGCTTGCTTTCCACAGTCAAACTACAAACTGAACAGAAAGGCATGATTAATTGATTAATTACTTAAAGTTATGTTAATTATTGAAGCCTGATTGAAATTTATGTTGGTGAATTATAAACGCTCGATGTACAATATGTATTTATTTTGTTTATAAAGTATACTAATTAAATTACAGACTACTAATTTAAATTATTAAATTAAATTAAATTACAGCCTACTTATTTAAATTTAATATTATTAGAGTAGAACGTGGGCTCCGATTCAAATAGAGAGCTCGCTTGCCTCACAAACTTCTGCACGTGATCCCAGTGCGGAGTGTCGTTGTTGGTGCGCAGCTTCAACCACAGCAACGACTTCTTCCACAGGTCGTCGCCGCCAGCATCGACGTCCTCCGAGTCGAAGACTTTCAACTCGATGTAGAATGAGCCGTCGAGGTGCGCGGTACGCCGCGTCTGCCCGTTAGCAACACGATTGTATAGCACCGACGTCGCTGAGCTCTTTCGGTCGCGGTCGGTAGGCAGTTCACCTTCTTGTAGGTTGAACACGTCGAAACTAGGAGCCGGTGCTTTTTTCTTATTAGTTCTGAAAAAGTAAAAGCGTTCTGTTAAAAAAGTATACAAAATCTACTAACACCTGTGAAGAAAAACACACATAAGATTACATTTGCAGTGATAATCCACATTAGACAATGCAAGAGACAATGTAAACTACAATTATCGCTATAACAATAATTTATTATACCTCGAACGGTCGGTCGGAACGCTTCTGTTAGCCGAGGTCTTGCGCTTAACAGACTCCTTCACTTGCTTGGGCTTGGCGCGCTCGCGCTGCACCGGGCCGCTACTCTCGTACTCAGAATCACAGGCCGACGACTTGCGCTTAACGGACTCCTTCACTTGCTTGGGCTTGGCGCGCTCGCACTGCACCGGGCCGCTACTCTCGTACTCAGAATCAGACCTGTGAAATAATCAATCATTAGCACATGCAAACAGAAACTAGCCTTTTCCATCACTGGAGAATGTGATAGTGAAAAATATTCTAAGTGTTTTAACAAGGTTTAGGACTTAGAATATTTTTGTTAGTTACTTGAAACAACTTACATTTTAGTTGTAGTAGGTATCGGGAAACTCACTATGAACTGTAGACTGTAGAGATCGACGTGGTACAGCTTGACGAAGAACTTCTAAGACTTCTTGCAGATGTAGCGCGATGGTAATGAAGGCACAGACAGAATGAAGCACTGATCGAATAATACTCGATTTTATTGGCAAATATCTTAGATTAAAACAAAAAGGGAAGATACGGCATGTTCCTACTTGTAGTCATTCAAAATATAGTCCTACTCAACTACATAAGCAAACACTCACACACGCACACCTAGAAAGCGTAAATCGAGCGAACGAGACAAAGCGGTAAGTTTCAACGTCAGCGCGAGGGAGTCGGCGAGTAGCGCGTTGACTTCTTGGTCGCTTCGCAACAGACGAGTACGTACGACCGATTCCGACGCCACTGCGGAGTAGCCTCTTTCTCTTTTTCACACAGTAGAATATCCGAAATAGTGCGATGTAGCCTGTTCGCTCGGCAAATTGTGACTGAAGTGAAATTGTGCCTTTAGGCCTAATTTCGGCGGCTCACTTACGAGACGCTTATGCCGTATCTTCCCTTTTTGTTTTAATCTAAGGCAAATATTGATAATTTGGCAAAATGTGTTAGGGTTGTCACAAAAAGTTTAGAATGGAAAACGGCGTCTCACGTCACGTATGTGAAAATAAATCTAAGTATATAATTTAAAATGAATATTGGTAATTTAGGTAATTTTATTTAATTAAAACATTCTAGAGTTTTGTTGTGGTTTTTAATTGTTTATTCGTTTCTATAATTTTGTTGTGGTTTTTAATTGTTTATTTGGTTTTTAATTGTTTATTCGTTTCTAGAATTTTGTTGTGGTTTTTAATTGTTTATTCGTTTGGTTATTTCATTGGTGTTCTTCTATATTATTATTGCATGCCACATTGGTGTACATAGTAATGAAATAGATAGGTACAAAAGGTGTCAAAATAAACAATGTAGCGCTCTGTAAGGGCATAACAATAACAATTTAATGAGTAAATGTTTTTTCTTTCTATTTTTCTTAACATAAGTTATTGTCTAATATCATGCTAATCATAATTTATAATCAATATTATACTGGATTTTCATTAGGTTTACTGACTCTTGATATTTTTGTAACAAAATACTGATTTCCATTAAACTATTAACAGAACACTATTGTGTTCAACAATTATTAAACTTTACCATAGCTTTCCGTTTTAGAAACACAATACTTACAAAATAAAAACAGAAATAATTAATACAGAAAAAAGTAAAAAGCCTTAAAATTGCTTGATATCTCCATTATAAAAATTCATCAATATGGTTTCGAATGTGAAAACGTTGCGATGAGAGCAACGTTTGCTGTAGCAATATTTTTGCCAACCCTAACGCATTGTGCATTTGTGCACAAAAGCATTTCTGCAGCAACGTGAATTTGCGTGAAGGACGGAAATAGAGTGATGAAATACGTACAACCTACATATCGTATTGGGACCAGTGTTCAACACTTTCACACCAGTGTTCAACACAGTTTTCATCACAAAAAATAACAGATTTTCATTGAAATTCTACGGGATGACAGCTAGGAGGCAGGTGTTCTGTATTCAATTGTTGCTAAATACTAAAATCAGTTTTTTATGATTAAAAGGAAAAAATATGTTGAACACTGGCGCCACTACCCTAAATGTCCGCGTTTAAAGTTTTCAGTTATAAACAAGTTTATAAATAAAAAGAAAAATGTTCATATCATTTATCTTATTATGTCCCACTGCTGGGCAAAGGCCTCCATCATTGAAATCGCTATCATATTGGCTTAATACCCATCGTGGTGATTACACCACGCTTGTCAAATGCGAGTTGGTGATCATCACAAACACACTTTGCCCGACCTGGGAATTGAACCCAGGACCTTCGGTGTCGGTAAGAGCGCTTTGCCACTCGGCTACCGAACCTATCATTTATAGTAAATAAAATAAATGATTATAGGAATCTAACCCGGGACTTCTGGTCTGAGGCCTGATGTCTTAACCACTAGACCACAGAGGCGGTATTAAAGGAATACTAAAAAAAATATAACAACTTGAATATTAATTATGTTAACTATCTAGAATGCATAACTATCCAGTCATTGACAAAATTTAGGAATTGAACCCATGACCTTCTCGAGTATCGAGCCGAGCGCTTTGCCACTTGGCCACCGAAGCGATCGTTTATAGTAAATAAAATAAATTAATATAAAGGAATCAAACCCGGGACTTCTGGTCTAAGGTCTGATGTCTTAACCACTAGACCACAGAGGCGGTATTTAAGGAAAACTAAAAAAGTTTATAACAACTTGAATATTATTTATGTTAACTATTTATAATGCATAACTATCCCATCATTGACAAAATTCGTAACGAGTAAAGAATGTCACGGTAGCTCAGTGGTTAGAGCAAGGATAACGAAAAGACATTTTAGTATGGCGACATCTGTGACAGTAAATATTTTAATGTAAATTATTTTCTCTTCTTAATTTTAAAACGAATCACTAGTAATTATAAATCCCACTTTACTATACTTAGAGACTTAAATTACTAGTTGGTTAAAAACACTATACACAATCCAGATTCGTTCATAGCAGCTTACATAATATTGTTAGCGCTGGGAATCGAACTTCGGAATACTCTTAAATACGTTAATGTTTAATCACACAAAGAATACAGAATATTTATTTTTATATTTTAGAACTTAATTTATCATTGTGTAGTATAAAATTAACAAGATGCAGTTTCTTTATGATGATTTATATGTATATTGTGAAAAATTGTTACAACCTACAATATTTATTTCTTATTTTAATATATTAAACATCTATGTCGAAATAAGAAAATCGGTTTTCGTCATATTGAATCAATCAGGAATCAAATTTAGAAATCGTAATTTGACGAAAATAAAATGCTCTCTGTTTTGTTTACTAAACATCTTATCATCCCATATGAATTTTACTTAGTTTTGATAAACGAATACAAACGTCGGACCACATTCAAATAATATTTTGTTTCATTCATCGATTATAGTAAATAATCAGGAACGGGTGCATTTAGGTAGTGATTTAGGTATGAGTATTGGTAATGCGTCATATCGCTACATCCGGCATCCGCATGGCGCAACGAAGCCGCGCGCAACGGGAGGCGGGCAACTAAATGCTGATGATGCGTTTTAAAGTAATTACGAAACTGGTGTTTAAATAATTGTATTATGAACCAATTAATTGACAACATCGGCTATTTACATTTATTTTGTTTTTAACGTTCTTAATATAATTGCATACTTTTCGTGCCGATACTCATTCTAAAATATTGTACATCTCAAACGGACGACATGAAAACAGAAGATGGTATGCTATCCATTGCAAAACTGCGATACGTTCGAGATATTGGGCATTCTAACGAACAAGCGAGGTCGCATCTGCGACCGAACGAAAGTGAGTTAGAATGCCCAATATCTCACTACTTTTCGGTGAGATAACCATGTCATGTGGTGAGCATTGAAGTCTCCCATAATTATAACTGGAGGTGGGACTGCCTTAATTAAATCACTAATTTCTTGAAGAATAGAAAAATTAGGATGGGGGATGTAAAAAGAAATAAAAGAGATATTCAAAGTTCTCACTGCTACAGCGTTAACACCTTAGCCGTGAGGTGGAAGGGGAAGTTGATTAAATAGGATAGAGCGGAGTATCAGAAGTGGGAGACCACCTTAAACCAAGTACATTTGAGTCCTTACTAAAACTTTGAGATTGTTCTACAATAGACATACTTTGGAAGATATCAGGGACATTAGTTCGAAATTTTCGCAAGGGAAAACAACCTTCTTCTAGTTTTTTGACTACCTCATTGACTAGCCTTTTAAGGTTTTCCTTTGATGAACACCCTACATTCAAATCATCAACATAAAATCCATGCCTAATTACCCTAGCAACGTCTTCATCTTCACACTCCTTAGCAAGCTGGAGTAAGCAGCGGGTACTCAAAAATGGAGCTGTGGCGGTCCCATAGGTAACCGTATTCAGCTGATAGATTTGTACTGGTGAAGTTCTTTCTGATCTCCACAGTACTAACTGTAAATGACGTTGTGACTCATCAACTACAATTTGGCGGTACATTTTAGCTATGTCCGCGGTGACGACAAAAGCATTTTGACGAAACCTTAAAAGAATTGATAGCAAGTCGTCTTGCACTACTGGTCCCACTAGCATTAGGTCGTTTAAGGATTTACCTGAAGATGTCTTTTGGGACGCATTGAACACGACTCTTAATTTTGTCGTCTCACTTTGCTCTCTAATTACAGCATGGTGAGGTATATAATATCCGAATTTTGGACGTGGCACTTCGCTCAAATGACCTAAATCTTTATATTCCTTTAAGAATTCGGAGTATTTATCTATAAGCCCAGATTTATTAATACGCTTTTCTAGACTAAACAGTAACTTTTGCGCAATAGGAAAAGAATCAGCTAATGCCTCTTCAGGAGGTTCTCGAAATGGCAATTTAACACAAAATCTACCATCTGGAAGTCGTTTAGTATTATTGACGAAATGAGTTTCACAATACTCCTCATCTTTTGTTAAGGGTTTGTGAGTAGAAGTAGGAAGATCTTCAATTTCCCAAAACTTTGCTAAAGCTTCACGTATTTCTAGGGAGAAATTGCAATTAATTTTAGATGCTGGCGAAGGGAGTGTGCTTATCGGACCAGCTACAAGCCAACCAAATTTGGATTCTTGTAAAATTGGTTTATTGGGTCCTAATTTAATTTGATTAGAAGCCACGATTTCCCAAAATACATCAGCCCCTAACAAAACATGTATTTCTGACGGAGATGAAAATGTAGTATCTGCCAATGATAGGTTGGAAGGTAAATCTAGTTTGGTAACATCTATGGGTACACTTGGAAGACGTCCAGTGATTTTAGGAATCACCAGAAATGACACATCGATATTAAAATTATTTAATCGAGATTTAACCTTTAGATTGCAACTCTTAACTACATTAGACACCACAGTGTCGTTAACACCACATATCGAGACAGGATGAGTTTCTTTGCATGAAATATTCATAATTTGTTTTATTTTTTCAGAGACAAACGACGATTGACTGCCGCTGTCAAGGAGCGCCTTAGCTGGATAAGATTTGTTGGAAACGACATCAACAAGATCAATTTCTGCAGTACACAACAACACTTGCACAGGAACTACAGCCGACAACGAAACACTAGGAACTACCAATGATGACTCATCTGAGTGTGTATTAGCAACATCGGAGCTCGTCGGATTCGGAGAACTGTGAGTATTAACATTTGATTGGCTACTATGTATTTGTTTATGTAATAATGAGTTGTGACGTTTTTTGCAGATTCTGCATGGACCCAATCGACAACGCGACACAGGATGATCAGAACGAAGACAATTTGGGCAAAGATTTTTCTTCTTTACTACATCCCATTTGTTCGACATTTGCTGACAGTACACACAACCTCTAAATGAAGTAGGTGTATTTGATGTATTTAATGTATTTGAAGTTATAAATGATTTAGTCAACCTCTGATCTTTGTTTACATACCTATCTGATTTTATTGGATCAACCTTACCATACTGGATAGTTTCTAAGACATCAGCTCGTTTTCGTAGAAACTCAAAAAAATCAGCAAGCGTGGGGGATAATTGCAATGTGTTCCTATGTTCCTCCCAGTTGCGACTAGTGGAACTATCCAATTTGGCAGTCATGACATAAATTATTAAAGTGTCCTAAAACTGTACGGGCTCCTTCAATTCTTCCAAAGATCGCAAATTTTTTGAATAATGATCTACCATATATCGTATTGATTTGTAAGATTCTTTGGATATCGCTTCAAAATTAAATAAGGACTTGATGTGATTATTTATCAAAATTCGTTTATTATTAAATCGTTCACATATCAAACTCCACGCCATTTCATAATTGGAGGCAGTAAAATTAATAGACTTAATTACTACAGACGCACTTCCTTCTAAAGAATTACGTAAATAATGAAATTTACTTATTTGGGGAATACTATTATTATTATGAATTAACGATTCAAACGTATCCCGAAATTCTAACCATTTTAAATGGTTACCGTCAAACGTTGCTAATTTGATAGTAGGTAGTTTTACGTTAACGTTGCGTCCATCACAAGAACGAGAACAAGAACCACAACCGTCACTGTGATGAGAACTGTTTGCACTTTGAGGATGTTTACCGTCATTGCGCTTTGCACTAACAGATTCGAGCAAATTCTGAGCAATCGAAATAAAACGACAAAATGAACTTTCAATGGTATCGCGTTCAAGTATTTGTAAATCAATGCTATCGGTACTGAGTTGTTCAATCTTACTTTGCACCTCATCAAATAACGGCAACATGTCCTGAAGTCGAGTTAATTTAAATTGCAACTCGCTTACCTGAACAGCATCGATTTGATTGGGGTCAATTTGTTTCACAATATCAAGGTATTTCGAAAAAACCGTTAACCTAGCCTTAATCGTACCTCGTTGATGGTTTAAATCCTTTAATCCCTCAGCCATGGTTTAAAAACTTGTAAGGGCACGTAACGCACAAAATAAAAAATACAAATGACAATTACTCAATAAACAAAATAAAATTCCAAACCTCCCAATCCGCTTGCACTAATATGCAAAGCGGCTAAGTGGATGCGCACGAGCAGTGAAGAATTAATCACGCCGATAGAACAGTCTCACTCAGCTGATACCAAACCGGTTTTCTCAAACTGCTTGCACCGAGAACCAGTGAATTGGGATCGCGCTGTGTTAACGCGGCGAACCTGGAATTGTTTACAATCTATTTTTAGAAACAACGCTTAGATTGTTGCGACTAAAACGTTAAAATAAACAGATATACTGATTAGTTAACGATTAAATAGCATAACAGCGTTTGATGAGTTGTATTAACAACTGAAATAACGTATCTATTAAATTAAAATATTTTTATTTTTACGAATAAGAAAAACGTAAGAATGAATAGAAATATTACGTTACAATGTTGTTTTGAACAGTAATATTTTTACGTAGGTACTACGAACTAGTACGAATGAAGTTGTAATTACCATTAAATTAACACTATGAACCGGTAAAATTACGTTTTTATTTTTTATTAAACTTATAATACAATGGAATGGAAAAACTATTTAAAAAATGATTGAAAGTTATAAGGCTAAGGGCAAAATGAAGGTAGGTATTCAGGCTACTAGCTCAATTTAAAAGCTAAAATATCTGGGTAACCTAGAAAATACGGTGCCTATTAGCACTTATATGCAAAATTAGGAGATGAAATGACTCTGAAAGTAGGCGATTCAGCGGTTTTTGTGAACAAAACTCACCTGATTTTTTTGTTAAAAAAGAGGGTATGCGTCGGCGTCGGCGTACAAGGCGAAAAGAAAGCACTTTTTCGACAATTTGAGGCAATCCTAAAACACTAGCACTATAAGAAAATTATAATTTTACACTCAAACCGGGCTTACTTCCCTTTGGGATCCGTCTTGAGCTCCACCAACACTTACACCTTGCTTTCTTTTTATCACGTCGGGGTCACCAAATGTTGCGAAATAACAACCAGATATTATGTTTTCAGGTTATAATGAGTTTTGGTACATATAAAATAAATTAATTAAAATAGTGGTAACGGCGCTGCGTCGCTGAGCCAAGTCCTCGTAGAAGACTAGAAAAACGGCCGCCGGTCCCCGTCCCCTCCGCCTCAGGCCCCGTTCTGGCCTGAGCTACAGTCGCGAACATGCTTATACCATTTATTACGTGACTGTAGTGTACTGAGATACTCAACATGCCAGCGCGACCAGATCGTCTGGTACAATTTCTGAATAACTTGAAAACGGGACAATCGCGACATTTTAGTCTCCTTCCAGTGAGCTTCTGGCAAGGCAACTAGTGGCTGAACTATGATGAAATGACCTGGCGTGTGAACCTCTAAATCACTGGGGTCCTCTGACATAGGCACAAGAGGCCGTGAATTAAGTATAGACTCGATTTTAGTAAATAGAGTAGACAGTTCCTCGAATGTTAAAATGGTATCGCCCACCTCTCTCTTGAGGAGGTTTTTAGCGCTTTTGACTGCAGCCTCAAATAGTCCTCCATATATATATATATATATATATATATATATCCATATATAATGAACCCTTCACGGGAAATGTTGGTTCAGTGAGAAGTTAGGATAAATGTTGATCCACCTATTTCACGTTTTTACTCAGCTCCGCTTCGCGCAAACTAATATACTTTGATCTTTCCTTGATGCGCGTGTGACGTCGGTGGATCTGCCCTGACTGGTTTTCAACATACTCGTCAGCGATTTGACCAACATTTGTGAATCCTTTAACAGTTGAAAAAATCATACTGAATATGATTTACTACATCCAGAGTATATTCAACTTATATGCGACATTTACTTAGACTAATTGGATCTGGAGCCAAATTTGACAAATAAGTACTTGAACACAAAGCGGCAACGTCGCGTTTTGCGTGTGACAGAGAACCTAGTACACTACTTCGTTAGAGTAAAAGGTAAGAACGATGCGTTAGCTTTGTAGAATTTGTGTTATTACAAGCTTTTATTTAACTTGAAATGTACGTATGTATGTATAACTTTTGTTCGAGTGGAATATTGCAACTCAATTATGATGACATGGTGCTGATCTGATAATGGAGCTGGAAGGTGGCCATTGGAACTTTGCAATGAAACAACACAACGTCATCAAGTTTGGGCGCGTTGGAATCGTCTTGACGAGTAGTTTGTCTTTCAATGGTAACTAGGGTCTGGTGATGGAGCTGGAAGGTGGTCATAGGAACTCTGTAATAAAAAGACGCAACCCTATGAAGTTTTGGCTCGTTTCATTCATCTTGACGAGTACTTTATTTTTAGATGATAACCATGGTCTGATGATGAAGTTGGAAGATGGCCATAGGAACTCAGTTATTAAACAACATAACCCCATCGAGTATGGGCTCGTTTGATTCGTCTTGACGAGTACTTTGCTGGTAGATATAGTAACCACGGTCTGATGATGGAGCTGGAAGGTGGCCATAGAAAATCGGTAATTAAGCGACACAACCGCGTCGAGTTTGATTCGTCTATTAAGACGTCAAAAATGGTCCACCCGTTAGGGTGGACCGTTTTTGATGGGTGGTGAGTGGTGACTGTTTGGTGGACATGAATAAATTTTGTATACATAAATATTTGTATTCAGTGAGATGAACAGATGAAAAACGTGTCCATGGATAACTAAACGGTAAAAAATAAATTCTACCTAACTTTCATTAGAATTCAATCTTTATTACATTTTATTATTTCAGATTAAACCACAGATAATACTTACTATGGTTTGATAATATGTATAAAGTTATAAATGAAAGAAACTCTTTGCGTTTATTTATGACCAAATACATTTATATACATGCGTACTTTTTCTTATGCCTAGGTAGTAGTACTAAAATATAAATAAAAATGTCTCAGAAACGGTGCGTCGGAGCTAAAGAATAAGGTTATTTTTTACGCCGTGTGAATCCTGTGATACCCCGGAGGTAAATATCTAATATATAAATAATACATTTAATGATATAAAAAAACGGTCAATTTCATTAATAAAAAGTATTTTAGGTAAGTTTATTATTTCTAACAAAATTATCAATCAAACTGCCACCATAATCCCAAGCCTAGCAATTATTTCTCATAACGCGTTAAAAGTGTCACTTCTGCACAAAACAGAAATATTGTTACTATATGCATTTTACCGAAACATGGCCGCCGCTTCATGTCTCGGCGATTTGATAAAATAATTAGTCAAATGCATGTTACATCGATAATTTAGTACGTATTTCCAGGTGAAAAGGGATTCCTTTGGTTTTATTTGTATTTCCTAAGTGGTTCAAACAGTACTTTAGCACACAAAAAGGCTTATTTTAATAAAATAGAACACAGAATACACACGTATTGTTGCGTCTAGCGCCTGCCACAGACTACTACAGTTGGAGCGAGCTGGCTCTAACGGGTGTTACAAACGATCTAGTTGAGATGTCTTCTCTAGTACGTAGTACATTATAACTCATAACTCAATGCCTATTTTACGTTTTTACTCAGCTCCGCTTCGCGCAAACTGATATAGGTACTTTGATCCGTCCTTGATGCGCGTGTGACGTCGGTGGATCAGCACTTACTGGTTACAACATACTCGTCTTCGATTTAACCAACATTTATTGATCCATCAACGGTCGAAAAAGATTTACTATAATCTATACTAATATTCTAGAGCTGAAGAGTTTGTTTGTTTACTTGAATGAAATTTAATCTAAAATAAGGCATTATTTGCGACGGTGTTTTGATACACATGATATTAATCCTTATCCATATCTATTAATACGTTATTCATCACAAGTATTTAATTAAAAACAAAATTGCCCTGTTCATCATTCGATTTCAATGAATATCTTAGAAGATAAAGCAGTTTTAAAATAACATCACAGTAAAATAATGATCAAGTACTGCGCGCTCATCTATGATGAGCGAGCAAGGCCGGCGTAACGTTTTAAAGTTCCACTCTTACTGATAAAAGCGTGATGTAGGTACACACGGCAGCACATCACGCTATCCATTATACATATCTATAACTACGTTGTGGTATGGAGTGTTAGAAAGAAAGTGTCTTGAATTTAATTGGTGGAATTCTCTAGTTTATCAAAATTTCCGAATGGCGAATACAGGCGAATATGTCAAAAACTATCGGCCAATAGTAATTATTCACGGGGGTTGGCCACGCCCCCTGCGCGGCCGCCACCGGGCCGGAATTTTTCTTCTGGAAATTTTAGTCAGTCACAGTCAGTCCAGTCACACGTCACGGCAGGGCAGCGACGCTCGCGTTTTGTAAACACCATCTCTAAGTCTGTGGTAAACACAAAAATGGCACCTACTTTAAGTAGGGTGGAGTGAGAGCAAATAATTGCTCTAAGACGAAGTGGATGCCGAGTCAAACATATATGTGACCAAACTGGAGTAACGGTGAGTAATTTATTTTCATAATAACCTACTACAAAATATGATTTGTTAGATGTTTGATGTTAGGTGTTAGAAAAGACAAAACAGTGCCGCAGGAGACCCGGCATAACAGTGTTAGATTAATGTTTATTTGTAAACAAAAATGGCGGTTAACTTAACTCGTAACTTTCATCTAAATAGGTTCTGCTTTTTTATTTAGTTTCATGCTATATTAGAGGAAGAAATTTTACTGTTTATTTGTAAACAAAAATGGCGGTTAACATAACTCGTAACTTTTATCTAAATAGGTTATCATGATTTTTTATTTAGTTTCATGATAAATTAGAGGAAGAAATTTTACTAATGGGCCGTTTACACGTATTAAGTTGTCAAGTAGGTAACTAAATTTTAAGTTAATTTTAACTTAATTTTAAGTTGTCGATCGTTTACACGTGTATTTACTTATGCACTCTTTTGTGCATACGGCAGCGACACATCGCGGCAAGACCGGCTCTCGTCACACACGAGACTTCACGACTTCACTAAATACTTCACTAAATTGTTGCGTCCACACGTCAACTAAATGACAATTTAGTAGAAGCCACGCCTACCGGGGAATGCAAGGGGTGCGGGAGGGGAGGTTACTTACTCAAAAAATAGACTCGATTCTATTCTACTTGTTCACTTGCCCACTAAATCGTTTACTTACCACTTGCTACTAAAGAGCTTATAAGTGACTGTTTACACGCAAGAATTTAGTTAATATTAACTTAAAAGTAAGTTACCTACTTGACAACTTGATACGTGTAAACGGCTCTTAAGGGATGAATTATATTAAAGCGGGCCGTGCACGGGGCGCGTCCGGGCTCCGTCCGTAATGGCGGCTCCACATTATTAGTGCCGACACATAATAAATAATAAAGTGCCGTGACGCTCCGTAAACAGGCGTGAACGTGAATGTGGACGGTTTTCTTGGGGTTCAATCAGTTTACTCCAGACTATACTTCGATCGGTTACGATACGATGTATTTCAGTCATCTACCATCTTCTTTTTTTTTCTCTACGTCCATTTCGCGGCGGGTTTCACGAACCATTGTGAGCATCCCGTGAATCTGGAGGGCACGACTTGTGCCGTGAATTCACGGCACTTAAAGCCTGTATACACTTTGATTAGTGATTAGTGCTGGTGACGAGTGCAAGTGCTTAGTGATTAGGAGTAAACACGTGTGGACTGGGCTGCGTTCTGTCGCTTCACTCGAGCGCACTCCGGCGCGCGCTCTAACCGTTCCGTGGCTTGGTGAAATTTTACTCTGATGGCTGTCAGAGCGTAGTTTCATCGGTTCTGTGCTAGATATGTGTTCTGTGGTTCTGTGGCTCAGAGCGCAGCAACCAAACAACCATCAAATCGGATGGTTATTTTCACTCTGACAGCTATTTGACGTTTATATCATTTAAAAAGTGTCAAAGTTTGCAATTTATATCAAAACGTCTCGAAAAATTCCGCCTGTTGTTTGGTTGTTTCGTATTGTTTTACTTTTTAATCATTCTGTTATATATGGTATAAAAGTGGAAAAAATGGAGACAGAAGAATGTTTTCTCGTACTGGACAGGAATACTTCAGAAGAGGTTATAAAAACCACTTCATTGTTCCGTGGCCTGGTTGCAACTCAAACGAGTTAAACTTTAACCAAACAACTACACCCAAAACGACGGAAGGCACTCCAGCGATTGATTAGTGCGAGTGGTTAATATAGTTAATTAAAGTAGCCCGCGTAGTAAAGTGATACGTGGGTTCTAAAGTTTCTTCATTATTTCTTGCAATTGCAAGTGCGCTTCTTGACGTGCGTACTAAACACAGCCACTTGACAAAATGGACACTACACTACACATCCTGCACTAATCACTCGCAACTAATCACCTGCACTTGCACTGTTGCACTTATCAAAGTGAATACAGGCCTTTAATGTGGAGCCGCCATAACGGATTTTGTGAGAATGCAGATTTTTCATTCTTCTTTAACCGTAAAGTGTAGTAATACGAGAAATAGTTAGCCATAAAATTATAATTTTGTAAGGTAATCAATGTTTTTACACGGGACGAACAAACTAACACCAACTTGTGCTGTTGTTTTATTTGATAGTAGGTGTTACCAATGGTGTATTAAAACAAACCCTAATTGACGTTTTCTTTCAGCGAAAAACGGTATATTTTTGGCTTCGCCAATAGGAAGAGTCTGGGTCCCTAGAAGCTCACCACCGTCAGCACTACGAGAGGGCCACGACGTCTGAGGAGGACGCGGCCATAGTTGCTTCACACTCTGCTGATCCCTTTTTGAGCACAAGAGTGTCTTCTTCTAATTATAGCGTGAGTATATCATAACAATTACCTACCTTGTTTAAACTCTATTGAAATTAACACCTATTAAACAAAAGTGGGATTTAACTTGCTATTTCTTTCTACCATTGACTTGGCTGACCAAAAAACCACTTACTGCATGTGTATTTGATGAATTTTTGGTCCGGGTGTCGCAAAGGGGGTGCAGGAAAAATACACTCTAACTTTTTTTTCACAAACTGACGAAAAACATAGCTATCAAAAAGAGATAGAAAAAATTCCAAAAAAAGGCAAAAAAATTGCGAAAAAAAACTTAGAAAATTTTCAGTTGATTTTTATATGGAGCCGACACTTAAAAAAATTTGCGATATTTTTGTATGCAGTTTGGACTTGTAAAATTTTTCGCTTGGTTCCACGTTGTGTCGCAAAGGGGGTGCAGGACTTAGAAAATTTTCGAGGAAAAATTTAATTTTTCACAAACTGACGAAAAACAGCTCTATCAATAAGAGATAGAAAAAAATCCAAAAAAAGTGCAAAAAAAATTGTGAAAAAAAACTTAGAAAATTTTCAGTTGATTTTTATATGGAGCCGAACACTTAGAAAAATTTGCGATATTTTTGTATGCAGTTTTGGAAATGTAAATTTTTTCCCTTGGTTCCACGTTGTGTCGCAAAGGAGGTGCAGGACTTAAAAATTTTTCGAGCAAAAATACAATTAACTTTTTATTTTACAAACTCACGAAAAACATAGCTAACAAAAAGAGAAAAAAAACCAAAAAAAAGAAATAAAAAAAGTTTATTTGGAGTTTGTATAAAAGAGTAGTGTTTGAAAGTATGTAAAAAAAAACGTCGCACGTACAAAAACGTCGTTTCTGGCGCTTCGCCGGCCGCTGCCGCGGCACGCTCGCTCCGCTCGCTCGGCTCGCGCGTTTTTGGTCAACATACTAACCTAACCTAACCTAATTAACTCTTTAGATTTTTTGAAGATTTTTTTTACTTTTTTTACTTTTGGTTTTTTTTTTGATAGCTATGTTTTTTAAAAAAAGTGTCGGCTCCATATAAAAATCAACTGAAAATTTTCTAAGTTTTTTTTCACAATTTTTTTGCACTTTTTTTGGATTTTCTTCTATCTCTTATTGATAGCTGTTTTTCGTCAGTTTGTGAAAAATTAAATTTTTCCTCGAAAATTTTCTAAGTCCTGCACCCCCTTTGCGACACAACGTGGAACCAAGCGAAAAATTTTACAAGTCCAAACTGCATACAAAAATATCGCAAATTTTTCTAAGTGTCGGCTCCATATAAAAATCAACTGAAAATTTTCTAAGTTTTTTTTCAAGTTTTTTTTTTTAATTGGATTTTTTGTCTCTTTTTGATGGTCTATGTTTTTCATCAGTTTGTGAAAAAAAGTTATGAGTGTATTTTTGCTCGAAAATTTTCTAAGTCCTGCACCCCCTTTGCGACACCCTAACCGAATTTTTTGATGAAGGTTTTAGTTAAATTATTAAAATAATAAGCTCAAATGCCTTCGCACTTCTTGAGAATGACTTTTTGACAATGAGTAGTCATTGCATAATCTTAATAATTTATTAAGATCCTTTTAAACACGTTTTAAATATCTTTACAAATAAATTAAGTAAAGAATTCAATTTATTATTTACTATGACTGTAAAGTTATATTGAACATGGTTTGTAGTAGGGTGATAATGTTGATTTTTTTTTTAAATATCTGTATAACAGAAGCTAGGGCTAGATTTAAATAATGTTAAAAAAAATTAAAAAAAAAAAATGTATTTTAAATGAAGGCGTCGCAATTTATAACAAACTACCAAATGACATTAGAGATGCAAAGTCAACTACCACTTTTAAAAGGCTCCTAAAATCATATTTATTTAACAACCTATAGCTATAATTTCAGTCTGTAAATGAATACTTAGTGCCTATATATATATATATATATATATATATATATATATATATATATATATATATATATATATATATATATATATATATATATATATTATATTAATTAAATAATAAATTGGGCGTAATAATATATAAAACCAACTTAATTAAAAACATAATGATAAAACAGGTATAATTTAAAACTTTTGGAAAACTTATGTAAACATTGCGGAATGATCCTATTATTGTATTATTATATGAATAACTTAATAATAATATTAACGTTGAATATCACAAAGTACGCTCATGCCACTTCCAGTGTCGTTAGTTCAACGTATATTTGTTGTCGGGGCTACTCGCCGGGGTGAGGTACTGCACGGACCGCTGCGCTCCTAGCGAACCGAACCAGAGTTTTAATAAAACTACCTACGTGTTTTGTTGTAACTACCTACGTGTTTTGTTGTTTTTTGTTGATCGCTTTGTTTTTGTGTCGTTCAATGTGTTTTAAAATAATTTTGTATCTCTCATGTAAGTGAATTGTAAATTCTTTATGAGAAATAAATATCTTAACCCACAAAGTTTGAAAAAGTATATTTTTCTAAACAAAAACAATTAAGTAAGTACTAGAATTGTTAAGAGGGTTTACGCATTTCGGTTTCCCATACAAACTTCCAAGTCGAATTTTTTAAAAACATTAATCCAATTTTGATGAAACTTTGTATGCTAAAGTAAAACACAGGGATCTAAATAGTTTGTTGAAAACATTTTAAAAAACGTTTATTTAGCTGAGTTATTGCGATTTAAAGTCTATTCTAGAAAGTTTAAAATTGCAATAACTCACTTAAATAAACGTTTTTTAAAAATGTTTTTAACAAACTATTCAGATCCCTGAATTTTACTTTAGCATGCAAAGTTTTATTAAAATTGGCTAAGTGGTTTTTAAATATTTCAGCTTGGAAATTTGTATAGAAAACCGAAATGCGTAAACCCTCTTAAATCAAAAACCTCCAAAATTTGGGAAAGTTGTGCCAGCTATTTATTGCATAATCATAATAATCAATTGGGGGGTCCCAATTGCATGTTTACTACCTATATATCCTTTAAAAAAGTTTAAAACATTAAATTGATTAATTACTATGTGTAGACATGGTTTGTATAGTAGGATGATCCGAAGAATATATTTTTATCAAATATTTGGCTTTGGATACATTTAACTACCTATAATATTAACTACATGCAGTAAAATAATTCAATCAGTGTTTCCAATACCTATTATTTTAAGCCAGGTTACAGACTGTGTGCCAAATTTCATGTGAATACATATTCAGCCTTTTTAACCAACCATAAAATATTTTACATTTTTAATAGAAATATAGTTTTAGAGACCGTTGGATATTTTATGTCTACAATAAAAAAGAAACATTGACATAAATTGGGTGAAATCACTAAAAAGTCACACACAATCCTAAAGTTGGTCCTCTGATTCCTGATTAAGTTTTTAAATTTAACATATTTACTGTATAGTTAAAATCTTTAGTTTAATGAATTTACTTTACTTTTTTCTTTGTTTTAGGTTTCCATGGACACTATCCGGAGAAGATTAAAAGAGGCCGGGAAGAAATGCAGCAGACCTGCGAAAAAAATTCAATTATATGAACATCATAAAGAGGCAAGAGTTAGCTTTTGCTTAGAATTTTACAACTTTGACTGGGATAATAATATAGTTATTTTTGTTGACGAAAAAAGGGAAAACGGGAAATAAAGAGGACCCCAGTAACTATCGACCAATTTCAATACTACCAGCAAGTAAGATTTATGAAAAAATTATTCTCAAACAGTTAGTGGAATACTTTATTTTAAATAATCTTTTACATAGTAAGCAAGTCGGTTTTACTAAGGGTCGTTCCACTACTGATGCAGGTGTTGCTCTAGTAAAACATATATTTGATGCCTGGGAGGAGTCCCATAACGCTCTTGGAGTTTTCTGCGACCTTTCCAAGGCTTTCGATTGCGTTGAGCACCGGACATTGGTGATGTAGTTAAATTACTATGGTCTCAAAGGTTTTGCGCTTGATTTGATAAAGTCTTATCTCAGTTCTAGAACACAAACTGTCTATGTCAATGGAACTAACTCATCTGGTTCTCAAGTAAAAAAGAGAGTTCCACAAGGGTCAATCCCTTTCTTACTTTTGATATATATTAATGACCTTCCATTCTTTGTAGAAAACTTCTGTGATATTGTATTGTTTGCAGATGATACTTCACTCATTTTTAATGTGACTAGGTCTAAGAAAAATTATGACGATATTAACAATGCTCTCTTAGAAGTACTCAGTTGGTTTACTATTAATAATTTACAGTTAAATGCTAAAAAACCAAATGCATTAATTTTACACTACCAAATGTTAAGACCGAACAAATTGATCTAAGGATAAACAGTGATAAATTAGATTTGGTAGGTTCGGCTGTTTTTCTAGGGATAACCCTTGACTCAAAACTTCAATGGAATCCTCATATATCGAAATTGGCCGGCAAACTCAGTTCTGCTGCTTACGCCATTAGAAAAATTAGGCAGTTAACCGACGTTGAAACTGCTAAAAGGTTTACTTTAGTTATTTTCACAGTGTCATGTCATATGGCGCCCTACTGTGGGGAACAGCGGCTGATGTTGAAACTATATTTATTTTACAGAAACAGGCAATTGAACCATCTATAGACTAAGCTCACGAACTTCTCTAAGAGATATTTTTAAAGAAGTTGGTGTTCTTACAGCTGCATCTCAATTTTTTTTGTGCGCTGCAATATTAACTCATTCGCTAAACACAGTGACGTACACAATTTCAGTACTAGAAATAACTCAAAACTTATGATGCCCCTGTTCAGGTTACAGAAGGTTCTCGGCTCTTTCTTGGGGCAAGGTATTCACTATTATAATAAAATACCAAGTACTATACTAGAATTACCTTTAGATAAGTTTAAAAATCATATAAAATCTTATTTACTTAAGAAAGGTTATTATACAGATATGGAAGAAGAATACAAAACAGCCTGGTAATGATAAAATAATCACATTATATTTTCTTAAGTCCATTTTCTTTGTAACTAGCTCATACCCTGGTATGATAGCCTTTATCAGCAGTGTCTTACAGACAAGAGGTACCTACTCAAAACTTATGTTGTGTAAAACGTTGCCTAAATGTTTTCTTACTTGCTTCATTGGAGTTGCTCGAGTGTGTCATGCTCTCTCAAAGTGTCTCTGCGGTGGTGGCATGTGCGTCGGGTCGTTACGTACCCTAAAACGTGGTTGAGCGAAGCGATGGCTGATTCACATGTCATACTCGTGAACGGGTGCCGCCTGTGGAGGCTGGTCTGCTCTTGCTAACTTATTTTTATTATTAGTATATTAGTAGTTATAGTCTTACTTTTTTTTCTTTACTGTAAGACATTGATAACATTGATTATTTTATATTGATGAATACCTGAACTTTTTATTTTTATTAATATATTTTTTATTTTTATGTCCTTGTAGTTGTTTTATGTTTTTATTATTGTAATGGAAAGTGCCCTTCTATGATAGGGAGGGCATTTTTCAATTCTAATTGACGGTGTAAAAGAAAGGGAGAAAGGAAATGCCCTTGCTGAGTTTGTTGCCGGTTCTTCTCATTACAAGGCTCCCGCCCCATAGTTAGACTTACGAACCGATGGCATAAATAACATTCATAAGTGCTGTAACCTAAACATGGCCTAACCTGAATAAATGATATTGAATCTTGAACTTATGTTATGGAATTGTGATAATGAACCCTTGTTTTGAAGTCTGCTAAAAACGCCCAGTCAAATTGTAATGTTCTAAGAAAATAAACTCTTGCCTCTCATTTTATCCCTTAGTCGGCATTTGACGTAATAAGACGTATTTTTAATTTAATAATTACTTTGAAGTATTATAATTAAGTTTATAACCCTAGAGTTACTTTAGATTTGGATGGTTTATTTAAATAAATTTTATAAATGTTTTCGTTCTATCATTTAATTGTTGGAGAATGTTCAGCTTATTGCTCTGTTTCTTAATTTCTTTTCCATGTATTTGTTATCAGAATAATAATGTGATAGGTTGAACCTTTGATATTATATTAGCTATAAGTATCGATCAAATTCGGGGTAATTAATCACCCTGAATACCTATTTGTGTAATTTATTTAGAGTAGTAAGTTTATTAAAGTTCCTACTATTTTATTGGTTAATAAATCAGAGAGTTTAAATATATTGAAGATTATAATCAATAAATGTTTATTTGTGTCAGTTTATTGTTTTTATTTTTCTAAGTTTAAGTTCGAAACTCAATAAGAGCCTTATTACAATATTTTGACAGTTATTCGTTGACTATTGAACATTTAAAAGATAATAGAAAATCAAAGACCGCGTTGTAAAATTTCTTCTTCTTTATCGAGTGGCTGGTGAGGCCTGTCAGAGTTTTTACAAGCCGCCATTTAGGTCTCTGACTTGACTTGTTGCTATATTTACGACAGCAACTGTGACCAACGGCTTTACGTGCCTTCCGAAGCACGACCAGACCGGAACAAGTATACAAAGATATGTTCCGCTGAAAATTGAACCCAGTCCTCCGGGTACCTATTGTAAGCAGACTTACTAACATTCAACCACGGATAAGTCTGTAAAATTAATAAAGCTACAAGTATGCTCTAAGTAATTATCATTATATCAACACTTTTTGGGACATAACAATTAACCCCATGTGCTATTTATTGTCCACGTGGGAGGCCTGTGCCCATCAGTGGGACGTTTATTTGCTGATGATGAACAATTAACCCCTTGAGCATCGTAAAACCAGACAAAATTGAAAATCAATTGTTTCGTGACCGCCGGCGGTCTTATGATCCTTGACCTATTATAGTGTTTCCTTACTTTTTGCATGTTTCATGTTTTGCAGAATTCACACGGCTATTAATAATATTTCCCACATTCACACAAATTACTTAGCTTAAAGTAAGCACTGTAAGGCTTGTGATATGGATACTAGGTAACGGATACACTTACATATACAATACGTAGATAATATAGATATAAATACATATAAACACCGACTCGGTTCAAATTACTCGGTAAAAAATTACCATGTTCATCACACAAGCATTTGTTCGTACCAGGATTTGAACCCGGGACCTTTGGGGTTGGAAGGCAGGATCTCTGCCAACGGGCCACATCGGTCTTCGCTTGTGCTTGAGTCACTATGTTTCACTTTATTTATTTTATAAAACATTATGGCCTCAGAGTATCATTTGGTCTTTTATACTTATACCCCAGTAATCACCACCTAACTGTCAAAATAATTTTCGAATTTCTTATCAATTTCTATTCTCTTAATTTTATTATGTTGTTTTAAAGCTGGCCAATGACGATCAGTTTTGCGCGTCAGTCCAGGCGTAAAACTGTGGCGTCACTCCAAGTGGTTTCACGCCAAACAGATTTCCCCACTCACTGGCGTCACTCCGGCTCGTCGGTTCTCGACCGGCCGGTACAATCAATTTTGAACTTTATTACTTGGTTCTAAGGATCAATATTCATTGGAGAAATTCGAACTGACGCGATTGGAGTGACGATCAGTCGATCACACACGGTCAGGTGAGAGTAGCCTACTCTTGAAACAGAAATGCATTAATCAATTTCCAATCAGAAATCTAAAATATGTCAAATGGCACTTTTGTAAGCGACAATAGCGCCGCCATATTGGAATTAAATTGCGTGGAAATTGATTGAACAAATTATTATCGAGATGACGTTCCGGAATTATCTTTACTTATCCCAATATCGATACATATTAATCGCATTGGAATTGTATTAAGATTGAGTTTGCGTTTGAGTGTAACACCCCAGTAGCCCAAGTCTGCTAATTTACGAATGGCATAATTGAATCGCAATTGGATCGCATTGTAATTGTTTGACACATTTGGTATTCTCTTACTCATTTAAGAATACCAAATGTGTCAAACAATTACAATGCGATTCAATTATGCCATTCGTAAATTAGCAGACTTGGGCCCCAGTTTGGCGCGACGCACCGCCGCCGGCTTGGATTATGGTAGCCACGGAAAATTCCGTCTTGTGCCGTCAGTTAAAACTCTTTAATGACGATTTGACATTCACGATCAAATTTTGGACTGACGTCAGTTCAACTAATGGGAAAAACTGATCGTCAATTTCTGCGATCTAGCAGTCAAAACATGTATATATAATGAGGTAGAGTCGATCGCTATAGGGCAAGTCACACAGACAAGAGAAAATTCTTTCATTACATATTTATTAAACGTTAGGAATCTCCCCTAAATTAAATCCTCACCACGAATTTAAATTTTTAAATTTGTTGTCTCAAAAGTTTTCTTATTAGACGATATGATTCGCGCAGAGCGCTGTAGGGTTTCTCATCTTGTGTTCCACTTGTCCCAGGTTAAATTCCAGGTCGGGTTAATTCCTGATGTTGGTTTTCTAAACTCCGAGATACCTACCCAGCGTCTCTACCAACACAAGGGTGTTAAATTCCTTGTTGTCTGGCGCATATACAGTAGGTTATAAACCACATCGCAATACGAGCGAGAATTCTCTAAATTCAGTTAAAGAGTGTGTTACGCTATTTTAATACGAGCGAGAATTCTCTAAATTCAGTTATAGCGTGTATTACGCTATTTTACATATGAGTATGTTATTCGTTATCAATTTTAAGATTCATCGCAAATGCAAAAATCTATATAAGCTACTTCCCAATGTTTTTCTATTTCAACGCGTCGCTTTATTTTTTAGTTCCTCATACCGAATAACTAGACAGAATCAGTGTTACCTAATACCACAATCCCAGGAATTATGAAAATACTAGAAAAAATTCGGACCGAGAATCGAGAATGTAGGCGGGATTCGAAACCGCGTCCCTCGCTTTCCGGGCAAGTGCGCTGACCACTACGCCACCGCGGCCGGCACAAAGATCGTCGAAATTCTTCTAGTGATTTTACTTACGTCCCAAGCCGACGTCATCACAACAATCTACCCTAACACCCGATAGAAACACTTTTGCAAATATTTCTATCAGATAAGTTGACATTTTGCTATGTAGGTATATTTCATAATTTAATTTAACATTAAAAATGTTACTTTTTATTTATGAAAATCCAGAATTAGTTAAATGCCCTAGTGCCTACATCGGCAAGGCATCACAAAAATTATTTCCGAGGCTAGGGTAATGAAGATATTATTATTACACTATAATAAAAAATCGATATGAAAATATGGCTAAGATTTTTATTTTTCCATTCCATTAAGTAACGCTTTTACGAATAAATGAGTCCAAAGTTAATCTAATATTAATAACTAAGATTAATCCTCAAAAATTGTTTCATTTTCGCGATTCCTCTACAGAGCGTGATACACACATGCAAAATAACGTATAACGTATGTGTGCGGCGGCAATGCAGCACGACTCATTTGACGTGGGACTGATATAGGCTATTTATCTCTTTCGCACGATTCTCTCTGTTCAACTTTTGAAGCGCTCAAGGTCAAAGTGTGGTAGGCTGATGTGCTGGCGTGTGTACAAAAATTACTAGTTTATTCAAATCATTTGATCTGATACCTCTCTTTATGGAGCCAACTAGAATTACTGACACTTCGGCCAAATGTATAGACAATATCTTTACAAATTCAAATGTTACTATATTATGTAAAAATGTAATAAGTAACATAAAATCAGACCACCTTGGTCAGTTTATAAAAAATAAAAATCAATTAAAGAAAAATGTAAAAAGAGAAATAACTTTTGTACCAGTGACTGCGCATAGATTAGAAAAATTAAAATTGAGTTTGATAAATAGTCCACTATGTACATATCAAAATAATAATCCAAATGATTTATATAATTCCTTTTTTAACAATTTTATCAAAAAATTCAACTCAATATTTAAACCAAAATCTATCATGGTACGAGTATCTGACAGTCCTACATTCTCTGAGTGGGCAACAGTGGGTATTCACATAAGCAGACAAAGAATGTATGAGCTCTACAATGAAAAGCAGTATAATTTTAGTGAGGAGTTTAATTACAAAGTTAAAATTTACTCAAAAATTTTTAAAAACGTTTGTCGTGTTGCTAGAGCTAATTATATTAGTTCAAAGATTACAAACAGTAGTAATAAAATTAAAGCCACTTGGAAAATTATAAACAGTGAGACTGGTAAAGTCAAACATAACAATAGCAAGTTCAAATTAAATATTGGTAATAACATTATCAAAAAAGATGGTGATCTTTCAAATGCATTGGCCACATGCCAATGCATTT
The DNA here is from genome assembly GCA_963921215.1 of Scoparia ambigualis. NCBI lineage: Eukaryota > Metazoa > Arthropoda > Insecta > Lepidoptera > Crambidae > Scoparia > Scoparia ambigualis. Next base: position 434,206 of record OY992523.1, on the reverse strand, counting down.
GAAAGATTTTTTAAAAACATTCCAATCTCTACCACAAGATCCTTAAACTGTTCTCCTACAATTGCATATTCATTACTAAATGAAAATGTACCAAATTGCAAAATCCCATTTTATTTTCAATATGTAAACAGTAATGATATTATAAAAACATTTAAATTACTTAATGTAAAAAAGACTACTGACCTCTGGGGCATATCCGTTAGCATTTTAACATCTTTGATTGATGTAATCGCACCAGAACTAGCGTTTATATTTAACGAATGCATTGACTGTGGTGAGTTCCCTGATCTAATGAAACATAGCAAAATAACACCTCTGTTCAAATCAGGTAGTAGCTCTGACCATACTAACTTTAGACCGATATCAGTACTGCCTACATTTAGTAAAATTTTTGAAAAGCTCATTCTTAGTCAGCTGCAAAGCCATTTTAATTTTAACAACTTACTTGATGGGAAACAATTCGGATTTACTCGAGGCAGATCAACAACTGATGCCGGTGTTGAGTTGGTAACGCATATTTACGATGTCTGGGAGGACTCACATGATGCTTTAGGCATCTTTTGTGATTTATCTAAGGCCTTCGACTGCGTACATCATGAAACATTGATTAGGAAACTACATCACTATGGTGTCAGGGGTATGGCTTTGGCCCTTCTCACTTCTTATCTATCTGACAGAATACAAAGAGTCGATATAAATGGAAAGTGTTCTCCGGGGTCTGTAGTAAAGATGGGTGTACCTCAAGGGTCAATACTTGGACCATTCCTATTTTTAATTTATATTAACGACTTACCTCAACTTGTGAGGGGCAGCCACGAAATTGTATTGTTTGCGGATGACACGTCTCTTTTATTTAAATTAAAACGACGACAAACCAACTTTGACGACGTAAACAATGCAATATCGAAAGTTGTAAACTGGTTTCAATGTTAATAATTTATTATTGAACGGATCTAAAACAAAATGCATAAGATTTATATTGCCAAATGTTAAAGTAGTTAAACCTAACATTAAAATAAATGATGAAGATTTAAATCTTGTGGATACGACTGTCTTTTTAGGTATAACTTTAGATAATAAACTTCAATGGGGCGCTCATATAGATGGGTTGTCGAGCCGACTTAGTTCTGCAGCATACGCAGTCAAAAGGATCCGCGAACTTACTGACGTAGAAACGGCTAGACTAGTTTATTTCAGCTACTTCCACAGCATCATGTCCTTCGGCATTTTGTTGTGGGGGAATGCTGCAGATATTAACACTATTTTTGTGCTGCAGAGGAGGGCTGTTCGTGCAATTTATAATATGGGCCCCAGAGAATCGCTTCGAACTAGGTTTAAGTTCGTGAATGTCTTGACAGTTCCATGTCAATATATATATGAAAACCTAATGTATGTCCGAAAAAACATTAATTTATTTAAGAAAAATAGCGATAAACATAATGTTAACACTAGAAATAAAGACAAACTCACTGTTCCCATTGTAAGGCTCCATAAAGTTAGTCAATCTTTTAAAGGGCAATGTGTACGCTTTTATAACAAAATCCCAAGTGACATGTTAAATCTATCTGTCAAAAAATTCAAAAATGTAGTTAAACGCAATCTCTGTATTATAGCTTATTATAAAGTTTCTGATTATTTAAACGACAAAAAAGCTTGGGATGAAACTATCTCCAACTCCCACAAAAACAATGTAATAGTTAAGAATAATAATTGTAACAAAGACGTTCAAAAGAATATAAGCCAAGCAGAGTTTCTTGCCAATTCTTCTCTGTCTGGTCGCGTTACGAATTGGTGTAAATCAAAAAAATTGACGTGTCAAAGTGTTCCATATGGTTCTTATTGAATAAATGACTTTTTATCTTTATCTATCTTTTCTATTCATTTATGTTTAATTGTATGTTTTGGTACAAATAATGAATATTATCTTTATTGCTGACCTAAACTAGTAATAATGAAAATAGGTATATATTTATTTGGTAAAACTTTTGAATTGAGTTGCCTGAATTTGGGGGAGGGATGGGTAGGAGGGGGTAGGGTAAGGAGTACTCCCCCATTACCCCCCCCCCCCCTGCTGCAGACAAGTAGTATAATTAAGTTATGTTATTTTTTGTATTTTGAGGTTATGTAACAATTAAGGTTTTGATAAAACTGTACAACCGCTTAACCAACATTTGACGGAGTGGGGAAGGGTGACTCCCCATTTTGGTGGCGAAAGGGGAGAGAGTATATAAAAAACGTCGCACGTACAAAAACGTCGTTTCTGGCGTTTCGCCGGCCGCTCCCGCGGTACGCTCGCTTCGCTCGCGCGTTTTTGGTCAACATACTAACCTAACTTAATTAACTCTTTAGACTTTTGTCATGGCAGGGGCCTTCGCCCCCCAAGCTCCCCCCCCCCCCCCCCCCACGCGGCGGGCGACGGTGAGGGCGCTTTTTGAATCCAGAGTGAAATGAGGGATTCTAGAGTAGAATCCCGAGCGTAGAGAGGGATTCTTTAGTAGAATCCTGAACGTAGCGAGGGATTCAAAGTACGTCGCCCGAGACAAAAATATAATTTGCGCCCGAGTAATACACTCTACTTTTCATCACCCACTATGAGAAAAAAATATTTTGATGAGCCCATCGCCGATCTATGCATTGGATGTATGTGCAGTCTTTAGTCCGTTAGTCGCCTTTTAGGACACCCAAGGGAAGAGAGGGATTGGTAGTATTATTTTGATGAGCCCATCGCCGCTTATGCTGTAGGATGTATGTGCAATCTTAAGTCCGTTAGTCGCCTTTTACGACACCCAAGGAAAGAGATGGGATGGGATGACTTATTATTAAAATAATACTAACAGTATTATTTTAATAATAAGTCACAACTACACATGACAGTACCTGTCACAAAAACGATTCTCCGTAGGGCGGTAATACTACCAACCCCTTTCTTCCTTTGGGTGTCGTAAAAGGCGACTAACCGACTAAAGACTGCACATACATCCAATGCATAGATCGGCGATGGGCTCATCAAAATATTTTTTTCTCATAGTGGGTGATGAAAAGTAGAGTGTATTACTCGGGCGCAAATTATATTTTTGGCTCGGGCGACGTACTTATAGAAAACACCACCTTTGGGTGCACTTAAAGACGGACCAAGTAGTCCTTTTCGAATAGATGGAATGAAAAAATGGTTTTATTTCTACTTTCTTTGGGTTTAAAAAAACAGGAAAAAAAGTTATTGCTCCAGATTGAAAAAACTTACCCGACACCCAAAACACTGACGACCTGCGCGGGGGAGGGAGGGGGGGGGGGGGGCTGAAAGGAGGGACAGAAAAAGTCGCGTCCGCCATCATGGATCTTGAAATAGATGTTGTATTCGACATCGGCACCGCTGAAAAACATGGAAATGGTACCCATATTGATTTTACATAAAAAAGTCACGTCATAAAAAAGTCACGTTCGCTATCTTGGATCTCGAAAAAGATGATGTATTCGAAATCAGCACCGCTGATAAACATGGAAATGATACCCATAATGATTTAACATAAAAATGTCACGTCCGCCATCTTGGATCTCGTAATGTTGTATTCGGAATCGGCACCCCCGAAAACCATAAAAATAATATCCATATTGATTTATATCAAAAACTTGCCTCCACCATTTTTGATCTCGATTTTAATAGCTAATTAAATCTTGCCTAAATATTAGCGAATTCTAAAATGGCGTTTATCCATACAAAAAACATTGAAAAAGACTTTACGCATCGCAACGCATGATATGCATTAAATATTACATTTCAATTCTTATTTTAAAAAATTTACTACACACGTTTTAATACAATGCGCCACTCCTGACGCGTACTGTGTCCCCAGTGGAGTGTATGGACAGCCCCAGTTGCGCCGCGCCCCGCACATCCCTCACGATTGCCCTGTCTAGACGTGCCCGTTGGCCGACTGTAAGAATTAATAGAATGTGATGGTACTATTATAACTTACAAAGTGTCATTTTTCGTGTTTATCGCCGATTTTGACAAAACTTTCAAGTGGTTTTTTTAATATTCTAACGCAACTGCGGCAGCTAAAATGTTAATAATAAACCTTTATGTAACAACCCCTTAGACACCCCCCCCCCCCCCCCCACAGTGTTGTTTCTTCAAATTCAGGCGCCTCGATTCATTTCAATTCAAAAGCCAACCCAATTATTTATATAAAAATCAACAAAACGTTTTCTACGTTATGACAAAAACATGTGCATAAAAGAACAATAATAATTAGTAACATGGTTCACGGTTCGGTTCGACGCGATTCTGTTTCAGCGTGCAGTGGTACTGAGGGTAGCGATGCGCATTTATCTGGCACAGACTATAATAGCTCGTTAGATTAGTTGTTAAGTCTTAACTATAAGTTAGTTAACTGTTTTATTATTATTATTAGTATTGACGTCAATAAGTGCCTGTAAAGGTTTACATTGAATAAATACTTTGACTTTGACTTTGACGAGCGAGCTAGCCGTTAGCATGGACGCGAGTTTGCCTAATTTACCGTTTCAATTCTATGTCTCACTCAATACTATTTTCTTTGAATTTGAAACGCTAGGCTTTAGACTAACTCTATTACACAAGAGTCAGCAGAATAAAGGACAAACTAACTCATCATGATGACACAAATAAATACTATAAAATAAAATAATGTATCGATGAACACTGTTTAAAATAACTGAAGATAATTATATTGACTACATTACACGATTTAGGTAAAAAAATACATAAAATGTTAACGATATTCGCCATATCATGATTTTACCCATGAAATGGGTATTTACCCGGGTTTTTACCCATTTAGGGTATTTACCGGGTTACCCGGTAAAATCCCATCTCTATCTGACACCGCGCAGCGTCACGCGTCGCCGTCAATACGTGTGGAGTGTAGTTATTTAGTTATACTTTATATTATATATGTTAGTCTCTAAGGTATTTATTATATGGGCCTCTCTGTATTTTTACCATCTAGTACACAGTTGTTGCCTGAAATAAAGAATTATTATTATTATTATAAATTAAATTAAATAAATTCCACTACAACCGTAGCGACAGCTCTGTCAGACCAATGACATTTTACCTAAGAGGATGTAATTCATGTAATCACTACGTAGACATTACGATGGCTGAAATAAGTATGAAACGATACGATCCGTCTAAAGCGAGTTCGTGCTTCCGATTTTCAAGGATTTTCATACATTAGCTCTCGTTAACGTACGCACGGACGTTCTATAAACGACCACAGCGGCGCTGCTTTGGTTTTCATACAAAATAATACCATTACGATTACCTTAACTAGTACCATAATGGTTCGTGCTTGGGGTACAGTTCTATTTCCTTGAATAGTTTTCGTGGGGAGTTAAGAACGACCACTCCGAGAAGGAGATCGGATGCCAATGCAAAACGTCGAACGAAAATGGTGTTCGATGTACGAGCAAGACAGCACTAGGTTACTGACGAATGGGAAGGAAAGAGAAGGAAAACAGTGTTGCCCTCTCATATTTTATTGGGATTTGAATCACGGTACATAACTTAATACATGTTACAAACATTACACTGATATGATTTCTTGCCCGTGTGAGTCCTTAAATGTTTAGTCACATTAGGTTTACATGAAAAATACTTATTACAAACATTACACTGATATGGTTTCTCGCTCGTGTGAGTCCAAATATGTTTAGTCAAATGATAATTTCGTGAAAAATACTTATTACAAACATTACACTGATATGGTTTCTCGCCCGTGTGAGTCCTTTCATGTATATTCAAATGATTTTTTTGTGAAAAATACATATTACAAACATAACACTGATATGGTTTCTCGCCTGTGTGACTCCTTAAATGTGAAATCAAATGTTTTTTGTGCAAAATCTTCATTACAGTCGTTACACTGATATGCTTTCTCGCACGTGTAAGTCTTATTATGTATAGTCAAATTTTAATGATGTTTTTGTAAAGAACACTTATAACAAAAATTACATTGATATGGCTTCTCGCCCGTGTGAGTACTTAAATGTCTAGTCAAATGAGATGTATCCGTCAGAATGGCGGGTGTGTGACTGCCAAATTGATCAAAAATAAACTATGTAAATGTACGGAAAATGTACGTTTTTGTACTGAAATAAGTATAAATGTACGTTTCTGTAAGCGTAGCAACAATCATTTTAAAGTGAACCGCAATTATGATATCAGGTTGGCGGGTGAAATCTTTTACAAATAACTTTTTTCAAATTTAACTTTAGGAAAAAAATGTCAATTGTACTTAAAGGAACACTATTTAAAAACTCCCTAAATGTTATAAAAGCTCTAATATTGTAAAACGTGCGTGAGCTGCTATCCTGACGTCAGAATGGCGGGTTGTTTCTTATACCAATTAGACATGGGCGCCGAGTAAAAAAAATCCAGCGCCTTAAAAATATGCTCGGCGGCGGCGTGAAGCCGGCGGCGTGGGATTTTTGAAGTCGTTTTTGGTTATGTAGTTAAAGGTAGAAATAAGAGTGATAAATAAAACCAACACTTCACAAAGATTTCAACAACAAAACATTATATCGTCGCCGTAGAGCGAAAAGTCACTAAGTAATTAAAATTGATAATGGAGTTCCTCCTTGCGTCGTGTTCGTCAATGCTGAGGGTCGTGACGTCCCTTCTGCATCACTTTCTCTCTTATGGTTTTCCTCCATCTGTTTCTGTATATGGCGGTCTGGAGGGCGCTGTGAACTGAAGAGTTAAGAGTGGTGCGGATCTGGTCAGACCAGCGTATTGGGCTGTGTCCTCGAGGCCGTTTCCCGTCTACTTTGCCAGTCGCTATGAGCTTCTCGAGTTTGTCACCGTCTTTCCTTGCAATGTGACCGAAGTATTCGAAAATTTTGCATAGACATCCGAGGATGACAGCCGCGAGGAGATTTTGAGTTCTCGCAATATAGACACGTTAGTCCGAAATGCTGTCCAAGGAATACAGAGCATCTTTCTCCAGCACCACATCTCAAAAGTGTCAATGCGTTTGCGGTCTGCAGCTTTTAGTGTCCAAGTCTCAGCGCCGTATAAAAGATCGAGAAGACACGAGTCCGTGCCAGTCTGGTTTTGGTTTTTACGGAAATATTGCGATCTCTCCAGATTTTTGCAAGCTGAGACATGGCGCTCTTAGCCATGCCAATTCTCCTGCGCACTTCCTTCTTGCACGAACCATCGTTACTGATGTTGGAACCTAGGTATATAAAGTTGTCCACTATTTCTAGGTCCAATGCGCCATTGACTTCCAAATTCTCAGATCTATAATAGGCTAAATCCGAACTGGCAGTCACTGAGGAGATCATTGGTGTCAAGGTATGCCAGCAGTCGAGAGTTCAGTACACGTTCCGTATTCTTGCAGAGTATGGACTTGACTGAAATCGTCTTAAAGTAAGATGGATCGGCACGGCTACCTTTTTTGGGCACAGGCTGCACATTAGCCAGCTTACACGACTGAGGAACTAGACCTGTCTCAAGTGAGAGGCGATACAGGTGTGTTAGAACAGTAGACAAGTTAGGTGCACACTTACGTGGGATTATGGCCGGGATTCTATCAGGACCACTAGCCTTATTCACGTTAGAGTACGGAGAGCTATGAGTACCTCTTTGCTGCTGATGTGAGGTTCTCCCATGGAGAGGTCGGCTATTATAGGCAACTTAGGTGGAACCTTGCTAGCGACTTCCAGACGTGAGTTCTTTGCAAAAAGAGAGGAATTACCTTTTCAGCTGCAGTGTGGGCAAGTGAGCCGTCAGGCTTTATCAGCGGTGGAAATAAAGGTATTTCCAAATGTTTCGCACCCATTTGTATTACCTATAGCCGACCCCTCTAGGGGGGAGCTTCATGTCCGCGGCGGGGAGGTACTCAAAGCTCTCCGTGGAAATAAAGGTATTTCCAAGTGGGTGCGAAGCATGTTTAACACCGATGGGGCCGATGTGATTGAATCGTGCCCTACGTAATGTTCTTTAACTGGGGCTTTCTCAGGGTCTGAGTACTCGAAGATTTACGCGCTGGAGCATTAGCTAAGGCTAAGAAAGCTGACGGGGTTCCGGTTACAGTTACAGCAGTGTGCCATACGCCCCAACATTTCTAAGATACTGTGCCAACGCGTTGGTGTGGACGTCTTAACGCTAGGCACGTTCGCGAAGTCCCCAAACAAAGGGCGTTTTTCTGATTCTTCTCCCTCTTGATCGGAAATAGGGTCGTCTTCGTCCTCATCGAGCACCTGAGCTGACGCCCCGCGCGGCGCCCGCACGGCCCACATGAGTAAAGATTAAACTGAGATTATTGTTACAAGAGCCTACACATTGGAACTGTCTAGTCGGCGCGAAATTTTGAACAGTCGGCGGCGGCGGCGGCGCGCCATACCTAAACGGCGGCGGCGAGCCACGGCGGCGTCCATCTCTAATACCAATCAAACTATTTTGATCCACTAAATAACAAATAAATGTACTTATTATGTTCTTGACAGATTAAAAAACAAAATTGGATAGGTAAATTCATAGCATGATTTAATCAATATTATAACATTTGACCATACAGGGTAGAAAGATCGAATGCCACATGGATGACAACTACCTTAAATATTGGAAATAGCACATTGTGTCCAAAGGAGACTTTCCCATTAATATAAAAACAAAAAAATCTGCATTTATGGGTTTTTTAATAATTGCTTGTCTTAGGCGGGACTCGAACTAGTCAAATGCGACAAAAATAACATGCCGTATTTTATGATGCACGTCGAAAGGGAAAAATAGAGAAATAGCGAAAAATTAGCCCTACAGTAATGTAAGGCTCATTTTTCTCTAAATAACAAACACAATCTAAATAACGGAAGGCCATGAAAGTAACAATTACCTTTTAATTCGGTTTTCACCCGTCACGTGAAATGCACCGCAACTACTTTAATTATTGGAAACAGCAAATTGTACCCAATGGAGACTTATAATTATTTTAGAGAATAATAAATACAGCAATGGGCGATTTTCCAAAACCAAAAAAAAAAAAAGAAATTGGTTCGTAAATGACTTCATAGATGGCGCTTAGCATAGATTAGTATGGCGCTTAGTAAAAGGCGGGTTCATGAAGAGCACGTGTATGGCTGCGTAATATTTATTCTATTCCCAAATTGAAATAGGTTCTGGATCTCCTGAATATAAATAGGTAAGTAAATACTATTTTTTTATTCTTTTGGTAGACAAGTAAAAGTGTAGATTTTTATTACAGCCCATAAGTAGCCCAGCTTTCATAAAACGACATCTATCGAGTGTTTTTGAACTAATTTTTACTTTTTAATTTGGGCTGTCAGAAAATCGCCCATTATGGATTTTTGAAAAATTGTCTGTCTTAACCAGAATCAAACCGATTAAATGTGGTAAAAATAACATGCCGTATTTCATGATGCAGATCGAAAGGGTCTTTCATATTGATTGTTAACACTTCTGTACCATGAATTAAATAAAGACCTAATCTATTAACGAATACTTACTGAAAAAATTGGTTGCCTGTAAAGTCGGTTTTACTGGCGAAGATTTTACGTGACAACGTCTTTTTCTCGGTAGAATATTTATTGATATGAATATAATTAAATTGCACAATAGGAACAAGGAATTGAATGAAAATAAGAATTGCACAAATTTTAACTATAGAAATATATATATATATATATATATTTTTTTTAATTTTTTTTTTTTTCTTTTTTTTTTTTTTTTATTTTATTTTGTTTTATTTTATTTTATTTTATTTTGTTTTATTTTGTTTACTAAAACATTGTACATGTAAACTTAAACTTAACTATTTAGTGGGAGAGAGACGCAAGGCATTCGGCGGGCCTCTCTCTCGTTCGGTGACTCATCGTTACGTTCCCGACGAGCGTTACACTTTTTCATAAGTGTCTCCCAGCTAACCTAATTTAAGACGTTGTCACGTCAAAAACAACACACTCTAATCTCTGGCATGCAAGATGTTTAAATGAGCTACACTGATGTTTACCTATCAGTTTAGTTGCGATTACTAATGTAACTTCTTTAGTAATCTACTTCTTAAATAATAATTGCATCAATTATTATCATTATAACTAGTCATCATAGTTGCTTGCATAGGTAAGTAATTTATAAATGAAACATTTAAAATAAATTCATACTTGCAGTATTATTTTAATAAACTTACTAAAACCTTGCTAACTAATCAAATCAGTTGTCCAAATTGAGCTCCATTTTCTCGTATGCATACATTTATCGTCCACACCATCCGGTTTACCGACAGCCGACGGCTCGACCCCGAGGCACGTTCGGCCGCGGCAACGTGCGGCCGAGGCAGCCCGAGCAGCCGGTGTGGACGTGCCACACCGGCTGAGACATTGGCTCGCGAGACTGCGACCCGTGCTTGGTCGGTGTGAACGCGGCTATTGACTTTTCGTAGCTCTTCGCAGTGAATTTTTATTAAATATTACTAATATTTACCACAATTCACTGCGAAGAGCTACGAAAAGTCAATTTTTCAATATAATTCAAAAATCCACATTTACAGTATTTATTATTCTCTAAAATAAAAGTAAGTCTCCATTCCGTACAATTTGCTATTTCCTATAATTAAAGTAGTTGCGGTGCATTTCACGTGACGGGTGAAACCAAAATTAAAAGATAAATGTTAGTTTTCATGACCTTCCGTTATTTTGATTGTGTTTGTTATTTAGAGAAATATGAGCCTTGTCAGTAACCCTCCCTATCTGCATCATAAAAAACGGCATGTATTTTTTTGTCGCATTTGACTAGTTCGAGTCCCGCCTAAGACAAGCAATTTTAAAAAAATCCATAAATGCAGAATTTATTGTTTTTATAAATAAAGGAAAGTCTCCTTTACACAATGTGCTATTTCCAATATTTAAGGTAGTAGCCATGTCGCATTCGATCTTTCCACCCTGTACCTATCATGCTATGAATTTACCTATCCAATTTTGTTTTTTAAAAGATTTCACCCGCCAAACATGACATCATAATGGCGGCTCACTTTAAAATGATTGTTGCTACACTTACAGAAACGTACACTTATACTTATTTCAGTACAAAACGTACATTTTCCGTACATTTACATAGTTTATTTTTGATCTATTTGGAAGTCACACACCCGCCATTCTGACGGATACAAATGAGATTGTTGAGCAAAATACATATTACAAACATTACACTGATATGGTTCCTCGCCTGTGAGTCCGTAAATGTGAAATCAAAAATGTTTTTTGTGCAAAATTCTTATTACAGTCATTACACTGATATGGTTTCTCGCCCGTGTGAGTCATAATATGTTGTGTCAAATTATATTTTTTTGAAAAAAACTTATTACAAACATTACACTGATATGCTTTCTCGCCCGTGTGAGTTCTAATATGTTGAGTCAAATTATTTTTTTGTGAAAAATACTTATTACAAACATTACACTGGAATGGTTTCTCGCCCGTGTGAGTCTTAATATGTTTAGTTAAATAATTTTTTTGTAAAAAACACTTATTAGAAACATTACACTGATATGGTTTCTCGCCCGTGTGAGTCTTAATATGTGTAGTCAAACAAAGTTTTTGTGAAAAATACTTATTACAAACATTACACTGATATGGTTTCTCGCCCGTGTGAGTCCTTTCATGTATAGTCAAATGAAGTTTTTGTGAAAAATACTTATTACATACATTACACTGATATGCTTTTTCGCCAGTATGGGTCTTTATATGTATACGCAAAGCAGTTTTATCTGAGAAAGACTTATTGCAAACATTACACTGATATGGTTTTTCGGCCATGTGGGTCCTTATTGACTACGCAAAGCACTTTTATCTGAGAAAGAATTATAACAAACATTACACTGATATGGTTCCTCGCCTGTGAGTCCGTAAATGTGAAATCAAAAATGATTTTTGTGCAAAATTCTTATTACAGTCATTACACTGATATGGTTTCTCGCCCGTGTGAGTCCTAATATGTTGTGTCAAATTATATTTTATTGAAAAAAACTTATTACAAACATTACACTGATATGCTTTCTCGCCCGTGTGAGTTCTAATATGTTGAGTCAAATTATTTTTTTGTGAAAAATACTTATTACAAACATTACACTGGAATGGTTTCTCGCCCGTGTGAGTCTTAATATGTTTAGTTAAATAACTTTTTTGAGAAAAACACTTATTACAAACATTACACTGATATGGTTTCTCGCCCGTGTGAGTCTTAATATGTGTAGTCAAACAAAGTTTTTGTGAAAAACACTTATTACAAACATTACACTGATATGGTTTCTCGCCCGTGTGAGTCCTTTCATGTATAGTCAAATGAAGTTTTTGTGAAAAATACTTATTACATACATTACACTGATATGCTTTTTCGCCAGTATGGGTCTTTATATGTATACGCAAAGCAGTTTTATCTGAGAAAGACTTATTGCAAACATTACACTGATATGGTTTTTCGGCCATGTGGGTCCTTATTGACTACGCAAAGCACTTTTATCTGAGAAAGAATTATAACAAACATTACACTGATATGGTTCCTCGCCTGTGAGTCCGTAAATGTGAAATCAAAAATGATTTTTGTGCAAAATTCTTATTACAGTCATTACACTGATATGGTTTCTCGCCCGTGTGAGTCCTAATATGTTGTGTCAAATTATATTTTATTGAAAAAAACTTATTACAAACATTACACTGATATGCTTTCTCGCCCGTGTGAGTTCTAATATGTTGAGTCAAATTATTTTTTTGTGAAAAATACTTATTACAAACATTACACTGGAATGGTTTCTCGCCCGTGTGAGTCTTAATATGTTTAGTTAAATAACTTTTTTGAGAAAAACACTTATTACAAACATTACACTGATATGGTTTCTCGCCCGTGTGAGTCTTAATATGTGTAGTCAAACAAAGTTTTTGTGAAAAACACTTATTACAAACATTACACTGATATGGTTTCTCGCCCGTGTGAGTCCTTTCATGTATAGTCAAATGAAGTTTTTGTGAAAAATACTTATTACATACATTACACTGATATGGTTTTTCGCCAGTATGGGTCCTTATATGTGTACGCAAAGCAGTTTTATCTGAGAAAGACTTATTGCAAACATTACACTGATATGGTTTTTCGGCCATGTGGGTCCTTATATGTCTACGCAAAGCACTTTTATCTGAGAAAGAATTATAACAAACATTACACTCATATGGTTTCTCGCCCGTGTGAGTACTAATATGTCTTGTCAAATAACATTTTTCTGAAAAATACTTATTACAAACATTACACTGATATGGTTTCTCGCCCGTGTGAGTCCTAATATGTTTAGTTAAATATTTTTTTTGTGTATAACACTTATTACAAACATTACACTGATATGGTTTCTCCCCCGTGTGCGTCCTTACATGTATAGTTAAATTTTTTTTTTGTGTATAACACTTATTACAAACATTACACTGATATGGTTTCTCCCCCGTGTGCGTCCTTATATGTCTATTTAAATTTCTTTTTAATGAAAAATACTTATTACAAACATTACACTGATATGGTTTCTCGCCCGTGTGCGTCCTTATATGTCTATTTAAATCACTTTTAAATGAGAAATACTTATTACAAACATTACACTGATATGATTTCTTGCCCGTGTGCGTCCTTACATGTGTAGTAAAATATTCTTTTTGTGAAAAATACTTATTGAAAACATTGCATTGATATGGTTTCTCGCTCGTGTGAGTCCTAATATTATGTAAAGTTAAGTCCCTTTTATGTATAAATGACTTATTACAAATATTACAGACTTCTTTGCCTTTTAAGATTTGTTTATTGTTTTTAACGATGTTTACATAATTTTTTTCATGTTTGTCATTATTAGAAATTAGCGGTGTTGACCTTAATAGTATATAATGTGAATTCACGTGACATTCTAAAATATTTTTACAATTAAAATTTATTTTGCAAACGTCACATGTATAGGTGTTTATACGTTTCTGCTTATTTCCAATATTGTTTTTAACAATTATACATTTATCTTGCTTGTTTTGATCGTGTGCCATATAAGCATTGCTTACAGTACTATCTTCACTATTATTAGTTTTAGTAAATACAGTTTTCTGATTAGTGTTTTTTGGTGATGTTTTGTCGATTTCTTCATTATTGGTTTTTCCTTTTTCAGTTGCTTGAAACGTCTGATTTACTCCATTGCCAGCATCCGTACTTAGTTTACGTTTTTTCTGTAGTGTAGTGCCTGCAAAAATATAATATTTGAAGTTAATTTATATGCATAATTAAAACTTGTAGTTTAAGGATTCAATGCGAGTAGAATTTGCAAGCACTTTATTGTAGTTTACAGTTTTATTGATCAATTTCAGAATAAGCTTTATTGATTATTATAAAAAATTTCATAATATACATGATTTTAGATGATTTAGGATGGTTTTTATTGCTATTCCTACACCACGTTGCATATTAGAATTATATTCACAATTCGACCTATTTTGCTTAAACTAGAATTAATTGTTTGGCATCGAAGCAGTCACGAAATGGTTCCACAAGCTCGACAGTACTCGACACCCTTACTCGTTACTCTTTTGTGAAAAACTCGCGCTCCATTGGGAATTTATAAAATCTGAATTGGCGAAGCCTTAATTATGTGGTCTAGTACTTATTCCAGTGGTTCATCTCAGACGTAGAGGTCACAGGTTTGATTCCCGAACGGGTCTGTTACAAATCAGCCTGGCCAGCTACCACCATGTAATCTGTTTGTCGCCATGATAACAGCTATAACTATAGGAGTATTGCTGTGTTCCGGCAGTTAGAGGTAAGATTCTGGTCGAAGATTCTGGGAAAACGATTTCGTAATGAAAGAGATAAATGAACGGAAGACAGTAAATTATATAGGCTCACAATTTAGCAATTTCTGTCCACGCAAGAGCACGTCTTATAGATAGATGGATATACTCTCACCAAATTTCTGCGCGTATCCCGATGGGCTGTTGTAGTATTTCAAGTTGAAGTCCAATAGACGCGCGTACTCGCCGCCGCCGTAGAACCGCAGCTCCGTGGAACGGGGGATTTTATTAATAGTCCTAAATAAAAATATATATTTAGGATTTACACAAAAAAATGTATAATCCAATTCTCGAGCTGCCTTTATCTTATCTTTACCTACTAAGAAAGTTTCCTAAGTTTCATTAAAGCGGCTTATTTTCGTATAATAAAGTTTGCTTATAATAAATAGAGCTGTGTGGGGGCGGTTTATTAAAAGAATACTACCGCCCTACCTCTGCCCTTGGGCGCTGGACACAGAAAAGACGTAAGACGGGGCGGGGACATTATGTCTCTTCCGGGTCTCTTTCATAGCAAATGTATAGAAGCATCGCGACGCAAGACATGTAGAAAATACAGGGCGTAGACACAAAGCTAACTCGTCTGCGCCCTATTGTAAAACATACAGAAAGGACGGGGCACGGGCGCGAGTGGACGAGAGACGACGCGACGGCTCGCAGTGTGACCAGGTTTAGCAGAATTCTGCTATTTTAGCAGGATTTAGCCCCTAATTTAGAGCTTAGTAGATTATTAAGCTTGATAAAACTTAGTAGTTTTAAACAGGATTTACTAAAAATTTAGCAACTCAGCATGTACAGTTTTACATGCTTTGACATAGGTAAATTTTTACCATTTTTGAATTAATGTTTGATGTCACTTAATAAACTAACAACTTTTAGTACAATTTAAAAAAAATCCCAATTTACTATTTCTTGAGTTGTTTATGAACATATTATGTTTTCTTTGCAGCCGTTGTGTGCATGTATAAAATATAGACCGATATCACATTATAATGTGATATGCGATAAAAACTATAAACTATTGTTAAAAGACAGCTTTGTATTTGCATACCAAATAGGAGTAAAGAACTTCGTAAGCATAATTTTAGCAATTTATCAAAATAGTTTAACAGGTTTAAGTATTTTTTAGCCGACCAGATAGCAGGATCATCCATTTTAAGTTGGTTGAAAACCGTCATCTCTCGCGGCGTCCAGCGTCACGTCTTTTGTATATGTTTTAAAATGTCGCTCGGGCGGCGGCGCCCCCCCTCGTGTTACGTGTTTTCTGTCTTTTCTGTGGGGCCAGCGCCTTGGGTGATTGGGTGCCGTTGCAGGCGACCAACGGACCTGTGACTGCACATACATCCAACAGCACTGTGCGGCGATGGGCTCACCGCCTATCACGCTGAGCACATGTGCAGTTGTTACTTGGTGAAAGGTGCACAGGGTGCACTGCCTCTGCGGTCCTCATTGCCTGCTCTCTGACTAACCCAAGGGGATAATACTCGTGAATATGGATGTATGTTTACTATATCTGCCATGTGTCAGAGGGTGTATAGTAGTTATCATAATATTTGCTTGTGATCTGCCCTGTGTTCTGTAGTGTAGTCGTAATATACCCGCCTGTAGTCTATCTGCCCCTGGTGCTGGGACGCTGCGAGGTTCTGCTCGCACCAGTTGGATGCGTTCGCGTCTGCTGCGTCCACCACGTGCGACCATTTGTTGTTGCCTTCGTGGATCTAAAATGAATATAGCGAATAGCCAACCACGCTAAGAGAATAATAAATTATCATCGGTTACCTCATGAAACGCATAACGTTTTCCGCCATAAACTGGCAATGCATCATGATAATGGCCATAATCGTCACTTGCTATAAGTCTTTTTAGCATACTTCATAACGCATAACATAAATGGCCAAAATATAAAAGGCATAACCATAGAAAGGCATAACTTCGATAAGCATTATGGCAATAAACATTCTGCGTTTCAATGAGTCACCAGTACATAGTTATGAAGAATTATGCATTTGAAATCTCATTAAAACTAACCTTAAAATGTGTAAAAAAGAAGACGAAGATTTGATGAGCATGACATGACAAGAGCTATAAAAATATATTTTTGTATGGAGTTAGATTTTTGTTGTCTAATAAAAACATAACCTCGAAATTTGAGACAATCGCTACGCTGCGCTTTGCGATTGTCTTAAATTTCTATAAAATTTATAAACTAACCTCGATTACGCTTTATAAAACTGACCTAATAAAATTATGCATTTTAAAGTATGCTTATTAAAATTATGACAAACAGTAACATAGATTTTAACGGTTATGGTTTTTATTAATGTCTTTCAACGATTCGGCGTTATTAAGTTTATGCGTAATAAAAAATTCGCTACAGTTATGCTTTTTGAATTGTATGCCACATATGGCATATGGCATGGTGTATGACAATTAAAATTATGGCAATAAACATTATGCGTTTCAATGTGTCACCATCACCATCATCATAGTCATCAGCCTATAAATGTCCCACTGAACACAGGCTTACCTACATGGACTAAAGCACATAGGGAGATTGGGCTAGCCCAATGCGGTGGTTGGTGGGTTTAAACGACATCCATTTTACGACAACGACCAACGGCTTTACGTTTAAGTGCCTTCCGAAGCAACGTAAATAATACAATAAAAAAGTGTACGTTCAAAATTAACTTGTGACGGGAGGAACCGCAAGGAAATCGGCAATGGCTGTATATTTCTCCGGTTTTTGTGTAACTGATTTTTTTTATAGCAGAAGGAAGCAAACGAGCAAATGGGTCACCATAGACACGCAAAACCAGAGGAATCGCAGACGCGTTACCGGCCTTTAAGGAAGGAAAAGGCTCGTTTCTTGAAGATCCCTAAATCGTAACGATCCGGTAACACCGCCGCCGAGAGTTGGTTCCACAACACTGTAGTTCGAGGCAAGAAATTTCGTGATAAACGACAGTGGTAAACCGCCATTAATCAAGGTTCTGTGGATGGAATGACAGACGATTGCGTGAAGCGCGGTGAAGGAAATCAGCGGCAGGGATCAAGTCGAACAATTCCTTAGAACACTCCCCATGATATATTATGCGGTACAATGTACAGGGCGACGCAACGTCTCTCCTTAGAGCCAGTGGATCGAGCTGACCTGAAATAACCACGTCGTCGGCAATTCGAGCAGCTCTGCGTTGAATGCGGTCAAATGGAAGGAGTTGGTATTAGGGTGCCCTAGCCCAAAGATGGGAGCAGTATTCCATATGCGGCCTGACCTGTGCTTTATACAGTTATAAGCGGTGGACCGGCGTGAAATACTGACCCGCTCTATTAAGCACACCCATCTTTTTCGTAGCTAATTTAGCTTTACCTTCCAAATGACCTTGAAACTGAACGTCACTCGAAATATCGACGCCAAGGATTCCAATAGTCGGATTGGTATGAAGGGAAGCTCCCTCAAAGATCAGAGGTACGACGAAGGGATGTTTTTTCGCAGTAAATGCTCAAACTTGTGTTTTGGTGGGGTTAAAGTGGACTAGGTTATGTCGGCCTCGGCAATTTTTGCAAAAAAATGTTTTTTGCTTACAACTTGTACATAACGAGGTACTCGGTTGCAACAAAAATACAATATGGTGTAATTAACATTATAGTGTAAAAAACTCGTCCGAATACGCCATTATGCTTAATGAAAAAATTAAAAACGAAAATTTGAAAAAAAATTGTCTATACGGGTTGCTGTAGAATGCTGAAATTTTATACAATATCGTGCTATACACAGGGTTTATATATAACTTTAATCAAAAGTAAAAAAAAATATTAATAGCGGAGCTACTATATTTTTTCGAATTTCCGGTTCTAAAAAAGGTCAGTTTTAAAAATGTTTTTCTCTTAAACTATGTGCCAAAGCAATTTGGAAATTTTACTACAGTGTTTATAATAGCTTAATCTGTAGGAATTCGCGATAAAAAGGACGTGTAACGAAATCGAGGTTCTTAAAACACTGTGCGCCGGTAAATGTCAAGAGAACACGTGTAACATTACCTTGAACAGAGTAGGCATTAACCGTGTTACGTAATTCAAGTATCTGGGGCATATCGTTGCCGACGACCTTAGGGACGATGACTATATTGAGAGGAAACGTAAGGCTCTGGAGGTTAGAGGAAATGTTGGCTCGCAGATTCACCCGTTGTACGAAACAAGTTAAGGTTACGCTGTTTAAGGCCTATTGCCAGAGCATGTACACGGGAAGTCTGTGGGCCGCGTACTCCAAAAGATCACTGAACACCCTACGTGTCCAATATAATAACGTGTTAAGGATGATGTTGGGGCTGCCTCGTTTCTGCAGCGCATCGGGGATGTTCGCAGAATATCAAACTGATAGCTTCACGGCCATCATTCGCAAAAAAACTGTATCCCTGATCCGCAGGATGCGGGACAGCCACAACAATATCCTGATGACGATGGCTGATAGGTACACCTCCACAGCTGTGGAGGTGCTTGGTGCGGACAGTTACCACAGAAACAAATTTCTGTGGTAACTCTTAGCACACTCACCTATCGTACTGTTATACGAGAAACTCACAAAGGGTTTTTTAAAAAAGATTTATTAATATTAAACGCGAGTGTGTTGTACAAAGGTTGCCGGTTGACTGGTCGGCCAGTCTTCCAGTTCTAACTACGTAATATTGTAATGATACAATGTTGCAGAGAGGGCTGACAAAGCATTCTTTGTCAGCACAACCCTTTACAAATCACGGATATAACAACCCCCCCTTTAAGAGGAAACTTACAGAAGGTGAGTTTCCGTAAAACTACGTTACTCGCAATCGAGGCAATATTGTGATATCCGCAACAGGTTCAGGTTCGTCTAAAGGTTTTTTATAACATAAATATTTCCGTTTTTTAGACAATTTTAAAATTATGTAACAAAATATTATTAGACATACAATAAATGACAATATGCTAAAGATTGGAAAACTAATATGATTAGAGAGGTTTGGTTTTTCTAAAGTTTGTAAAGAATCTATAATTTGATCAGAGTTGTCTTTAAAAGATTTTAAATTATTTAAATTTACAGTTTTAATCTTAGAACTTGGAATGTTGATTGTGATTTCTTTAAAACGGTTAATATTACAGCAGCTATCATTTATAATATTGAATTCTGAATATATATATGGTATAGTTATACTAGGATTTGCATTTCTTACTAATTTAACATTTTTATGGAAAGCTATACATTCTGTTGGCATGTTAAGTACACCTGTACCTGATATTGTAAAGTCGGAGATTACATTGTTGCATTCTATAGAAAGTTTTGTAGGTTTTGATTGGACAAAAATCCAATTATTATTATTTAATTTATGCCAAATATCTATATCTCCAGAAATGAATTTAACAGGACAATTTTCTGGGAGAGAATGCAAAGCTTTTGTGATTATTTCTATTTCACATGAAGGGTTAGCAAAGACTGCGTATATATCTGTTATTTGACAAAGGTAAGTTTCTCTAGGTATAATTTTACAATGATTAAAGTCTTTGAGATAGGTGTACGAGGATTTATCTCTACTTACAGCTAAATATTGTTCAGAAGGTAATATCATCACAAAAGAATTAGGACTATCACTAATATGTGGAGTTGGTAACGGAATAGTTTTATAAACATTATAATCTGAAAGACTTACAAGAGGTATTTTTACAATAAACATTAACTTATTATTTAAGTAGTAACATACTAGATCCGCTACATTGATCAACTTATGAATATTACTTAAATCTAAACTTACAGGAAAGTCCTTATATTTAGGCACAATTTTTAGGTTGCTAGTGATATCATTATACATTTGGTTTGGTGTAAGTATTGACGGATGTAAGATATTACTTTTTACAAAAAGAATTGAATTTAAAAGATCTTCAATTTTAATGGAAATTGTTAACAAATTTGATTGTAATAAATTAGAAATAACATTAAGTTTGGTCTTAAAGCTAACAACATTTATAACATCTGATACATTTTTAATTGAATAGGATAAATTGTCGATGACGTCATTCAATTTGGCCTGATTAATATTTATTTCGTGTAAAGAATCATTAATTTTAGAAATTGCAGTTTCTGAAACCATTATACTCTTTGTAATAGATTCTGCTAGCTTTTTGTCATTATTATATAAAACTTGAATTGCGTCATCATAACTTTTCGCATCGTCTTCATCTAATGTTCCAAATATGTGTTTAAATACGGTACCAACACCAGAGAACCAAGCAGATCTCTTAGAGATACCAGTAGAGATAATATGAGAAATTGATTCGAAATCTCGCAAAATATCATCATATAACACATGTAGAGGTTGTAATATATTTTGACATTGTGAATAATCAATTTCGTTACTTTCGCGACAATAGAATTGAACATTATCAAACACATTTTTAATATTTTCTATATGTGATTTTATTGGAGAAACGTCTACGGGAATAACAATATGAAAATAGTCATTCATAATCCTCAGTGTGCCGACAGGGTCAAATAGTATACCAGGGCTTTTAGTGATATATTCTATATACTGATGTTCTTTACTGGCTAGGATGCCATTACAAAATGATGCGGCCATCCTGTAATATAAGAATAATGATAATGGTTAAAGTAGTAATAAAAGGTAATAATAAAAGGTAAGTAATACCTAAAAGGAATAATAAAGAGTAATAAAACTAATCTATGATTTTTATCTAAATATTCTAATTAAGTAAAGTAAATTATTTGTAAAAAAGTATAATCTTATTTTTTATTTTTTTATATAAAACAGTAAAATTAGTTTTCAAAAGCTGGTTTGACTTCATCGTAATGATGTTTTACATGACGTCTATTTATAAGGAGTGTGAGGGAATTATTCCCATGAATTTTAATAATTTTATATGGACCTTTCCATAAAGGCGAAAGGGCTTTGCGAAGTCTTAAATGATTTTTTAAATAGACATATTCTCCTGCTTTATACTTTACTGGTCGAGAATGTTTATCATAATAGGTTTTAGACCTTTCTTTGGAAGCATTTATATTTTTGACTGCTTTTTCGCGAGATATTTTCAAACGATGTTGTAACATTTTAATGTATTCAGGGTAAGTGACGTCAGAACGTGAATCAAATATGCTATCCGGAATGTACGGTTTATGACCGAAGACAAGTTCATATGGAGTGAACTGCGTAGTTGTATGAATGTTGCTATTATAAGTCAACATGGCTGTGTATACGAATTTATGCCAATTAGTTTGATTTTCGTTCACATATGATTTCAAATATTCTTTGAGAGTTGAATGGCTTCGTTCTAAAGCACCTTGAGTTTGGGGATGATAAGGTGAAGACCATATTTGCTTTATTTTTAAAAATTCACAGGTTCTTTTAAATAGATCGGCTGTGAAATTTGTACCCTGATCAGTTAATATGGATTTGGGAATGCCGAATAATGATATAAAATGTACTAAGCATTCACATGTCTCTTCTGCTGTAGCATTTGAAATAGGATAGGCAATTGAAAATTTTGTTAAATCGTCTTGAAGAGTAAGTATAAATTTTAATTTCTGCAGCCCGGCTTCTGGTAATGGGCCTACGATATCGAGACTAATTCTTTCGAATGGTCGTGTAGAATTAGTTGTTATTTGCATGGGAGATCTGTTGATTTTTCTAAGTGGTTTGTTAGTTTGACACAGTTTACAATTTTTTACATAGTTTTCAATATCTGTACGCATATTCTTCCAGTAATAGCGTTCTTTTATTCTATTATACATTCTATTTGAACCTAGATGTCCTGCTACTGGAATATCATGGTTTTCTTTCATGATTTTTGAAATTTCAGTTGGCACAGGATATATAATAGTGTTATGATGTATGTTTATTGTTGTATTTGTATTATTAAACAGGTACATGAGC
Source organism: Scoparia ambigualis (assembly GCA_963921215.1). Taxonomy (NCBI): domain Eukaryota; kingdom Metazoa; phylum Arthropoda; class Insecta; order Lepidoptera; family Crambidae; genus Scoparia; species Scoparia ambigualis. The sequence continues at coordinate 411,437 of OY992523.1, read as the reverse complement.
ATACCATATATTTTTACAAAAGAAAGTTGTTGAAAAGGATTTTTAATGTCAGATATTGCAATTTCGTTTATCTCGCCCTTAAGTAAGATATCGTCGCGTGCACTCTTAAGAGATTTAAATATTTCAGGATATGTGCAGTTGTCAAAGTAATAATGTTTTATGAATAGGAAGTAATCAACTTTATCCTTAATTTCTACCCTTTTGAAAGAATTTCACGCTCGTCGTTGAGAATTTCAGAAGGATCATCTGTTGTTGCGAGAATATCTTGGACATAAGGATTTGATTCGTCAAAGTCAATTGAAATAGGGATTAGAATAGTTTTAGAGCTACTTTTAAGGAGACTTTCATTATGTTCTTTTATGTAGGTATTAAATATTACATCTTTGTTCGTAAATGATTTTAAGAAATTGTTATAGTCGTCATTATGACGATTTTCTTTATTTGTTTCAGGATCAAGATTAGAAGGTGAAGGATTTTGTTGTTCTTGAGGTAAGTTGGAAATTGAAGGAATTGTATTTTCAGGATCATATACATGGATTGGAATATCGTCATTATCTAGAAGAGATATAGAAGGTAAGTCATTACTATCTAAATCGAGGGGACTCGAAGGAAGGCGAATATCTAAGTCCTCTATTGTTATAGGACTGAACGGGAGAGAATCATCTGGATTTAATACAGGTTGTGGATTTTCGAGAACGTCATTATCAGGTTGAGATGGACTTTCAACAGGCTTTGAATAATTATTATTTTTTGGAAGAACAGGATTGACTGGATATCGAGATAATGCATCGGCATTGCTATTTATTTTACCCTTTTTAAATTCTATTTCATAGTCGAACTCTTCGAGTTTTAATCGCCACCTTATAAGTTTGGATCCCGGATCCTTGTGATTGAATAAATATTTAAGTGGTCGGTGATCAGTGACTATAGTAAATCGGCGGCCATAAAGATATGGTCTAAAAGTTTTGGTACCAAAGATAATTGCTAGGCATTCTTTCTCAGTTGTGCTGTAGTTACTTTCGGCTTTATTTAAAGTTCGTGACGCATATGCAATAGGCCTATCATTACCTATAGGGCCTTGTGAGAGAATGGCTGAGATAGCAAAATTAGAAGCGTCGCAAGTTAAAACAAAGGGTTTTGTGAAATCTGGGTAAGCCAAAATAGGAGCAGAAATTAAACAAGTTTTTAATTGTTCAAAGGCTAACTGGTGTTCGTTTTGCCAATGAAAAGTGACGTCTTTCTTCAAAAGGTTTGTAAGAGGTTTAGCGATTTTGGATAGGTTTGGTATGAAACGACGATAATAGGATACTAAGCCTAGGAAGGATTTTATGTCCTTGGGACATTTAGGTTGAGGAAACATTTGAACGGCTTTAGTCTTTTCTAGATTAGGTTTTACTCCGTGATCGGTTATGATGTGACCAAGGTAAGATACTTCTTTACGAAGAAATTCACATTTATCAGGCTGAAGCTTTAAGTTAAAATGCCTGAGTCTGTCGAAGACGTTAGAAAGGGATTTTATGTGGGAATCAAGGTCGTATGAATAGATCACGATATCGTCTAGATATACGAAGCATTGTATGCCTTGTAGGCCTGAAAGAGCCGAATTCATTAACCTCTGGAAGGTAGAAGGTGCATTTTTAAGGCCAAATGGCATTCGAGTAAATTCGAAGTGTCCTTGTGGGACAGAAAAGGCTGTTTTAGGTGCATCGCGTTCAGACATTTTAATCTGATGAAAGCCAGATGCAAGGTCAAGTGTACTGAAGTACTTACATTTACCTAACTGATCTAAAATTTCTGATATATTGGGAATTGGATAGGAATCACCTATTGTGATATCATTTAGACGACGGTAGTCAATGACTACTCGCCATTTACGTTGGCCAGAAGCATCTGCCTTCTTGGGTACCACCCATATAGGAGAAGACCAAGGTGACATTGAAGTTTTAATAATTCCTTCATCAAGCATCTTATTTATTTGGGTATGTACACACAGCGGCAGATCAAGTTCCCCCCCCTATATAACTATAGCTACGCTACACACGACATAGAGAATCGTTGGAAAAGGACTTCCATGCGGCACGTTGGCCAATCACGATGCGCTTGCGCTTGTTGTAGTAACAAGCGCATACAAAGCTTTGTTTTGATTTTACGACATTTTGGACCTTATTTCAACACAATAAGAATAAGGGATGGAATGGTTTTAGAATGATCTTTAACGCATTGGAATAAGGTGTATTTCCACTACGGTTTTACACCCTGCATTTGCGCACGCACACAGATGTTTTTTTCAATCGTTTCTAGTGCACTTTTTTCGCATATTTCTTCGCGGAGCGGAGGCCAGTAGGTAGCCAAATATCATCTAATTGGTGTTGACGCTTCGGTCTGCTATTATTTTTGCGTGCCGTGATTTACAAAGTGCGAGGCTCTATTATCAGTTGGTGATTGTGATTATGGCGCCACATCTAACTCCTGAGCAGCGGCAACTCATTGTGGTAAAAAATAAATAGAAAGAAGGACTGGGATAACAGTGAGTATTATTTTTATGTTTTTAAGTGTTTATTATAGGGTTTTTATTTTTTTCTTTATTTGTCTTATGTGTAGGACAAAGTAGGTAGGTAGGTAAGTAGGTATAGTTAGGTAATAATTACAGGTCATAGTAAAAGTTTAGTAATTCTCAAATCAGGTTTCTCTGTCTCTACGCTTGAATCGAATTGAATTTCTCTATAACTATTTTTGACACTAAATTTATACTGTAATTTATAAAAACGATGTGGAAAGTAGAGACCTTTTCATCTCATAGTTCTTTTCCCTTTCTGTTTGCAGCACATTTTAGTGGATCTTTATTTTTATGAGGTTAAGGTTGCTTTTGTAACGAATTTCATATTACCTACTGATAACGTTTAATATTTATTTTACCATAACGTGCGACTAGAGAAGCACAATATTTTATTTACTTTATTGTATTTTGTTCAAAGACATCATCATTGATTTTGTTACCACGTTTTTTTTGTAAATAAATTGTTTTTGATTTCTGTTTCATAAGAGTAAATACCTACCTATCTACTTTTTTGTCTAGACTGTAAGATCCCACTATAGGGAAAAGGTCTCTTCTCTTCTTCCTTCTAGTGATTCCAAAACATGGCCGTGCTGGCAAGTCTCAAACCTGGTGACCCAGATCATCGCGCAATGTATCTTACCTAACTGTGCTTAATTTAACAAATTTGTTTTAGAGAAAGACAATCAATTATTGGTTGCGACGCAACGAGGAGACTGGAGGTGACCTGTTGAGGCACAATCGGCAGCTCTACCAGCGGGCTACTAACGCGGCAGAGGGTGCCGCTATTGTTGATGCCCATAATAATGAGCCATTCCTGAACACCCAAATCAACACCACCAAAAACACCAGCCTCAACTTATAATGTAAGTTAATTATTCTTTATCTATATTTTACTAACGCTGGGGCCACCCCTATCGCGCTGGCGCGCTAATTTGACACGTCTGGCCAAACACTTCGTCTTAGCAAGATGCATTATTGTCGCGTAGTAAAGCGACAATGGAACACGAAGTTTTTTAGCGCGATAATTTTAGCGCGCTAATGTGACCCCAGCATAATAAAATAGTTTCTTTAGATATATTATCAGCAAAAAAGTAAAATTGCATGCTAAAACAAGCTGAATTGCGTAAGTGAATAATAAAAATTTCGTTCGCATTTTGTTTGTAGGTAAGTAGGTATTTTCTTATGTCCGACTCTTGGATCCTGTCTAGGATCACAGACAGATATTCGCGTAAATAATATTATTGTATGGATTGAAGAGTTTGTAGAGAAGATAACTTTTTAAACTAAAACGCGCGCGGGCGGTGAATTCAAATATTAGGTAGGTTTGTGGGCCATTATGGCCGATTTACACATCCATAAGTAAGTAAGCAAGTAAGTAAATAAAAACTACGTGTAATGGCCGATTTACACATCCATAAGTAAGTAAGTAAGTTCAACTTACTACTGCTTATGGATGTGTAAATCGGTCTTTAGGGAGCTCGATGGCGCAGCGGCTAGCGCGTTCGGCTTGCAATCTTGCCCGCTAAGTAACTTTCGCAATGCCGGGTCGCTGGATGGGTGACCAAATTAATAACATCTCGAGATCCTCCGTGCTTCGGAAGGCACATTAAGCCGTTGGTCCCGGTTGTTGGTTGTTGTCGTAAGATGACAGTCGTTAAAACCCAGCCAGCGTGGTGGGTTAGGGTCCGTTATCCCCTATGTGCTATTGTCCACGTGGGAGGCCTGTGCTCAGCATTAGGGCGAACAGGCGCTAATGGCGCGCACACGGGGAGAAGAAAGAGCGTGGTAAAAAAAAAGTTTTTCACCTATTAGATAAACATATCTTCGCGATGCGCTTTTTCAGGTTAATATCCTATTTTACTCTCAAATTAGTTTAGCGAAAGCTAATACTGATGCGTTTGGCGTTGAGGTCATTTCATTATTCATCATGCGGATAATTAAAAAATGCTAATCTGTGAAACAGAGAGGAGAGTAGTATTTTTTCTGGATATATTTATATTTATTTATGCATTTTAAATAAAAATTAATAAGTACCTACTTGTTACCTGCATACCAACTTAATAAATTCGACGGTTAAAATGCCTATTAGGTATTGTATTATGTTACTAAAATATATTAAGAAATTACAAACTAGGTGTTTTGTCTCAGGTATCAACCTCAACGATACGTCGAAGGCTGAAGGATGGCGGGCTGAGGACGAGAGTTCCAGCCAAAAAATTTATTTGTCCCACAGTCTTCAACTTTTTTTTTTTGAAGTGTTGATTTACATTTATATATGCCTTTGTCAAGTAGTAAGAAGCTTCAATAAAAATATTTGTGATTTGACAAATATTCCTATTGAAGCTTCTTACTACTTGATGTAAACACATAATATTTAAGATTTTTAAATGTTGAGATAGGTAATTTCTACGAATGCTTAAGTACGCGTACTTATACTTTATTTAATTTATTGTTGTTAAGTAAATAGTTTGTAATATTTATTAACACTCTTTAGATTTTTATTGTTATCTGATGATGAGAAACATTAGTTAAAAAATAAAGATAAAAATATATTAATGAAGTGCTGAATTTGAAATTGTATTCTTATAAAAATATAAGGTACCGTTGTCTAATTTTTACACACACCAATGTTTGCTTTAACTTTGTATTACTCGTGTATGCTAGTAAACTTATTATTATTGCGTATGGTAAAATTGATCCTCCGTGGATCATATTGTCTACTTTTATGCTGCGACCACACGCTTGTGCTTGCGCGCCGCGATTTGTTCGACGGATCGGCTATCCTACAATAAAGCGCTTGCAAGCCAAGCCAAACGCTCTATCCACACGTATGAATTTGTGACGGCTTGTTGCTTGTTGGGGTTTGCCAAGCGTGTGGAGCCGGCATTATAGACTCCTCAGCCAAGCCTAGTAATATAATTCTGTAGCCGGCCAAGCTTCTGCCGAATCCGTCATAGTCTGGAGCTCGTATATACCACCTGGGAAACGATGTAGGAGGCAGTGATTGATTACATGTGATAAGTAGAGTAAACTAAGTATTTGGTTTAAGGGGATCCTGCACGAAATTGTGAAAATTTACGTATTTTTAAGTCACTTGTACTATGCTCTGAATTAGTTAAATACATTAACAGAACTTACGTAAGTTAGCCTGATTATTGCACAAGTTCGTGGCCTTGTTGAAATTTCAAACAAATTGTTTAAACAATAACAAACACTACATAAATCGAATGACTCCTAAAAATATTTTTCTTCTACAACTTCCTTAATTTTACGCATGAAACAATAATTCTTACGTAAGTTGTTAAAACATTTTTATTGTAAATAAAAACTTTTTCGTACCTACCTTGAAAACTGTTTCTTTTTCCACTCAATATAACAATTATAACTTGATTTATTTTGTTCCTTGAGGGAACAGGCTAACGTCAGAATCGGAACAAAAAAGTCAGTCTGAATTTACCTAATTACTCGCGAGGATGAGATTTCTTTGAAATACCTACTCAAATGTGCCGCTTTCCACTGAAATCAGTAGAATTCCATTTATCTAGCAACAAGGTTGTGATTGCAACTTTTTATAAAAAAAAAACAACCAGTCTCAGAAAATCTCGAATGGCATTCGAATTCATGACCTTTGGATTGCCGGTACACTGCTCTAACCGCTAATCTAGCGAGACTCCAGAAAACGCGTTGAACTTTTTCTAGTATAAGTATTATTATATATTTCTAGTATATTATATTTAAGCTGCAAGCCAGCGGTTATTACGTCACTGTGAAGTTTACCCTCACAGTCGAAAGAACTACTATTTACGCTGCAAGCCAGCGGTATTACGTCAAGCTGTGAAGTTTACCCTCACAGTTGAAGGAAATACTACATAATGCAAGTATTTAACAATCTATAAAGACGTAAACAATTGCTTATAAATATCATTATTATTGAATTACTAGAAAAAAACAACCAGTCTCAAGAAAGCTCGAATGGGATTCGAACCCCTGACCTTTGGATTGCCGGTCCACTGCTCTATCCGCTAAGCTACCGAGACCCCAGAAAGACTTGTTGATTTTTTTATCCTAGCATTGTGAACGAAAAAATTTCAATAATAAAAATAAACCCATTGGTTGTTTGTTCAACATTTTTTTCATACACAAAAAAATGTTGCATAAACAACCTTAGTGTTATAGAAATAAAGATGGCAAGTTAGTGGTGCTAACCCAGCGGCAAAGAAGAAAATTATGTCGACGACTTTTTTGTATTTAGAAAACCCGTTTAGAGGCATATTACATCTCGACTGTGATTTTTGAGTAAAATTCCCATTTTCGCATTTTGTTGTAATTTTGCAGTTGTATTTATCGTTTATATCGAAATTGGATAGTAAAATCATGCTTAATATTATTACTTATTAGGTACTAATGTCGCGGCGATAAGCTGTGTTCGGACGGCCGGCGCATCGCATTTTGAGGAATTTTTGCAGTTGTATTTATCGTTTTTATAAATTCATTATAAAATCTTTATTCATCATGAAGTAACGATTAATCTGGTATACATTTTGCTCAATAATATTATCGTAGATAGGAGAAATTCACAGGTAACTTAATGCGATTTTCGAAGTTTTTTGGTTTAAAATAAGATTTTTTTTCTATATAAAATCAATGATATCAAAAAACTCCGAGGCCGCTACGCACTATACGACTATAGAAAAGATAACATTCTAATTTTTTTATATCATTTTTTTAGAACAGAAGTTCAATCTAAGAGCCCAAAAAAGTGCCTTGGCGCATTTTATGAAAATTTTGGGTTTAATTAAAAAGTTAAGCAAAATTTTCAAAAATGGAAGCTGCTACGCATTATTCTAATAGCTCTTCTACACTATTAAATAAGTCAAAATTGTTAATGCATTTTAGTTTCTGAGATCCTTAATGCCAAAATTGTCCATTTTACGCAAAAATCACAGTCGACATGTAAATCTACTTGTTGTTGCGCCCTTTATTATGTTATGTTAGTTATGATGCTATTATACATTACCTACTTGTGCAATTTCAAGTAGGTTAGGTATCATGTCATGATTAATTATTATAGTGGTCTCCAAGATTTAAACAAACCGTATAAAATATATTTTTTATTTACCCACTTCGTCGAAGACAAAACAATTATTATTGAACTTGACTTCAGGTCATTCACTTCGTTTGATCAGGTAAAAATATTAGAATCTCAATAGATAGGTATCACAGCAGGGTTCAATACAACACTTTAATACCTATTATTGTGTTAAAAGATTTAGTTTGTGTGCAGAAATTACTTTCAAGCTAAACCTATTTACATGTAATTTTTTATTATTACTTAATTAAAAAACGATGACATGGTTGTTTACTACACGAGTAGGTGGTATAAATCCAAACGCGTTGTATCGCAGCGTCCACTGCAAAACAGAAATTCTTGAAACAATGTTAATGTGCGCGACGAGTTCTCAAAAGCTGCAATATAAAAAATATAAAAATTGTGGGCGCGCAGGCACAGACGCGGTCGTAGTGACGTCAGAGCGCGGGCGCGCGGGGGGCACGCTCGCCAGTCCGAGAGAGACGAAGTAACAAAAATATATTGGACCCTCTCGCACGATTCTCCGCGTACGACTTCAAACGGGTCAAAGTCCATTAAGGGTAGGTTGACGTGACGCCGAGTGTACTTCTTGTTTGTGTACATCAGGAAATCGATAAGATTTGGTATTGATAGGATCAGAAGAAGATGTAGATATTTCGTGTTGTATAGCGTCGGTATATGTGAGGTGTTCGTTAGGACGGTGAAAAATATCGGAGAATGTAGAACAGAGTTCATATAAAGCATCTGTTTCTTCGCGATTTAAATGAGAGACTCTCAAAAGGTCGAGAATTTGATTAGTTCGGTCTAGAACGTTATTTGAATTGTCGTAAGGATGTATAGTATTAATAATTTGACACTTGTTGTTTTTATCTAATGGCGATATTTTTAACTTTAAATTGGAACCTATGGTCAAAGGCGATTCGGAAATATTGACGACAGAAATGTTTATTCTTTGATTTGATTTTACTTTTACAATGCAATTGGCTATAAGGAGTGATTCAATAGGATTCTGATCTATGATAAGTCCTTCTTTTATTTCGGGATTTAGTACTGAACATTCTATGATTGTTTCTGTTCGAGGTGCAATGGTATAAATGGGTTCATTAAATTTAAGTTTAAGTTTTTCCTTATCAATTATTAGTAAATCCTTTTCGAAATCAATTTTTCTGTGAGATTCAGATAAAAAGTCATTTCCTATGATTCCATCATATGGAAAGTCTAAGCCGGCGACGAGATGAAATTGATGACTTAATGAATCGAATTCTACAAGAATAGAACCTTGTGACTGTATAGGATTAATTGTTGATCCTATTCCAGTAAAGGTTGCAAAGTTTTCTATTATTTTGTTAGGCATTTTTTCTACAGAACATAATTGAATTAAGCTTATAGATGCTACGCTGTCGACTAGAAGTGTTAAAGGCTTAGAGGATACTGATGTCTGGACTTCGATAAAAGGTAAGTATTTTCTTATTGGATTTGTAGTAATATTGTATATGCTAACTTTCTCTTTCTCTTTTTCAGGTATGCTGCGAGGAGTAGAAAGAGAATATTCAGACGTTGATGTCTTGTCATTAGTAGGTAAAGTAATGGAAATAGATTTTTTGACACCACTATGAATTTGGGGCTGATTACCCTGTTTGTTAGTGGGCTGTTTAGAATTAGTAAGATCTCTACCAAAAGTTTGGGGCTGGTTACCCTGTTTGTAGGTAGGATTTGAATTAGTAAGATCTCTACCAAAAGTTTGGGGCTGGTTACCCTGTTTGTAGGTAGGATTTGAATTAGTAAGATCTCTACCAAAAGTTTGGGGCTGGTTACCCTGTTTGTAGGTAGGATTTGAATTAGTAAGATCTCTACCAAAAGTTTGGGGCTGGTTACCCTGTTTGTAGGTAGGATTTGAATTAGTAAGATCTCTACCAAAAGTTTGGGGCTGGTTACCCTGTTTGTAGGTAGGATTTGAATTAGTAAGATCTCTACCAAAAGTTTGGGGCTGGTTACCCTGTTTGTAGGTAGGATTTGAATTAGTAAGATCTCTACCAAAAGTTTGGGGCTGGTTACCCTGTTTGTAGGTAGGATTTGAATTAGTAAGATCTCTACCAAAAGTTTGGGGCTGGTTACCCTGTTTGTAGGTAGGATTTGAATTAGTAATAGTATTAGATATAGAATGAATTAGAGAATTAGATCTGGTATCGATTTTAGCGCTTAAATTTCTCGCACGGTACCGGACGGGAAATCTTGCCCATTTAAATGATTGTCTGTTTCGTCAGTACCTTGTTCTTCTGAGTTAACGACATGAATAGGCTGATTACGACTTTGAAAGTTAAAATTAGGCGAAGGACGATTATTTTGGTTAAAATTGTTTTGGTTATTATTAAAGCGTCTATTATTATATTCGCGTTTACGACAACGCTCTATTGTGTGCCCTGGAATTTGGCAGTATCGACACACTGGCGGATTATATCTGGAAGTAGAAGGCATAACATTTTCATGATTAATTTGATTAGTAAAATTCGTGCCACGCTGTGTAAATGATCGATTATGATTGAAGTTCGGCGATTGTCTATTAGGTCGCCACTGATTTTGAGAAAAGCTAGTATTAGGAGTCTTGCGAAAAGTAGATTGAATGATTTTTTCTTCCGACAAGGCAGAATTGATTGCGTCATTTAACGTCTCTGGATCGCGGCATCGAACTACTGTTGACAGTCTGGGGCTCAAACCCAAAATAAAAGTATGCAGAGCTAGGTCTTGCATAGCAGCGACACGGCCTGCCAGTTCGGCTTTCTTTTTAGTTGGAATAGATATGTTAATTTCAGTTAATAATTTGGACAGGCATGATTCTATCCGAAGCGCGAACTGATTGACTGTTTCGTTAAACAACTGATGACACGCTTGAAGGTCTGAGAGCAGTGCGGCGTAGTGTTTTCGTTCACCGAATTGCGATTTTAAGAAATCCTCTAATTGTTGGTATGTTTCGAATTCTTTTATGGAACAAGCGGTTTCTGCTCGTCCCTCGAGTTGCGAAATAATATATTTTAAAAGAATATCTTGCTGCTGTGTAGCAGCAAGATTAATTGCATTTCTGCAATTGTTAATGAATGCATTTAAATTTTCTCGGTTACCATCGAACTTCTTAATAAATTTACAGAGGATATTTAAGTCTATTTCTCTAGCCGGTTGCGTCATGCTTTGTTCGTCTTTGGGCATCGGTATTCGTTAATATAAACAAGCGATAAGACGCCGGACGCGGACCGCGGGCGATAACGCTACACTGATCTCAGATTGAAACAAAGTTGGAACAAAGGATTAATAACTTAATGAATAACTATTTTTAGAACAATGGAAAAAATGTTTTAAGCTTAACTGAACTCTTAAAACGAATTTAGTTTTATGCACTTTCACTTTTATATTCACTTGACTTCATAGACACAGATGTAGAATAGTTTTCACTTACAGGAACGTAGCGATGATGGTGATCTGGCTCATGATTACCAGGTTGCAGGTCTCTGGATACAGCAGGAAGTAGTAGTCGATTGACGATAAATCGTAATTAGCACAAAATAGTATATTTGATGACTGGATATGGAAGTAGATCGCGTTCACTGGAATCAGCTCGGATGGGTGACCGTTTTGTTGAGGTCACTGAAAATGGTTCGGATGGGTGACCGTTTTTTGGAGATGAGTTCAACCGGTTTCAAGAAATCACTTGTTGAGATACTCGCGTAACTGGACTCACTTTCACGGAACTGAGGCGAACCCCTGGATCTTCAAAGATCCCTTTACGCTGCCACCAATGTTATACGAGAAACTCACAAAGGGTTTTTTAAAAAAGATTTATTAATATTAAACGCGAGTGTGTTGTACAAAGGTTGCCGGTTGACTGGTCGGCCAGTCTTCCAGTTCTAACTACGTAATATTCTAATGATACAATGTTGCAGAGAGGGCTGACAAAGCATTCTTTGTCAGCACAACCCTTTACAAATCACGGATATAACAGTACCATAAAATACCTTAGTCAAACTCGAAGTCGAAATCAAAATATATTTATTCACTAAACTCAATTAATGAGTACTTTGAATCGTCCAAATCTTTTTTAACCTACCACCCATTCAGGACATAATTTTTTAACTGTAAACGTCGTAAAATATTTTTAGATATTTTATCTCATGTGCGTCTGACACACTAGTTGCCGCCGTGAGCGCTGACGGCAGAATGACAAAATGGAGCAACTGTTTCGCCCCCCCACCTCACCGCTCGCATACCCAAGGCGCGGTACAGCGGTAGCGGTCAGACTTATAAATGTAATCACATCTATCGCATTCGGGATCCTCCGGGACAGGATCCTGGGAGAATTCGGATTCTCATAGAATAACCCGGCAATCGGGTTCGCGCGCTTTCGCCTTCGACTTTATCGTCAGTTACAACCAGGTGAGATGAAGGTCAAGCGCTTACTCATTGTAGAATAAAAAAAACATACAGGTTAAAGGACCCCTCGCCAAATCTTTTCACGTGATCCTATAGCAGGAAAGCTGCACTATGGCAGAGGACTGCTTTGGCGGTCCTCATTGCCTAGCCCTACTAACCCTTCGGGAATAATAGTCGTGATTATACAGGGTTAATTTTGGACCCCCTGCCAAAATTAAATAGGGGGGGGGGGGGGGGGGGAGTGATTACTGCTGCAGTACCACCAAATAATAATAAAAAACTTTTATTTAAAAAACGTTTATTAGTTTTACGTAAAATATTTTATAATCACTTCTAATCTCATACTTGAGTAACAGGATTCAGCAACATTAACGGTAAAAGAACTCCGGGATCAGTGCTTAAAATGGGAGTTCCGCAGGGTTCAATACTTGGTCCATTCTTGTTTTTGGTTTATATTTTTTACCTATGGCTATGGCTTTATAAAAAAGCTTTTTATAAAGTGTCCGATAACACAAAAGACAAAACAGCTTGGGTCTGAAATGCTCCAAGTACTACAACAGCTATTTCTAATTGTCTATTATTAATTTATATAGAGCACCATATTTAAATAAACTATTTACATTCAAATTCATATTTTGTATTTTATGACCTGGTAACAACATTTTCTTTTTGTAAATGTCGTTGCTCTGTGCGCTGTGGTCTCTTGGGCCCGTTCTTTGCCTTAGTAAAAAAAAAATGCCCTGAATGGGTGGTAGGTTAAAAAAGATTTGGACGATTCAAAGTACTTATTAATTGAGTTTAGTGTATAAATATATTTTGGCTTTGACTTACTGACCTCAATGCTGGCCTCGACCAGCTCGTTGTGTTTGTACTTAGCGTTCATTTCCTGGGATAAGTCGGCGAGGGCTTCCGCGTCGATCTCTTCGGACGAGCTGCCCTCAGGAATCTCGTCCTGAACAAAAAGCAATGAGGTTCAGTCACTTATTATTTTTTATAGATTAAGGAATTCACCGTGCTGAGCTTCGTCGCGTAGCGGGTCATTAAACGAATACTACCACCCCCTCTTTTGACTCCTCTCTCTCTCTCCCCCCTCTCGCAATGACTATTTATTGTCAGAACGGCCGCGTATCATTTATTATCCTCGTACACTACAGTGAACTTACAACAAAACACACTAACATTACACAGATATAATTATACTTTTTAAACTTGTTTTGCAAGAGACTGAAAACATCCGAGTGACTTCGTTTTAAAATTATTTTAAGTAAGTAAATTACAGATTCTAGCTAAGAGGTAATGGAATTTAGATTAGATACATTAGCTATGGTTGTTGTGATTGGTTTACGAGGCAATTTGCGGAAACAATCAGAATTTCATCGCAGAAAGCATGTTATCATCTTGTTATTGTGAATTCTCAATACTACATGCATTCATACATAATCACGACTATTATCCCCGAAGGGTTAGTCAGAGACTAGGCAATGAGGACTGTAAAAGCAGTCCTCTGCCATAGTCCACTTTTCACCAAATAGCGACTGCACATTATGCTCAGCGTGACAGATGGTGAGCCCATCGCCGCTCTATGTTGTTGGTTATATGTGCAGTGTTTAGTCCGTAAGTCGTCTTTTACGACACCCAAGGGAAGAGAGGGGGTGGTAGTATTCTGTGACCGCTATGCGACACGATTATACACGCTGCCTTGTATCGGTGATCAGGACCAACTGATTCCGACTAAGTCAATGATGGCCATTGCAATATATAACAATAAATCTTACATGTCAGCGTTCCATTTTTTTATTTTTTGTCCGGGAAGTAAAATTAATAACTATGACTTACTTACTTCACCTCCTCTCTTCGTTAATAAAACGCTACAATTAGTCCGGTCGTAGGACATTAAATTCCATAAAGAAGTTTTGATAATTCTAAAACTTTTCGTTTTTGCTGAGTGGAAAGAGTATGTGGATTGTGAGCTACTTTTAAAAAGTTAGAACTTTTATGACTGTGCTTTAGGTATGGTTTAGGTATTTCATAATATTTCGTGTAACGTAATGTATATAATATTAAAGTTTGAAATGTTGAATGTTTTGTAATAAGAACTATCATAACTTTGTGTTGTAAAAAGTTTAGAAACATAATATTGTGGAACTATGAAAATCACAAAATCACTATTTTTGTCTTGAAATAAAATTTTAAAATTTATGAAATAATATTTAAGACTTTTAGTGGTTAGTGGTATACATGTTGAACAAAGTTTAGAAAGTTAAGTGGTGTGCTTCTTTGATCATTTCATTTTTCTTTCGTAACACACGCAATAATAAATTAAAATTGACAAAATCGCTCATACAGGTCCTTTGTAATGCTATTTTATACCACACAAAAAATTAGAAACATACATACAGTGCATTTTGTTTAAATCACGAATAAAATATTTCGTTAACGTACCTACGTTTCTTTATGCGGACGCGGGCGGCTGCGGGCGCGGCGCGGCGGTGGCGGCGGGCAGGCGCGGGGGTGGGGGCATACCTACCTACACTCTATATGACTGATAAGTGATAATCCACTCGTCACGTCAGACGAGTGGAATAGTGGATACATGGCGAACATAATACAAGAAGACGTAATTCAGAAAAAGTAAACTAAGTACCTTAACCTACCTACTTACTTTACATCTTAGATGATATCAATAAAAACATTATTAAATGACAAGTTTTGAGTAGTTAGTACATACAGATCGCGCAATTCTTCTTTCAGTTAAGATTATTCTACAATCATCCGAAATTCTTCTTTCAGATAAGATTATTCTACAATCATCCGAATTGGATGAATGAGATGAAAACGTATACACGCAATAATAAATTAAAATTTACAGAATCGCTCATCATGGCCTTTGTAATGCTATTTTATACCACACAAAAAATAGAAACATACATACCTACAGTGCATTTTGTTTTAATCACGAATAAAATATTTCACTAAGGGGGGATGCTACCAAACTAGAATAAGGTGTTATACCTAGATTAAACGCCGATTTGTATTGACTAATCTCGGAGTAAGTCTTATTCCAGTTTGTCGAATCCACCCTAAATACGCGATTGGACGTGCAGGACGTGGGCAGGTGGATTTGGGCATCAACTCGTTACACCAAAATTTTGTTCTAACTGGTCACACTGCCAAAAGCAGTATTATTTGTTTCAACCCGTCACAGGGTTGATTTATTTCTATTAGGACACATTGTAATTTTTGTAGCTATTGCTGCTACTTACTTAATTACTGCTCTTTAATGATTTCTTGCAGTAAGCCGACGATATTATCTTATTTGCCCCTGCCCCTTATCTGTGCATAATACCATAGAATACTTACATAATAGTACAAGTACAGAAGATTCACTCCGCAAAGTCATTTAAATAAATAGCGACTCTTGCTAAGACACAATAAAATGCAATTGGCTATTTGACAGTTGTAACAATAAAATATGAAATATGTCGGAAATGGTAGGTTATGATTAAACGATAATTATCCAATAGGTTTTTTTTATTAAGATAAATTGTAAATATTTTATTTTTACAAAATAAATTTGCGTTTTTTTATCTGTGGATTACAAGACCCGAAACACGGGCGGCCATGATTGAGCTTCATGTGACGGATTGTGACGTCACATTTCACAAAGTATACAGAAACTATCTGTCAGGTTTCAAGTTAAGTTTCTATATTTATTGAAATGTGACGTCACCGAGCAAAATGTCACGTGACCAACCGTTTTCGCACGAAGTTTGAAATCAACAAAGAAAAATATGTTTTTTTCTGTTAAATAAAGGTTTTTCGAGAAAGAAAATATTGTACGGGGTATAAAATAAGCGTTTGTAACTTTTTAAATACTTTTTCGAAAACTGTCAAGTAGCCAATTCAGGTCGCACACCGCTCCCTTATCTACAGTTAAATTCACCTAGAAGTTGCCTCTCTTTCTTTCGCGTACTCTTATCTCTTCTAATGACTTTTGGGTTGTCTTCTTTTAAATAATAATTAATCTGAATACTTACTTAATTTATTACAAGTTATGGTGTTTATAATGTGTAAACAAATTACTATTTCAAATAATCCTAGGCTAGGTATGTCAGTACAGTCAATACCACATCAGACTACCTAAACGGTAATATAATATATATTACTGTGCTACCTATACATGTTTATTTGCACCACCAGTGACACTCCGTGTACGTGAGAGCTCGAGCGCTGGTGAACTTGAGCAGAACGTATAAACACTAGGGTGAATTTAGACTTGTGCCAAAGAAGACGTATGTATATGTTACATAGTATGTTATGAAACGTAAAGTAGTATTAGCAGTTACTCCACTAAGTAAGTAACTACTAGGGCTTGCAGTCCTGGTACTGTGGAGAAAACAGGATTCTCGGTACTGCGCTAACTATGGTACCGGGAAAACCGGAAATTTCGGTACTTTTTGGTACTGAATTTTTAACCGAGATGTTACTAACGTTTGATTAATGGATCAATGAGCAAATCAATATATTACACAAAATTTTTATAATAAAATAATTGTTTTGCTAATTGCTATACTAGCTGTGGCATCACTTTGTCGAATGGAATTAGTCAGAGGTCATCCGAGTTGAATGTTTTAAATTTAAAAGAGTCTATATACAATGGATTTTTATCATGAGTGTTTTAAGGTGAGTAAATAATATAAATTCGTCCAAACCGAGACCGTTCAAACGGCGACAGACCCTTCTCCAACGGATGCCCTCGGCCGAGATTGTGATATTGGGAGACTGCAATATCCACCACATCGAATGGCTTGGTTCACTCAAAACTGACCACGCGGGTAGAGTCGTTCATGACTTCGCTTTGGCCTACAGTCTGTCCCAATTGGTAACAGAGCCTACGTGAATTCCAGATGTGGAGGGCCATGCACCTTTCTTATTGGACCTTCTGCTGACCTCTCACCCAGACGGCTATCAAGTTCCTATTGATGCACCACTAGGCTCATCAGATCGCTGTCTTATTCGTAGCACTGTGCCTTTCACAGAAATTTCAAAAACGTCGAGTCTGGCATTATAGGTCAGCGGACTGGGATGCGATGGGAGTTTCTTTGCTTCCTACTTCGTCCTAGTTTGCTTCTCACTGGATGATCTTGATGTCGCTGCCGACTTTATCGTTGATGCGATACTGCAGGGAATGAAACTTTTCAATCCAAACTCTGTGGTTCCCATTGGCGGCAGGTCTCAACCATGGTTTGGTCGTTGCTGCAAAATGGTGTCTTGCCAAAAGTGACAACATTACATGCCCTGGGCTAATGCGGTGTCATCAAAGGATCCAAACACTAGTGCGCTCAGAAAGAGGTACAACTTTGCCGCCAGGTCCTTTAAGAAGGACATTGCCAAGGCGAAGTCATCATTCATAAGTGGAATTAGCGAGAGGCTAGTGCGTCTTCCTTCGGGTACGCGTGCGTTCCGGTCTCTCGCCAAAGCTATCTTAGGGAATTTTTGTCAGCCGTCCCTACCACCATTGCACAAGACCGATGACTGCCTGACCCATATTGCAAAGGAGAAAGCCGATCTCTTGGGCACTCTTTTCGCATCAAACTCGACCTTGGACGATGGGAAAAACTCTCCACCAACCATACCGCATTGCGCTTGTTCAATGCCAAACGTCCGGTTCCTACAAAGGTCAGTTCGTAAGGCTCTTTTTTCCCTTGATATCCATAAGTCGAGTGGGCCTGGTGCAGTTCCTCCCATGAGTTGGCGCTGGTTCTAACGCGCGTTTTCCGGCTCTCTTACACTACTGGCATTGTCCCGAGCTCTTGGAAGACAGCCCTTGTCCACCCGATTCTCAAAAAAAATCGATCGCTCAGATCCGTCCAACTACAGGCCAATAGCCATCACCTCTTTGCTCTCCAAAGTAATGGAGTCCATTACAAACCGCCAGCTCTTAAGGTACCTAAAATAAAACTAACTACTAAGCGATCGCTAGTATGGTTTTCGTCGCGGTCGTTCGGCTGGTGATCTTAGTGTACCTTACTCACCGATGAGCGGAGGCTGTTGAGAGTAAAGGGGGGGCACTGGCAGTTAGCTTGGACGTAGCGAAAGCCTTTGACAGGTATAGCACAGGGCTCTTCTCTCTAAACTTTCATCATACTGGCTTCCTGAGTAATTGTGATCGTGGGTGGCCAGCTTTCTTTCTGGGCGTAGCATCAGCGTCGTAGTCGATGGTTCGTACTCTGACATGAACCCCCTTAAATGCTGGAGTCTGGAGTCCCACAGGGGTGTGTGTTAGCCCATACTCTGTTTCTTCTGCATATCAATGACATGTTGCATAACAACAGCATTCATTGCTACGCGATTGTCAGTAAGGGAGTAACGCTCTACACTGGACGAGCTAATATTACTCGGGAAAGCGTCATCGAGAGCCGGAATAAACTTGTGACTGACACCAAGAACATGTTAAGTCATGTCTTGAATTGGGGCCGACATAACTTAGTCCACTGTAACCCCTCCAAAACACAAGTTTGCGCATTTACCGCGAAAAAACATCCCTTCGTCGTACCTCTGAACTTTTGAGGAAGCTCTCTCTTGATACCAATCCGACTATTGGAATCCTTGTCGTCGATGTTTCGAGTGACGTTCAGTTTCGAGGTCATTTGGAAGGTAAAGCTAAATTAGCAAATAAAAAAGAAATTATTTAAATGGAATTATCAAATCATTGGAGTGCGATGACGATGAAACCGTACAGTGTAGGGTAACGGGTACATTAGTTACAATTTTTTCCCTAGAAAAAGTACCGGTGACGTTACGGTTGAGAACTGTGGAGACAAAAATTTGGTAACGCTACGAAATTTGTATGGTTTGCAACTAAGAGCATTAGCCGAGGTTACCGGTAACGACTACCGCAAACGCGGAGCCTAATATTGGCGTAATTTGAAGTTATAACAAAAGTATCAAAAGTACCGAATTTCCCGGGAAACAAATTCTCAGTACCGGTACTGCGTAAAAAGTCAATTTCCCGGGATATACCAGGAATTCCTGGGAGCAAGCCCTAGTAACTACCAATCTAGTTAGGTACTTGTAAATTGTAATAATATCGGTAGGTACTTAATAATTGAAAGTGACTAGTAGCATTGATACTATAATACTTAATTAAGTAAATAGGTACCTACGTACTTATGTAGACATACAGACGCGGGGGGACTGTGTTTTATAATTAGCAGGTACCTAGGTAGTGGTGAATGATTTAGTGATAATAAGAGTACCTACTTACCATACTATAATTTAGGAAATACTTTTGCATACTTACCTGAAGCTCTTAATTGATTGATTGTCAAAAAAACACGTAAGGGTTGTGGAAAAAACTTTAATCGTATGATGTGGCCCTAGCTAGATACGCAATTCTATAGCCTATTGTACATCTTAAAAATTACTTTCCTATTATTGTGATTTGTGAACATGACAGGATGATAGATTGATTAACCAAAATGAAAAATAAACAGATAAGTACTTAATCATTTGCAGTTTTTATTTATAATTAAGAATATGTTACATACTCATCCGTTTACGTTACGTACGTTTTCATCCCATTCATCCAATTCGGATAATTGTAGAATAATCTTATCTGTAAGAAGAATTGCGCGATCTGTACTTAACTACTCAAAACTTGTCATTTAATAATGTTTTGTTGTCAGCTAAGATGTAAAGTAAGTAGGCTAAGGCTGGATTCTACCAAACTGGAATAGGACTTACTCCGAGATTAGTCTATACAAACTCGGCGTTTAATCTAGGTATAAGACCTTATTCCAGTTTGGTCGAATCCACCCTAAGGTACTTAGTTTACTTTTCTGCATTAAGTCTTCTTGTATTATGTTCGCCATGTATCCACTATTCCACTCGTCTGACGTGACGAGTGGATTATCAGTCATATAGAGTGTAGGTAGGTATGCCCCCACCCCCGCGCCTGCCCGCCGCCACCGCCGCGCCGCGCCCGCAGCCGCCCGCGTCCGCATAAAGAAACGTAGGTACGTTAACGAAATATTTTATTCGTGATTTAAACAAAATGCACTGTATGTATGTTTCTAATTTTTTGTGTGGTATAAAATAGTATTACAAAGGACCTGTATGAGCGATTCTGTCAATTTTAATTTGTTATTGCGTGTGCTACGAAAGAAAAATGAAATGATCAAAGAAGCACACCACTTAACTTTCTAAACTTTGTTCAACATGTATACCACTAACCACTGAAAGTCTTAAATATTATTTCATAAATTTCAAAATTTTATTCAAAGACAAAAAGATTGATTTTGTGATTTTCATAGTTCCACATATATTATGTTTCTAAACTTTTTACAACACAAAGATAAGATAGTTCTTATTATGAAACACTCAACATATCAAACTTTAATATTATATACATAACGTTACACGAAATATTATGAAATACCTAAACCATACCTAAAGCACAGTCATAAAACTTCTAACTTTTTAAAAGTAGCTCACAATCCACATAGTCTATCCACTCAGCAAAAACGAAAAGTTTTAGAATTATCGTAAGTAATTTTTGTCCGGCTACGCGACTAAATATATAAAAACATTAATCTATAAACGCAGCTTCATCTCAACCGAATGTTAAAATATTTCTTTCGGATCTCAGAGGTGAAAACTTCTAAGATTTGATGAAGCAATGTTGACTAAAAAATAGCTATAAGCATCAAGCACTGACAAATTTCGACGGTTGAAAACCAGACCTCGGTATCCAAGTGGTTAAGGCAGCTGCCCGGAATGCGGAAGATGCGTGGTTCGATTTCCTCCTGAGGTTGTAGTCTTTTTTCAGTGTTTAAAAATTTTACTTAAGTATATTTAGACGTTAATAAAACGCTAAAATATATTTAAAAAAATGCTTAATAATATTATTATTTACACAATTAAAACACAAATTTTGTTGTGAACAATTTACAAATAGAAAAAGACAATCTCGAAAAAATTTCCATGAGCGGGACATGAGAGATTTTCTTCGCTAGTCTTGTGATTAGATGCGTTATCCATAACAATAACCGTCTTTTTGGTAAATATATTGTTGCATCTTTTCAGCAGTTCGTACTTTACTGTTTACTTCGCTTTACTGTACAATGTGAAGTATATGCACACACACATTCAAAACAAATTGTGGAGGGGCATGCCATCTTTTCGTGGTTTATCTCTACAGGTATTCACTTCATAAAAATGTAGAAAGACCATACATTCAAATAATTTTGGTTATCTAATTAAAAATATAAAGAAAACATGGAACTAGGTAAGTACTATAATTATTGCCATGGCTATCATTTACTTAGTCAGAATCAGTAGGTCCTGATCACCGATAAAAAGTCATTGTGTATAAGTACACAAGGTATACTAAGGTAACATACCCTTAAAATTAACATTTCAACCTGAATACTTGTAATGAACTCTCATAGAGCATGAAACTCACCTTACAGGCGTATGGACGCTGCTCATCCACGTCCAAAGATAGCGGCTTCTCGCAAACTTGGCAGCGGAGACCCTGCCAACAATAATAAAATATACAAATCCAATTGTAGAAAATATTTCCACGAGGCTACAGAGGTGCAACATTTTCCAATTTGTTTGAAACATTGTTTGCTAAACGGAAAATTTGCAAAATTTTATAAAATAATACACACATCAAAAGTGTCTAGGGATCAAGCATTTTTATGCGGATTTCTTGAGATTGAGATGTGGCTTTGTAATAAATTTATGATTTTATAAATTTATATGGATCCTTTTTGGTGCATTTCATAATTTGGAACAGGAACTTTCAATCAATTTCTAGTAAAAGATGAAAATCAGCTGTCAATATTTTCCCTATAAAAACATACAACGCATTGAAGACATTATTAGTGCTACTGTTTCCCTACTACTGATTAAAACCAACGTTATTATGGAGCGGCGACGTCATTTAAGCAGGGAAGAAATGCTCAGAGCCGTGGGAATGATAGAAGCTGGTTCCCGGCAACGTACGTGTGGCTTTAGCTCTGAATACAAGTCAGAGTGTTATCAGTCGACTTTGGACACGTTACCGAAGCACTGGTACCGTGGCTGAGCGCCATGGAGGACGGTATCGCTGCACCACACGGAGACAAGACCGATACATTCAAATCACAACTCGAAGAGCTCCAACAATAACCGCCATGATGTTAGCCGTGAGGCTTCATCACTCTTCAGGGAACTTAATTAGCGACCAAACAGTCAGAAACCGCTTGCATGAAGTAAACCTTCATTCCCGAAGACCGCTAAGGGTACCACCTATAGCAATGCACAATCGTAGGATTCGATATCAATGGGCTCTTGAACACAGAAATTGGGCAGAAGAACAATGGCGTTTCATGTGCTTTTCTGATGAGTCTCGTTTTGGTATGAGACCGGATACAAGACGTATACGACACTGGAGAACCCCTGGACGCCAACAGCGATTAAAATCCTGCCAGGAAGTCCATCCTTATAGTGGTGGAACCATCATGGTATGGGCGGGTATTTGGATCGGCGGAAGAACTCAGTTGATTTGGATCAGAGGCAACCTCAACGCTCAAATTTATGCTGAGACGATTGTATCAGACGTCATCGTTCCACTACAAGTGCAAATCGGTCCCTTATTTCAGTTAATGCATGATAATGCACGACCGCACACCGCAAGAGTTGTAAGACAGACTCTCGCCGCAGCTAAAATCAATGTCATGCCCTGCCCTGCTCAGTCGCCAGACTTGAACCCGATTGAGCATGCATGGGATATGCTACAGAGAAGAGCTCTGCCGAATATGGAGGGTATCCAGTCGCAAGAAGACCTTTTTTTGTTGTTGCAACGAACATGGGCGGCCATTCCACAGCGTGATTTGGATGAACTCATTTTGAGTATGCCAAACCGATGTTCTTGTGTTGTTAGTGTTCGCGGTAGAAACACGGATTATTAATTGTTTAAGTTACCCAATAAAATTTTAAAGAAAACTGTTATTTCAGTCTTTTTTTCGAACTTTAATGTTAGTGGTTCAAATGTCAAAAATCCCTTTATTAGGAAAATGGCAAATTTCTTTATTAATGCAAAGGTGACTTGGTTTATCGTTACTGTAGACAAACGAAAACACTTTATTTGATGAATCCTTAAAGAAAATTTTAATTAATATCAATCAGGAGAAAAGTTATTGCAAAAATATATGTTGATCCCTAGACACTTTTGATGTGTGTATTTAAAATACATACATATAATCACGACTATTATCCCCGAAGGGTTAGACAGAGACTAGGCAATGAGGACAGCATAAGCAGTCCTCTACCACAGTACGTTGCCTGGAACCAGCTTCCAACAATCCAACGGCTTTCAACATCTCTTCCCTTGTCAAATAACGCCGTCGCTCCATAATAGTCCTGGGTCTTTTAAGCGGGGCGTGAAACTACATTTATGCAGGCCGTCATGAACGTTGTTACCGTGCTTATTCCACGGAGAGGAGCGCTCTCGTTATTTTGGACTCATCGACTGCTTACCATCAGGCAGGAGCAGCAGTTACTATGTCGTGTCACAAGAAAAAAAAAATGTAGCCAATTTTTTTTACTCCCAGTGCAGAAATTGTAGGTACTTACGGCTTTGTGAAATTCCCATTACGCTCTTCATAGGAATTAAGATTAACAGTTGATTTGCTATAATTCAAACAATGTAAAAAAATATTCATTCATATAGTGAAATTCACTAAAAAGAACCAGCAACAATACTTTAAAATGTATTTGATCCCAAGACTTTGGATGGCATACATTTGAATGTACACATGTATGCTATCCAAAGTATAATGACAGTTGCATCACAAAATATTTATGAAAATCTCATGTATGTTCATAAAAATATTGATATGTTAAACAGTGATATTCACAATTTAAATACTAGAAGTAAGAACAAATTAGCAGTAACTTATAGTAGGCTTCATAAAATAAATGAAATAAATAGTTCAGGCTTCACAAAGGAATCCGCTGCTTTAAACTCATCAAGTATGTAATTTTGTATGATGACGTTTCTTGCATACTTGACAACAACACTTAGATAAACATTGTGAAATACTATGTGGCCTTATACAATTGTAACAAAGTCTTTTTTCAGTTAAATAAATTTCTTATCTTTCAGTTTCTCAAACTCTAAACCTTTGTAGGTTGCATGATCACCACTACAATAATAACAAGTTGAATTAGTTACATGTAAGGTGAATGCATGAGGAATTAACGCTTTGGGATTATTGTTTACGCATATGAAATTAGTTGCTTCTAAAACCCTTAAATTGTGTTCTAAAGATGTCAACAAGCTACTAAAGCGCAGTATCTCATTTTTGTAAAGTAAACTCAAATTTAGTTCTTAAGTCCAATGGTAACCTTTTAGATATTATTATTATTATTGTTTAACAGACAGGCAGTTGAGACAACTGGTTTAGTCTGTATCCTGTTTCCTCCTTCTAATGTCTTAGTCTGGTTATTTCTTCATATTCAAATGCTTGTCTAGCCTGTTTTTAAATTGGTTTATTGTTTGTGCTGATACCACTTCTTTGGGCAGCCTGTTCCAAGCTTCAATTACTCTGCTGCTTAGAAAATGTTTGTGTGGGTTATTATGTGATGCAGTTTTTGACAGCTTGAGATGGTGTCCTCTAAGATGTGTATTCTTTGAGTATTGAAACATCTGTTTATCAAAACCTTCAAGATCGTAGTGTCCATGTAATATTTTAAAGGTTTCAATCAGATCTCCTCGTTTTCTGCGTTCTTCAAGAGTAGTGAGTTTCAACACATCCAGTCTCTCATTATATGGTTTTGTTTTTAAAGATTTAGGTACTTTAGAAAATCGCAGCTGTACTCTTTCAAGTAATTCCATATCCTTCTTGAAATATGGGTTCCAGACTTGGAAAGCGTATTCCAAGATAGGCCGAACATACGCTTTGTGAATTTTTAGCATCATATCGGGTGTTAACTGTCCAAACGCTTTTCTGATAAGGTATATAAAGCTATTAGCTTTTTTTGTTATTGCTGTAATATAGTGTTCCCATTTGAGATTTTCACATATATGTACATCCAGGTCAGTTTGGACACTTGTTGCTCTTAATGGTTCATCATTTATTGTATATGTAAGATGGGGATTCCGATTTCCTATGTGGAGAACTGTGCATTTAGCTGAATTTAGTTTTATGAGCCACTCCCTTGACCAGCTTACTATTTGATTTAGATCCGCTTGAAGCCGTTCAAAATCCATTTTTGGGTCTGCAAAAATCTTTGTGTTGTCAGCAAACATACTAACTTTGCAATTCAAGTGTTTCGGTAGATCAAAAGTGAAAATAATGTACAATAATGGCCCTAGGACAGAGCCTTGGGAGCACCACTTTGTATGTCTCTTTCATCTGAAAGAGTGTCACCAATTCTCACTCAAAATGTCCTATGTCACAAAAAGGCCTCAATCCACTTTAGAAGTTTTCCACGTATTCCTACGTATTCTATTTTTTGCAGAAGTCTACTTATCGGTACTTTGTCAAATGCTTTTTCATAATCGAGGTAAATCACATCTACAGGTTGTCGAGCATTCTGACTTGTGGTCCATGATGATAGGCAAGATAACAAGTTCGATATTGTGGATCTATGTGGGCAAAAACTATGTTGTTGGTTGCTGATGACTCGCACCTTGTCAAGAAATTCTCTGATGTGTTTGACTATTATCTTCTTTATGACTTTACATATCACGCTAGTTAGGCTGATTGGTCTATAATTTACTGCCTGTAGCTTGTTTCCCTTTTTGTACACAGGGTACTATTGCGGTTTTCCATAAGTCTGGCAAAATTCCGGTGTCATAGGATGTTTGCATTATGGACACCAATTGGTTATCAAGGTCACAATTCTTAAGTATGACCACTGGTATCTTATCCGGCCCAGGTGAAGAGTCTGCTTTCATGCTTTTTATAGCAGATTGCACTTGATTTTCATTAAACATAAGATCTTCGATTGACTCTGCAACTCTGAGGCATGGATCCAAAAATGGAAGCGTTCCTACAGGTTCTTTTTGAAATACGCTAGAAAATTGATCTGCAAAAACTTCAGCTATATCCTTTGGTTGCGTGACATCTTGTCCTTGAATATTCCTTATAATGGGTGGTATACTGACTTTAGAAGACTAAGTGATTTGCTGTCTGTTATACGAGTAAAATTTTTTTGCTTTAGCCTTAAAGAGATTTTTTTCATATACTGTTCTCAATGTGCAACAGAAGTTTGTCAGTTTATTATTAAGTTTTCGGTATTCCTTGTAAAGGTCAGTGGACCCAGTTAAGGTATACCTCTTCCATAATAACTGTTTTTGTCTAATTAATTGACATGTTTCAAATTTTACCCAGGGTCTATTAAATCTTCTCTTTTTTGGTATCTTTATAAGAGGCACGTGGGTGTTTATAGTATTCGTAATCGCCTCATGCAGAGTTTTGTACTGGTTTTTTGCGCAGTTCAAGTATGCAGAAAACCCTGTCAAAATACGCTTTAGCTCTACATTAATTTTATCAAAGTCTGCTTTACTGTAATTTCGCTTAGGTGTTGTTTGTTGCCGGTTCTGTTTTTGTACCTGTAACTGTATTGTTGAAATTATACATGTGTGATCACTTTTGCCAATAGCTGCTTCATAACCAAAATTGGCTATAAGTAACTCATCATTAGTTATGATCAAGTCCAAAAAAGAGGGTTGGTTGCCCTGGCAAAATCTTGTGTGTTTATTTACTAACTGATAGAAGTCACTGTTTGTACCATTGCAGGAAATTTATTTCCTTCGGCAGAAGATAACCACAATCTTGAAGCGGCCACTTTATTCCTCCAAAGTTGAAATCGCCCAAAATATTATCAAAATATTATAAGATATAAAAGAAAACTCCAAGAATTGACATCAAATCCAAGAGTATTTAATGCCTGTGTGTTTTCTCTTAAAGTGTTGAGAAAATGTTTTAAATTCTTTAAGTTGGAACATGAAACTGAAAGTAACAAATCTAAATGTAAGCGCTTATTTTCAAAACGTTCTTGTAAGAGATTATAGGCCACACCATAGTTTTCACTAGTTATGCTTAAATGTTTAATTAAGTTAAGAGGTTCTTGTTCTAAAACACTCAATAAATAATGGAATTTTTGTATTGAAGTTATTTCATTGTTTTGATGAATTAAACTGTCAAAGATTGATTTAAAGTTGGGCCATTCAATGTAAATGCCTTTGAAATGTGTTAATGTAATATTAGGTAAATGAAAACGACTTGATTGACAGCTACACTTGGAAACTACCTACCTCTTGTGTCACAGGAGCATTAGTTGTTTTGGAATCCAA
Organism: Scoparia ambigualis; assembly: GCA_963921215.1. NCBI lineage: Eukaryota > Metazoa > Arthropoda > Insecta > Lepidoptera > Crambidae > Scoparia > Scoparia ambigualis. The sequence goes on along the minus strand of OY992523.1, from coordinate 384,017 downwards.
TACGCCTAAGTCAGACCAAATACATTGAATTGAGTAATATTTTTCGTAAAACGTTGTAAAGCAAGATTCTATAGTTCCTCTCTGTTCTTCGGGCTGTGAAGCAGCAATTAATAACGTAAAATTTGTATCGAACTGTTCACGCATCTGATTTAGATCACCGAAACGAACACAAAATTTACTCAATTCCTGCGGTGTTGTAGGAATGGTTTGCACAAGCACTGTAGCCAACTTATAAAGTTCGCATATGAAATCATAAGCCATGTTAAATTCAACAGTCGCTATTTTTAATTCATTTGCCATAATTGTTAAGTTATTTTATTTTTACAAGTAAAAACAAGCAAAACGAACAATCACTCGAGGTTATTATTGTGAGTTGACAGATGACTGACATTTGATTATTTTTTTTAATATTTGTTTCGTGAAGGAACAGGCTAAGATCAGAGACCATACTGCCTAGTCATTAGTACTTTTATTTCTTTTTTTCCTCCTTGATGATAATGAGTGGTGATTAAGATGATGAATGATAAATGATGTTCCCGAAACCCCTTGAGCCCTCAGTAAAGACGTGGGACTTTACTGAGGTCTCACACGGAGTTCTTGAGAGAATTTGAAAAGTGATGTTCCACTGTTTTGTTACATTTGCCAACACTCATGCACGTTCACAAACACATAACGGTTAATAATCCACTATTATTTCACATTATTGTTCGAAAAAACACGAGTTTTAATAAAACAAAACTGCAGACATGACGCTTCACTTTCCCCTTTTATTATTATTGCTTAATTAATGGCTTCGCGTTTAGCATTAAGCCAATTTCAAGTGATTTAAAATTATTTTTAATACATTTATTATTGTACGGTAGATTGAATTAAAATGGAGTCTCCCAACACGTGTTGTTGCGAAAAGAACACGGGAGAAACTCCCACTTTCCCCTTTCCCGCCAAGAAGTCCGACTGACACTTGATAGATGACAGCTTCATTTTTTTTTTTTGTTTAGTGAAGGAATAGGCTAAGGTCTGAGACCATACTGTCTAGTCATTAGTTTTTATATTTCTATATTTCCCCTTCATGATAATGAGTGGTGATTAAGATGATGCATGATAAATGATGTTCCCCAAACCCCTTGAGTTCTCACTGAGGACTCCTCAGTAAAGATGTGGGACTTTACTGAGGTCTCCCGCGGACTTCTTGAGAGAATTTGAAAAGTGATGTTTGTTTTGTTTCATTTGCCAACACTCATGCACGTTCACAAACACTTAGCGGTTAATAATCCACTATTATTTCACATTAATATTAAAAAAAACACAAATTTTAGAAAATAAAACAAAACTGCAGACATGACGCTTCACTTTCCCGCCAAGAAGTCCTTTTTTTATATATTTGTTCCGTGAAGGAACAGGCTAAGGTCTGAAACCATACTGCCTAGTCATTAGTTTCTTTATTATTTCTTTTGTTAGGCTGTTAGGCTGATTCATTTAGCATTTAAAAAAAACAACTTTTTTTAAACGAAGCTGATTTGACTTTTAAAAATGTAACGAACGAAAGTCTAGAAATGGTAGGGAGAAATGACCGATTGAATCATGGCGGAAAGTGGCGGCATTCAGTGGCAGGCATTCGAAGTGGTCAGACGTGTTGGATAAACTATGCTGTACTTATGTCAATAATAAATTTTATTGTGATGTACCTACCTGGAGTAAGGAGTTTAATTACACTTCAGAAGTGGTAAGTAAGTACATGCTCACATTTGTCATTGGTTATCTTTAGCAGTGTTAATGCATAATTAGTTAACCGTGATTCTTTATGATAAGTTTGTTTAAATTATTTGTGATTTCATCATACCTATTTTGACTAAAACATTTTTTAATAAAAATGAAATATCTGAAATATCTGTATCATATTATATTTGCGCGAGGCGTTTTAGATTTTCATCAAAAGCCTTTAATTAAGTGACTACTACTATTTAAAATACAACACTACCTTCCTTTTGCTAGGAAATGTTATAATCCCTTAGGTACCGATTAAAGTTTGGTTGTAAACAGTCAAGTTCAAGGGCATTTGAGGTGACATTCAAATACCTAAAGACAGTAGTTGGGTTTCTAAAAGGGTAACGAAATTTTCGTCCATTTTGCGCTAGGACGCCCCGTTTCCGAGATATCTTGCAATTTTGGTATAAGGAGGAAACTCATACAAGTTTTGTTTTGTGTTTGAGCGCCAGACAATGGAGCAAGACGGGAGCGACGGAGGTCGTCAAAATAATTCATTTGAGTAGTTTGTATGTAGTAATGAAAACAGCCATTGTACTTATAACTTATCTTTATTCAGATATAAAACTAATAAATTAAAGTCCAGATACTCTTCAAGTTTTCGCAAATGCTAGCGGCTTCCATCATAGCCAATAGTTGCCTTAATTGAGCACAATTATTAATTTGCATATTGTTGGTACTTCCTTTTTACAGTGTAAAAAAAACATTTTCTGACGGATTGCACACATAACAAAGTCATCGAGTTCCTTTGCAAGTCGACCCTTTCTGTGTTTAGCCGGAGTAGAAACTTTTCCTCCATTTTCGGAGCCTTGTTTAGCCATTCTCCGCACAGTACTTTCAGACACATCTAGAACAATAAAAACATTATAAAAAAAACAAAATTGTTCAGTCCTGTGGACTGAGTTATAAAATTAATTGGTAAAACTTTTGAATCGAGTGGGGGAAAGGGAGGGGAGGAGAGAGGAGTACCGCCTCCCCACTTACCCCTCCTGCCACAGACCCCTCCTCCTTCGCCCTCCTCGCCCCCCTCGTGGGGGCTCCTGTCCCCCCGCTTCGGTTCTGATAATATGGTACTGTATAACCTAAAAACGAGTAATTTTTCGTGATTATAGCCGATTTTGACAAAACTTTCAAGTGGTTTTTTTAATGTTTTAACTCAACATAGGCAGCAAAAATGTTAATAAACCTTTATTTAAGAACCCGTTAGACCCCCCCCCCCCCCCCACAGTGTTAGTTTCTTCATATTCAGGCGACTCGATTCAAAAGCCAACCCACATAATTTACTATACTTACCACATTCTACCTCTTAACACTTGATAAAATGTCCCAATAAATTAAAAAGTTCAAGAGTCTCCAGTCGAACTATAATAACCAACATTTTTGTTTGTAATGTCATAACCCCAAAACTTTTAAAAATATTAAAAAAAACTGATTGTTTCACGGAATTTAGCCGATATAGGCATATTTTAGATAATTATACTTTCAACATCTTTTATAACTTACTTACCAGTATAATCTGCTGTACTTTGGTAAATATCCTCCAGATTCAGAAGTCTACCGTCGTAGCCACAACATCGTTTTAAGTTATAACTTTATTAGAATACAGTCGTTTATTATAGTATAGATTTTTGTTTACGTGAAGCTGTGTGTTCAAGCTGTACGGGTGTGTTATTGGATTTTGTATATTCCTATTGTGTTGTGAATAACTAGAAGAAATAGCTAAATGGCAAGTGTCACATAAACAACAAATAACAGCTGTCTCGGCGAGTGCTACGTTCGTCAAGGTCGACCGGTCTAGGTCGGTCATTGCCCCCGCTGTGCTACCGCGCTCGCTTCCCCTGCGCTTGCGCCCATCCTACTGTGCTCGTCGCACGCAAGTTCATACCGCGTGCGTGCGTGCGTGTGCGTGGCCGTGTACTCATCTGCTAACGATCACCGATAGGAGAAGATAAGCGCACAACAACGTAATCAAGTGAGTTTATTTATGCATTTGGGAGAATAATCTCGCTACCTACGATTGCTATTTATTAATTGCAGCCGATATGAATAATTGCTTGGGATGCAAGAAGATAATTAACAAAACTGATTACTTTATTATTATATTATTATTTGTATACCGGCAGTCGTCCTTAAGAAATGTGCTCCCGAGTTGTCTCCAGTACTGACACGCCTATACCACCTCTCGTACTCTACTGGAATTGTGCCGGAGGCTTGGAGAAAGGCGAACGTCCAGCCGGTCCCCTAAAAAGGGGATAGGTCTGACCAAGCCAACTATCGACTTATTGCTGTCACCTCTGTCCTTTGCAAGGTTTTTGAGCGAATCATAAACAGACAACTCATTCGCTACCTAGAAGATCACTCCCTGATTCATGATCGTCAATACGGGTTCAGACCGAAACGATCAACGGGTGATCTCCTGGCGTTCATAACACACCTGTGGGGTGAAGCAATGGACAAGCATGGAGAGGCACTGGCTGTTAGCCTGGACATCTCCAAGGCATTCGATCGAGTTTGGCATCGTTCGCTTCTCTCCAAGCTTTCGTCATACGGCTTGCCACCTCGCCTATGCGATTGGGTCGCCGGGTTCCTGCTTGAGCGCAGCATTCGCGTACTCTGCGAAAGCAGTGCCTCACAGTCTCTGCAGGTGAACGCCGGTTTGCCGCAGGGCTCTATAATATCGCCCACGCTGTTTCTTCTGCATATCAATGATATGTTATCCTTGGGTAACATTCATTGCTATGCAGACGACAGTACAGTGCATCGGCGTTATTTGGGTCACCCTGCGGCAAAGCAGGCCGATGTAGTGGAGTCGAGACGGAAGATTGTCATTGAGCTGGACGAGGAGTTAGACCGCATTTATAAATGGGGCTCTGATAACCTGGTCCAGTTCAATGCCAAAAAACACAGGTCTGCGCTCTCACTGCTAAAAAGTCCGCATTTCTCCCCCAACCCTCCTTCCAGAGCAACCTATTACCCATCCAGACTGGTCTCAGTCTCTTAGGTATGGACATACACAGCGACCTCAACCCGAAGAGCTATATTGAGAGCATTATAACCACAGCCTCACGTAAACTCGGAATCCTGAACAAGGTGAAGCGGTTCTTCACGCCGGAGCAACGTTGTCTTTTGTATAAGACTCAGGTGCGCTCCTGCGTGGAGTATTGCTCTCATCTTTGGGACGGATCCGCCAAGTACTTGCTCGAAGCTCTTGACAGGTTGCAAAGACGTGCTGTCCGTTTTATCGGTAACGATGACGTTACGACCAGTCTGGAGCCGTTACAGCTACGTAGGGACATTGCTTCCCTTAGTGCTTTCTACCGCCTTTACCACTTTGACTTCATCCCTCCCTCTCCTTTCCTTTCCAGATCGACGCGTGCAGGTCTTAGAAGCCACCCTCATACCGTGCTGACCATCAAGACACGTACCAAAAAGTTTGGACAATCGTTCTTTTGCCGAACTGCCCGTATGTGGAATGCGCTTCCCGCACACGTGTTTCCTTCCTCTTTCTCTCCCGGGTTATTTAAGCGGGGCGTGAAAAAGCATTTATGCAGGCCGCCATAGTGAGAGCGTTCGGCATAGCGTGGTAGCGCTGTGACGAACGCTTTCACTTCTTGGGCTTCACTGGCTGCTTTTCATTAGGCAGAGTGAAGCCATTATGGCGTGCCACAATTAAAAAAAAAATTGCTAAGATGTGTTGCTTGTAAAGGCTCATACCATTACCTCTGCTTAAATATTACTGCTTCGCATTATAAGGCTAACATTAAAGAGCTTAATCGTTCGTGGCGCTGTGACTTATGCGCAAATATTACTCGACGTACTAGAAACGACGATACTCCCGCCGGGTCTCCGTATAATAGGCTGCATGATGCAACAAAAGCCATGCCCCCTGCCCCTGCTCACCATCAGGTCAACATGTCATGCGATGAATCATTAATTAGTAATAATTCATCTTTATGCGTCGAGTCTATTAATGCACAAGATCATAACATTAAAAATGAAACAACTATCACTATATCTGCGACGGCGCGCCACGCGCCGCGCATGGAACAGACACACACACCGGGCACACAGCGTGACGTCACAGCCGCGAGCCTTATAAAAAGCGCCCGCGCACAGAGCTCGCCATCAGTCGCTGCCTCGGCGCCGTCGCCGAAGCATCGTCTGACCCGACCTAGGCTGCGCGGTACGGGCTTTCACCGTATGTGCGCGTCTGGGCCGATAGGGACCTCGGGTTGTAGCGGTACGGGCTTTCACCGTATCTCAGCTCACCTGGCCTCCGTCCTCAGGGACGTTTGAGTCTACTCGCGAGCAGTCGTTGCCTCGACGCATCGCCTGACCCGACCTCGGCTGCGCGGTACGGGCTTTCACCGTATGTGCGCGTCTGGGCCGATAGGGACCTCGGGTTGTAGCGGTACGGGCTTTCACCGTATCTCAGCTCACCTGGCCTCTGTCCTTCGGCGAACGCTACACGTCAATAAATATTGTGATAAATATCGTGATATTTATTGATGGATCTTGGGCTGGATCACAGCACACCCTACACCATCAATACGGATCGCGTCAAAATTACGTACTTTGCACGAGTCAGACGTGTAGGGTTGCCACTCGAACTTTAAAATAGAGTATTGTCTCTTTTTCATGTAGGCGTACTTTATAATCTACGCTACGACACCAATAAAGTACTAGAAAATAAAAAGTAAATTAATGCTCTAAGGCTAAAATACTCTATTTACGTAAAAGACAAATATGTGTCAAATGTTACAAAAAGCAACAAAAAAAACGTTTTTAAGGACAAATAAACAAAATGTAAATAGTACATGGTTTGTTACCCTAGAGGGCTGAAAGTAGCTTATTTACTCCCTCGAACGGCAATAGTTCGAGGGAGAAAATAAGTCTTTCATTCACCCGAGGTACTAAACACTGAGCTTTTAATTACGAATGGTAAGTAACTAAAAATAAAAACATGAATTAGCTAAAAAAACGAGTGAGTTTTATTTTACATAAATCTACAACTTTATTGAGATATTTAGTTCAAGTTAATGGTAAAATTAGTAATAATTTGAATCTATGGACAACACAGGCCACGCCCACACAGTCCACGCTTCAGCAAGAAACTACTGCACAGTTTGCACATGTGCTTAGGTGGTGAGCCTTTAGCCCGTTAGTCGCTTTTACTACACACACGGGAAGAGAGGGGTTGGTAGTTTTATTTTGATGTGCAGAATTTAGCCCGTTAGTCGCTTTTACTACACACAAGGGAAGAAAGGGTTTGGTAGTTTTATTTTGATGTGCAGAATTTAGTCCGTTAGTCGCCTTTTATGATACCCAAGGGAAGCGAGATGTTGGTAGTATTATTTTGAGAAGCCCATCGCCGCTCTATGCTGTTGGATGTATGTGCAGAATTTAGTCCGTTAGTCGTCTTATACGACACCGAAGGGAAGAGAGGGGTTGGTAGTATTATTTTGACGAGTCCATCGCCGCTTTGCTGTTGGATGTATGTGCAGTCTTTAGTCCGTAGTCGCCCTTTACGACAGCCACGGGAAGAGATGGGTTGTTAGTATTATTTTAATAGTAAGTCACAACTACACATGAGTTACTGTTCAACAAATATGATTGTATTTTGATATTGCATGTCGTGACTACCTATAATTGAGACAGCACTTAGCATTAAGGGGGTTTACGCCATTCGGTTTCCCATACAAACTTCCAAGTCGAAATTTTTAAAAACCAATGAGCCAATTTTGATGGAACTATGCATGCTAAAGTAAAACACAGGGATCTAAATTGTTTGTTGAAAACATTTAAAAAAAATGTTTATTAAACTGAGTTATTGCTATTTTTAACTTTCTATAGTGGACTTTAAATCGCAATAACTCAGCTAGAAGAACGTTTTTTAAAAATGTTTTCAACAAACAATTTAGATCCCTGTGTTTTACTTCAGCATGCAAAGTTCCATCAAAATTGGCTCATTGGTTTTTAAAAATTTCGACTTGAAAGTTTGTATGGAAATCCGAAATGCGTAGGTAAACCCTCTTAAGATAAACTTGTTTTTTGTTACATTCGAATTACTGTATGTTTTGTTGGTAGTTGGTAGAAAAGTATTACTTTCCACCCGCTCCTCAGGCAACTTCAAACCTACTTTCCGTGTATGAGGAATAAAAAATACTTTATTCATTCTAAAAAAGGTGGCAACCCTAGACACGATAAATATTGACGCGCGACACTACACGCAAGATAAATATCACGATCTTGGATCTAACATTGGATCACTGGATTTCCAGAAATCCTGCGATAAATATTGTGATCCGTCAATACACTACACTACACGTCAATAATTATCGTGATCCGTCAGTATATATTGACGGATCACAATATGGATCTTGCGTGTAGCGTTCGCCTTAGGGACGTTTGAGTCGATCCGCGATAGTTATAGATCCCGTAGACGGGCGTGAGTTAGTGGTTGTGGGTACGTAGTATCGGTGTAGACAGGTATCCTCAGGTTGGAGCAGTGCGGGTACCACCGAAGGCTGCTCACCTGGATTTCTCTGTCTGTAGATTAGTGGAGTGTTCTCTTACCGTAGCTGTCACCGTGCGGGCACGCCCCGCACTCGCTCGTCTGAGACCTCCGTTCCCCTGGAACTGTTCATGTAGGGCCGTATGCCGTTTCAGTAGAAACCCCACGATCACTATCATCACGCCTCCTGTAGACGTAGCTTAAGACTTAAGTTAAATAAAGGGGCGTAACAGACCCGCCCGTCCGATAAATATATACCTGTGTTTGTTTGTCGCATACCCGTGGCTAACCCTTCTAACGCTGAGCTAGCTAGGAAACCTTCCAAGCCCCTCCGGCGGAAGGAAATGTAGGATTCACTCTCGGCGCGCTCCGACCGCGAGAGTCCGGGGTTCGACTCCCCGCCAGTAATCCATTACATTTGGCGCCCAACTATAAAACTCACATAAGAGTTCATTAGCTCAGAGGGGAGCCACGGAAAGAAATACAAGCTCGCCACGTGTAGTGAACGCGACGCTTCCCGCCCACCCAATTTAGGGTGGAGTAGGTAATATAACCGTAATAATCACTTCTTCCCATTTAGCCCGCCGTTCAACCCGCCCGCCAGGATAGATTGGCCCCTGGCCGCCCGCCGTATGCACCAGCAACTGGGTGAGTTTAGAATTAAGAGTGAAAATTAGTGCGCCCCGTAAAAACCCAACGCGTCGCTCCGACACACCGACCGACCGACCGACCGACACCGAAATAAGCTATTTAGAGCACCCCGAAGGAATGCAGACAGCGTGGATATATCAATTACGGAAGCCAGAATTAATTGAAGAAGCCGAGAAAAGAGACCTACCTACAGAGGGGCTAACAGTGGACGAATTAAGGAAATTGCTCGTAGACGTAGTAAAAGAAGGCGAAGAATTTAAAACACCAAACAAGGGACACACGAAGAGAATGTCCGACAGCGAAAACAGAGACATAAGCAAAATGATTAACAAACTCATAAAAGAGTGGAATCTGACCATCAAACCATGGGATGACGCGGTGGAGTTCATCGAAAGACTCGAGGAGCTCGTGATGGCCAGCGACATACAGAAGGAAGACGTACTACTGGCACTACCACGGATATTACAGGGAAAAGCCTTAATGTGGTACAGGAACAACGCAGCGTCATGTGACACGTGGAAAAATTTCTTAGAGCTGTTCCAACTGTATTATTACCCACATAACTACCAGGAGGACCTCATTGTAAGAATTGTCGCCCGAAAACAGAGGTACGGAGAAAGCTTCACTGACTACTTAACCGATTTACAAACTTTAATGCGAAGGTACGCCAAACTCTCTAAGGAAGAGCAAATCCACCGGATACACGAGAACATGGCAAAAGAATATAAGTTATATATCAAGAAGCAAGACTACAAAGACCTCCCAGGACTCCTGAAACTAGCCGCAGAGTACGAGAACATAGCTACGACACCGCACGAAAACCAGTACATAGGGTACAGGGAGCCGCGCAGCAACGACGCTGGCAAGTACCAACAGGGACGTAGGGAAAAAATTCATACCACGAATGACACCGTGGAGGTCGCCAACGACCAAAACAGGGAAGACAACAGAATCTACGTAGAAGCAGAATTCATGGGAACCAAGCACCGATGCGTAGTGGACACAGGATCCACGAGCACGTACATAAACCAGACGGTACATAAAGACTGCATAGCTCGGGGGGCAACAGAAATGCCTACCCAGAAAGAGGTCATACTCGCGGATGGAACCAACACACAGGTGGAAAAGACAGTTGTGACGGAACTTCAAATGAAAAATGTACGAATAAAACATTGTGTAGGGGTACTACCGACGGCAGCATACACAATAATAGGTATGGACGTGCTGAGGAGGATAGGCATGGTAATAACCTGGGCAGGCGAAACTGTGACGCCGGAGGACCAAAAAGACCCCGAAAAAAACCCCGTGACATCGCCAGAGGTGGCCAAGAGTACACAGAACAAAAAAGAGCCAGCCATACCCGCCACACAAAAGATCAATAGGATACACAACGAACCGGCGAAACAAAAATACTATCCAAGAAATCCGAAACCGAACCAAATCAAGAAAATAGCAGATGAGCTATCCCGAAATCCGATTTGCACCGCAACGGAACAAACCTGGTACAATAAGAAACGAAGACAAGTAGAAAAAGGGTTAAAATTACCACAAAAATACCGCATAAGAAAGAGAAAGAAAGATTTCTTCTGCTTTTTACATAGAAAGCACTGGGAACCACCCGATCCCCGAGAGTCCACACCACCCCGGAAACTACAGCCCGACCGAACAGAGTACGTCAACTTGGTTGAAGACAGCCTGGGCGAGAGTGCGGCACAGGAGGCCCCGCAGCCACCACGGCCGGTCCGTAGAAACGGGACACGCAGGGCGGGCCGTAAGCGGAACGGCGGGCAGAAGAGAGGGCTCATTCGCCTCGCGAAGACGAAACAGTCGCCGAGATAGTCCCAGTGTAGGCGTAGTTAGTAGTAGGGAGATGGGTGTAGACGTAGTTTTTTTATTATTATTATATATTATATTGTTATTACGCAGGTTGATAGACCAATATTTTCCACGAACCAACTCCGCAACATTTCTCTTTGAATAATTCATATTTTGGTTGTCGTTAATTAGTTACGTACAAACTACATAGTCATTTTGTTGGTATCGTTGCCGGGAAGCAAAATTTGTTCTTCCACAAAATAGGTTAATGTTAAGTATAGTAAGTACCTATACAAGTTTTCCAGTAGAAGCAATAGTAGATAGGCTTTCATACCAGTGTCATGCATTTGCTTACGGTGATTTTTCCCGTAGGTAAAAATCTCCAGAGAGGGGGAGGCAGTGCGACGGCGCGCCACGCGCCGCGCATGGAACAGACACACACACCGGGCACACAGCGTGACGTCACAGCCGCGAGCCTTATAAAAAGCGCCCGCGCACAGAGCTCGCCATCAGTCGCTGCCTCGGCGCCGTCGCCGAAGCATCGTCTGACCCGACCTAGGCTGCGCGGTACGGGCTTTCACCGTATGTGCGCGTCTGGGCCGATAGGGACCTCGGGTTGTAGCGGTACGGGCTTTCACCGTATCTCAGCTCACCTGGCCTCCGTCCTCAGGGACGTTTGAGTCTACTCGCGAGCAGTCGTTGCCTCGACGCATCGCCTGACCCGACCTCGGCTGCGCGGTACGGGCTTTCACCGTATGTGCGCGTCTGGGCCGATAGGGACCTCGGGTTGTAGCGGTACGGGCTTTCACCGTATCTCAGCTCACCTGGCCTCTGTCCTTAGGGACGTTTGAGTCGATCCGCGATAGTTATAGATCCCGTAGACGGGCGTGAGTTAGTGGTTGTGGGTACGTAGTATCGGTGTAGACAGGTATCCTCAGGTTGGAGCAGTGCGGGTACCACCGAAGGCTGCTCACCTGGATTTCCCTGTCTGTAGATTAGTGGAGTGTTCTCTTACCGTAGCTGTCACCGTGCGGGCACGCCCCGCACTCGCTCGTCTGAGACCTCCGTTACCCTGGAACTGTTCATGTAGGGCCGTATGCCGTTTCAGTAGAAACCCCACGATCACTATCATCACGCCTCCCGTAGACGTAGCTTAAGACTTAAGTTAAATAAAGGGGCGTAACAGACCCGCCCGTCCGATAAATATATACCTGTGTTTGTTTGTCGCATACCCGTGGCTAACCCTTCTAACGCTGAGCTAGCTAGGAAACCTTCCAAGCCCCTCCGGCGGGCGTAAGGAAATGTAGGATTCACTCTCGGCGCGCTCCCAGCGCGAGAGTCCGGGGTTCGACTCCCCGCCAGTAATCCATTACATATCTTTATTTTGAAAATTTTACATTCACAATGCTATTTAAATAACGGATAAAATGTTTACTAGAAAAAAATCAACCAGTCACAGGAAGCTCGAGTGGGATTTGAACCCACGACCAAAAATAAGCAATATAACCAAAATAAAGATATTTTTATTTTGTCTTTATTGATTGTTAAATACTTGCAAAAGTATTTCATTCGAATGTGAGGGTAGACTTCACAGTGACGTAATACAGCAGCAGCGTAATCAAACTACTAGAAAGAATTCAGCGAGTCTTCTGGGGTCTCGGTAGCTCAGCGGTTAGAGCAGTGGACCGGCAATCCAAAGGTCGTGGGTTCGAATCCCACTCGAGCTTCCTGAGACTGGTTGATTTTTTTCTAGTAAACATTTTATCAACTATCACTATGATTCAGTTTAGTCAACTGATTGATTCTAAGTTTTTATATAAGCCGTATTTATATAAGGAAAGACGACACCTCTCCTGCTGTATATGTAAAAGACATTGATAGCCTAAAAAAGGCCTTATCTTAATTAGTGTATGTAATTTTAAACTAATATTTTTTTATTTTATCTTTATAAAGTTACAAAATTATTGTTTTTGACGTGACAACGTCTTAAATTAGGTTGCGGCTGGGAGTCACTTATGAAAAAGTGTAACGCTCGGTAACGTTACGATGAGTCACCGAACGAGAGAGAGGCCCGCCGAATGCCTTGCGTCTCTCTCCCACTCAACTATGATCGGTCTGCCGCGCTTATAGGTTATGTCATACTATTGATAAATGTTGATAGTGTTAAGTAAATTATTAGTTTAAAATTAATTAAATATTTATATCAATAAATATTTTTTAAATTGTTACTATTATTTCATCCTTCTTCCTACTATACGAATGAATATTCACATTAAAATTATTTTACCACTCAAAGTCGTTGTCACGTAAAACTTTCGCCCGTATACCGACTTTACAGGCAACCAATTTTTTTTTCTTTTATTGTTTAATTGCACTAGGTTAGGTAGGTACCGTAAAACGGGTTCAATAGCACTCATGAGGTCAATAGAGATATTTCTGGGAATTTCAAAAAACATTACGTGCGACCCATAAAACTTGCATTTTTATTTTTTTTGTTTATGGCAATGTATATTTTATCATCTGGCAACATTTGACGGTCGTCAAGTTGGCAGCAATGTAAAAAAAAATCAGTTTGAAAGGGCTACCACACTGTTGTAAACCGACGTTTACAACAGCCGTTTACAACAGTGTGGTAGGTTGTTTTCAACGACATTTCGGATAACCTTTCCACGACCTTTGTTTGCGGGCGCGCGTTGAAAACCGCTGTGTTGCCACTGCCATAAACACCATTACACACAAACCGCTATCTTCAACCAACAACCTACATACAACGTGGTTACTGGAAAAAGCCAAGTTCGTATATATTAATGTACGTACAGCGCGGTATTTTTTACATCTTTAAAAGCTCATATTTAGCTAATAATTATATTTTGCGTTTTTCTCCAGTAAATTCATCATTTTTTTTAATTGCCTCAGGTATATCAAGGAAGGGATGCCAATAGCGCTATTTAAATTCGCAAATAAAACAAAATATGTCAAATTTGCTAAATTTTACGATAATGCTTAACATCCTGTTGTAGCCTAATATTTACTCTTAAAAATACTAATAAAGCAGGATCCTGCTAAAAATGGCAACACTGTGGACTGTGGCAAACCAAGTGGAAGCTCGTTCACAACAAGCTATAAACGAGCCTCCCGCCAAGGTGACCTGGTGGGAAAGGCTTGTTTACAACAGTGGGGATGCTAACCATTTTTTGTGCGTGTTTTGTGCGTGTACAAACTTTTCTATAAATTAGTCTAGCTACCATTTTATTCTAATAGAACCTAATTGTGCTTCTGTTTGGGTCTTGTAGCCGATTTTAAACAAGTAAGTATTTTAATTTACTTAGTTTGAATGCTGTTCTTGATTAATTTCTAATATGCCTGCACTTTTCGTGGATTCAGAGGTGAATAGAGATGACTGAGGGGTGAAATGAAACGACGTATGGGGTTATTAGAGTCGACCAAGGGGTTAATGGAAACGAGAGAGGGTTTAATAGAAACGCAAAGGAGGCTAATAGAAATATTGTCATTAGGGTTGTCACTTTCACATTTGTGTGGATTTTTTAATACGAACTATTATTGTATCAATTTAAAACTACACGCATTATTTCTCATTATACTCAGTGCTTACTAGTTAACTCTTCTCATGGTTCATTAATTTGATTTGTTTTATGGAGTCTAATGTTGTTTTTCTTCGTACACAGGTAAACCAAAAATGCCGAGGATATATAAACCAAATCCTCATGGTAAGAGGTATAAAAAATATGATCAAAATCTGTTGCTACTAGTAGTGCAAGAGTATACAAATGGCAGTGATTCGCTTGATATTATTTCAAAAAAATATCAAATCCACAGATCAGTATTGTATAGGCATGCAAACAAAACCATGAAAAACTCATGGAGGCCAAACTGTTTTATCAAAAGAGACAGAAGAAGAATTTATCAAGTATATAAACATATGTGCTGACTGGGGATACCCACTAGAACCCTATGATTTTAGGTTACTAGTTAAAGTGTTCCTTGATAAATTAGGTAATAATGTATTCAGATTTAAAAATAACATGCCTGGGCCAGATTTTGTTAAAAGTTTTATGAAAAGCAGGGAGCACTTAGCCAGTGGAGAGCGCATAGATGCATTTTTCTTAGAAACACAATTCACCGATTAGCGGTGCGGGGGCAACGGGTCATTGGCAGCTGTGATTGGTCACTTCATTTACACGTGTTTGTTGTAGGGAGACCGAAAAAATTATCGAATATCGATACATTTTATCAAGATTTTAGTTTGATGTGAGGATATTCGTGAGTAATAAAAGAATAAATCCAATAACTAACTAATATATTTATATAATACGACACCATAGATATATTCTACTGATTCTTGAAATGAATCAACTTGTAATATATTTTACGTACATTTATTTTTATTGTGGCACGCCATAATGGCTTCACTCTGCCTGATGAAAAGCAGCCAGTGAAGCCCAAGAAGTGAAAGCGTTCATCACAGCGCCACCACACTATGCCGAACGCTCACACTATGGCGGCCTGCATAAATGCTTTTTCACGCCCCGCTTAAATAACCCGGTAGAAAAAGAGGAAGGAAACACGCGTGCGGGAAGCGCATTCCACATACGGGCAGTTCGGCAAAAGAACGATTGTCCAAACTAGACATTTTAAAACTGCCAAGACTTTTAAAAAATAAATCATAAAGGGGATAGAACCTTTGAGGCATATCCACATTGCCGCCATTTTGATTTTTTTCTAAAGTTTCCACGCATGATTAAAGTGGGCAACGGCGACGATCGGGATATAAAACAAGCCAACCACCGCGGTTCGAGTTACCTATTTTGGTACAAAATAGCGTTTTTTCGTGCTACTAGGTTGTACTGCCTTCTAATAAATACTTGGGAACTATCATTTGAATGCAGTGGAGGGGTTTTTAATGATTGTTATTTTTTCACATGGCGATCTTTAGCTCCAAGTATCTCGGGAACGTGACACTTTAGGGTTGCTTAAGACATGATATTTTTATTTGTTAAAGTATCCTCTATCCATATAAACCACTTAAAACCGTGCGCGGAAACTTCAGAAAAAACTCAAAATGGCGGCAAGTGGATATGCCAGCTTCCATACAAAAATGTTTGAACCCTTTATTTTTTAATATTTTGTATATGTCATTTTATAATACGTAAAAAATATTACAGATGATCTCGCAGGTTCCGTTTCTAATGGTAAAGATGGTTCGGACCGCGTCTCATTATTATTGTGTATTGGTGACGAAGTCGTCTGAATAAGATAAAATTAATAATTTTACTAAAAACTTAATTTGTATGTGGACTCGAGAAACGTTATTATGGAAATCTTGTACCATAAGAGGTAAACATAACGTAGGAACTGCTGAGCTAAAAAGACGTCGTCGATTTTTCAACTGTTCGAAACAGTCAGATGTTAAGTGTCGTGAACATATGACACTACGTTTCGCAGGAAAGAATTCTTCTCTCCCAGAAGCCTTCATCCAAATTTCTTTTTTTTCTATATCATTTGGGAATCTGGAAAAAATATACTTAGGTAAAGCAGGCAGGTACCTAATGTAATTATTATGTATTTAAATATTATGCATTTATAAAATGGCAAAGTTATCATAATTTAGACACCTTTCAATTTTGAAATAACCTAAAAAACTCTATTCTTTATACAATTTTAAGATCGTAACAAAAATAAGAATATTTAATTTTATCGATAAATTTAAAAAAATCTAGCTCGGCACTACCAAGAACGAAAGAGACATCTGCATAGTAAATGAAGCCTAGGAAAGACAGAGACGGCAAGAAAGACATCAACGCGTGCCATTTTTATATTTAGTTAAATAATTTTATTTTAGGTAAAAGTATTTGCATAAATTTTAAATAAATACTACTGTCCTGTGGAAGGTTATACCGTGTTTTTTATAATTTGAGGTAGTACTCGACTTCCCACACCATTTCACAGCAGAACTTGGCATTTTTAACGTAATTAGTCGCTTTGAACGATAGTTTTTGCCACTGTGTGATACGCGCGGCAGCTAGAAGCACACTGAAGCGGAAATCCTCACATACACTCGTTTTATCATATGCTTAGTGAGAAGATTGCCCCCGAAAGCGCAGTCAATTGGTTATATAGTCTTTGATGAAAAGACATAAAAATGTAATATCCCAAAGAATTTCACAAAACATCAAGAGGAACAGAGCAGCAGTCTCCACAGATGTAATAAAAAATATTTTGAGGAATTAAAAACTTCCTTAATGAATGTACCTATGTGCAACGTAATAAATTACGATGAAACTAATCTCGCCGACGATCCGGGTCGAAAAAAGATTATTACAAAGAAAGGAACCAAATACCCTGAACGCGTGATGAACCACTGTAAAGCGGCAGTTTCTATTATGATGTCTTGTACAGCTGAGGCTGAATTATTGCTTCCGTACACAGCATATAAAGCTCAACATCTCTACGATACTTGGATGGTAAAAGGGCCAAAGGAAGCATGTTATAATAGGTCACAGTCGGGGTGGTTTGATGGCACAATATTTGAAGACTGGGGGAAAACCATAATTATACCTCATTATAATGGAAAGCCAGGTAAAAAAATATTAATTGGGGACAACTTGTCATCACATCTTTCTGTTGATTTGATTAGGTTGTGCCATGACCATGACATCCATTTTGTATTTTTACCCGCAAATTCGACTCATATTACACAACCCCTCGACGTAGCCTTTTTTAGACCCATGAAAATCGCATGGAGAAATATAGTATGTCAGTGGAGAAAAACAGACGGCCGCAAACAAGCTACGATTCCAAAAGGATGCTTTCCACACTTACTAACAAAATTAATGGATAAATTGAACGAGAACGCTACAGATAATATTTTGGCTGGATTCAAAAAAGCTGGGATTAATCCTTTTGATCCTTCTCAGGTTTTAAGCAGATTGCCTGGAAATGAGACGATTAGCCATCAACCTGAAATTGTCAAGGATTCCGTTGAAAATATGTTAAAAGAAATGAGATACGGAACAATGGATGTCGTGGAACCTAAAAGAAAGCAAAAAATAGAAGTTACAGCAGGTAAAAGCATGAGCTATGAAGAAATTGAAAAGACTAAAACTGAAATCGAAAAGAAACCAAAGAAAATATCTAAAAAAAATAAAACACAGGCTGTTGACAAATAATACACTAAAAAAGAAAATATTAAACCAAGCACTAGTGCCTTAACTAGTCAAGGCAAAGGAGTTAGCAAAGAAATAAACATAATATCTCAGCTGAATATGTCTACCGCGAAAATCGAGTTAAATGACAATACAATTACTGAACCGAGCACTAGCAAAGGCAAAGGAATTGGCAAAAAAACAAAAATATTGTCTCAGTTAAATGACCCTTATGCGTAAATTAAATGACAATACGATTCCAAATGATGAATATGAAACATATCCTATAATTTTTCAAGATGACGCTTTCGTTGATTACATTGAAACTATAGAAACTGACTATTTTGAAAATCCTGCAGACAATCAGTCTGACATGATTCTCAGTGAGATTAATTCCATTGACAATCAATCTGATATCATTAACATTCATGATGTAGGTACTTAACTATTATTTGATTATGAAAATATTCTATCAAAATGTTAATCGAATTAGAAGTAAACTGCAATAGTTATATATTAATATTTTGAGTGAAAATTATGATGTCTTTATTTATGCGAAACTAGCTTGGATGGTTCTTTCTCTGACAGCGATTTCGTGGATGACAGGTATACTGTATTTCGCAGAGACCGTGAAACTACTAGCTCCTCTAAGAAATCGGGAGGCGGTGTTTTGATAGCACTTAAAAATAATTTATTGGCGGTAAGGCGTACGGAATTTGAGAGCTCTCTCGAGGATTTATTCGCGAGGGTCTGGAGTCACGCAATCCTTCATTAAACATATACCTTGTGTGCTTGACTCCGGATCTTAGCATTGCTAAGTGTCAATATTTTTATGACCACTGTTATAACACGCTTTTAAATTGTAACAACTGTGACTCCAAAACTATCATCGTTGGTGACTTCAACATACCAGGTTTAATCTGGTCACTAGATCTATCTTTTCCGCCTCGCATGATTTGCAGCCAAGCCTATGACTCTTAGTCAGCATTACTTATTGACTTATTAGAATTGGGTGGTCTCTCTCAATATAATCATGTGAGAAATTCCAACGATAGCATCCTCGATCTCATTATGACAGACTTGCCCGACTTATCATTATCGGATCGCCATCACCCTGCCATAGAGATTACCGCCAATGTTAAATTTAGTGACAGGGAGATGTTACAAAACAATGCTAAGGTGCCTAATTTCCGTAAATGTGACATTTCTAAATGTATCGAGCAACTTAATGCTGTCAACTGGTCACATGTTCTTAACAATATTGTTAATGCAGGGAGGCCACAGTATCTCTATGACAAACTGGTATGGGCACAGGAACATAGCAGATATCCAAAAAGAGCTTGTACTCACATCTTCTCTACTCCTAAGCATCGCACTATGGCTTTTCGCGGATCATTTAGATATGCGGCCTCTCGGTGCTGGAATGACCTCCCGCCCCCGATGCGTGACCTGAAAACCAAAGTTATTTTTAAAAAAACACCTTAAAAACTAGGTACCTCATCGATTATAAAAGCTAGTATAAAGACTGCCTCTGTTATTAACATCTAATACATAAACTTACGTTCAGGGGCTTTCACGACGTGCTTGGGACGGGTTTAGGGATCCAGTCACCGGGGCCGCCCTCTTGAGGAGCACCATTTTTCCGTTTTCTCTTTAAATTCTCTGCCACTACTATTAGTCGGTTTCACGGACATCTCAGTTTTCGCAATCACTGGTTTGACTTGTTGGTCTCGGCGTGAAAGCAGACATGCGTTGAATACACGCATGCCACCATGCCCAATGACCTTTTATAAATAGACTAGTCATACGTGAACAAATTGCATTTAAAAAATGGCGAAATTGTTTCTATGACGTAATACACGTCGAAAGAGAAAGAAAATAAACACAATCATATAAAACCTATTGTTAAAAAGAGATAAAAACTATTTATGGTAGTCGACCAATGAGCTCAATGAATTTACCTGTGACGTTGCAGAAGAGGAGTAATATGGACAGGTAACCAACTTCACTTTCGTCTATAAAATTACTTCTTGGGTTTATGTTAGTAAAACAATATTTTAAGTTTTTGAAATAAAATATAATTATAAATAAAAACATGGATGACTTTAATTTTTTCAAATGCCTTCGAATAAGTTCAATTTATTTCTTGATTGTTTATAATCTTTTTTCGTCGAATAATTTTTATGTACAAAATGTAAACGAACATTAACAAATTTTTCAATTACAGCGCGGATTAGGTGTAGCCTATGGTTGTAAGTTGGATGCTTATGCAGGGAATGTGAATGTATTGAATCAAATAAGTCTATACCATTGATAAAAGACTTTAAAATTCTATGTTTTAAAATTTCAACATCTTTAGGATCGGGAGGAATTGCGTGACCTTTTTCTTTTATATGATTTTTGATAATAATCTCTGATTTCAAACAAATTCTGAAAACGTCCTCGCTAGGAAAGCAGAGACCTCCCATATTTTTTAAAATTATGATTTTATGAAACCATAATTTATTATTAGAAATGAGACATCACTGCATATTTCACATTTCAAAGCCTTGATCAGTTTCCTTGATACCCATCCAGAAACATAACATAATTATGATTAGTTCAGTGGTTTTTTTGAGATTTTCTTGGTTTAACATTGTGGAAAGCACTTCGACATTTCCTTCTACAACTCGGTCAGTCTCTGTCCCATCTTCTTTCTCAAAAGTGTCTCCCATTGAATCGCATTCTTCTTCAACTCTCCTACTTAAAGTAGAATTAATGTTCTCGACAGCAGACGAACACGTTAAAATAGAAATTTCTTCTAATGGTATACAGTTTCCTAAAAATGATGACTTCATTTCTAAATGTTGAAGGATCTTTCTAAATATTCCTTTAAATTGGATTGCGTTTGGGTTGTTATTGTAGCCCCCATGTCGCCGGATAGAACCAAACAATATTTCTATATGGTCTTGTGACAACCTATACGTTGCAATATATTTTAGACGCTGTTTTTCAACTAAAGTGGAATATAAATGTTTCAAGCTTTCTATACAGATTAGGAAGCCAAGAAATCCTGTTTTGTTTTTAGACTCAACAATCTTCTTCTTAACAACTTTCATAGTGATTCTTCTCCTATAATTGCTGAAAATGCGTTAAGATCTGTTATGGGCTGGCTTCAATCCAATCTCCTTACTCTTAACGTTGCCAAAACAAAATTTCTTCCTTTTGCTACAAACAGTATCTCCCAACCTCCCCCTTCATTTGTTATCTGTGCGCATACATGTCTAAAAGATACCTCCCTTGTTTCTTGCAGTTGTGACCAAATTGATAGGACTACTTGTCTTAAGTACCTTGGTATTATAGTTGACAGTGAGATGTCCTGGAGACCTCATATCGAATCCTCTGTTCCCAGAATTAGAAAACTAATGTTTGTTTTTAAAAAATTAAGAAACATTCTTGATTTCCGGTGTCTTAAAACTGTCTACTATGCTCTAGCTCAATCCGTACTTTCGTATTGCATTACTTCTTGGGGCAGCTCCGGCAAAACACGTTTGTTGAGACTGGAGCGAGCCCAAAGAGCTGTCATTAAAGTCTTAACTAAAAAACCCCGTCTTTACCCTACCACTTCCCTGTATTCACTGTTTCAAGTCCCAACGGTGAGGCAATTGTTTATTCTTCACACTATCTTACGTAAGCACTCCAATATCCCCTACGACCTTTTAACAGCAAACTCTAAGCGCAGAAATGACAACATCTGCGAAATACAATTCCGTCGTACCACTGTTGCCAGTCGCCACTTTTATTTTATAAGCTCTGCATTATACAACAAAATAAATAAAGTTATCAGTATTTATCCTCTAACGCTAAAGCAATGTAAGAAAAGAATCCTCATTTGGCTTTCTACTCTCTCTTACGAGGACACAGAAGGACTTATGAAGTCCGTCGAATAAACTTGAAATAAAACACACACACACACACCCCCACACACACACACACAAACTTTTATTGTACCTAGTTATGTTTAAAAGGTTAATAATTGTAAACTGTATGTATAAATACTGCCCTACCTCTGATACTCTTTGGGGGCGGGCGTTGTTATCTGCTACACAGTTTTTAAGCTTAAGCGGATAGCATCGTTTAAAAATGTTATATTTTAAACCATTTATCGTTCAATAAACAAATTTTATTATTATTTATTATTTATTATTATAATCACGTCTATATTTTATAAATATTTTAAGCCCCAATATAAACTGTTTAGCTTTTTCTAGGTAAGTTATAACTTCATTTGCGTTTTTTTCTGAGATAGGTTTTTTCAAGCCATAAAAATCCGAAGACTTAGAATTGAAGATGTCAAAAAGATTATTAAATATTTCTATAAATCTATTGTGCCTTCAGTGTCAACGAAAAGAAAGGAAGTTATGATTTCATTGCATAAGCGAAGTGCATTTGCAACACTCATGCTGATGATCTGAGTTGCCAGTTTTACTTTCATAACTTCATTACGAAAATGAATGTGGCGCGAAGTTATTTTATTTGCAAAATTTAAGCCCACGTTGTTTTGTAGCTTGACCAAATTAACAAGCAATTGCCAACGAATTTCCCTGCCAGATCCATCAATAATTAGTCTTTTGGATTCAAAAGAATTTCGTACCAATTTTATCATGTGACAAGCGTCAAGCAGGACTGCTACGTCTAGGTCACAATCAGGATGCTTGAAAGTAGTTTTAAGATATGATGCATTTGTTAAGTTGCATCCTAGTAAATTAGCTGCACTAATATTAGCTTGGCACCCATCAAATGTGATTGCAACTATTATATCCACACCAACATTATAGCATTCACTTAAGCATGTTCTTAATAAAGTAGCCCGAGTATCAGCCGACAATCCATTCACCAGAAAATATGCTACCGGAATTTTCCAGCTTTCATTCATACATACTAATACATACGTAGCTATTTCACATGAATTGGCCGAACCAGCTCCAAAATCAACAACTCCTACAGACTTCTTTCCAGTCCATTTAGTTTGATGGCGAAGAGCCATCTCGTCAGCAATCAAGGTGCAGATAATTCTTTGACCACTATTCTTGAATTTTTTTTCTAAAATGTCCAAAGCTTGTTTATTAAATCCTGGTTCATTAGATCTGTTCTCGTACCATTTGCCTATCACTCGAGGATGTGGCAGAGAACAATTAAATACTTGCCTTAGATATTTGTAGGCGGCTGCAGAGTAGTAGTGTAGAGTGACTGCAATTTTTCTCAAAGCTGGTGTATATTTTTTACGATACCCTTTGTTTATGCTTTTTTTAATTAATCTGTTAGTAAAGTCTACTGCTTCAGCCTTGAGATTTAATTCATTAAACCTGATCTATAGTAAAATATTTTTTGTTTTGAAGAGTTGCCACAATTTGTTTTAGGCTATTGCACTTTTCTTTAAGTCTTTTACTTTTTCGAATCAAATTATAATTAATTAATTGTAACTTGCGTTTGTCCACTGAAAGTTGACGAACTTTCAATTTTAAAAAAGGCTTTTCGTGGAGACTGAAATATTGAATCTTCATCAGATATTGACTTCTTGCAAACTTGAAGGTGACAATGCAATATTTGTTTCTTTTTGCTAAAAATACAATAAATATAATTAAAAAAAAAAAACTAAGGAATTTTAAATTATCATGTTAAGCATGTTACGTATAGCGGCGTACGGTACGACGTACGGCCGCTATAGCGAGTCATGTTGCCTGCGAATATGCCTAGAACGTGACCTAGAATCTGTTTCTTGACAGACTTCTACTTCGGCGATTATGATTTGCCATAATTATTATCGTAAAGCGAAGAAAATATTGTAAAATTCAGCACATAAGTAAAAAGAACAGCAAGCACACCTCGTAAGCAATGACTTGAATTTGGTAATTATCTGCTTAAGTATTAAGTAAAGAGTAGCTATCAAGCTTATAATAAAAATATCTAGAAAGCTAATAAATAAAACACGTTCTAACACGTATTAAAACACAAACAATTTCCTTAATGCAAAAGACAAGAAAAAAATGTCAAATGAGGGTAGTTTGATCAAAAACTCATCAGATTTTCTCCAACACTTATAACGTACGTACTTACAGTAATTCCACGCTGATTACCTATTCAACCACCCAGGAAATTCAAAGAACAAAATAATAACCGCAATCGTATGATTTAACTTTTTGAGAAAAATTACGAAAATGAAACTGAATTGACTAGTGCCGGGAACAAACAAAGCTTAAGACGGTTTAAAACACGAGAGTCCTATCCCACTTCTGATCTTAAATACCACGAAAGTTATTAATTTAAAAAAAAGAAAAACACAAATACCCTATCCGAATGATTTAATTTTAAATAAAGACAAATAACGAAATAGATAATAACAAAAATCTAATAGAATTAAATGAGCACTAAAGAGCACGTCCGTTCCATCCGAGCGCCTGAAGCAAAGTGGCGAGCGTTCGTTGTCGTGCTATACGCCTCCCGCTAAGTCATCCCCTTCACTTGTCGTTGGCTGCATAATGGGGGAATCTTGTAAGAATATTTTAAATACCTTCAAAAAGATTTTATTTCTTTCTTTTTAGTCTTTTAGAAAGTTTTTGTATTTCGGGGTTATTTTTATGTGCAGAATGACGACGAATATTTATGTATTTATCAATTATGGTTTTAATGAGATGTAATCGATGATAGAAAATGGGTGTCTGATGAATGTTTAAGAAATGAGTCAAAACATTAGAATCCAAAAAATTTTTAAATGCTACACATTAATTTCTCTACGTCTTCATTGCTAGCAAAATGTAACCCTTTTTCATTTAAATGATATTTTATGACAAATCCGCTTATTTGTTTTTACTGACCTAATCACTCAGAAACCTAATTCATTAAAAGAAAAAAACATTAATAATCCTTAATTATTAGTATAATGTATTATATATAGTAGAAAAACAAATTGGCTACTTGACAGTTTTCGAAAAAGTATTTTGAAAATTACAAACGCTTATTTTATACCACGCAATGATATTATGGTTATTATAATAATATCATTGATACCACGTACAATTATTTTTTTCAAAACACTTTATTATTTAGAAAAAGACATTTTTCTTTATTAATTTAAAGTTTCTGCGGAAACAGTTGGTCATGTGACATTTGGCTAAATGTCTGTGACGTCACACTACAATAAACATTTATCTTGAAACCTAAAAGATAGTTTTTGTTTATTTTGTGAAATGTGGCGTCACACGAAGCTCAATCATGGCAGGTGTTTCTGGTCTTGTAATCCACAGACAAATAATCGCAAATTTATTTTGTAATAACAAAATATTTACAAAAAAAACTATTGGATAATTTTCGTTAAATTATAAACTGCCATAATCGACATATTTCATATTTTATTGTTACAACAGCCAAATAGCCAATTCAGTGAAACTATTTTAAAGTTTATTAAATTAGTTCAATACATACAACAGATAGCTTTACAAAACGAAGTAAAAATAAATATCAACTGGTTTTTAATTGTAGGCATTTAAGTCAATAATAATATTCGATTCTGCACTAACTAATCTATGTCCGCAGCGCACGCATCCTTTTCGCTCTGGCGTCAAAACTAGATTGCTCTCTCTTTCTTCGCCTGAACATGGCGTCTTTGCGTCAGTTATTAGATTGTTTGGAAAAATAATTGAAATGTACTAAATAATCTAAGTATATTTGCATATTGATATGTGGTAAGAGAACCCTTGTATTTTGTTTACTTTAGAGTCATAATTGGTGCACTTCCGAAACACACACGATGGCATTTTTGATTTATTTTGGTAAGGACACAGGAACTACGGTGCGACACGCTCGTGAATATGCTCGACGCAGACTAAACACAAGACGTCCCAATTAGGACGTATTTGAGTCTTCACATCGCGCGCGCTTTTAACATATCTGTTGTTTATATTATCATTGCTAAACAACAATTTATATTGTAACCACGGACAGAGTTGAACTACCACTTGACATTAATGACAGATAATCAATGTTGCCAAAAAATCAGTGAATTTAGTTCTGGATTATTTAATTTCTACTCTTTTATGTCGCACTATAATTTGGCTTCACGTGTTATTTTATTTCATATTGTATAAAATTTCTCAAACATTGATTGATATTTGATCCACAATACATTGTTGTTGATTTTATATTTTCGTTTCTTTTATCCTAACCGTTCTACATCCGACACAAAAATGAGAGGTGTTATTGTCGAGAGGTCGAGACCACATGTCTGTGGTCGAGACGTGGTATTTGTTCTTGACATTGCGTAACATTTACCCATATTTAGGGAGTGACAACTGTGAGCTGGCAACATTTTAGTAACGCACACATAGGCGCCTTTTTTTGTGCATGTGTGAAAATGTTGCACATTGAAGTTACCTCTATTCCTCTTTATTAAATAACTCAATGGGCCCATGCTTTATTATAGCTCAATGCAGCACACAAACCATTGAGCTTTATAACTATAGAAAGAGCATTAGTTTGCTATCTCTTTCTGCCTTTAACCATTACTATTTTGGTTCCGTTTCGGCACATCATGTTTACCGTAAGTAAAACAAAGACAAAACATAGTATGAAAGGGCCGTGTCGGTGAAACCGTGTAACTTTTTACATGGAACCAGCCTCACTTGGACCCAAACAAATCGCTGTCTTTATCCATTTTTTACTTGAATAAGTTTATTTTTTAGTCAACTTAGTATTTCAGTGGGTTACTGATAAATGTTCGTGAACGTGCAAGAGTGTGGTAAATAAAACAAAACCGTGCAACATCACTTTTCAAATTCTATCAAGAAGTCCGCGTGAGACCTCAGTAAAGTCCCACATCTTTACTGAGGACTCAAAGATAAGATGAGATAATCATTTATTTGCCAAAAACATGGTAATTTACAGGTGGTACAAAAGGGTTTTGGGAACATCACTTATCATTCATCATGTTAATCACCACTCATTATCATCAAAAGAAAAAAAAAGAAAAAAACTAATGACTGGGCAGTATGGTCCCAGACCTTAGCCTGTTCCTTCACTGAATAAATAAATAAAAAAAACTACGTTAAACAAAACGGACTTCTTGGCGGGAAAGTGAAGCGTCATGTCTGCAGTTTTGTTTTAATTTATAAAATTTGTGTTTTTTTGGCAACATTTTTCTTTACAAGAAAATACTCAAAACTGTCGTAGGTTAACAGGTCTGTCTAAAATCTGATAGGGAAAAGCCCTGTTCTGCGCGTGCCACCTTGTGTTCTCCGCAATACCACAGGTTAGTATTACGTATTTTGATACATTCGTTAGTATTATTGTAAGTTATTGTATTCATTAGGCATCAATATTTATTCAGGAATATGAATGTAGTAAGCATGTATTCATACCGTTTGTAAAAATATGTATTTTTCGATTTTTATAACAAGGGAAATTTCCGTTACCTATCTTTTCCGTTTCTGGAATGGCAGTAACGTAGGCAAGGTAAGCAAAAAGTAACTGAAAAGAAGCATAAAGACGCGTTCAAAATGGGAAATTCATCTCAGTTTTTTTTATATTTTTTTAATAAAATATAAAAATAATATTAGTGGACAAGAAAGAAAGAAATTACTTAAAAGTTTTTGAACTGAATTTAACTACACAAGATATATATTAGTAAGAATATAGCCATAAAAGATTTTATACACATCAAAAAGTTATGCATTAGGTACATAATATAAATACTGCCTTAGAATTCCGTTACCGTTCTTACCGTTATTTACAGAAAAAAATATGTTATTTAATTCACAATTACTCTATTAATTAAAGACTACTTCTTCAAGTTTCTTTTGTATATTATAAACTATTGTTATCCGCTTCTTATAAAAAAGTATTTACTTCGTTCCTTGTCATGGTTTTTAAACAGCAAAGAAAAAAATACTACGTTTTGCGCGACCTGGTAACGGAACTACAAGAAATGTGCTGTTATTTTAAAATTATACCAATTTTTATTTTTTAAATGATAAAATTATAAAGAGAAACTGTTGCTTTACTAAATCAAATCATTTTCTATAACTTTTCTTGTCTTTATTTTCGTTTTATCTTTCAATTTGTGTGGTAACGGAAAAGAAGAAATTTTCAGACCCAGCTGTAGTAAAATCGCAATTTTAACGAATTCCGTGGGTTTTTTCTCAAAATTTATCAGTATTTCAGTAAATAAAGCTTCACAGATCATCCAGAACGCTTTAAACAATGTATATAATAGCTTTTGCATTTTTAGCCACATTTAGATCAAGGTACACTTTTAAAAAAATATGCCCATCCTTAGAGCCACCTCTCTTGCGGAACTACGAACTAGGTGTAGTGAGCAACAACCTTAATTAAGAACGTTGCCGTGTTTATGGCCAGTGTTGCCAACTCAGCTACTTTGTAGCTAGATCTAGCTACTTTTGGAAGCCAGGCAGTTACAATTTAATGAAACTTGTAGCTAAATCTTTTAGCTACTTTTTCTACTACTTCACGAGAAGTATTGCTTGGTCTTTGACTAACCCTTCGCGGATAATATTATAGTCGTGCACAATTTTTACTAAACAATTAATAAATTGTAAGTAAGTAATTTATTTACTTAATTATTAAATTTTTACATTTTTGTAAAATTAACATGTAAACTGACTTATTGAACAGACTCTAATTATGTTTTAATATCAAAAAGAATACCTTTTTGTGTTTAATTTCATTTAAAAACCGACATTGTCATACATTTTTCGTTTTAATTGTTTACTAAAAAAACATTTAGCAACTTCACACCTTTTGTTTCTTATGAAACTTTTAGCTACTTCTAGCACCTTTTTTGGGTTAAAAAATCGGGCAATATAGCTACTTTTTGCAATACGTCTAGCTACTAGCTGGAGGTAACAGTTGGCAACACTAGCGATGCGCGATTATGACTAATTTCATTAATCGAATTAACTACTAATACTAATCTCAAAAATCGAATACCAGATTAGTAACATACTAATTTCAATAATCGAATAAGTATTACTAATTAGTAATAAAATCCATAATCCAACTATTATTGATGTTGAAAGAAAGCTAAAATGTACTTTAACTCAACAGCATAAGGCTCATAGCGGTTACCAAGAGAGGCCGGCTATAATCGACAATGGCGACCAGTGTATTAGAGCGAGAGGGGATTAAAATGAGTAATAATTAGAAAAAGTCAGTTATGAGTTACTTGATTTTACAGCACCCCCTGGTAACGCACTGCTCTGTTCTGTAGGTAAGTTGAATAAAAATTTTAAAAATGTCGTCGCATGAGCCTGATATTTAGTTCCGTAATTATCCGCGGGTCTTCTTTTAAAATTAGTTACTTACTATATCATTCATCATCAATGAATGACCATTCGATGCAAAATTCTGTATTCGTAAGTGGTTGATTGTTACTACTGACTGATTAGCACCCGATTAGTACTGCTTAGTACCTAATTAGTAATACATTTAAAAGTCATTCGAATTATTCGAATGAATGTAATAATCGAATGATTCAGTTAGTATCATTCATAATCGCGCATCGCTAGGCAACACTGTTTATAGCGCTTGGTCAGAAAAAAAATTATATTGGAATGTCACTGTCTACAAATGTAAACAAACCATAGTAACCAACTATCTACATCGATAAGTAGGTAATTAGTATGCGATTTGGCGAAATCCAAAGGGAAACGCCACTGCACAAAAAGAAGAAGTAGTATGCGATTGTTTTGATGTGCACTTATTTAGGAAATACGCTGAGTAGAAGAGTACCTATTTCGACATTTTTAAAAACGCTTACGTTGCCAACTGTCAATTCTCTCCAATTTCATTATTTTTTTCTGTAAAATTATGTTTGCCATTAAATAGATTTCTTTTACTGTTATACTGAATTAGTAACCACAGAATCATCTCAAATATTTTGATGGGCCTACGTAATACGTGTTTTGAGTAATTACACTCACCGTGGTCGTAATGCGAGTTTGCAAAATTGCAAAATTCGTATGTCAAATGGTCAAAATCGTTGTTGTGATCTTGTGAACTTTATTACAATCTCGAAAAAAACATTACCTCAGAAAATTAAAATCGGCCTTGGAATCTCTGGCTTTCTTACAGTAAAGTAGCACACTTTTTTTTTACCCAAATTCGTGTAAGTACAGCTATGATATATAAAATCCAAACCGCTCACTCTTTGGTAAAAGTTTAAACCTCAACCCCTTTAGTTATTTTTGATGTCCTATACTCAGTTATGTATAGGACATCAAAAATTAAACTAAGTAAACTAATCGTTACTAAGATTACTATCACTATACATAAATCAAACCTGTTTTTGTCTAAACTGTATAACCTAACTTAAAATATTTTTTAGGAAGTGTATACAGTGCCACAAGCGGCAGGGTATCTCAATCGGTTAGGGAACCGTAAGTTTTGCGGTATAATAGTGACGCCGCCTAGTCTACCGTAAAGTTTTTTTAGACAAAAAAATTACTAGCTGCCCTACTCTTGTAGGTCACATAATAGGTTAGAAATTTAAGACAATCGCGAAGGCACCGTAGCAATTGTCTTAAATTTCTTAAATTTGTTTTGTAAGACAATAGAAATCTAACTCCATACAAAAATATCTTTTAGTATTATCTTCTGAACATTAGGTACTTATGGCAAATAAAAAATACATACAATGTTGCTTGGGGTGCTCTATACACTTTGTACTAGGATGCCGTAATTATGGCATCATAACCAATCGTACTAGAATGCCGCTTGTGGCACTCTATCCACAGCCTATTTTTTATCCTTGTTTTCTTGTCATTGTAGTTTATTTATAAACATTCTAAGTTTCATCAGATTTAGAAAGAAAAATCTTATACCCCAGAGGTTAAGAGGTTAATATGTCATACATGTTGGGTTTTTTAGAAATCATTATTCAATTAAGTCCATGGGATTATACATTTATTTTAATTGTGATTGAAGTATAGCTACAGTGTACTAATTTTAAATTATTTTGTGTAATTTGTTGTGATTGTAACTGTAATTGGGTGGTGGGCGTAAGTTAGTAATGAGTTAATTAAATGAGCAATCTAGGGCGTGACTAGTCTCTCTTAGATGCTGTTTGCACCAAGGTACTTAAAGGCACCTACCTAATCTGGAATGTGAGCGAGCTGCCGATTCACGGTCCGAGGGAGATACCGCGTCCGAGAGCCGTGACCAGGCTGACCTATGTAGACAGACTTCCATATGGGTGTCCACAATCTCCGCAAGTGATGTTGTCCACGAAGGCCTGTGCCCAGCAGTGGGGCGCTTAAGTGCTGATGATGATGTTGTATACTTACTTCTCATTGTTCAGGTACCGCCCAAAACGAATTATCCTTCATTCTCACCAGACAAGACAAACAAAAGTGTTTCTGCTCATCGCACCCTCCATAACACCGGGTAAGTGTTTCCTGAATTGTATTACTTACCGTAGCCGATGGCGATCCATTGTGTCTGCCTGCCGCTGTGGGAAACAGACGTGAGTGTATTATGGGTGTATGTATTACCTACTTTATTTATAAAGAACATACATTACATAGTCTAGGGGGCTGATCATTTGGCTCTTGTATTTTGTATTTTTTTTTAGATTGTTGTATTTTCGATAATTTTTAAAGCTTTATTTCAATTTTTTTTCGACTAAGACCTTTGTTTAGATAATGTATTCAATTTGTTGAATATAAATGTAATTTGGCTTATACATACAAATAATCAGGACTACTATCCCCAAGGGTTAGCCAGAGACTGGGCATTAAGGACCGCAGAACTGCCGTCTAAGCTAAATAAATAATAATAATAATAATAATAATTTATTTATTTGACAGACAACAAAGATCCAGTAGTGTTAGTATACAATATCTTAAATTCTAAGTTAGTAAATGATATTAAAAAGAGACTTAACCCTACACACTAATTGGCTAATCAGCGGACAGTCCCCACGATTAGCTATACGCTCCATGACACAGTTGCGGCTGCCACGAACGCGTCGCAGCATAGAACCTGCTTTTTTGCGCAGTATGGCCGGGAAACTGTCGACCTGCGCATCCGCAAACATCCCTGACGCACTACACTGTCGCGGCAGCCACAGCAATGCCCTGAACGCGTTATTATATTGCACGCGAAGGACGCTGTACGACTTTTGGGAAAAGTTAACCCACAGGCTGCTTGAGTAAAATGATGTACAGTATGTTTTAAAAAGTGTAATTTTAACAGTGTCAGAACAATGAGCAAACCTGCGAGCCAACATATTAGCCCTTTTTGACAGCGACCTTCGCTCTCGCTCGATATCAGCGTCATCCGTTAACATATCTGTAATTATGTGACCCAGATATTTAAATTGATTCACCTTGCAAAGTGGTGCACCATACAAACTAATAGGAGGTACAATAGGGGGGTATTTACTATTCGCTTTGAACACCATATATTCGCTCTTTGTGGTGTTATAAAGCAAACCATGAGCAGTTGCGTAAGATTCACAGATCTTTAAGAGCCTTCTGAGGGCACTGATAGAGGGGGCCAGCAACACCATATCGTCCGCGTAGCTGATGTTATTGACGCATACACTCCCGACGTGACAACCGACACGCGTGCTGCTGAGCCCCTCTATCAGCGCGTTGATGTACAAGTTAAATAACTTGGGTGAAGTTAGCCCCCCTTGCCTAACTCCACATTCCATCCTATACTCCTCAGAGTAGACATTAGCCCATCTTACACGGTTGCGTTGGTTCCTATACCAGTATTCAAACATAGAAATGTATTCTGCCGGTAAGCCAACCTGTCTCAGTTTTAACCAGAGCATGTCGTAATCAACCAGATCGAACGCTTTGGACAGGTCCAAGAAACAGGCGTAGACAGGCGTCTTTCTGTCTCTGTAGTACTTGATGGTATGCTTGAGGGCCAGTATAGCGTTTTCGGTAGATAATCCCGGCCTAAAGCCAAATTGTAGATCATGGATATTCAAATATTTACTCAGCTGAGCATCAAGCACACCATCAAGCACCTTGGCCACTACGGTTGCCAAAGAGATGGGCCTGTAATTCGACCTGGCTGACACGTCACCAGTTTTGTTTTTGACAATGGGAACCACTATAGTCTTCATCAGTTCTTGTGGCAAATACGAATGCACCAAACAGATGTTGAACAGTAGTGACAAAACTCTAGAGAGGTGTGGCCCCGCGTTCTGAAGGTGCTCGATGCTGAGACCATCATGCCCCGGAGATTTTCCGCGAGTCATAGCTTTAATGATCTTTTCTATTGAGTTGCTAGTTATTAAACTCACAGGGGCACAACATGTATCAGCAGCGAGCACAGTCCTTGTCGGATTAAAAGGTGACTTCACAACAAATTGACTTTAAAACAGGTTAGCTATCTCCATTGGATTACTTACACCATCAACACTCACAGGCAGGCCAGGCCTCGGATTCATTTTACTTGTAGACTTCCAAAATTTTCCAGTCACGATTTTTATGGTGTGATGCTAGAGCATCCATTCGAATCTGCTCCTGGTGATTTTGGCACCATTTTAATTTCCCTTTAAAGACTTTTCGACTTTGTATCATTTCATCATAAAACGTACCACTTTTAGGTTTCCCATATTGAACCCACACAAGAAACTTAGACCTAGCCTCTCTGTGAGCAGCACCTACATGCTTGTTCCACCCTTGAATTTTTCTAAATGGTCGATTGCATTTAGATTTAACCTTATAAGTCTCAGATGCCGAACAAGCTATAACAGATATTATACGATCATAAAGTTTATCAATACAGATTTTATGTTGTTCAATATTACAATGATTATGACAACAGTTTTGCAACTCATCCGGAAAATCAATTTTTCTGAGTCTTTCATGGCACAATTTTTTGTATTCATCAACCTGGCTACTAGATCTTACGCCCCATTTTATGGTGTTAGGGGTAACATCCTCCAAATTAATTTTACTTCTAACTGTGTCTAAATTACAACTGACACGTAGCGGGAAATGATCGGACCAGTAAACATTGTACATCACATTAGTACTTGTGACACATTGCCACGCAGATTTAGTAACTAGACAATGATCCAACCATCTCCTGCTACCGTTACATTCACTAATATATGTATAAGTGTCTGAAAAAATGTCTAATACACTTACATCGGCACAAATCCATGATTGATCACCACAAAAGTTACACAACTCGTGGTAAAATGATTCGTTAGGATGCTCATTAAAATCACCCAGAATAAAAACCGATTGCACATCATTCTCTTCAATTATTGCGTTTATCACACTGAGGCAGTCTGTAAACTCACTAAGATTATCACGACAATCCGTTGGCATATATAAGGTGACTGCTAGAAACCGCAAAAAACTTCTAGGGCTGGTCAGGTCAAGTGTTTTAAACATGACAAAAATGACAAAAAAGAAATTCGTGTTTTATTTATTTTTTATTAAATAATTCATTTTGTAAATTTTAATTAGAAGGAATTTGGGTATCTAATTAATTTTAAACCAATAACATAAGAAAAATAAAATTAAAAACAATTAAAAATAACGATTATTTACAACGCGCGGCAATGAACGCCTGGCCGGCCGACTGTTGACCCGTGCGCGTTGTCAGCTGAGCGATAAGTACCTACGTTAGTCTGCAATGTTTTGAATTAGTCGTAGGTATAAGGTGCAGTTATTAAGTCCAACGACTATCGATAGCATCAAGTTATGCTAAGGCCACATTTTAACTGTAATTATGATAAGTGTATAAAAGTAATTTCAAATCAATCCTAGTAAAAATCTATAACACCACACATTATGAGAAGTTACAATTATCTTTCCTTACAAATGAAAGATCAATGGGTAGTTATCTAATGTCGCGTCCGCACGCTAAGCACTTGCCGCTAACTCCAAACCAAATGACCAGATGATCTTGCATGTCCTTGACAACTAAACAGCCTAAAGCATTGAGAATAAGTATCAGTCTTACCTATTTATTTACACTAAATTAGGTTAAACTAATGTCTCGCAATAAAAGGCAACGTTAATACCTAAAAAGCTGCGTAATTAATAGGTGTCGGTAGGTACTTACATGGTGTTAAATAGCATTCCAGTTTATTCCAGCGAACAGGAAAGGTGATAAGCTTCCGATCACACTTAACAGGCTTTCAAACTAATGTAATATTACATAAAAATTAAACCGCCGCCAAAATTACGTACTTAAATAAAATAAAATTTATTAAAGGACGAACTAAAATAACTTTTGTGATCGGCACATATTTATTATTACACTTATTCAACGTGTTTAAAAGAACACCACCTATTCTACCTACAAGTCTTAATACGACTTAACACCCATTTGTTACTCAAATCATTAATTTGTTACTGAACTGATTACTTTATTCACGATAGCCTATTCATAATAATACTAATCCTTCACTAATTAACTCATACTAGTTATTAGTTTAATCGCGCATACACAAATGCACTTCACATACCACAACACAACTAGGTACCTACACTACACAACAAAATTTCCCCGAGGAAACTGAACACACCTGCTGCGCATGAGAATCAGTGAGTTCAGTGACTGACTAAGCACAGACAGCGCAGCGCAGTGCCACAGTGCGATTCTCTAAGTTAAAGTCGTAAAGTTGGTGCCACTGCGATGAGAATGACTCTGTCTCTTTCATATTCATAGAATTGGAAAGAGACAGCAGATCACAGTCATGCGCACAGCGACCATGTGTCGCTCGCATTCGCATGCAGTCCGGCAGATCTGACGAGAAATCCGTCAATTTGGCAACACTGTGTGTGGCGGCGTTTCTTCAAAGACGCTTGCGACGATCCATATCTATTTAGGGCTGCCGCTAACTATGAGCGGTTCTTTTTCGATATGAATTTGAATTCGTAATTCATATCGTGTGTAAATTGTGTAATGGATGTAAAGTGAAAGAGGTTTGATGAGACACTGTTGCTTAAAACACAAGTCAAATGCGTTAAAAATTTTGACATGTCAAA
Organism: Scoparia ambigualis; assembly: GCA_963921215.1. Taxonomy (NCBI): domain Eukaryota; kingdom Metazoa; phylum Arthropoda; class Insecta; order Lepidoptera; family Crambidae; genus Scoparia; species Scoparia ambigualis. The sequence continues at coordinate 348,090 of OY992523.1, read as the reverse complement.
AAATATCTAGATGGCGGAGTGTTTAACGCCGCCCGCCTCCCGGATTGCGGAGGATGTGGGTTCTTGAATTAAATAAATTGAAATAGAAATAATTAAAAATGCAATAATTAACAAAAATACAAACACAGAAACACAAACAACTAAGTATTTACCAAAAATATGAATGTCACAAGCAACACGAACACAAACAGTTATGTCAATAATTAATGGTCATGACACAATAATTACAAAATTTATTAATAAGAATTCCTAAACTATCAGCAAATATGTCGAGATTATATAGTCAGAATGCAACATTGTTATTGAATTCAATAACTTGAACTTAAAATAATTAAAAATGCAATAATTAACAAAAATACAAACACAGAAACACAAACAGTTTATATAAATAATTAACGGTTAAATTTCACAATAATTACAAAATTTATTAAATAGAATTCCTAAGCTATCTGCAAATATGTCGAGATCGTCGTGCCGAGCAAGTGTGTCCCCGATAGCCCGCAGTGCGCGGTTAGAGGGCGCGTGTGCACCGCGTTTAGTTCGCGCGGCGGCGGGTAGCTTCACCAACCCTGCCGAATTACACGATATGTTGTGGGGAACCAAGAGACGGATTCTCTCTACTACCTGCGGACTGTCGACCATGTGATGAATTATCAAAAGATAGTGTTTTATCAGTATCATTAGCCTCCTAAATTTGAGAGTTTCCATGTCAACCATGCCCGAGACGAACAGTGATGGATATAAATAGGGATAATATCCATACCGTTTTTTATATAGCCAGCGAGCAAATTTGCGTTGGATTATTTCAATCATGAGAGCATAATTCTCCTCGTATGGATCCCAGATGACGGCACCATACTTAAGCTTGCTTCGAATGTATGCACTGTACAATACCTTTGCAACCCATATATTGTCAAACTGTGCAGCTGTTCTCATAACGAACCCTAACAATCTATGCACTATTTTACAGATACTTGTCACGTGCTCATGGAAGTCCAATTTAGAATCTAAAACTAAGCCTAAGTCCCGAATGTTATTCACTCTTTCCAAGGGAGCGTCTGCTAATTTATACGTGGTACTAAATGGTATTTGCTTTCGTGAGAAAGTAATAGTCTTACACTTACCAATATTAAGAGGTAGATTATTGTCACGGCTCCATTGGGATACAGCATCGATATCTATTTGCAGTGCCACCGCCTCAGCTTCAGTTTTGATTCCCAGGCTCAGCTTGAGGTCATCCGCAAATAATAGACATTGAGACGCAGCGACAACTTCCGCCAAGTCAATAATGAAAATTACGAAAAGTGTTGGTCCTAGGGTACTCCCTTGACTCACACCGGATCTCGTGAAGTAGCTATCCGATTCGTACCCATTTAGGCGTACATATTGACAGCGGTCTTCAAGGTAGCAGGAAAAGAACTTGAGGAGTCTCGGCGTGAAGCCAATAATTGCCAAATTCTGCAGTAGTTTATCATTGTCAACCAGGTCAAAAGCTTTTTGGAAATCAAAGTAAGCCGCATCAACTTACCGATGATTATCCATTTCCGCGTACACATAATCGACGTGTGTGACCATGTTTGTAGTGGTGGAACGAGCCTCTCGAAACCCATGTTGGCTGTTGTTCAACAAATTACCGATTTGGTTCCTAATTTAAATATTTAGAATAGTTTCAAAAATTTTGCAAAAACCGATAATACTGCAATTGGCCTAAAGGCCGAGACATAATGACACACAGGCATTATTATTATCATATATTATAATTATCATTACATAAAAGGCCGCTAAATGACATTTGGTTATTTTTTACTTTTTAATGCCTTAATACCTTAGATTAAAACAAAAAGGGAAGATACGGCATGCTCCTACTTGTAGTCATTCAAAATAAAGTCCTACTCAACTACATAAGCAAACACTCACACACGCACACCTATAAAGTGTAAATCGGGCGAGCGAGACAAAGCGGTAAGTTTCAACGTCAGCGCGAGGGAGTCGGCGCTTTGCAACAGACGAGTACGTACGACCGATTCCGACGCCACTGCGGAGTAGCGTCTTTCTTTTTTTTACACAGTAGAATATCCGCAATAGTGCGATGTAGCCTGTTCGCTCGGCAAATTGTGACTGAAGTGAAATTGTGCCTTTAGGCCTAATTTTGGCGGCTCACTCACGAGACGCTAATGCCGTATCTTCCCTTTTTGTTTTAATCTAAGCTTAATACTTTAAAAAAATCTATCAGCCTGTCTAGGAACGAACGGTTATTTCACTGTTATCAAGATATTTAATGTACAAAAAGCGGCTAAATGCGACCGTCAGGTGGCGCTGTTAAGTAAACAATCTGTTTGAATTAGTAAAGCCTATAAATTTTTTATATATACACATTAAAAGTGAAAAGTGGAAGAATCTGGTTTTAAACCGTCTAAATACCAAGCACAAACGTTATTCACATTTTCTGTGTGTAAAACAACATACATCAGTGACTGTTAAATTACTCGTAAAATAAACAATAATCAGTGTTTAAATGAAAGTGTCAAGGCATTTAAATAAGTGAAGACGTAACGTGACAGCAATAACATAGAACAATCAACAAACAGTACAGTGTCTAAGTGAACGTTTTTAAATCTTCGTTAAAATAAAATTGGTTGGTCATTGAATTGGACTTTGAACCTGCCACGGATTCGAACCTACCTGCACCACCACTTCCGCATTAAAAATATCAATACTAGTAAACACTTGATAATTTTGTCACTAGCATTTATCGCCCGGTGGTCGAGCGGTCGTGCGCCCTATGATTGCACGTCGAGGTCCGTGGATCGATCCCAGCACGGACAGAAGTCTTTTTGTTCTCGTTTCGTTAAAACAATTTGGACAATTGTGTTAAGGCGGGAATTGGAGTTGCGAAGTCTTTTCAACCGATTGAGGCACTGTCGACCACAGCGCCAGCATGACATCCAAGACAACGCTTTGCGCGGGATGCAGCGGTGCAGTAAGTAAAGATAGTGCCTACATGGAATGCGCTAAATGTAGGCAGTTTTTTGATCTTTTATGTGCAAACTTCAGTGAGGATATATTTGCTACTTTTTCGACTGAATTTAAGAAGTCTTGGGTTTGTTCTGAATGTCGTGAAAGAGTACCAAGAGGTGATAATACACATACACCTGTGCGTCAACAGCTGCACCAAGATATAAGTGATTTGTCCCGATTTCTTTAGCCCGGATAACGTAACTTTACGCGCGGGGACTCGGCACGCCCAAGCCTATAAAGAAAATAATTCAGTACAAAGCAATCTTCTAAACGCAATGAAAAATACATTTGTACAGGAATTAAAGATAAAGCAAACTGATTTCGAAGCGCAGATCCTTAGCAAAATTAAGAAATTAGTGACTGAGCAATTTCTTACATTCAAAACTGACATCTTGACTAAAATCGATTTGGTAAGTAATAAAATTGCACAGTTGGAAAAAAACTATAATCCGGGCTCTGACATACTGAATGACCAGTCCAAGAACGAGCATACGAATACGGCAAGCGTTCCCTCCGTTGAGACCAAGACCGGTAAACCAAAACCAAAACCTCAAACGAAAGCCAAGCCTAAAGACATTCAGGCACCAACTGTTCAGACGAAAGCCAAACCTAAAGACATTCAGGCACCAACTGTTTCAGCTAGTCCTAAAAGGACCATAGAACAGAAGCGCCCTGTATCTGTTCCTTCCTTAAACGTCCAAAACAGTGAAGTAACTGACCGAGGCGAATGGGAGCAGGTAAGACCAAAACGGGCGCGTACCCTGCTTCCAGGCTTGCTTAGAGGGACAGCTGCGCCTAGAACAACGCAATTGTGAGCAGCCGAAAGATGGAGATACTTACAGCTCTACTACGTCCAAGAAGGTACCACGGTTGCGCAGGTTCAAGCTCATCTAGACTCTATATGTGGCAAAGACGTGTGCACGGTTGAGGAGTTAAAGTCATATGGGCGCTATGCCTCTTTTAAACAAGGAGTTCCACAAAAGACGTTGATGCTGTTATGTCAAGCGAAAACTGGGCAGAAGATGTATGTGTTAGGCCCTGGCGCCAGAACTTTCGTGCAAAAGACAAAAGCGCATAAGTGTAAACCACGCAACCAAGAAATTAATCTGTGCTACCAAAATGTTCGTGGGTTACGATCAAAAACTGAAATTTTTCTTAGCAGTGTTTCGCAGAGTGGATACGATATAATTGCGTTGACTGAGACGTTTCTGACCGTTCCGTGAGTGACGGCGAACTTTTCCCACTTGGATATAATGTAGTGCGTAAGGATAGAATGGGCGACAGCGGGTAGGGGGGTTCTGTTACGGGGCGGGTCAGGAAAGTCTTTTAAAAAAAATATATTTTATTTGAAACACGTTATTTTATTTATTAAAAGAATGGACAGTCTATGCCCGACGGAGGTCCAATCCAATCTAATGTGAAAACTAACTGAAGCTATAATGACGATTCGGGTTTCCTATTGCATTGACGCAAATGCAATGGGAAACTCAGCAATTTAATTTAATATGGCAAACAGAGCTAATTCCGATATAACAGTTCCTTGCTCGCAGTTTGAGATTGTTATCCAGTGCGTTTGGTTACAAATATTGATAGTATGACAGATGACAAAGAATTGTTATTTGCTATTGTTAATTGGAAAGGAGTGAACATTCTGTGCTGTGTTGTTTATTTACCCCCTGACTATAATGATGGTCAGTATATCAATATTTTAACATGTATAGAAAACGCTATTGCTATTGCTTACTTATTCTGACTTAAATGTGTTAATATTTGACGACTTTAATCTTAATTCTTGTAATGCCAGTGTAAAAACACATTTTGAATATTTTTGTAACTTTTGTTCGCTTCAGAAACATAATACTGTTTTGAATAATCATGGTGGTGTGTTAGATCTCGTGCTGAGCAGGTTTGAACTAGATCGCATATCAGTAAATGTATCAATTTGTGAAGACCATTTAGTACCTATTGACAAATATCATCCTGCGCTGGAGGTGTTGATCGAACTGCAGCTTGACAGGGGACCGCCAGTGTCTGCTGCGAACCCATCACAGTCACCTGTACCTCGTCCGGGAGCTTTTCCGGATTGGAATTGGCATAAGGCGGGCTTTCAGGGCTTATATGAGGCGGTTTTGAGTTTAGATTGGTCCGATCTTCTTTTGATTGCTGACGTCGATAGTGCTGTTCAGTTCTTCTATTCGAAGTTATTAAACTGCACAAAACAATTTGTACCAATTAAAAATCCTTATAGACAGAGCGAGCAATACGTCTATCCGACATGGTACAGTGTAGAATTAATAAGTAATATAAGAAATAAATACTTTCATCACAAGAGATATTTGTTTACTACAGGGGTCTAGTTAAAAACATGATCGAAAGCGAATATCGTCAATATATAAAAAAGATACAAAAAAATCAAATTGATAATCCAGTGGAGTTCTGGAATTACATTAAGGAGCAAAAGAAAGATAGGAAACGCGTAGATAAATACACGTACAAGAACGCTGAGTTGGAATGTTAGGCCGCAGCCGACGCTTTCGCAAACTATTTAGGCTCCGTCTTTCATGCCAAAAAGCCTTTACTTGATCCGGACACGGCCTCCTGCGCCGCTCATAGTTATTTTGACTCTGCCAATGTATCTATTGTAGCAGTGGACAAGTCAGATTTGAAAAAGGCCGTTAAGCGCCTCAAGCCTCGATCAGCCGGTGGACCTGACGGGGTTCCTGTATTTTTGGCTAAAGAGTGCTTATCGGCTTTAGAGACACCCCTGTTGTACATTTATAACCTGTCTTTAAGTCAGTCAAAATATCTTGAACTTGGAAGCTATCCAGGGTTACTCCTATACCAAAAGGGAATGGGGGAATGGATGTCTCGGCCTTTAGGCCAATTGCAGTATTATCGGTTTTTGCAAAATTTTTGAAACTATTCTAAATATTTAAATTAGGAACCAAATCGGTAATTTGTTGAACAACAGCCAACATGGGTTTCGAGAGGCTCGTTCCACCACTACAAACATGGTCACACACGTCGATTATGTGTACGCGGAAATGGATAATCATCGGTAAGTTGATGCGGCTTACTTTGATTTCCAAAAAGCTTTTGACCTGGTTGACAATGATAAACTACTGCAGAATTTGGCAATTATTGGCTTCACGCCGAGACTCCTCAAGTTCTTTTCCTGCTACCTTGAAGACCGCTGTCAATATGTACGCCTAAATGGGTACGAATCGGATAGCTACTTCACGAGATCCGGTGTGAGTCAAGGGAGTACCCTAGGACCAACACTTTTCGTAATTTTCATTATTGACTTGGCGGAAGTTGTCGCTGCGTCTCAATGTCTATTATTTGCGGATGACCTCAAGCTGAGCCTGGGAATCAAAACTGAAGCTGAGGCGGTGGCACTGCAAATAGATATCGATGCTGTATCCCAATGGAGCCGTGACAATAATCTACCTCTTAATATTGGTAAGTGTAAGACTATTACTTTCTCACGAAAGCAAATACCATTTAGTACCACGTATAAATTAGCAGACGCTCCCTTGGAAAGAGTGAATAACATTCGGGACTTAGGCTTAGTTTTAGATTCTAAATTGGACTTCCATGAGCACGTGACAAGTATCTGTAAAATAGTGCATAGATTGTTAGGGTTCGTTATGAGAACAGCTGCACAGTTTGACAATATATGGGTTGCAAAGGTATTGTACAGTGCATACATTCGAAGCAAGCTTAAGTATGGTGCCGTCATCTGGGATCCATACGAGGAGAATTATGCTCTCATGATTGAAATAATCCAACGCAAATTTGCTCGCTGGCTATATAAAAAACGGTATGGATATTATCCCTATTTATATCCATCACTGTTCGTCTCGGGCATGGTTGACATGGAAACTCTCAAATTTAGGAGGCTAATGATACTGATAAAACACTATCTTTTGATAATTCATCATATGGTCGACAGTCCGCAGGTAGTAGAGAGAATCCGTCTCTTGGTTCCCCACAACATATCGTGTAATTCGGCAGGGTTGGTGAAGCTACCCGCCGCCGCGCGAACTAAACGCGGTGCACACGCGCCCTCTAACCGCGCACTGCGGGCTATCGGGGACACACTTGCTCGGCACGACGATCTCGACATATTTGCAGATAGCTTAGGAATTCTATTTAATAAATTTTGTAATTATTGTGACATTTAACCGTTAATTATTTATATAAACTGTTTGTGTTTCTGTGTTTGTATTTTTGTTAATTATTGCATTTTTAATTATTTTAAGTTCAAGTTATTGAATTCAATAACAATGTTGCATTCTGACTATATAATCTCGACATATTTGCTGATAGTTTAGGAATTCTTATTAATAAATTTTGTAATTATTGTGTCATGACCATTAATTATTGACATAACTGTTTGTGTTCGTGTTGCTTGTGACATTCATATTTTTGGTAAATACTTAGTTGTTTGTGTTTCTGTGTTTGTATTTTTGTTAATTATTGCATTTTTAATTATTTCTATTTCAATTTATTTAATTCAATAACAATGTTGTATTCTGACTGTATTATTGCTTGGTAATTAATTTTTAAGCGCTTTGGATGGCTCATCTGTTAGCTTTTAAGATGTTTGTCTAAATAAATAAGTAAATACAAAAAAAATGTCCTTCACACCGCATAAAGGTGGCCAAACAGCACCACTAGATTAGAAGACAGCTAAAGTACTTTAACGTGGTGTACCCAATTGGAACATTTTGAGTTAAAATAAGACTGATACTTGTATAATATTTTATTTATTCGTAATATTTGATTATATGTGTTAAAAAACGCTCAAATAAACTCAAAGATGATGAAAGGTTGAAAAAATTGTGTACCTCAGGCGGGAATGGAACCCGCGTCCCCCGCAACCCGGGCGGCTGCGTTGGCCACTCCGCCACCGAAGCATTGGTCAGACCGACGAAATTTTACAACGTTTTTGACTTTGTTTTTATAGAAAGTGTCTTATAAACCTCATAGAATTTACATTGTTAGAGCGCGGGCTCGGGCATTCGAATCCCGCCTGAGGTAGACTTTATTTTAACGTTTCGTTATCTTTTATATTTTATTTTAAAACTTTTGCAACATAACATTACATGGCGGACTTAATGCCTGAGGCATTCTCTACCACTCAACTATAGGGTGGTGCAGAGATGACATGGTAGGTGCATTTAGGTGAGGTAATAAAAGTGGAAATATACGTACGTACCTAGTAAAAGTACGGGCCGCAGAGACACAGTCATCGTCCGACGCTTGAGAACACTTGTGAACTCGCGAAAGATCATCCTGTAAATAGTGGCTAAGTCAAGTTCATAAATCACCTTGTATCAAGATCCAGTATTAATTTCCGGTGCTCTTCAGCACATGTACAGTCCACTGCCGCCACCGAGCTACCAGTTACCACCTACTCAGTTGCGCACAGAACGTACGCATAGTACACGACACTGTTATACGTACATACATGTGATCGCGACTGTTGGCCCCGGAAGTTTATTGCAGTCTTTGGTCCGTTGGTCGCCGTTTGCGACGGCCAAGAAAAGAGGCGGGTCGGTAGTAGCCATTCTAATGAAACTTATGAAACTTACTTAGTAATTTATAATAAAAAAAAAAATTGTCAACACGTTTGCTTCTCGACAAATTAACTATTAATTTAAATTGTAAAACATTGGTTAATGTCTTAAAAACAGTGTCAATACATGGATAATATATGAAATTCATAGTGGTAGTGTTATCTCGTCGCAGTGTTTGTAAATACGTTGTGAAATCTTAGGAGAAATCGAACACCAGAGTGAGTGACTCATAGTACGATGAAATCGTTTGACAGTTTGACAGTTGACGGTTGATTGACAGTTCCACTGCGTTCGGAAACGTGCTTGGGTGCGTTTCGTTTCACGGCATTGCTTTTGAAGTGAAGTATCATAAAAAGCCGATTTAATGATGGCACCGACAAACATTTGTACGGAATGTCAAATTGTTATACCTCGAAAAAATGAATATTTAAAATGTTGTATTTGCAAGTTGAAATACGATGTTGATTGTGCAAAGGTCGGCTTCAAGCGCTTCACCTTAATGGAAACTACTCATAAGAACAATTGGAAGTGTCCTGAATGCTGTAGCAAACAATCTAAAACTCGCAATACCGGCAACCCTATAAGTCCTGTCCTGCCTACATCTGGTGGTGATGTGGAAAGTCCTGCCAACAAATCACAGGAGTTTTCAAGCGTTACCCAGCGAGCGAAGACGACTAAGTCTTCTGCCGAAGTTCGAGATGGCAGAAGCTGTGTTTCTGAGGATACATTACGATCGGTTATTAAAGAAGAGCTTGCTGCTATTCTTCAGACTACCATCAAGAAGTTTGTGATGGCTGAGTTGAATAATATCAATGAACAATTATCGGGTTTTCGAGAGTCTATGTCATTTTTTAATGCAAAATTCGAAGAATTGCGAGTATCCCTGAATGAAGAGAGTCTAACGGTTGCTCAGCTGAAGTCTGATAATGAGACACTAAAGAAATCTGTTACTGATCTCACACATCGCTTGAATTCCGTAGAACTGCATATGAGAGAATGCAACATTGAGATCAACGGCATCCCCGAACATAGATCTGAGAACTTGGTGGACACCGTTATCCAATTGACCAAGACCGTTGATCACCCTTTAGTTCATGATGACATTCAGCACGTGACCAGAGTCGCTAAAATGATCAATGATAACAACAGACCCAGGGCTGTCGTTGTTAAATTACGCAGCTCACTGCATATTGCATCGAGCTCCTTACATGGGTTTATTTCTGGTCGTTCTGTTCTTACCAATTTGGTTCCGTTTGTTTCAGAGTTATCCAAAGAGGTTGATAAGGGGTTTGAGGTCGATGCCATTCACACTGATTTCAAGAGCGCCTTTGACAGTGTTAATCATACGATTCTCTTAGAAAAACTTTGTGCTCTTGGTTTAGATGGACATCTGCTGAATTGGTTCGAATCGTAACTGCGGGGAAGGCCCCAGGTGGTAGTTGTCGATGGTTTTCAGTCGAATGGGTTCCTTGCTGAATCTGGTGTGCCGCAAGGGTCGGTTTTGGGTCCATTACTCTTTCAGATTTTTATCAATGATATTACCAAATGCATGAATGATATTACAAAATGATAACGTCGTAATTGCAATGCATAATGTTGTTCATTGCAATTACGACGTTATCTGTCTTAGTGAGACATGGCTGTTGCCGGGTATATTTGACGCGGAACTATTTGACGGTCGTTATAATGTGTACCGTACTGACCGGGATTATGATCGACGGGGTTTGACAATGGGTGGGGGTACATTGATCGCTGTTAAACGCAAACTTATGGTTGACTCGCACTGTGCTGGTTTGCTCCCTAATTTTCCTGATGCTGAGGTCACTCACATAGATATCTTACTATCTCAGGGTCCCAATCCTAAAAGGTTGCATTTATATTGCTGTTACTTCCCAGAGACTCGTGACCAGGTTTCAACACAACACTCGTTTTTAGAATCGATATCAGAGTTAAGCATTGATAGATCTGATGACGAGTTTCTTGTTGTTGGTGATTTCAATGTCAGAAGTGCAGCGTGGTCGTTAAATAACACCGACACTAATAATAATTTTACCTTATTAAATCCATCAGGCGACGCGTTGACCTCACAGATTTTTACTTTCATGTCCTTTACAGGATGGTGTCAACATAATGGAGTACTTAATCACAACAATAGGTCACTGGATCTGATATTTTCTAGTTTCTCTTGTCACGTGACTCGCGCTGCGCCATTATCAGAGCCGGAGGACAAGCATCATCCGTCTTTGTCAATTGAGGCAGATTTAGTTTTAAAGGATGCTTGTCTTATGCAAGCACCCCGTATGGCGCGCCGCTTTCATGCTGCCGATTATGATATAATTAAGGAAGAGCTGGATAGAGTGGATTGGGAACAGCACCTATCAGGGACTGACATTGAGAGTGCATTGGATAAATTTTATTCAATAATTAATGTTATAATTGCTAAATGTGTCCCTTCTAAATTAGTAAAAGATAATAACGTTTATCCTGTTTGGTTCACACCAACTTTAATTAAATTAATAAAGAAAAAATATAAATTACATAAAAAATGGAAAACATATGGTAGACTTTCTGACTACGAAAAATTCTCAGACATGAGACGAAATGTTAAAAAAATTGAAATTTCTTGTTATAACTCCTTTTTAAATAGAGCTGAGACTAATATTAATCGCTGTTCTAAATTCTTTTGGTCTTTTGTTAAATCCAAAAAAAGAGTCAACAGTATTCCTGATATGATTAATTTTGACGATGACGTAGCGCATGATGGTCAAGCAATTTCTGACTTATTTAGTAGATTTTTTGAAACAGTATTTGAAGAGGATACTAGTTTGTCCCCTAAAATTACAATCCATGGCTCTGGCTCGACTGTAATTAGTAACATCCATATCACTCGTGATATTGTAGAGAAGTACTTATCCAGAATTAATGTGACCAAAGGCAGCGGTCCGGATGGCCTCCACCCTTTGTTTTTGAATAAGTGTAGTGAGCAACTGGCATTCCCTGTTGCACGTTTATTTATTTTATCTTTGTCGTCTGGTGTGATGCCAGTTGCCTGGAAGCAATCTTTTGTAGTCCCAATTCATAAAAGTGGTGATAGACATAATGTGCGCAATTATCGTGGTATTTCTAAATTATCAGTTTTACCCAAAGTTTTCGAAAGGATTATTTATGATAATATTTTTCCAGCTGTTGTGCCTTTACTGACTATCCACCAACATGGCTTTATTGCAAAGCGCTCCACGGAAAGCAATCTCTGCGAATTTGTTGATGTGGTCTTGGAAGCTATGGAGAGGGGATACCAAGTAGACGCTGTGTACACTGATTATTCGAAAGCGTTTGATAAAATTTGTCATTCGTTATTAATTTTAAAGCTTGAGGCTGTCGGTGTACACGGCGATCTGCTTCGTTGGCTAACATCCTATCTCAAAAATAGAACACAGGCTGTCACAATAAAAGGTTTTACATCTAGCTTCATTCCGATTTCTTCCGGTGTCCCACAGGGCTCCCACCTTGGTCCATTACTCTTTAATATATTTATTAACGATGTCGTACACTGTTTTCAAAATTCAAAATTATTATTATATGCAGATGACACAAAAATATTTTCGGTTATTAAATCACAGAATTGTTGTGACAATTTACAAAGCGATCTTAATCGTTTATGTGAATATTGTGCTCTCAACAGACTTCATTTAAATGTAGATAAATGCAATATTATTACATTTACAAGAAAGAAAAATATTATAACTTATAAATATCAACTAAATGGCAAAGATTTAAAAAGAGTTAATGAGGTTAGGGATCTTGGCGTTCAGCTTGATAGTGGATTATATTTCGAATCACATATCGATAGAGTCGTAGGGAAGGCATATAGGTTGTTAGGTTTCATTTTCCGTCAAAGTGTTGATTTTAAAAATGTGAACACGTTGATCTTATTATACAATGCGTACGTCAGATCGCAATTGGAGTACGCATCCAGCGTGTGGAACCCTCTATATTTAAAATATAAAGACTTACTGGAAGGTATTCAGAACAAGTTTAAAAAACGTCTAAAATATCGCTTTAACCTTTTCGATACTGATACTCTTGAATCCCTGGCAAGTCGACGATCACATCGAGATCAAATTCTATTGTATAAACTAATTCATTCCTGTGTAGACTCATCTTACTTATTGAGTAAAATATTTTTTAGGTGTTCCAGACCGAGTGCTCGTAACAAAAATACATTCTTTGCGCCATTGTGCAAGACAAATTATAGACGCAATAGTTATATTATAAGAGTCGTTAATGAATTCAATAGTTCTTTCAACCACATCGACATATTTCACGAAAGTATTGGACGTTTTCGTAGCCTTTTAAAAGCAACCGAATTTTAATACACTCTGTTACCTACTTATATTATATTATCATTTTATAATTGTTTGAACTTTGAACTCTGTTGTTCAAAGTTTAGGTGTAAAAAATATTTTCTTTATTTCAACCAAAAGTTTAATTTAAGAATTGTTTTTTCATTTGTTTTCCGCACTGTTGTCTTTTTTTTTCAACAATATATTTCTTTTGTTAAATTCATTAGTGGAAACTTTAAATGCTACTGTATTAACTATAAATTATTGTTTATATGTGTAATAATGAAGCTGTATGTTTCCTTAAACAATAAAATAAAAATAAAATAAAAAATAAAAAAAATGTAATTTTGCATTGTTTGCGGATGATCTCAAAATATACAAAACTGTAACTTCTGTTAATGACATGGAACTAGTTCAACAGGATCTCGATAGTATAAGTCACTGGTGCAACATTAATGGCATGACTCTAAATATCAATAAGTGCTTTCATATTAAATACTCTAGAAAAAGAAAGGTTTTTACAACTAGTTACGAGATTGTAAGTGTAAAGCTAACTAAAGTAAAAGAAATTCGAGATCTCGGTGTTGTCATTGATAATAGACTGAAATTTGATTTGCATATCGACGCTGCAGTGGCTAAGGCCACCCAAATGCTAGGTTTTATTAAACACAATACAAGGGGTTTTAAAAAGACAAGCACTAAGATAATAATTTATAATGCCCTAGTTCGCAGCCATCTTGAGTTTGCCTCCTGCGTCTGGAGCCCTTTTTATGCCGTACATTCGCAAAGAATTGAGAGTATTCAAAGGGCTTTTACAAGGCATCTCTCGTTTTCTTGTAATGGTTTCTCTCACCGGCAACCCTATGCACAACGTCTGGACAAATTCAATTTGATAAGTCTCCGTGATCGAAGGTGCTTGTTGGACATGGGCTTTATTCACAGGATCATGAACGGAGGTACACGCTGCAGTGGGTTGGTATCGCTTGTATCCCTGTCCATACCTTACAGATATCCTAGACATCGCTTGTCCAAATTGTTTCATATTCCATTTGCTAGGACAAATCTTGGTCTTCAATCACCTATAGTGCGAATATGTATGGAATACAACTCGCTAATCAATAAGATTCCGGATTTGGATGTCTTTGGTAACAACATAGGATTTTTTAAGAAGTTACTTTTTCAACATTTTCTGGGTAGAGACTAGTGAATGAAATTGAAATTATAATAAATTAGGATTAAAATTTAAGATAAAATATTAGAATTAATTTGAATTAAAAGTAAAAGTCAAAATTAAATTAAAACATTTTTTTTTGTCAATAGTTTAGTTTGTTATCTTATTGTTTTTTTTATTTGTAATTACAGCATTAATGTCAAGGCAATTGTTTAAATTTGAGAATGCTATGTACGCCTTTACGTTGATACATATCAGAACTGTTCCGTATGTTTTCTTTTTTAGTATTGTTTAATATGTATTATGTGGCTGTACTTTTTTATAAATAAATAAATAAATAAATAAATAGTAGGTAAAGGCATCTCCTGAATGGGATTTTTTATAAATTCTTTTTAGTGTAAATCCTAAATATATATTTTTATTTAGTAGGCGAGTACGCGCGTCTGTTGGATGTCAAGTTGAAACACTACAACAGCCCATCGGGATACGCGCAGAAATTTGGTGAGAGCCTAACCATCTACCTACAAAACGTGCTCTTGATGGAAAGAAATTGCTAGATTGTGAGCCTATGTAATCGACCGTCTTTCGTTCATTTATCTCTTTCATTACTGAATCGTTCTCCCAGAAATTTCGCCCTGAATCTTACCTCTAATAGCCGGAGCCCAGCAATACTCCTACAACTTTCGTTTTTTCATGCGACAAACATAATAACATGGTGATAGCTGGCCTGGCGAATTTGAAACAGCCCCGTTCGGGAATCTGACCTGTGACCTCTGCGTCTGAGATGAACCACTGGAGTAGGTACTAGACCACAGAATGAAGCTTTCGCCTATCCAGATTTAATACATTCCTAATGGAGCGCGAGTTTTTTCACAAAACAGTTAATAGGTATGTCTTTATTCTTTATTAACATCTCATATATCTAAAAAAAAATATATAAAAAGTGAGTAATGTTTCCATTTTGTGACTAAAAAGTCCAGACTTCAATCGAAATGTCAGGACTTTTCAAATTCCTAAATTGCAACCCTACCCGTGCGTGACCCGTGGCGAGCTTGTGGAACAAATTCGTAGCTGCTTCGATGCTAAACAAGCTAAGTTTGAGCTAAATAGGTCGAATTGTGAATATTATTTGTGTCTAATATGCACTGTGGTGTAGGATTAGGAATTAAAAACTATCTGTACCTATTTTAAGAAACTTATTAAAAATTAATAAAGCTTATTCTGAAATTGTTTAATAAACTATGAAGACAACGAAAAAACGAAAAAGTGCTTGCAAATTCTGTATATACATCGAGAGTTTTTATTGGTTTTGGAGCCGAAACCCTGTTCATGTTTATCATCAGTAGAAGCTATTTAGCATGTATAACTAAAAATATGAGTATAAAAAAAAATTAAAAAAATATTCATAAAAAATTTAAAAACCCTTAGTACCGGACGATCTTATGAAAGTCAATGACCGAGGCGCTTTAAACGTTCCGCTTACCCCCCGCCCCGCCGCCAGCGCAGGCGGCCGGCCAGGAAAGTTCATAGAGGTCACGGTGTACTCGTAGATAAAGAGAACGTTACTACGTGTTTTCGACAAAAAGTCTCTTTTACAACTTTTTTTACTTTGCTCGTAAATCGATTATTATTTCATAAATAGGTCCAACACTTGTTTTGAATTATAACGTTTTCAGCTCCAAAACCAATGAAAAATCTCGGTGTATAATACAATAATTATACAAATAAGTAAATTAACTCATCATCATCAGCCTATAAACGTCCCACTGCTGGGCACAGGCCTCCCACGTGGACAATGCACGAGGGGATATTGGGCCATAACCCACCACGCTGGCCCAATGCGGGTTGGTGGGTTTTAACGACTGTCATCTTACGACAACAACCGGGACCAACGGCTTAACGTGTCTTCCGAAGCACGGAGGAGCTCAAAATGTTTTAAATTTGGTCACCCATCCAGCGACCAGGCATTGCGAAAGTTGCTTAACGGGCAAGTTCGCAAGCCGAACGCGCTAGCCGCTGCGCCATCGAGCTTAAATAGCATCGAGAGTATTTACTCTCTATATATCTATAACTAAAAATATACTATTTTCACAGGTGCTGCATTACAGATTAAACGTAAACTAAGTACTGACACTACTGCCAATGCAGTATATCAGACAACTGAAGAAGGAAAACCAATTATGAAGATATCGAGAAAACGTCACCACAAAACACTAATCTAAAAACTGTATTTACCAAAACCAATAATAGTAACGAAGATAAGTAGTACTATAAGCAATGTTAATATTCGATACAACCAAAACAAACAATAAACATGTATAACTATTAAAAACAATAGTAGAAATATTTAGAAACGATTAAACAACTATACATGTGACGTCAGCAAAAAACAAAACATTTCAAAAATATTTTAGAAAGTCGCATAAATTCACACTATACAGTATTAAGACAAAAACATAATACGTTAGACATAAAACAAAAAAAATTGATGTAAACATCGTTAAAAAACAGTGAAAAAATCTTAACAGGCTAAGTATTTATGTAACTTTTAAAATAAGTCTTTTGTACGTAAACGTGACTTAACGAGACATAATAGGACCCACACCTATAATTTATTCTGTGCCCGCACGGGCGAGAAACCATATCAGTGCAACGTTTGTAAAAAGTATTTTTCACTAAAACCTACTTTGACTAAACAAATTAGGACTTACACGGGCGAGAAATCATATAAGTGTTATGTTTGTAATATGTGTTTTTCACAAAAAAATCATTTGACTAGACAGATAAGGACTCACACAAGCGAGAAACCATATCAGTGTAATGTCTGTAGTAAGCATTATGCACAAAAAACACATTTGATTTCACATTTAAGGAATCACACAGGCGAGAA
The DNA here is from genome assembly GCA_963921215.1 of Scoparia ambigualis. Lineage (NCBI taxonomy): Eukaryota > Metazoa > Arthropoda > Insecta > Lepidoptera > Crambidae > Scoparia > Scoparia ambigualis. The sequence goes on along the minus strand of OY992523.1, from coordinate 331,083 downwards.
ACCATATCAGTGTAATGCTTGTAATAAGTCTTTCTCAGATAAAAGTGTTTTGCGTAGACATATAAGGACCCACACGGGCGAGAAACCATATCAGTGTAATGTTTGTAATAATTATTTTTCACAAAAATGTAATTTGACAAGACATATTAGGACTCACACGGGCGAGAAACCATATCAGTGTAATGTTTGTAATAAGTCTTTCTCAGATAAAAGTGCTTTGCGTACACATATAAGGACCCATACTGCCGAAAAACCATGTCAGTGTAATGTTTGTAATAAGTATTTTTCACAAAAACTTCTTTTGACTATACATGAAAGGGCTCACACGGGCGAGAAACCATATCAGTGTAATGTTTGTAATAAGTCCTTCACAGATAAAAGTGCTTTGCGTACACATGTAAGGACCCATACTGGCGAAAAACCATATCAGTGTAATATTTGTAATAAGTATTTTTCACAAAAACTTCATTTGACTATACATGAAAGGACTCACACGGGCGAGAAACCATATCAGTGTAATCTTTGTAATAAGTATTTCTCACAAAAATCTAATTTGACTGCACATATTAGGACTCACACGGGCGAGAAACCATATCAGTGTAATGTTTGTAATAAGTCTTTCTCAGATAAAAGTGCTTTGCGTACACATGAAAGGACTCACACGGGCGAGAAACCATATCAGTACTATGTTTGTAATAAGTCTTTCTCAGATAAAAGTGCTTTGCGTACACATATAAGGACCCACACGGGCGAGAAACCATATCAGTGTAATGTTTGTTATAATTCTTTCTCAGATAAAAGTGCTTTGCGTAGACATATAAGGACCCACATGGCCGAAAAACCATATCAGTGTAATGTTTGCAATAAGTCTTTCTCAGATAAAACTGCTTTGCGTACACATATAAGGACCCATACTGGCGAAAAACTATGTCAGTGTAATGTTTGTAATAAGTATTTTTCACAAAAACTTCATTTGACTATACATGAATGGACTCACACGGGCGAGAAACCATATCAGTGTAATGTTTGTAATAAGTATTTTTCACAAAAACCTAATTTGACTACACATATCAGGATTCACACGGGCGAGAAACCATATCAGTGTAATGTTTGTAATAAGTCTTTCTCAGATAAAAGTGCTTTGCGTACACATGAAAGGACTCACACGGGCGAGAAACCATATCAGTACTATGTTTGTAATAAGTCTTTCTCAGATAAAAGTGCTTTGCGTACACATATAAGGACCCACACGGGCGAGAAACCATATCAGTGTAATGTTTGTTATAATTCTTTCTCAGATAAAAGTGCTTTGCGTAGACATATAAGGACCCACATGGCCGAAAAACCATATCAGTGTAATGTTTGCAATAAGTCTTTCTCAGATAAAACTGCTTTGCGTACACATATAAGGACCCATACTGGCGAAAAACTATGTCAGTGTAATGTTTGTAATAAATATTTTTCACAAAAACTTCATTTGACTATACATGAAAGGACTCACACGGGCGAGAAACCATATCAGTGTAATGTTTGTAATAAGTATTTTTCACAAAAACTTCATTTGACTACACATATTAGGACTCACACGGGCGAGAAACCATATCAGTGTAATGTTTGTAATAAGTGTTTTTCACAAAAAAGTTATTTAACTAAACATATTAAGACTCACACGGGCGAGAAACCATTCCAGTGTAATGTTTGTAATAAGTATTTTTCACAAAAAACTAATTTGACTAAAGATATTAGAACTCACACGGGCGAGAAACCATATCAGTGTAATGTTTGTAATAAGTTTTTTTCAAGAAAATTTAATTTGACACAACATATTTTGACTCACACGGGCATGAAACCATATCAGTGTAATGACTGTAATAAGAATTTTGCACAAAAAACATTTTTGATTTCACATTTAAGGACTCACAGGCGAGGAACTATATCAGTGTAATGTTTGTAATATGTATTTTGCTCAACAATCTCATTTGTATCCGTCAGAATGGCGGGTGTGTGACTTCCAAATAGATAAAAAATTGGTTGCCTGTAAAGTCGGTTTTACGGGCGAAGATTTTACGTGACAAAGTCTTTTTCTCGGTAGAATATTTATTGATATGAATATAATTAAATTGCACAATAGGAACAAGGAATTGAATGAAAATAAGAATTGCACAAATTTTAACTATAGAATTTTTTTTTTTTTTTTTTTTTTTTTTTTTTTTTTTTTTTTTTGTTTTATTTTGTTTACTAAAACATTGTACATGTAAACTTAAACTTAACTATTTAGTGGGAGAGAGACGCAAGGCATTCGGCGGGCCTCTCTCTCGTTCGGTGACTCATCGTTTCGTTACCGACGAGCGTTACACTTTTTCATAAGTGCCTCCCAGTATAACCTAATTTAAGACGTTGTCACGTCAAAAATAAACTATGTAAATGTACGGAAAATGTACGTTTTTGTTCTGAAATAAGTATAAATGTACGTTTCTGTAAGCGTAGCAACAATCATTTTAAAGTGAGCCGCCATTATGATGTCATGTTTGGCGGGTGAAATCTTTTAAAAAACAAAATTGGAGAGGTAAATTCATAGCATGATTTAATCAATTTTATAACATTTGATCATAGGTACAGGGTAGAAAGATCGAATGCCACATGGATGGCTACTACCTTAAATATTGGAAATAGCACATTGTGTAAAGGAGACTTTCCTTTATTTATAAAAACAATAAATTCTGCATTTATGGATTTTGGAAAAATTGCTTGTCTTAGGCGGGACTCGAACTAGTCAAATGCGACAAAAAAAAAAATTGGTTGCCTGTAAAGTCGGTTTTACGGGCGAAGATTTTACGTGACAACGTCTTTTTCTCGGTAGAATATTTATTGATATGAATATAATTAAATTGCACAAAAACTGGTGGAAGCCACCCGAGACCCCAGAGCCAGCAGCTATCTGGGTCAACGTCTAAGCCTCGCCATCCAGCGCGGCAATGCGGCTAGTATTCTGGGGACTCTGCCTGATGGGGATGATCTGGGTGAATTCTTTTTTTTATAGTTTTCTATTTATCTTTTTAAGTTGTAAATATTTTAATTTTAATATTAGATGTTACTTGTTATTTTTTATAATAATATCATAATATCTAGGTATGTAAATAAATATTAATCATGGCTACAAAAAAAAAAAAAAAAAATTGCACAATAGGAACAAGGAATTGAATGAAAATAAGAATTGCACAAATTTTAACTATAGAAATATATTTTATTTTTTGTTTTTTTTTTATTTTTTTTATTTTTTTTTTATTTTTTTTTATTTTTATTTATTTTTTTTAATTTTTATTATTTTTTTTATTTTTTTTTTATTTTATTTTATTTTATTTTATTTTATTTTATTTTATTTTATTTTATTTTATTTTGTTTTATTTTGTTTACTAAAACATTGTACATGTAAACTTAAGCTTAACTATTTAGTGGGAGAGAGACGCAAGGCATTCGGCGGGCCTCTCTCTCGTTCGGTGACTCATCGTTACGTTCCCGACGAGCGTTACACTTTTTCATAAGTGTCTCCCAGCTAACCTAATTTAAGACGTTGTCACGTCAATACATGCCGTATTTTATGATGCAGACAGAGAGGGTTACTGACAAGGCTCATATTTCTCTAAATAACAAACACTATCAAAATAACGGAAGGTCCTGAAAACTAACATTTACCTTTTAATTTTGGTTTCACCCGTCACGTGAAATGCACCGCAACTACTTTAATTATAGGAAATAGCAAATTGTACGGAATGGAGACTTACTTTTATTTTAGAGAATAATAAATACTGTAAATGTGGATTTTTGAATTATATTGAAAAATTTACTTTTCGTAGCTCTTCGGGGTGAATTGTGGTAAATATTAGCAATATTTAATAAAACTTCACTGCGAAGAGCTACGAAAAGTCAATAGCCGCGTTCACACCGACCGAGCACGGGTCGCAGTCTCGCGACCCAATGTCTCAGACGGTGTGGCACGTCCACACCGGCTGCTCGGGCTGCCTCGGCCGCACGTTGCCTCGGCCGAACGTGCCTCGGGGTCGAGCCGTCGGCTGTCGGTAAACCGGATGGTGTGGACGTTGGTTCTCGGGGACTACTGATGGCTCGGCCTGCTTTGCGAGGCTTGCCTCTGTGTTGCGGTGGTGCATCTCGAGTCTGCCTCGCGAGCCACTACATCGAGGCTGCCGCGCGAGCCCATGCGCCCGGTGCGTACCCGGCTAATTCCACAATAAAGTAAATGTATTCATACGAGAAAATGGAGCTCAATTTGGACAACTGATTTGATTAGTTAGCAAGGTTTTAATAAGTTTATTAAAAGAATACTGCAATTATGGATTTATTTTAAATGTTTCATTTATAAATTACTTACCTATGCAAGCAACTATGATGACTAGTTATAATGATAATAATTGATGCAATTTCTTATTTAAGAAGTAGATTACTAAAGAAGTTGCATTGGTAATCGCAACTAAACTGATAGGTAAACATCAGTGTAGTCATTTAAACATCTTGCATGCCAAAGATTAGAGTGTGTTGTTTTTTCAGTAAGTATTCGTTAATAGATTAGGTAATGAAATGACAAACCACAACACAAGTAATTTTTAATTTTCAAGGTCTTTATTTAATTCATGGTACTGAAGTGTTAACAATCAATATTACAGACCCTTTCGATCTGCATCATGAAATACGGCATGTTATTTTTACCACATTTGATCGGTTTGATTCTGGTTAAGACAGACAATTTTTCAAAAATCCATAATTGCTGTATTTATTATTCTCTAAAATAAATATAAGTCTCCATTGCGTACAATTTGCTGTTTCCAATAATTAAAGTAGTTGCGGTGCATTTCACGTGACGGATGAAAACCGAATTAAAAGGTAACTGTTACTTTTCATGGCCTTCCGTTATTTAGATTGTGTTTGTTATCTAGAGAAAAATGAGCGTTACATTACTGTAAGGCTAATTTTCGCTATTTCTCTATTTTTCCCTTTCGACGTGCATCATAAAATACGGCATGTTATTTTTGTCGCATTTGACTAGTTCGAGTCCCGCCTAAGACAAGCAATTATTAAAAAATCCATAAATGCAGATTTTTTGTTTTTATATTAATGGGAATGTCTCCTTTGGACACAATGTTCTATTTCCAATATTTAAGGTAGTTGTCATCCATGTGGCATTCGATCTTTCCACCCTGTATAGTCAAATGTTATAATATTGATTAAATCATGCTATGAATTTACCTATCCAATTTTGTTTTTTAATCTGTCAAGAACATTATACATTGTACATTTATTTGTTATTTAGTGGATCAAAATAGTTTGATTGCTTTAGAAACAACCCGCCATTCTGACGTCAGGATAGCGGCTCACGCACGTTTTACAATATTAGAGCTTTTATATTATTTAGGGAGTTTTAAAATAGTGTTCCTTTAAGTACAATTGACATTTTTTTCCTAAAGTTAAATTTGAAAAAAGTTATTTGTAAAAGATTTCACCCGCCAACCTGATATCATAATGGCGGTTCACTTTAAAATGATTGTTGCTACGCTTACAGAAACGTACATTTATACTTATTTCAGTACAAAAACGTACATTTTCCGTACATTTACATAGTTTATTTTTGATCAATTTGGCAGTCACACACCCGCCATTCTGACGGATACATCTCATTTGACTAGACATTTAAGTACTCACACGGGCGAAAAGCCATATCAATGTAATTTTTGTTATAAGTGTTCTTTACAAAAACATCATTAAAATTTGACTATACATAATAATACTTACACGTGCGAGAAAGCATATCAGTGTAACGACTGTAATGAGGATTTTGCACAAAAAACATTTGATTTCACATTTAAGGAGTCACACAGGCGAGAAACCATATCAGTGTAATGTTTGTAATATGTATTTTTCACAAAAAAATCATTAGAATATACATGAAAGGACTCACACGGGCGAGAAACCATATCAGTGTAATGTTTGTAAGAAGTATTTTTAACGAAATTATCATTTGACTAAACATATTTGAACTCACACGAGCGAGAAACCATATCATTGTAATGTTTGTAATAAGTATTTTTCATATAAACCTAATGTGTCTAAAAATTTAAGGACTCACACGGGCAAGAAATCATATCAGTGTAATGTTTGTAACATGTATTAAGTTATGTACCGTGATTCAAATCCCAATAAAATATGAGAGGGCAACACTGTTTTCCTTCTCTTTCCTTCCCATTCGTCAGTAACCTTTTTCTTTGTTTTAGTCGGAGAAAATGCTTCTCTGCACTGGCATGAGGCCTCAAGAGGAAAGTGAGAACCCCATGCACTGTCCAGGGCTGGAACCCATATGTCCCCACCCGCCCCCCCGTGGGGGAAACGCGTGAGTAAGGACATACGGGCCCGACCTGGTAAAAAAACCGACATCTGCCGTCTGGAGCGTATAGTGGCGCCGCGGTACCGTACGACCACGCCCCGGAAATTCGTCAGTAACCTAGTTGTCTTGCTCGTACATCGAACACCATTTTCGTTCGACGTTTTGCATTGGCATCCGATCTCCTTCTCGGAGTGGTCGTTCTTAACTCCCCACGAAAACTATTCAAGGAAATAGAATTGTACCCCAAGTACGAACCATTATGGTACTAGTTAAGGTAATCGTAATGGTATTATTTTGTATGAAAACCAAAGCAGCGCCGCTGTGGTCGTTTATAGAACGTCCGTGCGTACGTTAACGAGAGCTAATGTATATAAATCCGTGAAAATCGGAAGCACGAACTCGCTTTAGACGGATCGTATCGTTTCATACTTATTTTAGCCATCGTAATGTCTACGTACTGATTACATGAATTACATCCTCTTAGGTAAAATGTCATTGGCCTGACAGAGCTGTCGCTACGGTTGTAGTGGAATTTATTTAATTTAATTTATAATAATAATAATAATAATTCTTTATTTCAGGCAACAACAGTGTACTGATGGTAAAAATACAGAGAGGCCCATATAATAAATACCTTAGAGACTAACATATATAATATAAAGTATAACTACACTCCACACGTATTGACGGCGACGCGTGACGCTGCGCGGTGTCAGATAGAGATGGGATTTTACCGGGTAAAATCATGATATGGCAAATATCTTTAACATTTTATGTATTTTTTTACCTAAATCGTGTAATGTAGTCAATATATATAATAGTAATAATCTTCAGTTATTTTAAACATTGTTTATCGATACATTATTTTATTTTATAGTATTTATTTGTGTCATCATCATGAGTTAGTTTGTCCTTTATTCTGCTGACCCTTGTGTAATAGCGTTAGTCTAAAGCCGAGCGTTTCAAATTCAAAGAAAATAGTATTGAGTGAGTGAGACATAGAATTGAAACGGTAAATTAGGCAAACTCGCGTCCATGCTAACGGCTAGCTCGCTCGTGAACCATGTTACTAATTATTATTGTTCTTTTATGCACATGTTTTTGTCACAACGTAGAAAACGTTTTGTTGATTTTTATATAAATAATTGGTTTGGCTTTTGAATTAAATTGAATTGAATCGAGTCGCCTGAATTTGAAGAAACTAACACTGTGGGAAGGGGGGGTCTAAGGGGTTGTTACATAAAGGTTATTATTAACATTTTGAAAGTTTTGTCAAAATCGGCCATAAGCACGAAAAATGGCACTTTTTAAGGTATAATAGTACCATCACATTCTATTAATTCTTACAGTCGGCCCACGGGCACGTCTAGACAGGGCAATCGTGAGGGGTGTGCGGGGCGGGCGGGGCGCAGCGCAACTGGGGCTGTCCATACACTCCACTGGGGACACAGTACGCTTCAGGAGTGGCGCATTGTATTAAAACGTGTGTAGTAATTTTTTTTTTAAATGAGAATTGAAATGTACTATTTAATGCATATCATGCCTTGCAATGCGTAAAGTCTTTTTCAATGTTTTTTATATAGATAAACGGCATTTTAGAATTAGCTAATATTTAAGCAAGATTTAATTAGCTATTAAAATCGAGATCAAAAATGGTAGACGCAAGTTTTTGATATAAAATCAATATGGATATTATTTTTATGGTTTTCGGGGGTGCCGCTTCCGAATACAACATTACGAGATCCAAGATGGCGGACGTGACATTTTTATGTTAAATCATTATGGGTATCATTTCCATGTTTATCAGCGGTGCTGATTTCGAATACATCATCTATTTCAAGATCCAAGATGGCGAACGTGACTTTTTTATGAAGTGACTTTTTTATGTAAAATCAATATGGGTATCATTTCCATGTTTTTCAGCGGTGCCGATGTCGAATACAACATCTATTTCGAGATCCATGATGGCGGACGCGGCTTTTTCTGTCCCCCCTGTCGTAAAAGGCGACCAACGGACTTAAGACTGCACATACATCCTACAGCATAAGCGGCGATGGGCTTATCAAAATAATACTACCAATCCCTCTCTTCCCTTGGGTGTTCTAAAAGGGGACTAACGGACTAAAGACTGCACATACATCCAATGCATAGATCGGCGATGGGCTCATCAAAATATTTTTTTCTCATAGTGGGTGATGGAAAGTAGAGTGTATTACTCGGGCGCAAATTATATGTTTGTCTCGGGCGACGTACTTTGAATCCCTCGCTACGTTCAGGATTCTACTCTAGAACTTTCACGTTTTTCGTGAAATTCACTTCACTCTGGATTCAAAAAAGCGCCCTCGCCGTCGCCCGCCGCGTGGGGGGGGGGGGGGGGGGGCGAAGGCCCCTGCCATGACAAAAGTCTAAAGAGTTAATTAAGTTAGGTTAGTATGTTGACCAAAAACGCGCGAGCGAAGCGAGCGTACCGCGGGCGTTTCGCGGTCGGCGAAACGCCAGAAACGACGTTTTTGTACGTGCGACGTTTTTTATATACTCTCTCCCCTTTCGCCACCTAAATGGGGAGTCGCCCTTCCCCACTCCCTCAATTGTTTCATAACCTCAAAATACAAAAAATAACATAACTTAATTATACTACTTGTCTGCAGCAGGGGGGGGGGGGGGTAATGGGGGAGTACTCCTCACCCTACCCCCTCCTACCCATCCCTCCCCCCAATTCAGGCAACTCGATTCAAAAGTTTTACCAAATAATTATATACCTATTTTTATTATTACTAGTTTAGGTCAACAATCAAGATAATATTCATTATTTGTACCAAAACATACAATTAAACATTAGAATAGAAAGAAAGATGAAAAGAAAAAATACTACTGAACCACAACGTGCTTTTTGTTTTTACCCATGTTTTGGGTATTTACCCGGTAAATACCCATCGGGTAAATACCCACCGCCCATCTTCTAGTCATGTAGTCGGCCGCGGAATCGCCGAAACATGACATGACACCTTTCGGCCAAGAGTCCTCTTTCATGAAGGTCGACAGATGGTTGGTCGGGACTCTCACCACAAATGAGTTAAAGTAGGTGATTTCAGACACTGAAAATTATGGCTATGTTATTTAGAAATCGTCCGTTACTTAGTTACCTATTACTTCTAAGGTTATAATATTAGAGAAAACGAAATCAAAAAGTTAGGTTATTTGTGTAAATTTATTGAATTACGGATATTTTGTTTATTTAGTTGCTAGGATACCTATTACCTACAAAGAGTAAAGGAATACCTCAGAACAATAACTAAAGCATAGAAACCAGGCTAAAAGACTAAATAAACAACAGCTATCTAACTCATATGACTTCAATTAACTTTGTAACGAGAGTGAATATAACAACTAGTCCACATTCGTTTCTATTTTTTCTAGGTTGTCACAAGGTAAATTGTCATTAATTACTTTATAACACCATCAGATTAAATGTGTCGTTATTTTCCCTTGTTGCTATGTAAATAAGTGGCAAGTGTGGCAACCTAACTTGGTTAGGTACATTATAATGATGGATTATTTTCGCACTAAGTTGTAGCTCCTCTCAGATAAATTTAATTATTTGCAACTTATTCTTCAGAAGATACTTATAATACTTACTAGCCATAGCATTGTTAGTGATAATATATGCGTTACGTGTGACAAAAAGTCTTGTATGATTGAGGGCTGTAAATCCCTTAGAGGAAGAAAAGAAAACAATCAAGAGACAATAACATTTTAACGGTGAGCTCAAACTGTTTTCGTTTAACTTAAACATAATTAATAGCATGAATCTATTAAAATACACTAATAGTTTGTCCAAATAGTCATTGTGTCCAGTTCTGTGCTGATTAAGGCTATATATCACAGAATTTTTGTTCACCTATGGAGGTTATGTTTTTTCGCCTAGTGACGTACATTTCTACATCGATAAATCAGTATTTTTATTATTATGATAATATAATATACGCCTCATTTACAATTTGATTTACTTTTAACATGATGTTAATAATTTATAACTTTAAAAGTAGGTACCTACCTATTGATAATTAAAAAATATACATAATTGAATGGTCCTCTTGATTACTACTACTACCATTTATCTGCATTTTCACTAGTTTCAAAAATTCTACATTTTGCTTACAGGTTTCCAAAAAAATATAATATAATAAAAGAATGGCTACGGCGTGTAAGAAGACTAAATTGGATATGGAATAAACGCAGTCATATGTTCCAAACATTTTACGATCAATCAATCATGAACAATGTTTGCGACACATTTGTACCAACAAGCATTTTGAGTACAGAGCACACTGGCGAGAAACCATATAATATAATAATAATAATAAATGCTTTATTTCTCTTCACAATAATTTGTAAACAATAAGTTTGGTTTGTACAATACAATTGGGTTTTATTAATATTATTGTGGAGACTGGTGCCCGTACGAAGGTACATAGACCCGTTTTACAGGTCGCCAGGCTTCCACATCCCGGATTATAGTGTTGTACAAATATTTGATGTAAAACCAAGAAAAAAGTATCGCTATAACCATATTTAGAGAGTAACCATCAATCAGTATAATATATACCTATAAACATATTTGTTTAATATTTGATTTTATGTAATTACAATGCTATACGTATATAATTATGTAAATATACTTATATGTTTATTATATAATTTTTGTTTTTATTAAATAAAATTTAAATTTTATTTTTAGTAAAATTTTATAAATGTTAATTTTCAAGTACCAGTGTTAGTAGATAATAGTTAACAAAGCCTCTGTATCATCATAGTTTATTTCCTGTAGCCATTTTCTTATTTTTGCTTTAGATTCTTTGCGCGTCATTGGGTATACTGATAATATTTTATTTATTTTGTTGTATAAATGACCACCTAGGAAACAAAAGAATTTGTGGGCAAAACTAGTGTTAAAACGGACAGTGGGGCATACACTATGACTTCTCCTGAGATTCGAAGACAGGTCAGGATTATAGTCCAATTCCAAATGCTTACGAATTGTAGTGTTTAATATGAATAGCTGTCGGACAGTCAGCACTTCACATTTCTGATACAGTTCCTTTGTTGGGAATAGGAATGGTAATCGAAGACTTACTTTTAGGACTGCTCTTTGTGCCCTTTCCAGTTCAAGCATTGAGGTTTTAGAGCTGCCACCCCAAGTGGTGATACAATAGGTAAGCAGAGATTGCACTAATGCAAGATAGACGGTTTTCAAAATTTTTGGGTCAGCAACGTCACGGAGGTTTTTGAAAATATAAATCATTTTGCGTATTCTTGCTGTAGTTGCTTCGATATGGGTTTTAAAATTAAGATTTTTGTCTACGATGACACCAAGATATCTGATGCTATCAGTTTTTTCTAATTTAAGACATGTACAAGAGATATTTTGAGAACAAACGTTGGAATGTGAGATTATAGAAAGATTAGTGTAGGGCACATATTTATGGTTCCTAAGAGAGAATGGTATGTATTTTGTTTTCGTGTCATTGAGAGTAAGTTTATTAGCCATCAGCCATCTTTTAACGGTGTTAAAACCAATTTGTGCATAAGTAAAAACTTGTTCCCATGTATCTCCACCGAACAATAGGGCTGTGTCGTCAGCGAATGTGATTATTTTACCCTTATTTAAGTGTAGATTACATAGGTCGTTAATATAGGCTAAAAACAGGGTCGGCCCTAAGGAACTTCCCTGCGGTACACCGATGTCGATTGATAAGTCAGTACTGCACATATCAGCAATCCGAATTCTCTGAAATCGATTTGACAGGTAGTCTCTAAAGAGATCGAGTTGGATACCCCTTACACCGATCCTTTCAAGCTTGTTTAGAAGGAGTGGGACAGAAACTGTGTCAAATGCTTTAGCTAGGTCGATAAATATGACTAAAACTTTATGTTTAGAATCAAGATTGGTGACAATAAAGTTTACGAGTTCATGAAGTGCATCATCACAGGATAAACCCGCCCTAAAGCCGTATTGGGACGACGAGAGGATATTATTTGACTCCAAATAACTAACCAGTCGTTTATTAATCAGCTTCTCTAATATTTTTGCAAGTGTTGGTAAAATTGCTATCGGCCTGTAGTTGCTGACACAGCCTCTGTCGCCCCCCTTGTGTATTGGATGTATTTCTGCAAGCTTTAATTTATCAGGAAAGATACCCGTACTAAAAGCTAAGTTAAATATGTGGACTAGCAAAGGAGTAAAGATTTCACTATAACGTTTAAGCAGAAAGTTTGGAATATTATCACGCCCCGTTGCACAGTCATTTTTTAAATGCTCGAATTATAGTTAGGATTTCTGCTGTATCAGTATCCAAGAGCACAAAAGAACTTTGATGTGATGCAAAGGGAGTGCTAGCAATGTCATCTGTGAAAGGAATCTTTTCAGCTAGTCTGTTCCCCACTTGTGTAAAGTGTTTGTTAATGTTATTGATATCCTGTTGCGCGTTGTCATTCAAAAGTAATTGGAAAGGTGAGTGTTTTTTATTATTATTATAATATGTAATGGACTTAATAGTATCCCATAGTATTTTATTACTTGTCTCGTATGCCTTTTGAATTTCATTCCTATCGTACTCTTTTTTTAATTTTTTGGCGTAGTTCTTACAGAAGTTCCTATATCTTTTGAATGTAGTTTTTAAAATGTCATTGTCAGGTTCCTTTTTATGTTTTTTATGCAGTTTATCACGAACTCTCAAGCATTTTAATAAACCAGTAGTTATCCAATGTTTTTTTGTTCTACGTCTGAATGGAGTACAGTACTGTGTGGTGTTCTTGTTTTTTATCTCGTTAAAAGAATCGACTAAAAAGTTCAAGGCGTAATTTACGTCTGACATTGAGAATATTGAGGAAAAATCGAATTTCTTAATATCATTATCAAATTGTATATAATTGACTTTGTATACTGTGGTAGGTATAGACTTAAAAAGAGTTGTTCTTGTATCAAGAGTGAAAATGACTGTGGAGTGGTCTGTGATAGTGGTCTCAGCAACGTAGCAATGAGCAGGTGATTTAGACTTTAGAAACACATTATCTAGACATGTTTTGGTATGCGTAGGCAACGTATGGCACGGCAACAAACCATGTGACGCTAGAAGGTTGAGGTACAGGGATGAGTTTGGATCTTTATTATTAGTGACAATATCAATATTTATGTCTCCTGTCAAAACAATGTTTTTTAAAGTTGAATGTTTATGCAATAACAGATTCAATGATTCAATAAATCTGTTAAGGTTTTTATAGCTAGGGGGGCGATATATTGCTATTATTATTGTATCCCGATTTAATCTAACAGTTAAACAGTTCGAGTCAATTAAATCGGGTTCTTCTGTTGCAAGTTGTAGTTTGTCGTTAAAATAAATTATAACACCTTCATTTTGCGTTACATGCCTCGTCGTAGCTGCGTAGTAGTATCCCTCGATTGTTGGAATTTGATAGGAACGTGTAAGCCAACATTCGGTTAATATGATCAGATCCCAGTCCATCTGCGCCCGTTGTAGTAGTGTATGCAGGCCGGTTACATTACAGTTAATGCTTCGTATGTTTTGTAGGCATAATTTTAGTAATGAATTTTTTTTTTATAATCAAATTTGAACAATTATCTATATCACAGTATTCAGATGAAGATACGGCAAACTGGTCTTGGTCGTTATTTATGTTAATTAAGTTATCCACTATAAAACGTAATTGGTATAATGATGTAATGATTTAGTGCAAGAGAATAAATTGATTTGCATAGTGTGTGTTTATTGAAAAAGTATTGTGTTTGAGATATAGTTAGGTTATTTGTGTGATGGGTTATATATAGCAAGTTAGCTACAGGTATAAAATCGATATGTATCAATAAGAGATTAATGTAGGGCATGCTTCTTATATTAATATTTTTCAGTTTCAGTTTGATGGTTACTCGATTTACATTAAGGTAATTATGGTTGAGATTGAGACAAAGCTTATACATGTAACATTTTAAATTATATAAATTAAGCAAAAACAAGAGGCTAAAACTATATGTATAAGTTTTTAGACTGCTAACAACTAATCTTAACGGTATCATAAGTAGTCAAATTGATTTAGTGCGGATTTTCATGACATCTTCCTCCGATTCAATACGTATGGGTTTGGAATTTTCACTTATTTTGACATAAACATGGCCGTAGTTGGTCCAACATGTTGAAAGTCTCACTCGCAGGAACTTTAAATAAGAACTACAAAATACTCGACTTCTTTTATTAATAAAAATATCTGCCTAGCAAATCGTAATGTCTTACACTTGTCACCGCCTCCGATCGAATGACGTTTCGTCCGACAACCCATGCCCGCCGCCGGTTATCGTTCAGAAACTAAACGCTAACAGACGGCCATTCTGCTATTGGGATGTCCCCATTCCCAAATAATGTTCGGCCATTCGAATCAGAGTATGGCCACATACGACAAATTAGTTTTTACAATTATTTGGAATAGGTACAGATATACCAAAGTTCTGTATTTGAATTTAGAGTACAAAATGTTGTTACCTAGGCCATAATAATTTTTACATAATATGTATTAAGATAAGAGATTCAAATACATGTGGATTGACATTGAGTATCAGAAAACATGAGTTCTATTAAGTGAAAAGCTAAAATTCAAATGTTATCATTACCGTACCTAGTACATCGTAGTTAAGCTTGCACATTTATTTAAATGACAATCATAGATGATGGTTAGTTTCTAAGTTAATCAAATAGTATTGTTTATACATTTATATAAATAGCAGTCATAGTGCTTAGGTAACTAGTTAATTTTTAAGTAAATCAAATAGTTAAACACTAACAAACATTCAACATGAGTCAATTACATAATTAACCAATAATTATTACGTTAATGTCAGAAACACTAATAACACATTTCACTGGTAATCACTACACTAGTAAATTAGATCCAGCTCATTGAACTTGAACTACCGTTTGCCGCCCTCGGGACACGGCCTGCTCCTTAAAAACATGTCTTTGAGGTAAGCTACCGTTTGCCGCCCTCGGGACACGGCCTGCTCCTTAAAAATATGTCTTTGAGGTAAGCTACCGTTTGTCGCACCATCGGAACACGGCCTGCTTATAGGTTACATAACAAAGCTACCGTTTGTCACCATCGGAACACGGCCTGCTCATCAATTATATAATGAGGCTACCGTTTGCCACCATCGGGACACGGCCTGCTATTTGATTTTACTCTCCATTTACTTACGTATACATGTACTTCTTTTTTTTTGTTTTTTTTTTTTTTTGGTTTCTCTCTACATCATCTTGGTAAATATATCTGGATCAGTAGTCACTTGCTCTGATCGATTTAGACATCAGACCTAAACTGTAAATGGTAAGGGAAGGGTATTACAGGATAGGTTAATCTAATCACTGTCAGTCTCGCCACTACTGTCATTACCCTCGCTTACTGGGGAAGAAACATGGAAAGTTACCCACGGCTTTAATTGATCAGCAGGATATATATTTTTGTACTTTTTGCCGGAATGACCTTCGATATTAGAAATTTCGTATCTATCATTATCTAAAACAGTTGAGACTTTAAACGGGCCTTTAAATTTTAGAGCCAGTTTCTTACTTTTACCTTTTTCCGGATTGTGGTTAGGGATCATAACTAAGTCGCCACATTTAAAGAGTTTTGTAGGTGCCCTAGTTCTATCAAATGTCTTTTTCATTTTCTTTTGATTTTCTATTATATTTTCCGCTACCTTTTCCCTAACTTTGTCCCTATTCTCTCCGGTTTCCATTTCATTTCCATCATCTAAAACCCCTTTTAGTATATTTTCGGCAGGATTATTTGTTCGTTTACCAAAAACAACTTCTGCTGGAGATTTTCCAATACCTTTATTTAAAGTATTATTAAAACTCCATTGTAATTTATGAATATTAATATCCCAATCCTTTTCATCAAGTCCGTGATTCATAGCGGCCAAAGAGTTTAGAATGGATCGATTATAGCGCTCAACTTGTCCGTTTGCCCGCGGAGTCGCTACAGCATTAAGGACATGTTTTATGCCTCTAGATGTCACAAAATCTTTGAATTCATTTGAAGTAAAACTTGTGCCTTGATCAGATATAATTACATTTGGACAACCAAAATTAGCGAAGATTTCCTCAAGAATTTTTATTGATGTTTTAGATTTTGTGTTCCTTACAGCCCTAATAAATATGTATTTGCTAAACCCATCTACTGCAGCTAAAATATATGTATTGCCGCGTTTACTTTTTATAAATGGGCCTAGATGGTCTATATGTATAGTATGGAAGATAGAAGGAGTCTTGGGTATTGGATTCAAGTACCCAGTCTTTTTACCTGTCACCTCTTTATTATAAGCACAACTAATGCATGCCGACACATACTTTTTAATAAACCTTTTCATTTTTGGAAACCAGTAGTCCGCGCCTATTTTCTCCAGAGTTTTATCGAAACCAAAATGCCCTGCCTCATCATGGTTTAACTGACAAATACGCCAACGAGCCCCATTAGGTACTACCCACTTTAAACTACGCCCCACTTTCCGATATATTCTACCGTTACGCAAAACATAATGGTTTCGGATATCTTTAAAGTCGCACTCTTTAGTGTCAAGAATATCCTTTATATGTTTCAAGTGAGGATCTGTCATTTGTACGGTGTGGAGCCAATCCTCAGTGGATATTTGTAAAACCCCCAGCTCTTCAGTGTCACTCGCTGGTGTCACTGGGTTCCGACTCAATGCATCTACGTGCTGCATGTTATGACCGGGTTTGTATTCGATCACAAAGTCATATTCTTGTAGCATTAGCCACCATCTAGCAACTTTAGGTAACAAATCCCGTTTCGTAAGGGTAGTTCGTAGTGCATTGCAGTCAGTGACCACTTTAAACCGAATCCCTATTAAATAGACTCGAAATTTCTTGAGTGACATTACAACTGCCATGGTTTCTAATTCGTGAGAATGCCACATTACCTCTTCTCGAGTCGTTTGCCGACTAAAATACGCTACGGGGCGCAAGGCGGAGTTTTGGTCAGATCGCTGTAATAGAACCCCGCCGACACCAACTTTGCTTGCGTCACAATGTACTTCCGTGTCGTATTCCGGGTTATATAATGCCAGCACGGGTCTGGATATCAATTTAGATTTTATTTCCATAAAAGCTGCTTCCTGCTCGGGGCCCCATTGCCATAGTACATCAGCCTTTGTTAATTTCGTGAGTGGCCTTGCTAGGGTTGCAAAGTTATATACAAATCGGCGAAAGAAACTAGCGAGACCAACAAATTGACGTACTTGATGCACACTTGTCGGGGTCGGAAATTCTGCTACAGCTTCAGTCTTCTTACCACCAGGTCTAAGACCTGATTCAGAAATCTCGTAACCTAGGTAATCTATCTCCGACTGGAAGAATGAGCATTTCTTCAAATTTAATGTAAGGTTAGCTTGAGATAGTAATTTCAGTATCTCCTCTAACTTTTCAAAAGACTCTAAAAAGGTGCTACCGGTAGTTAAGAGATCATCTAAGTATGGAATAGCTAAGTCGAACCGCTTATTACCCAGGGCCTTATTTATCATATTTTGGAATACGGCTGGGGCATTTACAAGACCAAAAGGCATTCTTGTGTATTCGTAATGCCCATCCGGGGTTACGAAAGCAGTGAGGTATCGTGATGATTCGGCAACAGGGATTTGGTAATACCCTGAAGCTAAATCTAAACTAGTAAACAGGGATTTGCCACTTAACCTATCAAGCTGATCGTCGATGACTGGCATGGGATAGCTGTCTTTGATGGTCTTTTTATTGAGAGCTCTGTAGTCAACACAGAGCCTATACTCGCCATTTTTCTTACGAACAAGTACAATTGGGCTTGCATAGGGAGAGTTGGATTCCCTTACAATACCATTAGCCATTAAATCTCCAATCATTGATCTAACAACGGCTCTCTCACTAAAAGGGAGTCTATACGGTTTGTATGTTACCGGAACGTCGTCATTTAAGCGTATCGTCATGTCTGTGATATTAGTCAATCCGAGTTCTTTCATATTAAACGCAAAGCAATCCCTATACCTGTTCAGAAGCTTTACCAGTTTATCCCTCTGCTCCGCATCTACATTTGGTCCTATATTTATCATATTGAGGGTAATAGGCGGCTTGCTCTCCATCGGTTCGTTTTGTAAAGGTTCATTTAGATCTTCCGTTGAAACCCTATTTACTGTAACATCTGCTTTTGATTTAAAATCCTCATTATTTGGCAGTAAAATGGCTCGGGATAAGAGGTTACCGCTCTTTACTGTTATAGGCCTAGCCGAAAAATTTAGGGCGAATACGCTTCCTTTCCCTTCATGAAATTGATATATACCCTGAAGTAAGCAGTATTCTGCACCTGGTTTCATGCAAATATTCCCTGGGATGAAAAGGGAACCTACAAATTCCGAGTCGTCTATATGCACCGAGATCGCTTTTAGACCATTAAACGTAACGTCTGTAGATACTTTTACTCCTAATCTGCTTACATTAGTGTCGTCACAATACAGTGTCAATTGCTTATTAGTTTTGTAAACCGTTACATATGGCAATTCAGTTAATGATTGACCTATCAGAACATTTGTATTCATGAATTCATCGTCTATTACATATGCCTTCACGTCAGCTTTTACAGCATCCACTTCTATGGTTACTGTGACCCCACCGGACGGTACTACGCTACCCAAGCCGAAACCTTTTATATTCGGAAGCTGTGTCATATCTAACTCTAAATTCATCTGTTGTGCTACTGTACGTTTTATAAGTGTGCATTGGCTGCCAAAGTCTATATATGCTGTATGTGTAACACCGTTTAATTTAATAGTCTTAAAATACTTGCCGTTAACTTCCTCATCTTTAGTAATATTGAGTACTTTTTTAGTATCTGCGTTTTGGGATACATTAGTACTCGTCGGTATTTCTTGAGGACGAAGCCTTGATTTTGTGCAATCAGAAGTATTATGTCCCAGGCGTGAGCACTTGTCACATTTCCTAATCGGTTTTGAACAAGAATGTACAGAGTGACCAAACTCATTACAGTTGAAACAACGTATGCTTCTAAATGAGTTGCGAGGTAAATCATTTGACGGCTTTGAGGCAAAAGTTGATCGTGCCCGCCCATCATCCTTAGCATCTATTCGTTGAAAAGCAGTTCGTTTCACATGACTGGCGGTATTTTTCTTCGAAATTCGACGTAAGTAGATTAATAGTTGCGATGGCCTCTTGAAAT
The DNA here is from genome assembly GCA_963921215.1 of Scoparia ambigualis. Classification (NCBI taxonomy): domain Eukaryota; kingdom Metazoa; phylum Arthropoda; class Insecta; order Lepidoptera; family Crambidae; genus Scoparia; species Scoparia ambigualis. The sequence goes on along the minus strand of OY992523.1, from coordinate 311,408 downwards.
TCGATCCCTGTGCATTTAATCTTATGTTGTTATCGAAGATCCCGTTAACTATACAATCAACTGCGTTTCTACCTCTCATACCACACATCTTTACCAGTCGGGCTTTGTCGTGGAAGTATTCTTCAAGAGTTTCTTCCCTTTTACTTTTCCGTTCTAACATCTCATAGAGTCTATCAGCATAGTTTCTGTCGTCTGGAAAAGTCCTTAGTATCTTTCGCTGCCACTGTTTCCAAGTCATATTGACAGTGGTCTGTCCCTGATACCACTTCTTTGCATATCCAGCCAGTTTGGGTATTGCATGATAGATCTTCTGTTTGTCACTCCATCCGTAAATGGTTGCGGTATCATTAACCTTTTTAATCCAATCAGCAGCAGTTTGTGTATTAGCATCAGGATTAAATTCTGGTATTACATTTTGTGCCCCCTCGAAAGGAGTCGCTTTAGCTTTTCCATCAAGAAATCTTACGAATTTTTTGAAAAACCCATAACTGTGCTCACTATCATTACTTTCAGATCTAGATCGGTTTCGTTTTCTATCTAATTTAGTATTCATCTTGCGACTCCTTTTATTACCTTTCAATTTACGTTTCTTGTCACGTGACTTTCTTGAATGATTTGTTTCACGACCATCGCGAGATGAGTCAGTAATAGATGAGTCATCGGAAATGCTACTTGCAGTCGAGCTACTTGATGTTGTTGATGAGCTCTTATGACGATGTGTGCGTCGTGATACTTTGCGATGACGCTTTGAATGACCACGCGTTTCACTTTCAGACGTATCCGATGTCTCGAGATTACTACGACCTTGATAAGGGTATCGTGACTTGCGATACCGCCGACGATAACTTGTAGTTGGTTGGGCTCTTACATTACTTCTGGAACGCCTACTTGGTCTAGGAATTATATCTTCCTCAATGGGAGGAGTATGCGTCGACCTATCCGACATAGTGTCCCTACGTGTACCTAGTTTTCAGGTCAGTGATTATTCAGTGGAGACTACAGTGATTATGATATGAAATGTCATTTGTGGCAACGGATTAATAGGAAGAAACAGAAAATTATTAAGTAAGTATTTTTCACAAATAAGGTAAGCCGGTATAACTACTTAAATGTAGACATAACCGTTCATCGCGACTGAATAGGTGTGCGATAATAAGTCGACACATCGCGTTCGACCAGCAAACAGTTACTTACCCATACTAGTACTAGTTAGTACCTTTAAGTTATCATAGTCGCGTATAAGTTTTACCTGAGTCGTTTACGACTAGATCCGTGTACGAATTATCACGAACATGAGAGTAAGCACGCATCAAAACATTGATAATATATAATATACCTACTTAAAAGTTCCGCAAGAATGCTTGTACCACTTAAAACCTTACTTAAAATGTAGGTACATACATGCCTACTTTCATATTGTCAAAAACTTGATTGGTAGATAATTAAATAAGTACCTATATTTACATTGTCAGAGCGCGGTGCGTGGCCGAGTTAACACTGTTACTCATACACATTGTTTACGTTAGCGAGCTTATCGCTCGGCAAAGTTCTTAGATATAGTTTAAAATCAAATTCGTACCATGGGATCAAAGGCGACAATTGTGCCGCTGGATGGCGTCGTAAGCTAGCTCGTTACATAGATTTTTTTTTTTAATGTTACAACAACGACCGACATGGCGCAGGGGCAGTATACCTGCCTTCTGCGTCGGCGGTCATAGGTGTTTTCTATAAATATTAGGTATGTGTTTACAAAAGTTTTTAAGTAGGTACCTATATATTTATAGCCTCCCAATGAAAACATGGACTCAGATAACTGGTGCAATTGTAAGAAGTTATTTATTATTTATTTATTTAAATTGTAGGTTAGTTGGCTCATCAGTAGGAAGTACAAGCCTTGGTCAACTTAAATCTAGAAAACTCTGTGTGAACTATGGTATGAACTTTACAATAATTTTATAGATAGGTAGATACCACTATTATAAATTAGGTACTCAATAATTTTAAATTGTAGTAGTACTTAATTATGAAAACAGTAGGTACCTACCTAGGTATTTTGATGATGAAAATGTTCCAGTGTAGGTACTTACCTACTTAATTATAGTTTGGTTATTTGTGCCATGCCATGCCTGTCAATACAATTACATTGAAGGAGATATTCGGTAGGTAAGAAAACATACCTGTGGGTATTCTCGAACGTTCTTACCACTTCTGATGTTGAAAGTCTCACTCGCAGGAACTTTAAATAAGAACTACAAAATACTCGACTTCTTTTATTAATAAAAATATCTGCCTAGCAAATCGTAATGTCTTACACTTGTCACCGCCTCCGATCGAATGACGTTTCGTCCGACAACCCATGCCCGCCGCCGGTTATCGTTCAGAAACTAAACGCTAACAAACAGCTGTAGGCGACCCGGTCTGAGGCCAGCTGACGAGCGCAGTAGTGTAGCTTTTTAGCCTTGAATGTTAATGATTCTCCCATAAATATAGGTTGAGAAGGCCCTGGTAGGTCAATCTGATGGGTATTTAGTTTGTTTGTGTTATTTTTATTGAAATTTCTACATTTCTTTAGAATATTGTCTTTGAGGGCATTGGTAGTGAATTCCACAATTATAGGGCTGTTCTTCAAATCCTTCGTAGGTCTAGTTCTTGTTACTTCGCGAATTTGAGTATCATCCAAGTGTAGGTCTATAGTTTTGCCGATGTTCTTAACGATTTTGCGTAAAGTGTCTTTATTTTCCTGCTGCTGTTTAGGTATGTTTCTAACTTCAATCATTGAAGTACGGGAGTTTTTCTCAGTTTGCTCCAATTTTGACTCAAGAGCTTTAATTTGTATTTTAAAATCAGCGTTTTCACGTTTTAAGGTGGACACACGCAGAAGGCAGTCATCGTATTTAGAGGAAAGAAATTCAACACTATTTTGAATATCAGAATTTTGTTGCGTAATTGTGGCCAGAGAGTTGATTAATTTCTCAAACTTTGTGTTTTGCTGCAACTCAAATCTATCAAAAAGTTCATCGATTTTAGTCATAATCGAGTTTATATCCGACGAGTCTTCATCGAGTTTACGCTTTAGCCTTCTTGTAATTATTGGCTCCGACGCTGTGCATTCGCATGTGTTAGGCGGCTGGTTTAGTTGAGGATCGGAACCATAGCTCGTAAGTTCCTTAGAATGCGTTTCTTTGTCTTTTTTCAGGGTGTGCTGAGTCTTAGGCATAATGAGTTAGCAAAAGCCGTGCAATGTAGGCCTAAATGAGTGTCAAGCGAAGCGATTGCCGTCGGCAATCGATTAGTCCTGCGGGAGGGATCAATTAATGCAACAGGTGTGTGTGTGCGCAGTGATTGGGCCGGGGGCGGAGTTTGAGGCGTTGTTGTGTCCTTGGGGTGGAGTGGTAGGGGCTGACGGAGTTGAGTGTGTGTTGTCGTCACTGTTTAATTGTTATGTTTCCTACTCACTCACAGGAGCTATCCTCTTCAGAGATATGTTCGCCTGGTACGAGCTGCACAGATTGTCGAATCAATGTTCAACAATGCTCAGTGAAATTGGTACTGTATCACCGTTATAATAACAACACCTCCTTTAGTTTATGCACTCCTATTATCTTGAGCGAATTAAAGTTTGCAACTTTCGAATTTCATTTTAAAAATAATGATATGAGTTGTCTTGGCACGTCTGCTCGCTATCGAGATCCGGGGGGGGGGGGGGAATGAACTGATAAATGATATCAGTGTAATGTTTGTAATAAGTATTTTTCACGTAATTATCATTTGACTAAACATATTTGGACTCACACGAACGAGAAACTATATCAGTGTAATGTTTGTGATAAGTATTTTTCATGTAAACCTAATGTGACTAAACATTTAAGGACTAACATGTATTAAGTTATGTACCGTGATTCAAATCCCAATAAAATATGAGAGGGCAACACTGTTTTCCTTCTCTTTCCTTCCCATTCGTCAGTAACCTAGTGCTGTCTTGCTCGTACATCGAACACCATTTTCGTTCGACGTTTTGCATTGGCATCCGATCTCCTTCTCGGAGTGGTCGTTCTTAACTCCCCACGAAAACTATTCAAGGAAATAGAACTGTACCCCAAGCACGAACCATTATGGTAGGTACTAGTTAAGGTAATCATAATGGTATTATTTTGTATGAAAACCAAAGCAGCGCCGCTGTGGTCGTTTATAGAACGTCCGTGCGTACGTTAACGAGAGCTAATGTATGAAAATCCTTGAAAATCGTAAGCACGAACTCGCTTTAGACGGATCGTATCGTTTCATACTTATTTTAGCCATCGTAATGTCTACGTAGTGATTACATGAATTACATCCTCTTAGGTAAAATGTCATTGGCCTGACAGAGCTGTCGCTACGGTTGTAGTGGAATTTATTTAATTTAATTTATAATAATAATAATAATAATTCTTTATTTCAGGCAATAACTGTGTACTAGATGGTAAAAATACAGAGAGGCCCATATAATAAATACCTTAGAGACTAACATATATAATATAAAGTATAACTAAATAACTACACTCCACACGTATTGACGGCGACGCGTGACGCTGCGCGGTGTCAGATAGAGATGGGATTTTACCGGGTAACCCGGTAAAAACCCGGGTAAATACCCATTTCATGGGTAAAATCATGATATGGCGAATATCTTTGACATTTTATGTATTTTTTTACCTAAATCGTGTAATGTAGTCAATATAATTATCTTCAGTTATTTTAAACAGTGTTTATCGATACATTATTTTATTTTATAGTATTTACTTGTGTCATCATCATGAGTTAGTTTGTCCTTTATTCTGCTGACCCTTGTGTAATAGCGTTAGTCTAAAGCCGAGCGTTTCAAATTCAAAGAAAATAGTATTGAGTGAGTGAGACATAGAATTAAAACGGTAAATTAGGCAAACTCGCGTCCATGCTAACGGCTAGCTCGCTCGTCAAAGTTAAAGTCAAATTATTTATTCAATGTTAACCTTTACAGGCACTTATTGACGTCAATACTAATAATAATAATAAAACAGTTAACTAACTTATAGTTAAGACTTAACAACTAATCTAACGAGCTATTATAGTCTGTGCCAGATAAATGCGCATCGCTACCCTCAGTACCACTGCACGCTGAAACAGAATCGCGTCGAACCGAACCGTGAACCATGTTACTAATTATTATTGTTCTTTTATGCACATGTTTTTGTCATAACGTAGAAAACGTTTTGTTGATTTTTATATAAATAATTGGGTTGGATTTTGAATTCGGCCATAAACACGAAAAATGACACTTTGTAAGTTATAATAGTACCATCACATTCTATTAATTCTTACAGTCGGCCAACGGGCACGTCTAGACAGGGCAATCGTGAGGGGTGTGCGGGGCGGGGCGCAACTGGGGCTGTCCATACACTCCACTGGGGACACAGTACGCGTCAGGAGTGGCGCATTGTATTAAAACGTGTGTAGTAAATTTTTGACGTGACAACGTCTTAAATTAGGTTATACTGGGAGGCACTTATGAAAAAGTGTAACGCTCGTCGGTAACGTAACGATGAGTCACCGAACGAGAGAGAGGCCCGCCGAATGCCTTGCGTCTCTCTCCCACTAAATAGTTAAGTTTAAGTTTACATGTACAATGTTTTAGTAAACAAAATAAAACAAAAAAAAAAAAAAAAAAAAAAAAAAAAATATTTCTATAGTTAAAATTTGTGCAATTCTTATTTTCATTCAATTCCTTGTTCCTATTGTGCAATTTAATTATATTCATATCAATAAATATTCTACCGAGAAAAAGACGTTGTCACGTAAAATCTTCGCCCGTAAAACCGACTTTACAGGCAACCAATTTTTTTAAATGAGAATTGAAATGTAATATTTAATGCATATCATGCGTTGCGATGCGTAAAGTCTTTTTCAATGTTTTTTGTATGGATAAACGCCATTTTAGAATTCGCTAATATTTAGGCAACATTTAATTAGCTATTAAAATCGAGATCAAAAATGGTGGACGCAAGTTTTTGATATAAATCAATATGGATATTATTTTTATGGTTTTCGGGGGTGCCGATTCCGAATACAACATTACGAGATCCAAGATGGCGGACGTGACATTTTTATGTTAAATCATTATGGGTATCATTTCCATGTTTATCAGCGGTGCTGATTTCGAATACATCATCTATTTCGAGATCCAAGATGGCGAACGTGACTTTTTTATGACGTGACTTTTTTATGTAAAATCAATATGGGTATCATTTCCATGTTTTTCAGCGGTGCCGATGTCGAATACAACATCTATTTCGAGATCCATGATGGCGGCCGCGACTTTTTCTGTCCCTCCTTTCAGCCCCCCCCCCCCCCCCCTCCCTCCCCGCGCAGGTCGTCAGTGTTTTGGGTGTCGGGTAAGTTTTTTCAATCTGGAGCAATAACTTTTTTTCCTGTTTTTTTAAACCCAAAGAATGTAGAAATAAAACCATTTTTTCATTCTATCTATTCGAAAAGGACTACTTGGTCCGTCTTTAAGTGCACCCAAAGGTGGTGTTTTCTGTAAGAAACTTTTAGCGGGCAGTAATGAGTTTTTAATCCTCTTTATAAGTGCGCCGCATTTTTTGTACTATTATTTTGATGAGCCTATCGCCGCTCTATGCTGTTGGTTGTATGTGCAGTCTTTAGTCGGTTAGTCGCCTTTTACGACACCCAAAGGAAGAAAGGGGTTGGTAGTATTACCGCCCTACGGAGAATCGTTTTTGTGACAGGTACTGTCATGTGTAGTTGTGACTTATTATTATAATAATACTAACAACGCATCTCTTTCCTTGGGTGTCGTAAAAGGCGACTAACGGACTTAAGACTGCACATACATCCTACAGCATAAAAGGCGATGGGCTCATCAAAATAATACTACCAATCCATCTCTTCCCTTGGGTGTCCTAAAAAAGACTGCACATACATCCAATGCATAGATCGGCGATGTGCTTGATAGATTATTCGATTTAATTAAGCATGTTTGTCTCACTAATTTACACATATTATTATCTAGTTTACTTATAGAAAAGCATCTTTCAATTATTGTCTGTGATTTATTAACTTTGAAAACAAAATCTCACAAGAATCTTATGAACTACTAAACTAAATAAGCTTACTAAATACTTTATGCAATGTCGTTGCACATTCAGGTAACACTATCAATTTTACTGATGTCTAAAGCTGTTTGTCATTTAAATAACCTCGTTTACTTGCTTCAATTCATTTATTATACAATTGTAAGCTTAAAGTCATATTTTTTAGGTTTACTTATTCCTAGTAACTCTATTTATACTTAATCTAATCAAAATTCAATGAAAATAGTACAAAAGAAAGATGTTACGACTTTTTGCTAGAAAATCATTCGATGTGACGTCACTTGTTTGTCACCGCTTATAAAAGCGGACGCTCCGCCTCGTGGCGTCACTTCTTTGCTGGCGGTCGGACCGAACGGAGCTCTAAATTAAGTACTTTTTGTCATCTACCATATTTAAAATAGTAAATGTATTTTCTATGTACTTACTATGCCCATGCCTAAAATATGCATCATGTACTATCTGTGCAAAGGCCCTTTATAAACCTGTCTTATTTTTAATTTATTTTAATAAATACTATAGTCATATTAAGCGTTTCGTTATTCTTTTAATAGCCCATATTAAATTAACTTAATATCAGAAGTGGGATACGAATGATGAAAGTGGATATATGTTTATATGAGATGCCAACATTATTTCTTTTGTAAATGTCACTTATTTCCTCCGATGTTTGTTGTGCATTCGGTCAGGGTACTCCCTGATAATGCTGACAGATAACGTTGAAGATAGTTTTCAACTTTAGTATTTGGTAAGGGTACTCCCTTATAATGCGACGAATTGAAAGAAAATGAAATGTACCAACTGAAATGTGCCAACTTGTTGCGAGTATATTACTTAAATACTATTTTCCCCTTTTGAGTTGCTTATTTTCCCTGCTATTTGCCATACATTAGGTCAGGGTACACCCTGATATTGTCGGCAAATGAGCAGGAGATAGCTTTTAATTCTGATCAGTATTTGGTCGGGGTACTCCCCGATAATACAACCAGAAGAGTAAGTTATCATGAAAATATGTTGACCTGTAGGTACATATTATTGACTTTTTATGCTTATTAGTTTTACAGATTTTTAGATTCCAATACTAATATTTATTGTTTTTTTAGATGGACCCCACGGTCCTAGAAGGCCTTTTGAGAGCAATTCGAGATGCGGTTGCCGTTAAACATCGTGACGAAGATTTGGACCTGCCGCCGTTTGATCCCGACAAAAACGACAACGGTGTCGAAAGTTGGTGTAACAACATTGACGCCGTTGCCAATGACCGTGGATGGAGCAGTGTCACAACAGTAGCCAAAGCTGGTAAGGCCCTGAAGGGCTCTGCACTTTTATGGTTCGAAACATGGGATCCTGAGGATGGTAGGTCTTGGACAAACTTTAAAACTTGTATTATAGATCTTTATCCAGAAAAAAAGAATCTTTCCGAAAAGTTATCTAAAGCAGTTCTCTACTCATCAGATACAGCCGAAACCTATTGTGAATACGCCCGAGAAAAACTACGATTATTACGTAGCACTAAGATTACTTTCACTGAGCAACAGCTAGTCGATCTTGTTTGTGGGGGAATAAATGACATAAATATTAAAATGGCCGCTTTCAATAGCAGAGTTAGATCAACCTCTGAACTAATTTCATTGTTTTCAACTTATGTTAAACCTACACGGAAACGTTCTTATGATGCAAATTTTAATGACTGTCTTTCTAATACAGTGCCTCGTAAACGCCCAAAATTTGATAATACGCAAACACAGCCCAGTAGATGTTTTCTCTGCAACAAACTAAGACATGTGAAGTCTCAGTGTTTCAAAAATAGACCACAAAATTCTGAAACCACGACGAGACTTAATCAAACTATGCTAAGCATACCTCAATGTACCTATTGCAAAAAGATGGGTCACGATGAATCTGTTTGTTTCTTCAAGCAAAAGGCATCTACAAGTAACTCGAATCCAAAAAATAGCGTGAATTGTTTAACCAAAGCTAATTTACCTCTAACTGATGTTACTATTAACAACGTAGCGATAAAGGCTCTAATCGATTCGGGTGCTAGTTGTAGTGTACTTAAAGATTCTATAGCTAAACGTCTTGGGGGTGAACTCTTTACCTGTTCTATAACTTTGGAAGGAATAGGAAACGGAAAAATAAATGTTTTCTCAAAAGTGACTTATCCCGTTAGATTCGATAATGTTAGTTTGGAGATAGATTTTCACGTAGCCAGAGACGACGATTTTCATTATGACTGTTTAATTGGTAGAAATGCCATTCAACACCCGGATATTGCTTTCGTTATGGATTCAAGTGGATGTAAATTAGAACGTACACTCTCTCCTAGATCCGAAAATCTAGAATCTGATGATCTGATTGCTGAATTGATAGAGTCAATAAAGCATTTAGATGTAAATTTACAAAGTAAAGTAAAAGACATTTTTCATAAGTATCCCTCGGTTTTGCCAACCTCCGACAACATAGGGAAAGTCAAAACCGGTGTAATGACGCTTCGTCTAAGCAAGAATGAAATTATTAATTACCGTCCTTATCGCTTAGCTGCCGTTGAAAGAGAAAAGGTAAAGGAAATAGTAGATGATTTGTTAAAAAAAAATATTATTAGGGAGAGCGATTCGTGTTTTGCCAGTCCAGTCCTCTTGGTAAAAAAAAAGGACGGGACTGACAGAATGTGTATCGATTTCAGAGCACTTAATAAGATTATTGAGAAAGAAAGATACCCCATACCTTTAATTGACGATCAAATAGACAAACTCGGTAAAGCGAAATATTTTATAGCCATTGATATGAAAAACGGCTTTTATCAAATACCAATCTCTGAAGATTCCATTAAGTATACCGCCTTTGTTACGCCCAACGGCCATTATGAATTTTTGATGATGCCGTTTGGTATTTGCAACGGACCTTCTGTCTTTCAACGCGCCATAAGTAAAGCAGTACAACATCTTAAATTCCTACTTGTTTACATAGATGATTTACTTATACCCTTTGAGACTATAGAGGAAGGTTTAATATATTTGGAACAGACAGTGGAAGCTTTAAGTTCGGCAGGTTTTACTGTGAATTTTAAAAAATGTAAATTTTTTGTCGAAGAAATAGATTATTTGGGTCGACGGATCTCAAAGGAAGGGATCCGACCTAGTGATGCCAAAGTATCCGCTCTTACTAATTCACCTATACCGAATAATGTCAGGGAGGTTCGTCAATTTATGGGTCTGGCAAGCTACTTCCGAAAATTTATTCCGGAATTTGCATCTCGAACCGCTTGCATTACCAAGCTAACCAAAACTGACCAAAAATGGTATTGGGGCCCAGAACAAGACGCAGCCCGAGACTATATCATTGAACATTTAATTTCAAAGCCGCTCTTAAACGTTTTCGACCCAGAACTTAAAACTGAACTACATACCGACGCTAGTGCTGTCGGATATGGTGCTATCTTATTTCAAAAAAAAGACTTTCAAACTAGGGTTATAGCCTACTACAGTAAACGTACGTCTCCCGCCGAATCACGATATTGCTCTTATGATCTAGAGACATTGGCTATATTTAATGCTCTTAAACACTTTCGCGTTTATCTCCTAGGTGTCAACTTTACTATATTGACTGATTGTAACTCTTTTAAAGCAACCATGAATAAAAGAGATTTATCACCTCGGGTGGCCAGATGGTGGACCTACATGCAAGATTTCCAATTTGATATTGTGTACAAAAAGGGAAAATTCGTGGGACATGTAGATTACTTAAGCCGAAATCCTGTAAACCTTTCTGCTGGCCCCATTGAATCAGTTAATGTCATAAATGATGCAAATGATCCACCGTCTTGGCTCAAAATTGCTCAAAATAACGATGTTGAGACTCAAAATTTGTTAGAAAAGGTTAGACACGGAGATATAGATGCAAATCAATATGTTGTAAGGGGCGAGCTACTACTTTATAAAGAAGATCCTGATACCATTCCCAAATTTTACATTCCAAAAGGCTACAGGCTTAGTGTACTTCGCTTATTCCATGATGAAAATTGTCACGTCGGCTTTGACAAAACTTTAAATAAAATACGTGAGAATTTCTGGTTTCCTGGAATTGCAGCTTTTACAAAAAAATATATCGCTCATTGTTTAGTATGCGTAGAAGGCAAAAGCCATTCAGGGCCTAAACAGGGTTTATTACATCCCATACAAAAATCAGAACTGTTTCATACTCTACACTTAGTCTGTACTGGCCCATTTAGGCAATCTGAGTCAGGTTACAAATATTTATTACTGATTGTTGACGGATTCACTAAATACACCATTCTAAAACCCTTAAAAACGCTTAATGGTCATGAAATAGTCGATATTTTAAGAGAAACTCTAACATCTTTCGGCGCTCCGACTTTGGTAATAACGGATAGAGGTACAAACTTTAGTTCAGGCCAAGTACAATCTTTGCTTAGAGAATTGCAGATACAACATCACATGATTTCGACAGGGACTCCAAGAAGTAATGGTCAAGTAGAGCGGTATGTGGGCACCGTAACTAATATGTTAACCACTTCAATCGACAATATATCAGACTGGCCGAACGTTTTGTGGAAGGTACAATTATCACTCAATACTACCATTCAAAAATCTACAGGCTTTTCACCGCTACGATTATTAATTGGACGTGAAGGAAACATACCCTCTGTACAGGCTCGACTGGCTGATATTCAGGTTGATGACAATGCTCAAATTATTGACTCTCAAGTAGATAAAGAAATAGCTCAGCAACGTTTAATTATTGCTGCTGGAAAATATAAGGAAAGGTTTGATACCACTAGAAGGACCAATAAAATATATAACGTGGGAGATACTGTCTATGTAAATCAAAACCATAGGCGTCATGACAAACTAAGCCCAAAGTTTAAAGGTCCCTACACCATTTTAGAAATTTTAGAAAACGATAGAATCTCTCTTGAAGGACAAAATAATTTGAGAAATGTCATAGTGGCCAAAGAAAAATTAAGACACTGGCTGGGTGAATGGGTAGAACAAAATGCTTTATTTGAAAACTCCCTGTAATTTCTTTTGACCGTGATAGATTAAAATTATAGAATGTATTAATTTCATAATTAGAATAAGAATTACTTTTATTTATCATCTATCGTATGTATAAATTAAACCCATTGTCTGCCAGCTACGAGTATACTAGTAGTACATTGTTTAATTTTAAAACATTTATTATTATAATGTCATAAAATTTAAAAAAAAAAAAGTGTAATGTAAATTAAATACACATGTATTTAGTAAAAAATAAATTATTAAATCAAACATTTTTTTTGTTATGAACAATCTGATTGAAAGCTTTCTTTTACCACGAAAAATTATTTACGATTAATTTAATTGCTGATCAGTCACTGCCCTGATACTATTCCGAATTCATGTGCAGCAGGTGATAGGAATAGTATGTCAAGGCCAGAGATTATAGAGAAACTTAAGTTAAACTGCTGGTCGGTCCTGCCCTGATATTAGTCTGAAATTCATTCGCAGCAGGTGATAGGGCTAATATGTCAAGGCCAGAGACTAATTAAAAACATAAAATATACTGCTGGACGGTCCTGCCCTGATATTAGTCTGAAATTCATTCGCAGCAGGTGATAGGGCTAATATGTCAAGGCCAGAGACTATTTAAAAACATAAAATATACTGCTGGACGGTCCTGCCCTGATATTAGTCTGAAATTCATTCGCAGCAGGTGATAGGGCTAATATGTCAAGGCCAGAGACTATTAAACTATAGTAGGTACCTCGAGAACGAAGTACAGGTCAGTCTGGCCGTGATAGATTATTCGATTTAATTAAGCATGTTTGTCTCACTAATTTACACATATTATTATCTAGTTTACTTATAGAAAAGCATCTTTCAATTATTGTCTGTGATTTATTAACTTTGAAAACAAAATCTCACAAGAATCTTATGAACTACTAAACTAAATAAGCTTACTAAATACTTTAAGCAATGTCCTTGCACATTCAGGTAACACTATCAATTTTACTGATGTCTAAAGCTGTTTGTCATTTAAATAACCTCGTTTACTTGCTTCAATTCATTTATTATACAATTGTAAGCTTAAAGTCATATTTTTTAGGTTTACTTATTCCTAGTAACTCTATTTATACTTAATCTAATCAAAATTCAATGAAAATAGTACAAAAGAAAGATGTTACGACTTTTTGCTAGAAAATCATTCGATGTGACGTCACTTGTTTGTCACCGCTTATAAAAGCGGACGCTCCGCCTCGTGGCGTCACTTCTTTGCTGGCGGTCGGACCGAACGGAGCTCTAAGTTAAGTACTTTTTGTCATCTACCATATTTAAAATAGTAAATGTATTTTCTATGTACTTACTATGCCCATGCCTAAATTATGCATCATGTACTATCTGTGTAAAGGCCCTTTATAAACCTGTCTTATTTTTAATTTATTTTAATAAATACTATAGTCATATTAAGCGTTTCGTTATTCTTTTAATAGCCCATATTAAATTAACTTAATATGCTCATCAAAATATTTTTTCTCATAGTGGGTGATGAAAAGTAGAGTGTATTACTCGGGCGCAAAATATATTTTTGGCTCGGGCGACGTACTTTGAATCCCTCACTTCACTCTAGATTCAAAAAAGCGCCCTCGCCGTCGCCCGCCGCGTGAGGGGTGGGGGGAGCGTGGGGGGCGAAGGCCCCTGCCATGACAAAAGTCTAAAGAGTTAATTAAGTTAGGTTAGGTTAGTATGTTGACCAAAAACGCGCGAGCGAAGCGAGCGTACCGCGGAAGCGGCCGGCGAAAAGCCAGAAACGACGTTTTTGTACGTGCGCCGTTTTTTATATACTCTCTCCCCTTTCGCCACCAAAATGGGGAGTCGCCCTTCCCCACTCCCTCAAATGTTGGTTAAGCGGTTGTACAGTTTTACCAAAACCTCAATTGTTTCATAACCTCAAAATACAAAAAATAACATAACTTAATTATACTACTTGTCTGCAGCAGGGGGGGGGGGGGGTAATGGGGGAGTACTCCTCAGCCTACCCCCTCCTACCCATCCCTCCCCCCAATTCAGGCAACTCGATTCAAAAGTTTTACCAAATAATTATATACCTATTTTCATTATTACTAGTTTAGGTCAACAATCAAGATAATATTCATTATTTGTACCAAAACATACAATTAAACATTAGAATAGAAAGAAAGATGAAAAGAAAAAATACTACTAAACCACAACGTGCTTATTGTTTTTACCCATGTTTTGGGTATTTACCCGGTAAATACCCATCGGGTAAATACCCACCGCCCATCTCTAGTCAGGTAGTCGGCCGCGGAATCGCCGAAACATGACATGACACCTTTCGGCCAAGAGTCCTCTTTCATGAAGGTCGACAGATGGTTGGTCGGTTTTGAGGTGTTAAGAAGAAGAAATATGCAGGTGTGAGGTACTAATATATTTATTTCTATCTCCACAAGGCGCACACGTCGTTACAACAAAGAACAGAAAAGTAAGAGAGTGCAGTACCGACAACATATCAAAAAAATATAACAATTTAGCCAACTTAAAAGGTAAATGTTGCCATTTCAATACATCCCCTCAACAGTTACATTTTTACCTTAAAACCACCCCCTTAATATAAAACACATTACATTTATATGACCAAAACTAACACTAGCTCATAGAGTACAATTCAAAACAAAATTACATCTCTGAATTTTGTGAACAATTGCTTACCTAGGGGCTTAGTGAACAAATCTGCAATATTATTACTGGATGATACATATTTCAGACTAACGAAACCACTTGACACTTTTTCCAAAATAAACTGATATTTAATATCTACATGTTTAAGCCTTTTGTTACTATCATTGTTTTTAGCTATGTTTATTACACTCTGATTATCTTCCAAAATTTCAAATAAAATGTTTTCATAACCAAAATCAACAAGTAGTTTTTTTAAGAAACATCCTTCCATTATTGCATTGCTAAGAGCCATGTATTCAGCTTCACAAGATGACAATGACACACAAGATTGCTTCTTTGTTCCCCATGAAATAGGACAGTTAAAAATATAAAATATTAAACCAGTGGTGGACTTTCTATCTTTGATATCCCCTGCCCAATCTGCATCACTGTAACCTTGCAATTTTATATTATTATCAGCTTTATAAATTAATGATAAATTAATTGAGCCCTTGATATATCTTAATATTCTTTTCAAACATTTGTATAAAACCATGCTTGCACAATGAACATATCTACTGAAAAAGCTTACTGCTACTGACAAAGGCCACTTAAGGCGTATGTCAATTGGCAGTAGGCTGCCACTTGCTCGGCTCGCACGCTCCAAGCCGCGCGTAAAACGAACGTGAACGAACGTGATTTTTGTGCACCTAACAATGACTACTAAACGACGTTATAATCCGTATAAAAGATACTGTTGTGTTTCCGGTTGTCTAAATAAATAATAAATCTAAATCTGTGCTTCTCTTATTTTCCACCTAGTAATAGTTGCTTAAGTCTCTAGTTATTTAGCCATAAAAATCTTTAACGGTTAATCAAAAACAATTTAATGAACAGACATGATTTTCTTTTGCCGGGTTTTGCTCGGGTCACACGATAAGTTTCAATTTTGCGTGAAAGTCGTAAGAGTAGGTATTTTTTGATACCTAAACTTGACTTTAGTTAGAGAGTGAACCTTCTGTACGGGTAGTAGGTACTATTAGTTATTCTGTGGTTCCACTCTATGACTACAACAGAAGATAATACAGGGGTGTTTATCGAAACAGTGAGAGGATATCCCATTATATGTAGGTTTAGGATTTGGAAAATAAAGACTACAAGAATTTACGAAAAAAATGATAAAATATGGGATTCGATCGGTCCGGAATTTCAAATGGATGGTAAGTAAATAATAGTACTTACCTAAGTAATAAAAGGTCTTACTCAGAGTCAGATTCCGATGTTAAGTACGAGGATGTCATCACCACAACAATTAAGTAGTTATACCAGATAAAGACGCAGCTTTAGTGACTGCTCACTAGCAAATGAAGTTCGCGGTTCGCGCCGGAGTCGCGCAGGGCCCTTATTCTGTAACGATTCCTTGTTTCAAAACCACGTTAATTCCTTAAAAAGTTACGATATCTTCCCAAAAACGTATGCGTTTGACGTTTGTGCGTGGTAAGGTTTAGGTGTAGAATCTATAGATTGCGATACAGAATCAGGGCCCAGGTGTGCACGTTAAGTTTCGCGTTGCAGACGCTCCCGCATCGCGTCCCGCTTCCCGCGTTACTGACGCGCAGGTTTGGCCGAACCTTTAGGGGACTTCTTGGCGGGAAAGTGAAGCGTCATGTTTGCGGTGTTGTTTTATTTTCTATAATTTGTGATTTGTCGAATATTAATGTTAAATAAAGGTGGATTATTTACTGTTAAGTGTTCGTGAACGTGCATGAGTGTTGGCAAATAAAACAAAACAGCGCAACATCACTTTTCCAATTCTCTCAAGAAGTCCGTGTGGTCGTAAATACCATCTCGGCCTTGGCGGGATAAGGACTGTAAAGACGCTATAAAGAGGAGAAAGGGGGCAGAAACGAATTATAACAATAATATGACAGACATAAACTATGAGAACCTGTCTAAAGTAATGGCTAAAACAAAAAAGTTATTCAAACAGAAAAAGTTTCAAAGTTGGAGAAACTTGCAGTTCTATTGCTCCAGATACTCCAGCAACACTCGTCTGGCGTAATGTTAAAAGATTTTAGTCTGCCTATAATACGTCTCCTATGTCTATTGTGCTACCTGCTTTAGTAAACAACTTTGTAAACAAATTAGCTCCTTCATGGGTGCCAGATAATAAACATCACTCACTACAATCCTCTTGTTTACAGAAAAAAACCTTTCGAGACTAAACTCTCCCTTTTCACTTTATGAACTGAAAGGTGTTATCCATAACACAAAAGACTCTGCACCTGGAATAGATAGCATTCCTTATATCTTTTTCACCAATGTTAATGATAATCTTCTTTCTTACTATCTATATTTAATAAATAGCCGCCGTAATATTATGACGCATTAGTCGAGTGTACGTGCAGTTCACGCATACGTGAAGTACACGTTAAACGCAAACAACAATTGGTATTGCCCTAAAATAAAACTACGCGTCATCGTCACTTGCACTGCACGTCAACTTCACCTACGCGTGAAACCAGTGTGTGTTGCCGTACGCAAGTTTTAATAATTCTATATCGATTATTCGTTATGTAATCGATTATGTCCACAAATAAAGTTGTTGTTACAGGGCTACATCACGCCTAATAACCTAGGATCTAAGTTTATACACAAACATAACACTTTATTTTGTTCTAAGCATAGTAAAAATGGTATTAAAACGGAGATATTGAACACAAAATATGAATGTATGGATGTATCCCTTTGCATACCCTCCCATGAAGAAAAAAGCACTGTTGGTTCTGATTGACAGTTGGGTTGACGTTAGGTTTAAATATTAAAATAGGTGTCCAATCATTTGACAAAAAACAAATACCAAATTTTCATTTGAAAAATAACATTTGACTAAATAATACTTGATAAATGTATCATTTTACAAACTTTTGTTTAATAAACTACTTATTAGACAATATACCTATTTACTAAAAAAAAAAATATTATGCTAAAACATTATTTCACAAATTGATTATTTTTTAAACATGTTAGTTGGCAAAACAATGTAAAGCATAAATAACATTTAACAAATACTAGCTGCCCTACTCCTGTAGGTCACGTGATAGGTTAGATATTAGCGATTGTCTTAAATTTCGAGGTTATTCTTTTTATTAGACAACAGAAATACTAGCTGCCCTACTCCTAAATAAATAAATTGAAATTGCTTACATCCTTGCTTATATAATATATCATACCTAATATACCATACTTTTTGTAAAATCACCAATTTGGCAAACGAATAATTTAGTCAAGTGAATATGATTAAAATAAGATTTTAACAGTAGATATATTTTCTAAGAAAAAAATTTTCGGAATCTGTGTTATGTCAAATGATTCTTTTTAAAGTATATGTTTGCGAAAAGAAAGTTTGTCAACTGATTAGTTTCAAACGTTGTTTGTAAAATTATCTTTTGTCATACGTTTTTTGTTAAGCAATAGTAAACCATTAAAATAATTGAATTTATTTGTCTTTCGCTCGGAGTTATTTTACTTGATAAGGTAAGGTATTGTGTAACTATTGTTAAAGTAAGTTGGCGTTTAATTGGTTTGCCGGCAGTAGTTACAAAGATAATATGAGATTATGAGAAGTTCTTACTTTGTAGATTTACGGTTCAATTTTTGATGGCGACACCCAGAAAAGAAATCGTCTCTGAGACAAATTGAGGTATTGGTGGAGTTTCTCGAGAACCACCGGGACCTCGCCATTGGCGTTTCTCGCAGTTTGCTTTTTCTTTGTTGGGTTTGCTTTACTAATACACAACTCATTATCCAATGTGATACTTTTTGCTTTCCATGTTAATAAATTATTTGTGTATTTTTGTTCATTTCATGGTCAATCTGTGTTCGCTAGCATAAAATTGAAGAGGTATTTACTGAGCATTTTGGTAGTGATAATATTTGTGGGTTAATTTGTTTATATTAACTAAAATGCAGAGGCCACTAAGGAGCTTCCATAATCCATGCGGTTAGAAAAGGTGAACTATCCTTATTTTAAGTCAGGGATGCGAAAAGAAAAAGAGCTTTTGAGATGTGAAGATAGAATCATCATCATCAGCCTATAAACGTCCCACTGCTGGGCACATGCCTCCCACGTGGTCAATGGTACGTGGGGATATTGGGCCATAACCCACCACGCTGGCCCAATGCGGGTTGGTGGGTTTTAACGACTGTCATCTCACGACAACAACCCGGGACCAACGGCTTAACGTGCCTTCCGAAGCACGAGATCTTTTTAATTTGGTCATCCATCCAGCGACCCGGCATTGCCAAAGTTGCTTAGCGGGCAAGATCGCAAGCCGAACGCGCCAGCCGCTGCGCCATCGAACTCAACTAACGAGTGAAGATAACTGCTGAGAATACTGCTGTTTAAAAATGTATATTTTGCTTACAGAATAAACGTTGCTGCTGTCGTCGTTCTGATGATGAGCTAACTAAGGGCTTCCCCTAATTTAAGTACCTATGTGTAGATTTTAAGGATTTGTGATATTGTGACAATAATAAACAATTTTTTATTAAATTTTATGTTTGTTTTTATTACATAAGGTTTCTCTCGTTCTAAAGCCTTTGAATATGAGCCTGTTGGACTGTCCTCCCCTACATTAACTCGATATTGACACGCCTATCAACATTTTGGGGTACTTGAGCCACTCTTCTTAACTCTGCCTCAGCGGCCACCCTGCGGACTTGATTTAAAGCCTCACGCTTGCGTTCTTGTAAATTAAGTTGAGGATCAGCGGGCCGATCGCCGTAATTTTATGACGCATTAGTCGAGTGTACGTGCAGTTCACGCATACGTGAAGTACACGTTAAACGCAAACAACAATTGGTATTGCCCTAAAATAAAACTACGCGTCATCGTCACTGGCACTGCACGTCAACTTCACCTACGCGTGAAACCAGTGTGTGTTGCCGTACGCAAGTTTTAATAATTCTATATCGATTATTCGATATGTAATCGATTATGTCCACGAATAAAGTTGTTGTTACAGGGCTACATCACGCCTAATAACCTAGGATCTAAGTTTATACACAAACATAACACTTTATTTTGTTCTAAGCATAGTAAAAATGGTATTAAAACGGAGATATTGAACACAAAATATGAATGTATGGATGTATCCCTTTGCATACCCTCCCATGAAGAAAAAAGCACTGTTGGTTCTGATTGACAGTTGGGTTGACGTTAGGTTTAAATATTAAAATAGGTGTCCAATCATTTGACAAAAAACAAATACCAAATTTTTATTTGAAAAATAACATTTGACTAAATAATACTTGATAAATGTATCATTTTACAAACTTTTGTTTTATAAACTACTCATTAGACAATATACCTATTTACTAAAAAAAAAATTATTATGCTAAAACATTATTTCACAAATTGATTATTTTTTAAACATGTTAGTTGGCAAAACAATGTAAAGCATAAATAACATTTAACAAATACTCGCTGCCCTACTCCTGTAGGTCACGTGATAGGTTAGATATTAGCGATTGTCTTAAATTTCGAGGTTATTCTTTTTATTAGACAACAGAAATACTAGCTGCCCTACTCCTAAATAAATAAATTGAAATTGCTTACATCCTTGCTTATATAATATATCATACTTAATATACCATACTTTTTGTAAAATCACCAATTTGGCAAACGAATAATTTAGTCAAGTGAATATTATTAAAATAAGATTTTAACAGTAGATATATTTTCTAAGAAAAACATTTGCGAAATCTGTGTTATGTCAAATGATTCTTTTTAAAGTAATATGTTTGCGAAAAGAAAGTTTGTCAAATGATTAGTTTCAAACGTTGTTTGTAAAATTATCTTTTGTCATACGTTTTTTGTTAAACAATAGTAAACCATTAAAATAATTGAATTTATTTGTATTTCGCTCGGAGTTATTTTACTTGATAAGGTAAGGTATTGTGTAACTATTGTTAAAGTAAGTTGGCGTTTAATTGGTTTGCCGGCAGTAGTTACAAAGATAATATGAGATTATGAGAAGTTCTTACTTTGTAGATTTACGGTTCAATTTTTGATGGCGACACCCAGAAAAGAAATCGTCTCTGAGACAAATTGAGGTATTGGTGGAGTTTCTCGAGAACCACCGGGACGTCGCCATTGGCGTTTCTCGCAGTTTGCTTTTTCTGTGTTGGGTTTGCTTTACTAATACACAACTCATTATCCAATGTGATACTTTTTGCTTTCCATGTTTATAAATTATTTGTGTATTTTTGTTCATTTCATGGTCAATCTGTGTTCGCTAGCATAAAATTGAAGAGGTATTTACTGAGCATTTTGGTAGTGATAATATTTGTGTGTTAATTTTCTTTATATTAACTAAAATGCAGAGGCCACTAAGGAGCTTCCACAACCCATGCGGTTAGAAAAGGTGAACTATCCTTATTTTAAGTCAGGGATGCGAAAAGAAAAAGAGCTTTTGAGATGTGAAGATAGAATCATCATCATCAGCCTATAAACGTCCCACTGCTGGGCACATGCCTCCCACGTGGTCAATGGTACGTGGGGATATTGGGCCATAACCCACCACGCTGGCCCAATGCGGGTTGGTGGGTTTTAACGACTGTCATCTTACGACAACAACCTGGGACCAACGGCTTAACGTGCCTTCCGAAGCACGAGATCTTTTTAATTTGGTCATCCATCCAGCGACCCGGCATTGCCAAAGTTGCTTAGCGGGCAAGATCGCAAGCCGA
The DNA here is from genome assembly GCA_963921215.1 of Scoparia ambigualis. Classification (NCBI taxonomy): domain Eukaryota; kingdom Metazoa; phylum Arthropoda; class Insecta; order Lepidoptera; family Crambidae; genus Scoparia; species Scoparia ambigualis. Next base: position 289,852 of record OY992523.1, on the reverse strand, counting down.
ACGCGCTAGCCGCTGCGCCATCGAACTCAACTAACGAGTGAAGATAACTGCTGAGAATACTGCTGTTTAAAAATGTATATTTTGCTTACAGAATAAACGTTGCTGCTGTCGTCGTTCTGATGATGAGCTAACTAAGGGCTTCCCCTAATTTAAGTACCTATGTGTAGAATTTAAGGATTTGTGATATTGTGACAATAATAAACAATTTTTTATTAAATTTTATATTTGTTTTTATTACATAAGGTTTCTCTCGTTCTAAAGCCTTTGAATATGAGCCTGTTGGACTGTCCTCCCCTACATTAACTCGATATTTACACGCCTATCAACATTTTGGGGTACTTGAGCCACTCTTCTTAACTCTGCCTCAGCGGCCACCCTGCGGACTTGATTTAAAGCCTCACGCTTGCGTTCTTGTAAATTAAGTTGAGGATCAGGAATTTGACACGTAGAGCCATGTTGTGCAGCACAGCATATGCATTCACGATTTGCCCAGCAAATACTGGATCGTAGTGAAGCATCCTCGCAGACAACAAACATCTAAAAAATAAGATTTACATTCACAGCTAAACAGATTTGGATGAAGCATAGTATGTAAATTTATTTATGTAAGATGGAGCACCCGCTTGATCAACAAATAAGCTACTTCATATCTCGATCCACCGAGTGGTTACTGTGGGAGAAACAAAATTATGCTACAATCTCAAATTTTCTTGATCTGCCAAATCCAACAGTTTGCCAACGCAAATTGTTCGGTGTAATAGCACCAAACACTGTGACGTATTGTGTTTGACGTCACAGTCCGCCGATGCGCTTGCATCGTTTGATAGTTTTTAAGTTAGTATGTACATTTCCGCGCTGCGACGACGGTCGTGTTACCTACTCGTAAACATTAACATTATTTAACATTGTAGAACATCAATATAATTACTTAGTTACATAAACATTTTTATCATTTAACATTTTCCACCAACAACCCCCGCTCAACCCCTAACATTGGTCCTTCGATTCGTGGACCTCGCGCGTCGTATATTCGTATAGGGGCGGTGAGGTGATTGAACTAGTGAACTACAAGTGAGTGTGAGTGAAGGGTTGTAAGTGGGCAAGGAACAACCAGAGGAGACCCTGGTCTGCGCGTATCTGTAAGGTACTCGCAATACATTGATACCGGAGAAAACAAGTAAGGTCATTTTATATATTTTTTTTTTTTTACTATGTAAATATGGCATCTGTCGAGTCACAAAACCAATTGGCCGAAGAGATATCTAAACATCTGAGAAATTTTCGTAAAGACGGAGCTGAAAGAAAAACTAATGTGGAGTATTTCAAAAGGTGCTGGAATAAATTAGAAGAATTATGGAATCAATTCCAATTCAATCATGATCAACTGTCTATGGAGTTGAGTCAGAATGAACCATATTTTACGGAGAAGTTATATGATAGGGTAAATGAAAATTATACCAACCTTAAAAGAATGATTAATGAAGGTTATCAGCATCTTTCATCGATTTCCAACTCAGCTGCGGTGGAAGAAGAACCAGCTGAAGCTCATTCATCAGGAGCGCAGCAGGGATCGCAACGGTTGACAGAAGAAGCTCGAAAAAATCAAGGCAGCTTCAGTAAATTTGATGAATCGTTGCGGAAACAGGAGGCAAATTTTAGAGCTTTTGCTAGGACCGTGGCTAACATTCGTCCTGAGCAGATCATAGAAAAGTGGGAACTGGAAGACTCACTCAAACTATTAGAAAACCGGTGGTCGGCAATTGATAACCTTCACTGGGAGATTGATTGTGAGCTAAATGGGAAAGATTTATCTTACGAATCGCAATATGCTAAGTATGAAGATCAGTATCAAACATTAAAAAAGACCATTAACAAAAGGATGTGGTCTGAAAAACATAGGGAAAAAACAACACCCCAGTTAGAGATCCCAGTATTCAGTGGCAATTATAACGACTGGATATCGTTCAAGGACCTCTTTATGGAGGTTATACACAATAACCCAACATTATCTAACGCACAGAAATTACAGTTTTTAAAGTCTAAAATTAGAGGTGAAGCTGAACGTCTACTGAAACATTTGGCAATTAGTTCGAATAATTATTTACCTTACTGGGAAATTCTCACCCATAGATATGACAACAAGAGGTTCATATTTACATCGCATATGAATATTTTATTCAGCCTGCCGAATATACAATATAACAATACTATACAAATAAAGAGAATGCACGATGTGACTAAAGAAACATTAAATTCTATAAAAAATCTCGGGGTTGACATTTCGACGTGGGACCCCATACTTGTTCATGTTTTATGCCAAAAATTAGACTTTGAAACTTATTCGAAATATATTGAGTCGGTAACAAACACACGTGAGTTGCCTGTTTTGCAAGAGTTGTTGGACTTTCTAGAAAGCAAATTCACAACCTTAGAAACTTCTTTTCAGAGAAAAACAGAAACATCTAAAAATGATAACCAGAAGTCATTTTATTTGAAGAAACCTAATTTTAATTCAGTACAAAAATATAATAACAATTGCGCAAAGTCGTTCTGTGTATCGAGTTACAATTGTCCATTGTGCAAAAGTGAACACGGTATTTACAATTGCAAAACGTTTTTACAAATGCAGAATGACAAAAAATTTAGCACAGTGAATAAACTCGGAATTTGCATAAATTGCTTATTTTCGCACAACGGCAAACCGTGTTATTCAACAAAAACATGTCGAAAATGTCCCGGACGACATAACACCATCATGCACGAAGCCCTGGTTAAACCCTATACCAGTGGAATGTCATCGACGCCCGCCCCCAAACCAGCCGCCGCCCGCCCAAGACAGCCCGGAGATAGCGTCGAGACGACGGCGAACGTGGCGCGTGACGAGCACTCCGAAATATTGTTAGCGACAGCTCAACTTAAAGTGTTAGGAGCGAATGGAACATCTTATACAATGCGAGCTTTGGTTGACCAAGGCTCACAGATATCTATTATTACAGAGCATGCTGCGCAATTATTAGGTATTAAAAGAGAGAAATGTAAAGGTGTGATCTATGGTGTAGGTCAGCGAGAGAACAACTGTAAGGGTAAAATAAACATAACATGTACGTCATTATATAATGAATACACTTTTAACTCTGAAGTCATCATTATGAATAACTTGGTAAAAAACCTTCCAAACAAAACATTCCCGAAACCATCGTGGCAATTCATTCAAAACATTAATTTAGCTGATCCAGACTTTTACTTAAGTAGGCCAGTAGACCTACTTCTAGGGGCTGATATTTATTCTCACATTATTTTAAGCGGGATCATAAAAGGAGATGATGAAACACAGCCAATCGCTCAACAGTCACAGCTTGGCTGGTTACTATGTGGCAATGCTCAAACTTTTCATTGCAACGTCGTATTGTCAAACATTGAGGAGATTCAGCGATTTTGGGAAGTAGAAGACATCCCGGAGGAACAAGATTTGTCAGCAGAAGAAATGCAATGTATGCAGTATTTTCAAGAAACAACATTACGTCACGAGAGCGGTCGTTATGAGGTTCGACTCCCGATGAAACCGGATTTTCAAAATAAAATCGGATCATCCCAAACAAAAGCTATAGCTCAATTTCGTAACCAAGAAAGTAAATTTAGAAAACAATCGAAATTAGCACAAGCTTATAAAACATTTATGAAGGAATACGAACAATTAAAACACATGCAACCGGTGAGCGGTAATGTGACACTCGAGTGTTACTTACCTCATCATGGCGTAGAGCGAGCTGAATCCACAACTACTAAATATAGAGTTGTTTTTAATGCCTCCAGTAAAACATCAACAGGATATTCTTTAAATGATTTGATGTATGCAGGACCCAATTTGCAACAAGATTTGCAATCTTTGTTAATCAAATGGCGTCAGTTTAAGTACGTTTTTACAGCGGACATTGCTAAAATGTACCGCCAAATTTTAGTAAACAGAGCAGATACATCTTTACAGAAAATAGTGTGGAGAGAGTCTGCGGAACAACCTATACAGTCGTTTGAACTGACAACTGTTACATACGGAACAAAAGCGGCACCATTTCTAGCGATGATGACCCTTAAGCAATTAGCCGCTGATGAACGTGAAAATTTTGCTGAGGCAGCAAAAGTGGTAGAACAGGCCTTCTATACGGACGATTTGGTCCATGGAATACAGGAGATTACAGAAGGTCAGATGCTGATTCGTGACCTAAACTTGCTGCTTCAATCTGGTGGTTTTACATTGAGAAAATGGACTTCCAACCATCCGCAATTATTACATAACATTTCCGACGAACAAAAGAACAACATTGACTTCAACTTCAAAAGTGAAAACATACCAAAAACACTCGGGTTATGTTGGAATCCAGACAACGATACATTTTCATTTAAATATGAAATATCAAATCAACCCAAAATTACAAAACGTATTCTTTTATCTGAGATTTCTAGAATATTCGATCCGTTAGGCTGGTTGGCACCCCTAGTAACAAAGATGAAAATCTTATTCCAAAAGGTATGGAAATCAAACACTAAATGGGATGAAGCGGTATCAGATAACATTTACAAAGAGTGGACGAAAATACAGCAAGAGCTACATTTAATAAAATATTTTAAAATACCTAGATGGTTAAACAGTAATAAGGATGACGTCATAGAACTCCATGGATTTTGTGATGCGTCCATTGAAGCTTATGCGTGCGTAGTGTACGCGCGAGTAAAAGCACAACATAAAATTGTAATCCTCGCTGCCAAAACAAAAGTTGTGCCCTTGAAAAAGAAACTCACACTACCTAAATTAGAATTAAGCGGAGCACACTTGCTATCAAAACTTATTAGTAAAATAAAACAAACATTGAATATGTGTAAAATAGAAGTGTATGGGTGGTCAGACTCGAGAGTTGTCTTAGGCTGGCTGCAAGGAGAAGCAAGCAGGTGGAAGCCGTTTGTAGCTAATCGAGTTAAACAAATAACAAACAGTATGTCGGCATCGCAGTGGTACTACGTCAACACGAAAGAAAACCCAGCTGATCCCGCAAGTAGGGGGTTATACGCCTCTCAACTTCAAAACCAAGAGTTGTGGTGAAAAGGCCCAGGCTTTTTATCCACATTTGAACCATCTAGCATCCCGCCCACATTCGTAACAGAGCAGGAGAAAAAACGGGTACAAACAAACATTATCCAAACTAAAAATGTCGGTCGCGATGTAATTGAAATATTACTTACAAATTATAGTCAATTTAATAAAGTATTACGTATTTTAGCGTGGATACTCAGGACGTTGACACCGAAACGTAAACAATTACCGAGCTATATCACATTACCCGAGTTGCGAAAAGCTAAATTGACAATTATTAAATTCGTTCAAGAGAAAGAATATGGAACGGAAATAAAAACATTACGTGAGACAAAACAATTATTTTCTAGATCAAAATTATTGTGTTTAAATCCATTCGTTGATGAAGACGGCATCTTGCGTGTAGGAGGAAGACTAGTTCACGCTAATCTCAATATGGAAATGAAACATCCGAAAATCATCCCAAACAACACTCGTCTCGCCGCACTTTTAATCCAATTCGCTCATCAGTTAACATTCCACGGGGGGCCACGACTTACGCTTGCAAACTTGCGACAGGAGTACTGGATCCTCGGTGGCAACAACACGGTAAAAAAGGAACTAAGGAAGTGTATAACGTGCCGGAAACAAGAAGGAGCAAAACAGAACCAATTAATGGGAAACTTACCTGGTGCCAGATGCGATCCAGCGAAAGCTTTTCATCACACTGGGGTGGACTATACCGGGTTCGTTGATATCAAAGCCAACAAGGGAAGAGGAGCCAGAACACTTAAAGGTTATATAGCCATATTCGTCTGTATGGTGACCAAGGCCGTACATCTGGAATTAGTAAGTGACTTGTCGAGCTCAACATTCATCGCTGCCCTTCGGAGAATGGCTGCACGGCGCGGCCTACCCCGCCATCTGTATAGTGATAATGGTACCAATTTCGTTGGTGCTAATAGAGCTATACAAGAAGAATACCAACACTTGCAGCAACAATTCAGGGATAGCTTTCTCCAAGAGGTCACAGAATTGAACATCGAGTGGCATTTTAATGCCCCCGCGTGGCCAAGCGCTGGAGGTCTCTGGGAACGTGCCGTCAGGAGCCTCAAACATCATTTGCGACGCGTAATCGGTGAACAAAAACTCACCTTTGAGGAATACGCTACCATCTTATCGCAATTGGAGGCTTGCCTTAATTCGCGTCCCCTATGTGCCCTCACGGAAAACATAGAAGATTTAGACTTCTTAACACCGGCTCACTTCTTGGCGGGACGAGCAGGTCTGACTGTTATAGAAACAAAAGAAGATGCTCGCACTCGGTGGCACCTAACCCAAAAAATAACTCTGGATATCTGGAAGAGATGGAAAACAGAATATTTGAGTCAACTTACAACAAGACAAAAGTGGCAAAACCAGCAAATTAACATTGAAACAGGAAACATTGTCGTAATTCATGATGACAACCTACCCCCCGGAAAATGGGCTATGGGGAGGGTAGTAGACGTGCACCCAGGAGGCGACGGACTCGTGCGAGTGGTGTCACTTAAAACTAAAAACGGTGTTATAAAAAGACCCGTTGTAAAACTATCTGTATTGCCACTAGAACATAAAAGGGAACAAAATCAATCCGATCTGCAAACAAGTAGTCAACAAGATAACAAAATTCAACAAACAGCGAAACGAAGCTTTATATCAACAGCGTTGATGTATATGTGTTTATTTTCTATATTTATTGCACCCGTACAAGGCTTCAACGTAACAACATTAAGTGAGAAACAGAAAATGTTTTTCGACAAAGTATCAGATATCCAAATAATTCGGGATGAGTGGAAGATAATTGCATATTATGACTTAGATCCGTACTGGCAAGGAACCCTGACCTACACCAAATACTATAAACATTTAGAAAACATGTGTCATTCATTGAAACCGTTCTCAGATTGCAAGATTATCGTGTTACAATTACAGCACTCGTACGACGAACTTGAGCGAAATAATGAAGTCTTACTAAATAAATATATTGGCGCTCGTACTAATCAGCAGCGGCGGCGGCGAGGCCTTATCAACGGTGTCGGGTATCTGGCGAATACGTTATTCGGAGTACTCGATGACCAATTTGCCCAACAATATCAGAAAGATATTAATCTCGTACGCGAAAATGAAAAACACCTGGCTTTACTGTGGAAAAACCAGACCTCTGTTATGGAAACAGAATTCAACATTTTAAAACAAACCAAGGAGTCGATACAGAAACAAAACACTATTGTGCAACAACATTTATTAATTCTCGACAAAACATCGAATACTTTGGTAAAACAAGTTAAGGAAGACGAAAGTAAAATAGACTTCATCCTGTTAGCCATGGCCGCGAATAATATCCTGAATCATCTTAAAAATGTTCAAGATGCTCTATTGGAAACCATCACAAATATATATAACGGAAAAATTAACATTCATATTCTGGACCCTCAGCAGCTGCAACATGAACTAAGTATTATATCCGGATACTTATCAAAGGATTTGACTGTACCTATATCAAACATTAAAACTAATGTGGCAAATATATATCATTTACTCACTATGAAAGCAAAAGTGACAAAGCAATACCTAATATTCGAAGTAAAAATGCCTCTAATAAGCCGAGACAGCTTCAGCTTATACAACATTTTACCTGTGCCATATCAGGTAGGAAGAAATATGTTAGCAGTATCTCCGATTGAAGAATACGTTGCGATAAACTTACACAAAGACTCATACCTACCTGTAACTAGAGCCGATTGGGATCACTGTTTGCCACGGGATGAATTAACCTATTTATGCCAACTAAAAACTCCGATTTACAAATTGAAAACGGACAACGACCTTTGCCTTCGAAAGGATATCGACGTAGACCAGTGTTCAGTTATGGTTAATCCTTGCCATAACAAATGGACGAGCTTACATAAATTAAATCAATTTTTATATTTTTGCTGCGGCGAGTGTCAAATACGTACGCTCTGCGCGGATCAAGTTACAATCCATCAGCTGTGCGGAGCGCACATAGTAAACATAAACCCGAACTGTGAAGTAAAAACAGATAAATTTACGATATTCACACACAACAAGTTGGAAAATAGAATCGATACGAAAGATTCATTTGAAACCTTCATAGCACCTATAAACCACATTTTAAACATTTCGGTAGAAACCATCCCACGAAATCAAACTGAAACAGAAAGCTCCAACAAGATATTCTCAAACCTAGAACAACAGATAAAGGTGATGAAACAACAGGAACCGCTGTTCGATACTCTCTCCGTCCATGACGTGCACCACTACACGGCAATATACAGCATACTGGGAGTAGTAGCAGTGGTGGCAATCCTTTACGGTTGCCGTCGAGCATGGCGGCGCCGCCGCGCTGCGGATGTGGCGGCACCGCCGGTCCCAGCCCCGGTCCTGCGGGCCGATCGCCGTAATGTTATGCAGCGCGTCTTGACTGCGTTTGCGTCATAACGTTTGATTTCGTATTGCCGTAATTAAATAATGACGCACACGTCACGCTCACCTCAATGCAGCGCACCGCCGTATTGTCTTAATAGAACCTCACTTACGCGTGTTTTGAATCGCACAAAAACGGTATCGCGCTAAATTTAGACGTTTCATAAATGTCAAATGAAATGTCACTTTGCAGTGTTCATCGAGTGTTGGTAATGCATTGCAGAAGTGTATGGATTGTTAACTTTGCAAATCTTGTTAGTAACTTTTATGTCATTTCCTACAGATATATAGTAAAAAAACAGCATCATACACAATTACCGAGTAATGTACTTACCTAACTTATAATGTCATACCTATCTACTTAATTTTTCAGGCACAAAATTAGAGCATTTGCGTTGGCAAAATGTTGGATTTGGCAGATCAAGAAGATTTGAGATTGTAGCATAATTTTGATTCTCCCACAGTAACCACTGATGGATCGAGATATGAAGTAGCTTATTTGTTGATCAAGCGCGTGCTCCATCTTACATAAATAAATTTACATACTATGCTTCATCCAAATCTGTTTAGCTGTGAATGTAAATCTTATTTTTTAGATGTTTGTTGTCTGCGAGAATGCTTCACTACGATCCAGTATTTGCTAGGCAAATCGTGAATGCATGTGCTGTGCTGCGATGGCTCTACGTGCTCAAATTCCTGCTCCTAAACTTAATTTACAAAAACGCAAGCGAGAGGCTTTAAATCATGTCCGGTGGCTGCTGAGGCAGAGTTAAGAAGAGTGGCTCAAGTACCCCAAAATGTTGATAGGCGTGTAAATATCGAGTTAATGTAGGGGAGGACAGTTCAACAGGCTCATATTCAAAGGCTTTGGAACGAGAGAAACCTTATGTAATAAAAACAAATATAAAATTTAATAAAAAATTGTTTATTATTGTCACAATATCACAAATCCTTAAATTCTACTACACATAGGTAGTTATATTAGGGGAAGCCCTTAGTTAGCTCATCATCAGAACGACGACAGCAGCAACGTTTATTCTGTAAGCAAAATATACATTTTTAAACAGCAGTATTCTCAGCAGTTATCTTCACTCGTTAGTTGAGTTCGATGGCGCAGCGGCTAGCGCGTTCGGCTTGCGATCTTGCTCGCTAAGCAACTTTGGCAATGCCGGGTCGCTGGATGGATGACCAAATTAAAAAGATCTCGTGCTTCGGAAGGCACGTTAAGCCGTTGGTCCCGGGCTGTTGTCGTAAGATGACAGTCGTTAAACACCCACCAACCCGCATTGGGCCAGCGTGGTGGGTTGTGGCCCAATATCCCCACGTGCCATTGACCACGTGGGAGGCATGTGCCCAGCAGTGGGACGTTAATAGGCTGATGATGATGATGATTCTATCTTCACATCTCAAAAGCTCTTTTTCTTTTCGCATCCCTGACTTAAAATAAAGATAGTTCACCTTTTCTAACCGCATGGATTGTGGAAGCTCCTTAGTGGCCTCTGCATTTTAGTTAATATACTTAAAGCAAATTAACACACAAATATTATCACTACTAAAATGCTCAGTAAATACCTCTTCAATCATAGATGAATGATGGGCCTCGCTGCCCTCGCGCAGCGAGACCAATCATTAATCTAAGTCTTCAATTTTATGCTAGCGAACACAGATTGACCATGAAATGAACAAAAATACACAAATAATTTATAAACATGGAAAGCAAAAAGTATCACATTGGATAATGAGTTGTGTATTAGTAAAGCAAACCCAACACAGAAAAAGCAAACTGCGAGAAACGCCAATGGCGAGGTCCCGGTGGTTCTCGAGAAACTCCACCAATACCTCAATTTGTCTCAGAGACGATTTCTTTTCTGGGTGTCGCCATCAAAAATTGAACCGTAAATCTACAAAGTAAAAACTTCTCATAATCTCATATTATCTTTGTAACTACTGCCGGAAAACCAATTAAACGCCAACTTACTTTTACAATAGTTACACAATACCTTACCTTATCAAGTAAAATAACTCCGAGCGAAATAGAAATAAATTCAATTATTTAAATGGTTTACTATTGTTTAACAAAAAACGTATGACAAAAGATAATTTTACAAACAACGTTTGAAACTAATCATTTGACAAACTTTCTTTTCGCAAACATATTACTTTAAAAAGAATCATTTGACATAATACAGATTTCGCAAATGTTTTTCTTAGAAAATATATCTACTGTTAAAATCTTATTTTAATAATATTCACTTGACTAAATAATTCGTTTGCCAAATTGGTGATTTTACAAAAAGTATGGTATATTAGGTATGATATATTATATAGCAAGGATGTAAGCAATTTCAATTTTTCAATACCTACAGGAGTAGGGCAGCTAGTATTTCTGTTGTCTAATAAAAAAAATAACCTTGAAATTTAAGACAATCGCTAAGCGCAGCGTAGCGATTGTCTTAAATATCTAACCTATCACGTGACCTACAGGAGTAGGGCAGCTAGTATTTGTTAAATGTTATTTATGCTTTACATTGTTTTGCCAACTAACATGTTCAAAAAATAATCAATTTGTGAAATAATGTTTTAGCATAAAGAACTTTTTTTGGAAGTGTATAGAGTGCCGCTAGCGGCACTGTATCTCCATCGGTTAGGGAACCGTAAGTTTTGCGGTATAATAGTGACGCCGCCTAAGCTGCCGTAAAGTTTTTGTTAGACAATAGAAATACTAGCTGCCCTACTCCTGTAGGACACGTGACAGGTTAGAAATTTAAGACAATCGCGAAGCGCAGCGTAGCGATTGTCTTGAATTTCGAGGTTATTTTTTTTAATTAGACAACAGAAATCTAACTCCATGCAAAAATATCTTTTGAATATTATGTCGTCTGAACATTACGACAAATAAAAAATATGTAACGGTTCCCTAACCGATTGAGATAGAATGCCGCTTGTGGCACTCTATACGCTTCGTACTAGGATGCCGTCAATTTACGGCATCGTAACCGATCGTACTATGTTGCCGCTTGTGGCACTCTATTCACTGCCTACACTTTGTACTAGGATGCCGTAATGACGGCATCGTAACCGACCGTACTAGAATGCCGCTAGCGGCACTCTATCCACAGCCATTTTTTTTTAGTAAATAGGTATATTGTCTAATGAGTAGTTTATTAAACAATAGTTTGTAAAATGATACATTTATCAAGAATAATTTTGTCAAATGTTATTTTTCAAATGAAAATTTGGTATTTGTTTTTTGTCAAATGATTGGACACCTGTTTTAATAATTAAACCTAACGTCAACCCAACTGTCAATCAGAACCAACAGTGCTTTTTTCTTCATGGGAGGGTATGCAAAGGGATACATCCATACATCCATATTTTGTGTTCAATATCTCCGTTTTAATACCATTTTTACTATGCTTAGAACAAAATCAAGTGTTATGTTTGTGTATAAACTTAGATCCTAGGTTATTAGGCGTGATGTAGCCCTGTAACAACAACTTTATTCGTGGACATAATCGATTACATAACGAATAATCGATATAGAATTATTAAAACTTGCGTACGGCAACACACACTGGTTTCACGCGTAGGTGCAGTTGACGTGCAGTGCAGGTGACGATGACGCGTAGTTTTATTTTAAGGCAATACCAATTGTTGTTTGCGTTTAACGTGTACTTCACGTATGCGTGAACTGCACGTACACTCGACTAATGCGTCATAAAATTACGGCGATCGGCCCGCTGCGGGCCGATCGCCGTAATGTTATGCAGCGCGTCTTGACTGCGTTTGCGTCATAACGTTTGATTTCGTATTGCCGTAATTAAATAATGACGCATACGTCACGCTCACCTCAATGCAGCGCACCGCCGTATTGTCATATTAGAACCTCACTTACGCGTGTTTTGTATCGCACAAAAACGGTATCGCGCTAAATTTAGACGTTTCATAAATGTCAAATGAAATGTCACTTTGCAGTGTTCATCGAGTGTTGGTAACGCATTGCAGAAGTGTATGGATTGTTACCTTTGCAAATCTTGTTAGTAACTTTTATGTCATTTCCTACAGATATATAGTAAAAAAACAGCATCATCCACAATTACCGAGTAATGTACTTACCTAACTTATAATGTCATACCTATCTACTTAATTCTTCAGGCACAAAATTTGAGCATTTGCGTTGGCAAACTGTTGGATTTGGCAGATCAAGAAGATTTGAGATTGTAGCATAATTTTGTTTCTCCTACAGTAACCACTCGATGGATCGAGATATGAAGTAGCTTATTTGTTGATCAAGCGGGTGCTCCATCTTACATAAATAAATTTACATACTATGCTTCATCCAAATCTGTTTAGCTGTGAATGTAAATCTTATTTTTTAGATGTTTGTTGTCTGCGAGGATGCTTCACTACGATCCAGTATTTGCTGGGCAAATCGTGAATGCATATGCTGTGCTGCACAACATGGCTCTACGTTTCAAATTCCTGCGGGCCGATCGCTGTAATGTTATGCAGCGCGTCTTGACTGCGTTTGCGTCATAACGTTTGATTTCGTATTGCCGTAATTAAATAATGACGCATACGTCACGCTCACCTCAATGCAGCGCACCGCCGTATTGTCATATTAGAACCTCTCTTACGCGTGTTTTGTATCGCACAAAAACGGTATCGCGCTAAATTTAGACGTTTCATAAATGTCAAATGAAATGTCACTTTGCAGTGTTCATCGAGTGTTGGTAACGCATTGCAGAAGTGTATGGATTGTTACCTTTGCAAATCTTGTTAGTAACTTTTATGTCATTTCCTACAGATATATAGTAAAAAAACAGCATCATCCACAATTACCGAGTAATGTACTTACCTAACTTATAATGTCATACCTATCTACTTAATTTTTCAGGCACAAAATTTGAGCATTTGTGTTAGGGGTTGAGCGGGGGTTGTTGGTGGAAAATGTTAAATGATAAAAATGTTTATGTAACTAAGTAATTATATTGATGTTCTACAATGTTAAATAATGTTAATGTTTACGAGTAGGTAACACGACCGTCGTCGCAGCGCGGAAATGTACATACTAACTTAAAAACTATCAAACGATGCAAGCGCATCGGCGGACTGTGACGTCAAACACAATACGTCACAGTGTTTGGTGCTATTACACCGAACATCTTGCCGAGGGCAAAAGATGACAGAAAAATTAAAATAAGAATTAACTTTGAAATAGTTACACATGATAAGTAGAATGTTTAAGAAAATAATCATAATTTAATTAAAGTTAAGTATAAATTCATAAAAAATACAAGATATTTCAAAAAAAATGTTTTTAAAGTTCCTAAGCCTTTCTACACTTGTAAGTTTTCCCCAAATGTTTGTTTTCTAATCACTACGGGGGTAGATCCCCTTTCTACATATCTTGGCACACATTCACTTTGCACCCCGGGCACTACTCGCGCACTATTTTCACAAATATTTACTGGCACTTCACTTAGTCGCCGCGCTCTGCGTTCCGCGGGCCGCGGGCCGGCAGCGTCCAGGTCTAGTACACAGAGCGTAAAGCAAACTACCTATCAAACTTCTACAGTATTTTTCTATTTCCTTACTTTCAGGTTTTTCTCTCTGTAACAAATAGAAGTTAAAATTTTGCTCTATAGGTGTAGCTACAGTTTTACAATTTGACATTTTATACTTATCGAGCAATTTTTCTAAGTAATTTTTTTGGTTTATTGTAGTTACACTTTGTTCAAGATCCTGTTTAATATTTATTCCTAAGTAATTTTTAGCAAGTCCCAAGTCTTTCATTTGAAAATTATTACATAAAGCATTTTTAAACAAATTAATCTGTTCTGTGTTATTTCCAAAATACAATAAATCATCAACAAATATCAAAACTTAAATAAAGTCATTTTTACTTTGCTTTACATACAGACATGGATCATTTTTAGATTTTTGAAAATTTTGCTGTAACATGAAATTATTAAACTTCTCATTCCAGTAACGAGGCGACTTTTTCAAGCCATAAATAGACTTCTTCAACTTACATGTCTTATCCTGTCCTTCCGGTAGTCTCATGTAGACTTCCTCGTTGATATCTCCATAAAGGAACGCTCCAGTCACATCCATTTGATATACTGGTAATTTCTTTTGGTTAGCTACAGCCATCAGCAGTCTGAAGGTGGTTAGCTTGGCAACTGGTGCATAGGTAAGGTCATCACAATTCTTCTGCTCGAAACCTCTAGCTACCAGTCTCGCTTTGTAGATAGATTTTCCATCCATTTCTTTTATTTTGAACACCCATTTGCTGCTTACTATATTTTCTCCTTCGGGTATATTTGATACTTCTTCCCATGTGTTATTTTCTTCTAACGTTTTCAGTTCTTTTCTTACAGCTTCTTCCCACATACACCTGTCTGGTCTCTTCATTGCCTCCTGGTAAGTACTGGGTTCTTCACATGAAAAGGTAAGTAAGTTATTCTCTTCATCTTCTTTTTCTAGTTCGTAGTCTTCTAGGTACTTAGGTTTTTGTATTTTCCTTTTAGGCCTTGTTTTTTCTTCGTTTGTTATATTTTCTTGTAGTGTCTTATTTTCTGTTAATAATATTTCTTCTAATAGAATATTTTCAGGTACTTCCAGTGTTTCTTCATCTATCATGGTCTCTTCATGAAAAGAATTTATTGATTCTTGCTTACTTGCGCTTTCATAGACTTCATTATTCTCAAGGTTTGTCTCTTCACTTGTTTCATTGTTTGTACCTGTTGTAGATTCCATCTCTTAGTCAAAACTTGTATTTTTTCCATAACACACATCTTCATTTTCTGTTTTTTCATCTTCTTTTGTAGACTTTTCTTCACTAATAAACACCACATCTCGTTTTATTTCAACATTTTTCTTCTCAGGTAGGTACACTCGGTATCCTTTTGTGTTCTCCCCATACCCTACACAGTATCCAATCTCTGCCTTGCTATCGAACTTGAGCCTTCTTTGAGTAGGTATGTGTACAGCTACTTGCCTTCCGAAGATCTGTAGGTTCTTGATATTATATGTTTGTCTGCTCCAGAGTTCATATGGTGTTTTGTCTTGGACACGGCTAGGGCCGGTTCTGTTGATTACATAGATAGCAGTATTTATAGCTTCTGCCCATAGATTTTTCTCTAAACCACTCTCTAAGAGCATTGTTCTTGCCGATTCTACTATTGTTCGCATCTCTCGCTCAATACAGCCGTTTTGCTCCGGCGTATAGGTAACCCTACTTTGATGTATGATGCCATAGGTATTTAGAAGCTTCTTCATGTCTTGACCGATGAATTCTTTTGCATTGTCACTTCTGATAATTTTTATTTTGTGTTCTTGAACTTGTTGTGTTTCTTTTATAAATTGTTTTAGGTATTCTACACTTTGTGATTTGTTCTTCAAGAAATACACTTGCCTGTACTTAGTGTAGTCATCTTTGATTAGTAGGAAGAACTTTGCACCTCCTAAAGATATTTGTTCAACCGGACCTCCTATGTCGATATGAATAACCTCTCCGGGTTTTGTAGCCCTGTGCCCTTCTGGCGGAAAAGGAAATTTGTGTTGCTTTCCTTTCAAGCAAGATACGCAGGTTTCTTCTTCATTATTTTTCTCATAGGTTATATCTTCTCTCTTGAGTATGGCATTAACTTGCTTAATGTTTTGGTGAGCCATTTTAGCATGCCATTCCGTTTCAAATGTACATTCGGTCTAAACCGGATGTACATTTGCCAAATAAGGCCACTTCTTGATCATATTTGAATTTTAGAATGAACATTTTACCTGTTCTTTCCGCTATAGCATGAACACTGTTTTTTTTTATTAACAGGCATTTATCTGCGGTCCATTCAGCTCTGTAGCCCTTAACCAAGGCTGCACTTATTGAAAACAGGTTAACCTTTAGTCCTGGCACATGTAACACATTGTGGATTCTTGTTGTGATCCAATTTTCTCCGTCGAAAGCTTTCAAGTTGATGTTGCCACAACCCACAGCTTTTATCAATGTTCCGTCACCGATAATGACGTCTTTTGGCACTAATAACTGTTTGTAGTTTGTTATATAGTCTTTTGTTATACACATGTGTTCGGTTGCACCACTGTCCAAGTACCAGTCACGGTTTTTGGTACATTTTGAGATTAAAGCAGACACTGACGAGGTTATGAATGCGTTTTGTTTATTAAAGTTATTTACTTGTTTTTTAGCACTGTTGACGTGACAACGTCTTAAATTAGGTTATACTGGGAGGCACTTATGAAAAAGTGTAACGCTCGTCGGTAACGTAACGATGAGTCACCGAACGAGAGAGAGGCCCGCCGAATGCCTTGCGTCTCTCTCCCA
Organism: Scoparia ambigualis; assembly: GCA_963921215.1. Lineage (NCBI taxonomy): Eukaryota > Metazoa > Arthropoda > Insecta > Lepidoptera > Crambidae > Scoparia > Scoparia ambigualis. Next base: position 272,960 of record OY992523.1, on the reverse strand, counting down.
CTAAATAGTTAAGTTTAAGTTTACATGTACAATGTTTTAGTAAACAAAATAAAACAAAAAAAAAAAATTAAAAAAAAAAAAAAAAAAAAATTTCTATAGTTAAAATTTGTGCAATTCTTATTTTCATTCAATTCCTTGTTCCTATTGTGCAATTTAATTATATTCATATCAATAAATATTCTACCGAGAAAAAGACGTTGTCACGTAAAATCTTCGCCCGTAAAACCGACTTTACAGGCAACCAATTTTTTTTGTTATACCAACATTGTTCTTGTGTATGTCCACGTTTCTTGCACTGTTTACAAAACGGTTTGTTTAGGTTAACTTTGCAGTCTTGTTTATAGTGTCCCGGTTTACCACACTTAAAACACTTTCTGTCTGTAACAATTGCTTTGAAAGCTGACTGTTCTTCACTATTTTCTTCGTACATTTTATTTCTTTGTTCTTCAATTATTAGTCTTGCTGTCAGTTCTGACAGATTTCTTTTTTCTATAGGTACGGAGTCCCACGCAGAGACAAAATGTCGGAACTTTTCTCCCACGGAGCTGATAATTTTTGTTATAACCATGTTTTCAGGAATTTCTCCTTTGTTTTCGCGAATCTGCGCGACGATATCTTCTATTCTTGCTAGGAACGATGTTATATTTTCATTTTTGATTTTTATCTCGAAAAATCTTTGTTGCAGAATATGCAAAGAGACGTCCGATTTTTGTTCATAAACGGTACATAACTTGTCCCACATTTCTTTTGCGGTATTTGCATTTTGCACTTGCATGATTACGGCGTTTGTTAACCGTGATACTATCTGCTTTTTGCCATATTTGCCATGCATTTAATGCGGCGCCATCTTTATCGTTAATCGTCGGACTCGGCGGCTTAGGATTTTTTCCGTCAACAACATCGAATATATCCACGGCCTTCAGTATTATTTTTACTTGGAACTTCCAGCTGCTCCAGTTTGCAGGCCCTTCCAGTCTAGCGCCTGGACTGCTCATTGAACTAGCCGAAAACCATTCGGCGTCCATTTTTACTCACGTGCACACCGCACTACTGCTTTCACCGCAGAACTGTTTTTTTTTTACCAACAGTTTTGTATCTCACCCTGCACCTTGGTTTAAAGGGCTGGGCCCATAACCTTTTGAGGTGTTAAGAAGAAGAAATATGCAGGTGTGAGGTATTAATATATTTATTTCTATCTCCACAAGGCGCACACGTCGTTACAACAAAGAACAGAAAAGTAAGAGAGTGCAGTACCGACAACATATCAAAAAAATATAACAATTTAGCCAACTTAAAAGGTAAATGTTGCCATTTCAATAGTCGGGACTCTCTCCACAAATGAGTTAAAGTAGGTGATTTCAGACACTGAAAATTATGGCTATGTTATTTAGAAATCGTCTGTTACTTAGTTACCTATTACTTCTAGGGTTATAATATTAGAGAAAACGAAATCAAAAAGTTAGGTTATTTGTGTAAATTTATTGAATTACGGATATTTTGTTTATGTAGTTGCTAGGATACCTATTACCTACAAAGAGTAAAGGAATACCTCAGAACAATAACTAAAGCATAGAAACCAGGCTAAAAGACTAAATAAACAACAGCTATCTAACTCATATGACTTCAATTAACTTTGTAACGAGAGTGAATGTAACAACTAGTCCACATTCGTTTCTATTTTTTCTAGGTTGTCACAAGGTAAATTGTCATTAATTACTTTATAACACCATCAGATTAAATGTGTCGTTATTTTCCCTTGTTGCTATGTAAATAAGTGGCAAGTGTGGCAACCTAACTTGGTTAGGTACATTATAATGATGGATTATTTTCGCACTAAGTTGTAGCTCCTCTCAGATAAATTTAATTATTTGCAACTTATTCTTCAGAAGATACTTATAATACTTACTAGTCATAGCATTGTTAGTGATAATATATGCGTTACGTGTGACAAAAAGTCTTGTATGATTGAGGGCTGTAAATCCCTTAGAGGAAGAAAAGAAAACAATCAAGAGACAATAATATATTAACGGTGAGCTCAAACTGTTTTCGTTTAACTTAAACATAATTAATAGCATGAATCTATTAAAATACACTAATAGTTTGTCCAAATAGTCATCGTGTCCAGTTCTGTGCTGATTAAAGCTATACATCATAGAATTTTTGTTCACCTCTTGGAGGTTATGTTTTTTCGCCTAGTGACGCAATAGTGACGTACATTTCTACATCGATAAATCAGTATTTTGTGTAAGTGGTTGGCACATCTATCTTTAAATTATGATATTATAATATACGCCTCATTTACAATTTGATTTACTTTTAACATGATGTTAATAATTTATAACTTTAAAAGTAGGTACCTACCTACCTATTGATAATTAAAAAATATACATAATTGAATGGTCCTCTTGATTGCTACTACTACCACTATCTGCATTTACACTAGTTTCAAAAATTCTACATTTTGCTTACAGGTTTCCAAAAATGATAATATAAAAAAAGAATGGCGACGGCGTGTAAGAAGACTAAATTGGATATGGAATAAACGCAGTCATATGTTCCAAACATTTTACGATCAATCAATCATGAACAATGTCTGCGACACATTTGTACCAACAAGCATTTTGAGTAATCTTGTTGATCATTTTCTAGAACAAAGTTTCGATGACAATCATAGAATCCTGTTGATAAAAACCATAAGTAAGTTATATTTAACAATACGAATACAGCATATTACCAAACGGGAGTTACAGGAATGTGTGCCTCGGGACAAAATACGAAGCTTTTTAACCAAAACCTTATTTAAGGGGCAGTGATTTAATAAAAATGTTTTAAATATTTATAAGTTTTTTATTTCCATAATAATCCTTCGTCGCCATTTTCCTGTACAGTTTTCAGATGTACGTTCAAAGCATAAAGTTCAATATCCATCTAGTTAATTTGACAGATAAGGGTAGGCCGATGTGACAATGACACACTGCTTTTCGTTATTAACTCGCAAAACTTGCTGAAGGCAAAAGTGATCACTTTTACCGTTAACAATTTTTTGGCCTAACAAGAACGAAAAGTTGTGTACACACGGCCACTGATCGACCTACCCAAATCCGTCAAAATATTCCAATCGATATAGAACTCTACTTGACTGATATTAAGATGAAATTGAATTTCATTTTAATATCAATGAATGAAATTGAATTTGGTTGCGGGAATTTTTCATACAAGGATATAGATGTGACGCTGGCTGTACAGATAGCGTCATATCGCCCTACCCTACCTACTCTGCGACCTTCTAATCTGTGAAATACCGAATCTAAACCTAATGTTGTAGTCATAGAGTTCAATATCGATTGGGATATTTTTACAGATTTGGGTAGGTCGATCTGACGCTGCTGTACCTACAGTGATTCAATATAATATTGTAGGTGTTTTCTGGTGCACCATAACGTAGTTTTTTGAAAATTTGTCTAATTTAGTGCATAACGTTTCCAAGGCAAGCGAAAAAGCCGCCAATGACCGAATTATTATGTTAGCGTCGAGAAGACAGGATTTGTATCGCTCTCCATACACTTTTGTCTTTCTGTATCATTTTCTCGTAAAAGTGCATTGTGTGAGTAATGTAGAGCGTGTAGTGAAACGCAACGAAATATACAGAATGATAATAGTGCATGGAAAGCAATACAAATTCTGTCTTCTCGATGCTAATATAATACTTCGGTCATTGTCGGCTTTTTCGGCTGCCCTGGGAACGTACTATATTAATAAAATGAAATAAATTGACGGCGCGCTTATCCTTCGCCTCCATACACTTCTGGGCACATCTATTGGCCCACCTTATAGTTTAGGTTTCTATGGCCCCTACTTGAATATGATTGCTAGATTGAACAATAGTAGATTGTTATACAAGGGGCTAAAATGACCCATTATATACGAGGTAGTTTTACTCACGAGCTTTAGCGAGGGAGTAAATAGAAACCGAGTTTTAATGGGTTTTTAGCGCCGAGTGTTACACTCTGCTTTTCACTACGAATGCGAGAAAATAAAACAATCCAATACAATATTTTATTTAAAATTAACCCGTTAGTTGCTTTAACGACACCCAAGGGAAGAGAATGGTTGGTAGTATTATTTTGATGAGCCCATCGCCGCTCTATGCTGTTGGATAGTAGATATATGCAGTCTTTCCATCTCTTCCCTTGGGTGTCGTCAAAGGCGACTAACGGACTAAAGACTGCACATACATCCAACAGCATAGAGCGGCGATGGGCTCATCAAAACAATATTACCAACCCTTCACTTTTCGACGATGGGCTCATCAAATTAATACTACAAACCTCTCTCTTCTCTTCGGTGTCGTAAAAGGCGACTAATGGACTAAAGACTGCTCATACATCCAACAGCATAGAGCGGCGATGGCCTCATCAAAATAATACTACCAACCCCTCCCTTTCCTTGGGTCTCGTAAAAGGCGACTAATGGACTAAAGGCTCACCACCTAAGCACATGTGCAGACTGTGCAGTTTTTTCATGCTGAAGCGTGGTCTGTGTTGTCCATAGATTCAAATGATTACTAATTTTACCATAAACTTTAATAATAACTATCTCAAAAAAGTTGTTGATCTAGGTAAACAGTAATAAGTCGAGTCTTTATTCATGATTATTCTATACAAGACTAAATACTTTTTCGTTTTTGTAGGCTCATTGTCATGTGACCGACAAAAATTTAAAAAAAAATACTTTTTCCCCTAGGGCGAGAAAAACTATTTTAGCCCCGCTCTAGAACGCTACAATGACGGTCTTTTTGAGCAAGAGGATTGAAAAAACTATTGATGCAGTTTTAAACCTGATACATTTTACCATCTTTTTTTTTATGCTAAGCCTGGCAAATGACTCCACTCCACCTGATGTTAAGTGGAAATGAAGTCCAGGCGCGAGGACAACTGGTGCAGCGTAAGAGACGTAGCATCAGTCACCCTCACTCTGCCGGCCCACAAAGTGCTTCTTCACGCCTCGTTTGAAGGACCCTATGTCATAGGTAGGAGGGAATACGTGTGCTGGTAGACTATTCCATCTTTTGGAAGTGCGACAAACAAACGAGTCACCAAATTTCTTTGTGCGTGATGGAATGTTAGAGACTTAAAATTGGTGACTCCGGAGAGCAGCACGCGTACTCCTATGGAGGAAGGGAGGAGGAGGGATGAGGTCAAAGAGTTCTTCAGAGCACTCGCCATGGTATAAACGGTAAAAGACGCTGAGTGACGCAATATCTCTACGCAATTGCAAAGGCTCGAGAGTTTTAGTGACCTCCGCATTGCCGATAATGCGCACAGCGCGGCGCTGCAATCTGTCCAAGGCATCGAGAAGGTACTTTGCGGAGCCGTCCCAAAGGTGAGAGCAATACTCCACGCAAGACCGCACCTGTGTCTTGTATAATAGACACGACTGATCAGGCGTGAAGAATCGCCGCACCTTGTTCAGGACACCGAGTTTACGTGAGGCATTTTTAATCACGGTTTCGATGTAGTCCTTTTGGTTCAGATCGCAGCGGATATTCATACCGAGCATGTTAATACTGCTCTGCAGGCCTAGAGATGTACCCTGAAGAGAGGGAAGGGAAAGGAATGGCGACTTTTTCGCTGTGAACGCGCACACTTGTGTTTTCTTGGCATTGAACTCCACCAGATTATCGGAGCCCCATTTAGAAATGAGGCCCAACACCCGATCGAGCTCAATGACAAGATTTGCTCGCTTCATTTCGGTGTCTACCCGCCCAGCCGTTGGGTGACCGTTATATCCCCCATGCACTGTGCTATCATCTGCATAGCAATGAATGTTCCCAAGAGGAAGCATGTCATTGATATGCAGAAGGAACAGCGTGGGGGATAGAACGGAGCCTTGAGGAACACCAGCGTTCATTGACATGAACCGCGAAGCGCATCCATCCAAAAGGACACGGATTCTACGCTCATGCAGGAAGCTAGCAATCCAGGTACAGAACTGAGCGGGCAAACCGTATGCCGGGAGCTTGGAGAGAAGAGCTTTGTGCCAGACCCGATCAAAAGCCTTGGCTATGTGATGACATAGGAGTGTGGAATATAGTATTCCATTCCTAATACTATCTCATCAGCAACGGCAGTGGCGCTAGCGGTCGGGTCCTTCCCACTAAAGCAGCGCTGCCTTCAAGGGACGGATGCAAAACACTCCCGCATACCGTCCCTGTCTGCCGACGTGTAGTGCCAAATCTGGCGTTTCGAAACCGCTGTTGGCGGGCGCGATGCCAAGGGCACTGTGCTGGATATCAAGCAGTGATCCGAGGAACCTAAAGGAGCTCGAATCTCCACCCGGTATCCAGCAGGGCGACTCGTCAGCAGAAGGTCGAGTAAGGAGGGCGCATGGCCAACTATGTCTGGGATCCTGGTGGGCTGGTTCACCAGTTGCGTCAGGTCATGCGTGAGAGCGAATGCGTGGGCAGTTCTACCAGCATGGTCTGTTTTGGAGGAACCTAACCACAACTCTTGGTGGGCGTTGAAGTCCCACAAAAACACCAATTCCGCCGATGAAAACCGCTCCTGCGCATCATCTGCTACCCGACTAAGATGTTCAATTAGTCGAGTTGTCTCCATGTCGCCGTTATGGGATCGGTAGACGCAGACGTAGACACGGCAATGAGAGCCTAAGTCGACGTGTACCACTAGGAGGGAGAAGGAAGGGTCCTCCAGACAGCGCAGACGGCGACAGCAAACATCCGCCCGAACGAATAAGCAAACTCCGGCTTTGGCTTTGAAGGATTCTTCAAGCACAAAGCCGGGATAGTTCAGGTAGGTGGTGTCAGCTGGGCGTATTATTTGCGTCTCCGTCAGGAACAACATTGCTGGCCGTGCCGTCTCAAGATGGTGGTCGACGGCATTGAGGTTTGCATGGAGTCCGCGGATGTTAGCGAACTCCACCTCAAACGGTAAGGTTGTGGTGGGGGTGTACACCGGGGTGTAGTACCAGTTTTGTTGTTAGGCGCTGTCATTTTAGGAGTGGAAAGAGAGAGGCGTGAATCGAGAAAATGATGCCGCGATGCGAATGGTCAAAGTGTGGTGGCCTGTTTCCCCAGGAATTTGCCCACATACGAGTATTATTAACCTGCCGAACGGAAGGGCCCCCGAACCCCCCCGGGAATGGCCACCGGGACCCCACCTTCCGGTCACCAACCGGCACGACGGACCAACCCGAGATTATGCGTGGCATGGTGAGGCAGCCTCACTAGCTGGTTAGGCTAGCTTGGGCCCCTGTACTGTGCCACGGGCGGCCAGCGGGGCAACCGTTTCTACGTGTCTCCTTGGTCGGGAGGTTAACGAAGTCCTCCTGGCACTGGTTTGACGGAAGCCTCCACAGACTAAATACATCGCAGAATCATCCTCTCGAGCTCTGGTTACACGCTGGCTGATCCCGAAACGCGACCGACAAGCAGTCACTTGACGGGTTTTACACCATGCCTACGGTGGTCACCAACCAGACGGGTCAAGCCCTACCACCAGTGGAGCAGATCATCGCTCGAAAAAGTCCGTTAGTCGCTTCTTACGACACCCACCGGACGGAGAGAGGGGCGGCGATTGGTATTCTTTCTCCGTCACCGCACGGATAAATCTTTTTCGATCGTATTGTTTTAAATTTGAATTCAGAATACGACACGACATGGAGCTACGCCTAACAAGTCGGGTATGCGCCTTGATGAAGGCAGTTGATTTTTGAATAAAAACATGTTTTATCAAATAAAGGTTTAATTTAATAACGCGTGTTGCCTCCATGGGCATTTACGACAGCTTTCATATGATTAGGCATAGAGTTTATCAACCGCTCTATGAAATTTTGAGGGATCATCTCCCATTCCTCGTCTATGGCAGTTTTCAACTCCTGCATCGTCTGGGCAACTGGCTGTCGAGCCCTAACACGTCTTTTTAGCTCGTCCCACATGTGCTTAATCTGGTTCATGTCTGGGCTTGTTGTGGCTGGCCAGTCCATAACTGTGATGTTCACATCCCGAAGATGTTCTCTGACGATGCCGGCCGTATGGGCTCTTGCATTATCATGCATAAAAAGGAAATTTTTGCTCACATGGTCCACGTATGGCATTACGTGAGGTTCGAAGCACTCACGAATGTACCTCTCAGCATTTAATGTTGGCAGCCGTGGTCCCGTAATAACCTCAAGTTGAGTTTTGCCGCTCGCGGATATACCGCCCCAGACAGTCCATGAGCCATGTAACGGTACAGAATGAATGGTATCCGTCCGTTAGTAAGGAATGTATGGGAGTAGCACTAAAATAAATATTAATGCTTAGCACCATTAAAATAATAAACATGAAAAGGGAATAATAGACTAATTCAGAATAATGGTCAGTGGACTAGGGCTTTATCATCATTTTGAATTTCGCGGGGACTGCTCTGTGTGCCCCTTGCGACGTAGGCGCCGTCTAGCGTGAGTTATTTACTTGAGCTTCGCGTAAGGTTGCTAGTTTGACTATGGTCTAGGACTTTATCTTTAGTTTGAATTTCGCGGGGCTTTGCGAGTCGGCAAAAGCAGTTCACATACGGACGGGCGCCATCTATGGTCGGAATACGGAACTTTTTATAATTTCCTAAAATATAGGATTATTGGCTTAAGTAAATGATTATTGAGAGGGAATTGTTAATAGAAGGCTACATTTAGATATTCAAACATGTAATATTGGCTGTCTGACGAGATTTGGTTGGATTATGGAAAAATTTTAGAATTGCGCGGCGAACGGAGGCAATGAGCGAGCGAGAGGTTGAGAAAAAGATAGAAAGAGAGTTCGGATGTTATCTCCACGTGGCGCAACGCGAAGTTCGCGTATAACAAATAATAAGCGACGCGAAGGCGAGGCGCATCGGGAAAATGCGTGTAGCTGCGCTAATTAGCCTGATAATGGTCTACTAATACCATTTGAATTCACCTTAATGGTCAAAGACCTCTTAAGATATGTAAGTACTTACTTCTAATAATATGAAACATTGAAATATTTGATGGGAACAATCTAAATCAATCAGACTAATATCTAGTACAGTCTGCTTTATACCTATTAAAGTGAGTAAAAGATAACTTCTAAATATAATTGATTCAATGATTAACAGGGATAATTACCTGATTTACTACTTACTAAAAATATACTAACTATGATTTAGTAGTCTATCAAATTGGCCACTCAGTCTGAGAGACAGGGGTGGAAGTTAATGGAAAAATAATTAACTTAAGTTCACTTCCTAAAAGTTAAGGATATTGAATAAATTAAATATCTTTTAATAAACTTAAGATGTAATAATCTGCCGATGCAGCCCATACAATGTAGTTTATAAGATCTGTATAATAAACACTAAGAGTGAACCAAAGTAATTTTACTTCAAATGATAGTATTCTATTTAAGTTCACTTCCTAAATGAGTAGGATATAGAATAAATCAAACATCCTTTAATAAACTTAAGATGTGATAATCTGCCAATGCAGCCAATCCAATGTAGTTATATTGGAACTTTATAAGACCTGTATAATAAATACTAAGAGTAAATAAAAGTAATTTTACCTGTATTAATAGCATTCTATTTTAGCCACCGCCTGAAGGGGCATTTGAATAAATTATCCACCCTTTATAGAACTGAATATTAATTTCTAATAAGACAAAAGGACAGTCAGTTAATATTGTTACATTGTGATCTCTTTATAATAGACACAGTAAATAAGTGTGTCCTGTTGAATGCTGGCAATCCACCTCTGTTCGATAAGTGATCTCATAAGACATAAGTTATTGCATTGAATAATTAAGTTCTTAATGTGAAAAATATATTTGGATGATAGCAAGCCTTGAGATAAACTTTATTGATTTATGTGGAATAATAAGAATTTAAATTGCTAACACATAGTTCATAATGTAAAATGAAATTAAATTTTGAGGAGAGATGTAAATTCTCAGTTTTAAGGAATTAAAGGCACAAGCTAATAATTAAAGTTAAAGCCAATGTGACGGAGCCATAGTTAAACAATGAGATGAAAGGCACGCTATAGGGCGGCGGATGGGGCCCGTAAATTGCACAAGACTTCTTATGTATCATGCTACTGTTAATAAATAATAATACCTGCAAGCTAAGCTATCATCTGATTATCTTTGAGTGGTTACAAATCTTCCCCGCAGCTGCAGTGTAGGATTTAGGTCACAGTTCAGACGGAGTCATTGCTAGGCTACACATATCTATGATATGATTTATAGACTGGTAGGTAATTAGGTCAGGAGAAAATAATTTAACACAGGGATAAGCCAATTACTAAACTTTCACGAAAGAACTTGAGTTACTTAAATGCGGTTAACAACGGAGGGTTCACTAGACGATCTGGCCAAAATAGTATTTATTATAATATTACATTGCTTGACTGAAATTCACCGCAAATAGAATTAAGCTATGCTAAGGTTCCATCATCATACAAACACTACACACTCTACAAAACTCCAGACACAAGCATTAGATTGTAGATAAATTAGGTTAAATAGTTTTAAGAATTAGATAATAAGTTAAGTTAGGGCAAAGGCGGCGATGATGTGTGTATGTATTATAAAGTAGACTAGGTATGAGGTTTAGGTTGGGCGGAGAAGTTACAGCCACCGCCATAAGCAACCCTCTCTTCAAAGCAGCATTGTGCAAAACGCTCTCCCTTACGTCGGTAAAACTTCTTCCTTCCATCATTGCCATGTAAAGCAATTTTAGACTCATCAGAAAAGAGTACACGGCTCCAATGCTGCTAAGTCCAACTTAAATGAGTGCGCGCGAAATGAAGACGCGCTGTTCGGTGGGCTCGAGTTAGTTTGGGGCCATTAGCTGGCTTGTGTGGTACCATATCGCGTTCTTTTAACCTTCTCCAAACTGGAATAAACTTGTGACCACCTACACAAATTAGGACCGTCTTTGTAACCGCCTCTGTGGTCTAGTGGCTAAGCTACCTGTTTCAGACCCAGAGGTCCCGGGTTCGATTCCCAGCGGGGGGTACATCTTTGTGTGTTTGGTTTGGTTGGTGGTAGGGCTGTTAGGCCCGCCTGGCTAGCTACCACTATCTTATCTAAGTCTGTCGCCATAACAACGATGTTTATAGCATTGTTGTGTTCCGGCAGTTTGAGATAAGATAGCCAGTTCCTCAGTGGTTGAGGATTCCGGGTAAAGCGCGCTTCCACCTTTGGCCTTAGGCAGAAGTTGGGCTTCTATTATTTAAATATAAAGCAGTCATGATAGCTTCTCCCCAATCCTGCCGGCAAATACCAGATTCCTGTAACAAGCACCTTGGCTTTTCCATCAAGGTACGATTAAGACGCTCAGATACACCGTTTTGCTGTGGCCAATAAGGTACGGTTACCTCGTGTGAAATACCCTCACTTCTCAAGAACTCTTCAAAGCGAGAATTACAAAATTCACCGCCACCATCAGTTCGGAGACATTTTATTGAGGAACCGGATTATTTTTCTACAAGAGCTTTAAATTCTAAAAAACGGGACATCACCTCTTATTTTTTTGAAGCAGGTACCCCCAGCTCTTCCTGGTGAAGTCATCAGTGAAGGTTAGCAAATACTTTGCTTTCCCTCAACTTTCCTCTGACATTGGACCACATACATCTGAATGTATGAGCTCTAGCAGTTGAGCTGTGCGCTTTGCCTCCTTAGGAAAGGGTTTTGCACTCTGCTTACCCTCCAGGCATGCAACACACCTCCCGTTTGCACTTTTCTTACTGGAAACCGGTGAAACCTGCAACAACTTTTTATTCTGCAGAGCACACATACCTTTTTGACTCAAGTTTCCTAACCTTTTGTGCCAAACATCAGGAGTCACAGATGTCATCATTGCACTCTGGTAACTCTGAACATTATCCTTCAGAGAAATAGAAGAGTGCTCCTGCGAAGAAACAGAATTAGTGGTCAACCTATACACCCCACTAACATTCTTCGCCAGACCAAAAGACTTCCCCTTAATCTCAACATCCCTAAAAAATTCACACCCCTTATTATTAAAAACCAAAGTAAATCCCAAATTAACTAATTTGTTAACTGAAAGCAAATTTGAGGACAGTTCTGGACCAAACATTGCATCATCAGCAACCTTTTCAGTACCTAATTAAATACTGATTTTACCTAAACCAACACTTATAATTTTTTCATTATTGGCAATATTGACATGGCCTTTACTCAATTGAAAATCTGAAATAAATTTCTTATTATTACACATATGGTCCACTGTCCACTCATCTTGACGAGCAACTAGTGCATGTTCAGTCACAATAAGAGTTTGCTCACTAATGTTTGCCGTAGCTGTAGACTGCTTCTTGTCCTGTAGTAATTTATAGCATTTTGCTTTGACGTGACGGCGTCTTACAATAGTGACATGTAACTTTAGATTTCTTCACAACAAATGCAGTAGTAGTAGTAGTCTCTGTCGAAGTGTCATGCTTTCTATGTTCTTCCTGCAATAAGCGCGTTCGCACAAACTCACTGGTAAGCTGGTTTGCCATGCTTGCTGTTTCTAAGCTCGAAACTAAAATATCATACTCAGCCGGCAATCCACTTAACATTATCTCCGCAACTTCAGGGTCTTCGATGTTGTTGCCTATGTCTGAAAGTTGCTGAACCAGACTCATTACATAAGAAATATATTCAGTCATGCTTTTGTAGTTGGCAAAATCAACACGATGCAATTTTCTTAACAGTAGCACATTCCGATATAGTCCTTTTTCCTCAAATATTATGGCAAGCTTGTCCCAAGCTTCTTTTGCCGTTTTTGCTTCACGAACGTACTGGTGCAGCTCGCTGTTTAACATTGAGATAAATGAACTAGAGAAGACGTCCCATACAATAAATGTGCAGTTGTGCACAGCTACAATGATACTTGTTTCTATGAAATGTCTAAGCGCGCAGATGCGACACACTATTCATACAGTTTTATTACCGAGTTGTAAAGTTGTAAGTTAATGTTTTTAATGTTGTTAATTGTAATATTTAAATGAAATTAAGTAAATTAATGCCAAACATAAAAGCATATGACCGTTTCTTTACTCATGTGATAAAAGTAAGTAAATAATTGATTAAAATAATTCATAACAATGATAAAAATCTTTTTCAATTATTTAAGAAAAATATTTATTTAAGTAGGTACGTGTAAAAATATTACTGAGTATCAAATATTCAAATGCTCAAATTTATCAAGCATTATTGAGATGAGATTAAAAATTGTATTTGAGTCAATATAGGTATGAGAAATAAATAAAAAAAGTATTTCAATGGTAACAAAATATTTTAATTTCCTTGGAATTATACAAGTTTAGTAAGTTTTTGCCGTTTCGCTTAATTTTTATTTCAGAAAAAAAAATTTGTAGTAGGTACTTAGCAAAAATTGAAAAATATTCTAAGTATAATAATTCTAACGAAATCCCCAATCAAACTGCCATCACAATTCCAACCCTAATAATTATTTCACATAAAGCGTTAAAAGTGTCACATCTGCACAAAACAGAAATATCTATGCAATGCTATTACCGAAACATAGCCGCCGCTTCATGGCAGGCGATTTGATAAAATAATTAGTCAAATGCATGTTAAAACGTTAATTTAATGCGTACTTATAGGTGAAAAGTAATTCCATTATTTTTATTTGTGTTTTCTGAGTTTTTTAAATAGTACCTTAGCACACATGAAGGCATATTTTTATTAAACAGAACACAGAATTACACACGTATTTGCATCTAGCGCCTACCACAGACTAATAGAGGTGGAGCGAGCTGGCTCTAACGCGTGTTGCAAGCAATCTAGTTGAGATGTCTTCTCTAGTACATACTTAGATTAAAACAAAATGTTTTAATCTAAGAGTACATATTAACTCAATGCTGTTTATCGTTATGCATACACGTGCGAGTGCCCTCTGGTCTCGCGTATTATCTAAATCAGCACCGGTAACACATCCCCATACACCTTCCACTGTTAGAACCATTCTCATAACAAACTTCCAAGATGTTTAGTTTGAAATACCTTTAAGCTTCTCCACGTTTCCCATAAACGCCGAATGCCGTTCGCCAACAGCGGCGCTGCGTTGACGCCATCACCCCCTGCATTGCTGATAGCTCCACTTCTGTTCTCTGCCATTTTAGTTTATTAGTTTTATTTCTTGTAGATAATTCCGTCGATATCAAAATCAAAATCAAAATCAAAATAACTTTATTCAGTAAGCTTAAATTAAGCGTTTTGAATCTTCTAAATTTTTTGACGTGACAACGTCTTAAATTAGGTTAGCTGGGAGACACTTATGAAAAAGTGTAACGCTCGTCGGGAACGTAACGATAAGTCACCGAACGAGAGAGAGGCCCGCCGAATGCCTTGCGTCTCTCTCCCACTAAATAGTTAAGTTTAAGTTTACATGTACAATGTTTTAGTAAACAAAATAAAACAAAATAAAATAAAATAAAATAAAATAAAATAAAATAAAATAAAATAAAACAAAATAAAATAAAATAAAATATAATAAAAAAAAAAAAAAAATATATATATATTTCTATAGTTAAAATTTGTGCAATTCTTATTTTCATTCAATTCCTTGTTCCTATTGTGCAATTTAATTATATTCATATCAATAAATATTCTACCGAGAAAAAGACGTTGTCACGTAAAATCTTCGCCCGTAAAACCGACTTTACAGGCAACCAATTTTTTTTTATATGGTTGGATGGATAGGCACAGGAACCCACCCACCCACCCCACCCATACAGGAAGTCTTTTAGCTGTGGAGAAGAACGGGCACAACAAACTCCACAGCTTTATAATAATATAGAGGTAACGACATTTACAAAACAATATGTCGTTACCAAATTATACAATCAATAGTCATAAAACAATTATATAAAATAAAGATAAAAACATACGTGAATCTACAAGTTTTACTCGGGCACTATGAACGCATTAGAACAATGTATGCGAAACTAGAGGAATGTTAATTCCATGCATTTTTGTCATTGATGTAATCGCTTACAGTGTAATAGCCTTTTTCTAAAAGTCTGTCCTTAAGTGTTTGTGGACGTGCATGAGTGTTGGCAAATGTAATAAAACAGTGCAACATCACTTTTCAAATTCTCTCAAAAAGTCCGCGTGAGATCTTAGTAATGTCCC
This sequence comes from Scoparia ambigualis, assembly GCA_963921215.1. Classification (NCBI taxonomy): domain Eukaryota; kingdom Metazoa; phylum Arthropoda; class Insecta; order Lepidoptera; family Crambidae; genus Scoparia; species Scoparia ambigualis. The sequence goes on along the minus strand of OY992523.1, from coordinate 257,779 downwards.
ACATCTTTACTTATACCGATAGCGCTAGGTTTTGAGGTTTCAAAAATATTAAAGTTGTTTGTGTTTCGCCTATAGTTTCCGGACCTTTAGTCCAACCTAATATATGAGTTTGTGTCATCCTAGGTACTTGCATAGGTAGAAATTTAGGTACCCATTTGTAGTTTCGATCAGTATTGGACGAAAAGAAAGTTAGAGATGAAAATTTTACTGTCATGGTAATAACGAAGTAGTAACTGATGTACATTGGCAATTTGTGTCATCTCTGTCCACGAGAATCCTGATATTTAACCAGTACTTAACACGTTGCCCAACAAGCTCTGAAAGAATATTACAATAGGTTATATAGGTGTTACGCGTTTTAGAATACTAATATCTGTTGTTCAAAATATTTTGTGTCGAATTCATCCACGGCATTTATAGATATTTCATTTTTATAATACAAAACCCTGTAAAAGCCACAAAAGAAAGTACAAGTTATTAGAGTTTAGGTGTTTTTGATTATCATGGTGTAACAAAACACTTTTCATAATTTGTGTCGTTTTTATCCACGAATTCATATTATATAAAAAGACTTATAAGCACACGTTGGGCGAGCGCGGGGGGAGAGCGCGGGTGCGGGCGGCGGCGGGCGACATTCGAACCGAATCGAAGCGTCAATCTAAAATAATATTGACCCTTATGCTACGGCCACACGCGCGACACGTTCTGGCTAAACACTTCGTCATAACGATGAAACGATAATGCATCGCGTTATGCTATGGCCACACTATCGCGCTAAAATTCTTGTTCCGTTGTCGCGATAAAAACTTCGTGTTCCGTTGTCGCGATAAAGCATGGCTTTAAAAAAAAACTTGGCGACGTCGCGAAAATCTTGAACTTTGTTGCGATATTGCATTTCAACTGGTGGTGGGTAATATATTCGAAACTATAATATCGATATTTGATATCGGATTCTTAAACTATAGTATGTACATTTATTGTAATACCGGTAATATCGCTATCGATATTTACGGACTATTAAAAATTCATGCAATATCGTGTTTTTTCCACTATTTAGTTTTAGAACGAATCGACATCGGATTTTGATGGAATTTAAGTATTTATACGTATAACTCAGTCAGTTCACCTATGTAATCGAGTGAGTGCCTATTAATTATATGGTAATGGTTATGTTAAGTAAGTTATATTTTTGTAAAATAAATTAATGTACCTGTAATAATTTTATTTCATTATACTTTTACAAGAAATACCGATCAATGATAATTCAATAAATATCAGCGATACGGTACAATATTCTTTAATCTAAAATCTAAAATATATAGTTTCAGAACGCATCGATATCGGATTTGACGATATTGATGCAATAATTATACGTTTCAGTAAATAAATACGATTTGTATCGCCCACTCCTAATTTAACGGAAAAAATGGAAGAGGCGGTTGCGCTTTATTACACGTCGGCAAATAATTATTAACTGCATCTTTATTATTTGAACAAAGTAAATAAAAGGGTGAAGAAAAAAAATAAAAGGCGAGGGTGAATGTTATCTATACAAAAAAATCGGACAAAGCTAGAACGTTTATATTGTTTAACTATGCTTAAGTTAGCTAGTTTTCAATAATAATAATAATAATAATAAATAAATGTTTTATTTCAAAACCAGATTACAGTTACAAACATATTTTTGGGGCCCCCTTTTAGATATAAGGATCTGTACCAGAAGACCCCGCTCTTCCATATCTATAAACTTATTTCTAGTTTTGCAATGCCAAATTATAAAGTTTTAACTAGAAAAGTACATAATTTTTAACTATGTGAATGTGTACGTATGTGTGTCAGTGTGCGTGTATGTGGGTGTGTTGGGGTGTGCGTGTGTGTGTGAAATGTATGTGTGTTTCTATAGATATAGTATTTTATAAATTTGTTTTAAACACAATATATAATTAATAAATAAATAAATAAATATCAATACATAAATTAAGCATTCATACAACACATTTTAGAACATCTTCTGTCTCGCTATAGGTTAAAGTTTGTAGCCATTTAATTATTATATTTTTTGTAGTATGAATGTTTTTTGAGTATATATGTGTAAGTTTATTTATCTTATTATACAAGAAAGTTGACATTCTATGAAATTGTTGAGCTGCAAATCTAGTCCTGGTGGGTTTGGTTTGGACAGCAACCATTTTATTTCTTTTATTTTGTTTATTTGGATCGAAGCCTAATAATTTATGTTTTTTTAGAATTACATGAAGAATAAAAAGTTTTCTTATTGAAAGGACGTTACTTAACCTATATAATTCTTCAGTAGGAAATCTTCGTCGCTTGAAGTATATTACCTTTAGCAAAGACCGTTGTGATCTTTCTACTTCTAGAAATTTTGTCTTGGACGAAATACTAGTTTAATTGTAATATTTTATCATTTGCGTTAAAAACTCTCAAATAAACTTACTTATATAATATTTATAATATTATATTATCTTACAGATAAACACTTTTGAAAATATGTTTATTCCATAGTTATTCTAAGAATAGTTATGATAAGTATAAATTGGGAATAGGAAGGTTATAATTTCTTACTAATAAACTTGAAGTAGCGTCGAAATAACTATTTCCTAGTTATATTATGTATTCTGTGGATTTATTTGTTTTGCCGTCATTTTGACACTCAGGGGTTCATGAAAATTTTCTTTTTAAAATGACCACTTAATTCCTCGGAGAACTCATTTGCTTTAATTTTATTAAAATTGATAAAATATTAAAAGTTAAACATAGGCGGTTTGACGACCGGGTCTAGTGGTCAGCGACAAAATTTTGTGTGGTGAGCACGAGCATTTGTGACTGAGCTATGGATGTTTATTAGTATTTATGTATGTTTGTGTATTCGTATAAAGAGGAGCTCGATGGCGCAGCGGCTAGCGCGTTAGGCTTGCGATCTCTCTTGCTAAGCCACTTTCGCGATGCCGGGTCGCTGGATGGGTGACCAAATTTAAAACATCTCGAGCTCCTCCGTGCTTTGGAAGGCACGTTAAGCCGTTGTTCCCGGTTGCTGTCGTAAGATGGCAGTCCTTAAAACCTACCAACCCGCATTGGGCCAGTGTGGTGGGTTATGGCCCAATATCCCCACGTGCTATTGTCCACGTGGGAGGCCTGTGCCCTGCAGCGGGACGTTTATAGGCTGATGATGATGACGATTGTGTATCCGTTATTCAGTCACCATAGTTCGGGCTATGCTTAGTTTGGGGCTGAATGATTGGTGTAACAGTTGTGATTTTTTTTTGTGATTGGGTCTTGGGGGTTCCGTAAAACAGGTTCTAATTTGTAATATTGTATCACTTCTCATACTTTATCGTTACTCCAATCCATATTAACGAAACAGAATAATTTCGATAGTCGTATTTGCAACACGTTCACACCTCTAGTTGTCTCGCAGTCAACTCCTCTTAGGTCAACTAAAGTGTGCGAATGAAGTGTAGCTGCACGAACTTTATCGCGACAAAATCCTTTGATGTGCTGCAATTTACCGACAGCGGCGCGTTAACGCGATGATGCATCGCGCTAAGACGAAGTGTTTGGCCAGACGTGACGCAACAAAGCGAATCATTAACGCGCCGCTGCTGTCAGTAAATTTCCGCACATTAAAGGATTTTATCGTGATAAAGTTCGTGCGGCTACGCTTCCTTCGCACACTTTAGTTGACTGCGAGACAACTAGATGTGTGAACGTGTTGCAAATACGACTATCGAAATTACTCTGTTTCGATAATTAAGGATTGATTTAGATTCGATAAAGTATAAGAAATAATACAATATTACGAATTTGAACCGGTTTTATGAAACCCCAAGACCCAAATCACAAAAAAATAAAAATTCACAATTGTCACGCCAATCATTAAGCCCCAAACTAAGCATAGCCCGAACTATGGTGACTGAATAACGGATAAACATCATCATCATCATCATCATCAGCAGCCAGAAGACGTCCACTGCTGGACAAAGGCCTCCCCCAAGGATCTCCACCACGACCGGTCCTGTGCTGCCTGCATCCAGCGGCTACCCGCGACCCTCACCAGTTCGTCGGACCACCTTGTTGGAGGCCTGCCCACACTGCGTCTTCCGGTGCGCGGTCGCCACTCGAGAACCGTTCTGCCCCAACGGCCATCGGTTCTACGGGCGATGTGCCCTGCCCATTGCCACTTGAGCTTGGCGACTCTTTGGGCTATGTCGGTTACTCTAGTTCGTCTACGAATCTCCTCATTTCTGATTCGATCACGTAGAGAAACCCCGAGCATAGCCCTCTCCATTGCTCTTTGCATGACTTTGAGCCTGCTAATTAGGCCCATAGTGAGCGACCACGTTTCGGTACCGTATGTCATCACTGGCAACACACACTGGTCGAAGACTTTCGTCTTGAGACACTGCGGTATTTTGGACGAGAAGATATTTTGTAGCTTACCGAACGCTGCCCAGCCGAGTTGGATTCGAAGATTGACCTCTTTCTTAAAGTTGGACTTACCTAACTGGACTGTTTGTCCCAGGTATACATATTCGTCAACAACTTCAAGAGCAGAGTCTCCAACCATTAGAGAAGTGGGTACGACACGTGAGTTAGACATGATTTTCGTCTTCTCCATGTTCATTTTAAGGCCCACTTGTTGAGAGACTCTGTTGAGATCACCGAGCATTGTGCCGAGTTCCTCCAGGGTTTCAGCCATGACTACTATATCGTCGGCAAATAGAAGGTGACTGATGTACACGCCGTTAATATTGATGCCGAGTCCTCTCCAGTCCAGAAGCTTAAACACGTCCTCCAGTGCAGCAGTGAAGAGTTTCGGAGAAATGACATCTCCTTGTCTCACTCCACGCTGCAGCAGGACTGGCTTCGAGCTCTGTTCCTGGAGACGAACTGTCATAGTGGCGTTTTCGTACAAACACTTCAACACTTCGATGTACCGGTAGTCAATTTGGCACCGCTGGAGAGACTGTAGCACGGCCCATGTTTCGATCGAATCAAAGGCTTTCTCATAGTCCACAAACGCTAAGCAAAGTGGCCGGTTATACTCTTCGGTCTTCTGTATAACCTGCCGCAGCGTATGTATGTGGTCTATGGTGCTAAAGCCTTTTCGGAATCCGGCTTGTTCGATTGGCTGAAAGTCATCAAACCTGCTTGCGAGACGATTAGTTATAACTCTCGAGAACAGCTTATAAACGTGACTTAGAAGTGATATAGGTCTGTAGTTCCTCAGTAGAGCTTTGTTGCCCTTCTTAAAGAACAATACAACCACACTTTCATGCCACGCTTCTGGCGTTCTACCTCCGAGTACGACGGAATTAAATAGTCTCTGAAGAGCTGCGAGTACCGGTCTTCCACCTGCTTTCAGAAGCTCAGCCGTAATTCCGTCAGCACCCGATGCCTTGCTGTTCTTAAGCTGCTTGAGAGCCATACCAATCTCGTACAGGCTGATGTCCGGGATATCTTCGGTGTAGTGTCGGGTAAGCTTAGCTCTAGGGTCTGTAGCTAAGCTTTGTACATATGGCCGCGTGGATGTGTATAGCTGTCCATAGAACTTCTCGACCTCTCCCATAACTTCGGACCTGGACGTGACAGTTCTGCCGTCATCGGATTTCAGCGTCGTCAGTTGGCTCTGCCCAATACCTAAATACAATTACACCCAAACGGATAAACAAACATACATAAATACTAATAAACCTCCATGACTCGGTCACAAATGCTCGTGCTTACCACACAAATATTTGTCGCTGACTTCTAGACCACCCGGCCATCAAACCGACTATATTTAACTTTTTAATATTTCATTAATTTTAATAAAATAAAAATTAAAGTAAATGAAATGAACAAAAGTTAATTATCACGTACCCCTGAAGGAAATAGTCCTCAATGTGTTTCTTGCTTGATTACAATGTGAGTTGAAGGTACTGTATATTAAATTTATAGCATTTTAATCGTTATAAAATGTTCTTTTCGTAGGCTGTATAACTTTGATAGGTGTAAGTTTCATGTCGTATGAGAAAATCGGTTTAAGAGTTTCAAGTTGGCTTGTGGCCCGGTTTATTTGCTATCCAGTTTATAAAATAAGTAAGTTTATTTGAGCGTTTTTAAACGCAAATAATCTAATATTACAATTAAACTAGTATTCAAAACTAGCAAACTTAAGCAAAGTTAAACAACATAAATGTACTAACTTTGTCCGATTTTTGTGTATAGATAGATAACATCCACCATCGCCTTTTTTCTTCACCCTTTTATTTATTTTGTTATAATAATAAAGATGCAATAAATAATTATTTGCCGACGTGTAATAAAGCGCAACCGCCTCTTCCATTTTTTCCCTTGAAATTAGGATCGGGCGATTCAAATCGTATATAGTTACTGAAACGTATAATTATTGCATCAATATCGTCAAATCCGATATCGATGCGTTCAAAAACTATATATTTTGGAAAACACTATATCAAGGCAGGAATGCGGTATGCGTTGAGATCACTATAATGTACGTGTTTCGATTTAAGAATATTGTACCGTATCGCTGGTATTTATTGAATTATCATTGATCGGTAGTTTTTAACAAACAACTGTGATTGTAAAAGTTTAATGAAATAAAATTATTATAGGTACTTATACATTAATTTATTTTAGAATAAATCATTATCACTTAATTAATAGGCACTCACTCACTTAGAACATGGGTAAACTCACTGAGTCAAACGTAAAAGTAAGTACCTATATTCCATCAAAATCCGATGTCGATTCGATGCGTTCTGAAACTAAATAGTGGAAAATACACGATACTGCATGAATTTTTAATATAGTTTAATTATGGTCGATACCGATTTCATCGATATTAAAATATAATTACCTATGTACTATAGTTTAAAGTCCGATATTAAATATCGATATTTCGAATCGCGACAAAGTTCAAGATTATCGCAACGCATCGCGAAGTTCTTTTTGACGTGGCCAAGCTTTATCGCGACAACGGAACACGAAGTTTTAATCGCGACAAGCAACGGAACAAGAATTTTCGCCGTCTAGTGTGGCCGTAGCATTAGAGCAAATGAGCAAAGTATTGACCACATTGACCATTGACATTCTCCGACTAGTTTATCTGATCTGTGTTGACATTCGTAGGTATTGGGATTGCAGACGCGCGCTTCGTAAGTACAAAATTGGCACGTCATTATTGTTATCTCTATAATAGGTAGGTACACATTTGTTTATTACGTAGGTACTTAGCGGAGATAAATAAGAGTCAATCGATACTCAATATGATAGGCAAGTAATTTATTTATGAAAGAAATCGTACCGAACGAACGTGTGTGCGTGCGTATCTGCGTATTCCCCCCGCCCGCCGCTGTCGCCAGCCCGCGTCCGCCCGCTTCAACCGCAACCATTGCTTTTTGTTTTATAATTAATTTAAATATCGTGCATGAAAATGACACAAATTTACAAAGTCGATTTTTCAAGTATTTATGATATTGAATATGTGAACTCTAATAATTGTAATATTTTTTTGAAGCGTTTGTAGCTTGAAAAAACAAAATAATAAGAAATCTTAAAACTGCGTGTACTAATTTGGCACAAAATTATTTAATGGGCATATGAAAGTGATCTGAGATAGGAAATAGTTATTTTATCAATTGTAATTTTTTGTTTGCACTGTTTTTACATACTGACCCTAAGTCAGTTTGCACTGGACGAAGATGACACAAACTGTGTTTGCACACTCCGCAGGCTATCATAGATATGATACCATAATTATTTTACACTTTAAATTAATTTTGTCACTTTTGCTTTAAATAAAAAGAATCAACTACAAAACATTAAATTGCTGAAAATGCAAGTGACAGATGTGACACAAAATGCAATATTAAGCTTCTAAGGTACGACTGTATCCACAAGCAAAAAAAAAATAACTTTAGAATTTTTTAAACTTATGACCCCAAAATAGCCTAGCGCTATCGGTTTAACTGAGGACTCAAGGGGTTTGGGGGAATATCATTTATCATTCATCATAATCACCACTCATTATCATCTAGGAAAAAAAAAAAACTAATGACTAGGCAGTGTGGTCTCTGATCTTAGCCTGTTCCTTCACGGAACAAATAAAAAAAAAACTGTTAAGTGTAGTGTCAGTCATTCATCTGTCAAACTGACATTAAAATAACCTCGAGTGATTGTTTGTTTTGCTTGTTTTTATTTGTAAAAATAAAATAACAATTATGGCGAATGAATTGAAAATAGTCGCTGTTAAATTTAACATGGCTTATGATTTCGTATGCGAACTTTATAAGCTGGCTACAGTGCTTGTGCAAACCATTCCTACAACACCGCAGGAATTGAGTAAATTTCGTGTTCGTTTCGTTGATCTAAATCAGATGCGTGAACAGTTCGATACTAATTTTACTTTATTAATTGCTGCTTCACAGCCCGAAGAACAGAGAGAAACTATAGAATCTTGCTTTACAACGTTTTACGAGAAATATTACTCAATTCAAAGTATTTGGTCTGACTTAGGTGTATTGGATTCCAAAACAACTAATGCTCCTGTGACACAAGAGGTAGTTTCCAAGTGTAGCTGTGAATCAAGTCGTTTTCATTTACCTAATATTACATTAACACATTTCAAAGGCATTCACACTGAATGGCCCAACTTTAGATCAATCTTTGACAGTTTAATTCATCAAAACAATGAAATATCTTCAATACAAAAATTCCATTATTTATTGAGTGTTTTAGAACAAGAACCTCTTAACTTAATTTAACATTTAAGCATAACTAGTGAAAACTATGGTGTGGCCTGTAATCTCTTACAAGAATGTTATGAAAATAAGCGCTTGATAGCCGACAAACATTTAGATTTGTTACTTTCAGTGTCATGTTCCAACTTAAAGAATTTAAAACATTTTCTCAACACTTTAAAAGAAAACACACAGGCATTAAATACTCTTGGATTTGATGTCAATTCTTGGAGTTTTCTTGTATATCATATAATATCTAAAAGGTTACCGTTGGACTATAGAACTAAATTTGAGTTTACTTTATAGTAAAATGAGATACCGCGCTTTAGTAACTTGTTGACAGTTTTAGATGCAACTAATTTCACATGCGTAAACAATAATCCCAAAGCATTAATTCCTCATGCATCCACCTTACATGTAACTAATTCAACTTGTTATCATTGTAGTGGTGATCATGCAATCTATCAATGTTTAGAGTTTGAGAAACTGAAAGATAAGAAATTTATTTAACTGAAAAAAGACTTTGTTACAATTCTTTAATGCCACATAGTATTTCACAATGTTTATCTAAGCATTGTTGTCAAGTATGCAAGAAACGTCATCATACAAAATTACATAATGAGTTTAAAGCAGCGGATTCCTTTGTGAAGCCCGAACTATATATTTTATTTATTTTATGAACTCTAGTATAAGGTACTACTAATTTGTTCTTACTTCTAGTATTTAAATTGTGATTATCACTGTTTTATGAAAACATATCAATATTTTTATGAACATAATTACCGTAAGGTGGGGCTATTTAGAATCCACGGGGCTAATTAGAATCATGTAATAAAAAGATTTGGTAGCTCGTAAAATTATTTTTTTCTACCAGCGTAATATTTTTTTTATCACCCAGCAACACTTATACTAAAGCAGTACTACGGCTCAAAATTTTGAGGTTAGAAATGCGCCGTATGTTCTGCAAAACGTTCTTTGAAAAAAATGCATAAATTGTGCTTAATTTATGTGTGGGCTACTTTTGCTTGGTTACTCGAAGATTCTGGAGGTAAGTCGAATATAAGATTTGCCTTATATCATACGCTTTCTTGTGATTTAAATGGATTCTGTCGGCTTATTCTAACTAGGTTAGTTTACCATATTTGTTTAGTTTCTCCAAAAGGGGCTTTTTGGAACCGTTTTGGGGCTATTTGAAACAGAATTCCAAATAGCCCCTTCCATGCCTGGTGATTGTTTTGCTAAGAGTTTAAGTGATGTGCCAAATAACCCCGAACATAACTTTCATGTATTTAAGGGGAAGTTCACAAATTTAGGAACTGGAAAGTCATATTTGTCATATATTTAAATTATTTACCGGAAAACTTACAAGAAGCAATACGTGTAGTGTGCCAAAGAGTACCTTGAGTAGAAAGACCAGAAATATCAACTGCACACAAGAGAAGACAGGCCATCCGACATTATTTTCACCTGATTAAATTGATACTACTTACCTAGATTTACCTTTTACTGTATTGTTTTTCATTGACCTGACCTGACCGGAAATTGTTCCATTTCCGGTCAAGTCAATTTAGAGAAAAACTGTTTTTCTAAATTGATTTCGGGTCTGGGTGTTTTTCTATGTTTATGTATATTTATCCGTTATCTTACCATTTAACGAGTTTCAAAAGAATACTCATCTTGGTCTAGATAATTGGCGTGAGCGTAAACAAATTTAATTTTAATTTAATAAACATATTAAAAGTACATCACTTTATTATTACTTCCCCTAAATTGTACCAATTATATCCTACATTCTTCACTATAGGTTCAAAGACATGACCATACTAATTCCAAATAACCCCAATATCATGGCACCATACTTTTTTAATCTAAGTTTTTACAAAAAAAAATGAAAGAAGTGCACTATTAATATTAAGGCCATTTACCTTAGTATTGTTCCGAATATCGCAAAACTTGCTCAATTTAAAACGCCATAGTTTGGTTAAATATTTAACAATTTGTGTCGAATTCCGGATAGCCCCTAAGTTGCGATAATTGGAACAGCACTTTTGTAAAAGGTTATCTACGGTATTTTAAGACGGTCGATAATACCAGTCTCTGGAATATCACAATGGAATCTGTTAAAAACAAGTATAAAAACCGGGTTATATACAAATACCTCGTTACATTAAGAGTTTTTCACCAAATTTTGTACCAAAAAGCCCCAGTTTACGGTACATGAGATTTTCATAAATATATTGTGATGCAACTGTCATTATACTTTGGATAGCATACATTTGTACATTCAAATGTATGCCATCCAAAGTCTTGGAATCAAGTACATTTTAAAGTGTTGTTGCTGGTTCTTTTTAGTAAACACTATATGAATGAAATTTTTTTTTTTACATTGTTTAAATTATGGAAAATCAACTGTCAATCTGAATTCCTATAAAAGAGTGTAATGGCAATTTTACAAAGCCATAGGCACCTACAATTTCTGCACTGGGAGTTAAAATTTTTATTATTGTTGGCAGGGTCTTCGCTGCCAAGTTTACGAGAAGCCGCTATCTTTGGACGTGGATGAGCAGCGTCCATACGCCTGTAAGGTCCCTGTAAGGTCATCCACAATTTGTTTTGAATGTGTGTGTGCATATACTTCACATTGTACAGTAAAGCAAAGTAAACAGTAAAGTACGAACTGCTGAAAAGATGCAACAATATATTTACCAAAAAGACGGTTATTGTTATGGATAACGCATCTTATCACAAGACTTTAGCGAAGAAAACACCTACTTCATATAGCAGAAACGCATAAATGGCTAAAAATAAACACATACTACAAATTGAAAAAGATGTGTCGACAAAATGTCCACGAATAGGATTTGAACCCGCACCCTTCTCTCAATCCGGGCCAGAGGGCCTACTCTCTTTGCCCGAATCGAAATTTCGGCCGGCGTTGCTGTTTAAAAAAAAAAATAATCTAAATGCCAAACCTACTTTGTATGAACGAAATTTCGGAAGGAATGGAATCTGCTGTAAATAGAAAACGAAAATTGGCCGGAATTTCGGTTCGAGAAAAGAGAGTATTGATTGCCAACTGATTTTATAGTCCTCTTTGCCTTAGTCTCTGCCTAACCCTTCGGGGATAATAGTCGTGGTTATGTATGTATGCATGTTACCACCAGTTATCATAATAAGGCTTAATTATGAATAGAACGGAGGAAAGCTACGTTTTTAGCGTGCGTTTATCTGAAAAGACCCCTGTCTGTGTCGGTGGCTCAATTGAGCCACACAGACAGGGAAGAAAGAAAGACCGGCTCTCAACACAGACGAGAGAATAATAAATGGTACGCGGCCGTTCTGACAATAGTCATTGCGAGAGGGGGAGAGACAGAGAGGAGTCAAGAGGGGGTGGTAGTATTCGTTTAATGACCCGCTACGCGACGAAACTCAGCACGGTGAATTTCTTAATCTATAAAAAATAATAAATGACTGAATCTCATTGCTTTTTGTTTAGGACGAGATTCCTGAGGGCAGCTCGTCCGAAGAGATCGACGCGGAAGCCCTCGCCGACTCGTCCCAAGAAATAAACGCGAAGCACAAACATAACGGGCTGGTCGAGGCCAGCATTGAGGTCAGTAAGTCAAAGTCAAAATATGTTTATTCAATAAATTCAATTAATAAGTACTTTGAATCGTGAAAGTCTTTTTTAACCTTCCGCCCCTTCAAGACATATTTTTTTACTGTGGCAAAGAACGGGCGCAAGATACCACAGCGCATAGAAGCAACGACATTTACAAAAAAAAATGTCGTTACCAGGTCTTAAAATACAAAATATGAATTTGAATGTAAATTGTTTATTTAAATATGGTGCTCTATTTAAATTAGCAATTACTGGAAGGGCGGGAACCAACCTCTTTACTCGGCGCCTGCCCTCTTGTCCAGGGATTGAGTTCGTGGTCAGCACACACACAATAGATTTGTAAATTCACATTAACACTATTACCATTCACGACACTGGGGCTTTTTGGATGCACAGTACTTGCGGTGATTGCGGATTAGATTATTTAATTAACGTTTCAAAAGTTTTATGCGCGCGCGGCCATTGATGGTGTTGCACTGAGGTTGAGGTAGGGAGGGGAGGAAGTTGCCATGTAAAAAATGTGTAAATGATGCGTTTTATGTAGTGCGCTTTTTTTGTTGCGCTGATGTAAAAATAAATAATTGAATTAAATAAGTGACAATATTGGCGCAGCCAACTTCGGGGGGCCTAGAGGTTTCCTCTACATTGCGATGGAATTAAATCTAATTAATTAAGTTAAACTATATGTCTTAAAAACTAAGTTTATACAACTGAGAGTAATTATTGAGTAGCTAACGGACAGAGCCGAGTTACAGGTCGTATATAAGTTCCCGAGGAAGTTTTAACTCTAACGACGCGAGTTATATTATCCTTTCCGGGGAAAACCTCTGAGACAACAGCGAGAGGCCAAAACATTGGGTGAGAATTATTATCTTTGATAATGACAACCGTTCCCACACTCACAGGTTTGGAGGGTGTATTCCATTTGTCGCGTTATTGGAGAGAAGTTAGATACTCCATACTCCAGCGTTTCCAATAACTTTGGACGATTTTATTTAGAAGTTGGTAACGGGTTAATCTATGTTCTGATATAGCGGGATCAATATATTCTGCGGGCAAATATTTGAGTTGCGTAATATTTAAAAAATGGCTGGGACATAATGCAGACAGATCGGAGGGATCTGACGACAGGACACAAATTGGACGGCTATTTAAGAACCCTTCAATTTGAACCAAAATTGTATTAAATTTCTCATAGGTGAGAATTTGACTTCCGATAGCTTTAAATAAGTGAACCTTTACTGACCTGACATTAGTCTCACTCAAGCCGTTAAAATGAGGGCCATAAGGCGGGCTATGTTGAAACTGAATCTTATGTTGAGTGAGATAATTACTCAGATAGTTATTATAATCAGTGGACTGTATAAGGGGATAAATTTCGCTTAGTTTACGCTTCGCACCAATAAAATTGGTGCCTCCGTCACTATACAAAATAGAGACAGGACCTCTGCGTGAAATGAAGCGTTTGAACGCGGCAAGAAATAGATCTGTGCTTAGATCGGAGACCAACTCTAAGTGAAGCGCTTTCGTCGTGAGACAAACAAATAAACAGATATAAGCCTTGTGGCTTTTAACTCCTCGTTTGCGTATATGCGTAATATAAAAAGGTCCGGCGTAATCGACAGCCGTGTAGACGAATGATTTAACTTGAGAAACCCTAATGGAGGGAAGGTCGCCCATTGGCGGGTTAGTTGAACGCGGCTTAAGCTTGAAACATGAGTTACACTTCTGTACTCTTTGACGGATCAAATTGCGAGCGGCGAGAATCCAATATTTCTGCCTAATCAGAGCTAATACTAAAGCGGGACCTGTGTGTAAGTTCGATGTATGATAATGATCTACCAAGAGTGACACAATTCTACCTTTAGCGGACATCAAAACTGGATGTTTTTGATTAAAAGTCAATTGAGAATGGGTAAGTCTACCTCCTACTCTTATGATAAGGTATCATCGTCGTCGTCGTCAACAAAGGGGCGGAGTTTTAAAATTGGTTTGTTTGGGTATATTTTATTATTCTGAAGAGCGTCGAGCTCTTGAGAAAAATATTTAGACTGTTCGTAGCGTAGCACATAGTGTTCTGCGTGTTCTAAATCTTTCAATGTTATCACGCCTTGAGAGTTAATTAACTTTGAGAAGCGAAGTAGGTATACGAGTGAGCGAATGAATTTAATCCATGTCGAGCATCGTTCGGCGAGACAATGTATTGGGTGAGTGTTGTCCATTATAGATGTAGTTAGCGTGGGAAGTGATATAGTTTTAGTTTCCTGTGACTCTAATATTTCATTATTATTAATTTTATATTCTTTTACAGGCCATGTGTTGACCGGAGCGGACAGCCACTGCGGACCATGGAACCAGAGTGTGTTATTTAATAATCCTGTTGGCGTTACAGGGCGAGAAACAATGTCTGCGGGATTTTGTACACCACGAACGTGAAACCAGTGGCATGCGGGTAAAAACTCGTTTATTTGAGCGATGCGGTTAGCTACGAACGTATGAAACTTATGAGCGGGCGAATGAATCCAGGTGAGAGTCACCGTGTAGTCAGAAAACGCGTAAATTTTATTTATATTACAGCGCTTATTGAGGACATCACGAACTGAATTTATCAATTTTGCGAGCAATACTGCGGAGCAGAGTTCTAAGCGAGCGAGGGTTTTATTAGGATTGGAAACTTTAGATTTAGCGGTGAGTAATTTCACAGAGCGTGCGTTCGAGTTTTCATTCGTATCAACGCGAATATATATGACGGCACCGTAGCACTGCTGGCTGGCATCAGCGAACCCCATTAAAGTTATTCTAACTGTAGACGTTATGCCAATATGACGCGGTATTTTTAATTCCGATAAATGCGAAAGTTCCTTGTGGAATCGTTTCCATTTGGAAAAAATGAAATCAGGGACTTCATCATCCCAAGAAAGCTGTAATTTCCAACATTCTTGTATGAGTAGTTTCATATAAGCGACGACCGGGCTAATGAGACCTAACGGGTCGAATAAACGCGCAGTGACCGAGAGAATCGAACGTTTAGTGCAAGTCTCTGGAAAATCTATATTTATTTTAAAATGAAAATTGTCATCATTAGGTTGCCATTGCATGCCTACTATTTTTGTATATGCGTTTGGGTCGTCATCAAACTTGACAGCGAGTGGGCTTCTGAGTGCGGATGGAATACGCGACATGAGTTCGGTATCATTTGAGATCCATTTAACTAAATTAAACCCTCCAGCTTTAAACATAGCGACCATCTCGTTATAAATTTTTTCAGCGGTGCTTATCCCATCAACGGAACTAATGTAATCATCGGTGTACATATGATTTTCGGCTTCATAAGCTGCGAGAGGGTACGACCCGCGGCTGTCAGCTGCTAGCTGACGCACGACGCGCATTGCGAGATAAGGCGAACTCGACACGCCAAAACAGACTCTATTGAACTGATAAATGTCAACAGGCGCATTAGAATCGAATCTAAATAAGATTCGTTGGAACGTGTGATGATGTGGAGAAAGCTTCACTTGAAAATACATTTTTTCAATGTCTGCGCTTATCGCGGTTGAGAACATGCGAAGATTGATAAGTAATTCGAAAATATTATTTTGTAACATTGGCCCTACATACAGCAAGTCATTGAGAGACTTTCCCGACGTGGTTTTGCAACCAGCATCTAGTACAATACGAGTTTTCGATGTTTCTTTGTCGGGACGATAAACGGCCCTGTGCGGCAGGTAATAAGCGGGAGAGTCTTGAAAATTATTTGGAACTTTAGATAAATACCCCTGGGTAATATATGTTTGGACAGTTGCGTTATAATCGACGCGCAAAACGGGTGAGTCGAGTTTCTTTTCTAGATTTAACAGCCTGTATTTTGCTGCAGAATAAGAAGAACCTAATTCAGCGGGTGAGTGTTTGAACGGTAGATTAACCGTGTATCTGCCGGTGTCATCACGTGTGTAAGTTGATTGAAATATTTTTTCACAAGCCTCATCATCGAGACTAAAATGTTTCTTATCAGGAACGTTTTCTATTTCCCAAAATCGTTGCGTTAGTTCATCGAGCGTGTTATTTTGCGTATGACAAAAGAACGTCTTGTCATAGCTACGCGCGAGAGCGGGTTCGTCACGAGTGCGACAATAAGCGTTTAGCGAGCGCGGAAGACATTGGGCCTTGCCCATGACTACATATCCGAGAGTTGTTTCGATACCTACGACCGACGAGTTCGGTGAGGCTGATTTATTTGATCCGAGTAAAAGCGGGAATAATTCGCTGCCAATCAGACAGTCTATTTCACCTGGTGAGTAATAATGTTCATCAGCCATCGGCAAATGTTGCAAATGCACTAATTCCGTTTTATCAACTTTGGCGTTGGGTAAAAAGTCCGTAATCGTGTCTATGACTCGAGCGCAAACTGTATAGACACAGCGCGAGTCGAAGCTAGAGTATATTTTAAATTGCGTTATTCCGGGAGAGTGGTTTTCGATTTGACCGATACCTTTGACGATAGAGGGCGCGGGCGTTATCTTTAAATTTAAACGTTCACAGCAGGATTTTGTAACAAAGTTACTCATCGATCCCGTGTCGAGAAATAAACGCATTAGACTTGTTTTGTTGTCGTTATGAACGTTAACAGTCGCGGTTGGCAACAATACTGTAGTATCACAATTTGAAATGCGCGCGGGAACAGTAACAGAGAGTGCGAAGTTGTTATCAGTATTTGCGAGAGCGCGTGGCGATCCGCCTTGCATGCGAGCGGTACTCGTCGGAGTCGAGCACTGCGATGGCGAATGCGAGTGCGAGTGAGAAGGGTGCGGCGGCGGAGGCATTGCGCAAGCGTCTGCATGTCGCGGCGCAGGCGCGTTCGGTATTCGATTCGCGTTACTACAGTTATCATTATGAGTGTTATCAGTTGATCGCGGGAATTGGGATGCATTTGAATGAGTATCGAAATGCAATAATGAGTGATGCTTGCGATTGCAAATCGAGCATCTGTTTGATGATTTACATGCACCTACGTGGTGAAAACCTAAACAATTAATACAAAAAGTATGTTGACGTACAATATCGCGCTTTTGCGTATTTTGATTTAGAAATTATTCACACTTGAATAGAGGGTGAGCTTGTTGAGAATTGCACACTTTACATGGTCGAGGCTGAGAACTAGTGTCAGATCTGTCAGACTTAATAAAGGAAGTCTGAGGTTGAGGTGCCGTAAATTGAGTGCAAAACGTTTTTGTTTTGTTATATTGCGGTGCGGGTTTAATAAATTGAGTGCGAGTATTATTATTAGATTGAGAGCGTGATGGCGCGTGGAGGACTTGGAGTTTACTTTGTTCAGTTAAGAATTTTTTCAAATCATTAAATTTTGGAATATTGACATGTCTATGAGCTTGTTCAAATAAGTCAAGCATCGGTTTTTCTAGCTTGCTTAATGCAATGTGAGTTATAATGAAGTCTGACAAGTTGTCAATCTTTAAGCGTTGCAATGCTGCTTCAGCGGAGCAAAAGTTGTCAAGCATATTGTCAGCTGACTGTCCCGACCTCTGTTGTAACATTTGGTCTAGATAAATGGAAGCCTGTACCCTTGTATCCTGGTATTTTGCTAGAAGAGCCTGCCAAATAATTTCATAGTTTTCAGAGGTAGCGGTGATTCCAGAGCACACATTTAGTGCCTTGCCAGAGAGGCAGCCAATTAGGTACTGGATTTTTTCAGCGTTTGTGAGGCGAGTATTAGTGTGTATAACACTTCGGAAATTTTCATAGAAAATTGGCCATTTACAAGGAGCACCGTCAAAACCTATAAGATTGAGGGGCGGTAATTTAGTGTTAAAATTATCGTTTTTTCTTTTGTCCTCAAGTTCTTGTCTCAGAGTGGTTTCCGCCTGTTTAATGTAACAATATAACTCATCAAATGTATTAAGAATACTATAACTCGGCTGAACTTCCGGGTCTTCTCTGAGCTTTTCAATCATAAGTTTATCTACAGTGTCTACATAATCTGACCGCGTTTTATCGACAGATTGAGCCCTAGCTAGAAACTGTATGCGTGTTACATCATCGGATACCCTTAGGCTTAAGTTATAAACATCCTGGATTATTAGGAACAAACATTGTTTTTTCTGTTCCAAAAAAGTTATCATGACGTGGTCGTCACACGAACTTTGTGCGTCTTCACCGTCTTTACTTTTGTCTTTACCCATCGTAGAACGTAAACTAGTTATTACCTATGCACTATAATTATGTTCTTTATAGCGAAACAGTTGAAAGCTAAGAATAATTATGACAGCACGGTTTTAAAAGTAATGGCGGGTAGGTAGGTATTTAGCGAGTGAATGACAAAACTAATTTACAATTTATTTTGCGAAAATTTTTAACGATATACTAGAAATATATGCACTGACTTATAGAATGATTATAGTAATTGAGTTTTGAGAATTATTTTCTGTAAAATAATGTAATATGTAAGCGATGAAGTTTGGTTTACTGGCGGTGCGTAAGCGTGGTTGAAAGAGAGTAAATTGCGTGAATAATAGTATTTATTGCGTATTATGTGAGTGAGTAGATTTGCGGGATTGTAGGGAGAATCAGGATCGTAAGGACCAAACACTTGGAAGGGCGGGAACCAACCTCTTTACTCGGCGCCTGCCCTCTTGTCCAGGGATTGAGTTCGTGGTCAGCACACACACAATAGATTTGTAAATTCACATTAACACTATTACCATTCACGACACTGGGGCTTTTTGGATGCACAGTACTTGCGGTGATTGCGGATTAGATTATTTAATTAACGTTTCAAAAGTTTTATGCGCGCGCGGCCATTGATGGTGTTGCACTGAGGTTGAGGTAGGGAGGGGAGGAAGTTTGCCATGTAAAAAATGTGTAAATGATGCGTTTTATGTAGTGCACTTTTTTTGTTGCGCTGATGTAAAAATAAATAATTGAATGAAATAAGTGACAATATTGGCGCAGCCAATTACAAATAGCTGTTGGAGTACTTGGAGCATTTCAGACCCTATCTGTTTTGTCTTTTGTGTTATCGGACACTTTATAATAAGCTTTTTTATAAAGCCATAGCTAAGGTAAAAAATATAAACCAAAAACAAGAATGGACCAAGTATCGAACCCTGCGGAATTCCCACCTACTACTCCTACCTGTAGGTACACAAGTCATACATACATAGGTTCACGATTAATAATATATATATATGCTCCCCCCCCCCCCCCGCGGGGAAATGCATGGGCATTGATTTGCAGCCGCAAGGTCTATAATCGCTCGGATCACGCGCAACCACTGAGGAGGATTGCTGTTATTGATTACTACTTATTTAATTTTCCGTATTACGGAACTATTTGTGGAAATTGTTGTTAGCAATATGATGTCTATAGTTTAATATAAGAAGTGAGTTATTTGTCTCTGTCTTTGTTTGAACCCTAAATTAGCCTAAACTAAATAATTCAATCATTAAATAGTGATCTTTTAGTGTACCTTACTCACCGTTGGGCGGAGGCAGTCGAGAGTAAAGGGGAGCGTAGCGAAAGCCTTTGACAGGGTATGGCACAGGGCTCTTCTCTCTAAACTTCCATCATACGGGTTTTCTGAGAAATTGTGATCGTGGGTTGCCAGCTTTCTTACTGGGCGTAGCATCAGAGTCGTAGTCGACGGTTCGTGCTCTGACATGAAGCACGTGAATGCTGGAGTCCCGCATGGGTGTGTGTTATCCCCTACTCTGTTTCTTCTGCATATCTGCATTGCATTGCTATGCGGACGACAGTACTGGGGATACGCTCTACACCCGACGAGGTAATATTTCTCTGGAAAGCGTCATCGAGAGCCGGAATAAACTTGTGTGTGACTGATACCGAGAACATGCCAAGTCATGTCTCGAATTGGGGCCGACATAACGTAGTCCACTTTAACCCCTCCAAAACACAAATTTGCGCATTTACTACGAAAAAACATACCTTCGTCGTACCTCCGAACTTTGAGGGAGCTTCCCTTGATACCAATCAGACTATTGGAATCCTTGGCGTCGATATTTCGAGTGACGTTCAGTTTCAAAATCATTTGGAAGGTAAAGCTAAATTAGCTATGAAAAAGCTGAGCGGGTCAGTATTTCACGCCGGCCCATCGCTTACAACCGTATAAAGCACAGGTTAGGCCGCATATGGAATACTGCTCCCATCTTTGGGCTGAAGCACCCCAATACCAACTCCTTCCATTTGACGGTATTCAACGCAGAGCTGCTTGAGTTTTCGACGACGTGGTTATTTAGGGTCGGCTCGATCCACTAGCTCTTCGGAGAGACGTTGCGTCTCTCTGTATATTGTACCGCATATATCATGGGGAGTGTTCTGAGTAATTTTTCGGCTTGGGCCCTGCCGCTGATTTCCTTCACCGCACTACACGCAATCTTCTGTCATTTCATCCACATCACCTTGATGGATGGCGGTCTACCACTGTGCGTTTTTCCACGAAATGTCTTGCGTCGAACTAAAGTGTTGTGGAACCAGCTTTCGGCGGCCGGCGGCGGTATTTCCTGACCGTTACGACTTAGGGATCTTCAAGTAACGAGCCTATTCCCTCCTTAAAGAACGGCGACGCGTCTGCGATTCCTCTGGTTTTGCGGGTGTTCATGGTGACCCGCTTGCTAATTTGCCTCCTTCAGTTATAAAAAAAAAATATTTACACAAACCCGGAGAAAGATACAGCCATTGCCGAGTTCCATGCGGTTCCTCCCGTCACAAGTTAATTTTGAACGAACACTTTTTTATTTTATTATTTCCGTTGCTTTGGAAGGCACTTAAACGTAAAGCCGTTGGTCCCGGTTGTTGTCGTAAAATGGATGTCGTTTAAACCCACCAACCACCGCATTGGGCCAGCCCAATCTCCCTATGTTCTCTTTAGTCCATGTGGAAAGCCTATGTCCAGTGGGACATTTATAGGCTGATGACTATGATGATGGTGATACATTGAAACGCATAATGTTTATTGCTATAATTTTAATTGACATACATCATATGGCATACAATTCAAAAAGCATAATACCTTGTAGCAATTTCTTTATTACGCATAAACTTAATAACGCAGAATCGTTAAAAGACATATTAATAAGAACCATAGTCATTAAAATCTATATTACTGTTTGTCATACTTTTAATAAGCATACTTTAAAACGAATAATTCAATTATGTCATTGTTTTATAAAGCAAAATGGAGGTTTTCTTTTATAAAACAACAAATACTAACTGCCCTACACCTGTAGGTCACGTGTTTCTTAAATTTCAATGTTTTTTTTATAAAACAAAACAAATCTAACTCCATACAAAAATATCTCTTTTTATAGCTCTTGTCATGTCATGCTCATCAAATCTTCATCTTCTATTTTACACATTTTAAGGTTAGTTTTAATGAGATTTCGAATGCATATATCTTCATAACTATGTATTGGTGACCTATTAAAACGCAGAATGTTTATTGCCATAATGCTTTTTGAATATTATGTCTTTTGAACATTATGGCAAATAAAAAATATGCCGTTTGTTACTTATGCTTATCGACGTTATGCCTTTCTATGGTTATGCATTTTAAATTCGGCCATTTATGTTATGCGTTATGAAGTTATGCTATTAAGACTTGCTATAAGTGACGATTATGGCCCTTATCATGATGCATTGCCAGTTTATGGCGGAAAACGTTATGCGTTTCATGAGGTAACCGATGATGATTTATTATTTATTATTCTCCTGGCGTGGTTGGCTATTCGCTATATTCATTTTAGATCCACGAAGGCAACAACAAATGGTCGCACGTGGTGGACGCAGAAGACGCGAACGCATCCAACTGGTGCGAGCAGAACCTCGCGGCGTCCCAGCACCAGGGGCAGATAGACTACAGGCGGGTATATTACGACTACACTACAGAACACAGGGCAGATCACAAGCAAATATTATGATAACTACTATACACCCTCTGACACATGGCAGATATAGTAAACATACATCCATATTCACGAGTATTATCCCCTTGGGTTAGTCAGAGAGCAGGCAATGAGGACCGCAGAAGCAGTGCACCCTGTGCACCTTTCACCTTGGTGATTACTTGTAACAACTGCACATGTGCTCAGCGTGATAGGCGGTGAGCCCATCGCCGCACAGTGCTGTTGGATGTATGTGCAGTCACAGGTCCGTTGGTCGCCTGCAACGGCACCCAATCACCCAAGGCGCTGGCCACACAGAAAAGACAGAAAACACGTAACACAAGGGGGGGCGCCGCCGCCCGAGCGACATTTTAAAACATATACAAAAGACTTGACGCTGGACGCCGCGAGAGATGACGGTTTTAACCAACTTAACATGGATGATCCTGCTATCTGGTCGGCAAAAAATTTCTAAAACCTGCTACTATTTTGGTAAATTGCCTAAATTATGCTAACGAAGTTCTTTACTCCTATTTTGTATGGAAATGTAAATTAGAGGCTAAATCCTGCTAAAATAGCAGAATTCTGCTAAACCTGGTCGCACTGCGAGCCGTCGCGTCGTCTCTCGTCCGCTCGCGCCCGTGCCCCGTCCTTTCTGTATGTTTTACAATAGGGCGCAGACGAGTTAGCGTCGTGTCTACGCCCTGTCTTTTCTATACGTCTTGCGTCGCGACGCTTCTATGCATTTTGTATGAAAGAGACGCGGAAAAGACATATTATTATGTCCACGCCCCGTCTCACGCCCTTCTGTGTCCAGCGCCCAAGGGCAGATGTGGGGCTGTAGTATTCTTTTAATAAACCGCCCCCACACAGCTCTATTTATTATAAGCAAACTTTATTATACGAAAATAAGCCGCTTTAATGAAACTTAGGAAACTTTCTTAGTAGGTAAAGATAAGATAAAGGCAGCTCGAGAATTGGATTATACATTTTTTTGTGTAAATCCTAATTATATATTTTTATTTAGGACTATTGATAAAATCCCCCGTTCCACGGAGCTGCTGCAGGTGAGTGGCGAGAACGCACATCTATTGGACTTCAACTTGAAACACTACAACAGCCCATCTGGATACGCTCACAAATTTGGTGAGTCTTTTCATCTATCTATAAAACGTGCTCTTGCGTGGATAGAAATGGCTAGATTCATTCTCCCAGAACCTTCGACCAGAATCTTACCTCTTAACTGCCGAAAAACAGCGATACTCCTATAGTTATCGCTGTTATCATGGCGACAAACTTAGATAACATGGTGGTAGCTGGCCAGGCGGATATGAAACAGCCCCGTTCGGGAATCGAACCTGTGACCTCTGCGTCTGAGATGAACCACTATGGAGTAGGTACTAGACATGTGCGCCGATACCGAAATATTCGGCGGCGGCGTGGCGTGGAGGTAAATATTGGTAGGCAGCGACGTAAACGTCGTCGGAAATGGCGGTCTAATAACGCAACAAAACATGGACAATTAAAAGTTCTACAAATTAGAAATCTCTTTATTGAACAGCCTTTTTACATTTCTCATAGTTGTCATGTATAAAAATTATTTTATTGACATGGTTACCAGTTAGACGCGATCGCTTAGCCGTTCCAGTAAGGCCAGCTTCAGAGAACACACGTTCGCTAGGTGTGCTTGTCGCTTTAAGAGGGTGCTAGCTGCCCGCATTGTCCAACATCTGGATGAGGAGGGACCCAATATTGCGGATGCCCAATATGGGTTTCGCAAAGGCAGGTCCACTGTGAACGCCTTGTTGGCCCTAAAATTCATCACCGAAGAAGCAACTAGCAGGGGGAGAGGGTCATGGCAGTATCATTAGATATCGCCAATGCTTACAACACTCAATAAGCCAGGCCCTAATTTATCATAGTGTTCCTGGCTACATTCGTAGAGTCCTGAAAGATTATCTAAGGAACAGTAAAATTCTGTTCATAGAACAAGGAGGAGCCAGGCTCAGGCACCCGTCGCATGGTGTGCGGTGTCCAAAAGGGTCTGTTCTTAAACCACTCCTGTGGAACATCGGATACAACTGGGTCCTAAGGGGGTCTCTCCTCGAAAGGGGGTCGTCTGTTACGCAGATGACACTCTAGCCATCGCGAGGGGTGCCAACTACCGGGATGCGGTGCGATCGGCGTCGGTATTTGCCACTCTGAACATTGGAAGGATCTGTCTGTTGGGGCTGGAGGTAGCTGTGGCTAAAACGGAGGCCATGGTCTTTTATGGCCCCCGGTGCAAACCATACAGACAAGACCATCACTGTAGACGGTGCCAAAGTGATGGTGAGCTATAAATTAAATATTGGGGACTAATACTGGATAGCAGATGGGCGGTCCACGCTCATTTTGCTGGAATGGCGCCTCGTGTGGTTGGTGCGGCGATGGCGCTGGCACGCCTGCTGCCTAATGTGGGAGGCCCGGGCGATGGCTGCCGCAGATTGTACAGCAACATGCTGCGAAGTATGGCGCTTTACGGAGGCATCCGTTTGGTCGGACGCGCTCTTCAGCAAAAACGTAGCCCTTCTGCGAAGGCCGCAAAGATTGGCTGCGGTGAGGGTGATCCGTGGGTACCGAACCATATCGTTTGCAGCGGCCACTGTTCTGGCGGGAACGGTTCCGTGGGAGCTCGAGGCTAAAGTTCTTACCGAAGTTTACGATCCAGACGGAACGGGGAAGGACTGGAGAGCGCCCTGCGGCAGCTGAGATCGAAGGAGAGAGGCGACTTGCACGCGAGATGGTGTCATGGCTCTAGGAAGACCAACTCGAATCCCCAGAAGCCGGTGTGCGTACAGTTGACGCAATTTGCCCCGTCCTGCCGGCGTGGCTAGATAGGCCCTATGGGGTGTTGGACTACCACCTGACGCAGATTACTGGGCGTGGATGTTTACCGTATTTTAGTCTCTTGGTTGGTTGGTAATCAGAAGGTTAGTTTATCTTTGCGTGTTCGGGATTATCTAGGAGATAAGTTAAAGGTGACTTTTTAGTAAATAGTTTATTAACAAAGGCTGTACACAAGTGTACAGAAACGCGACTATAGGAGGACTGGGGAAGGCGCGCGCAGGCGCCGCATTCCGTTCCCTGGGTATGTGTGTCGCAATACCCATACTATGTTGCATAATACAATGTGTCGCTACAGTACTTCCCTTCTTATTTTTTTTAAATTGAAAAGTAACAATAAAGTAAAAAAAATAAATAAATATCGATAACCAAATTTGTAGTTGGGTAAAGAGAACTACTGTTCAACCCTAACACTACTTAAACATAACATAGTAATGAGTTAGCTATTATACTAGTTTATGAAAGGTCTGATTAGTTTATCGCTAATAGATTAACAGAGTAATACAGCGTCGGCTGTTATTACCTACCTAGAGTACTGAGCTGTAACAAGAATGATTACTTAGAATAATTACAACAAACTTGCGTTGTTATTTTAACAGGAAACATTTAACAATAACAATTCCAATTACAGTCGTATTAATTTAGAACTTCTAAGTTGGTGCGCTTAAGGCACAAAGGAATGCGCTGACGCGCTATACAGGGCGCGCATTCATGATCGTATTACGACATGTTACAAATTATGTACAGTCGACCAAATTGAATGATGACCCACCTTAAGGTCATTTTCCTACAGTCATTTTGATACGAGTAGGTTGAAATTCGCTTGAACATACATTACATGAAACGCATGTAACGAACCTGTTATCATTTTATAAGACACTGACAGCTGACAAGGCAAATATGAAAACCATTATGCGACGTTGCCGATTAGTGCAATTGACCATATTGTGCTGTGTTGTGCGGCGATAAGCGCTCTTGCCGTTCCGCTGTCGGTGACGGTGAGCGACTGAAACTCAGAACAATATTTAGTTATTGTTCTGAGGACTGAACAAACTAAATTATCTGAACGTCTATTCGAAAAACTACCTACATTATTTATAAAAATTTATATGCCACAAAATCAAGCTAATTTGAGATAGTATTTTGGCAACATATTTTAGACAAATTCGTACTTGAAATTCCACTCGACACCGACAGTTCACATGTTGAACGCACGAAAGGTGTGATGTGATTCGTATCTCGAATATTTTTGGGGTTTATAGTACGAACGGGCCCATTGTCTGTCTTTTAAAATTCCAAAATTTCTTATATATCTGTCAAATCTCATTCAATACATTTATTTGTTAAAGAGTAAAGACATTTACACAAACATACTCACTTTCGTAATAATAGTGTAATCGTAATAGTAGTTAGTTAGTGACCTAGTGGGTATGAGTATGTTTAAAACGTTTTTTACCGAATATTACCGTATTTTAGCGGGGTAATTTTACCGCTTTACATCCCTAGTCTGTAACAGGCCCAGTTTCTTTATAAAATCACATTTCGAACATGTGGTGGTCACTATATAATAAAATAGTAAAGTTGAAGAATTATAAACTTTATTTTATTAATATCATCAATAGGTTTTATTAAGTTTAAAAAAATGGCATTCACTTGGTAAACTGAAAAAATAGAAAATAACTTTATAAAAACATTGTGGGTTTGATCTTCATGTTGGGTAAACCAATTGGAGACAATTCTGGCAGTATGCACTGGACAATTATCATGAACGTAGGAGAATACTGGCACTTATTCACGCGGGTAAACTGTTCGCAAAGTCGGTAACATTGATTCTTCCAATAAATCGACATAGTTCGTAGCATTTTGACAAGGATAAATTTGAACAAGTTCGCCTACACTTCCAGCATCCATACAGGCCCACATGTTAGCTGAAATTCGGCCAGATTATTGGTTGGGCACTACGTGATCCTGTGTGTATCAAGTGTTATCGTAACGCCACAAAGTTAAGCGACCATATTGAGAAGAGCAAAACGATTTTTCGTCTGTAAAGATGGTGTTTGTCCAGTCGAAGTCTAAGTAATTACGTGCAAAATTTAATCTCGCAATTTTGTGTGCATCCGTTAAGTGAGCTTTCTTAGCATAATGCCTGTAATGCAGCCCAGTGCGGTGCAAATTATTTCTTATTGTTTGTAGACATACGTCGTAACGTGCCGCAAAATACCGGGTATCAGTAAAAGGATGTTCTTCGTAATGGTGTTGCATTTCCGTTCTCTGTTGGTTCGTGATCCGACGAACGCCATGATTATATCGTCGTCTGTCTTCAAGGGTACCATCTTTAGCGTGCCTTCTGATCCAGGTTCTGACTGTGTTCCGACTTATATTTAACTCTCGTGATATTTCCCGAATGCTAGAGCCGTGTTCACTGAGCACTACTATCCGAGCTTTTTGTTCTGCCAAATTGGCCATTATACGATTTGTTTTAATTCAATTCAATTATTGTTTCAATTTTTTCAGACAGACTACAACTTGACATCAGACGCAACGTCACTTTATTTTTAAAATTATAATACCTTTTCTCCGTAGTGAAAAGAGTTTGGATTATGTATGAATGACATCTTAATAGAAATTCAAATTAAGACTGCTTCGTCTAAAACATATCTAGTGCAGTGATAACAAAGGTTAAAATTGCATACATCTCTGACCCGTAATGACGCATTTTTATTCATATTTAAAACGTACTAAGTGCAACATGAATAAAAGCGATGAAACCTAACTACATTAATGATTTTAAAGGAATGATCGGCGAAGTGGGTCATGATTCAGTTGGTTCGACTGTACGTGTATACATACGAGGGGCGTTCAAAATATTCTCGGTATTGATACGTTACAACCTCTTTTATATATATATTTGTTACTGGCCGCTAAGATTCATCCATTGACATTAAAAAAAAGTAAAATTGGAACCGAGATGTTCTTTTGTTTTTCTGCAATTGCCGAACAAACATGAACACCATGAGCGAATTAACAATTTTAACGAAATTAGAGCACCGATCCGTCATAAAATTCTTGACAAAACAGGGTAAAAATCAAAAAACCATAAAAGAGGAAATGGATTGTGTTTACCGTGAGTCTGCTCCTTCTTTATCTACTATTCAAAAATGGTCAAGCGAATTTAAGCGTGGAAGGGAGAGTATTGAAGGTGACCCTAGACCTGGCCGGCCTGTAGTGGCTACCTCACAAGAAAATATTGATAAAGTGGAAAAACTTATATTGGAAGACGGCCGAGTGAAGGTAAAATCTATAGCTCAAGTAACCAATCTCTCTATTGGTACCGTACATGACATTATACATGACCATCTTAATATGTCAAAAGTAAGTGCAAGATGGGTTCCGCGAATGCTGACGCTTCTTCAAAAGGATATGCGTGTGGCTTGCTGTTCAGATTTTATCGACCTGTGTGGTGAAAATCCCGATGAGGTGCTGCAAAAAATAGTTACTGGAGATGAAACCTGGGTTCATCATTATGACCCAGAGAGCAAACAGGAGTCCATGCAGTGGCACATTAAGGGTTCAGCTCATCCCAAGAAGTTCAAGGTAATCCCGTCAGCTGGCAAGGTCATGGCCACAATATTTTGGGATTGTGAAGGAGTTTTGCTTATCGATTATAAAGAAAAAGGTGTAAATATCACAGGGCAGTACTACGCTAACGTTATACGTCAATTAAGAGATGCGATCAAAGAAAAGAGGCGAGGAAAGTTAACCAAAGGTGTTCTGCTTCTGCATGACAACGCCCCTGTCCATACTGCTCATATTGCCAAGGCAGCTATTGTTGAATGTGGGTTTGAAACTGTTACTCATCCACCCTAGAGTCCGGACTTAGCCCCAAGCGACTTCTTTTTGTTCCCCAATTTTAAAAAGGATCTGCGTGGAAATAAATTTTCTGACGATGAAGCGTTGAAGACGGCCGTGGAGGAGCATTTTTACACCAAAGATAAAAAATATTTTTATGATGGATTAAAAAAAATAATTGATCGATCTTATAAGTGTATGAACATAGGGGGGAAGTATATTTAAAAATAAAAATATCAAACTTTTCGTACTTGTTTGTTTTTATCCACATACCGAGAATATTTTGAACGCCCCTCGTATGTAGCTAGCAATAAAATATAATTACAAAACAGTGTTTTATTTTACCGATTACGATTGAAAATGACTCTATTATAAGTACATTAATAAAACTTTAGATGTCGCATAAAAATTAGAGAACGTCTTACTTACATTATCTTATCCTAACACTGAATTTAACAATAAACACTAGATAGTTACAATGTTCTATTTCTCGCAGAGTGACGTGAAGCTTTATCAATAAGCAGCTTGCTGTGGGACTGGCTGTTGTGTGATGGTCTGTACCCTTACCGCGGGGGTTTCGAGACCACCACTCAAAACTACCTGCTTCCTAAGCCATGACTTCGTCGATTTGACACATCTTCGCTTTATAAAACATAAGCCGATGCCCATTAGAAGTATTACTGCGATTAAAACAATGATAGAAAGATATTCTATCTTCCTTTCGACTTGAGTGTTGGTTGCCACTGCTTGGGCTTGGGCGATAGCCACAGTATCTTGTTTACTTGGGTGACTGCCCATATTAATAAAAATTATAAACTTTTTATAAAAATAAAAATGAGAGAAATGTAAACTAGTAGCTTGCTCTACCGGCTTTCAGTACATAATGAAAACTCTTGTGGGAGCATACGATATACATCATTTCATTTGTTCTAGTTAAGAAAAAAAATAACATTCTAAGCGCAAAGTCTGCGTGATTGCATTAAAATTTAATAACCTGAGTAGTACGTATAAAGCATTTCTTAATATATTGGTTGCGCAATTGCTACGTATACCTACTGCGAACAGTTTCATTTATAACACGTACAATCAGCCACATGTCAGTTGTGACATACAACGTGTTAAAACGCGTAGCACATAAATACTTACGCAAATTACTTATGTAGTATACAATACAAAGGCTTCTCTTCTGGAGCCTGTTTATCCAAAATGAAATTCCATAGCGCTATGTATGCTAATAAGTATAGATTCTCAAAACTATCCTCCAAATACAAAAACGTAAACATCAAAACAATGTTATAACATTATTTAACCAATCGAATGGACAGATATTCTTTGTAACAAAAGAAAAGATATATTTATAGAATAAAACTATAAAAAACATTTTTATAATCGGGATCGTCCCGTGACAAAATTACTTACAATGTCTTATCACAACACTGCACGTAAAAACAACACTAGATAGATGGATACACAAAAATATATTTAAAAAAATCATAGAAGTACCTACGACATTACTTCATTATTACTTAAACTCGCTTCATAATGAACAAAGTAGGTAACAAGCGTTTTAAAATTACCGTATGGTACATTTCAACAGAAAACCATGGTAAGGAACTGTGACTGACTTACAACAAAAAGAAGTAACATTAATCACCTTATGCGTTCCAAATACCGATGCCTCAAAGCTGACGACCGGGTTGCGTGCGCCGTCCCGCGTCGGGTGGTATGCGCCGATCCGCGCCGGGTGTATGCTGGCCCGTGCCGGATGTATGCGCTGACCCGCGCCGGGTGGTGTGTCGTCCGACCCGCCGGGTGTATGCGCTGACCCGCGCCGGGTGGTGTGTCGTCCGACCCGCCGGGTGTATGCGCTGACCCGCGCCGGGTGGTGTGTCGTCCGACCCGCCGGGTGTATGCGCTGACCCGCGCCGGGTGGTGTGTCGTCCGACCCGCCGGGTGTATGCGCTGACCCGCGCCGGGTGGTGTGTCGTCCGACCCGCCGGGTGTATGCGCTGACCCGCGCCGGGTGGTGTGTCGTCCGACCCGCCGGGTGTATGCGCTGACCCGCGCCGGGTGGTGTGTCGTCCGACCCGCCGGGTGTATGCGCTGACCCGCGCCGGGTGGTGTGTCGTCCGACCCGCCGGGTGTATGCGCTGACCCGCGCCGGGTGGTGTGTCGTCCGACCCGCCGGGTGTATGCGCTGACCCGCGCCGGGTGGTGTGTCGTCCGACCCGCCGGGTGTATGCGCTGACCCGCGCCGGGTGGTGTGTCGTCCGACCCGCCGGGTGTATGCGCTGACCCGCGCCGGGTGGTGTGTCGTTCGACCCGCCGGGTGTGTGCGCTGACCCGCGCCGGGTGTTGTGTCGTCCGACCCGCCGGGTGTGTGCGCTGACCCGCGCCGGGTGGTGTGTTGTCCGACCCGCCGGGTGTGTGCGCTGACCCGCGCCGGGTGGTGTGTCGTCCGACCCGCCGGGTGTCATGGTCGTTGCTTTGGTAACCCTGCCAACAGCAATGCAGGGGAGTCCTCCTACACGTGGTCGTGGTCACGTTGCCGCGGTATGTTGCAACCGTGCGCGTCGCGAAAGTATGCGATAAAATACGTCGCCATTAAACTGTCTTTCGCGAAACATAAAAAAATCACGAACACGTGGTCGTAGTCACGTTGCTACCACGTCGCGGAAGTATGCAACAAAATACGTCGCCATTAAAACGTCTATCGCGAGACTGTACACAAGTGTACAGGAACGCGACTCTAGGAGAACTGGGGAAGGCGCGCGCAGGCGCCGCATTCCGTTCCCTGGGTATGTGTGTCGCAATACCCATACTATGTTGCATAATACAATGTGTCGCTACAGATGCTTTGATAAGTATCTGCGTCAGATTGGAAGGTAAGAGACGGCCACTTGCCACGAGTGCGGCGCTGCCAAGGATAGCGCGCAACATACCCTTGAGATATGCGCCCGCAGCGCCGGGCTCTGGAGAAGGCAATAGGGGGAGTTGGGAGTATCTCGCTGCCAATCGTCGTGGAGGCGATGGTGGCGAGAGACTCCGTTTGGAAGGCCATGGTTCGGTTCTGCTCCGAAGTCATGAGACTGAAGAAAAATCCCCTCTCCTTACTTCATTAAGTTTATAGGAACTGGCACCTCGAGACCAACCGTTAGGTTATACAAGAAGTACCAGACGTCCCTGCGCCAGTGGAACACTCGCGCAGGAGACCACCAACGTTAGGTCCTGACGCCAAATCAGTGCCCGCCGCAGCGCGCTCTTCATTCGGTACTCATAAGACTAGTGTCTCGGGAGAGTCTCCCCGTGAACACGTGTAGTTCACTGCCTATTGTCCAGATAGGTAACCGGAGCTGTCAAGCTCGCTCACTTCTCGTTGCACGAAGGGCACAACTCGCAGTTGCCACTGCTAGGGTCGTCGACTCTAAAGTCGACTCCCAAGTGTCCACCTTGGTCGCGGAGTAGTAAGCACACTCACTTCTCGGAACCCATCCAGGCGCCTAGCCAGTTCCCACGTCCTACGCGGCTGGCTGGACCGGAGGCTACGGCATCTAGGGGGCCGCCTCTACTAGTTCTCCAGACTAGTACCGGAGATGTCAACACCAATGTCCAATGAGAACCACCGGACAAAGCTGCCAACTATAAGGGAAACTCACGTTCCCCGCAGGACTTTTCGCTGCTGGCCCCACAGAGACCGCTCCTAGGCCCCCTCTCGCTGTGCGCGAGTTTGAAAGTCCCGGCACACAATACCAGGACAAAACGAACATTTCCAAACTCTACAGGAACCCGGTAGTACCCCTGAAAACACAGCCAGACCCGTAGTTCCAGCTGCGATACGAGGGTGACACTGAAAGTGTTTGGAACTGGCCACTTGTAAACAATATAATTGAAAATAAAGTTTGAATTGTGTAAATGGAACTCTTTGTCAATATTATTCAGTTTAAATTTCATTAGTTTGTCATTTGTCTTCGATTTGGCGGCAAATTGAAAATTGCCTGTGTGACGTCAGCATGAATCTAAGCCGGGAAAAACGTGCAATGATTTTCTATGACTTCCGATGTCAATTAAGTCAACAACAAAGTTACGATAGACTTCGATTGGCCTTTCACGATGAAGCCCCATCTCGTGCCACTGTCTACAACTGGTTCAATGAATTTAAGCGTGGTCGCACTAATCTCACCGATGATCTGCGTGAGGGACGGCCTTCTACGGCGACGACTGAAGATAACATTAGTGTTGTGCGGCGTATGATAGAGACTGACAAACGAGTGACCTATCAGCAGATTCGGGCAAGCTTAGGCATCGGTATGAGTCAAGTGCACAAAATCCTCCACGAACATTTAGCTGTCAGGAAGCTTTGCGCCCGGTGGATACCTCACAATTTGACCGAGGCCCAAAAACTCCGTCGTGTTGATTGGTGCCGTGAAATGCTTCAAAGATTTAACGGAGGTGACTCGACCGCTGTGTTCGACATAGTTACGGGTGACGAAAGCTGGATTTACTGTTATGATCCCGAAACCAAAAGACAGTCTGCTCAGTGGGTGTTTCCTTCCGATGAGTTGCCAACTAAAGTGAAGAGAGGTCGAAGCGTGGGAAAAAAGATGGTGGCTTCGTTCTTCGGAAAGACAGGTCATTACGCGACAATTGTTTTAGAAGATCAAAAAACTATAACTGCCAAATGGTACACCAACAATTGTTTGCCACTTGTCTTGGAAAAAGTTCGGGAGAAACGCCCTCGCAGTAGGATCCTCCTTCACCACGACAACGCCTCGTCGCCTACCGCCAATCAAACAATCGACTATTTGACCTCGTCAGACGTGGAATTACTATGTCACCCGCCGTATAGCCCTGACCTCGCACCTTGCGATTTTTATTTATTCCTAAAAACAAAAGAAAAACTTCGGGGAAAACGATTTATGGACGCCTAGGAAGTAGTGGCTGCGTTTCAAAAGGCCGTTGAAGTGACCCCTAAGGAGGAGTGGGCAAATTGCTTTTCTCAGTGGTTCCACCGGATGCAGCGATGTATTGATGTAAACGGACACTATTTTGAAAAGATATAATAAACCTCAAAACTTTCTAGTTGGCTCAGTTTATGATTTTCTAAGAATTTTCAGTTTGACCCTCGTACCCTATCTATTGGGGTCAGTAGATAGGGAGGTAGACTGAAGGAACAGGCTAAACGGGCCCGCGAGGACGACGCCGATGTTACACCATCGCGATCGCGAAGGAGGAGGACGGGGAGGAAACGAGACGATACGCCGACCTACAACCGCCGTAGCTGAATCCAACCCAAAGGTGGAGGATTGATCCAAGGATCAGTGAAACTATGCGAATGTCCTGTATTTTGCCAAAGTGGACCAGTGTGCACCATTTACGTCGATTTTTCTAACCGGTCAGCGGCGTCGAGTCCTGATCGGCGGACGCGTTTAGTACCTAGATCACAGAATTAAGGCTTCGCCAATCCATTTTTTTTAAACGGATTTTATAATTTCCCAATGGAGCGCGAGTTTTTCACAAACGAGTAACGAGTAAGAGTATCAAGCTTGTGGAAACAATTCGTGACTGCTTCGATGCCAAACAATTAATTAGGTATAGTTTAATACTAAATATACGGTCTAACAATATCAATAAGCAAACGTTTAAGGGGAGCATCTGTACAACACACTGAGCATGCTCACCAAATTCGGTCAATAAATACAGGCTCTTTACCGAGATAATCAACAAAACATTATCATAATTCACTAAAAAGTACATCCTTTCCAAACCCGTACAGCTGTACTAGGTACACGCACACAAAGATACTCGAACATGCACACTAAACTCGGAGCACACTGAGCTATGCGTGTTAGTAACGATACAGCATGTTTCATGATGTGAATTATTTTAATTGATTTAGTTTGTTATAAAACATAACTTTAAAAATCACTTTATAACGAGCCCATTTTTTGTCATTGTATTCAGAATGATGTATAGATACCGCCCGTTAAACGTTCGCTTATTAATTTTGTTAGACCTTGTAGGTCGAATTTTGAATATAATTTGTATCTAATATGCACTGTGGTGAAGGAATAGCAATAAAAAACCAACCTAAATCATCTAAAATCATGTACTTATGTTAAGAAATTTTTAATAACAATGAATAAAACTTATTCTGAAATTTATCAATAAAACTGATTCTACTTGAATTGAATCCTTAAACTACAAGTTTTAATTATATAAATTAACTTTAAATATTATATTTTTGCAGGGGCTACACTACAGAAAAAACGTATACTAAGTACTGATACTGACAATGGAGTAAAACCGACGTCTCAAGCAACTGAAAATGGAAAATCCAATAATGAAGATAACGAGAAAACATCACCACAAAACACTAATCATCATCATCAATCAATCAAAACTGTATTAACCAAAACTAGTAATAGTAATGAAGATAGTACTATAAGCAGTGCTAATATGGCATACGATCAAAACAAAAAAGAAAAATGTGTAACATGTGACGTTTGCAAAACAAATTTTGATTGCAAATATATTTTAGAAAGTCACATGAGTTCACATTATACACTATTAAGGCTAAAACATAATACGCTAAGTCCTAATAATAACATTAAACATGAAAAAAACTATGTAAGTACCGTTAAAAGCAATGAACAAATCTTAAAAGGCAAAGATGTCTGTAATATTTGTAATAAGTCTTTTATACACAAAAGTGACTTGACTTTACATATTAAGACTCACACGGGCGAGAAACCATATCAGTGTAATGTTTGTAATAAGTATTTTTCACAAAAAAATGATTTAACTAGACATTTAAGGACGCATACGGGCCAGAAACCATATCAGTGTAATGTTTGTAATAAGTATTTTTCATCTAAACAGGACTTAACTAGACATTTAAGGACGCACACGGGCGAGAAACCATATCAGTGTAATGTTTGTAATAAGTATTTTTCATTTGAAAATAGTTTGACTAGACACGTAAAGACGCACACGGGCGAGAAACCATATCAGTGTAATGTTTGTAATAAGTATTTTTCACAGAAACATGTTTTAACTATACATGTAAGGACGCACACGGGCGAGAAGCCACATCAGTGTAATATTTGTAATACGTCTTTCTCAGATAAAAGTTCTTTGATTGCACATGTTAGAACTCACACGGGCGAGAAACCATATCAGTGTAATGTTTGTAATAAGTATTTTTCATCTAAACATAACTTAACTATACATGGAAGGACGCACACGGGCGAGAAACCATATCAGTGCAATGTTTGTAATAAGTATTTTACACGACAATATCATTTGGTTGAACATATAAGGACGCATACGGGCGAGAAACCATATCAGTGTAATGTTTGTAATAAGTATTTTTTGCGTAAAAATCATTTAACTATACATGTAAGGACGCACACAGGCGAGAAGCCACATCAGTGTAATATTTGTAATACGTCTTTCTCAGATAAAAGTTCTTTGATTGCACATGTTAGGACTCACACGGGCGAGAAACCATATCAGTGTAATGTTTGTAATAAGTATTTTTCATCTAAACATAACTTAACTATACATGGAAGGACGCACACGGGCGAGAAACCATATCAGTGTAATGTTTGTAATATGTATTTTTCACAAAAATCTAATTTGACTAAACATATTATTAGGTCTCACACAAGCGAGAAACCATATCAGTGTAATGTTTGTAATAAGTATTTTTCACGAAAACATAATTTGACTATACATGAAAGGACTCACACGGGGGAGAAACCATATCAGTGTAATGTTTGTAATAAGTATTTTTCATCTAAACATAACTTAACTATACATGGAAGGACGCACACGGGCGAGAAACCATATCAGTGTAATGTATGTAATAAGTCTCCGTCGGTACGTCTCTGCAACAGGTTGTGTCTCTTTAAGTGATTATCCAACTACCTGCAATGGTCATTAAAAAGTGTGCCAAGTGCAATAAAAATATAACCAAGAAAACACCAGGATTGGAGTGTAGCAGATGTCATGTGGTGGTGCACGCTGACCCTGGATGTTCTAAACTGTCTAACAAGCAGCTGAACACACTCCGGAACTCGACCAGCATTGAATGGAGCTGCGAAGATTGCATGAAAAATACCTCTCGCAGATCCTTGTTTCTAATACCTGACGACGGTGACGAAGAAGATGAATCAACTGCGGGGTCCTCAGGGAAATTCCAACAGTTTGATACCGAAAAACTTATCCGGGACATCAGTCGGGAGCTAAAGAAAACCTTTCGAGAAGAGTTAAGCAATTTGGAATCTTTGACGACTTTGTTTGCTCGACTTTGTAAGTGACCAAATCACCAATATGGAGCAGTCAATTAAGAATCAAGATAGTAAAATCAAAGATCTTGAAAACAAAAACCAAGACCTACAAAATAGGAATAAAAATCTTGAACTGCGAATATCCGTTCTAGAACAGGGTATGAATACGTTTGAACAAAACTCTCTTTCAACGTCCTTTGAAATTGCTGGCTTGGCGGAGTTTGCCTCTAAGGAAGTGGATCAAATATTAACAACGGTAGCCTCAAAACTAGATT
The DNA here is from genome assembly GCA_963921215.1 of Scoparia ambigualis. Lineage (NCBI taxonomy): Eukaryota > Metazoa > Arthropoda > Insecta > Lepidoptera > Crambidae > Scoparia > Scoparia ambigualis. Next base: position 220,183 of record OY992523.1, on the reverse strand, counting down.
TTAATGTAGGTAACATACAGTCATCTCGTCGTCTACCAGGATCCAAGGACAGGCCTGGTCCACTTCAGGTGAATATGAAAACTAAGATGTCCCAAAGGCAGTGGATTGAAGCCGGAAAAGAGAAATGTGTCACGCTAAAAGCCCTGTTTCCTGACATCCCCAAAGAAAAAGCGGATAACCCTATTTATATTAGAGAAGCTTTAACAAAAAAAAAATCAAAAATCATTTATTCGCCTAAAACATGGTAATATAGCTGGTCATGATAATAGTATGTACATACATGTTTTACCAAAACTGGCATGCAAATATTAATTGAGTCTATAAGTATAAATATTAATTTAGTTTTAAATATTAATAATGAGAATTACAAAATTATTTATTATATCATATATCAATTTCTAAAATATTATTTATTATGTCATAATTATTATCAAATTCCAAAACATTATTTATTAAAAATTATACATCAAATTCTAACAAACAACTAAACAATAATTAAACAGAAATTACAATTGTCATATATTATTACTACAACCTACTATACTTTATTTATTAAACTTTATTAGACAATCGCACATTGTATCATTTAGCTACCTACATATTTAAAAACTCTGAAACACTATAGAAACAGTGTTCAATTAATAATTTCTTTAACCTAGACTTAAATATGGGAATAGATAGTGATTGTCTAACATCATTTGGTAACTTATTATAGAGTTCGATTGACATTTATTGTATAGTGTGGTTTTAGGAATATGACTCATCCATCACCAATCTATTAATATTTCTGCTCGAACGTGGATATATGTCTTTAGCATTTTTAAAAAGATACATGTGTAGTTTCACAAAAACACATGATTCATAAATGTAAAGACAGGGTAGTGTCAACATTTTTAGGTCCTTAAAATACGGTTTACATGACACAAAAGGACTTATACCGACAATGCTACGGACACATCTTTTTTGAGCGATGAATGCTCTTATGGTTTCAGTTGAGTTACCCCATAGAAGCAGTCCATATCGCAACACTGATGCCACATAAGCATGGTATGCTGTAAGGGCAGTTTTTTTCGAAACTGTTTGCCGTAAGCGTCTGAGAACATAAACAAAACTGTTTATCTTACTTACTACCTTTTTAATTTGGGCTTTCCAGTTTAAGTATTCATCGATCGTTATACCAAGAAAGGATGCTTGTTCCGTTTTTTCTATTAATTCATTCTGATATTTTATCTCAAGCTGTCGTTTATCTTTATTATAATTCTTCCTAAACAATAAATAGTTAGTCTTGGAGGCATTGAGCATTAAATTATTTTGATTTAACCAATTAGCAACTCGTGATATTGTGTCATTTAATTCTTTTTCTAAATCAGTTTCGTGTTTTTGACGTGACAACGTCTTAAATTAGGTTATACTGGGAGGCACTTATGAAAAAGTGTAACGCTCGTGGGTAACGTAACGATGAGTCACCGAACGAGAGAGAGGCCCGCCGAATGCCTTGCGTCTCTCTCCCACTAAATAGTTAAGTTTAAGTTTACATGTACAATGTTTTAGTAAACAAAATAAAACAAAAAAAAAAAAAAATAAAAAAAAAAAATAAAAAAAAAAAATAATAATAATAAAAAAAAAAAAAAAAATAAAAATAAAAAAAAAAAAAAAAAATCTATAGTTAAAATTTGTGCAATTCTTATTTTCATTCAATTCCTTGTTCCTATTGTGCAATTTAATTATATTCATATCAATAAATATTCTACCGAGAAAAAGACGTTGTCACGTAAAATCTTCGCCCGTAAAACCGACTTTACAGGCAACCAATTTTTTATTTGAAGTTACAATTATGGAAATGTCATCCGCAAACAATACAGTCTTATGAGATGTGACACCTGGCATATCATTGATGTAGAAAAGGAAAAGAAGAGGGCCCAACACACTCCCTTGTGGAACACCATAATTGTTTACCTTATAGCTAGATTCAAAAGAAGGTAGAGTATCTTTTTCATCTAATCCACAAATTTGCACAGACTGCATACGATCACTAAGATAGGATTTAATCCAGTCTAAAGGAGGCCCTCTGATTCCATTATCTTCCAACCTTCTGAGTAAAATAGGGTGTGACACAAAGTCGAACGCTTTTGTCATGTCAAAGAGCAGAACACTTGTATCATTGCCAGTATCTAAATTTGTAATGACATTATTAATAAGATTATACATGGCTAAGGTAGTAGATTTCTTTTTCTGGAATCCGTTTTGTTCTTCTTTTATTATTTTAAACTTATCACTATAGTCCATTAATCTTTGATGCATGCATTTTTCAAAAAAATTTGAAAATATAGGAATTAGTGTTACTGGTGTATAGTTTTCCAATAACGTCCTATCTCCTTTTTTATACAATGGTTTCACTATAGATCTCTTTAAAACTTCTGGGAATACTCCTCTTTCCATGGACTGGTTAATCAAATACGACAGAATTGGCGAAATTTCCAGCGCGCAAGCTTTGACTACTTTTGTTGATATCTCGTCATAACCTTCAGAGTTAGTGTCTTTAAGAGATTTTATTATTTTAATAATTTCGTCGTTGATGTAGGTATTAAAAAAATGAATTGCAATATTTGTTATAAGTAAAATTATATTTTTTTATTAGAATGAATAATAATAGATTTATTGGACATTTGTATAAAATAATCATTAAATTTATTAGCTATATCTTTAACATTAGTGATAACTTTACTGTCATGATATATTTCATCTATGTATTTAATACATTGATCAACGTTACTAGTTTCTTTAATCACTTGCCATGACGCTTTGCAAATATTTTTACTGCTTTTAATAAATTTGTTGTTAGAGAGTATTTGCGCTTTTCGAATACATTGTTTTAATGTCCTAGAATAATTCAGGTAGTTATTTTTACTTATAGAAGTTTTATGTTTGTAATAAACAAAACGCAATTTTCTTTTTCATTCACAACTAATCTTTATTCCTTTCGATATCCACCTATGCGTTGTTTTATTGTTATTAATTTTTATATTTATATGTGGAAAACTTATTTTATATAATGTGATAAACAACTCATGGAAACCTGAAAATGATCTATTAGGGTCAATTTCGTTACGTATGTCTTCATATGACAAATTGTTAAGTAGGTTCCTAAAACGCTCTATGTTATATGTACTGTAATTTCTTTTGTAACAGGTTATTGTCCGAGGTGTATACTTTATATAAACTGCAGGAATGCTTAACATTTGTGCAGTTTTATGGTCTGATAAACCCAGTGGAATTACCTCGCCAATTCCTGACTGAATATTACTATGAATGTGATCAATACATTTTGACTGTCTTACTGGTTTATTTATATGAAACATTAGATTGTAACTTCTTACCAAATCATGCAATTCACCCGTGATTTTGCTTACCTGTAAAGTATTTACATTAAAGTCCCCCGCAACTACGATTTTATTTTTTGATTTCTTACATAGTTCATGTAGCACTAGGTCTAATTTTTTTATAAATATATTAACATCAGAATCGGGTGTTCTGTATACACACACAATTGACAAGCGTTGGCTTGGTATGTCTACACCACAGCATTCAAATGACTTGGACACAGATAGTTGATTTAACCATTTTAGCTCATTGTACATTATATTTTTCTTGAACAAAACACAAACGCCTCCTCTTTGTTGATTTCTCGAAAAAAATGATGCTAATACAAATCCATTAATTTTAACATTTCTTTCATTACCAGTTTTTATAAAAGTTTCAGTTAAGCATATGACGTTCGGTTCTTTTTTATTCTTATTAAGGTCTGTTAATGCTATTTCTAGTAATTCTTTCTTTGCCAGTACACTTGCTATATTTTGATGTAAAATTCGGAAGTGGTTATATTGTTTATTATTTTTATTTACGAAAGGAATGCTGATTTTCTTGTTCTGTCTTATTTAATGCCGGATTTTTCTTGACTTTACTAAAATAAAATGGTATTGTACCCTTTTTTGCTGGCGAATGCACTGTATCTAATGTCTTAACTACTTTGGCATTATTGAAATAATAAGGAATTGTACCTTTTTTGTAGTTATTTTTTAACTGCATGTTTACGAACTTTTTACCGACGTTTATTACTGGTTTATTTTGTTTGATAAGTGTAGTTTTGTTTATGTTTCCAAACTTATTCAATACATTTTTAAGGTAACTCTTACTCTCCACAAAGTGACACAATTTAAAATTTTGACTTATTAATTTAAATTGATAATTTAATATAAATAAAAATATGGTTTTTATGAAACCTTTTTATCAGACTATGTAATTCTATTATGACTTTGTACGGGTTTGTATCACTTTCACCAATGCAAATTACAAGTTTGTCATTTTCATCAATACACAAGTCATTACATTCCCTTAATACCTCTTCCGACGAGGCGTTTGGTTTAGTGCTTGCCATGATCTAAAATGGTGTCGCGACCCCGGAATATCTTTGTGTTATTACATATTAATTTAATATACATTGCTCGTTATGGTATTGGTAGAGTAAAACAAAAAATATTAGAGTATCTGCTTCGCTTAGTTCTGTATATTCAGAGGTGCGAAAATCACACACATAAAGACTGAGGCATTGGCGACTCACCCGTGGCTGAAGCGACGCAGGATTGGGTGGCGGCAGCAGACCGTGGCGCGTTCCCTCGGGACCCCAGATTCCCGCCTATAACGTAAAAGGGGTTTATGACTCAACTGTCAATAAGTGGATCAATCTCTCCAATCATCAGGGGCATCTTTTCGACTACCTATAAAGCGTGGCAAATTGAATCAAATGAATTATTAAAGCTCTTGAGATCTAGATGTAATTACTGAAGTGTCTTCACTCTCAGAATTCCTACTATGCGTCTCCTTCTCACCACCTGCATCAGTGACCACTATAGCGTGGCTTTGTTCATGCTATGAGTCTTCCTTCTCACCACCCGCATCAGTGACCACTATAGCGTGGCATTGCTCGTGCTATGCGTCTACCTTCTCACCACCCGCATCAGTGACCACTATAGCGTGGCTTTGCTCGTGCTATGCGTCTACCTTCTCACCACCCGCATCAGTGACCACTATAGCGTGGCTTTGCTCGTGATTATTAGCTCCTTTTATACGAGTAACACTATGGGAATAAAAAGGAGCTTTCAGAATAGAAAGATTAACCACGGAACCTTCACATTCTTAGCTCACTTTATCCAAGTAACATTTAAGAGAATAGTTAACTGCCGTCAGATTGGAAAGATTAAAACCACATAACATTCCTATTATTAGCCGTCAGGTTATAAAAGTAACATCAAGAGAATACAATAGAACGCTGTCAGAATGGAAAGATCAAAACCACTTAACTTTCCTGTTATTAACTCAGTTTACACAATACACAATAAGAGAATAAAATAGATTCCATCAGAGTAGAGAGATCGACCACTTAACTTTCATGCCGACACGTGGGCAGCCTCTCAGCACACGTGGGGCAGCATCTCGGCACACCAGTCTCCAGAGCACTCCACTAAACCACTTCAGACAACGAAATAGGCCCGCTCATGGCTCGACCGCTATATTTATTGAGACTACGCTCACTACTAATGCTGCCCGCTCCGAATAATGTTGCCAGCTTATAAAAACTGACCATAGACAAGTCGGTCGTCCGACTTGATACGGTACATCGTGACGGTTGTCACGACACACCCGCCCGCGACTAGAGAGACACCAGGCACCTGGTCCACCTCCTTATCTTCTCCAGGGCCTTGGGCACGGCTGCTCGCCGCTGTCCTCGTTCCTCAGGCATGCCCAAGAGGTCGTCGGGCATCTTATCGCTAGCGTTAAGATTAACTGGTGAATAACTATCGGTCTGAGTACCCTTATCAAAAATATCATCTTCTACTGGAAGAAGTTCTTCCAACCAATATTACTTCTAACTTCTCCCTTTCGTTATGTTCTGAAGAACGGTCGTCTTCGACTTCGTTCTCCAGTGTATCGATCTCCATCTCTGCGGAGGTATCGACCTTATTCGCTCGCATATCAGCTAATGGTAACGAACTTACATCAACGTCTTCTGTATCGTCCACTTCCAGGAGATACAGCTGTGCGATAGATCTAATAAACTCTTGTCACCGACCTTTACTTTCGCAACTGTTATCATACTGTCCACTCCTTTCGTTAAAGATGAAAATTTTCCCCCACTTGCCAATCTTCCCTATTCTTTCTGTCTCCTTTGATCTTAACAATCTGTCCTTCAGATGGTACTAATTTTGACATACATGTAGGTTGTTTATGAGAATGGGTAAACTGTTCCCTTAGGTTCAGAAGATACCGGTTCGTGAACATACCTTTGAACTCGTTGAGAACAGTGATGCCTCTTTTCCAGCTGTTTAAAATACATCTTTGTTTGTGTTCCTTGAGCTCAAAGTTCACCGTCTCCGGATCCCATAGATATAGTTCTTCCCATGCCCATGAAGTCTGAAGGCTTCAGAATATGAAATTGTTTAGAATTCACTTATGTAAGTGAACGAGAATTAATTGCCGCTTCTATCTCATTGACAACTGTGTTCAGCTGATTATCCGTCATTAAGTGCATCTGTAAGGTTCTCCTTAAGCAATTCTCTACAATGCCTACGAGTCTTTCGTAATATCCACCAAACCATGAAGCTACCTGCGGGATAAAATCAGTTTAAAGTTGGTAGCGTTATCTGAAGTAATCACCGCAGGTGTTCCTCTGGTGGATACAAATCTCCTCACAGCAAGGAGGCTTTCTTCAGCAGTCAAGTCTCGCACCACTTTAAAATGAACTGCTCCAACAGCTAAGCCGCAACGCAACCTCCCATCTTCATCTGTGAACAAGTGTATGCTCTTTCTCATGCTCGTTTCCTTACCAGCTAACTCTTCAGGAATATGCATGTATGACAATTAGAAATAGCTGTTGGACTGCTTGGAGCATATCAGATCCAAGCTGTTTTGTCTTCTGTGTAATCTGACACTTTATCATAAGCATTTTTATAAAGCTTTCTTTGATTTTGATTTTAGATTTATTAAGATCTAATTTCTGAATATCATTTGGTACTTTGTTGTAAAATCTTACACACAGACCCTTAAAAGAATTATTTATTTTATGGAGCCTAGTATAAGGTAGGTACTTCTAATTTGTTCTTACTTCTAGTGTTTACATTGTGAATATCACTGTTTTTTGAAAACATTCCAGTATTTTTATGAACATAAATAAAATTTTCATAAATGTATTGTGATGCAACTGTCATTATATTTATATTCTTAAATCTCTCTCTGAGAGAGTCGCCAGCCTTTAGGTAATAGATTACTTACTCGAATAAGGACCCACACGGGTGTAAAACTAGTTCAGTGTAATGTTTGTAATATGTATTTTTTAGTAAAACGTAATTTGACAAAACATAATTGACAAGTTGGATATGTACACTCGGCGTCACGTCAACCTACCCTTAATGGACTTTGACCCGTTTGAAGTCGTACGCGGAGAATCGTGCGAGAGGGTCCAGTATATTTTTGTTACTTCGTCTCTCTAGGACTGGCGAGCGTGCCCCCCGCGCGCCCGCGCTCTGACGTCACTACGACCGCGTCTGTGCCTGCGCGCCCACAATTTTTATATTTTTTATATTGCAGCTTTTGAGAACTCGTCGCGCGCAAAAAAATTGTTTTAAGAATTTCTGTTTTGCAGTGGACGCTGCGATGCAACGTGTTTGGATTTATACCACCTACTCGTGTAGTAAACAACCATGTCATCGTTTTTTAATTAATAATGAAAATTTACATGTAAATAGGTTTAGCTTGAAAGTAATTTCTGCACACAAACTAAATCTTTAAACACAATAATAGGTATTAAAGTGTTGTATTGAACCCTGCTGTGATACCTATCTATTGAGATTCTAATATTTTTACCTGATCAAACGAAGTGAATGACCTGAAGTGAAGTTCGATAATAATTGTTTTGTCTTCGACGAAGTTGGTAAATAAAAAATATATTTTATACGGTTTGTTTAAATCTTGGAGACCACAATAATAATTAATCATGACATGATACCTAACCTACTTGAAATTGCACAAGTAGGTAATGTATATCAGCATCATAACTAACATAATATAATAAAGGGCGCAACAACAAGTAGATTTACATCTCGACTGTGATTTTTGCGTAAAATGGACAATTTTGGCATTAAGGATCTCAGAAACTAAAATGCATTAACAATTTTGACTTATTGAATAGTGTAGAATAGCTATTAGAATGGTGCGTAGCAGCTTCGCTTTTTGAAAATTTTGCTTAACTTTGTGGAGGCTGAAGGCCTCCACCAGAAGGTAAGGGTGACCCAATGAAATGCGTGTTCACTTATGTGTTTGCTTTATTTATTAATGCGACGTACGATACAGTTCGCGGGTGTAGAGCGACTAGCTCTGGAAGCTTCGAGCTTCCACGGGTTACATGAATTTGCTGACACAAAATATATACATGTGTGGAGGTGGTGTACGAACACCTACAATACTCCCCTCTTTAAAAAAATATATTTATATAATTAAGAAAAATTATATAACTGAAAGAGAAAACAATATTTGTTGAGTTAAGTAATAAGAGAAAAAATTAGTGAAAGAAAAAAATATGTGCTAAGATACAAAGAAAGATAAAAACTAAGTGAAAGTAAAAAGTTATAGGTAGGTATGCTAGGTTACAAAGAAGTTTGCTTATCCTACTTCTTTACGCTAAGTCAACACTGTCAACTAAAAGCTATTGTTACCTTACACTGTATTCTTATCTTACGCTTATGCTAGGTTGCGTACCGGTTACCGTACGCTTAGAATAAACATTGGATCCAATTACATTATAACTACAGTAATCATACGATAGCAAGTACAGTACAATACCGTGTGGCTACAACTAAGACTTATTCTAAGAAATGTATGTACCTAGTAGGCATCGAGCATACGGATTGTTTTTTAAAAAGACCGTTCTATATTCACTGCACTTGTATTCACTCACTTTTCACTGCTTACCCTAAGCATTTACTAAGAATACGAACAGTTACAGAAATATCTTAAAGCTACTTACAATTAAATTATGCGTATCCGTGAACAGGATCAGCAGCGGATGATGCGGACGGGTTAATACCGACGGTTGTAGTTGGTGGACTAAACGCTTTCTGATGCTGAAGCTGTATCGAGGATACTGCTACACCTGTGGCTTGCTTGCGCAACCACCCTTTTAAACCTTGGCAGCTTCGTTTCCATAGATAAAATAGTATAACTATTGATAGCAAACTAGCAATTACGACTAGCCAAATGCTTAGTTGGTTATAGCGCTCCTCAACTTTGGTGGCTACGTCACTTTGCTGGTTGACGATAAGTTCTTTTTCTTGGTAGTTACCCATTGCAAACTAACAAGTACGATCCGTGTTACTAACTTGTGTACGCGTATGAAATAATTAAAAATACGAACTGTTGTTATTTATAAAGCGAAAATTACCTCTCCAAAAATGCTAACATAAACTAAACTAAAATTATTACTCTTAACCTACTTTAATTGTTCTCATTTATAAAACGCAAAGGAGGCTTAATTAAGCGTCCACTTCGTGTTTTATGAATGTGTGTCGCGCTTTGCATGGACGAAGATGATGTCGGTGGGTCGGCTGCTGGCGCGTCTCGAGCTGCGTCAGCAGGCGCCAGGGCATCGTCATCGTCACTACCTATTATTATGTACGCGGGCTTAAGCCTATCTATAGAGATCGACGTTTGGCGATTATTTATTTGTATGGTATAAACCTTTGTGCCTCTTTTGATAACGCGGTAGGGACCGTCGTAAGGGGGTTTCAAGGGCTTACGCACTGTATCGTCTCTTACAAATACATAATCGCATGTTTTTAACTCGGAATGAACAAAGAAAGTCTTTGAGTTGCTATGCGACTTAAAAACTGGCTTAATTTTACTTATAGTGTCGCGAATTTTATGGACTAAATTATAAGTATCGGTGGGTTTACGGATTGAGTCATAGAAATCTCCTGGTAAACGTAAATTGCGACCGTATGTTATATCAGCTGCGCTGTAACCGGTGTCACTGCGATAAGCGGCTCTAAGTCCCAGTAAAACGATTGGTAGTTGTTCTACCCAAGAACTGTCATATGCAATGAGGCGAGCCGAAAGTGCTGCTTTCAAAGAGCGGTGCCATCGTTCGACTACGCCGTTGCTTTGGGGATGGTACGCGGTGGAGCGTATCTTTTGTATCCCCAATAGTTTCATTAATTCTGAAAATAGACTGCTCTCAAACTGACGACCTTGATCGCTAGTTAATTTTATAGGACAACCGTAATTTTATACGACATATCCATTCATCGAAAATTACCTTTGCAACGGTTTCGCTCGTGATATCCCTAACAGGAATAGCTTCTGGCCACCTTGTGCACCTGTCTATTATGGTGACGCAATAACGATATCCGTCCGGTGACGTCAGTAAAGGGCCTATAATATCGACATTTAAATGGCAAATCTGCCAGCTGTTTCGAAGCTTTCGAACGGTGAAAAAGTGTGGCGATTGACTTTTGCACGTTGGCATGGTAAACATGACTTCGTCCATTGCGTAATATCGTGATTCATTCCTTTCCAAAAATATTTAGAAGTGATCATTTTTTTTGTAGTTTTAATACTAGGGTGACTCAAGTTATGAAAACTATCAAAAACTATACGTCTGTAGTGTTGTGTTAAATAGGGTCTGACTTGAGACGTCGATATCTCGCAATAGATTTCTTTGTTGCATGAAGGAATTAATATTTTTTTTATATTTACTTTGCTGTCGCTACTGTTGTCCGATAAAATGTGTGCTATGTATTCGTCGTCTTTCTGTGATTCCGCTAATTCGTTGTAATTGATTGGTGACGGGCAGCCTATGGTTTCTACGCGTGACAAGGCGTCGGCGACACTGTTATCGGACCCGCTAATATGTTGTATATTTGTCGTAAATTCACTTATGAATGATAAATGTCTCGAACGGCGCGGAATTTCGTTTTCGCATTTTGTTATTTTTGTAAACGCGAATGTTAAGGGTTTATGGTCGGTGTACACAGTGATTTGGCGACCTTCAAATAATTTTCTAAAATGTTTAATGGCCATAAATATTGCCAAAAGTTCGCGGTCATAAGTTGAATACTTTTGTTGAGCGTTTGTTAGCTTTTTTGACATATAACCTAATGGCTGCCAAATATTATCAATTTTCTGCTGTAAAACTGCGCCTACGCTCGTGTTCGAGGCATCTGTCATTAGAGCGAGTTTTGCGTTCGGATCGGGGTGCGACAATGTAGCGGCCTGTTGAAGACCTACTTTACATTGTGAAAATGCGTCGTTCGCGGATTCCGTCCAAGCGATCGGAGACTTATCGTTCTTTTTTGCGCTTGACAAATACTTATTTAATTCGTTAAGATACCTACTAGCGTGCGGCAAATGAGCGCGATAAAAATTGACCATCCCCAAAAATCGTCTCATGTCCTGTACGGTTTTGGGTTTAGGATAATTAATTATGGCATGAACCTTGTCGTCTAAAGGCCGTATACCATCGGGGCTAACTTCGTATCCTAAGAAATTGAGCTTGTTTTGACCAAATGAGCATTTTGCTAGATTAATAGTTATGCCAAATTTTTGAAATCTTTCAAAAACTACACTCGGCGTCAAAAAAATCGCACCTCTTAGAAAATCACTTTCAAATGTCATTTACTCTTGATATGCACATGCAGTCGCATTAATTATGATTTTATTTACAAGGTTACTTAATTAACTTAATAAAAAACATTACTTTTCATTATCAAATAAAACCTAATGCAACAAATAAAGTGTCACAAAAATTCGATGCAAATTTTGCTACCCGTGAGAGTTGCTAGTTGCGCTTCCTTTGTGGGTATAAAACGGTCAACACGGGTTCAATGTGGGTCATTCGCTATTCAACCGTTGAAGAGGACACACGCACAGATTTTGATGGATACCACAGCTGATAAAGCCGCTCAAGTGGTTGCACTACTGCAATCAGGGGTGCGGCAGTGTGATGTCGCCCGGCAACTGAACCTGAGCCGTTATTCCGTTCGAAGAGTGTACCAGCGCTTCATAGAGACCGGTGGCTATATCCGCAGACACGGTTCGGGTAGACGTCGCTGCACTTCGGAAAGAGACGACCGGTTCGTTGTGTCGAACTCTTTGAGAAATCGTTTCTCCAACGCTGTTGAGTTGCAACAGCAGCTCCAGGCAGTTCGCAGACGCACCGTAAGCGTATCTACGGTTAGAAGAAGATTGAAGGAGAAGAAGATAGCGGCCCACAGAGCTGCTACGGGTCCAAAATTGACTGCAGCGCATCGGCGAGCCCGCTTGCAGTTTGCTCGTGACCACGTCGATTGGACCCTTGAGCAGTGGAGAGCTGTTCTCTTCTCAGACGAGACGCGAGTGTGTCTTTTCTGCAACGACCGACGGAGAAGAGTATACCGGAGGCAGGGTGAACGTTTCGCCCAAGCCTGCATCCAGGAGACGGTGGAATATGGTGGCGGATCCTGCATGTTCTGGGGCGGTATGTCTGCTGCCGGCAAAACCGACCTTGTCTGCGTCTCCCGGACTGGAGGTGCTCGCGGACAAGGGTCGCTGACTGCTCGCCGCTATGTCACTGAGGTCCTGGAAGTGCATGTGGTCCCCTTTGCCGAATCTTTTGGCGAGGGGTTCACATTAATGCACGACAACGCTCGCGCTCACACTGCAGGCATCGTGAGCGACTTCTTGCAGAGGTCCCAAATCTCTGTGATGCAGTGGCCAGCGCGAAGTCCGGATCTGAATCCTATAGAGCACCTCTGGGACCATCTTAAACGTAAGGTTCGATCTCGGGATCCAGCTCCTTCGACTCTACAGGAGCTCCAAGACGCGGTGATTGAAGAATGGGGGCTTATCCCTCAAGAAGAGCTCCTGAAGTTGGTGAGGTCCATGAGGGACCGTATGGAAGCCGTGATCAGGGCAAGGGGGGGTAACACTAGATTTTAAGTTAATTTTAAGACACTTTTTGTACATTTTTCTTTGTAAATTATCTGTTGTTAATTAGGACTTAATTAAGGATTTTTATTATTTTATTAATTTTAATGTTGTTTGTATAATTATAATTAAACAGAAAGTTAAATTTAATTGTTTTTTGATACTCCTTTTTGTTACCTTTCTAATGATACCCAACACTATCCTCTACATAAGGTTTAAGAATTTTTAAAGATGATTTTTAAAAGGTGCGATTTTTTTGACGCCGAGTGTATGTCTAAATGTTGTTTATGAGTAACTTCATCAGGACTCCCAATTATTACGTCATCTAAATATGAAAATAGGAAATCTAGGTCACTAAGTACAAAGTTCATGAAACGCTGAAAGGTTTGTGCGGCATTACGCAAACCGAAGCTCATTCGTGGGAATTCAAATAAGCCAAAAGGGGTAATTATAGCAGTTTTTTCTATGTCTCCCGGTGCTGTAGGTATACAATGATAAGATCGATTTATGTCTAATTTTGAAAAAACTTGTTTGTTTGTTAAAATATAAGTAAAATCTTGCAAGCGAGGAATTGGGTATCTGTCGGGCTTCGTAATCGAATTAAGTTGGCGATAATCACCGCATGGGCGAATATCGCCATTTTTCTTCGGCACTACGTGCAGTGGGCTAGCCCACGCGCTTTTCGAAGGTCGGCAGATTCCCATTTCCAGCATTAACCGAAATTCTTCTTTGACTTTTATGTACCTATCAGGAGGCAGCGGGCGCGCTCGCGCATGCACGGGCGGCCCTTTGGTTTCAATATAATGCATAATCGAGTGTGGCGGAATTTCCACGAATGACGCTGGCTTAGTTATATTAGGATGCCTAGACAACAAATCATAATAAGGGTGTCGCTCATCGATAGACTTTATAGACGGTTGTGTAATGTTGGCGATGGATGTGACTACATTTAATTCTGTTATTTGGTCGATTAATTTACGCGAGTTAACGTCAACTACTATTTTGTGATATGCTAAAAAATCTGCCCCTAAAATTGGTTGTTTGACATCTGCCAAAATAAAATGCCATCTATAAGGTCTACGAAGCTTAAAATTTAAGACTAAAGTTTTAGTGCCAAAAGTTTTGATTACTGTGCCATTAGCGGCAAAAAGTTGGTAGTCGCTACTTACATTTTGTCGTTGTTTTCTTGTTGCTGGCAGTACCGAGACATTGGCGCCTGTATCAACAAGAAATTTAAGACCCGTATTAACATCAGTAACGCATAATCGGTGACCGGGTGAAATGGTACAAGTGTCCACCATCTCCTGTACCACTCCACTCAGTTTTCCGAGTTCTTCCACACACAGGGTTTGGTGCATTTCCGGGCGTTTTCGCGGAAACGGTTGTGGTAAAAACACATCCGGTTTTCTGACCTATCTCTGCTCCAGGATGCGCTGCGACCTGCTGATGTCCTTGGCCTGCTGCGGTTGGGTCCATTTCGCCCAAAACCTCTGCCTCTCATAACGGATCGTGACCGGGATCGGAAAGGATGGAGACTACGTAGCCGGGTATTGATCTTTGCGATCTCCGCCAGTATCGGCGCTGCGTCGAATGAAGGCTGTGGTGGTGGCGTCAGCTCCGCGACATGGGCTGTATGCGTGACCTCAGCAACCTTGTCGGCGATGGTGGCCAAGCTCTCCAAGTCCTTGCCTTCGGAGACGGCAAGCACCACTCGTACTTGCGATGGAAGCCGGTTCTGCCAGAGAACGCGAAGAGTGTCGTCCGGAAATTTGTTGGTAGCAAGCTCTCTCATCCGACGTAGCAGTTGGGAGGGTTTTTGCTCTCCCAACTCCAACTCGCTAATTAATTTTTCGATCTTACGGTTTTGGGATTCTTCGTAAATCGTCAGTAGGCGGTTTTTGAGGAATTCATATTTACCGGAGCTCGGAGGATTAATTAGGATGTCTGTGACCTGCGCGATGACCTCTTTATTGAGTTTGGAGATGACCAGGTCGAATTTGGCTTCGTCGGCGAGGCGTTGCGACGCAATTATGGCCTCGGTCCGGATGAACCAGACACGTGGTTGGTCCGTCCAGAATTCTGCGAGTCGCGACGACAATGCGACCGAGTCGATGGCAGCAGTCGCAGATGGAGAATGATCCGGGCGCTGATGGTTACCTGGCGGTGCAGCTGGCATGGCGAGGTGTCCCCCGGGCAGCGTGGGAACGGCGCCGGGCGGCGGCGTCGGGTTCATGGTTGCGTAACGCGACGCGCTCGCGGCACAAACACGTGGGCGAAAATGTTCGAATTGTGTCCTTTCACATTTTCACGATAACGTCGGGCATTTCCACTATCACGTCGGGGTCACCACTGTGGAGGCTGAAGGCTTCCACCAGAAGGTAAGGGTGACCCAATGAAATGCGTGTTCACTTATGTGTTTGCTTTATTTATTAATGCGACGTACGATACAGTTCGCGGGTGTAGAGCGACTAGCTCTGGAAGCTTCGAGCTTCCACGGGTTACATGAATTTGCTGACACAAAATATATACATGTGTGGAGGTGGTGTACGAACACCTACAACTTTTTAATTAAACCCAAAATTGCAGAGAAAGATTTTCATAAAATGCGCCAAGGCACTTTTTTGAGCTCCTAGATTGAACTACTGTTCTAAAAAAATGAAATAAAAAAATTAGAATGTTATCTTTTCTATAGTCGTATAGTGCGTAGCGGCCTCGGAGTTTTTAGATATCATTGATTGTATATAGAAAAAAAATCTTATTTTAAACCAAAAAACTTCGAAAATCGCATTAAGTTACCTGTGAATTTCTCCTATCTACGATAATATTATTGAGCAAAATGTATTTCAGATTAATCGTTACTTCATGATGAATAAAGATTTTATAATGAATTTATTATCCTTTTTCGATAAAAACGATAAATACAACTGCAAAAATTCCTCAAAATGCGATGCGCCGGCCGTCCGAACACAGCTTATCGCCGCGACATTAGTACCTAATAAGTAATAATATTAAGTATGATTTTACTATCCAATTTCGATATGAACGATAAATACAACTGCAAAATTACAACAAAATGCGAAAATGGGCATTTTACTCAAAAATCACAGTCGAGATGTAATATGCCTCTAAACAGGTTTTCTAAATACAAAAAAATCGTCGACATAATTTTCTTCTTTGCCGCTGGGTTAGCACCACTAACTTGCCATCTTTATTTCTATAACACTAAGGTTGTTTATGCAACATTTTTTTGTGTATGAAAAAAATGTTGAACAAACAACCAATAGGTTTATTTTTATTATTGAAATTTTTGCGTTCACAATGCTAGGATAAAAAAATCAACAAGTCTTTCTGGGGTCTCGGTAGCTTAGCGGATAGAGCAGTGGACCGGCAATCCAAAGGTCAGGGGTTCGAATCCCATTCGAGCTTTCTTGAGACTGGTTGTTTTTTTCTAGTAATTCAATAATAATGATATTTATAAGCAATTGTTTACGTCTTTATAGATTGTTAAATACTTGCATTATGTAGTATTTCCTTCAACTGTGAGGGTAAACTTCACAGCTTGACGTAATACCGCTGGCTTGCAGCGTAAATATCAAACTACTAGAAAAAGATTTCTTTCGACTGTGAGGGTAAACTTCACAGTGACGTAATAACCGCTGGCTTACAGCGTAAATATAATATACTAGAAATATATAATAATATACTAGAAAAAGTTCAACGCGTTTTCTGGAGTCTCGCTAGATTAGCGGTTAGAGCAGTGTACCGGCAATCCAAAGGTCATGAATTCGAATGCCATTCGAGCTTTTCTGAGACTGGTTGTTTTTTTTAATAAAAAGTTGCAATCACAACCTTGTTGCTAGATAAATGGAATTCTACTGATTTCAGTGAGAAGCGGCACATTTGAGTAGGTATTTCAAAGAAATCTCATCCTCGCGAGTAATTAGGTAAATTCAGACTGACTTTTTTGTTCCGATTCTGACGTTAGCCTGTTCCCTCAAAGAACAAAATATTGCCAAAAATAAATCAAGTTATAATTGTTATATTGAGTGGAAAAAGAAACAGTTTTCAAGGTAGGTACGAAAAAGTTTTTTTTTACAATAAAAATGTTTTAACAACTTACGTAAGAATTATTGTTTCATGCGTAAAATTAAGGAAGTTGTCGAAGAAAAATATTTTTAGGAGTCATTCGATTTATGTAGTGTTTGTTATTGTTTAAACAATTTGTTTGAAATTTCAACAAGGCCACGAACTTGTGCAATAATCAGGCTAACTTACGTAAGTTCTTTTAATGTATTTAACTAATTCAAAGCATAGTACAAGTGACTTAAAAATACGTAAATTTTCACAATTTCGTGCAGGATCCCCTTAAACCAAATACTTAGTTTACTCTACTTATCACATGTAATCAATCACTGCCTCCTACATCGTTTCCCAGGTGGTATATACGAGCTCCACACTATGACGGATTCGGCAGAAGCTTGGCCGGCTACAGAATAATATTACTAGGCTTGGCTGAGGAGTCTTTAATGCCGGCTCCACACGCTTGGCAAACCCCAACAAGCAACAAGCCGTCACAAATTCATACGTGTGGATAGAGCGTTTGGCTTGGTTTGCAAGCGCTTTATTGTAGGATAGCCGATCCGTCGAACAAATCGCGGCGCCCAAGCACAAGCGTGTGGTCGCAGCATAAAAGTAGACAATATGATCCACGGAGGATCAATTTTGCCATACGCAATAATAATAAGTTTACTAGCATACACGAGTAATACAAAGTTAAAGCAAAAATTGGTGTGTGTAAAAATTAGACAACGGTACCTAATATTTTTATAAGAATACAATTTCAAATTCAGCACTTCATTAATATATTTTTATCTTTATTTTTTAACTAATGTTTCTCATCATCAGATAACAATAAAAATCTGAAGAGTGTTAATGTCTGTGGGACAAATCAATTTTTTTGGCTGGAACTCTCGTCCTCAGGCCGCCATCCTTCAGCCTTCGACGTATCGTTGAGGTTGATACCTGAGACAAAACACCTAGTTTGTAATTTCTTAATATATTTTAGTAACATAATACAATACCTAATAGGCATTTTAACCGTCGAATTCATTAAGTTGGTATGCAGGTAAGTAGGTACTTATTAATTTTGATTTAAAATAGATAAATAAATATAAATACACTGTTAAAAATTTTTACATAAAAGTGAGGGCCACTCTCGTAGCCCTCACTTTTATGTAAAACTACATGTCCATGTAGTTTTCAAAGTCGGATGTAAATTTACATCTCAACTTTTTACATAAAATGTAAAGAACGTTTATGTAATTCCAATTATGTAAATTTTCATAAACTAATTTACATGGGAATATTATCACATAAATTTATGTAATGTGATATTGCATAACAATTATGTAATAATATTTCACATAAAAAAATGTAATTTGTAAATACATACAAGTATGTAAAATAATTTTACATAAGAATTCTGTAATGTCATTTTACATAAACTTATGTAGTTTGTTATTACATAAAATTATGTAATGTAATTTTACATAAGTAACGTGTGATGTGATTTTACATAAAATATGTGATATGAATTTACAGATAAATTATGTGAAAAAATTTCCCTAAACTTTATGTAATAAAATTACATCATAACATGTAGCTTTACATGATATGCAAGTAAATCTACGGTAAACTGTTTAATTTTTATTACATACGTCTTCGTACATTTACATAAAACGTTGTTAAATCTACATAACAACTGTATTTGGTTTACATAAACTTCAGTAGATTTACTTAATATGTAGGTAAATCTACATAAAAATGTGTGTTTTGTTAACATAAATTTAAGTAGATTTACATAATTAGGTAAAGCTACATAAAAATGTGTGTTTTGATAACATAAATTTACGTAGACTTACTCAATACATAAGTAAATCTACACAAAATTATGTATTTTGTTTACATAAACTTAAGTAGATTTACATAATAAGTAGGTAAAGCTACGTAAAAATGTGTGTTTTGTTAATATAAATTTACGTAGATTTACTCAATACATAGGTAAATCTACACAAAATTATGTATTTTGTTTACTTAAACTTAAGTAGATTTACATAATGTGTAGATAATTCTACATAAAAATGTGTATTTTTTATTACCTACTGTTATGTAGTTATACATTAACGTAATGTAAATCTACAAAAATATCTGTATTTTGACATACGTATAAGTAATATTTATTAAATACTTGGTATGTAAATATACATAATAATGTAAGATATCACATGTATTCATGTAAATATCATTACGTAAATTTATGTAATATTCTACGCTCTTGGGGGAATTTTACAGAATATTGTATGTAAAATTCAATAATTTGTTGGTGATATAAATCACATACAAAATAGGGAAAATTCCCTAATATGAATGGAAAAACCCACTATTTATATGTGAGTGTACCTATAATAGCGGTAAATTCACATTCAAACAGTAATATTCATTCTACCAGTAAATTACAGGCATTTTGGTCCTATTCCATGGGCTTTCAGCATTAGGTACTATAATATAAGGTCATTTTTAGTATTTTATACTAATTGCCCATAGGATCAATATGCCTGTAATTTACTGGTTGAACAAATATTAATTACAGTTTGGTTGTGAATATACCAACAGTGTAGGTTCTTCTTCTAACTAAAAACTTCCCATTTCTAGAACGCTTTCATTTACAATATTCTGTTAACTATGAATAATTTAAATGAAACCAATTAAGTATAAACAAACATAGCAGGTATATTTTCAAAATAGGTTAAATAATATGTAAATAGGTACAAGATAGGTATGTAACTTAAACTTATTTAATCATATAATACTAAAATAATCGAACACAAAAATTATTCTAATGAAATGTCCTAATATTGATGATAATAATCAACCATAATTATAATTTCAATATAATAGGTAACTGTTTAAATCACAATACAACATCAGATTAACTTAGAAAGAATGCTGTCAATCATGATAATAGCGGTAAATTCACATTCAAACAGTAATATTCAGTCTACCAGTTAATTACATGTATTTTGGTCCCATTCTATGGGCTTTCAGCATTACTATAATTTAAGGTGATTTTTAGTATTTTATACTAATTGCCCATAGGATCGATATGCCTGTAATTTACTGATTGAACAAATATTGATTACAGTTTGGTTGTGAATATACCAACAGGGTAGGTAACTAAAAACTTCCAATTTCTAGAACGCTTTTATTTACAATATTCCGTTAATTATGAATAATTAAAATGAAAACAATTAAGTATGAACAAACATAGCAGGTATATTGCCAAAATAGGATATATGTAGGTTCAAGATAGGTATGTAACTTTAACTTATTTAATCATGTAATACTAAAATAATCGAAAACAAAATTTATTCTAATGAAATGTCCTAATATTGAAGAAAATAATCAAACATAATTAGAATAGCAATATAATAACTGTTTCACAATACAAAATCAGATAAACTTACAAATAATGCTGTTAATCATACAATTAAACAATGACAGCAAATAACATACAGAACTATCGAAAACGCAAATTTAAGCTTATGAAGAATAGTGATATGTATAGTTAATCACAAAATTAAGAAATTAATTAAGTACATTTGAAATCGAGAAAAGTTTAACTTTGCCATCATGGTATTTACTTGTAGTTATTGAAGTAAAAAAAATTCTTATGTTTCTAGTTATAATGTACACCTAAAAAGTCACAGATTTTGCAAGAATGTTAAATACGTGTGTGCCTTATCTAGTTACAAAAGAGTTTATGAAACTTACGAGACATTAAGAAGTCATAACTTTAGGTTACATACGTCAGAAAGCTTTAAGCTTAAAACACACTTTGTACTTCTTGAGGGTAAGCCAAATTGAACACGTAGTACGCAGCACACAACAATTTCAAAGCATCACTAAAATTTGAGACTTCGCTGATGATTTGTAGTTCAACTACTAAATAGTAGATTTCCTCAGTATCTGCGAAAATGGATACAAGTTAATGTTAAAAAATGTGCAAAATTTCAAATAACAAAGTTACTAGTTTAATTAAAATGAGACCCAAAAATCAAAACAGCGGGTCTCGAACCTGAAAAAAAAAAAGTATATATAAAAACCTCACCTCCGATATTAGTTGAAATAATGGTGATGGAGTTTTCGATAATTGGCATAAATCTGATTTTGTCAATTCCTGTAAATGTAATAAACACATAATAAGACACACATAAAGACATGATGGCAACAATGTTAATGTTTTTTGTATAATTAATTAATTAAAATTTATTTTGTAAAATTTTGCAAGTCTACATGGCAGAATATGTGAGCCTATAAAAATATGACCAGCTAATTGTAACCAACCATATTCTTAGCAAATAAGTAATTCTAAATAATTCTATTCTATTCATAGTTAAGAAAAAGTGTAAAAAAACGGCCAAGAGCTAGTCGAGCTCGCACAATCAAGGTATTTTTTTTAAATTTTCAGTAACTATAATCTGACGATAAAACTAAAAGTCTCCTATGTAAATTAATACTTAAGTTAATAATAACATACCTGAGTTAAGTTTTGGAGAATAAAGGTAATGTCTTCTTTGAAATAGGTCCCAACTAGTTTTAAAAATTTTGGCAGGTCATCATCCTTTTCGTCAGCCGCTGGAGTGTTTTTGACAATTTTTTGAATTTTTTCAATTGCCTTCGTAATTTTTTCCAGAAATGTGCTCATGCACTTCGAGGTGTTAATGCAACACAGCCTTTCGAAGTGTTTTAACATATATTTGGGTTCCATTAGTATAGGCCATTCTACAATAACAGCTGATATGGTCGGGGTTGTGTTAAGAAATTGTCTTGTACGTGAATATGTGACCTCCATGAAATGCTCTACAGTTTCTTCATCTCTTTCTTTAATGGTTGCATATGTTGCAAGCCACGACTGTTTATCACGTAGACTCTCTGCAGTTTCTTCTTTTGGTAAAGCTGGCTCCCAATCTTTACATCCTGCACTTAAATTTTTTATATGTTTAATCTTTTTCTTAGAGGTTGTAATATTTCCTGCTGACTTGTTTGGTCTCTGAAGATAATGTATTCTTTCCTCAATCTTCTTAAACACAGTACTGTAGCCGGATCCAATCAGTGCTTTGGTATCGTCATCTCTATCATATAAACACGGGTACCGTTCACATAATTCTTGAGCTATTACTCTATACATTGATCTAGTAGGATGAGGGTTATCATGGATCAACTCCTGTGCCACAATCCTGACAAGTGCATTCAGATCTACATTTTCTATAGGCGAATCTCCAATGAGCTTAGTCAACAATGAATTTGATACTTTATCATAGGGGATGATGAATGCAGTATTAACATCAGAACTGCCGCTGTCACTTTTGACAGATTATGGTGACCCTGGGAAATTGCTGCCTAAAGTGTTCGTGCTGCAACTATCGATGGAATGTCTCCTTTCTGTGTATGTATATTCATCTCCGATAAGGAATGGGCTTTCCTTATATTCTGATAAAGCTTCGTTTTCGTCGATTTCGGTTCCGTCAATTAAAAAGACCTTGTTTCCTTTAATTCCTTTAGCATTGGCTGCAAGAAAAGAAAACAGTAAACATGTGCATTTTATTTTTTTCAATAACTACTACTTGCAGTAAACAATGACACTAAAGAAAAGGTACTTTCACGAAGTATTATTATTATCTGGCCAAACTTTGTAAAAAATATTTTAATTTTAAAATTATACCGAATACTACTCTGCTGCTTTTTTATAAGTACGGGCCCGTTAAAGTAGAACGACAACAAAACTGCTTTGCCAAATTCGTGCAAAGAACATTATACTCTTTAATATACTTATAAGAAGGAAGAAACAGTATATTCTAAAAAGTGCTATAATAAAGCACTTTTTACAATATTCTGTTGCTTGTACGAATTTAACAAAGAAGGAGTTTTGTTCTCCCTTTACGCTCATGCTACTGTAAGTAATTTCAAATATTCCAAGATCTTCACGATTCACGACAACGTTAACCTCAGAATTTTATTTAAGTACCTACTACAATAATGATTACAATTTGTATGCACCTTTCTTTGTCATCTTTTTCGGATTTCTATATTTTCAGAAAGGGTATTCATAAAAATAGCCATTCTGAAATACGTTACACACTATATTCATCTAAGTACACAGCAAATCAATATTATTATTTTTATTTTTATTAACCTATAATCTTAAATTAAAACAAACAATTACCCTTTTTGTTTTAATCTAAGCCTATAATATATTTATTTGAGTCACATAATTTTAATAAATAATACATAATATGTAGGTAGGTATATCTACATAATCTGATAAACTGTTCTACTTTCCAGCTAAAAAAAGTTGACTCTAATCACTACTAGTTTGCTAAAATTTTACCCTTTTCCAATAACTGCTCGATAGACAGATCATTGATGCATACAGCCTTTTTTTCTGCGCAGTCCACAGACCGCACTTTTAAAAATGGCATCCTGATTCTGGTCTGTCAAACAAAACAACAGTAGAGTGAACCGGAGGCAAATCATTACCAAGTCAGGCCAGGTTTGATGATTATTTAATTTTCAAAATCTAGTGGCTTTAAGTGATTTTAAGGGGTTTAATAAAAATCTACAAAAAACTTATTAGATTAATTACTTATTAGGCTGGCCACGTCTGGCCTAAGGGATGATTTATATTAGAGCGGGTCGTGCAAGGGGTGTGTCCCGGGCACGGCCCGCTCTAATATAAATACAAAATGTATGCAACGTCTCAAATCAGTGGCGCCGTCCGGGCCCGGACGGGGCACGCTCCGTGCACGACCCGCTCTAATATAAATCATCCCATAAACATCTCTGAATTCATAATCTGAATGCGTATTATTCATTCATAAATCCCAGAATTCCTGGCTTTAAGAATGAATAATACGCATTCAGATTATGAATTCAGAGATGTAGGTATAAGGCAAGCTATAGGGTCAGAGTGTCGCCTATTAAGTGCCATTTTACCTATCTTGGTAAGTACTCCTACTTATAAGATTTTGTTAAATCTTAAAATTGTAAGAAAAAGATTGTATACTTTCAAGTAAATAAGTACTTACCTATACATAGGTAAGTAAAGAAAACTAACTATGCAGACCATACCTACTCTGGGTCCGGCTGTCAATACCTACAATGCAAAAAACCTACACGTAGCAAATAATCCATATCTCATATTCCCTACTTCGTATTATGACTAAATCGCGTAATGACATAGTAGCGAAATGCCTACTTTTTCAAACGATGGCGCAGCGGTTAGCGCGTTCGGCTTGCGATCTTGCCCGATAAGCAACTTTCGCAATGCCGGGTCGCTGGATGGGTGACCAAATTTAAAACATCTCGAGGTCCTCCGTAGTAATGGGTAATAACGGGTTTTTCGCGTACCGAAACTGAAACTATGTATTGGTTTTCGATAACGGTTTTCAAAACTATTTATTTTTGAAACTATTTATCGGAGATGTAGGTACGGTATTGCCAATCTAACAGCACCGAAATAACTAGTTAATTGATACGGTGTTGGTAAATTCATGATACCTGTTTATCGGATGTTTTAGATAAGTTATGGAATATTATGTAGGTAGACATTAGTTTTTTCAAAGTAAATACAAATAACACTTGAGTTCGCGCGAGACATTTTTTGTATACACTCGTCACGAAAGCAAGAGGAATAATGAGAAAAAAGCGCTGCGGTCAAAAGTCATAAAAATACTTAAACAAATCTATTTTAAATAGATCATCCTAAGGTCTAAATTTGTTATGCAAAACTGCTAATCTAATTTTGAGACATTTAATATCTATAACTTTAATCCCCACACATAAGGCGCTTAAAATAATTATTTAGATGTTGTGGGTTATGCGCGGTAATACCTACGCGACGTTGCCAAACCTACGCGATTGCACTATTTATGGTTTAAATCGACCATCGCTACGTCCTACGTGCTTCGAAAGGCACGCTAAGCCGTTGGTCCCGGTTGTTGTCGTAAGATGGCAGTCGTTAAAACCCACCAACCCGCATTGGGCCAACGTGGTGGGTCATGTTATGGCCTAATATCCCAACGTGCTATTATCCACGTGGTAGGCCTGTGCCCAGCAGTGGGACGTTTATAGGCTGACGATGATGATGATGACTTCACTCAAGCAATAGAATATTACAGTTTTACAGTTTTTAAAGAATATGATAAGAAAAATCAGTCTTTATTTCAACTTAAATATGAAATTGGTTGATTTTGTTAAATAATGATATTCATGTAACTAAATACATACCTACATATTTTCCTTTCTAACCTTGAAAAATTTTAAAGATCGTTTCATTTGTGCAGGACTAAATGGCGGCTAAAAGTTCTTAGCTGCTTTATAGTCATAGATTTATCGATAATTGCCAGAATTATTTTTTGAGACAGGAAGTTATCAACATTTACGTAGCTATAAAGCAGTAAGTATTAATTTTTTGCGTTTGTTAAACCTAGAACTGAATGAATCCATAGGAGGTAACTATAGGTATGCTGCGAGTGAGACTCATTGCAGTGCCGCTCAAATACAGTCCGACCTATAGGTACTAACTATCTTATCTGTTAGTTAAAAAATGTACACATCTTACCAAATTCACGTTGTTCTGGCCAAAGCACGTATTTAAACTGCCCTGCCCGCCCTGATGTGCTGGTAGGTAACAGTGGAGCCAGCATCCAACTGCACTCACGGAGACTCGCTAAGTCACTGGCTGTGTTGTGTGGCTGCGTTTGCCGCTAGGGATGTGCGCGCATCAATGCATCTTTCGTTCAGCACCGTTCTGACTGTATCAGTAGTTCAATTTAGTTCGCCGTGTCAACAACATCTTATCAACCTATCAAAAGAGGAACAAATTTCCTCAACTGGTTTTTTTAAGAATATTACATAGAGGTCACGTAACTTTCTCACTTTCCCACCACGTATTCGGTCACACAAATGAGATGATAAAATACAACTAACTAACTAGCTATTTTCAAATTCTCGCTCGAGCGAAATGTAAATAAACAAAGTTTACTATTAAAAATTTGCAGTAAGTCGAGCATTTTTTTATATTACCAAGCATGATCACAGTGAGTACACTTACTGCAAAAGTTCTTATTCAGAGTCTCTCGGCAATACTACAGTATGATCTATATCATATCTATACCACTAATATGTTAAGTAATTTACTGTTTAAAAAATGGACATGACCCGAGCAAATAAACACTAAGAAGATATACTGTTTAGATCTTAAGCAGTTTTCCAAAATTGACTAAATGAGTGGTCTAGTCTTCGATCAACAATACCAACTAGATATCACGTCGGCGCTAAAATTGTGTCTCGGTAAATAACAGCACACTTGAGAAGTGAGCGTTTATTTTGTTTAGTTTGCTTGAAACACGGCCAATGTAAACACGTTCACAACGCCGCAATGTGTATTTAAAAGTTGCATAAATAATGCCCGAGAAAGCAATTTAACGGCCGGAGTATATTACTTTCGCTATGGTGCCATGGTTGTAATTAGGTTGAACTTAAACCTGTTTGATAACTTTTATAACTGAGCTTTGATTTTGTACGTGACGCGTTATCTAGTTGGTATTGTTGATCGAAGGGTCTAGTCTTAAAAACAGTATGCTGCGATAATGTAATTTTGTTTAGCACATGTCATAATCATCGCTTTCTGGTTACATAAAATACAGACAGTGAGATGCGATACTGCATGTATGCTAATAAAAATGTATAACTAATATTTTTTATTAGTACCTACTTTACGTACCTACCTTTAATATTCCGCCCTCAATAGCATAATTACAGTAAGTATTGCCGTTCCGCATACAGCCATAAAACGTGGACAGTTTTTGAAAGTGCAAGGCGCATCCAACGATTTAAATCTCTGGCTACAACAAATTAATATTACCTACTGTTTTTGTTGATATTAGTTCGTTCAATGCAATTGCGTGGACATCCCTAATTGCCTGTGTTGAGCGACAATAGAAAGAACGCGGGTTGCGGGGCGCCGTCACACTGACCTAATGACAAATATACTGCACGAAGTGGCCAGACTATCGCGATAAAATTCTAGTAGGGTAAGTGCACCAGTAAATGAACAGTTAAGAAATTCAAGAACTTTAAAAATATTATTGTATGGTATTCCGAATTTGTTGAAGAAGAATATAATTTCTCCGTTTTTGAATGAAACTCTTACTTTTAGAGATTTTGGATAATTTATGCAAAAATCAAAATCAAAGAAAAACTTTATAAAAAAGCTTATTATAAAGTGTCAGATTACACAGATGACAAAACAGCTTGGGTCGGAAATGCTCCAAGTACAAGTAAGTATAATTAGTTTATATGGAGTACTATTTACATAATTTACATTCAAATTCATATTTTGGATTTCATGACCTGGTAACGACATTTTTTTTTTTGTAAATGTCTGTGCTTCTGTGCGCTGTGGTTTCTTGCCACAGTTAAAAAATGACGTCCTGAATGGGTGGTTGGGTAAAAAAAGATTTGGACGATTCTAAGTACTTTATTTATTTATTTATTTAAGGACAACCAACAAGACAAACACAAATACAAGTAATAATGAGGTAGAACATAATATGGACTTAGCTAAGTGTCGTCTCAATTAGAGGCTGCCACGGCATGCAACGTGGATCACAGTTTTTTAAATAAAAATTACTACTTACTTACTACTATTGTTTGTGGGTATCAATACTATATTCGATTCGAATGAGATATACAAATTTAATTACAATTAAATAACAATAATCTACTGTAATTAACTACTGTACTTATTAATTGAGTTTATTGAATAAATATCTTTTGACTTTGACTTTGAAGTGGTTTATTTATATATAACTTTCCTAAATAGAAATACTTTAATTATTATATAAGTCAAGGTATATATTAAAAAAAATAGTATGTACACTTTCACAGTACCGAAATTAGTATTGTTTTTAAATGATTAATAGCAATAACATATTTTGAAAAATCACAAGCCTCCTTTGAATGTACCACATGTTCATTCACTGGATTTTGCTTGTTTTTGTGGTCATATATTCGAACTCCCTAAAATTTTTAATAATGCATGAAGTTCTACAAAATCTCATGTCTATTAGATGAAGCAACCGTTCTACTGTCCTTTGGCATAATTTTATTTTCACTAGCACACATATAATGTCTACAAAGTTAATATCAAACACTATGACTTACCTGACTCCTTATTACGGACCCCATACAAACCACAAAACACCATCGAGCACATCCGGTTAGGACCTTCTCCATTTTAGAACTACGGACTCAGGATGATTCCTGTGTGACTAGTTAACGTAAAAAGTGTTGCAATTAAAAAAAAAATAGTGAGTTTAGTTGTAAAGCGCGGATTTCTTATTACATAGAAAAATCGACGTTTTGTTCATTCATTGGATTGGTTCATTCTCTGGTGCACTTACCCTATACCGCACGAACTTTATCGCGATAAAAATTTTTGATGTGCGGCAATTTACCGACAGCGGCGCGTTAGCGCGATGTTGTATTGCGATAACGAGAAGTGTTTGACCCAATGATATGTCATTGGTTTGACCAGACATATTGCGACAACGCGAATCTTCAAATCGCGATACCTAAGTATGGCCACGGCATAAGTAGTGCCAAACTAAAATTTGTAGCTCGCTCTGCAAGTTGCGACGCGTCGACGCGCGACAGTTACCAACATTAAAATTAGAGCTTTATAATATTTATACAATAACGGAACGTGTTATACCTTAACTAAGTGCAAACGTTAACCTATTGCGTTCGAGTTAGGACTTTTCGTTGGTATTTTAAACGTCGTTTATTTGTAATTACATGCATAATTATAATAATTAGTAAGTGTAGTACTGTAACATTGATCTCAAAAATCACCAATCACGCTAATATTATAAAGGCGAAAATTTGTGAGTGTGTATGTTTGTTACTCTTTCACGTAAAAACTGCTGAATGGATTTTGATGAAATTTGGCATACTGATAGTTTATAACCTGGATTAAAACACAGGATACTTTTTATCCCGATATTCCCACGGGAACGGGAACCGTGCGGGTGAAACCGCGAGCGGCCGCTAGTAGAACATAAATTGCCCTACTCCTGTAGGTCACGTGATAGGTTAGAAACTTAAGACATGAAAAGCAAATTGAACTGAATTAAATGGAGTTTAAATAGGCTTGCCAGGTGTCCGGCTATTGTAGTACTATTATTTATTCTGTGGTCTAAGTACCTAACTAACTAAGTAGGTGAATGACGAACCTGTGTGCGTGCTATAATTGAGTTCCGGGAATTTCGAGACTACGACTCGAAACATGGGGTTTCTTTAATATTTGTTATTTTTACCAGATGTCTAAAGAGTTGGGTAGGTACCACGTACTCGTAATTACCACTAACTAAAAGATGCTCGACTGGTGATCTTCTAGTTTAGGTAGGTACCTACTTCTAGTGTAACAACTTGCTTTCTTGCATATCGGTAAGCTATTACAACTTGATTAGACGTATATGTTACATAGCATGTTATGTAATGTAAACCTGTAACCTGCAAGGACAATTATGTAGGAAAGTGAAAGATAGGTTCAATTTAAAATCAAATTTTTATATATTTACAAATTGCTTACTTTAATAAACTTCCCGTGGGAATATCTGGATAAAAAGTATCCTATGTGTTAATCCAGGTTATAAACTATCTGTTTGCCGAATTTCATTCAAATCCATTCAGTAGTTTTTACGTGAAGA
The DNA here is from genome assembly GCA_963921215.1 of Scoparia ambigualis. Classification (NCBI taxonomy): domain Eukaryota; kingdom Metazoa; phylum Arthropoda; class Insecta; order Lepidoptera; family Crambidae; genus Scoparia; species Scoparia ambigualis. The sequence continues at coordinate 190,340 of OY992523.1, read as the reverse complement.
AGTAACAAACATACACACTCACAAACTTTCGCCTTTATATTATTAGTGTGATGTGATTATTATTTTTACTACTACTACCTACTTATACTTCTTACGATTTTATTTTATATTCTCGTGGTAGTATTACGTATTAGCAGTTACTCCATTAAGTAAGTAAGTACCTATCTACCAACCTAAATTCATTTCAAATTCAATCTGTTGACGCTCCACACCAACTATCTAGCTAGACCAAGATGAGTATTTTTTTTTAACTCGTTAATAAGGTAAGACAACGGATAAAAAATATACATAAACATGACAAAATACCCAGACCGGAAATCAGTTTCGAAAAACAGTCTTTCTCTAAATTGACCCGACCGGGAATTGAACCCGGGACCTCAGAGTTGGCGTGACGCCAGACCCGCCGACGTGTTAATCACTTAACCACGGAGGTCGGTCGTCAACCTAGTTAGGTGCAAGCACAAGTTAGGTGAAGACCACGCTTAATAGTACATTATGATATAAGTGCGGTAAGTCGAAAATTACAGCAGAGGCGATATTGCTAGCCCGAGCAGAGGCTGTAATTATCAAAGCGCACGTATGTCATACGACGTTTTATAACATATTTGCGAGGAAAACACATTTTCTGAAAATGACTGCGTGTTTTTAATGTTTTTCTAGTGTATAAATCTTTGGTAAGCCAACATGTATTTTTCTTTGGACTTAGATGGTAATAGGCTGTCAATAACATTTTGTGCTTCACATATTATTTCCGGTGGTGTAGACTGTAAATTTAGTTCTTCATTACTAAAACTAGACATATTTATTTTTAAACTTTCAAGGTAAAAGGCGACTAACGGACTAAACAATTAACAACTAAAGACTGCACATACCTCCAATAGCATAGAGCGGCGATGGACTCATCAAAATAATACTACTAACCCCTTTCTTTTCTTGGGTGTCGTAAAAGGCGACTAACGGACTAAAGTCTGTACATACATCGAACAGCATAAAGCGGCGATGGGCTCATCAATATATTACTACAAACCCCTCTCTTACCTTTGGTGTCGTAAAAGGCGACTAACGGACTAAAGACTGCACATACATTCAACAGCATAGAGCGGCGATGGGCTCATCAAAATAATACTACCAACCCCTCTCTTCTCTTGGGTGTAGTAAAAGGTGACTAACGGACTAAAGACTGCACATACATCCAACAACATAGAGCGGCGATGGGCTCATCAAAATAATACTACCAACCCCTCTTTTTCCTTGGGTGTCGTAAAAGCGACTAACGGGCTAAAGGCTCATGTTGTCCATAGATTCAAACGATTACGAACTATTTTTTAAATTACATTACCGCACTAGTGTGTAGCTTACATTACGATGCTGAAATCGGTGTAATAAGAGTCACTTAACGAGCAAATGTGTTTATAAATATACAAACAATAGTCAATCATACTGGCGTGGTGGCCAAGAAGCAAGCGTGATTTATAATATGATAGTGTTAACGTACGGCGATAGATGGCGCTGTTTGACACAATTCAATAGTTATGTAAAAATTCTAATTAGTTTTTTATTTTTACTACTTCAACTTGTGACATTAAATAAAACTTTTGAATAATCCTTATTATTTATGTTAATTTACACATCTCGTAAATATTATTCGTTCTGGCGGATGTATAATTACAAAACAATGGTAAAAGTCACAAAAATACATAAAATTACATAAAACTTTAGATTATTCCATAATATTTACATAAATCAGAGGTATTTTTCATTTTGAGAGATGTATAATTACAATCATATTTTTAAATTACACAAAATAACTGTATAAATAAAATGAAACACTTTTTACAGATTAACTCGCGTTTAATAACTACATATTTTATTTTTATCCTGACGTTTGGACGTGGACACAGGGAGACTGAGATGTTGGTCGTCTCTCATAATTTGGTTATTTCCAGTCCGTACTGGATCACATTAAACGCGTGTTAATACGTAAAACGTGTTTCATTTCAATGTGTAGTGTTCGCGTAACCTTCACAATAATCTTTTTTATTTATGTGAATTTACACATCTCGGAGGTATTTTTCATTTTGAGAGATATGAAATTACAAACATATTTTAAAATTACATAAAATTACTGTAAATACACTTAACAGTTTAGTATTTATATAAAAATACCTATCATATTTGTATTTTTACTATTTGAACTTGTGAAATTATATAAAACTTTAGAATAATCCTTATTATTTTTATGAATTTACACATCTCGGAGGTATTTTTCATTTTGAGAGATAGTAAATTACAAACATAGTTTAAAATTACATAAAATTACTGTAAATACACTTAACAGTTTAGTATTTATATAAAAATACCTATCATATTTGTATTTTTACTATTTGAACTTGTGAAATTATATAAAACTTTAGAATAATCCTTATTATTTTTATGAATTTACACATCTCGGAGGTATTTTTCATTTTGAGAGATAGAAAATTACAAACATAGTTTAAAATTACATAAAATTACTGTAAATACACTTAACAGTTTAGTATTTATATAAAAATACCTATCATATTTGTATTTTTACTATTTGAACTTGTGAAATTATATAAAACTTTAGAATAATCCTTATTATTTTTATGAATTTACACATCTTGGGTGAATTTTTCATTTTGAGAGATGTAAAATCACAAAACATAGTTTAAAATTACATAACATAATTGTAAATACACTAAACAGTTTATTATTTATGTAAAAATACCGGTCAGTTTTGTGTTTTTACTGTTTAAAGTTGTAAGTTACATAAAACTTTGAAATAATCCTTATTATTTATGGAAATTTATACAAATTGCAGACATTTTTCAATATGAAGGATGTACTATCACAAAATATTGATAAAAACTAAGTAAAATACAAAATAGCTAACATAAGGAGGTACAAAAAAACAATCGAAAATGTAGTTTACCATACTGTTCCGTGAAATCACAGAATCTAACCTGTTTTTACAGTAACCTGTGAATATACTTAATAAATAGGTAAAATGTAAATATGATATAGGGTAAAAACAACTTTTAACATGTAATAATGTAATTAAAATGTAAAAAATACATAAAATTCTGTGAAATTATAGGTAAAACTTTTATTACCTCAAGAGTCGGTAAATTTACTTATTTTTATGTAAAATCAGTATACGTTCAACTGTAAATTGTCACAAAAAATGTATTATTACCGAACTTATGTAAATGTACGCCACTTTTAGTAATACTTCCATCACAACATGTGAAATCACAGATACAAATAATACATTTTACAGATTTTATGTAATTAAAACCCAATCATCATGTGAAAACTCATATTTTATGTAATAATTTAATAAAATAACATAATTTCTGTAAAATTTTCGTAAACTATGTGAAATTTACGAAATTTGTGTGAAATTACCGAAAATTATGTACATCTACTGATTTTCTGTAGTTTTCCCAATTATTTTTGTTAAATTTACAGATTTATGTAAAATTTTCGCTTGTAAAATCACATTTTTTCTAACAGTGTATATCCAGAAAAAATACTACTCTCCTCTCTGTTTCACAGATTAGCATTTTTTAATTATCCGCATGATGAATAATGAAATGACCTCAACGTCAAACGCATCAGTTTTAGCTTTCGCTAAACTAATTTGAGAATAAAATAGGATATTAACCTGAAAAAGCGCAGCGCGAAGATATTTTTATCTAATAGGTGAAAAACTTTTTTTTACCACGCTCTTTCTTCTCCCCGTGTGCGCGCCATTAGCGCCTGTTCGCAATAATGCTGGGCACAGGCCTCCCACGTGGACAATAGCATATAGGGGATAACGGACCCTAACCCACCACGCTGGCTGGGTTTTAACGACTGTCATCTTACGACAACAACCAACAACCGGGACCAACGGCTTAATGTGCCTTCCGAAGCACGGAGGATCTCGAGATGTTATTAATTTGGTCACCCATCCAGCGACCCGGCATTGCGAAAGTTACTTAGCGGGCAAGATTGCAAGCCGAACGCGCTAGCCGCTGCGCCATCAAGCTCCCTAAAGACCGATTTACACATCCATAAGTAAGTAAGTAAGTTAAACTTACTACTTCCTTGCTTATTTAATGCGATATGTAGACAGACTTACTTGCCGCCTGGCTTTTACACGTAGTTTTTACTTACTTACTTGCTTACTTACTTATGGATGTGTAAATCGGCCATAATGGCCCACAAACCTACCTAATATTTGAATTCACCGCCCGCGCGCGTTTAGTTTAAAAGTTATCTTCTCTACAAACTCTTCAACCTATACAATAATATTATTTACGCGAATATCTGTCTGTGATCCTAGACAGGATCCAAGAGTCGGACATAAGAAAATACTTACCTACAAACAAAATGCGAACGAAATTTTATTATTCACTTACGCAATTCAGCTTGTTTTAGCATGCAATTTTACTTTTTTGCTAATAATATATCTAAAGAAACTATTTTATTATGCTGGGGTCACATTAGCGCGCTAAAATTATCGCGCTAAAAAACTTCGTGTTCCATTGTCGCTTTACTACGCGACAATAATGCATCTCGCTAAGACGAAGTGTTTGGCCAGACGTGTCAAATTAGCGCGCCAGCGCGATATGGGTGGCCCCAGCGTTAGTAAAATATAGATAAGGAATAATTAACTTACATTATAAGTTGAGGCTGTTGATTTTTGTGTTCAGGAATGGCTCATTATTATGGGCATCAACAATAGCGGCACCCTCTGCCGCGTTAGTAGCCCGCTGGTAGAGCTGCCGATTGTGCCTCGACAGGTCACCTCCAGTCTCCTCGTTGCGTCGCAACCAATAATTGATTGTCTTTCTCTAAAACAAATTTGTTAAATTAAGCACAGTTAGGTAAGATACATTGCGCGATGATCTGGGTCGCCAGGTTTGAGACTTGCCAGCACGGCCATGTTTTGGAATCACTAGAAGGAAGAAGAGAAGAGACCTTTTCCCTATAGTGGGATCTTACAGTCTAGACAAAAAAGTGGATAGGTAGGTATTTACTCTTTGAAACAGAAATCAAAAACAATTTATTTACAAAAAAACGTGGTAACAAAATCAATGATGATGTCTTTGTACAAAATACAATAAAGTAAATAAAATATTGTGCTTCTCTAGTCGCACGTTATGGTAAAAAAAAATATTAAACGTTATCAGTAGGTAATATGAAATTCGTTACAAAAGCAACCTTAACTTCATAAAAATAAAGATCCACTAAAATTTGCTGCAAACAGAAAGGAAAAGAACTATGAGATGAAAAGGTCTCTACTTTCCACATCGTTTTTATAAATTACGGTATAAATTTAGTGTCAAAAATAGTTATAGAGAAATTCAATTCGATTCAAGCGTAGACAGAGAAACCTGATTTGAGAATTACTAAACTTTTACTATGACCTGTAATTATTACCTAACTATACCTACTTACCTACCTACCTACTTTGTCCTACACATAAGACAAATAAAGAAAAAAATAAAAATAAAACAAAAACAAACAAAATAAAAACTCACTGTTATCCCAGTCCTTCTTTCTATTTATTTTTTACCACAATGAGTTGCCGCTGCTCAGGAGTTAGATGTGGCGCCTTAATCACAATCACCAACTGTTAATAGAGCCTCGCACTTTGTAAATCACGGCACGCAAAAATAATAGCAGACCGAAGCGTCAACACCAATTAGATGATATTTGGCTACTGGCCTCCGCTCCGCGAAGAAATATGCGAAAAAAGTGCACTAGAAACGATTGAAAAAACATCTGTGTGCGTGCGCAAATGCAGGGTGTAAAACCGTAGTGAAAATACACCTTATTCCAATGCGTTAAAGATCATTTAAAAACCATTCCATCCCTTATTCTTATTGTGTTGAAATAAGGTCCAAAATGTCGTAAAATCAAAACAAAGCTTTGTATGCGCTTGTTACTACAACAAGCGCAAGCGCATCGTGATTGGCCAACGTGGAACTTGATCTGCCGCCGTGTGTACTCATCACAATTACTTACCTATTAAGAATTTTAAATATAAAAATGCACACTTAGAGGACTCGCTTATTTATTTCTATAAAGCTATATGATCTTTCACTAAGTCAAATAAAAGAACACATTGGCCATAAATGAACTGGTAGTCCTGCAGGTCGTTCCAGGAGGCCAATTCTCATTTTTCGAGATGTAGTCTCGAATCGAGTTTTGATTTCGATTTTTATCTCGACCATAAAATCCAAAATGTCGTAAAATCAAAACAAAGCTTTGTATGCGCTTGTTACTACAACAAGCGCAAGCGCATCGTGATTGGCCAACGTGCCGCATGGAAGTCCTTTTCCAACGATTCTCTATGTCGTGTGTAGCGTAACTATAGTTATATAGGGGGGGGGGGGGGGGGGAACTTGATCTGCCGCCGTGTGTACTCATCACAATTACTTACCTATTAAGAATTTTAAATATAAAAATGCACACTTAGAGGACTCGCTTATTTATTTCTATAAAGCAATATGATCTTTCACTAAGTCAAATAAAAGAACACATTGGCCATAAATGAACTGGTAGTCCTGCAGGTCGTTCCAGGAGGCCAATTCTCATTTTTCGAGATGTAGTCTCGAATCGAGTTTTGATTTCGATTTTTATCTCGACCATAAAATCTCGTTATTATCATTTTGTTCACGAATCTCCTATTCTCAGCGCTAATCGACTTCGAGTTTGATTCGGATTCGAACTTTATCGAGTGGTAATCAAATTTAGTTATTCTGAACATCTCGAACTCGACATTTCTCGACGGAGAGCCGCTCGAATTGCTTCGAGTGGTCGGCAGTGGTCGAGACGTAATTTCGACTACGAGAAGCTAATGAAACGTCAAATAGCGGCGAAATTACGGTGGATATGGAGGAGTTAATTTCCAATTTTGTCGTGGAAGTGATTTAAAATATTGAGAGAGCTCGCTCTCTTTTTTTTAAAAGGTGGAATAAAACTTTCCACTCCTTAACTGTATATCGGCTTCCAACATTTGTAGAAGAAGTTGCTTCTGCTGTGGCGTTGGGTATTTTTTGTTGACATTGTGACATTGTGTGTCTTGTGAATACTAAAATGATTGTTTCGTCACCAAACAAGCACACAACCACAAACAAAAAACATAAAATTTATCGACGATACGTCACGTTTTAAACAATACAAGTTGTTTAAGGAAATTAAATTTGATCACAACACATTAAATAAAATGATTTTTCGATACTTATTAAAAATTTACATCTTTAATTAAAAAGCAAGTTCAATACATTTAAATACCTTTACAGTAAAAATATTTGAGGTACATAGTTGCAACCGGTATAAACCGGATGAAACGTGTCAAACGGAACGCATCCCGAGTTGATTGCATTAAAAAGAATGGCAATATTTATCCAAAAAAAACTCAAAGTCTATTTCGATTAGCGCGGAGAATAGGAGATTCGTGAACAAAATGTCGATTATCGAGATACAGATCGAAATCAAAACTCGATTCGAGACTACATCTCGAAAAATGAGAATTGGGGCCCAGGTCGTTCATCAATCCTATGTGATTCTTCCTCTGTTGAATTGATTGATGTTTCTTCCAATTAAAGATGTATTTAGTGATGCATTTAGTAAAAACATGGGTCGGTTGTTATTTGACTTGGGACATTCAGTAATCAATTATTGTATACCGGGTGCTTCTTATCAACATATTTTGAAGAAAGCTGTAGAATAGCACCTTATTAATATTTGTTGGTAATAGAGGTAATCTGAACAAAACAAGCCTTATGAATAAAACATTTAGTTTAGAATGATTGGATAAGTTAATTGTAAAGAAAGGACAATGGCAGGGTACTATGGAGATTTTGTACAGGCCTACAATTTTCATGTTTGGCAATGAGACTTACACATTTGGTAGATTATATTATTAAGAATTACTACATAAATTACCAGAATTTTAAATGTTGGGGTTTAAAAGATATACTTTATTACGATAATTTTTAAGGTTAGGTTTTTCCCTGTATTTGATTGTCACTGACAGTTGAGTGACAGGGAGGGACGGACAATGATTCTGACAGTAACAAAATAAATAGTTAAATCTGAAAATGAACGCTTGCGCTTTATAGATCAATCGTGAATCGAACTAAAATAGGTAGGTACTTAAGTAGTGCATTTCAATATTAATTGAGTAAGTAAGTAGGTACCTATGTATTGTTAGCCCGAGTTCTATATTCTAGAAGATAGATAGATAGGATAGGATACCTATCAGGAACTGCTGCGACTGTCATTATTCAGATCTTTGTGCTTGGTTATTTAAAACACAAAAAGACATAGCTACCCATCTGTGTTTTGATAAATAACAGCAAAATACTTAAAACATGATGAAAGTCATAGGTAGATGCAATGATATTATAAACTATATCATTGGGTAGATGTAAACAATAGAAGTAGGTATACACGTTCCCACTTTAGAGGTCTCAACTGTAGACTACCTACCTACCTATACCAACATTAAGTTGAAATCATCTCCTATCCTACATATTTATTATTATAAATGCGAATTTGTCCTTCCTTACTAAGCAACCAATTGACTTGATCTTTGAAAGGACGAAGAGTAACATAGGCTACTTTTTATGCCGATATTCCTATATGAACGCGAATCACGCGGGTGAAACCGCGGGCGGAAGCTAGTGGTTAAAATAATTGTCTTTGAGATAGGAATATTATATTAGTCTACTAGATGCTGCTCAGAATACATACTTACTTATATTTACAGTACTTGCAATCGAGGACCTTCCCATTAGATACTACTAATAAATTACTTCATCAAAGGGAAACAATATAATATAATACTAAAAAATATGATGAAAACATTTTAAATAAATAAGAAACTCGACTGGTCTTTCTACAGGGAAGTTTCACAATTGTACATACACACAGACAAGTAATGTTTTTCCATATTAGCATTTGTTCAGTGGAAATAAAACAATAATTTAGTATGGTCACATATTTAATATTAAATTATAAAGTAATTAAGGGCACTCTTAAAATAACATCATCGAAAAGTGGAGCAGGTTTAGTCATGCCTTCATGGCGAGCAAATCTGTGAGCAGCACCCAACAGTTCGTAGCTCCACAATGCAGTTAAAACTGTGGCTGTCCACTTCTACGTGAAGCTCTTTGAGCTCGGAGCCAACAAGGAACCCAAGCTTCATTTTCTGAAGAAAGCTGAAATAAAAAATCACAATTAAATTACAAAAGTAACAGAGTGTAAAGTATATATTTTTTAATCTTACACTAATTAGCCTAGCCCGCTGACCTCTCTATAATACAAGAATGCTGACCTAAATATTTACTATCTTGAGTGTCTCAGGTAACAAATTGATAGTTTAAGTAGGTCAGTGGCCTAGCCTCGAAGTAAGCACTGGAAGGCTTGTAATATGTTATACTAGGCCAATGGGTAAAAATGCAGTTGTGATAGTAGTAATAACAGTGGCGAGGGATGTGTTTGGGGAAATACGGCGAAGGTAAGCCGGCCAAGAATTTACAAATCAGACAATAATAAACATGGTATGTTTAACTCATTGGTATCACTAATTACTGACATAATTATTAAGATCTGCATGGTGGATCCCTGGAGTGGGATTTCTTATAGGGAAGCCGATGGGAATCGGAATGTATGGTATATATATGTATTTAGTAGAATTATTATATAGGTAAATAGTCATGGCCTCAGGTACAAATGCTCGTATTCGTCATAGAAACATTTGCCCCTACTGCGATTCAAACCCAGGAACTCAGAGTAGGTATCACCACGAAAACCATTGTACATATTACTCCATAGAGGTAGTCAATAAGTAAATACATGTAAGGTGTTACCTCTCGTGGTCTAATCCAATTCGAAATTATGTTAATCATCCTTTGTTCCTCTTCATTTGGCTCTTGAAAGCCAACATGCCTTGTAGCTTTACTTTCAGATGCAATAGAATGGGTTGCTAATTCCCAGGAAGCATGACAAATATAATCAGGTGTTGCCTAAAACAATAAGAGCATGGATGAAGTTTATTAATTGATCAACAAAATAGTAGAATATTAGTAGTAACCGATACAGAGGTGCATTGCTGCACCAAATATGTACCATGTGTTCTCGCTCTCGGTTTAGATGTCTAAAATGGTTGACGACATTTTCGTACTATGTACGACTTACCTCTCAGGGATATGACCAAAAACGAATAGTGTCGACTAAGGCTTGACTCTCGTTCGTCAGTAAATGCCGCCTGCGATTCAATCGAAATGCATTGCATACTCGACATTGTGATGGTAATGTTTCACCCAATCAGACAGTATAAAACTATCACGAAAGTGCAGCACAACACAATATTGTTTGTGTTCATTTCATTCGCACATTCACAAAGCGGATTTTTGCAAAATAGGTAGGAAGGAACTTTTAAATTAAAACACATTATTTTTAATAAACGTATACGGTGACCAAAAGCTCAATGATTGACATTGACAGTGTTGCAAGTAGTTTTATTCGTCTTTTTACGAGATACAAATCGATAAGAAAGTCAATCTTAAAAATAATATAAATTATAAATATCAAAAATAATTAATCAACTATTTTAAGATAAAAGTCTGTAATTGTATAGGTTTAAGCTCTAAAATAGTTGCACAAATAGGTTTTTAATCAAAACAACATACACTAATAAGTTTTAATTAGTTATTTGAGAATCGATTTCAAAATCGATTAATCGATATTTTTATGGCAGGCAACTCTGACAGCAGATTTTTGTTTTGCGTATAGTATCTGCTAGTTGAAATGCGTTTCGTTATTAGTTTTAGTATTTTTATTTCGCTTTAAGATTTTTCTTTACCCCGTACTTCTAAAAATATAACATTTACTGGAAAATAATGAGAAAAAAATAAGGAACCAACTATGCAAATATGGTACCAAAACATGAACATTGTGGGGTTGTACGCCAGTACGCATTCTCCTTATATTGTTCACTTTACCCTATTGTATTAGTTTGCCACCGGAGGAAAATTCTATTAGATTATAAGCTTAACCTGACATTACATTTATTTTGCAAAAATGACATAATGCATTTAATTGACACTAACAATTATGTTTGTAATTTTTATTTGACAAGAGATAGTTATTATCTGCCAAATTATATTAAGCAGCAAATATCTTTATCGCTATCATATTTTATACAAACGTCAGCCAAAAACTTGGCAAAGCAAGTTGCTTCTATTGAGCAATGTATAGTTGAGATAGACGTCAGTAGTTTTTCTACTGACATTCCAATTAATTATTTAAATTAAATTAGAAGACAAAAGAGGAACACTCTTGCGAAATGTTTGTTTACAATGAAATTAAATGAATGTAAAAATAGCTCTAGGAAAAGCCCCTGTCAATCATTAAATTTAAAAAATGTACAAACTATGAACATTGTTCACCAGAACATCCAAGGAATGATGGGCAAAGATTTAGAGATTGAATTGTTCTTGAACTGTAATAAAATTGATATTCTTTGCATATCCGAACACTGGCTTAGAGACCCAGTTCATGTTCAATTTTAAGAACCATTTGGAAGGAAGTTCGTTCAGTCGAGGAAATGCAATACATGGTGGCTTCTTAATTATTGTTAATAAAAAGGTTTATTTAAATAAACGCAAAGACATAGTGAGCCTCTCGGTTGAGCGAACAATAGAAATAGCTTGTGCTGCGGTTGAGCAGTTTGTTGTATGAAAAAGTTATGGAGGAGGCATTACGTAAGTTCGGCAATGTAGGTAAAACCATAATTGTTTGCGGTGATTTTAATATAAATTTGCTAGAAAACTCCACATTGTCAACTAAAATTAAAATCATATTTCTATCATACAACTCGAATCATTTATTTTGGAGCCGACAAGAATAACTGCCACTTCGGCCACCTGTATTGATAACATATATATATATATATACACATATATACAAATGTAAAACCACTGGCTAAGCAAATTATTAATAACCTGGACTCTGATCATTGTGGCAAAATGGTCAGCTTTCTACACCAGCGTAAGCAAGTGATGAAAAAGAATATCACTGTTGTGCCAAAAACTGCAGGTCGGCTGGAACGCTTTCAAAGCAATCTAGATACAAAATTAAATTATTTAAGTCAAAGTCAAATTATTTATTCAATGTAAACCTTTACAGGCACTTATTGACGTCAATACTAATAATAATAAAAAAACAGTTAACTAACTTATAGTTAAGACTTAATAACTAATCTAACGAGCTATTATAGTCTGTGCCAGACAAATGCGCATTGCTATTTAGAATACAATGACAACCCTAATGTCTATTATAATGATTTTTTTAACATATATTGTTCAGAACTTAATAAAACTTTTGTTCCAAAAAAGATCTCGGTTAGTGGTACTGTAACTTTGAATGATTCACAAAAGTAGGAAACGCCTTTATGAACTTTATGGTGAACGCAACTATAACACCAGCGATGACTTCAAATTAAATGTTAAAAATTATTCAAAGTTATTCAAAAGAGTATGGCGATTAGCCAAAGCAAACTACCTGAGTTCTAAGATTAAGAATAGTAATGACAAAATAAAAATCACATGGAATATTATAAATAGTGAAACAGGAAAGGTCAAAAGTCGTAATAATGAGTACAATTTAAATTGTGAAAATAAAACCTTGACTTCTGATGCTGATGTTGCTGCAGCATTTGAGAGGTTTTTTACTGACATTCCAGTTTCAACTACACAAAAACCTTGATTTCCTCCCCCACTGTAGCTGAATCTGTTTTGAAGGAGAATGTGAAAGATTGTTAGGGTAATTTCAGTTTTCAAAAATTTAATATATAGATATATTTAAAACATTTAACACTCTCAATAAAAAGAAAACTGCTGATCTGTGGGGTAATTCCGTGGACGTCGTTAAATCAGTAATTATGACAATAGCTCCAGTTTTAGCTTGCATATTTAACGAATGTGACAGGGAATATGAACATCCGAACCTATTAGTACCGTTAAACACTTACCATAGAACTTGTAGTTTTGAATACTTTCACTGTAAACTTTAACTTTTCGTCTCGCGGTGGATTGCCGCGACCGTTTATATGTTAAACCTAAGTAGCGCCCTCTAGCTGGGCGTGGGCGCACCAGTCGCTACTGCGCGTGAGCATGATTTAAGTTTAAAAGCGAACCGTCTAGACGGCGCTGTTTTATAAATTTATTTAATCATATTATTATGATGTTTTCAAAATATATGACATCGTCTGTGATTGGTTAATGTGAAATCGTTTATGATTAGTAAACGCTAGCAGTAGCAGCATACTCTATTTTGGCATTTATTACATAAAATCGATAGTTTAATGGTTGCTAAGGTTGTTATAAATATGTTGTTCTATTTTCAAAACCGTTTTCAATAATTGTATTTCGTGTTAGTACAATAATATTGATAAAAATGTGACATCATCTGTGATTGGTCAGTGATACTGAATACTTTATTATTGTAATTATTGAATCAAATCAATAGTTTAATGTTGGTTATAGTTGTTACAATAATCTTGACCTATTTCAACAAAGTTTTTCATTAACTGTACTTTGTTAATGTACATTAGTGTTGCTTAAAATATAAATGCATTGTGATTGGTTGATACCAGCGCTACCAACCGTTCGTTAATCTGTTCATCTTAAAGTTGGATTACGGGGGTATATAAAGGGTAGTAGGCCTTTGGTCAAGCAGTTTTTATCTACAAGCAGCTACATCATGTGAAGTTAAGTAGTTGTTTTCATTATACCCCTTTTATTATTCATGTGTGTTATAATTGTTGTTGTGTGTTTTGTATTGTGTTGGAGTCCTACGTGTACCTAAACGTATTACGCATAATGTATGGCAAAGTATTCTTGATTATTACCATCATCTTTATTGTAATCTTGATATAATTTGGTAACCATTGCTATAGTACCTTGCGATAAATGAGATGTTAAATTGTTTTAACACTGTTGTAAAAATAATTAGTATGTTGTTTGCCTATCTACAGTTCCTGTGTAGTCTATAATAAATCAACTTTAAATGACATTATGTAATCTAGTTTTTATAAATAAATTATTTGTTACCTGGATTTTGAAACATATTTTTATTACTTCGTTACCTGATTTTCTAGTATTTACAGACAGGGATTACAGCCCCAGCTATCTTAAATTCTCATTTAGTATAATAGTTTATATACTTGGTTATCTTATCTTATCTTTAGTCAACTCTTTACTCTACTTTCTAACAAATGCATTGACTGTGGTGTTTTTCCTGACCTAATAAAATTTAGTAAAATAATTCCATTTTTTAAATCAGGTAGCACTTCTGACCCCTCTAATTTTAGACCTATTGTCGTGAAGCGACATTTAAAAAAGAAAAGATGATAAGAAATTAACAAATATTTTTATGACAAAATAAAATTACAAACAAAAGTTAAAAAAATTGTTTGCCTGTAAAGTCGGTTTTACGGGCGAAGATTTTACGTGACAACGTCTTTTTCTCGGTAGAATATTTATTGATATGAATATAATTAAATTGCACAATAGGAACAAGGAATTGAATGAAAATAAGAATTGCACAAATTTATCATAGTTGAGTGGGAGAGAGACGCAAGGCATTCGGCGGGCCTCTCTCTCGTTCGGTGACTCATCGTAACGTTACCCAGCGTTACACTTTTTCATAAGTGACTCCCAGCCGCAACCTAATTTAAGACGTTGTCACGTCAAAAAGTGAGTGAGGATGGTGAGTATGGAGGTGATGATGGTTAAAATGAAGGATGATAATATAAAAAGTGAAGGGGTAGGTGCAGCTGACGTGGAGGCAGGCGAAGGTGTGGAGGCAAGCGCTCAACTTGGCAGTCGCAGAAGGGCGCAGGCAAGTGAAGACAGGCAGGCGCCGGTAGGCAGGCGCCGGTAGGCAGGCGCCGGTAGGCAGGCGCCGGTAGGCAGGCGCCGGTAGGTGAAGGCAAGCGAAGGCAGGCAGGCGCCGACAGGCAGGCGCCGACAGGCAGGCTGGAGGCATGACTGGAGGCTGTAGTCTTCCAATTCGGAAGCTGGTGTTTGTACTTGAAGACTAGTCCTTCCAATTTGGAAGAAGAAAGTAAGGAGTCTTGACCTTCCAATTCGGAAGCTGGTGATCGTCTCAGTAGAGTAAACCTTTTGAATAAAAAGCTAGAGATGTAATGATTAGTCGTCGGCAGAACTTTATAAAGAAATCTCGGTTTCTGAGTTTTGCATAAATTTCAAAATAATATTTTTAAAACGCTGAAATCTAGATGGCCAAATGTAAAAAATAAGAAACTAAAAAGTTTGATTAAAATTTGTTTATAAGTTGCATAGCAACGAAGCAAAAATAAGTTGTCAGATACGTCAAAACGTAACCAAAACACAATATTTAGTAAATAGAAAACAATTAAGGTGAGATAAATGTAAATTGTACAAGGAAAAATGCATAATAAGATTATCGAAGTGATCCGAAACTTGTGGGATACGTAAAAGTGTCGAAAAATAGTGGCCGAAGTTTCGTGATTTAGATCACGTAAGTAAATGTGTTTAGATAAAGGAATTGCGATGTGTGTAGTGTAGTGTGTAGTTACTAAATCATTATGTATCGTTGCAGAAGCGAGGAAAAATAAAGTCAAATATATAAATAAGACGAATGTTAAAATATGAGATGATTACATGAAATAAAAAGATACCTGGGAAGTGGAAAAGGTAAGTGGTTTCACCACACTATTTCTGTGCTACCCACATATAGTAAAATTTTTGAAAAGTTGATGCTAGATCGAATTCAAATTCATTTTCATAGAAATAAACTTCTACATTGTAAACAGTATGGTTTTACTAGGGGTCGCTCTACAACTGACGCCGGTGTTGAGCTTTTAATATTAGGTATAGGGCAAAATAGGTCTAAAGTTAGAGGGGTCAGATGTGCTACCTGATTTAAATAATGGAATTATTTTACTATATTTCATGAGGTCAGGAAAAACACCACAGTCAATGCATTCATTAAATATGCAAGCTAAAACTGGAGCTATCGTCATAATTACTGATTTAGCGACGTCCACGGAATTACCCCACAGATAAGCAGTTTTCTTTTTATTGAGAGTGTTAAATGTTTTTATTATATCTATAACACAAATTTTTTGAAAACTGAAATTACTTTTACAATCTTTAACATTCTCCTTCAAAACAGATTCAGCTACAGCGGGGGAGGAAATCAAGGCTTTTGTAGTTGAAACTGGAATGTCAGTAAAAAACCTCTCAAATGCTGCAGCAACATCAGCATCAGAAGTCAAGGTTTTATTTTCACAATTTAAATTGTACTCATTATTACGACTTTTGACCTTTCCTGTTTCACTATTTATAATAAAATATGTCTATTAATTTAATTTATCACTGTTATCCTAAATTACAAAATTTATGCAATAAGTGGGGTTGAGGGCGCTTCACCACATAATATTATGTCCGAGATCAGCTTCTTGAACCTCCAAAAACTGCTGTTAAAGACGTCTATGTCCTTATAAACACGATGTAATTCATTATAGGTCCGGCACATTCTGATAATAGGATTATAATAGTAGATTGTTATACTACCAACCCCTTTTTTTCCTTCGGTGTCATAAAAGGCGACTAACGGACTAAAGACTGCACATACGTCCAACAGCATAAAGCGGCGATGGGCTCATCAAAATAATACTACCAACCCCTCACTTTTCGTCGGCGTCTTAAAATGCGACTAACGGACTAAAGACTGCACATACATCCAACAGCATAGAGTGGCGATGGGCTCATCAAAATAATACTACCAACCCCTTTCTTCTCTTCGGTGTCGTAAAAGGCGACTAACGGACTAAACACTTCACATACATCCAACTGCATAGAGCGGCGATGGGCTCATCAAAATAATACTACCAACCCCTCCCTTCCCTTGGGTGTCGTAAAAGGCGACTAACGGGCTAAAGGCTCACCACCTAAGCACATGTGGAGACTGTGCAGTTGTTTCTTGCTGAAGCGTGGACTGTTGCTGCTTGAATGCTAGAATGATAACTAATTTTACCATAAACGTTAAATAAATATCTCAATAAAGTTGATGATTTATGTGTTTATTCATGATTATACTCTACTTATGACTAAAACCTTTTTAAATTTTGTAGGCTTATTATCATTTGACAGAAAAAAAATACAAAGGAGGAATGCATTATTTTATGAAGGCAAAAGAGATCGTATCTTTTTCGGCGGGCACGCAACGGTATCATACCAAATTTAGAAAGCCTGTCACTGTAACTCTTAACCGATTCGTCGCCACTTTCATTTACCTAGCCATTCCGGCCCAGCCCCATACAAAAGTTAATGACGCGCCAGTCGCGTCACCGGCCCTTCTAAATGATGACGCACCTCGCGCGTTGTTGGCTTCCCAATTTATGTTTTTACAGTTTTTTTATGCAGTGTCACGTTTATTTCACATACAGAGACTTGATTCCGTGTATTAAATTAAATATCTGTTGAATTCAAACACGATATGAACTCAAAAGGTAAGAATTTCATATTTTATTAATATCTGACAGGGATTGTAAACAATTGGATACTTAGACAAAAGTTTATAATGAGCAGTTTTTAAGTTTCATGAAAAGCGATCTATTGAACAGCAAAAGTATACCAAATAAAATATTACTATTACTTTCTTAATTATAATGAACTGACTTTCACCCGTCTTGAATTTAGTCTCTAAAATAAGGTATTTATAGATTTTTAGTTTTTAAGTTGTTTTGTTTTAGATTTAGTTTATAGATTTTTTTTTCTGTTTTTAGATCAAGTCTCTAAAATTAACCTAAAAGGTATAAAAAATTTAAGAACAGTTTTATCTTAGCTAAGGGGTAAAGTAAAACGATACAAAAATTTCTTGAATTAAGTACCTATGTTTATAGCAGGAAAGAAGCTCCTAGAGTGTTATGAGTGATTAGTGCGTAATCTGCTGTAAATGTGCGCCGCATAAAAAAATTGTGCGTGTTGTCGTTTTAAGGAAAAACGATTCCTGCTGCAGTAACGCTGTTCCAGCAGGAAAATTGTGATTGATTGATTTTTAGTATTATTATTCAATAACGCATGTATGTACACTTTTGAAACTTTTTATGGTTATTACATGTGTCAAGAAGGATCGAATACAATTTTCAGTGAGGGGTGTGTAATGTTTGATATAAATACTTATGGTCTAACGTTCAGATAATATAATTTCATTTCATATAATTTCATTTGATATATCAACTGACTTAATATAATTAACATTTAACATAATTTTAGATTCTATGATTTCATTTGATATAATGTACTTTTGATATAATATACATTAGATATAATAATCTAATAATATAAAATATTAATCATGTAATAAGCAAGCAGCATGCAAGCAAGCAAGCAGCATGCAAGCAAGCATGCAGTATTCAAGCAAGAATGCAGCTGGCAAGCAAGCATGCATGCAGCATGAAAGCAAGAATGCAGCATGCAAGCAGGCATGTAGCATTTTTTTTTCTTTTATGACTCGTCATAGTGAATGCATCCTGCCTGATGGTAAGCAGCCGATGCAGTCCAAAATAATGAGAGCGCTCCCCAACCTGGAATAAGCACGATAACGAGTGCACCCATTCATGACGGGATGCATAAATGCCGTTTCACGCCCCGCTTAAAAGATCCGGGACAGTAGGCTGGGAAACACATGCGCTGGCAAAGAGTTCCAAAGCCGAATGGTCTAACAGAGGAACGACTTGCCAAATTTTTTGGTACAAGTACTGATAGTCTACAGTATGATGGTTGTTCCTAAGAACAGCACGTGTAGTCCGGGAGAGGAAAGGAGAGGGCGGGATAAGATCAAAAAGTTTTTCAGAACACTCTCTGTAGTAATTCCGGTAGAAGCCACTGAGAGAAGCAATGTCTCTACGCAGCTGGAGGCCCTCAAGAGAGGCTGTTACCTCAGCATCTCCAATAATGCGTACCGCACGCCTTTGCGGTCTATCAAGTGCATCGAGGAGGTATTTAGCGGAGCCGTCCCATAGATGGGAACAATACTCCATACTCGATCGCACCTGAGTCTTGTACAGCAAACAGCGCTGCTTGTTTACAGGAGGCAGTTAAAATAGCACTTTCGATGTAGCATTTCGGATTCAGTTCCTGGCCGATGTCCATGCACGAATGCTGAGGTTCACGGAAATGGGTAACGGAGAGTTCTGAAGAGAGGGAGGAGTAAGGAAGTGAGTTACCTTGGACGAGAATGCACAAACCTGGGTTTTGCTAGCATATTAAACTCGACCAGATTTTTAGATCCCCATTTAGAGACACGATCGAGAGTCAGGTTCAGTTTGGCAACCAGTTCTTGCCTTTTCACCATGATATCGTCTTGCTTTGCCACAGGATGTCCCAAGTACCGCTCATGCACCGTACTGTCATCCGCATAACAATGAATATTGCCCAAGGACAACATGTCATTTATATGCAGAAGAAATAGAGTAGGTGAGAGCACAGAGCTCTGCGGCACTCCGGCATTGACTTTGTAGAACGCGGAGGAACTACCCTCACAAAGGACACGAATCCTTCGCCCTTCTAGAAAGTCTGCAACCCAGGCGCACAAACGGGGCGGCACACCGAAGGCCGGCAACTTGGAAAGAAGGGAACGATGCCACAGTCTATCAAAAGCTTTGGCGACATCAAGGCTAACTGCCAGGGATTCGCCATGCTTGTCCATCGCTTCACCCCACGCGTGAGAAACGTACGCTAGAAGTACACCCGTTGATCGCTTTGGTCTGAACCCATACTGGCGATCATGGAGCAGCGAGTGAACCTCTAGGTAGTGAATGAGCTGGGAATTAATTATTCGCTCAAACACCTTGCACAGCACAGAAGTTACAGCGATGGGTCGATAGTTGGCCGGATCCGAGCGATCCCCTTTGTTGGGGATGGGTTGTATGTTCGCCTCCTTCCAAGACACCGGCACAATACCAGTATCGTAAGACTCCCTAAACAATCGTGTCAATACACGAGATAACTCTGCCGCGCATCTGAGCAGCACAATCGCCGGAACACCATCCGGCCCGCTAGCCTTCCGCACGTCGACCGTCCTCAGCACGGCACGTACATCACACTGCCTGATACGAATATCAGGCATGGTGGCCCCACAATGTGCTATAATAGGTGGAGCGGCGCCACAATCGTCGATGCGCGAATTGGCCGCGAAAAGTTCAGCCAACAACTTCGCCTTCTCAAGCGGCTGGTAAGCTAACGAGCCATCTGGATGTTTCAACGGGGGCAGCGAAGGAAAGCAAAGTTGGCCTGCACGGCCTTAGCGAGCCGCCAATAGCTACGGCTACCCGTAGGGTGCGAGATCAACTCCCGCCCCACCCTTCTAACTTTTTATGCATCCGATCCTGCGAGAGCCCTCTTGTTAGACTTAGAGGCCTTGTTGTAGGCCGCCTTCAAGGAGCTGGTACTAGGGTCATTCGCGCGCAAGCCCTCGTCTAAGCACGATACGCCGCCTGCTTGCATTCAGCAGCTTTGACGCATTCGCGATTAAACCAAGGCCGTTGTCTGCCAACGCTGCCATACCCAACAAGATCTCATCAGCGATGGCAGAAGCGTACTCTGATGGGTCCTTTCCAAGAAAGCAGCTTTGGCCCCATGAGAAGGATGCAAAGTAATCACTCAATCCGTACCAATACGCTGACGAGCAGTGCCACAGATGACGCTTGGTCTCTACTGTTTTCGGTAGACCGACGCTGTGTGGTGCTGTGGCAATGACCAAGCAGTGGCTGACGAGCCTAGAGGTGCAAGCACCGACACTCTATACCCTGCAGGGCGATTCGTCAACAATAAGTCCAACAAAGAGGGCGCGTGACCTATGATATCTGGCATCCTGGTGGGCTGGTCTACCAGTTGCGTCAGGTCTTGCGTCAGAGCAAAGGCATGAGCGACTCTACCAGCGTGATCAGTTTTGGAGGAGCCCAACCATGTTTCATGGTGGGCGTTGAAGTCCCTCAAAACCACCACCTCGTCGTTTGGGAATAGCTCCTGCGCGACATCAGTCACTCGGCCGAGGTGGTCAAAAAGGCTGCTTGTGTTAGCATCTCCTGTGTAGGACCGATATAAGCGCGCAAAGACACGGCAATGGGAGCCGCATTCAATGCGCACCCAAAGGATGGGAAAGGAGGGGTCTTCCAAACAGTGCAGACGACGACAGCAAATGTCAGCCCTCACGTACAGACATACTCCGGCTTTCGCGAGGAATTGCTCCTCAAGCTGATAGCCAGGGTATCTTAAATAAGACGTGTCAGCAGGGTGACGAATTTGAGTCTCCGTCAGAAAAAGCAATGCAGGGGCCGCGCCGTCTCAAAGTGTTGGTGGACGGCGTTGAGGTTAGAATGGAGCCCACGGATGTTACTTAGACAGCATGCAGGCAGGCAGGCATGCAGCAGGCAGGCAGGCATGCAGCATGCAGCAGGCATGGTTTCACGGCTCCGGCGCTACGGGACTCCGGAGACCCACGCGAGCTTATCGTCGCAGATGGCTTTCGCTCACCACCGCTTCTTCGGCTTTCTGGCCATCCTCAGCCGCGGCGCCGAGCGTCAAACCCACCTGCTCCTCAGCTCGCGGACCGCCTCGCCCCTCCGCGCCTACGCGGGCTTAAATAACACTCTAGCGTAGGGCAGACAAGTCTACGTGGAGTCGGTTTTGCCGCGAATCGCTTCTGCCACTGACTTTTTTAGCGCAACTTTACCGAAAACACAACGTATTAACTTTTTAAGACAATATTTAAAATCAATTTAGGGTTAACATACTATTTTTATTTAGAAGTAAAAATTATATCAAATGAAGTTAAAGAATATGATTATTCTACCAATACAGCTTTATAGACAAAGTTGTTAGAGAATATGAGTATTATATCAAATGAATAATACGTAATGTTGTTATAATAATAATAATAATCTCTGGTCAATGTCATCATAACGTCATGTATTTTATCGGAATTTTATTTTATTTCTGTAACATGATTTTTTAACAATAATTTGATTTACAACCGTTTAAAAATATAGTTTGAAAATAACAACAATGAAAAACAACAAAAATGTTTGCAAAACATTGTAAAAAATCAAAAATAAGGAAAAACAATGTGACGTTTACACGTCAACGACCAACTAATATGAAAATCTTATTGTTCTGAGATGAAAATTACGAAAATGACATGATGCAAACAAGAGCCAAACGCAGCGCACGCCCTCCACCATCGCCTGCTCCGCCAACCTCAAGCTCCTCGTCTGATGACTTCACCAGTTACGAGTCGAGCAGCGCGAGCGGGCGATCGCCGTCCCCGCCGCCGCCACAACGACCTGCGCGACGTATACGACCACCGCTGCCGGCACGCTTGGGATCAGTGGGGCAATCTGCCCCGCGTACGACCCCCGCTACCGGTGGTGTAGTGCGCCGCATGCGATGGACTCAACAAATAAATGAGAACTGCATGCGCGCCTACTACAGGGCAACAGAGGGAGGAATTAACCTTACTGCGTATCGTGTTAGGATGCTGTCTTTGTTTCAGGCCTTTGAACCGACCATAGACGTGTCTGCCCAACGATTGTCGGATCAAGTGCGGGTGATCCAGCGTAACAACTTGCTGGATCAGTCAGCACTTGATCGGCTACGCCTAGAGTCACTACGTATTTGTGCGGCTTCTTCTTCGGTGCAGGATCGCCCTGCCCCACAATTACCGGCCGTGACGCCGGTTTTGGTGGCGCGAGTAGATCCGGTACCCGACGATGAAGATTTCATAAATACGAATGTAAGTACACAGACGAATGAGCAAATGAGGAGCGCTTTGAAAGATGCTATTCTACAGTATCGTGACACGCGTAACTCTAGGCCGCGTATACCTTGTTTGCCCACAAATAGACATAATTTAGCGTTAATGAGTGCCTTGAACGATTTACTGGTTCCTTATCTTGGAACCAGTGAAAGTTTAATTGATACCCACTCGATCCTTTATTGTGGGGCCATCGCGGTGTGTCGCGTTGCTCGTGTCAAATTCCAGGATTCTGACCGAGTACCGCGGCGAACCGGGACTGCCCCTGCTTGGCAATTGAGGATCGAGGGGCGTATTAATAAGTTCAGGACACTCATTGCAAAGCTAATTTGCTTCAGAAATGGCAATAATCGGCCTCGCGTCATGCGATTCGTGACACAAGCCTTTGTTGGGACTGATGTTCGTCCGGAAAACTATATGGCTTGTGTGACGGAACGTATTGACTTTCTGAAGCAAAAAGTCTATGCATGGGCAAACCGTATACGTCGCTACAGAGTGCGTGTGGACCGATACCAACAAAATCGCCTCTTTCAAAGTGACCAAAGAAAAGTATACAGACGTTGGGAAGGAGCTGATCAACGTGTGAGCGACGGGCGGCTACCAGATGTTGATGCCATGACTAATTTCTGGGGCAGCATTTGGTCGGTGCCCGTCGAGCACACGGAAGGTGAATGGATGAGTGTTGTCAGTGACGCGTGTGAACCTATCGAGACCATGCAGCCTATAAATATTAGTACAGTTGACGTAAGTTGTGCAATCCGTACGGCCCAAAATTGGAAATGCCCAGGACCGGACGGATTGCACAACTTCTGGATCAAATGGTTAAGATGTTCACACGAGTTACTGGCAACACAATTCCAAGAAGCCATAGAGCTCGGCTCATTCCCAAGTTTGTTGACTACTGGTGTCACTTTTCTGCTCCATAAATCAGGTAGTACCACGGAACCGAAAAATTATAGACCCATCACGTGCTTACCTACTTTATACAAGCTCCTTACATCCATTCTGATAACAAAAATTAACACGCACATTGTTGCAAACAATATTTTGGACATGACTCAGAATGGATGTAGGGTTGGGTCCCGTGGTACTAAGGAGCTTCTCCTCATTGACATGACCATATGCCAGAAGGTCCGGCGTGGCAGAGGAACTCTCTCTACAGCCTGGATTGACTATAAGAAGGCCTATGATTCGGTGCCGCATTCATGGTTGGTGAGGATTTTAGAGTTATATAAAATTGATATAACTTTAAAATCCTTTTTGATGTCATGCATGCGGCAGTGGACCACGGTCTTGTGTCAACCAGGATGTCGAGATAGTGTTTCTGCCACGCAGGATCTTATAAGGATAGAGCGTGGCATATTCCAGGGCGACAGTCTGAGTCCTTTATGGTTTTGCCTAGCTTTGAATTCTCTCAGTACTTTGTTGAGAAATTCAAAGTTAGGCTGTCAACTGCGGAGAGGGGGTGAAGTTATGTCACATTTGTTGTACATGGATGACCTCAAATTGTTCGCACCAAACCGCCAAGACTTGGTGAAACTGCTGAAAATTACTGAGACTTTCAGCAGTGCCATCAAGATGGAGTTTGGTGTGGATAAGTGTGCGGTTATGCATGTACAGCGTGGGAGAGTAGTAAATTCAACCAATTTACAACTCTCCGAAACGATAAACCTCAGATCTCTCTCCGAAGTTGAAACATATAAATATCTTGGTATGTCACAGTCTTTGGGTGTTGAGGACAGGGACATAAAACAGTCATTACGGGAGCGATTCTTTTGCCGCCTGAGAAAAGTACTTAACAGTCTTTTATCGGGTGGCAATAAGACGCGTGCTTTTAATGGCTGGGTTATGCCTCTCCTCACATACTCCTTTGGCATACTAAGATGGACTCAGACCGAATTGGACGCCTTGGATAGAAGAGTCCGTCAAATGCTCACGACTTCCAGAATGTTACACCCGCGCTCATCTGTTATGAGGCTGTACATCCCGCGGAGATGTGGGGGTCGCGGCTTTTTAAATGCCAAGGACCTACATAACCGTGAGGTGTGCAGTCTCAGGGATTATTTCCTTAACAGTGAGTGCGGGATGCATTTGGATGTCGTGGCAGTTGATAGACACTTTACGCCGCTCTCCTTGGCAACAGAAAACTGGCGCAAACCAGTGGTGCTAAGCACTCTCGATCGCAAGGACATATGGAAGAGCAAGGTGCTACACGGGCGCTACTATCGGGCTCTTACTGGGCCTGATGTAGATTTGCCTGCCTCGGTGAACTGGCTACGTTTCGGTGACCTCTTTGGGGAAACCGAAGGTTTTGTCTGTGCCATTGAAGATGAAGTTATCAAGACGAATAACTAACGGAAATATATTATGAAGGACGGTACGGTCGACATCTGTCGGGCATGCCGCCGTCCTGGAGAATCACTCCGACATATTATTTCCGGTTGTTCTCATCTTGCTAACGGAGAGTATTTGCACAGACACAACCAAGTAGCCAGAATAATTCACCAGCAACTTGCTCTTCAATATGGCCTTGTTGAATCAGAGGTGCCGTACTATAAGTACGCATAAATCATAAATCATTTATTTGCTGAATATCATGTACACAACATTGAGATGTAAGACAATGATTTAAAGTATCAATAATATTCTGCCATAAGTATGTAGGCATGCAAATATCCATAATTGTAACTACATCAATTGACTTTTTGTCTGAAATTAATTATTAATGTTACCTAGTATCTTTACAATTTATACAAACAATACAATTAAATTACAATTCATTTAAATGTCATAATTATTAAAAATTAATATTATTGCAAATTACGAGAAACAATACAATTAAATTACAATACATTCTAATGTCATAATTATTAAAAATCAATATTTTTGCAAATTACGAGAAACAATACAATTAAATTACAATATATTTAAATGTCATAATTATTAAAGATTAATATTATTGCAAATTAAAAGTTAATGATAATGTCAAAATGTCTGTACAATTTATACAAACAATACAATTAAATTATAATTCATTAAAATGTCACAATTATTAAAAATCAATATTATTTATGATAATGTCAATGATAATTAAAAGCAAGATGTCACATTATTTCCAAATATTCCTTGACTGAGTAGAAATTGTGCTTTAGGAGCCATTGTGATAAACTATTTTTAAATCTATTTCTTTCTAACGGGAGATTCATCATGTCTAACGGTAATTTATTAAATATTTTTATGGCCATGTAAAATACGTTTTTCTGGAATAAGGCTAAATTACATTTAGGTATAGCCAATTTATTTTTTACGCACCTGCGCCAGTTCTCGAAAATGGTCATGCAACGCTCTACTGGGATCGCTCTATCATCACGGACAGGACTATTGTCGCCAATAAGCCTGATATCGTGGTGGTCGACCGATCTCAGCGCCGGGCAATATTGGTTGATATCACCGTACCTCATGATGAGAACCTCGTGAAAGCCGAGAAGGACAAGCTCAGTAAGTACCTTGACTTAGCTCACGAGGTTACCGCCATGTGGGATGTGGATTCAACCATTATTGTACCGATAGTCGTTTCGGCAAACGGTCTTTTAGCTAAGAGCCTCGATCAACACCTAGAGAGGCTC
Organism: Scoparia ambigualis; assembly: GCA_963921215.1. Taxonomy (NCBI): domain Eukaryota; kingdom Metazoa; phylum Arthropoda; class Insecta; order Lepidoptera; family Crambidae; genus Scoparia; species Scoparia ambigualis. The sequence goes on along the minus strand of OY992523.1, from coordinate 163,821 downwards.
TCGCTAAAAGGTTGGGTCAAGGGTCAGATACAGAAGGCAGTACTCCTTGACACGGCACGTATTGTCAGGAGGTTCCTCACTCTGCAGCCATAACCACCGGTAACTTGGGTCTATCCCCGCTGCCGGTGGCAACCTAGGTTAAGTTTTTATAATATTTTATATTGTAAATATGTTTTTTTTTATATAAAATATTGTAAAAAATTTTACTTAAGATTATATTTTAAATAAAGAGCATAATAATAATAATAATAATAATCATTTAATTCAGGCAACAAAATGTACAGATGGTAAATTACATAGGCCCATATAATATATACCTTACAGACTAACATACATACAAATAAAATACAATGTTTTGTTAGTAAATAACTTAATAACTAATGTTAGTATTATTTAATTGGCACCTGCGGTACCAACTCGGTAGCAACAGGCAGCTTCCCTCGGAAACGCCTGTAGACTACACCCTTAGGCTAGAAGTCCTCCTTCAAAAAGATGTCCAGCTTTGATGTCGGGATTCGCACCACAAACGCCTTGAAGCTCGTGTTATGGCGCGACTCCAGCTGTCCAATCCTCAAATTGAAGTTAGACTTCATGCGAATGTACTCTGCTACCTCCTGCGATGTGGTGGTGTAGTGCAGGCGGGACAAGTACACGGCCGTGGTCGGTGTCGCGGCACGCAGCAGGAAGGCGGGCCCTGTCGGTGCAGTACCGCAGCGGTTCTGGCTCGCTCGCTGGGTGCAGTACCGCAGCGGTTCTGGCTCGCTCGCTGACGACGTCGCTTCTTGCTTCGAACCTCGACGAAGCCATCCTCGTCTTGATCCGGGAGCGCGACGTTTCGTGGAGCGGTCTTTGCCTCGGCGACAGGTCGCTGCGACCGTGTTTTTGCCTTAGCGGCAACAATAGCGGCGAAATCACGGCGTCGGCAGTTGACGGGCGCACACGTGATAGGCGCATGCGTCGTCACGGCCGGCGCTGCGTGCAGCGAGGCGGCGGCAGGCGCGCAGGGCGTAAAGACTGCGCTCGCGGCTGACAGCTGCGCCGGCGGCGTTCGGCTCGGCTCGGGTCGTATCGGAGACGGGGCCGAAACTGCTGACTTGCAGCTCGACATCGACGTATCGAGGCAGGCCCCTCGTCGAGTGTTGACGTATGAGCCCGCGATCGATGACCTACTTACCGCGAGCGATTCGCGTAGAAAATCAACTTCCTTCCGCAACTCACTCACGGTATTTTCGGATGTCTGAAATTTCAGCAACACTACAGCCAAACTCGCCTTTAGGGACACGATGTCCTTCAGGAAGCAGGTGACGTCTACATGGTCGAAGGTGACGGGAGGCAACTTGTTGAGGTCTCTCGCCACAAACGTCGGCATGTCATCTGGATCGGTTGCCTTGATCAGTGTTATCATCTCCTGCAGACTCTTCTGCGTCCCATCTCGTCTCCGGGACACCATCTGGTCGCTCTTGCCGACAGACTCGTAGAGCAGCTTCTTCGCACCAGCAACCTCATCTTCACTGAAGCAGGACTTGCAAATTTGCACTGCGCTCACCTCGTCCATGACGTCCAGCTTTTGTTGCAGGAACGCTAGGAGTTCATTTGCCACAAGTTTGTCACTCATGACGTTAGTCGAGCAGCGGCATGCGCCGCGCTACGCGTAATATTATTTATTTTAATTTGATGCGTCTGCGATAGGAAGTGTATTTAGAACAAGTAAAAATTACATCCAATGAACGTTATGTCCTTTGAAATTAGTTCATATGTCATTATATCAAATGATACGCACCCGTTCAGATTGCGTTTCTGTACTGAACAAATATGATGGCGGACATGACAAAAGAAATGATTTATATTCGCAAGTAATTAATGAAGAATTAAAATTGATTCCACTGTGCATGCTTTATCGGCTATTGTTCAGTACAGGTCCGTGCATTAGACTCAAAGCCTATGAGGTGTTATAGGTGCCTTGAAGGTGGTCATACCAGAGCGAACTGCCAGTCCCAGATAAACTGCAGCGGGTTATGCTACCGCTGCGGTAACGCTGGACACTTCGCCGCAACTTGCTCAGCGAAGCCCAACTGCGCTATCTGCGCTGAGGCAAAACGCCCTGCCGGGCATAGCATGGGTAGCCGTTCGTGCACCCTGCCCTCGAAAAAGAAGGCGAGAGCTGGTCGTAGAGCGATACCAACCTCGCAAAGCGCTCAGCAAGCGCCAGGTGTTGTAACAGTCGGTCCGAACATCAATGTGTAGTACGCCCTCACTGAAACTTTTACAGGCGAATCTGAACCACTCCACCGGGGCGCAGGACTTGTTCCTGCAATCCGTAATGGAGTGATCCATAGACGTAGCTGTGGCTTCCGAGCCCTACTACGTACCACCAGCTAGACTGGACTGGGCTGCGGACACTGAAGGCACTATTGCCATTTTCTCGGTTCTTAGACCACTTGCTCCATCTTTGGTGGTCAGGGAGTCGGGCCCTGGTTTCGTGGCAGTAAGGCGGGGAGACATCATCGTTGTGGGCGTATATTTCTCGCCGAACAAGCCTATTGCTGCTTTCGAGGCATTCATGACTACCCTGAGTGCTGTCATCAGGCGTGCTTCACCACTTCCAGTGGTTCTGATGGGCGACCTTAACGCCAAGGCCATGGCATGGGGCTCTCCAGCCACGGACTCTCGCGGTGACATAGTGGTTGACTTTGCAGTCGAGGTTGGCCTGTCGTTGCTCAATCGGGGATCCGAGAACACCTGCGTGCGACACAACGGTGGCTCCATTGTGGACATTTCGTTCGCCACTCCGTCAATAGCAACTCAGGTCTCCGGTTGGAGAGTCGTGGTCGACGTAGAGACCCTATCTGGCCACAAATATATCAGATTTCATGTTCTATCAAGGTGCACAAACCGCTCCGCCAACATTAGTGGCTCACCCTTTCCGCGCTGGTAGCTTAAAAAACTAGATAGGGAGCTGCTAATGGAGGCGGCTAATGTTCAGGCCTGGTTTTCGCAGCCGGTCCTTAACAATGCAGACGAAGAGGCCGAATGGTTTAGGGCCGCATACACTAACATCTGCGATGCGGCCATGCCTCGGGTCCGGAAACCACCTCCACGTACGGCTGTTTATTGGTGGAACCAAGAAGTCGCTGATCTCCGAGCCGATTCCATCCCGGCGGAGAGAGCGTATACGAGGACAAGGAGACTTCGTCGCCGCAATCATCAACAGGAGGAAGTTCTGAAGGCAGCCCACAAAGCTGCGAAAAAAGAGCTGCAGCTGGCTATTTTTAACGCCAAAGCCCAGGCCCGGCAAGAGCTGCTGGAGGGCCTCTGTCTGGTCTGTCTGGTTCTGGTCTGTTCCCGGACCGCCCTGAGCATGTGTCGCCACCTATGGCCCCGTTTAGGCAACCGAGCCAGACTGGCGAGATTGTAGAGCCCGTCACATCGGGTGAGTTAGGAGCTGCCTACCTGAAGCTGAGGGTTAAGAACACCGCCTCAGGCCCGGATGGTATCCCCGGAAGGGCTTGGGTCCTCACCGAGGACATACTAGAGGAGCGCTTTAGGCAGTTGCTAGATACGTGCTTGCGCACAGGGCAATTTCCATCAATTTGGAAATCCGCTCGCCTGGTTCTTCTTAGGAAGGAAGGGCGGCCGGTGGACGATCCTTCGGCGTATCGGCCGATCGTGCTGTTGGACGAGGCGTGCAAGCTTTTTGAGCGGGTCATCGCCTCCCGCATTAACACCCACTTGTCAACGGCAGGGCCAGATCTCTCCGACAGCCAGTTCGGCTTTAGAGAGTGACGGTCCACCATCGATGCCGTCCAGAGAGTTAAAGCTCTAACCCAGGAGGCAACTGGCGAATGGGATGTGGTGTTGGCGGTGTCCTTAGACATCGCAAACGCCTTCAACACCCTCCCCTTCGCATGCATCGAATCGGCGCTGCGCTACCACGGCATGCCACACTACGTGATTAAGATCATACGGTCCTACCTTCGGGGCAGGACTGTCACCTACCTCGACAAGGGTGGATGGGTCCAGCATAGAAGAGTTTCGTGCGGGGTCGGTCCTCGGGCCGCTCCTGTGGAACATCGGTTACGATTTTGTGTTGCGCGGTTTTTTGTTACGCGGCCTCTGTGTCTTGTGTTACGCGGACGACACGTTGGTTACGGCACGCGCAAAGACGTACGGAGCGGCGTCGTTGCTTGGCATGGTGGGAGTCACGCAAGTGATAAGAAAGATTGAGAGCTTGGGGCTTAGAGCCGCGCTTAATAAAACAGAAGCCCTATTCTTCCATGGCGCACGTAACAAACCGCCCGTCGACGCACATCTTACCATCAACGGTGTTCGCGTCGACATAGCGCCAACTCTAAAATATCTGGGGTTGGTGCTCGATGGGAGATGGAAGTTCACGGAGCATTTCCAGCACCAGGCTCCCAAATTGGTTGCTGCGGCGGCAGCCTTAGGCAGGCTTTTGCCAAATCTTGGCGGTCCTTCCGCTGGTGTGCGGGGGTTGTATCTTGGGGTGGTGCGGTCTATGGCACTGTATGGCGCGCCCGTGTGGGTCGACGCCCTGAACGTTACGAACAGGGCCCTCCTGCGAAAACCGCAGCGGGTCATAGCGAACAGGGCTGTTCGAGCATACCGCACGGTGTCTTTTGAGGCGGCAAGCGTGCTGGCAGGCACCCCACCCTGGGATCTGGAGGCAGAGGTGCTGGCCGATGTATATGAGCAGGTGGCCCGTGTACGGAGGCAAGAAGGCCGGGCGATGCCCGAGGAGGTGCGCCGATGGCGTGAGCGGGCGCAGAGGGCGACGCTGCGCAAGTGGCGAGAGCGGCTGGAGCAGCCGATTGCCGGCCACTGGACCATCGGAGCGATTCGGCCCGTCCTGGAGCGATGGGTCGATCGCAAGTGGGGCTCTCTCTCTTTCCGCTTGGTGCAGGTCCTCACGGGGCATGGCTGCTTCGGGAGGTATCTGTGCCGAATAGCGGGGAGAGAGCAGACTGCGGAATGTCACCAGTGTGGCGCGTCTGAGGACACGTCATTGCACACGCTGGTGACATGTTCCGCATGGTCTGATGAGCGCGCGCAGCTTTGCGCGGTGGTGGGTCCCGACCTGTCCCTGCAAGCCGTAGTCGAGGCTATGGTGTCGAGCAGGCAGGCCTGGGACGCAATGCTCTCCTTCTGCGAAAACATCCTAACGCAGAAGGAGGCGGCGGAGAGAGCACGGGAAGATGACCCTCATTCCGGTGCAATCCGTCGCAGGCGCGCAGGGAGAAGAAGGCGGGGTTTTGCCCAACTCCTCCCCCCCACTTAGCGAACCATGGGTGTACGGGCATGGGGAGCCCTACACCCGCGCGTATGGTTCGCACGTATCGGAGGATGACCTGAAATGCTCCAGGTCATCCTCTGGTGAGGCATGGCCTCAAAGCGTCCGTCCAGTAGGCGGTCCGCTGATCCAGCGTTGCGGTTGGTTCGCAACGCGCACACCCGGGTCTGTCTGGGTCCTTTGGCGGAAGTTCGAGCATCCCACGGTTTTAGTCGGTAGTGCCCTTCTGGCGAGCCCGACATAACCCACCCGGGCGCCCCAGTCCGGTGGGTATGCGTAAATGCATTTCCGTGGGTCAAAAAAAAAATAAAAAAAAAAAGGTTAGGTTAAAAGGTTAGGTTAGGTTAGGTTAGGTTGGGGTGCAAATTTGGGAACCTCCTCGTGGTGCACCCTGGGGTAAGGCCTCTCGGCCCACGTTCAGCGTGGGACAAGGGGCCTTATGCTAATCCCTGGCGTCCCTTCTGGGCGCCGAATAAAGTAGGTGGTGCCCCTTCTGGGCATCGCACCCCCTTCAACGCGCGTCCCTTCTGGACCGCACAGCGGGTCACTTGGACCTGCGGGGGGGATCTCCACGTGCGTGCCCACTCTGGGCCGCACGCTCGCCGCTCACTCTGAGCGGCTTTGAGTGGATTTTTTCCGGCACCCCTTCTGGGTGCCGTGCCATGCAAAGGCTTCGTCGTTGGGGCACGCGGCGACGGGCGCCCGTCTTCAGGACGGGTTGGTGGGCGGCTATACAGCCCACCCGCTAGCGACCATGGGGGGGAAAGGGGAGCACCCCGAAAGGGGTGTACCAGGGGCCTCACGCCAGCCCCTGAGCATCGTAATCCCCGAACCGACAGCGATGAGCCCACTCGAGGCGTCTGTGGGGGAGCTGTTGGGGAGGGGACCGAGGGCCTGCCTTCACCGGCCGGCCGCGTCAGGCAAGACTATAAAACCCGGGAGAAAACCTGTCACAAACCTCCAGATACCACCCGACCTCTGGAGTATCTAGGGTAGCCCGCGTACAGGGGCCTCTGCGCGGGTGGTCCGTTTTTGCCCCATACTCGTGGGATCAGATATGGATGACCAAATAAAACCTTTTTCTGACGCCACTCCCGAGCCTTGTACAAGGTACGGAGTGGATGGTGGGGCTAGCGACAGCCGGAAGAGGTCGCGGACCGTCGAGGATGTCGACTCCGATTTTTCGGGTTACGAATCGACTACCTCAAATCCGCCAAAGATTGGCACCGGGCGGAGAGGTCGAGGAAAGTCTGGGACTAACATCGTTCCCAGACCCGGAACTTCTCGGAGTTTTGACGAGGAGGAACGTCGTCGGAGAGGGGAGCTGGCGCAGCCCGACGACGAGCTGGATGCGGATCTGGCGGAGGAGCTTTCCTCTTATGAGGAGCTCCTTCGCGAGATTTGCGAGTCCGAGGGGAAGGCCGCAGCGATTGGGTCGACGGCTACCATCGTGGGGTTCAGGAGAGCTAGGGAGCAGCTCCTGAAGAAAGTGCTGGGGGTGCACAAGACGCAGGCGGAGCGTACCGCCGCTCATGCCGCCGAAGAGGCACGGAATGAGGTGGAGCGCCTGGCCCTTGCCAACTCCAGGCTGCAGAAGGAGGTGGCTGAGCTGCGAAAGGAGCTAGTGGCCCTTAAGAGGGAAATGGGCGGAAGACCTTCCTCCCCACGTGCGGAGGCTGCCCCTGTACCACCTCAGGCTCAGTCCGAGGGACCGGGACCGCTGGACGAGCTGAAGGGCTTGCTCCTGAGCGCGATTGGGGTGATTAACTCGCGCCTGGACGGGCTAGAGGCGAGGAATACCGCCCCGCAGTCCGAGAGGGCACGTCCGCCCCTAGCTGTGCGGGGATTGAGAGTGGAGGAGTACCCACCTCTCCCAACGCCGACTAGGCAGCCCCCGACGGTGACGAATCCTTCCGTCCCCCCACCCCAGCAGAACACCAGCTGGGCCCCAGCGCCTCCCGCCGCACCAGCGACGGGCTCTCGCCGTAGGCGCCGGAGAGGAAGAGCGCCAGTAACGGCACTGCCGTTCACGGCAGCGGAGGCGACCACAAGTCGCCCGCTACCCGCTACCCGAGGAGCGCCCCCGCCCCAGACTGCCCCGGCAGCTCCGAGGCCGAGAGGGAGGCGGCTGAGAGGACCCCGCTCGTCAGCGGTCGTGGTCCAGCTGACGGCGGATGCTATCGAGCGCGGCGTCACCTATGCCGCCGTGATAAGGAGGGCCATAGACGCCATCCCGCTGGCGGAATGCGGAATTTCCTCCGGGCTCACCACCCGCGTGACGATGACGGGCGCCCGGTTGCTGCAGATCCCGGGCGCGAACAGCGGGGAGTCTGCCGACCGCCTGGCTGCGCGGTTGAGAGAGGCTGTGGCGGACGTGGTGACGGTGGCCAGACCAGAAAAGTGCGCGGACCTGCGCATTTCTGGCCTCGACGACACCGTCACTGCAGAGGATTTGGCGCAAGTGGTGGCCGTAAAGGGAGGGTGCGCGCAGTCGTGCGTCAAGGTGGGAGCACCACGGGCTGGCCCCGGCGGCTCCACATCCGTTCTGGTGCGCTGCCCAGTTAAGGCGGCCCGAACAATTGTGGCGGCGAAGAGGTTGCTGGTGGGCTGGCTGTCAGTCCCAGTAACGCTCCTCGACCCGCGCCCGTTGCGCTGTTTTAGGTGCATGGGCGTGGGTCACACCAGGGCGAGGTGTCCCTCTGAGGAAGATCGCAGCCTCGTCTGCTTTCGCTGTGGCCTTCCAGGCCACAAAGCAGCGGAGTGCTCGCAGGCCGTGCCGAGTTGCGCAGTCTGCGCGGAAAGAGGGAGGCCTACGGGCCATGTCATGGGGAGCCGGGCGTGCGTCCCCCCTCTAAGGAGGGTGCGGGTTAGCCCCACAGCGCGCACAGCAGCGATGGTCGACGCGCTGAGACGGACCGAACCGGTGGAGGTCGAGATGGAGGAGGCAGAGGCCCCTCTCTCGACGCAACCTTCCCCATCCTCTAACCCCAATGCCTCTCCGACGAGAGGTACAGGGAGAGACCCGGGGGAAGAGTTGGGGGAGGTTGAAGAGGTGGAGGCGGAAGACGCGTCGTCGGACTCGACGATCGCTCCGTCTCAAGCGCGGTCGCGTAGGCAGTCCTCGGAGTCGGAGGTGTACGACTCGGACTAGCCGTAGGCCACTTAAAAGCCCGAGAGGGAAAGCCTGAGGGGTAGTGGCGGCCACATAAAAGCCCGAGAGGAGAAGCCTGAGGGGTAGTGGCAGCACTCGGTAGTGTCCCTGAAAAGGGACACCACCGACTGCAGAGGGAAAAGGGGAGTCTGTGTGTGATGCATAGACTCCTCTTTTGAGGGAGTTATCTCCTTTAGGGGTGCAAATTTGGGAACCTCCTCGTGGTGCACCCTGGGGTAAGGCCTCTCGGCCCACGTTCAGCGTGGGACAAGGGGCCTTATGCTAATCCCTGGCGTCCCTTCTGGGCGCCAAATAATGTAGGTGGTGCCCCTTCTGGGCATCGCACCCCCTTCAACGCGCGTCCCTTCTGGACCGCACAGCGGGTCGCTTTGACCTGCGGGGGGGATCTCCACGTGCGGCCCACTCTGGGTCGCACGCTCGCCGCTCATTCCCGAGCGGCTTTGAGAGGAGTTTTGACGGCGCCCCTTCTGGGCGTCGTCACACGGGGGGGGTTTTGGGGTAGGCGGCGCCCCTTCTGGGCGTCGTTACACGGGGTGGGTTCGGGGTAGTTCGGCGCCCCTTCTGGGCGTCGTTTCAGGCAAAGGTGCCGTCGTTGCGGGGCGTGGCGACGGGCGCCCGTTTTCGAACGGGTTGGTGGGCGGCTAACAGCCCACCCCCTAGCGACCAATGGGGATCGCAACCCACAAATTGCTATCCCCCCCCTTCGTATGAAATGTCCGCAAATAAGAAGGTTGGTTTGCCATGTGATCCGGCTGGCGCCCGGCGCACGACGTTATCCGGGACGTCGTGTGGGAAATTTACTACCGAAGACCCTGCAGGAGCGCGTGGCCAGGCTCCTGCAGCGGTGAATGTTACTGGTGCTGGTGGTGGTCGTAGGAGGCCCAGGAGGGGCGGGGGTCGTGGTGGGTCCGTGAAGGACGTAGAGACCGGGGACGCGTCCGGGGAAGCGTCCGCTCGGGCTAATGGCTCGGGCGGCGTGGAGCTGGCGGTGCCCGGAGGTAGAGGCGCCAGTCGTTTCGACTGGGCGGCCGAGATGGAGCAGGAGAGGGGGTCTGGAACGGATGGGTCCGCATCCGACCCGGACTGCTCGCGAATGGTGGAGGACTTGGTGGAGGAGTCGCGGAAGCGCGCGCTGGTCGATGCGCGAATCGACTCAAGCGACGAGTCGACCGGGCTCCGCAAGGGGAGGGCCGAAGGGGTGAAGAAGGTCGCCCGGGAACCCGCTCGCGTGAGGATTCGCCGGGGTGAGCTTGGGAATGGCTCCCGGGAGGCCCTGGCTGGAAAGTCGAGGGAGGATGTAGCGGAGTTCGCAATGGAGTGCCTGGACGCCCTGTCGAGGCTGGTTCCCGAGGCATCGAGGGGCGAACCGAACTTGAGGGATGGGCTCAAGTGCGTCATGGGGTGCGTAGAGGCGCTCTTCATGACACCCTCGGAGGATGTTGTGGGCCTCCGGAGGGAAAATAAGGAGCTCCGCCTAGAGGTGGAATCGCTGCGGGCCGAGGTCAAGGCCGTGAGGGAGGCGCAACAGGCGCCCAGACCGGCCCGCAGCGGGGAGAGGGAGGCTCCTCCAAGGAAGGATGCGGCGACGCAGGCCGCCGCAGGGGACGTGCCGCCCCGCAGCGGTGAGGAGGGCGCTCCTTCGACGAAGGACCTGCTGGAGGCCCTAAAGAGGGACGTGCTGGAGTCGCTGGGAGGGCGATTGGCCAGCATCGAGAGTCGCCTCCCAGCTGAGCCTCCCGTCAGGCCGCAACTGGCGCATGAGAGACGGAGTGGCACCTATGCCGCGGCAGCCGCTGGACTGCCCCAGAAGACGCCCGGGATGGCGCCGCAAGTACGGTCGACCTCCCTTGGTTTGGCGGCGGCGTCCAATACGCCGGCCGACGGATGGAGTGCCCAACTGTCGTGGGGCGACAGGAGGAGGGCCAAGAGGGCCGCGGCGGTGGCCGCCCGGGCCCAAAATGTAGGAGGAGGTGTGCCGAGGAGGGCGCCTGCTGCGGGTTCTGCCCCCGCAGCTAGGCTGGTGCCTCCAAGGTCGTCGGTCGTGACGGTGACCCTAAAGCCGGAGGCCGTGGAGAGGGGAGAGACATATGCCTCGATAATGGAGAGGGCGGCCGGCGCCATCCAGCTGGAGACGCTGGGCCTGGAGGGGGTCAAGATGCGCAGCACGGCGGTTGGAGGGCGGAAGCTAGAGATACCTGGAGTCTCTAGCGGGCCTAAAGCGGACGCGCTCGCGACGAGGTTGCGCGAGGTGTTGGCGGAAGATGCGGAGGTTGCGCGCCCGTACCGTAAGGCCGAGTTGCGCCTGGTGGGTCTGGCCGAGGACGTCAAACCCGACAAAGTGGTGGAGGCCGTCGTGGCGAAGACTGGGTGCTCCCCGGACCGAGTATCTCTGGGGGTGTTGAGGGCCGGCCCGTGGGGCCGGAACACTATGCTGGTCCGTCTTCCGACTGCGGAGGCGAAACGGTTGGCGGAGGCGGGCTCCCTGACCATTGGATGGGTACAGGCACAGGTGGTGGTGCTGGAGAGGATGCCTGTGAGGTGCTACAGGTGCTACGGGTCGGGTCACACGAAGTACGAGTGTGACTCGAAGGCCGACCGTAGCACCCTCTGCTACCGATGCAGTGCCCCGGGGCACATGGCGGCGAACTGCGAGGCGGAGAAGGCGGAGTGTGGGTTGTGCAAAGAGATCGGGCGCCCATATGAGCACCAACTTGGAGGGAGGGCTTGCCGGCCCCCGGTAGTTAAGCCAGCGAGGGTCCCTTGGTCAAGGGCCCTCGCCGTGGCAAGGGAGAGCGTTGCTCCGATGGAGGTAGCGGAGGTTCCGGCATTGCCGGGCGAGGCCGGGCAACCGGCGGAGGTAGGGTCGAGGGTGGCGGTATAGCGCCCCCTCCTCCCGTTAGACCGGGACCGAATCGTGCCCCTGCGCCTCGGCACAGGCCGCACGAGTCGGTGCATTCCCTGCTCACACAGGGAAGAGGCGGAGGGGGGGGTCGAGGGAAACCTCCTCCCCCCCTGATAGAGCAGCGGCTGGGTAGATGGGCTACTCAGCCGCATTGCACCGCTCTATCCCCGTCGGGGTGGGAGCCCGCTTGCCGGCTCCCACCACCTCTGCAGGTGGCCAGGTCCGACTGGCCATCCCGTAGGCGGATTCCCGGAGATTGCTCACGCGGCCCCGGGTTCCGCTATCGGTGTGCGGGCAAGCATTGGGGTTTTTATGGGGTGGGGCCACTAGTCCTAACTCACCTGACCCATCCGCTCCCTCACGAGGGGGCGAATGGGTGCGGGTGGGGACATGTGGCCCCGAGTCCCTCTCCGTGCCATGCGTCATCCCAAGCCCATTGGGTGCGCATGGCCAGTGTACAACACATTTTCCCCAATCCAAAAAAAAAAAAAAAAAAAAAAAAAAAAAAAAAAAAAAAAAAAAAAAAAAAGGTTAGGTTAGGTTAGGTTAGGTTAGGTTAGGTTAGGTTAGGTTAGGTTGGGGTGCAAATTTGGGAACCTCCTCGTGGTGCACCCTGGGGTAAGGCCTCTCGGCCCACGTTCAGCGTGGGACAAGGGGCCTTATGCAAATCCCTGGCGTCCCTTCTGGGCGCCGAATAACGTAGGTGGTGCCCCTTCTGGGCATCGCACCCCCTTCAACGCGCGTCCCTTCTGGACCGCACAGCGGGTCACTCTGACCTGCGGGGGGGATCTCCACGTGCGGCCCACTCTGGGTCGCACGCTCGCCGCTCACTCTCGAGCGGCTTTGAGGGGAGTTTTGACGGCGCCCCTTCTGGGCGTCGTTATACGGGGTGGGTTTGGGGTAGTTCGGCGCCCCTTCTGGGCGCCGCTTCATTGCAAAGGTGCCGTCGTTGCGGGGCGCGGCGACGGGCGCCCGTCTTCGGATGGGTTGGTGGGCGGCAGACAGCCCACCCCCTAGCGACCAAAGGGGATGGTAAACCTTGATTTCCTACTTTCATGGACAGGTCTACTAAGAAAGTACGTGTGCCATGCGATCCGGCTGGCGCCCGGCGCACAACGGTATCCGGGCCGTTGTGTGGGAAATCGATTACCGAAGGCCCTGCAGGAGCGCGTGACCAGGCTCCTGTAGCGGCTAATGCTACTGGTGGTGGTAGGAGGATGGAGGTCAGTGGCGGGTCCGAGAAGGACGTAGAGGCCGGGGACGCGTCCGGTGAAGCGCTCGCGAGGGCTAATGGCTCGAGCGGCGCGGAACCGGCGGTGCCCGGTGCGGGTGGCGCCAGTCGTTTCGACTGGGCGGCCGAGATGGCGCAGGAGCGGGATTCCGACCCGGAGACGTCGCAGATGATCGTCAATCTGGTGGACGAGTCGAGGAAGCGCTCACTGGCGACTGCGCGAATGGACTCCACAAGTAGTGGGTCCACTGGATCTGGCGGAAACAGGCCGGGAGGCAGATCCAAGAAGGCCCCTAAGAAGGCCCCCCCCCAGGACGACGAGGACGAGGAGGACCGCCTCGCCAACCAGCGGTATGAAGGGCACATACACAACGCGAAGGGGATGCCGAGGAGCCAGCTGCAGCGCCGTGTCGCCGCGGGCGTTACAGTGCTGGCACGAAATATGTCTGGGATGGCGGATACCTCAGCCAGGGCAAAAATGTTGTACGACAAGGCACAGAATGAACTGATGGCCGTTGTGGCGTATGCGTGCACGCTCAACGAAATGCCCTTAACTGAGGAGAAGGTTGAACGTCTCCAGTTGGAGAACGAGGAGCTCCGCCAAGAGGTGGAATCGCTGCGGGCCGAGGTCCGAGCCGTGAGGGAGGCGCAACGGGCGCCCACACCGGCCCGTCGCGGAAAGGGGGATGCCCCTTTAATGAAGGATGCGGCGACGCAGGCAGCCACAAGAGACGTGCCGCCCCATAGCGTGGAGGAGGAGGCTCCCTCAATGCAGGGAATGCTGGAGGCTCTCAAGAGAGACGTGCTGGAGTCGCTAGGAGGGCGGCTAACCAGCATTGAGAGGCGCCTCTCAGCCGAGCCCCCCAGGAGACCGCCACTGGCGAGCGACAGTAGGACACCAGGGTTGAGCTACGCCGGGGCCGCTGGATCTCACGGCGCCCCTGGCGCCCCCCCGAAGGAGACGTCTGCGCAGCCAGCGCAGTGGAGCACTGCCGCCTCGAGAAAGGCCAAGGGTAGGGCTAGGAAAGCTGCAGCTGCGGCTGCCCGAGCTCCACAGGTGGGAGGCCATGTGCCGAAGAGGGCGGAGGGAAAGAGGCCCCCCCCTAAGTTGGAGTCGCCACGGTCCTCTATAGTCACCGTGACTCTTAAGCCGGAGGCGGTGGCAGCGGGGATAACGTACGCCTCGGCCCTGGATAGGGCGATGGAGAGATTGGGTGACCTTGCAGAAATCGGGCTGGGGGATGGCGTCCAGATAAGGCACACCGCGGCGGGGGGACGAAAGTTCGAGGTCCCGGGCCCCTCCAGCGGACCCTTGGCTGATGCGCTGGCGGAGAAGCTCCGTGAGGCAGTATCTGACGTCATGGTGGTGGACAGGCCGTGCCGGATGGCCGCGATCCGGCTTGTGGGCCTTAACCCAGACGTAGAGTACCAGGGAGCGGGACTCGCAAAGGCGATTGCGGCGGGAGCGCGCTGCGGGGTCGAGCGGGTGACTGTGGGATCACTCCGGACCGGACCATCGGGTCGGTCCTCTGTCGTGGTCCGGCTCCCGATCACGGCTGCTAAGGTCCTGGTGGAATTGGGGAGCGTCGTTCTCGATTGGGCGAGGGTAGGGGTAGAGGTCCTGGACGGGGGCCCAAAGAGGTGTTACAGATGCTACGGTGTGGGCCATCTGAGTTACACCTGCGACTCGGAGGCCAACCGTGGCATGCTGTGCTTCCGCTGTGGCTCCCCGGGGCACAAGGCGGCCTCATGCGGGGCTGAGAGGGCGGAATGTTTGGTGTGTAGGGAGGCAGGGCTCCCAAATGACCACCATATGGGTGGGTGGAGGTGCCGTCCTCCAAGAGCGAGGGCGAAGGAGACCCCTGGGCTGAGGGCACCGCCCGCGGCCAAGGAGGGCACTGCGCCCATGGAGGTGTCAGACTCGCCGGCGAAGCCGGACGAGGCCGGGCAACCGGCGGAGGGAGGGTCGGGGGTGGCGTAGATGCTGCCCCCCTCCCGCAAGACCGGGACCGATTCGTGCCCTTGCGCCTCGGCACAGGACGCATGAGTTGGTGGCACTCCCTGTGTGGGACCGCGGCCTCACACGTGGGGCCGCGGTCCCACACAGGGAAGAGACGGAGGGGGGGGTCGAGGGAAACCTCCTCCCCCCCTGATAGAGCAGCGGCTGGGCAGATGGGCTGCTCAGCCGCATTGCACCGCTCTATCCCCGTCGGGGTGGGAGCCCGCTTGCCGGCTCCCACCACCTCTGCAGGTGGCCAGGTCCGACTGGCCATTCCGTAGGCGGATTCCCGGAGATTGCTCACGCGGCCCCGGGTTCCGCTATCGGTGTGCGGGCAAGCATTGGGGTTTTTATGGGGTGGGGCCACTAGTCCTAACTCACCTGACTCATCCGCTCCCTCACGAGGGGGCGAATGGGTGCGGGTGGGGACATGTGGCCCCGAGTCCCTCTCCGTGCCATGCGTCATCCCAAGCCCATTGGGTGCGCATGGCCAGTGTACAACACATTTTCCCCAATTAAAAAAAAAAAAAAAAAAAAAAAAAAAAGGTTAGGTTAGGTTAGGTTAGGTTGGGGTGCAAATTTGGGAACCTCCTCGTGGTGCACCCTGGGGTAAGGCCTCTCGGCCCACGTTCAGCGTGGGACAAGGGGCCTTATGCAAATCCCTGGCGTCCCTTCTGGGCGCCGAATAACGTAGGTGGTGCCCCTTCTGGGCATCGCACCCCCTTCAACGCGCGTCCCTTCTGGACCGCACAGCGGGTCACTCTGACCTGCGGGGGGGATCTCCACGTGCGGCCCACTCTGGGTCGCACGCTCGCCGCTCACTCTCGAGCGGCTTTGAGGGGAGTTTTGACGGCGCCCCTTCTGGGCGTCGTTACACGGGGGGGAATGGGGTAGTCCGGCGCCCCTTCTGGGCGTCGTTTCAATGGGGGGAAAGGGGAACACCTCGAAAGGGGTGGACCAGGGGCCTCACGCCAGCCCCTGAGCGTCGTAGCCTGTTTCGGTTCTGCAACGACCCTCACTCGAGGCGTCTGTGGGGTAGCGTTCTGGAACAGGTGAACGAGGGTTTGCCTTAACCGGCCGGCCGCGTGAAGGATACACATTAAAACCGGAGAGAGACCTCCTTAAAACCTGTCAGCACCACCCGACACTGACTGTACATAGGGTTACCCGCATATAGGGCCACTGTGCGGGTGGACACTTTATTTGCACCTATACTCGTGGGAACAACAATCAAGATGTCCGAAAACCCAAATTTAGATGGTAAGGTGAAGTCGGCAGGGCCTTGTACAAGGCCTGCCGTGGATTCTAGCGAAGCTAGTGTAGGAAGTGAGCCTTTGAAGGGCGACGGAACTAAGGTTCTAAGAGTTGGAATGTCCTGGGCGGACAGGCAGATCTGCCAGGCGGCTAAGACCGGTTCGGTCTTGCTTGGTCCCAGAAGGGACAAGGTTGAAACGGGCCTCGGTGCGGCTATCGACGATTCATCGCCGAGGGTCACCCGGGGTGCCCTTAGGCGCGAAAGGGAGAAACCGGGGCATAACATCCACGCCCCGGTGGATTCCACCATCCCGCGCAATGTCGGAGCTCCGCCGCCGGTATCCTTGGTGGACTCCGATGACGAGTCGCTGTATTCGGAGGCTTCGTGGTCCGCTACAGCGAGGGAATTTCCCGGGAGAGAGCATTCCCCGAAAAGAGGCCGGCAGTACAACCCGCTGGCTGCGGCTCGCAACGAGCTTGAGCTTGCTCGCCAAAAGCGACGGGAGGAGCTCCAGCTCGATGCGGAGCAGGAGGTCGCAATCATGTTGCGAGAGTCGAGAGAACGACGAATGGCTCGGGATACGGAGAGGGCTGCTTGTAAGGATGGGGCACAAGCCAAAAAACTGACAGCGGCTGACTGCGCAAAGAGGTGCGCTGACGCTGGCGACATAGTGTCCTTTGTTGCTAGTAATTCTGGCAATTTAAAGGGCACATTCCAGCGATCACTTAACGAAGCGGTTGCAATGTTCCGCGATGCCTCAGAAGTGTTTCGGTCACTTCCAGGCGCAGAAGAGAATCTCGCTCTGCGAGAAATTAATGTCGGCCTTCACGCGGACAACCGCGCACTGCGTGAGTTGGCAGCAGGAGTTCAGGCCGATAATACCCGCCTTTACGCGCGGATGGAGGAGCTACAGAAGGAGGTAGCAGAACTTAAGGCCTCCCTCGAGACCAACATCCAGCAGACCCGACAAACATCTACCGGGTCTCGCTTCTTCGAGGGTGAGGCGTCTGCGCTTCCGTCAGCGCAATCCGCATCACCAGCTGCGCGGAATGCGATGGCTGACGGGACAATCTCGCGTGCGGAGGCTGCTCGCATTGCGGGCCAGTATGCTTCTCCAGCTACTAACGAAGCCCTTATGCAACAGGTCCTACTTCAGGTAGGCCAGTTGCTAGACGCTAGGCTCGGTCCAGCGTTACAGGATCAAGCGGATCAGCTCCAGCGTGTCCCGGCCGTCGGTGCGGCATTGCGGCCGTCACCTAAAGACGGACCTGGGCGCGACAAAAGCAAGGCCGCTCCGGCTGATCCTCCCAAAAAAGGGCAGGTCAAGAAGGCGCCAAAGGCTAAAACATCTAAGGGCAAGGCTGGCGAACAACATCCTGCCGCCTTGCCCAGCACTTCAAAGGCTAGCAAACGTCATTCCGCCGCCACCAAAAGTGCCAAGCCTTCGGCTTCTGCGTCTGCTCCACCGCCGCCCGAGGAAGGGTGGACGCGTGTCGAGCGCAAGGGGCGCAAAAAAGGAAAGGGGAAGGAAGCGCCAAATAAGGCGCGTAACCCAGCTCCCCCTAAGCCAGTAGCGGCACGACCACCGGCTGCCACTCCTATGGCCAAGAAGAAGCGGGTAAGGCTGAAGAAGCAGCTCCGCCCACCAAAAACTGCAGCAGTCGTGCTGACCCTACGCCCTGAGGCCGCAAAGCAAGGCATGACCTATGCGGCGGCCATTATCAGGGCTAGGCAAAGCATTAAGCTCCACGAGCACAACCTTCCTCCACCTACCAGCATCAGGAGGACAGCGACTGACTCGCGGTTGCTGGAGATGTCAGGCGCTTTGGGTCCCCAGAACGCTGACACTCTGGCCGGCCTTATCCGGAGCGCCATGCCCGAAATCTTCGAGGTGGCACGGCCAACAAAATCGGTCAACCTTCGGATTTCTGGCCTCGGTGAAACCGTCTCGAAGACGGACGTCGCCTCCGCTGTGGCGGAGAAGGGGGTTTGCTCTCCTGAGACCATTCTGGTCGGAGAGATAAGACGTGGGGCTGGCGGGAAGGGCACCGTTTGGGTGCGATGCCCAGCTACGTCGGCCAAAAACATCTTGGCTGAAGGCGGCGGAAAGCTCCAAATCGGGTGGGGTCTGGCACGTGCACACATGCTGGACGCTAAGCCCAGGAAATGCTTCCGCTGCCTGGAGGGAGGCCATGTGCAGGCCTTTTGCACGGCGCCGACGGACCGCAGTAAACTTTGTTACCGCTGCGGTACGCCCGGCCACATAGCCGCCACCTGCACGAAGAAGCCAAACTGTCCCATCTGCGCCGAAAAGGGGAAACCCGCGGAGCACAGCATGGGCAGTCGGCTTTGCGCTCCACCCAAGAGGAAGAAAGGTAAGGCCGGCAGACCACCTAAGTCGGCCAAACCTTCTGCTCCACAAAAACATCCGGGGACGCAGAGCAACACCTGACCTGGCAGGGTCACAGGTGAGTAGAGGGGACTCGGAGGCGTGGTTTTGCCCAGCTCCGGTCCCCTCTGCAGCGAACCCGTGGGCGTACGAGCATGGAGAGCTCTACGTCCGCACTAGGGTTCGCAAGATGGATAGAGGGGGGTCTTTATGATCCGGGCCACCCTCAACACGTCCGTGAAGACGTGAAGGAGTGCACCTGCTGAGGTGTCCGCCACATCAAGGCGCGGCTGCGGTTGAGTCCCTAGTGGAATGCCCGGAGCCGCGCTGTGAGCGGAAGGTGGATCATCGCGAAGTTTTAGTGGGTATGGGCAGCTCCATCCGCCGAGTCCCACATATCCTTCGGCTCGCTCCAGTGCCGGGGGAATGCGTAAAAGCATTTCTTCGCGTTAAAAAAAAAAAAAAAAAAAAAAAAGGTTAGGTTAGGTTAGGTTAGGTTGGGACAAGGGGCCTTATGCTGAAGCCCTTTTCTTTTATGGGGCAAGGAGAAAACCACCAGAGGGCTCAACCCTTGTTATCAGTGGTGTCCGCATCGGTATCAGCCCGAGCATGAAATACCTTGGGCTGATTCTCGATTCAAAATGGAGTTTCCGGCAGCACTTTCGCCTGCAGTCCCCCAAGCTGGTCAAAACTGCTACGGCCCTTGGGAGGATGCTGCCAAATCTCGGCGGGCCGAGCATCACTGCTCGCCGTTTGTACACCGGAGTTGTCAAATCAATGGCTTTATATGGCGCTCCGGTATGGGTGGATGCTCTAAACGCCCACAACAAGGCCTTATTGCGAAGGCCTCAAAGGGCAATGGCTATTAGAGCGATACGAGGATATCAAACGGTATCCTTCGAGGCGGCGTGTGTTCTCGCGGGGACTCCCCCTTGGGAACTGGAGGCCGTGGTTCTGTCCACGGTCTACCAAAGGGTCGCAGCAATGCGCGGCAGAGGGGACAGGCCTGCGCCTGAAGAGATCGAGCGTTGGAGGAGAGACGCTCAAGAGGAAGCTATCGTCCATTGGTATGAGAGGCTCGAAAGACCGAGCCATGGCCACTGGACCATCGGAGCGGTCCGACCTGTCTTGGAGCGATGGGTCGGCCGCAAGGAGGGAGTCCTCTCGTTCCACATGACGCAAATCCTCACAGAACACGGCTGCTTCGGCAAGTTTCTGTGCAGGATAGGACGAGAGGAGACTCCAGCATGCCACCAGTGTGGTGCCGCCGAAGATTCGGCCATGCACACTCTGGTGGCGTGCTCGACCTTCGACCAGCCGCGACAAACCCTGCGCGCTGTTGTCGGAGACGACCTTGGCCTCAGCGCCATTGTAGATGCCATGTTGGGCGGCATCAGGTCGTGGGGCGCAGTAGCCTCTTTCTGTGCGGAGGTCATCACCCGGAAAGAGGCTGACGAGAGAACGCGCGAGGATGACCCGCTATCTGGCGTTACTAGACGCCGTAGGCCGGGTCGAAGAAGACGGGTGCACGGACAACTGCACCCGTCCTAGTCTACACGCGGGGGGGGGACGGGAGAATCCCCATAGACCCCCGCTAGACGATCTCCGAGGGGTGGTGGCGGCTTCACACTGAGGTCGCCACTGGAGCAGTTAATCTGCAAGGCGTGTCCTTCGGGACCCCGCGCAGGCGTGTGGGCCACTGCCACACAGTAACCAGGCGCCTGCCTAGCGGCTGACGGAGAATCCCGGGAGTTTTAGTGGGTAAACCCTCCTCATTTACCATCTTCGAGGAGGGGAGTCCCACATAACCACCGCACTTCCCCGGTGCGGTGGTATGCGTAACGCATTTCTCCCGGGGAAAAAAAAAAAAAAAAAAAAAAAAAAAAAAAAAAAAGGGGCCTTATGCTGGGGTGCAAATTTGGGAAGGGGTGCAAATTTGGGAACCTCCTCGTGGTGCACCCCGGGGTAAGGCCTCTCGGCCCACGTTCAGCGTGGGACAAGGGGCCTTACGCGAATACCCTGGCGCCCCTTCTGGGCGTCGAACCAAAGTTGGTGGTGCCCCTTCTGGGCCCACAGCCTCCCCTAGCCCCTTCTGGGCCTGTGGGGGGTAACTTGGTGGCGCCCTCCATGGGCGTCGTCCGGCGTTGCGAACAAGAAGATGGAAAACTTCACAAACCCCCGATTGCCTTTCGCCCTCTGCAGTGTATGTGGGGCCTTGGGGGGCCTTGTCCCGGAAGGTAATCGAAGAGTCTCGGGATAGGAAAGCCTAAAAACCCTGAAGCCCTTACAGTATTAGGGGCCGACAGAAGAGTCGTTAAAAGCAGGGGACGGCAACCCTTAAATTGCTACCCCCCCACTTTAAGGAAATGTCAGATAACGAGTTAGCGTTGTCGTGCGATGCGGCTGACGCCCGCCGCTTACCGGTATCCGGGCCGGTAAGTGTGAAATCTGCTACCGAAGGCCGCGCAGGGGTAGGCAACCAGGCCCCTGCATCCGGCAATGCTTCTGGAAGGGGAGGAAGAGGGCCCGTGAAGGGCGGTGAAGCGGGATTGACGAGCTCCTCTCGCTCTCAGCAGAGAGTGGGTATGGCCAGCTCTGATAGGAAAAGAGTTGAGGGGACCGCTGCAACAACACCTTCAGCAGGGTCTGCGGCCAGGGCCGTAAAGGACAAGGGTGCTACTGGCGTGACAACGAGGTCCACCCGAGGTGCTGCCCTACGCGAGAAGGAAGTCGAGAGACCCAAGAAGATTACTCGTAGGGGCGCCAAGATCGGTGCCAAAGAGGAAGAGGAGAAAAAACGGGAGCAGGGGGATGCGAGTGATGCCTCCACCGCCTCTCGGAGAAGCAACAGTAAAAACGAAAGTCCAAAAGACGGTCCACCACCACCACTGGACAGCTCTGACTCTGAGGACCACTTCTCCGACGCCGTACCTAATTCTCCAAAAGGGGAAGCGCCCGATGTCCGCCGAGGAAGAGGACGTCCCCCGACCACGGCCGAGTTCGTTGGCCTGGCCAAAGCCAAGGCCGAGTACGCCCAAGCTCGCAGGGACGAACTGCAACTGGAGGCAGAGGAAGAGGTTGCGCGCATGTGCTCGCAGGCCCGCGAGTATAGAGCCATCCGTGTTAGGGAAAGGGCTGCCTGCACAGATGAGAAAGAAGCCGAAGAACTGGCTGCTGTCGACTTCAGCAAACGCTGTGCAGAAGCAAGCGACATTGTGGCGTTTGTCGCCAAGAGATCCAAAAATCTCAAGGGGACTTTCCAACGTTCCCTAAACGACGCCGCAGAGGTAGTGAAATCGGCCTCTGAGGAGTACCGCCGCCTTCCTACCATCGAGGAGAACAGGCGACTCCATGACGACAATGCCCGGCTACAGACAGACAACATCCGTCTGCACTCGGAAATAGACGAGCTCAGAAAAGAGGTGGCTGGTCTCAAAGCCGCCTTCGAGCAGATCCAGCGGGATCGGACAATTCCCTCCGTCGCCCCCACTGAATCCGAAGTGGCAACGGTGAGCGACCCACCGTTCACGATGTCTCCGCTGCCGCAGCGTCTTACGGCAAGGCGTATAACGATGGAGACTACACGGGACGACCATCAGCCCAACAACTCTCCACCGAGACTGGAGAATAGCACCATTCTGCAGGCGGTCATACAGCAAGTGGGTGCGATGCTTGACGCTCGCCTGGGGTCGGCGATGCTTGTACCACCCCCTGCGGCGGGGCCTAATAGTCAGCGTGTTCGAACCGCTGATACCCGCGATAAGATGAAAGCAAAAGCAAAAGGTAACAACCAGCCAAAAGAACCCCCGGGCCGAGCAAAGACCAGAATTGTTCCGGCCGCCAAACAGGGAAGAGACAAAGCGCCCTCGAGGGCGCCTACTCAGACGGGAGCTAAGAACAGAGCAGCGGGTCCCCAACCTGCTCATCACCACAGCTCATCCGCTACCAGACCACCGGTAGCTACGCCGGCTCAGCCCGAGGAAGGGTGGACTACGGTCACCAAGGAGCGCAAGAAGCGGAAGAGGGGGCCTGCCGCCAAGTCAGACTCTGCGGGAAAGCAGGGTGCTGCTCATCAACCTAATGCTGCTCCTAAGAAGTCCAAGCCCAAAAAGGCCAAGAAAAAGCTTCGCACTCCACGAACTGCTGCAGTCATTCTTACATTGCGGCCTGAGGCGAAGCAGAGTGGCATGACGTACGCCACGGCCATTCTGAAGGCCAGGGAGAAAGTCAAGCTGGCGGAGCTTAACATCCCCCACCCGAGGTTTAGACAGACAACGACTGGAGCACGCATACTGGAACTCTCGGGTTCCGCTGGCGCGCAAAACGCTGACGCCCTGGCCGACAAGATCAGGACTACAATGTCGGATATCTTCGCTGTTGCCAGGCCATCGAAAAGTGCTGACCTCCGAATTTCGGGAATGGACGATTCGGTGACCAAGGAGGACGTAGTGGCCGCAATCGTGGATAGCACTGGCTGTTCCCCCGAAAGCGTCTGGACAGGGGAGATAAGGGGAGGTGCAGGAGGCATGGGCACAATTTGGGCAAAATGCCCTGTATCGGCTGCCAACAAAATCCTGGAGGCAGGCCGACTTCTAGTTGGGTATTGTGCGGCTCAGGTTCGAGCCCTAGACCCCAAGCCAAAAAAGTGTTTTCGGTGCCTGGAAGGGGGGCATATTAGGGCAACATGCACGGCTAAGATCGATCGCAGCGGACTCTGCTTCCGCTGCGGTAAGGCTGGCCACATAGCCGCGGTCTGTACAGACAAGCCGCATTGCCCTATTTGCGCTGAGGCTAAGCGACCGCACGGGCACTGTATGGGGACGAGAATGTGCGTCGACCCCAAGCCCAAGAGGAAGAGAAGGGCAGCTGGTGGCTCCATTCCAGAGTCGGGGCCCTCGGGTGCGCAGCAGGCGCCACAGGAGGAAGTAAACACAAACGCCCCTTAATGGATAGTACAACCTTACAGCATTACTTCCTCCAGGCGAATCTAAACCACTCCGCCGGAGCGCAGGATCTCTTTATGCAATCCATGGCGGAGTGGTCCATCGATGTAGGAGTCGCAGCGGAGCCATACAACGTCCCGCCCAGGCCCAACTGGGCTGTCGATACAGAGGGGTCGGTGGCAATAATGACCACACGTAGGCCTTTGTCTCCGTCGCTCTCGGTCCGTGAATCTGGTCCGGGCTATGTGGCGGCCAAATGGGGAGAGGTTGTCATCATTGGGGTATACTTCTCGCCAAACAAGCCGTTGTCTGCGTTCGAGCAGTTCATGGCAGAAGTAGGTGCTGTTGTGGGCCGTGCACTGCCGCTGCCCGTGGTCGTCCTTGGAGATCTCAATGCCAAGGCCACAAATTGGGGATCGCCTTCTACAGACCATCGTGGAGAATTGGTCACAGAGTGGGCCGTTGAAGCGGGACTGTCCCTTCTGAATAGGGGTTCAGTCAAGACTTGTGTCAGAGTTCAGGGGGGGTCAATAGTGGATGTTTCGTTCGCGACACCCTCCGTAGCGGCCCGAGTCTCTGGATGGAGAGTATTAACGGACGTGGAAACGCTCTCGGACCATCGGTACATCCGGTTCGAGGTCACTTCATCCGGGGGCCCACGTCGCCCAATCAACACCGGGGTACCTCCATTTCCTCGCTGGTCTATTCAGCAGATGGATAGGGAGCTGCTGATGGAAGCCGCATTAGTGCAGGCGTGGTTCGCGCAACCTGTACTGGAGAACGCAGAGGCTGAAGCGCAGTGGTTCAGCGCAGCCATGGTGCAGATCTGCGACGCGGCAATGCCGCGTGTGAGACGCCGTCCGCCACGAAAAGCCGTGTACTGGTGGTCGCAGGAAATCGCGAATCTCCGCGTGGAATCTATTGCGGCCCAAAGAGCCTTCACAAGGCAAAGACGGAGGCGACGACGCGATCTGGTGCGAGAGGCTGAGCTAAAAGCTCAATACAAAACGGCCAAGTGGGAGCTGCGACTAGCAATACTACGGGCCAAGGCTACGGGGTGGAAGGAAATTCTTGAGGGGCTTGATCGAGACCCCTGGGGACGCCCATATCGGACGGCCAGAGGGAAACTTCGAAGTATGGGCCCCCCGATAACCGAATCCCTTGAACCTCCGGTCCTGGAGAGTGTAGTGGCAAGCCTATTCCCCGACCAGGATGAATTCGATCCACCTCCCATGGCCCCGCCCCGACAAACCATCCGCGCCGCCGTCCAGGTGCCGCCAGTCACTACTGGCGAGTTGGATGCGGCCTATCTCAAGCTCAGGAGCAAAAACACCGCACCGGGCCCGGATGGCATTCCTGGTAAGGTGTGGGTCCTTACGTCGGAAGTGTTAGAGGACAGGTTTAGGCAAGTCCTGGATGTCTGCCTAAAGACGGGACAGTTCCCCTCCGTGTGGAAGGTCGGAAAACTAGTCCTGCTTAAGAAGGAGGGCCGACCGGCAGACTCCCCATCAGCCTACCGGCCAATCGTCCTTCTGGATGAAGCCGGAAAGCTCTTCGAGCGAGTTCTGGCCTCGCGAATTATAAAGCACCTTAGCACCGAAGGCCCTGACTTAGCTGATAGCCAGTACGGCTTCAGGATGGGGAGGTCGACTGTTGACGCAATCAGGCGCGTCCAAAACATCTCGGAGGAGACAGTCGCGCGAAGGGGAGTGGTGCTAGCAGTGTCCTTGGACATTGCTAACGCTTTTAACACCCTCCCTTTTTCATGCATCGAGGCGGCACTCCGGCACCACCTTATTCCGGAATACCTGCTGAAGATCATCCAATGCTACCTCAGAAACCGGACTGTTGTGTATGCGGACAGCAAGGGGCAAATACAGCGAAGAGCTGTCGCACGCGGTGTTCCACAGGGGTCTGTCCTGGGGCCCCTGTTATGGAACATTGGATACGACTGGGTACTGCGCGGAGCACTGTTGCGTGGCCTAGGTGTGGTGTGCTACGCCGACGACACTTTGGTCACTGCCCGCGCGGACACGTTCGAGGATGCTGCAGTGTTGGGAACAATTGGCGTTACCCATGTAGTTCGCCGTATCGAACGGTTGGGACTGAAAGTGGCATTACACAAAACGGAGGCCTTATACTTCCATGGCCCCCGTAACAACCCACCGAGAAATGCGCACCTATCCATCTCTGGTGTCAGCATTCAGATTGGTACCAGTCTGAGGTACCTAGGATTGCTGCTGGACGGTCGTTGGTCATTCACCGACCACTTCAAGCAGCTGGCCCCAAGGCTAGTGGGAGCTGCTGGTGCCCTTGGCAAGTTGCTGCCTAATTTGGGTGGTCCCAGTGCAAACGTGCGAAAACTATACGCAGGGGTGGTGCGATCGATGGCCCTGTACGGCGCGCCTGTATGGGTTGACGCCCTGAGTGCACAGAATAGAGCCCAACTGCAGAAACCGCAAAGAGTCATTGCACTCAGGGCTGTACGAGCATACCGCACGGTCTCATTTGAGGCGGCATGCGTACTTGCAGGGACACCCCCCTGGGACCTTGAGGCCGAAGTCCTTGCCTCGGTCTATGAGCAGTCCGCGCAATCACGTGAAGCGGGGAGTCGGGTGATGCCTGAGGAGGTGCGCCGCTGGCGTAAGCGAGCGCAAAAAGTGTTGATGCGCAGATGGTCCCAGCGCCTGGAACAGCCAAACGCCGGTCATTGGACTATTTCGGCAATTCGGCCTGTACTGAATAGTTGGGTCGTTCGAAAGGAAGGGTCGCTCTCTTTCCGGTTAGTACAGGTCCTCTCGGGGCATGGCTGCTTCGGGAGGTACCTGTGCCGCATAGCTGGGAGAGAGCCGACAATGGAGTGTCATCAGTGTGGTGCGCCGGAGGATACAGCCTTGCACACACTGGTGGCGTGCTCTGGATGGGCGCAAGAGCGCACGCAATTATGTGCGGTCATAGGACCAGATCTCACTCTGCCGACATTGGTTGCGGCCATGCTGGCAAACAGAACATCCTGGGAGGCGGTCCTCTCCTTCTGTGAACAAGTCATGTCACAGAAGGAGGAGGCGGAGCGCGCCAGGGAGAACGACCCTGAGTCCGGGGCCATTCGCCGGAGGCGCGCAGGGAGGAGGAGGCGGGAATTCGCCCAGCTCCTTCCTCCCTAAAACAGAGAAGGGCTGAAGGGTTTATTTGGCGCCGGTTTAGTCTTGCGTATTGGGTTCGTTGTTTGTGTGCTAGGTTTCGTGGTTGTTTCCGCATGTACCAGGGAGGCTGGGCGTGTCAGTTGGTGTGAATAACACCTGCTGACATGCCCAGCCGGAAAATTAGTGCTGGACATGTCAGTCTGTGTTGTTCCTAGGTTTTGTTGTTGTTGTTTGTGTCCGCATGTACCAGGGAGGCTGGGTGTGTCAGTTGGTGTGAATAACTCCTGCTGACATGCCCAGCTGGCAAATCAGTGCTGGACATGTCAGTCTTTCTTGTTGTTCTTAGGTTGTTGTTGTTATTGTTGTTGTGTTTGTCTTCTAAACCGGAGAAGTTTGAAGAGCGTCTGCAATCGAAGTCCGGTTCTGTCCGGCTCTGCTAGCACCTCTTCAACGAACCGCGGGTGTACGGGCATGGGGAGCCCTACACCCGCATGTGTGGTTCAAAGCTGCATAGGAGGGCGGCCTGAAATGCTCCAGGTTGCCCTCTGGTGAGGCTAGGCCTCATGACGTCCGTCGGGGAATTGGGGGGGAAATGACGGCCCG
Source organism: Scoparia ambigualis (assembly GCA_963921215.1). Lineage (NCBI taxonomy): Eukaryota > Metazoa > Arthropoda > Insecta > Lepidoptera > Crambidae > Scoparia > Scoparia ambigualis. Next base: position 136,876 of record OY992523.1, on the reverse strand, counting down.
CAGACTCAAGCCGCGGTAGAATCACCAGCTGACTTCCCGTAGCTCTAGAGTCGCGATAGCGGAAGTTCGGAGCATCCCACGGTTTTAGTCGGTAGTGCCCTTCAGGCGAGCCCGACATAACCCATCGAGCGCCCCAGTTCGGTGGGTATGCGTAAAGGCATTTCCGTGGGTAAAAAAAAAAAAAAAAAAAAAAAAAAAAAAAAAAAAAAAAAAAAAAAAAAAGGGGCCTTATGCTAATCCCTGGCGCCCCTTCTGGGCGTCGAATAAAGTAGGCAGTGCCCCTTCTGGGCCTGCACCTCCAAGTGCGTGCCCACTCTGGGCCGCATGCTCGCCGCTCAATCTGAGCGGCTTTGAGCGGAGTTTTGACGGCGCCCCTTCTGGGCGTCGTTACACGGGGGGGAATGGGGTAGTCCGGCGCCCCTTCTGGGCGTCGTTTCAGCGCAAAGGCTTCGTCGTTGGGACACGTGGCGACGGGCGCCCGTCTTCGGATGGGTTGGTGGGCGGCGAAACAGTCCACCCGCTAGCGACCATTGGGGGGGGAGGGGAGCACCTCGAAAGAGGTGTACCAGGGGCCTCACGCCAGCCCCTGAGCGTCGTAACCCCGAACTGATCCGCAAAGACCCTCACTCGAGGCGTCTGTGGGGTAGTGGTTCAGGGAGGGGAAACGAGGGCTTGCCTTAGCCGGCTGGCCGCGACTGGGAAGTCTTTAAATATCCCGAGAGAAAGCTCGTAAGAACCTGCTAACACCACCCGACCTTAGCAGTATATAGGGTTCCCTGCACATGAGGCCACTGTGCGGGGCGACAAATTTTTGCTCTCATGCTCGTGGGATTAGAACATGAATGCTAAAAATAAAACTCTTTTTGACGATTCGGAGAAGTCGGCAGGGCCTTGTACTAGGCCTGCCGTGGACCCACCCTTGAAAGGTGGAGTAAGAACGAGGAGCGCCTCTCGGACGCAAGTCCCGAGAGTAGAACTGAAATGCTCCGACAGGATGCTGTGCGAAACGGCCCTTTCAACATCAAAGGGGGTCGTGTTTGAGACGGTTGCAGCCAAAAGGCTATCTTCTGCATTTGAGGATGCAGAGAAGGAGGATGTGGCGTCTTGTTCTGCCCAAGGCGCCGCTGTTTTGGGTCAGGAGAAGGGGGCTGATGGCGAAACCTGTGCCTCGCCTGCTCCTCTTGTTCCCGCTAGTGATGCCGCTGGAGCCCCTCCATTGACACCCAAGGAGGCCAGCTCTGAAACGGATTCCGACCATTTCTCGGATGCGGAGAACCCCGGTTCCCCAAATCCAAACATGGCGTTTACGAAGAATCCGAAGCGTGGCAGGGGTCGTCCACCGACCACCGGCGAGTTCATGGGTTTGGCAGCTGCCAAACTCGCCTATACTCAGGCCCGCCGGGATGAGCTTCAGTTGGAAGCGGAGGAGGAAGTGGCACTGATGTGCACACAGGCCCTAAAATCGAGAGCTGAACGGGTCATGGAGAGAGCTGCTTGCTCGGACGCCAAGGTGGCGGAGAGGCTTGCGGCTCTAGACTATAGCAAGCGTTGTGCTGAGGCTGGCGACGTGATCTCCCTCGTCGCGAAAAGGTCCAAGAACCTAAAAGGGACCTTTCAGCGGTCCCTCAACGACATGGCGGCTGTAGTAAAGGAGGCAGCTAACGAATATCGCAGGCTCCCTACGGTTGAGTCTAACCAACGATTGGCCCAAGACAATGCTCACCTGCAAGCGGACAATGTCCGCCTGCATTCCGAAGTGGCTGAGCTTCGTAAGGAAATGGCGGAATTGCGAGAAGCCTTTAATAAAATCCAGCGGGAGCAAATAACGCCTTCTGCTTCCCGCGTTGAGGCTCCAATTGCACCTGCGCCTCCGCCATTGGACACTGTCCCGACTGCTGCACAGGAGAGCGATACGGCGGACCTCATAACCGCAGAGGTAGCTCCAAGTGTTGGTCGGCAAGTCCAACAGATGCCGACACCAGAGACCAATGAGTCCGTCATGCAAATGGTTCTCCAACAGGTGGGCCAGATGCTGGATGCCCGTCTCGGGCCGTCGGGCAGCAAGGCAACTGATCCCAAGCCTGATGCGCCCAAAGCGAAGAAAGCAAAGCAGAAGGCTTTGTCGAAGGCGCCGCTGAAGGAAGGCCCTGGACGCCCTAAGACGAGAACGGCTCCCGCAGACCGCACTAACAAGGGCGCCGCTAGGGAGAAGGCGCCTCCTCCGAAAGCAACGGGGAAAAAGGGGGAAAAGGGGAAAAAGGGAGAGGGCGGTCAGCAACATCCGACCGCCTTACCCGAACCCTCTACTGGTTCGTCGTCTGCAGCCGCATCCCAACAATCTCCGGCTGACGAAGGCTGGACGAAGGTTGGAAAACGTAAGAATAGGAGCAAAAAGGAAGCAGCGACCAACGCTCCCATAAATGCTAAGCAGGGTGTAGCCGCTGCAACATCTGCGGCTGCCTCTAAAAACAAGAGGAAGAAGAATGCTCTCCGCCCACCTAAATCTGCGGCGGTAATTTTGACCCTTCTGCCTGAGGCCACAAGTAAAGGCATCACCTACGCCGATGCACTTATGAAGACCAGGGAGTACGTCCGGCTGGCCGAGCTTAAAATCCCAGCCCCCCGAATGAGGGAAACAGCAACAGGGGGTCGCATTCTGGAGCTTGTTGGCGCCGCGGGTGCTGAGAATGCCGATATCCTGGCGGAGAGAATAAGGGCTACGATGGCGGACGTTTTCTCCGTCACTCGGCCGATTAAGACGGCGAACCTGAGAGTGTCTGGGCTCGACGATTCTGTCAAAAAGACAGATATCGCCTTCGCCATTACGGAGATGACAGGTTGCTCCCCTGAAGGAATAAGGACTGGCCAAATCCGTCGAGGCGCTGGTGGCATGGGCACTGCATGGGTACAGTGTCCGGTCAGCGCCGCCAAAAAGATCCTTGACACAGGCTACATTTATGTAGGTTTTGTGTCAGCGCGAGTCTGCGCACTAGACCCCAAGCCTCGGCGATGCTACCGGTGTCTAGAAGAGGGACACACCAGGGGCAACTGTAAATCCAAGATTGACCGCAGCGGGTTATGCTACCGCTGCGGTAACGCTGGCCATTTTGCTGCTGCCTGTTCGGCGAAGCCGCACTGCCCGATTTGTGCTGAAGCGGGTGCTCCCGCGGGGCATAGTATGGGCAGCCGGCTCTGCGTGCCCAAGCAGAAGAATAAAAGGACGCGACCGGGACGAAAATCCAAATCGGGCTCGTCAAGCGCTCAGCAAGCGCAAGGTGGTTTTGTCTCCGACCCAGATAATGTGTAGTACGCCCAACACCAAAGTACTACAGGCGAATTTGAACCACTCCGCTGGCGCGCAGGATTTGCTCATGCAATCCATAGCGGAGTGGTCCATTGACGTGTGCGTGGCTGCTGAGCCGTATTTTGTCCCATCCCGACCTAACTGGGCTGTGGACACGGAGACCACCGTCGCCATCTACTCGGCTCCCAAACCGGCATCACCATCTATTGTCATTAGGGAGTCGGGGCCTGGATTCGTAGCGGTCAAGCGAGGAGAGTTCGTCTTCATAGGGGCTTATTTCTCCCCGAATAAAACCTTTGCGGAGTTCGAAGGATTTCTCACCGAATTGGGCGCTGTCGTTAGACGCGCGTCTCCACTGCCCGTATTGGTGGTGGGCGATTTTAATGCCAAGGCTGCTGCCTGGGGTTCGTCAGTGAGTGACCAGCGCGGCAATGCTTTGGTCGACTGGTCGGTGGAGGTTGGCCTATCTGTGCTCAACCGAGGTGCGGTTGACACTTGCGTGCGGCTCAATGGAGGATCGATTGTAGATGTCTCTTTCGCAACGCCCTCAGTCGCATCGCGGGTAGCCGGTTGGAAAGTGGAGGTCGGTGTCGAGACACTCTCCGATCACAGGTACATCCACTTCGAAGTTCAGTCTCCTAGTAGCGGCGGGATACCACATAACACCCGTGGCTCCCCCTTTCCGCGCTGGTCCCTGAAGAGGCTGAACGGAGACATGATGATGGAGGCTACCATAGTTCAGTTATGGTTTGCCCAACCCGTGTTGGAAAACGCTGAAGCAGAGGCTGAATGGTTTAAAGATGCGCTCACCAGCATCTGTGACTCGGCCATGCCTCGCGTTAAACAACTGCCTCCGCGGAAGGCAGTCTATTGGTGGTGCCAAGAGGTAGCAGACCTACGTACTGACTCAATTGCTGCACTGAGGGCGTATACTCGCCAACGAAGAAAGCGCATTCGCGACTGTCAGCGAGAAGATCGGTTAAGAGGCGAGTACAAAGCTGCGAAAAAAGCCCTGCAAATCGCCATATGCAACGCGAAAATTAGATCACGGCAAGAGATGCTCGAGGGCCTAAATCAAGATCCTTGGGGGCGTCCGTATAGAATAGCTCGGAGTAAACTCCGCAGCGTCGGTCCCCCCGTTACAGAGTCCCTCGAGCCTCAGGTATTGACTAGCGTAGTCGAAAGTCTGTTTCCGGACAGACCCGATCACGTTCCGCCTCCTATGGCTTCTTCCAGGCAGGCTACTCAAGTTGACGTCAACATCCCGCCTATTACTAGCGGAGAACTCGGAGCGGCCTTTCTGAGGCTTAGGCGAAAGAACACGGCTCCGGGCCCGGATGGTATTCCCGGACGGGCTTGGACTATTACCTCCGAACACCTGGAGGACCGCTTCAGGCGGCTTCTAGACCTTTGCCTCCGGACGGGTTGCTTCCCATCACTATGGAAGATTGGACGTCTAGTTCTATTAAGAAAGGATGGCCGGCCGGCAGACTCTCCCTCGGCGTATCGGCCAATAGTTCTATTGGATGAAGGGGGGAAACTCTTTGAGAGAGTTTTGGCGTCACGTATTATCTCCCACATAACATCAGTGGGGCCGGACCTCGCTGAATGCCAGTTTGGCTTCAGGGAGGGACGGTCTACAGTTGACGCCATAAAACGGGTCAAGGCCATTTCGGACGAGGCTACTGAGAAAGGGGATGTGGTGCTGGCGGTGTCTCTTGACATCGCCAATGCCTTCAACACCCTCCCCTTTTCCTGCATCGAAGAGGCGCTGCAACATCATAATGTGCCAAGGTACATACTGCATACCATCCGCAGTTACCTTAGAGGCAGGTCAGTAGTATTCGTGGGTAGGGACGGGACTGTCCAGCGTAGAGGGGTCACTTGCGGTGTTCCACAGGGGTCGGTTTTAGGGCCACTCTTGTGGAATATCGGATATGATTGGGTGTTGCGCGGTGCACTGTTGCGAGGCTTAAGTGTCATGTGTTATGCTGACGACACATTAGTCATTGCCCGCGCGGACACGTACCAGGATGCGACTCGGTTGGGTACTGCAGGAGTGACACAAGTTGTGAGGCGTATTGAGTGCTTGGGGTTGAAAGTTGCCCTGGAAAAAACCGAAGCCCTCTTTTTCCACGGGGCTCGGAACAAACCACCTGTTAATGCGCACCTCTGCATTTCGGGGGTCCAGATTCACATTGGCGCTCATATGAAGTACCTAGGGCTAGTGCTGGACGGGAGATGGCGCTTCCACGAGCACTTTAAGCGCCAGGCTCCGAAGCTAGTTGGTGCGGCTGCTGCCCTAGGGAACCTTCTTCCCAATATTGCGGGACCTTCGGCCAGTGTACGTAAACTGTACATGATGGTGGTGCGCTCTATGGCCCTGTACGGCGCGCCTGTGTGGGTCGACGCTCTGGACGCTACGAACAGGACTCTACTGCGGAGGCCGCAGCGAGTCATAGCGTCCAGAGCAGTTCGAGGATACCGCACAGTGGCCTTTGAGGCGGCATGCGTGCTGGCAGGCACCCCACCATGGGACCTCGAGGCTGAAGTCTTGGCCGAAGTTTATGAGCGTACAGCTCACATGCGCAGACAAGGGGGTCGGGCGATGCCCGAAGAGGTTCGTCGATGGAGGAAGCGTGCGCAGCGGGCGACGCTTCAGAAGTGGAAGGAGCGGCTGGGGCAGCCGACTGCCGGCCACTGGACCATCGGAGCGATTCGGCCCGTCCTGGAACGATGGGTCGATCGCAAGGCGGGCTCGCTTTCCTTCCGGTTGGTGCAGGTCCTCTCGGGGCATGGCTGCTTCGGGAGGTACCTGTGCCGAATCGCTGGGAGAGAGCCGACGATGGCGTGCCACCAGTGCGGCGTGTCGGAAGACACAGCCCTGCACACGCTGGCGGCATGCCCAGCCTGGTCGGTTGAGCGCGCGCAGCTCTGCGCGGTGGTGGGTCCCGACCTGTCGTTGCCGGCCGTCGTTGAGGCCATGGTGGCGACCCGACAGGCGTGGGAAGCCATGTTAGCCTTCTGCGAGGCCGTTATGGCCCAGAAGGAGGCGGCGGAAAGGGGCAGGGAGGACGATCCTCTGGCAGCTGCCAACCGCAAGAGGCGCACAGGGCGAAGAAGGAGGGGCTACGCCCAGCTTCTTCCCCCTTAGATGAACCGCGGGTGTACGGGCATGGGGAGCCCTACACCCGCATGTGTGGTTCACTGATGTATCGGAGGGTAGCCTGTAATGCTCCAGGTTGCCCTCCGGTGAGGCTAGGCCTCAAGGTGTCCGTCTGCAGTGACGGCCCGCGGGCACTGGCTGCGGTTGAATCGCAACGCGATTACCCGGGGCCCTGGTACCTTTGGCGGAAGTTCTGAGCATCCCACGGTTTTAGTCGGTAGTGCCCTTCAGGCGAGCCCGACATAACCCACCGAGCGCCCCAGTTCGGTGGGTATGCGTAAAGGCATTTCCGTGGGTCAAAAAAAAAAAAAAAAAAAAAAAAAAAAAAAAAAAAAAAAAAAAAAAAAAAAAAAAAAAAAAAAGGTTAGGTTAGGTTAGGTTAGGTTGTGCCTCGAGGGAGGCCACACCAGGGCTACATGCGTGTCGCCCATAGACCGCAGCGGTCTCTGCTACCGCTGTGGGGTCGAAGGGCACATTGCCTCATCGTGCCACGCAAAGCCCTGCTGCCCCATCTGCACTGCAACCGGCAAACCAGCCGGCCACAGTATGGGGTCCAGACTGTGCAAACCTCCTAAGAGGAAGAGGAAGCGGAGAGCCGGTCTAACACCTGAACCGGCTGCTCCGGGCGCTAGCAGCAGCACAGCGCAGTGATCCTGGCAGGATCCCAGGAGAGTAGAGGGGACATGGAAGCGTGGGTTTTGCCTCAGTTCCGTTCCCCTCTGCAGCGAACTCGCGGGCGTACGGGCATGGGGAGCCCTACGTCCGTAGGCATGGGTTCGCAAGTTGGATTGGGGGTGGACTTAAATGTTCCGAGTCACCCCCAGCCCGATGGCAGAATCGGGCAGAGCTCATCGTTCATCGATGCCCGTTGTGCGGCTGTGGAATAGTTCCCCGAGGACCACCAGGGCTGCACCTCGAACGGAAGTAGGAACATCCGGGTGTTTTAGTGGGTAGTGCCGTTTAAGACCGTAGGCGAGTCCCACATATCCCGCGGGTCGCCCCAGTTCCGCGGGAATGCATAAAAGCATTTCACCCGGTCAAAAAAAAAAAAAAAAAAAAAAAAAAAAAGGTTAGGTTAGGTTGGGGTGCAAATTTGGGAACCTCCTCGTGGTGCACCCTGGGGTAAGGCCTCTCAGCCCACGTTCAGCGTGGGACAAGGGGCCTTATGCAAATCCCTGGCGCCCCTTCTGGGCGTCGAATAAAGTAGGCAGTGCCCCTTCTGGGCCTGCACCTCCAAGTGCGTGCCCACTCTGGGCCGCACGCTCGCCGCTCACTCTAGAGCGGCTTTGAGGGGAGTTTTGACGGCGCCCCTTCTGGGCGTCGTTACACGGGGTGGGAACGGGGTAGTCGGCGCCCCTTCTGGGCGCCCTTCACGCAAAGGTGCCGTCGTTGCGGGGCGCGGCGACGGGCGCCCGTCTTCGGACGGGTTGGTGGGCGGCTTACAGCCCACCCCCTAGCGACCAGGGGGATTGCAACCCGTAAATTGCTACCCCCCCTATGGAAAATGTCAGACAATGAGAGCACGTTGTCATGCGATGCGGCTGACGCCCGCCGCCAACCGATGCCCGGGTCGGTTGGTGCGAAATTAGCTACCGAAGGCGGCTCAGGGGTAGGCGACCAGGCCCCTGTGTCTGCGGATGCGTCTGGAAGGGAAGGAGGTGCACCCTTGAAGGGTAATGGAAGGCCGGAGAGTTCTGCCTCTCGGCTTCCTAGAGTTGGTCTGTCGTGGGCCGACAGACAGATATGTGAGGCGGCCACAACATCTGGAGTGGTTTTGTCCAGAATGGACAAGGGAGCGACTGGCCTCGGAGCGGCAGTCGACGGCACTTCACCTAGGTTCACACGTGGAGCTAGGCGACGCGAGGAAGACCGAAGGGGATATAACAGCGACGCCTCTTCCGTCTTAACTGAACCTCGCTCACGTGCACAAAGAGTACCACCACCACCACCTGAGTCGGTGGACTCTGACGATGACTCGATGATTTATTCGGAGGCGGAGTCTTTACCCGCGTCGAATCAAGAATCGAAAAGAAGCAGCAAGTTTAATGTCTTAGCTGCGGCTCGCAGAGAGCTGGAGCTTGCTCGCCTCGCGAGGAGCGAGGAACTTCAGCTCGATGCTGAGCAGGAGGCGGAGCTGATGTGTCGAGAGGCTCGGGAGCGGCGTGCCGCTAGAGGTGAAAAGAGGGCTGCTTGCCAAAACCAGGCGAAAGCTGATGCTATGGCGGCAGAAGATTGCTCTAAGGCAGTTTCAGATGCGGGCGACATCGTTTCGTACGTCGCTCGTAACTCAAAGAATCTGAAAGGGACGTTTCAACGGTCCCTAAACGAGGCCGTCGAAATATATAAGATGGCTTCTGAGGAGTTCCGCAGGCTCCCCAATGCCGAGGAGAACTTGGCGTTGCGAGAAATCAACGGTGGCCTGCATTACGACAACCGCGCGCTGAGGGAATTGACCGCCAGTTTACAAACAGACAACACTCGCTTGCACACGCGGTTGGCCGATTTGCAGAGAGAGATGGCTGAACTCAGAGCCACACTCGAGACCGTTCAGCAGGCCCAGACAAGATCTCCTGGAGCCTGCCTCGAGGTTGAGGAGTTACCAGCGCGTCCTGCATCACGCCTAGCTTCACCACCTTTACGAAGCATCGATGTAGGGACACCAACTTGCGCTGAGGTCGTACGCCATGGGTCTCAGCGGACGACTCCGCCACCATCACCACTCGCGACAGAGAGCTTGCTGCAGACGTTCATGCAGGAAGTGACCCGTATGCTGGACGATCGCCTAGGTCCAGCAAGACCCGAGCTCCCCCCAGTTGAGCAGCAGAGCACTCCCGCTACCACCAGTGCGGCACAACATCCGCCGCCTGGCAGCCTGGACTGCGCGGAGTCGGAGATGGCTCCGGAAGCCCGTAAGGGCAAGGGTAAAAAGAAGGCGCCTTCTAAGGCTAAGGGAAAAGGGGGGAATGCAGCCGGCAAACAAGATCAAGCCGCTGCACCCAGTCAGGCTGGCAAAGCCGCCGCCTCCCGAAGTACCAAACCAAAACCAAAGGCACCGACTTCTGCGCATCAGTCTGGACCACCTGAGACTGAGAAGTGGACAAAGGTCCAAAAGCGCAAGAAGAGCAAGAAGGGGGAAGCGCCGAAGGCACCTCCGCCTAAAAGGAAGGCAGCCACGCAAACACCTGTGGCTGCGCCTGCGAAGGCAAAGAAGAAGCGGTTGAGGAAAAAACTACGCCCCCCAAGATCTGCGGCCGTAGTCCTCACGCTCCGCCCCGAAGCCATCACAAGGGGCGTTACGTTCGAGTCGGCCATGATGAGGGCTCGAACAAGGGTTGATCCGAGCAGTTTAAATATCCCGCCCTTCTCCGGTCTCCGGAGGTCAGCTACAGGAGGGCGCGTGTTCGAGTTTGCAGGCCCTGCCGGGTCAGCACACGCAGATGTTTTAGCTGCATGCTTTTCGCGAACTATGGCGGAAACTTTTATCGTGGCCAGGCCTACAAAGTCCGCCGATCTGCGGATCTCAGGGCTCGCAGATGGCACACCGAAGAGTGAGGTGATCAGCGCAATCGCTGAGAAAGGAGGATGTTCCCCAGATACCATCTCTGCTGGGGAGATAAGACGAGGAGCGGGAGGAATGGGCACTATCTGGGTGCGCTGTCCCGTTCTGGCCGCAAGAGTCGTCTTGAAGCTGGGCCGGATCCAGATCGGCTTTGGGATGGCGCGAATCCACGCGCTAGACTCAAAGCCGAGACGGTGTTTTCGGTGCCTCGAGGGAGGCCACACCAGGGCTACATGCGTGTCGCCCATAGACCGCAGCGGTCTCTGCTACCGCTGTGGGGTCGAAGGGCACATTGCCTCATCGTGCCACGCAAAGCCCTGCTGCCCCATCTGCACTGCAACCGGCAAACCAGCCGGCCACAGTATGGGGTCCAGACTGTGCAAACCTCCTAAGAGGAAGAGGAAGCGGAGAGCCGGTCTAACACCTGAACCGGCTGCTCCGGGCGCTAGCAGCAGCACAGCGCAGTGATCCTGGCAGGATCCCAGGAGAGTAGAGGGGACATGGAAGCGTGGGTTTTGCCTCAGTTCCGTTCCCCTCTGCAGCGAACTCGCGGGCGTACGGGCATGGGGAGCCCTACGTCCGTAGGCATGGGTTCGCAAGTTGGATTGGGGGTGGACTTAAATGTTCCGAGTCACCCCCAGCCCGATGGCAGAATCGGGCAGAGCTCATCGTTCATCGATGCCCGTTGTGCGGCTGTGGAATAGTTCCCCGAGGACCACCAGGGCTGCACCTCGAACGGAAGTAGGAACATCCGGGTGTTTTAGTGGGTAGTGCCGTTTAAGACCGTAGGCGAGTCCCACATATCCCGCGGGTCGCCCCAGTTCCGCGGGAATGCATAAAAGCATTTCACCCGGTCAAAAAAAAAAAAAAAAAAAAAAAAAAAAAAAAAAAAAAAAAAGGTTAGGTTAGGTTAGGTTAGGTTAGGTTAGGTTTGTTGGCGCGTAACGGCTGCCTTGCAGTGGTTATAGGCCAACACACGGCGACGGGGTGGCTCTCGCGTGGTCAATTCCCCCGTGGATCAGGTCCCGTGACCGCCACCTCAAGCCTTATGCTTTCGGAGTTTGGTCCCCCGGTGATTAGTGGGTAGGCCCCTCCCTCTCGCCCGACGATTACGTCGTGGAAAGAGGGACGGGAGAGTCCCACATATCCAGTCTCCCTTCTGGAGGCTGGAATCCATAAGCAGGGATTACACCGGGTAAAAAAAAAAAAAAAAAAGGTTAGGTTAGGTTAGGTTAGGTTAGGTTAGGTTAGGTTGGGGTGCAAATTTGGGAACCTCCTCGTGGTGCACCCTGGGGTAAGGCCTCTCGGCCCACGTTCAGCGTGGGACAAGGGGCTTTATGCTAATCCCTGGCGCCCCTTCTGGGCGTCGAATAATGTAGGCGGTGCCCCTTCTGGGCCTGCACAAGGTTGGTGGTGCCCCTTCTGGGCCCACAGCCTCCCCTTGCCCCTTCTGGGCCTGTGGGGGGTAAATTGGTGGCGCCCTTATGGGCGTCGTCCTTTGTTTTGCTCGGCGTCCCTTCTGGACGCCGTTTCGAAAGACGGCCGCCCCTTAAGGGTTCTCAGGTCGCACGGGTGAGGGCGTGGGCGGGGCTCATGGCGTCACGGGAAGCGTGAGGTGCGATCCTCCCCTGAAGAGGGTGACGGATCTAGCAACTCGTGGCGTCCGAGCCGCTGCCACGTGGAGGTAGCAGAATGCGAGGGCGCGGGGGCGCTTGGACGTCGTGGGAAGCATGCGATCCTCCCCTGAGTGGGTGAGAGATCTCGCTTTCCGTGGCGTCCGAGCCGCTGCCGCGCGGAGGTATCCGCATTCTTTGTGAGGGCGTGGGCTGAGCTCATGGCGTCATGGGAAGCGTGAGGTGCGATCCTCCCCTGAAGAGGGTGACGGATCTAGCAACCCGTGGCGTCCGAGCGTCAGCACACTTTTGAGGAGGCTGAGTTGCGGGAGGTCGGGACCCCGGGCGTGCGATCGGCCCCTGGTACTCGGCTGAGGCTGTGATGCAGGTGGCCGTGACCCCCCGGCGTGCGTCTGGCCTCCTGCGACTCGGCAAAGACGTGAGGGAAACTCTCCCTCGCTCGGCCCTGAGGTCTCGTGAGGTAGAGAAATCGGGTCGAGCGATGCGGACGAGTTTGAGGGCGCGGCGAGCGATCGGACTATCCGGGCGCTCGCCGCCTCTCCAGCACAAGTGATGAGATAGAGTTTGACTTGACAGATCAGGGGCTGTCGGGTCGAATCCCGTGAGGGTGACCTCAAGGGGTCTCGTTGCACAAGGGGTGCATTCGGTTCGGGGGTTCCCTTGAACCAATGGCCTAGAGAGTCGGGGCGGCAGAGTGCCTATGGCCGGTCCCGCCTCGACTTTCCCCCGGGTCTTGCTGGAGAGCAGTGGAGGTTTTAGTGGGTATGCCCCCCTCCTCTCGAACCCCCGCCGAGGCCGCAGGCCTGGACGGGGGAGCGGGAGTTGGGGGGAGAGTCCCATGCGCGTGCGTAATGCATTTCCTCCACTCTAAAGAAAAAAAAAAAAAAAAAAAAAAGGTTAGGTTAGGTTAGGTTAGGTTAGGTTAGGTTAGGTTAGGTTAGGTTGGGGTGCAAATTTGGGAACCTCCTCGTGGTGCACCCTGGGGTAAGACCTCTCGGCCCACGTTCAGCGTGGGAAAAGGGGCTTTACGCGAATACCCTGGCACCCCTTCTGGGTGTCGAACAAAGTTGGTGGTGCTCCTTCTGGGCCCACAGCCTCCCCTTGCCCCTTCTGGGCCTGGGGGGGGTAAATTGGTGGCGCCCTTATAGGCGTCGTCCTTTGTTTTGTTCGGCGTCCCTTCTGGACGCTGTTTCGAAAGACGGCCGCCCCTTAAGGGTTCTCAGGTCGCACGGGTGAGGGCGTGGGCGGAGCTCATGGCGTCACGGGAAGCGTGAGGTGCGATCCTCCCCTGAAGAGGGTGACGGATCTAGCAACCCGTGGCGTCCGAGCCGCTGCCGCGCGGAGGTAGCAGAATGCGAGGGCGCGGGGGCGCTTGGACGACGTGGGAAGCATGCGATCCTCCCCTGAGTGGGTGAGAGATCTCGCTTTCCGTGGCGTCCGAGCCGCTGCCGCGCGGAGGTATCCGCATTCTTTGTGAGGGCGTGGGCGGAGCTCATGGCGTCACGGGAAGCGTGAGGTGCGATCCTCCCCTGAAGAGGGTGACGGATCTAGCAACCCGTGGCGTCCGAGCCGCTGCCGCGCGGAGGTAGCAGAATGCGAGGGCGCGGGGGCGCTTGGACGTCGTGGGAAGCATGTGATCCTCCCCTGAGTGGGTGTGAGATCTCGCTTTCCGTGGCGTCCGAGCCGCTGCCGCGCGGAGGTATCCGCATTCTTTGTGAGGGCGTGGGCTGAGCTCATGGCGTCATGGGAAGCGTGAGGTGCGATCCTCCCCTGAAGAGGGTGACGGATCTAGCAACCCGTGGCGTCTGAGCCGCTGCCGCGCACTCTTGATTAGGCTGAGTTGCGGGAGGTCGGGACCCCAGGCGTGCGATCGGCCCCTGGTACTCGGCTGAGGCTGTGATGCAGGTGGCCGTGACCCCCCGGCGTGCGTCCGGCCTCCTGCGACTCGGCAAAGACGTGAGGGAAACTCTCCCTCGCTCGGCCCTGAGGTCTCGTGAGGTAGAGAAATCGGGTCGAGCGATGCGGACGAGTTTGAGGGCGCGGCGAGCGATCGGACTATCCGGGCGCTCGCCGCCTCTCCAGCACAAGTGATGAGATAGAGTTCGACTTGACAGCTCAGGAGCTGTCGGGTCGAATCCCATGAGGGTGACCTCAAGGGGTCTCGTTGCACAAGGGGTGCATTCGGTTCGGGGGTTCCCTTGAACCAATGGCCTAGAGAGTCGGGGCGGCAGAGTACCTATGGCCGGTCCCGCCTCGACTTTCCCCCGGGTCTTGCTGGAGAGCAGTGGAGGTTTTAGTGGGTATGCCCCCCTCCTCTCGAACCCCCGCCGAGGCCGCAGGGCCTGGACGGGGGAGCGGGAGTTGGGGGGAGAGTCCCATGCGCGTGCGTAATGCATTTCCTCCACTCTAAAAAAAAAAAAAAAAAAAAAAAAAGGTTAGGTTAGGTTAGGTCAGGTTAGGTTAGGTTAGGTTAGGTTAGGTTAGGTTAGGTTGGCGGCCGAGATGGCGCGGGAGAGGGACTCGGACCCGGAATGTGCGCAGATGGTCATCGATCTGGTGGAGGCGACGCGCAAGCGCGCGTTGGGGAGGGCTCGGGCCGATGCGAGCGGCAGCGAGGGTTCCAGCGGGGGTTCTCCCGCCCCGAAGAGAGGGGCGGTCTTTCAGGGGTCGGACAACCTGCTGAAATATGAGGAGGAAGTTGTGGGGCTGACGTCTGCGCAGCTGAATGAGAAGGTGTATGACCTCGGCTGTGAGGTGAATGACGCGCTTGATGGCCTCGACCGGCCCTTCCGCAGGGAGGTCCGCAGGAAGCTGCTGATTGCGTTGGCTGCTGCGGAGCAGCATTTTAAGCTGCATAGTGAGGAGCACCAGGAGTGGGTGACCTATGCCGATTGCCTCAATGAGAGGATTGAAGGGCTGCAGCAGGAGGTCGAGGCGCTGAGGACGGCCGCACGGACACCCCCTTCCCCCCCCCCACCTCAGACGGGCGTGGAGGAAAAGTTGGAGGCCCTAAAGAGGGAGCTTCTTGAGTCCCTGGGAGGGCGCCTCGACAAAATCGAGAGGCGCCTCCCAGCTGAGCCCCCGAGGAGGCCGCCGGTGGCAAGTGACAGAGGGAAGGCTGGGGTGAGTTACGCCGGGGCGGTTGCCGGACCCCATGGCACCCCCGGTGCCCCCCCGAAGGAGAAGGCTGCACCGCCGGCCGAGTGGAGGACCGTCGCCTCGAAAAAGGCCAGGAGCAGGGCCAGGAAGGCTGCGGCTGCAACTGCCCAGAGCCCACAGGTGGGGGGAAGTGTGCCGAGGAGGGTCGCCCCAGTGGCGAAGCTGGAGCTGCCACAATCGTCGGCTGTGACCGTGACGATCGGGCCAGAGGCAGCGGCCACGGGGGCTACGTATGCCTCGGTGATGGAGGCGGCGATGGGGCGCATAAAGCAGGAGGGGGCGCCATTGAGCGACTGCATCCGGGTGCGACGGTCCGCGGCTGGGGGACGCATACTGGAAATTCCAGGTGCCTCCAGTGGCCCCCAGGCGGATGCGTTGGCGGATCGGCTCCGGAAGGTCGTCCCAAAGGGTGTGGTGGTGGCCCGGCCGTGCAAGATGGCCGAGATCCGGCTGGTGGGGCTCAACCCCGACCTGCCGGACAATGGGGAGCGTGTCAGACGGGCGATTGCGGAGGAAATGGGGTGCGAGGGTGAGCGGGTGACCGTGGGGCCGATCAGGATCGGACCGTCGGGCCGGTGCTCCGCGGTGGTCCGTCTCCCGGCCGCTGCGGCAAAGATCATGGCGGAACAGGGGGAGGTTGGGCTCGACTGGGCGACCGTTCGTGTCGAGCTCATGGAGAGGCGCCCCACTCGTTGCTACGTGTGCTACGGTGTGGGCCACGTAAGCTACACGTGCAACTCGGAGGCCCGTCGGGGTGCGCTGTGCTTCCGATGCGGCGCCCCCGGGCACAGGGTGGCCGACTGTGGTGCAGAAGGAGCGGCGTGTGGTGTGTGTAGGGAGGCTGGGCTCCCACACAACCACCACATGGGGGGATGGAAGTGCCGCCCACCCGAGACGAGGGCTAAGAGGGCCCCTTGGCCGCGGGCTCCACCTGCGGCTGAGGAGGGCGCCGCTACGCCTATGGAGGTGGCGGAGTTGCCGGCAGGGCCGGACAAGGCCGGGCAACTGGCAGCGGAAGTGGAGTCGAGGGCGGCACAAATGCCGCCTTCCTCCGCTGGACATAGGGACGGGCAACCGGCATTGGATGTGGAGTCAAGGGCGGCATAAATGCCGCCTTTCTCCGCCGGACGTAAGGCCGGGTTACCGGCGGTGGTAGGGTCGAGGGCGGCATCATGGTGCCGCCCTCCTCCCGCAAGACGGGGGCTGGCTTGTGCCCCTTGCGCTCAGCAAGGGCTGCACAAGCTGGTGCCATCTTTGGCCGAAAGGTCTGCCCCTTCAGGGCTCCTTCTTTTTGTTGTGCCTCGTGGCAGTCGCCGTGTGATGGCGCGTGACGGCTGCTTGCAGTTGTCATAGGCCAACACACGGCGACGGGGTGGTTCGCGGTTCAATGCCTATCGGTCGGTACCGTGTTCCACCTCAGCCTTATGCTTTCGGATTGTTTGTCCCCCAGGGGTTTAGTGGGTATCCCCCTCCGTCTCGCCCTCCCAGCCGGGTCCTACCTGGCAGCTGACTTGGAGCTTCCCTCCTTGTCAGTGGGGGCGGAAAGGCGGACGGGCGAGTCCCACATAACCGGGTGCCTCTTCAAGGCCCCGGTATGCGTAACGCATTCCCCTGGGAAAAAAAAAAAAAAAAAAAAAAAAAAAAAAAAAAAAAAAAAAAAAAAAAAAAAAGGTTAGGTTAGGTTAGGTTGGGGTGCAAATTTGGGAACCTCCTCGTGGTGCACCCTGGGGTAAGGCCTCTCGGCCCGCGTTCAGCGTGGGACAAGGGGCCTTATGCTAATCCCTGGCGTCCCTTCTGGGCGCCGAATAACGTAGGTGGTGCCCCTTCTGGGCATCGCACCCCCTTCAACGCGCGTCCCTTCTGGACCGCACAGCGGGTCACTTGGACCTGCGGGGGGGATCTCCACGTGCGGCCCACTCTGGGTCGCACGCTCGCCGCTCACTCTCGAGCGGCTTTGAGGGGAGTTTTGACGGCGCCCCTTCTGGGCGTCGTTACACGGGGTGGGATCGGGGTAGTTCGGCGCCCCTTCTGGGCGCCGCTTCATGCAAAGGTGCCGTCGTTGCGGGGCGCGGCGACGGGCGCCCGTCTCTGGACGGGTTGGTGGGCGGCTTACAGCCCACCCCCTAGCGACCAGGGGGATTGCAACCCTGAAATTGCTACCCCTTTTAATGAAAATGTCCGACACCGATAAAACGATGTCATGCGATCCGGCTGACGCCCGGCGCTCGCAGGTACCCGGGCCTGCGAGTGGGAAATTTGTTACCGAAGACCGCCCTGAGGTAGGCAACCAGGCCTCAGGTGTCGGTGATGCCCCTGGAAGTGCGTCATATGATGCGGCTGACGCCCGCCGCCAACCGGTAACCAGGCCGGTTGGTGATAAGTCTACTACTGAAGGCCCCTCTAGGGTAGGCGACCAGGCCCTAGAGACCGGCAATGTGTCTGGAAGGGGAAGGAAGGTGAAGATGAGGTTCAATCTATCACTAAATCCCAAAAAACTGGAGAGATCAGCCAGCGTAGGCCGGAAGAACCAAAACCGAATGAAGCTGGTTGATACTGCATCGGAGGGGTCCGAAGGCGAAGATGACCCGAAAACGAAGAAATACGTGGAGAAAGTGGTGGAGGACTCCAGAAAACGCTGCCTCGCCGATTCCAGAATTGACTCCAGTGACGGTTTCGAGGAGTCGACCAAGACCAGACTGAGCAAGCCGGGCCCAAAGTCAAAGGCCAAAAAGGTTGCCCTTGAAAAGAACGTAGATGTCCAGCGGAAGGAGAAGTCGGGCACCTCGACCGATCTCGCCGAGGCCGAAAGGGTGGCGCAGTACTCTGCAGAGGGCGAGACTGAGGAGGATGAGGAAATGGAAGCCCCACCCCCTGCAATCATCAATAGGGAGGAGGGAAGGTCCTACCGTAAGGACGTGGAAATGGAGAGGGAGCAACTGGCAAACAAAACCCTCCGTTGTAGGGACATGGCCATCATCAGGGCCGACATGGTGATGAAGTCCAAGCAGGAGATCCTTGAGAAAGCGACTCAAAGTCTAAACGCGGTACAATACTCTGTCCACGTCTCCAGCCAGCTCAAGGGGACCGTCAGGAGGGACATAAATGACGGCATCAAGTCCATGGTTGCGTGTCTGGAGTCCCTCAAGGAGATGTCCGCATCTGACGAGGCGAAAAAACTCCAGAAAGAAAACGAAAGGCTCCGCCGCGAGGTGGAGCTGCTGCGCGCCGAGGTCAAGGCCGTAAAAGACCTGCAGCAGGAGTCCAGGGCGTCCCGTAAAAAGGGCACGGACGTCCAGAGGGAGGTGGCCGTCTCCCTGGAGGGGGCACTGGAGTCCTTCAAGAGGGAGATGTTTGAGACCCTTGGGGGAATGTTCAACGCACGTATGGAAGAGATGGAGAGGCGCACCCCATATGATCCCCCCAGGAGGCCGCCGTTGGCGCATGAGGTGGGAAGGGAAGGGGCTAGTTACGCCAAGGCGGCTGTTGGGCCTCCCAGAGCCCGCCAGGCCCCCCCGGTAGAAGTCGAAGAGGGCGTGACAGTGTGGGAGAATCCGCCACTTAATCAGAGAGCCCCCAGCAGGGTTGCGCCGCACGTGCGCTCGGCCTCCCCTGCCCTGGCAGCGGCCGCCAGTACCCCGGCAGTTGAATGGAGAACGAACATCTCCAGGAGCGCCAAGAAGAGGGCGAGGAAGGCTGCCCGGGCTGCCAAAGCCCCAAAAAAGACGGCCACCGCGGGTTCTGCTCCCGCGGTGAAGCTGGCTCTGCCGCGGTCCTCGGTTGTCACCATCACCTTGAAACCTGAGGCCGCGGCAAAGGGCGCTACGTACGCGTCCGTAATGGAGAAGGCGACGGGCGCGATAAATTTGAAGGACCTGGGTTTAGAGGCGGTGCGAATGCGGAACACCGCGGCCGGGGGCCGCAAGCTTGAAATCCCGGGCGCGGCTAGTGGGCCCACGGCGGACGCGCTGGCGGCCAAGATCCGCGAGGTTATTGCGGAGGAGGCGGAGGTGGCCAGGCCCTATCGGAAGGCGGAGCTCCGATTGGTGGGCCTCAACGATGGGGTCAAACCCGAAGATGTGAAGGCGGCCATCGCTACAAGGACCGGGTGCCCGCCAGAAATGATCGTGTTGGGAGAGATCCGAGCCGGGCCATGGGGGTCCAACTCCATGTTGGTTCGGCTCCCAGTTGCGCAGGCCAAAATCCTGGCCAACGCGGGCCGTATAGTTGTGGGTTGGGTACAGGTCCGGGTGGTAGCCCTGGAGACACTACCGGTTCGCTGTTACAGGTGCTACGGCGTGGGTCACACCAAACACAATTGTGACTCCAAAGTTGACCGTAGCACCCTGTGCTACAAATGCAGCACCCCAGGGCACCAGGCGGCGGACTGCGAAGCGGATAAGGCCTGCTGCGCCGTCTGCAAGGAGGCGGGGCTCCCGCATGTACACCGGCTTGGCGGAAGGACGTGCAGGCCCCCCATCATCAAGCCAAAGAGAGCCCCTTGGACAAGGGCCCCCCCAGTGGTGAGGGAGCGCGTAGCGCCGATGGACACGGAGGAAGCTGTAACGGGACCAAATGTCAGCACGCCCTAAGGTCTTCCTTCAAGCAAACCTCAATCACGCCGCCAACGCTCAGGACCTCATGGTCCACCAAATGGCGGCGTTAGGGGCTAATGTGGCCATAGCAGCGGAACCGTATTCCATCCCTGCGCGGCAAAACTGGATAGGATCAACAGATGGGAAGGTGGTAATCACAACTCCGGCCGTCTCCAATACGGTTCCGCTGACCCTGCGAGAGCGGGGGGAGGGGTATGTGGCGGTGGAATGGGAAGGCATTGCACTGGTTGGGGTTTACTTTTCGCCCAACCGGTACCTCAGTGATTTTGAGGCCTACGTGGGGAGGCTGCAAGAGGTTGTCCGCAGACTTGCGCCGCTCCAAGTCATCATTGCCGGCGACATCAACGCCAAGTCCCGGTCCTGGGGCTGCCCTGCGACCACCAGCAGGGGTGAGGTTGTGGAGGACTTTTTGGTCGAGGCCGGGCTCGTAGTCCTCAACAGGGGGGCCGTGAGCACGTGCGTGAGATGGCAGGGGGAGTCCATAGTGGACATAACGTTCGCCACCCCCGCCATAGCCTCTCGCGTTACAAACTGGGAGGTACTGGACCAGGAGACCCTGAGTGATCACCTCTATGTGTCATTCAGGGTATCCGGCCCCCCAAACACCGGCCTTACTCCCCAGCAGGGCGTCCGCACGGCCCGCTTCAAGAGGTGGGCCCTCACAAAGCTGGACAGGGAAGCTGCATCTGAGGCGGCACTAATAGAGGGCTGGCTGCCGCCTCCCCCTGCCGACATGGACGTGGACCAGTGGGCCGTCGAATTCCGGGGGTCAATGACCCGGATATGTGACGCCGCCATGCCCCGGGCTGGGGATCGACCGCGGCAACGCGCGGTCTACTGGTGGTCGGCGGAGATAGCCGGCCTCCGCGCCGTCTGCGCCCTCGCGAGACGGCTGTACCAAAGATGCCGGAGGAGGAGGCATACCCCGGAGGAGGAGGCGGAGTTGTACGGTCGCCTCCAGGTGGCGCGATGGGACCTCAAGGTGGAGGTGATGAGGGCGAAGAAGGCGGCGTGGGGAGAGTTCCTGGCCGACTTGGACAGAGACCCGTGGGGGCGCCCATACCGTGCAGTCAGAAACCGGATGCGGAATCCTGCGCCCCCCACCGAGTCGTTCCAGCCGGAGCTCCTGTCCCGGGTTGTGGACGCCCTATTCCCGGACCGGGTGTTAGAGGTGGCGCCCTTTGTCGCCCCGGAACATGACGCTGAGGTCGACCCGCAGACGATCCCGCGGGTCACGGACGGGGAAATGGAGATGGCCGTGGACCGCCTCCGCCTTAAAAAGAAGGCCCCAGGCCCCGACGGCGTGCACGGGAGGGTGCTGGCGCTCGCCCTAGACCACCTCGGAGGCAGGTTCAGGGAACTGCTGGACGCTTGCCTGCAGCAGGGCAGATTCCCCAAAATCTGGAAGATGGGGAAACTCTGCCTCCTCGCAAAGGAGGGGCGCCCGCCCGACTCGCCAACGGCCTACCGCCCCATCGTTCTACTCGACGAGGCGGGTAAATTTCTGGAGCGCATAATCGCGGGCCGCATCACGCAACACCTGGGATGCGAGGGCCCAGATCTGGAGGATGCCCAGTATGGCTTTCGGCGTGGCAGGTCCACCGTAGACGCCATAATATCCCTAAAAAGGGCCACGGAAGAGGCTATCGGGAGGGGGGAGAGGGTGTTGGCGATATCGCTCGACATTGCCAATGCGTTCAACACCCTCCCCTTCAGCGCGATAATCGAGGCGCTAAGGCTCCACAGAGTCCCCTGGTACCTGAGGAGGATCATCGGGGACTACCTTATGGACAGATCCGTCCTCTTTGTAGAGCCGGGAGGGGCGCGGATTCGTGCGCACAACATGGTGTGTGGTGTGCCCCAAGGTTCTGTCCTGGGGCCACTACTTTGGAACATAGGGTACAACTGGGTCCTAAGGGGGGGTCTTCCCCCTTGGATGGGTGTCATCTGCTATGCGGATGACACCCTAGTCACGGCAAGGGGCCGTGACTACCAGGAAGCCTCCCAGAGGGCATCTGAAGGCACCACACTAATAGTGGCGAGGATCAGGCTGCTAGGCCTGGAGGTGGCGTTGCCAAAAACGGAGGCCATCCTATTTCATGGCCCCCGGGGCCGGCCCCCCAGAGACGCCCACATATGTGTGGATGGTGTGCCCATCAGAGTGGCGCCCCAGCTCAAGTACCTGGGGCTTATACTTGACAGCCGGTGGAATTTCGGGGCGCACTTTGCCAGTCTGGCTCCAAGAGTATTGGGGGCGGCGAGGGCACTGGCGAGGCTTTTGCCTAACGTGGGAGGCCCAGGAGATAACTGCCGCAAGCTCTTCGCCGGAGTTTTGAGGAGCATGGCCTTGTACGGTGCCCCGGTTTGGTCGGACGCCCTGTCCCGGAAGAACGTCGCCCTCCTGCGCAGACCGCAGAAGACAGCGGCTATACGAACCATCCGGGGCTACAGAACCGTCTCGTTCACGGCCGCCACGGCCATAGGGGGTATGCTCCCCTGGGAGCTTGAGGCCAGGATACTCACGGAAGTATATGTGTTCCGTGCAGAGGCGAGGGCTCGAGGGGAGAATCCCGCGCAAGCGGAGATTGAGGGGGCAAGGCGCGCAGCCCGTGATATGGCGGTGTGGCAATGGGAGGAGACGCTAATAACCCCAGAAGCCGGAGCCCGCACCATTGAGGCGATCCGCCCGGTCCTACAAAAGTGGCTGGACAGACCACACGGAGCAGTGTCCTACCACCTGACACAGCTCCTGACAGGACACGGGTGTTTTGGTGCGTACCTGCACAGGATCGGGAGGGAAGAGACCCCGGTCTGCCACCATTGCGGAGTAGAAGAGGACACAGCTCAGCACACCCTCGAGCTGTGTAGTGCCTTCGCGCCACAGAGGCGAACGTTGGAGTTGGCCCTAGGGGGGAGAGGCACTCCAACTCTGCCCGATGTGGTCGCCGCAATGGCGGAGAGTGCGGAGAGTTGGGCAGCCGTTGCCGGATTTGCCGCGGAGTGCATGGGCCTCAAAGAGGAGGCCGAGCGCGAGCGGGAGGAATCCGCCAACGCTGCGCCAAGGAGGAGGAGGAGGGCTGGGAGGCGGCGTCGGAGGCACGCCGACCTCAATCCACCATAGGGTGATGCCGGGCGTCCGGCGGAAGACAGGTTCCGTCCTGTCCAGCCGGACGCCCGATGTTTTATGTTTTGTGTTAGCATAAGTTGTTGTTAGGATTTAGTATGTATGTGTGGGCACTGGCATGGATATGTCGCCATATCACCCCAAGTGCCCACAAAATTCGTTTTAAATGTTGGGCGCGATGGGCAGCATTGTCTGTGCTGTCCAGCGTAGAGTGTTGTGTATTGTTTTGGGTCGTGTAGTTTAGTGTTTGTATTGTGGGTTGTCCTTTACGGACCTGGTGCGTGGCCCCACGCGGACGCCATGATGAGCCACGGGGCGCTCTTCCGAGGGCGTCCCCTGGCTCGGAGCGGACACGGTGGGGGTCACGCACCAGTAAATGTGCGGGTCATTGTGGACGTCTTTTGGGGAGCTGGCACGGAGGCTTTATGCAGAAGCCATGATGAGCAACGAAGCGTCCCCCCAAATGGGGGCGCGGGTTGCTCGGAGCGGATGCGGGGAGCCCCGCGCCAGCAAATAGGGTCTGTGTTGTGTTGCGTTGTGTTTTCTGTCATTGTGTTTTTCGTTGTGGTTGTTCGTATTCTTATGTGTCTTTGTAGGACTGGTGCGAGACTCCGGGAAGCGGTGATGAGCGGCGGGACGACTAGATGACCAATTGGTTGAGGTCGTCGTGTCTCCCGCTGATTCGGAGCGACCACAAACGGAGTCCTGCACTGGTAAATCGTGGTTGTCCTGTGCGCATGCCTGCGAAGACGTGGGCATGTTCTCGTCATGTGTTGTGTCGTGTCCTGCGAAATTGGGTTGTGTTGTGTCCGCATGCCCGGGAAAGCCGGGCATGTCTGTCTGTGTCTTTTGTGTCTGCCCTCTAAATGGGCTGGTTCGTGTTGTGCCGCGTGCGCGTAGTCGCCGTGTCTTGGCGCGTAATGGCTGCCAGGCAGCGATTATAGGCCAACACACGGCGACGGGGTGGCACCGCGAGGTAATACCCCCGTGGTCAGGTCCCGTGGCCGCCACCTCAAGCCTTATGCTTTCGGAGTTTGGTCCCCCGGTGATTAGTGGGTAGGCCCCTCCCTCTCGCCCCGACGAATACGTCGTGGAAAGAGGGACGGGAGAGTCCCACATATCCAGTCTCCCTTCTGGAGGCTGGAATCCATAAGCAGGGATTACACCGGGTAAAAAAAAAAAAAAAAAAAAAAAAAAAAAAAAAAAAAAAAAAAGGTTAGGTTAGGTTAGGTTAGGTTAGGTTGCTCCTCGTGGTGCACCCTGGGGTAAGGCCTCTCGGCCCACGTTCAGCGTGGGACAAGGGGCTTTATGCTAATCCCTGGCGTCCCTTCTGGGCGTCGAATAAAGTAGGTGGTGCCCCTTCTGGGCATCGCACCCCCTTCAACGCGCGTCCCTTCTGGACCGCACAGCGGGTCACTCTGACCTGCGGGGGGGATCTCCATGTGCGTGCCCACTCTGGGCCGCACGCTCGCCGCTCATTCTGAGCGGCTTTGAGTGGAGCTTTTCCGGCACCCCTTCTGGGTGCCGCGCCATGCAAAGGCTTCGTCGTTGGGGCACGCGGCGACGGGCGCCCGTCTTCAGGACGGGTTGGTGGGCGGCTATACAGCCCACCCGCTAGCGACCATGGGGGGGAAAGGGGAGCACCCCGAAAGGGGTGTACCAGGGGCCTCACGCCAGCCCCTGAGCATCGTAATCCCCGAACCGCAGCGATGAGCCCACTCGAGGCGTCTGTGGGGGAGCTGTTGGGGAGGGGACCGAGGGCCTGCCTTAACCGGCCGGCCACGTCAGGCAAGACTCTAAAACCCGGGAGAAAACCTGTCACAAACCTCCAGATACCACCCGACCTCTGGAGTACCTAGGGTAGCCCGCGTACAGGGGCCTCTGCGCGGGTGGTCCGTTTTTGCCCCATACTCGTGGGATCAGTTATGAATGACCAAAACAAACCTTCTTCTGACGCCACTCCCGAGCCTTGTACTAGGTACGGAGTGGATGGTGGGGCTAGCGACAGCCGGAAGAGGTCGCGGACCGTTGAGGACGTCGACTCCGACTTTTCGGGGTACGAGTCGACCACCTCTAACCCGCCAAAGATAGGCACCGGGCGGAGAGGTCGAGGATCAAAGTCTGGGACTAACATCGTTCCCAGACCCGGAACTTCCCGGAGTTTCGATGAGGAAGAACGTCGTCGGAGAGAGGAGCTCTCGCAGCTCGACGACGGTCTGGACGCAGACCTTGCGGATGAGCTCTTCTCGTACGAGGAGCTCCGCCGCGACGTGAAGGCATCGGAGGAGATGGCTTTGGCGCATGGCCTGAAAGCCAACGCTGAGGGATTCGGGAGAGCGGGGGAGCAGCTCCTCGAAAAAATGATAGGGGTGCATAAGGCGCAGGCGAAACGTACCGCCGCCCTGGCCGCCAAAGAGGCACGGGACGAAGTGGAGCGGCTAACCCTGGCCAACTCCAGGCTCCAGAAAGAGGTGGAGGTTCTGCGTGCGGAGCTTTCAGCGCTCAGGAGCGAGGTGAGAGCTTCCTCCCCCCGTGCGGAGGTTGCCCATTCTCCCCAGCCTCAGGCTGCGGTTACCGGCGGAATGGAGGAGCTCAAAGCCTTGCTCCTTAGCTCAATCGGGGCTCTAAACTCCCGATTGGACGGCCTGGAGGCGAGGAATATCGCCCCGCCCGAGAGGACACGTCCCCCCCTGGCAGCGCGAGGTATGAGAGCGGAGGAGTTCCCGCCTCTACCAGCGCCAGCGACCAGGCAGAGACCGCCGAGTGCAGGGAACCCCTTTGTCCCGCCTCCCCAGCGGGCCCCTACGCCTCCTGGCGAAGTGCCGCGCACATCTGCTCCTCGCCGCCGGCGAAGGAGAGGTGGAGTGCCCGCGGCAGCGGCAGGGACCACGAGTCGCCCACCAGCCGACACCCGAGGTGCGCCCCCCCCACAGTCTGCTCCGGCAGCACAGGGCAGGGCAAGAAGGAGGCGGCTGAGAAAACCTCGCACGGCGGCGGTCGCTATTCAGCTGACGGCGGAGGCGTTGGAGCGCGGCGTCACGTATGCCGCCGTAATCAGGAGGGCCATAGAAGGCATATCCCTTGCCGACTGCGGGATTTCCTCCGGGCTCACCACCCGGGTATCAATGACGGGCGCCCGGCTGCTGCAGATCCCGGGTGCGAACAGCGGGGAGTCCGCCGACCGCCTGGCCGCGCGGTTGCGAGAGGTCGTGGCAGACGTGGTGACGGTGGCCAGGCCGGAAAAGTGCGCGGACCTGCGCATCTCTGGCCTCGACGACTCCGTCACCGCAGAGGGCTTGGCGCAGGTGGTGGCCGAGAGAGGAGGGTGTGCGCTGCAGAGCGTGAAGGTAGGAGCACCGCGGCCAGGCCCCGGCGGCTCTACATCCGTGTTGGTGCGCTGCCCAGTCAAGGCGGCCCAAACCATCGTGGCGGCGAGGAGGTTACTGGTGGGCTGGCTGTCGGCCCCAGTAACACTCCTGGACTCGCGCCCGTTGCGCTGTTTTAAGTGCATGGGCGTGGGTCACACCAGGGCGAGGTGTCCCTCGGAGGTGGACCGCAGCCTTGACTGCTTCCGCTGTGGCCTTCCTGGCCACAAAGCGACGGAGTGCACGCGGGCGGTGCCGCAGTGCTCAGTCTGCACGGACGGAGGGAGGCCTGCGGGCCACATAATGGGGAGCCGGGCGTGCGTCCCCCCTCGAAGGAGGGTGAGGGTCAGCCCCGCGGCGCGCACAGCAGCGATGGTCGACGCGCTGAGACGGACCGAACCAGTAGAGGTCGAGATGGAGGAGGCAGAGGCCCCTCTCTCGACGCAACCTTCCCCATCCTCTAACCCCAATGCCTCTCCGACGAGAGGTACAGGGAGAGACCCGGGGGAAGAGTTGGGGGAGGTTGAAGAGGTGGAGGCGGAAGACGCGTCGTCGGACTCGACGATCGCTCCGTCTCTAGCGCGGTCGCGTAGGCAGTCCTCGGAGTCGGAGGTGTACGACTCGGACTAGCCATAGGCCACTTAAAAGCCCGAGAGGGAAAGCCTGAGGGGTAGTGGCGGCCACATAAAAGCCCGAGAGGAGAAGCCTGAGGGGTAGTGGCAGCACTCGGTGGTGTCCCTGATAAGGGACACCACCGACTGCGGAGGGGAAAGGGGTTTCTATGCGAAAGCACAGATTCCCCTTTCGAGGGAGTTACCTCCTTTGGGGTGCAAATTTGGGAACCTCCTCGTGGTGCACCCTGGGGTAAGGCCTCTCGGCCCACGTTCAGCGTGGGACAAGGGGCTTTATGCTAATCCCTGGCGTCCCTTCTGGGCGCCGAATAATGTAGGCGGTGTCCCTTCTGGGCATCGCACCCCCCTTCAACGCGCGTCCCTTCTGGACCGCACAGCGGGTCACTCGGACCTGCGGGGGGGATCTCCACGTGCGGCCCACTCTGGGTCGCACGCTCGCCGCTCACTCCCGAGCGGCTTTGAGGGGAGTTTTGACGGCGCCCCTTCTGGGCGCCGTTACACGGGGGGGAATGGGGTAGTTGGCGCCCCTTCTGGGCGCCTTTCAGGCAAAGGCTTCGTCGTTGGGGCACGCGGCGACGGGCGCCCGTCTTTTGGACGGGTTGGTGGGCGGCAAACAGCCCACCCACCTAGCGACCATGGGGGGGAATGGGGAGCACCCCGAAAGGGGTGTACCAGGGGCCTCACGCCAGCCCCTGAGCATCGTAATCCCCGAACCGACAGCGATGAGCCCACTCGAGGCGTCTGTGGGGGAGCTGTTGGGGAGGGGACCGAGGGCCTGCCTTCACCGGCCGGCCACGACAAGGGTAGTCTATAAAAGCACCCCGGGAGAAAACCCGTCACCAACCTCTTGATACTTCCCGACCTCAAGAGTATGTAGGGTAGCCCGCGTACAGGGGCCTCTGCGCGGGTGGTCTTCCTTTGCCCCACACTCGTGGGAATAAAATGGAGAGCAATAACCACCAAAACCCGGCCGCTGTCGTAAGCAGCGGCCAACAACCCCCAGCCGAGGGTGCAACGGTGTCCGTCCCCGGACCCGCTGCGATCGGCTCGACTGGTGAAAACCCAATAGGCGGCGGCAGCCTGAAAAGGCCGCACATCGAGGACGCTGACTCCGACGGCTATTCTAGTTGTGAGTCATCGGCTTCAGTGCCGAAGATAGGGACGGCACGTAGAGGAAGGAAGGGAACGGCTGGGAGGACCTCTACTCCCAGACCGATCCGCAAAGCAGACTACGAGGACCGCACGGTGTCGGACTTCGAGC
Organism: Scoparia ambigualis; assembly: GCA_963921215.1. Taxonomy (NCBI): domain Eukaryota; kingdom Metazoa; phylum Arthropoda; class Insecta; order Lepidoptera; family Crambidae; genus Scoparia; species Scoparia ambigualis. The sequence continues at coordinate 109,059 of OY992523.1, read as the reverse complement.
GCGACCCGGATTGGGGTGACAAGACTGCCGATGAGGAGTATGCCTACGCGACCTTCGCTCGCGATATGCGCGAATTCGTGGCGATGAACGAGCACGACATGCCTGGGCTGACCCTCCCGATACAGGTGGCGGAGATGCGGGAAAGAACCGACAGGCAGCGAGCCGAGCGCGCGGCCAAACGTGCCGCCAAAGCGGCCAAAAAGAAGGAGGCAAAGGAGGCCCGCAAGGCCACTAATACCAAAGAGGAGGCGGCGAAAAAAAGGGCCATCGAGGAGGAAATTCCCTGGTCGGCGGGGCCTGGTGGCCTGTCTGCAGAAGAGGTGCAGGAGAGGGGGCGGCTGTGCGCACAGACCATCCGGGAGGTGTCCGAGAAGTCGGGACGCCTTGACGGAAAGAGCCAGAGCACCCTCTGCGGTGCGGCGGACAGCCTGCAACGCGCGATGTCAAATCTGGCATCGCGCGTTAAATCGGACGACACGGAGCGGCTCTCTGCCGCAAATGCGAGGCTGACCCAGGAGGTGGAAGCGCTCCGAAGGGAGGTGGCCGCCCTGAAGAAGGAGGTTGACGGGAGAGGCACGTCCCCTAGTGCGGAGAATGCCCCCGTTCCTCCTCCGGAGCCCACGACCGAGATGGCCCAATTCATGGGCGCGTTGAGGGACCTGCAGAGCTCCTTCTGCACCGCCTTAGCGGTCCTAAGCACCCGGCTCGACGGGCTAGAGGCTAGCGCGAATAGCACCTCAACGCCCAAGAGGGCGCGCTCAGTCCGCGCTAGGCGAGCGGAAGTGGGAGTGGAGGAGTTCCCGCCCCTCCCTGCACCAGCAACCGGGCAGAGGCACGCTCGGTTCCCGAGGAAGGAGCCCCCCGCCAACCCCTTCGCATCACCAGCCCAGCAAACCACCAGCTGGACCTCGACGCCCCCCGTAGGCGGAGAGGCATGGGCGACGGTTGCTAACCGTCGGCGAAGGAGGGGTCAAAAGACTGCGGCAGCGGCTGCGACCACTGGTCGCCCACCTGCCCCTGGAGGAGCGCTCCCCCAACCCGCTCCGGCGGCTCCGGGCAAGGCAAAGAGGAAGAGGGGAAAGCGGCTCAAACGCCCCCGCTCAACAGCGGTGGTGATAAAGCTGACCCCGGAGGCGGTCGAGCGTGGGGTAACCTACGCCGACATGATAGGGCGGGCGAAGCGCGAGATTTCGTTGGCCGAGCTGGGAATAGAGTCTGGGCTTAGGTCGCGTGTCTCCCAGACTGGAGCCCGGCTCCTGGAAATCCCAGGGGTCGATAGCGCGAAGACGGCGGACCAGCTAGCTGAACGGCTGAGAGAGGTCCTCCAAGGCGAAGCAACGGTCGTCAGGCCCGAGAAATGCGCAGAGGTGCGCCTATCGGGCTTTGACGACGTTGTCACGGCGGAGGATATAGCGGAGGCTGTATCTGCCAAAGGCGGATGCCCGATCGACCGGGTCAAGGTGGGGACTCTTCGAGCCGGCCCTAGCGGCTCTTTCTCGGCTCCAGTGCGCTGCCCTATTGCGGCGGCGCAGAGCCTACTGAGGGTGAAGAGGTTGCCCGTTGGCTGGTCGGCGCCCCTGGTGACGTTGCTCGCCCCACGCCCGCTGCGATGCTTCAAGTGCATGGGCGTGGGTCATGCTAGGCTGAGGTGCCCTGTGGACGTCGACCGCAGCGGAGTCTGCTTTCGCTGCGGCCTCCCGGGGCACAAACAGGTGGACTGCGTACAGATCGTGCCACATTGCGCGATCTGCGCAGATGCGGGTAAGCCGGCGGCCCACGTGATGGGGTCCAGGCAGTGTGTCCCCCCTGTCAAAAGGGCGCGGGATTACAGACCCCAAGCGCGCTCGTCTGCGCAGGATGTGCCCCCAACCGAGGAGGTGGAAATGCGGGCGGCAGAGGCCCCGCAAATCCCGGCTCCCCTCTCGACAGCGCCTCCAGCCTCTAACCCCAATACCTCTCCGGCGAGAGGAACAGGGAGAGACCTGGGGGAGGATCTGGAGGAATTGGAGGTGGACTGCGAGGGAGAGGTTGAGGCGACCGACGACGACACGCCCTCGGACGAGACCGTCAGGTCGCGCTCCCCCCGGAAGAAGAAGCGCCCGCCCCGGAGAGTCGGGAGGTTCCGTCCATCCGACTCCGAATCCTTTGATTCCGGGGAATACTTCGACGACGACTTCTAGGCCTGATGGCCGGAGATTGAGTCCCAAGGGACTGCGGCGGCAGCTCATGTCGCCTTGATCGAGGGACGACTGGTCCCACCGGCCATGGGGGTTGGGGCGGCGATTGCTAACATGGTCCCGCCCCGGCACTCGCTTGCTGCTGGGCACGAGGGCATGACTGGGTGGTTTTAGTGGGTATGCCCCCCTCCTCCCGAATCCCCGCCGAGGCCGCAGGGCCTGGACGGGGAAGCGGGAGTTGGGGGGAGAGTCCCACATAACCCGGGCGGGCCCCCACGCGAGGGCCCCGGGTATGCGTAATGCATTTCCCCCAGGATAATCAAAAAAAAAAAAAAAAAAAAAAAAAAAAAAAAAAAAAAAGGTTAGGTTAGGTTAGGTTAGGTTAGGTTGGGAGGTGGCCGTCTCCCTGGAGGGGGCGCTGGAGTCCTTCAAGAGGGAGATGTTCGAGACCCTTGGGGGAATGTTCAAGGCACGTATGGAAGAGATGGAGAGGCGCATCCCATATGATCCCCCCAGGAGGCCGCCGTTGGCGCATGAGGTGGGAAGGGAAGGGGCTAGTTACGCTAAAGCGGCTGCTGGGCCTCCCAGAGCCCGCCAGGCCCCCCCGGTAGAAATCGAAGAGGGCGTGACAGTGTGGGAGAATCCGCCACGTAATCAGAGAGCCCCCAGCAGGGTTGTGCCGCACGTGCGCTCGGCCTCCCCTGCCCTGGCAGCGGCCGCCAGTACCCCGGCAGTTGAATGGAGAACGAACATCTCCAGGAGCGCCAAGAAGAGGGCGAGGAAGGCTGCCCGGGCTGCCAAAGCCCCAAAAAAGACGGCCACCGCGGGTTCTGCTCCCGCGGTGAAGCTGGTTCTGCCGCGGTCCTCGGTTGTCACCATCACCTTGAAACCTGAGGCCGCGGCAAAGGGCGCTACGTACGCGTCCGTAATGGAGAAGGCGACGGGCGCGATAAATTTGAAGGACCTGGGTTTAGAGGCGGTGCGAATGCGGAACACCGCGGCCGGGGGCCGCAAGCTTGAAATCCCGGGCGCGGCCAGTGGGCCCACGGCGGACGCGCTGGCGGCCAAGATCCGGGAGGTTATTGCGGAGGAGGCGGAGGTGGCCAGGCCCTATCGGAAGGCGGAGCTCCGACTGGTGGGCCTCAACGATGGGGTCAAACCCGAAGATTTGAAGGCGGCCATCGCTACAAGGACCGGGTGCCCGCCAGAAATGATCGTGTTGGGAGAGATCCGAGCCGGGCCATGGGGGTCCAACTCCATGTTGGTTCGGCTCCCAGTTGCGCAGGCCAAAATCCTGGCGAACGCGGGCCGTATAGTTGTGGGTTGGGTACAGGTCCGGGTGGTAGCCCTGGAGACACTACCGGTTCGCTGTTACAGGTGCTACGGCGTGGGTCACACCAAACACAATTGTGACTCCAAAGTTGACCGTAGCACCCTGTGCTACAAATGCAGCACCCCAGGGCACCAGGCGGCGGACTGCGAGGCGGATAAGGCCTGCTGCGCCGTCTGCAAGGAGGCGGGGCTCCCGCATGTACACCGGCTTGGCGGAAGGACGTGCAGGCCCCCCATCATCAAGCCAAAGAGAGCCCCTTGGACAAGGGCCCCCCCAGTGGTGAGGGAGCGCGTAGCGCCGATGGACACGGAGGAAGCTGTAACGGGACCAAATGTCAGCACGCCCTAAGGTCTTCCTCCAAGCAAACCTCAATCACGCCGCCAACGCTCAGGATCTCATGGTCCACCAAATGGCGGCGTTAGGGGCTAATGTGGCCATAGCAGCGGAACCGTATTCCATCCCTGCGCGGCAAAACTGGATAGGATCAACAGATGGGAAGGTGGTAATCACAACTCCGGCCGTCTCCAATACGGTTCCGCTGACCCTGCGAGAGCGGGGGGAGGGGTATGTGGCGGTGGAATGGGAAGGCATCGCACTGGTTGGGGTTTACTTTTCGCCCAACCGGTACCTCAGTGATTTTGAGGACTACGTGGGGAGGCTGCAAGAGGTTGTCCGCAGACTTGCGCCGCTCCAAGTCATCATTGCCGGCGACATCAACGCCAAGTCCCGGTCCTGGGGCTGCCCTGCGACCACCAGCAGGGGTGAGGTTGTGGAGGACTTTTTGGTCGAGGCCGGGCTCGTAGTCCTCAACAGGGGGGCCGTGAGCACGTGCGTGAGATGGCAGGGGGAGTCCATAGTGGACATAACGTTCGCCACCCCCGCCATAGCCTCTCGCGTTACAAACTGGGAGGTACTGGACCAGGAGACCCTGAGTGATCACCTCTATGTGTCATTCAGGGTATCCGGCCCCCCAAACACCGGCCTTACTCCCCAGCAGGGCGTCCGCACGGCCCGCTTTAAGAGGTGGGCCCTCACAAAGCTGGACAGGGAAGCTGCATCTGAGGCGGCACTAATAGAGGGCTGGCTGCCGCCTCCCCCTGCCGACATGGACGTGGACCAGTGGGCCGTCGAATTCCGGGGGTCAATGACCCGGATATGTGACGCCGCCATGCCCCGGGCTGGGGATCGACCGCGGCAACGCGCGGTCTACTGGTGGTCGGCGGAGATAGCCGGCCTCCGCGCCGTCTGCGCCCTCGCGAGACGGCTGTACCAAAGATGCCGGAGGAGGAGGCATACCCCGGAGGAGGAGGCGGAGTTGTACGGTCGCCTCCAGGTGGCGCGATGGGACCTCAAGGTGGAGGTGATGAGGGCGAAGAAGGCGGCGTGGGGAGAGTTCCTGGCCGATTTGGACAGAGACCCGTGGGGGCGCCCATACCGTGCAGTCAGAAACCGGATGCGGAATCCTGCGCCCCCCACCGAGTCGTTCCAGCCGGAGCTCCTGTCCCGGGTTGTGGACGCCCTATTCCCGGACCGGGTGTTAGAGGTGGCGCCCTTTGTCGCCCCGGAACATGACGCTGAGGTCGACCCGCAGACGATCCCGCGGGTCACGGACGGGGAAATGGAGATGGCCGTGGACCGCCTCCGCCTTAAAAAGAAGGCCCCAGGCCCCGACGGGGTGCACGGGAGGGTGCTGGCGCTCGCCCTAGACCACCTCGGAGGCAGGTTCAGGGAACTGCTGGACGCTTGCCTGCAGCAGGGCAGATTCCCCAAAATCTGGAAGATGGGGAAACTCTGCCTCCTCGCAAAGGAGGGGCGCCCGCCCGACTCGCCAGCGGCCTACCGCCCCATCGTTCTACTCGACGAGGCGGGCAAATATCTGGAGCGCATAATCGCGGGCCGCATCACGCAACACCTGGGATGCGAGGGCCCAGATCTGGAGGATGCCCAGTATGGCTTTCGGCGTGGCAGGTCCACCGTAGACGCCATAATAGCCCTAAAAAGGGCCACGGAAGAGGCTATCGGGAGGGGGGAGAGGGTGTTGGCGATATCGCTCGACATTGCCAATGCGTTCAACACCCTCCCCTTCAGCGCGATAATCGAGGCGCTAAGGCTCCACAGAGTCCCCTGGTACCTGAGGAGGATCATCGGGGACTACCTTATGGACAGATCCGTCCTCTTTGTAGAGCCGGGAGGGGCGCGGATTCGTGCGCACAATATGGTGTGTGGTGTGCCCCAAGGTTCTGTCCTGGGGCCACTACTTTGGAACATAGGGTACAACTGGGTCCTAAGGGGGGGTCTTCCCCCTTGGATGGGTGTCATCTGCTATGCGGATGACACCCTAGTCACGGCAAGGGGCCGTGACTACCAGGAAGCCTCCCAGAGGGCATCTGAAGGCGCCACACGAATAGTGGCGAGGATCAGGCTGCTGGGCCTGGAGGTGGCGTTGCCAAAAACGGAGGCCATCCTATTTCATGGCCCCCGGGGCCGGCCCCCCAGAGACGCCCACATATGTGTGGATGGTGTGCCCATCAGAGTGGCGCCCCAGCTCAAGTACCTGGGGCTTATACTTGACAGCCGGTGGAATTTCGGGGCGCACTTTGCCAGTCTGGCTCCAAGAGTATTGGGGGCGGCGAGGGCACTGGCGAGGCTTTTGCCTAACGTGGGAGGCCCAGGGGATAACTGCCGCAAGCTCTTCGCCGGAGTTCTGAGGAGCATGGCCTTGTACGGTGCCCCGGTTTGGTCGGACGCCCTGTCCCGGAAGAACGTCGCCCTCCTGCGCAGACCGCAGAAGACAGCGGCTATACGAACCATCCGGGGCTACAGAACCGTCTCGTTCACGGCCGCCACGGCCATAGGGGGTATGCTCCCCTGGGAGCTTGAGGCCAGGATACTCACGGAAGTATATGTGTTCCGTGCAGAGGCGAGGGCTCGAGGGGAGAATCCCGCGCAAGCGGAGATTGAGGGGGCAAGGCGCGCAGCCCGTGATATGGCGGTGTGGCAATGGGAGGAGACGCTAATAACCCCAGAAGCCGGAGCCCGCACCATTGAGGCGATCCGCCCGGTCCTACAAAAGTGGCTGGACAGACCACACGGAGCAGTGTCCTACCACCTGACACAGCTCCTGACAGGACACGGGTGTTTTGGTGCGTACCTGCACAGGATCGGGAGGGAAGAGACCCCGGTCTGCCACCATTGCGGAGTGGAAGAGGACACAGCTCAGCACACCCTCGAGCTGTGTAGTGCCTTCGCGCCACAGAGGCGAACGTTGGAGTTGGCCCTAGGGGGGAGAGGCACTCCAACTCTGCCCGATGTGGTCGCCGCAATGGCGGAGAGTGCGGAGAGTTGGGCAGCCGTTGCCGGATTTGCCGCGGAGTGCATGGGCCTCAAAGAGGAGGCCGAGCGCGAGCGGGAGGAATCCGCCAACGCTGCGCCAAGGAGGAGGAGGAGGGCTGGGAGGCGGCGTCGGAGACACGCCGACCTCAATCCACCATAGGGTGATGCCGGGCGTCCGGCGGAAGACAGGTTCCGTCCTGTCCAGCCGGACGCTCGATGTTTTATGTTTTGTGTTAGCATAGGTTGTTGTTAGGATTTAGTATGTATGTGTGGGCACTGGCATGGATATGTCGCCATATCACCCCAAGTGCCCACAAAATTCGTTTAAATGCTGGGCGCGATGGGCAGCATTGTCTGTGCTGTCCAGCGTAGAGTGTTGTGTATTGTTTGGGTCGTGTAGTTTAGTGTTTGTATTGTGGGTTGTCCTTTACGGACCTGGTGCGTGGCCCCACGCGGACGCCATGATGAGCCACGGGGCGCTCTTCCGAGGGCGTCCCCTGGCTCGGAGCGGACACGGTGGGGGTCACGCACCAGTAAATGTGCGGGTCATTGTGGACGTCTTTTGGGGAGCTGGCACGGAGGCTTTATGCAGAAGCCATGATGAGCAACGAAGCGTCCCCCCAAATGGGGGCGGGTTGCTCGGAGCGGATGCGGGGAGCCCCGCGCCAGCAAATAGGGTCTGTGTTGTGTTGCGTTGTGTTTTCTGTCATTGTGTTTTTCGTTGTGGTTGTTCATATTCTTATGTGTCTTTGTAGGACTGGTGCGAGACTCCGGGAAGCGGTGATGAGCGGCGGGACGACTAGATGACCAATTGGTTGAGGTCGTCGTGTCTCCCGCTGATTCGGAGCGACCACAAACGGAGTCCAGCACTGGTAAATCGTGGTTGTCCTGTGCGCATGCCTGCGAAGACGTGGGCATGTTCTCGTCATGTGTGTGTCGTGTCCTGCGAAATTGGGTTGTGTTGTGTCCGCATGCCCGGGAAAGCCGGGCATGTCTGTCTGTGTCTTTTGTGTCTGCCCTCTAAATGGGCTGGTTCGTGTTGTGCCGCGTGCGCGTAGTCGCCGTGTCTTGGCGCGTAATGGCTGCCAGGCAGCGATTATAGGCCAACACACGGCGACGGGGTGGCACCGCGAGGTAATACCCCCGTGGTCAGGTCCCGTGGCCGCCACCTCAAGCCTTATGCTTTCGGAGTTTGGTCCCCCGGTGATTAGTGGGTAGGCCCCTCCCTCTCGCCCGGCGACTACGTCGTGGAAAGGGGGACGGGAGAGTCCCACATATCCAGTCTCCCTTCTGGAGGCTGGAATCCATAAGCAGGGATTACACCGGGTAAAAAAAAAAAAAAAAGGTTAGGTTAGGTTGGGGTTAGGTTAGGTTAGGTTAGGTTAGGTTAGGTTAGGTTAGGTTAGGTTAGGTTAGGTTAGGTTAGGTTAGGTTGGGGTGCAAATTTGGGAACCTCCTCGTGGTGCACCCTGGGGTAAGGCCTCTCGGCCCACGTTCAGCGTGGGACAAGGGGCCTTATGCTAATCCCTGGCGTCCCTTCTGGGCGTCGAATAAAGTAGGCAGAGCCCCTTCTGGGCCTGCACCTCCAAGTGCGTGTCCACTCTGGGCCGCACACTCGCCGCTCCTTCTGAGCGGCTTTGAGGGGAGTTTTGACGGCGCCCCTTCTGGGCGTCGTTTCAATGGGGGGGGGGACCGCAAAGGTCGCGTCGTTGGGGCACGCGGCGACGGACGCCCGTCTTGTCGGACGGGTTGGTGGGCGGCGATACAGCCCACCCACCTAGCGGCCATCGGGGGGGGGGGGGGGGGGGGGGTTCTGGGGAGGGGGGGTTTTTGGAGCGAACGTCAGCTCCATATGCCGGCTCTCAATCTTTCCGCAGGCAACGACCCACTCGGGCGTGTGGGTAGCGGCGGTCTGGGCGATCCGGCGGTAGTGAGGAATAACACTGTAAAACCCGGAGGACACCCGTAATACCGCGTCACCAGAGACGTTAAAAGGAAAAGGGGATGGTAAACCCGTAAATTTCCAACCCCCAAAATATGAAAATGTCCGATATTGAGAATAATGTTTTGCGCTGTTCCCCGGCTAGCCCCCGGCGCTCACCGATACCCGGGTCGGTGAGTGATAAATTTATTACCGATGACCCCTCTGAGACGGCAGACCAGGTCTCAGGAGGTGGTGATGTTACTGGTGCTGGTGTTGTTGTGTCCGTAGAGGACGGTGATATTTTTGAGTCCGTGAAGGACCGGGTCGAGGGTGGTATTTTTAGAGGCGATGACAAGCCCAAAATTGTTAAAACCAAGAGCAGTCGTCGCTCAGAGGTGGAACTGCTGGTAGCAGGTTGCTCCATTTTGCCTGGAGAGGGCAAAAGGTTGCCAGTGGTGAGATTGGAAAGGACTGAAGTTAAGGAGAAGACGAAGGGAAAGGGGTAGGAGAAGTAGAAGGAAAGACGACAGGGAAGAAGGGGCACGCGGCGGCACAGGCCGCGAAGGCTGCCCCCGCGGAAAATGAAGTTTCGGAGGTGTTAGGGTGGCCCGGTTCTGATCCGGGTAGCCCGCGAGCCCGCCGATCTAAAGAGCCTGATCAGGAGACGACAATTCAGGTCGAGAGGGAGCCGTCACCGGCAGAAGTCTATGTGGACGCAGTGGCAAACTCGGAGTTGGAGTACGGATCCGATACTTCCACCGACATGGTCGTTGAGGATATCGTGGGCATAAACTCTGAAATCCTGTCCCACCTGCGTACAAGATCTTCACTTAGCCAAGTCGGGGCGAGCGATGAAGAGGTGGAAACTGTCAGCACGTCGTGTTTCCAGCCAATCAGGCCGACTCCTGCCAACCGCGCCGTTGAAGTGGGTGAAGGAGAAAAGGCGGAATTCTCCCGGAGTAGCCCAATCGATTGTGACGACTGGCGAAATAAGAGGCGCCACAGCCCTGCCCATACGTCCTCCGAATCCGAAACGGAGAAGGCAACGGCCCCGAAAGTGGGAACTGCCAGGAGAGGCCGCGGCAGACCGCCCACCAAGGGCACCTCTATAGGCCTAGGCAAGGCTAGAGAAGAGTTCAGGCAGGCTACATTTTTAATAGAGCCTGACCTGACACCCAAAGCAGCGGAAAGGGAGTCCATTGCCTCCCAGTACAAAAAGAGGGATAGGGACACGACCTTCTTCGGTGGTACAGGGAGAACGTCTCCCAAAACACAAACCCTGGAGGAGGCAAGTCAGCGGGCCATACTCAAGTGCGACGCCATCGGCGAGGTCGTCAAAAAAAAGCAAGAACCTCAAGGGGACTTGCCAGAGGGCTATTTACGACCTGCTGTCTGGGATTAAGGTAGAGGTCGAGGACATGGCTCGGATAAAGGCTGACGAGGAGTTGCGACGCCTTCAAGCCGAAAACGCCCGGCTTGCCAATGAGCTCGACCTGGCCAAAAATCAAAGTAGGGCGTTCCGGGAAGGCTACGAGGTGGCAAACCAGGCAGCAAACCAGGAGAGGAAGAGGAAAAAGAGCCCTCCTCGACCTCTGACGACATGTCCTACCCCGCTTCCCCGCCCTTCTCAGGGAACCAAGGAGTCTCCGCCCATTGCGGACATGGGTGATCTGGAGCAAAGGCTGCTTCGTTCGCTTGGGGCGATGCTCAATGCCCGTTTCGATGGGATAGAGGACCGCCTGCTCCCCGCCAAGAATCTGCGTCCGCCCCTCGCAGGGGACCTGAGGAAGGAAACGGCGACCAAAGAGGCTGCCAAGCCCCCAAAAGCTGGCACTAAAATGCCAGCAAAACCGCCTGCTGCGAGACCACCGGTGCCAAAGCCTCGCAAGTTACTGCCCCAACCCAGCACAGACGGGGAACCTGTGCCATCAACATCTGCGGCTCCCGTGGCTCTCCAGGTTATGGAGACTCCATGGTCCACGGTGGTCCGCAAGGGCAAAAAGAAAAAGCCGGTGGCCGCGACCGCACCTAGTGCTCAAACAGCGCCCAAACCGAATCCCCCAAAGCCGAGGAAGCTTCAAGCTCCGAAGTCGGCCGCTGTAGTAGTGACCCTCACTCCGGAGGCCTTGGAGACAGGGCTAACGTACGGGGAGGTGATCGCCAATGCGAAGGCGAGCGTCAACATAGCAGAGCTCGGAATAGAGGGGCTCCGCATTAGGCAGTCGGCCACCGGGGCTCGCATCATGGAAATCCCGGGGACGACGAGCGGTCCCAAGGCTGACGCCCTGGCACAAAAGCTGAGGGAGGTCCTCAGCACGACTGCCACAATAACAAGGCCCAGGCGCTGTGTGGACCTCAGAGTGTCTGGACTGGACGACTCCATCCGGGCAGAAGAAGTAGTCGCCGCTCTCGCCAACCAAGGGGGATGCGCCCCGGATGAAGTTAAGGCCGGGATAGTCAGCTTCGGGCCAGGCGGGATAGGCTCCGTCCTGGTCCGGTGCCCGATTGGGGCCGCGAAAGTGGTCGTAGCGACTGGACGGCTCTTAGTGGGCCCCTGGCGAAGCGCAGCCCAAGTCGTTGCCCTGGAACCGCTGCCAATGAGGTGCTACAGATGTATGCACTTCGGGCATACCCGGCAGCGGTGTCCGTCAGATGTGGACCGGTCCAACACCTGTTATAAGTGTGGACAAGACGGTCACAAAGTGGCAGCGTGTAACGCTACGGTGGCAAAATGCGCGGTGTGCTCGGCTGCTAAACGACCTGCCCAGCACATAATGGGGGGTAGGAACTGCTCGCCCCCCACCACGAAAGCAAAGGTGACCCCTTGGACAAGGGTCACCGGAAGGTCTTCGCCGAACAGGCCCCAGGAGGTTCAGATGGAAACCCAATGTTAGGTACGGCCCATCTGAACATCCTCCAGTCGAACCTCAACCACTCCGTAGCTGCACAAGACCTATTTGTGCAGCACTTTGCGGAGTGGGGACTGCACGCGGCTGTAGTAGCGGAGCCATATTGTGTCCCTTCCTGTTCGCACTGGGAGGGGGACCGGGATGGCACCGTGGCTATCGTGGCCCCTGCCAGCGCTGCTCACTCCCCTCCCATCTCAATCAAGGAGAAGGGACCGGGCTATGTGGCATGCGCATGGGGAGGAATCGCACTCATCGGAGTATATTTCTCCCCTAACAAGGGCGTGGCAGAGCTGGATACTTTCCTGCTGCAGGTGGGCGCTGCGGTGAGGCGCATGGCGCCTCTCGAAGTCCTCGTGATGGGGGACCTGAACGCCAAATCGGTGACGTGGGGCTGCCCCAGGACCGATCCCAAAGGATCATCTGTAGAGGATTGGGCGGCGATTTCGGGCCTGGTTCTCATGAACCAGGGCACAGCCAACACCTGTGTGCGACGGACGGGGGGGTCCATAGTGGATATAACTTTCGCTACCCCCGCCCTAGCCGCACGTATCAGCGATTGGCGAGTCCTGGAAGAGGAAGAGACCTTGAGTGACCATCTGTACATCACACTCAAGGTCTCCCCCCGCCAAAGGGTGAATAGGCCATCCGCCCCGCAAGAACGGGCCAAGTTCCCGCGCTGGGGCCTCACCCGACTCAACGCGGAAATAGCGGAAGAGGCTGCCATGGTGCAGGATTGGTGCCCTGCGCCCGGCGACCCTCAGGACATTAACACACAGGCCGTCAACATTAGGAGGGCGTTGACAGCTGTCTGTGACGCAGCAATGCCCAGATCCCGCCTCTCCCCAAGGCGGAACCAAGTGTATTGGTGGACGGCGGAGATAGCTTCCCTCCGCACAGTCTGCAACGCCGCCCGCCGCGCATACACGCGGTGCCGTCGCCGTCGACACACCGCCGAGGAAGAGGAGGCATTGTTCGCGTCCTTCAAGGCGGCGCGAAAAGCCCTAAGGAGGGCCATACATGAGGCCAAAGAGACTGCCAGGAACGAATTCCTAATGGAACTCGACAGGGATCCTTGGGGCAGGCCCTATCATATGGTGCGCAATAAACTACGGCGCCAGGCGCCCCCGCTGGACACGATGGACCCAGACTTGGTCACAAGAGTGGTGGAAGGGCTGTTCCCGGAACAGGTGGCCTTCACCCCTCCGCCAATGGGTGGCCCGGCTTCGCCTGAGCCAGTTGTCGTTCCCGAGAACGTCCCGGAGGTCTCCATCGGAGAAATGGAGACAGCTCTTGACCGCCTCTCCGCCAAAAAAAAGGCACCAGGCCCAGACGGCATCCCAGGACGAGTGTTGGTTTTGGCTGCAAAACACCTGGGGGAAAGACTGCGGCGTTTGTTCACTGCGTGCCTTAAATCCGGCGAGTTTCCCAGGATCTGGAGACAGGGACGTCTGTGTCTCCTCATAAAGGAAGGCCGCCCCCTCGACTCGCCGACGGCATACCGCCCCATCGTGTTGCTGGATGAGGTGGGCAAACTACTCGAGAGAGTGATTGCTGCCCGCATCTACCAGCACCTCGAAAGAAATGGACCGGACTTATCCCCCCGGCAGTATGGGTTCTGCAAGGGGAGATCCACTCTAGATGCGGTGACGGAGTTAAGGCGACTCTCAGATCGGGCGACGGGACGAGGGCAGGTGCTTCTTGCAATTTCGCTGGATATAGCGAACGCATTCGGCTCTCTCCCCTACGCCTCTATTGAGGAGGCGCTGCGCTTCCACGAAGTCCCCCCGTATCTGCGATGTATCATCGGGTCATATTTGAGGGACCGCAGCGTTGCATATGTCGGGCCAGATGGCCTAATTGCCACTAGGCAAATGAGTGCCGGGGTTCCACAGGGGTCTGTCCTCGGACCCCTACTCTGGAACCTTGGGTACAACTTTGTGCTAAGGGGGACAATGCCGACCCGGACCGAGGTACTCTGCTACGCGGATGATACCTTGGTCACGGTCCGGGGCGCCGACTACGCGGAGACTGCTCGGCGAGCTAGACCGGTCATGGACCTGATGCTGACCAGGATCCGGCTTCTGGGCCTTAAGGTGGCCGTTGAGAAAACGAGGGCCATACTATTTTATGGTTCTCGCGGCAGACCACCAGCAGGCGCGAGTGTCTGCGTTGAGGGGAAGGCGATCAGGGTTGAGGGAACCCTCAAATATCTGGGCCTCACCCTGGACTCTAAATGGAGCTTTACGGAACATTTCCGTAGGCTGGCTCCAAGGTTGGTGGCCTGTGCAAATGGACTCGGAAGACTCCTCCCTAACCTAGGGGGTCCCAGCGCGTCCTGCCGCAGCTTATATGCGGGAGTTGTGGCCAGTATGGCGCTCTACGGCGCGCCTATATGGGCAGGGGCTCTTACCGCCACTAACAAGTCTCTGTTGCGACAAGCGCAGCGGATAACGGCGGTAAGAGCCATAAGAGGTTACAGGACCGTCTCATTCGGAGCGGCCTGTGCACTAGGAGGAGCCCCCCCTTGGGAGCTGAAAGCAGAAGTGCTGGCTGCAACCTACCAACGCAGAGCAGCTGCCCGAAGCCGGGGCGAAAGACTGGCCCAGAAGAAATGCGGGAGATCCTGCGGACCGCTCGTGAGGTCCTCATGGACACATGGTCGAGGGATCTCGAGTCCCCTAGCTTTGGCGCCGCTACGGTGGATGCTATTAGACCCGTCCTCCGCGAATGGTGTGGCCGGAAGCATGGGGCACTTACGTATCGGCTGGTGCAGGTATTGACCGGGCACGGTTGCTTTGGCCGGTACCTGCACCGGGTGGCCCAAAGGGAAATGACGGCCTCCTGCCATGAGTGTGGCGCAGCCGAGGACACGGCCCAGCATACCTTGGAGGCGTGCGGCCTTTTCGCACCACAGCGACACACTCTAGAAGGAGTGATTGGGGGGGACCTCTCGCTGCCCAGCGTAGTGAAATCCATGCTGGAAAGCGAGAGATCCTGGAATGCCGTTGCCTCCTTTTGCGAGGAGGTGATGACCCTAAAGGAGGCAGCGGAACGGGATAGGGAGAATGACGCCCACGCAGACCCGATCCGTAGACGACGAACGGGTGCAAGGAGGCGCAGGTTCATGCGCCAACTACCGCCCTAGCATTAGCCAGCGGGCCAGAGGTGGGGACCTCTGGCCCGCATTGCACGGCGATGCAAGTCTTTCAGAGGCGACGCCCAAACATCCCCGGGCGTCTCCTCCCCCTGGTGGCAAAACCGCTGAGTGGCACCGGTGACATGTAGAACACCATCCCGGGCCCTCAGGCGGATGAAGGGATGTGCTGGTGGTTTTTAGTGGGTAGGCCCCCCTCCTCCCGAACCCCCGCCGAGGCCGCAGGGCCTGGACGGGGGAGCGGGAATTGGGGGGAGAGTCCCACATAACCCGGGCGTCTCCCCAGACCCCCGGGTATGCGTAAGGCATTTCCCCAGCATAAAAAAAAAAAAAAAAAAAAAAAAAAAAAGGTTAGGTTAGGTTAGGTTGGGGTGCAATTTGGGAACCTCCTCGTGGTGCACCCTGGGGTAAGGCCTCTCGGCCCACGTTCAGCGTGGGACAAGGCCTTATGCTAATCCCTGGCGTCCCTTCTGGGCGCCGAATAAAGTAGGTGGTGCCCCCTTCTGGGCATCGCACCCCCCTTCAACGCGCGTCCTTCTGGACCGCACAGGGTCACTCGGACCTGCGGGGGGGATCTCCACGTGCGGCCACTCTGGGTCGCACGCTCGCGCTCACTCTAGAGCGGCTTTGAGGGGAGTTTTGACGGCGCCTCCTTCTGGGCGTCGTTACACGGGGGGAATGGGGGGGAATGGGGTAGTTCGGCGCCCCTTCTGGGCGTCGTTTCAAATGGGGGGGAGGGGAACACCTCGAAAGAGGTGTACCAGGGGCCTCACGCCAGCTCCTGAGCGTCGTAACCCTGAACTGTGCTGCAACGACCTTCACTCGAGGCGTCTGTGGAGTAGTGGTGCAGGGAGGGGAAACGAGGGCTTGCCTTAGCCGGCCGGCCGCGTCAAGGTAAGACTTTAAAATCCCGAGAGAAATCTCGTTAACACCTGCTAATACCACCCGACCTTAGCAGTATATAGGGTTCCCCGTACATGAGGCCACTGTGCGGGGTGACGTTTAAATGCTCTCTTACTCGTGGGAACAAAAACATGTTGAACACAAATAAAACTCTTTTTGACGTATCGGTGAAGTCGGCAGTGTCTGATACCAGAACTGTCGTGGATGTTGTTGGGGCTGGAAACAGTCGGAAAGGTGCAAGTGAGTTGGATGGCGTAGAGTGTGGGGTGAGGCCCAGTAGGGGCAAAGATAGAGTGGAGGCTTTGGCGGGCGAAAGGACGTTGAGGTCGTCGGCTAGAGAAAGGGTTTTGAGCGTATCGCTGACGCGCTTGAACCTGGATGGTGTGCGTTCACGCAGTCGGAGCAGAAGCGTGGATCGGCGGCGCGGTGCCAGTGTATCGAAGGATGACGATACGTTGTTTTTGTCCGCTGGCGAGGAGGACAATTTGTCCGATTCCTCGGTTGTGACGGTAACGGGTGAAGGACATCGGAAAAGGAGCCGGGTAGTATCCCTGTCGTCAGAGTCGGACAACGACTCAGGTCACTCGGCTCGTAAAATGTCTGCCTCTCGTAGAGGCCGTGGGAGACCCCCAACAACTGGGGAGTTCGTAGGCCTGGCTAAAGCCAAAAGTGCTTTTGTAGAGGCAAAGAGGCGTGAGATGGAACTGGAGGCTGAACTTGAGCTGGCCGAAGAGTCTCGACAGCTCAAAGAGACTAGGGCCACCAGACTAAAAGTCATTGACTCTGACCAACAAATCGGTCAGGAAGAAACCACCGAACTGGTACGTAGACAGGTGGAGGAGGATTGTGCCCTTATCGTGAAGATTGCCAAAACATCTGGCAATCTCAAGGGCACGTACCAAAAATCCCTGAAAGACATTGCCTCGTCTTATCAGGCAAATTTTGAAAGATTGAGGAACCACACTCTGTCGGATGAGACCATGGCACTGAGGGCGGATAACCGTCGCCTAAGTGCGGAAGTCCAGCAGATGAGGGAAAAGATGGTCACCCTTGAGGCAACCATCGAAAGCCTGAAACAACAACTGGCGGCTCCGGCCTCTTTGGCCACAGTCTCTTCGGCCCCTGTTGTTGTCGCGACAAATCCCCCGGAATTTGACATGGCGTGGGAATCGCCTCCGTGTCCGGAACCGGACCGGCCGCTCGCTCCGCGCACATATGGGCGTAAAACTGCTACACCCACAGCCAGGGCTGAACAACCTGCCCCCGCACCTGATGTCGATCAGACAATGATGAGCGAGGTGATGCGCCAGGTGGGCTTCATGCTGTCCACCAGGCTTGAATCGATAGAGGCTCGGCTCCCTCCGGAGCCAATATTGCGTCCGCCGCTTGCGGCTGACCAAAAGAATAAGGCGAAGGCGACTTTCGCGTCTGTGGTGGGGGCTTTTGTGCCTCCTACTAAGACTCGTAAGGAGAAACCCACAAAGGAGAAGCCTGCTCCTAAAACATCTTCAGCAGGGCCTCCTAATCTGGGCGCGAAGTCTAAAAGGGGCAAGAAAGCAGCGGCAGTCACTCCTGCACCTGCCCCTCGAGCACCCGGTGCTAAGTCAGTGCCGGCCCCGGGACCATCCACCTCTCAACCATCTGAGGGGGAATGGACCACTTACTCTGGTGGTCGCAAGAAGCGGAAGAAGGCTGCTATAGCCAAGGAGCAGACCAAGCCGCGGGCTCGCAAGAGGAAGCCGAGGCTGCGTGAGCCGCGTTCTGCCGCGGTGGTGGTCACGCTGCAGCCTGAGGCCCAAGAGAGAGGCTTGTCCTACGCCAACATACTCTTGAAGGCGAGAGAGGGTATCGATCTTTCTGAGGTTGGCATAGAGGGCGTGCGATTCAGAAAGGCCGCTACGGGGGCTCGTATCATGCACCTGCCGGCCTCTGCTTCAGCAGAACAGGCTGATCTTCTGGCGTCTAAACTCAAGGAGGCTCTAGGAGACGCGGTCAATGTTACTCGCCCAATGAAGCGAGTAGACCTGCGTCTCACGGGATTTGACGATTCCGTCAGCCCTGACATTGTCCTTGCTTCATTAAGCAAGAAATGCGATTGTGCCCCTGATCATTTCAGAATGGGGGAAATTCGTCGAGGTGCGGGAGGCATGGGCACAGTCTACGTCCAGTGCCCGGTGGCGGCGGCCAAAATTCTGATTGATGCTGGCCATATTTATGTGGGGTGGGGTATTGCACAAGTGCAAACTCTAGAGGCGCGGCCACTTAAGTGCTACCGCTGCCTCGAAAAAGGGCATACCCGAGCACAGTGCACGGGCCTGATAGACCGCAGCGAGCTCTGCTATCGCTGCGGTAAGGCCGGCCATATTGCATCGTCGTGCTCGGCAAAACATCATTGCCCTATCTGCGCAGAGGCCAAGCGGCCCGCAGATCACATCGCGGGGAGCAAGAAATGCTCACCCCCAAGGCGGAGAAAGACGGCAGGCAAAAAGGCTGCCGTAACAACATCTCAGGGTGCTCAGCAGGCGCCTGAAGGAGACGCTATGGACACCAACAATGCCTAACACGCCCAAACAGCATGTTCTCCAGGCGAACTTAAACCACTCTGCTGGCGCACAGGACCTTTTCGTGCAGTCGATGGCAGAGTGGTCTATTGACGTGGCGGTTGTGTCTGAGCCGTATTATGTCCCAGCCAACCATTCCAACTGGGTTGGCGATCTGGACGGCTCAGTCGTTGTTGTGAGGGGAACATCCTCGATCCTCTCCCCGCTCTTAACACCTTGCGAAAGAGGGTCCGGATATGTCGTGGTCAAATGGGGGGATGTAGTGCTCATTGGGCTCTACTTTTCCCCCAATAAGTCTCTGGCGGAGTTTGAGGCGTTTTTGGGTCTCGTCGGCGCAGCGGTTAACCGCGCCTCGCCAGCACACGTCATCGTGCTAGGCGATTTTAACGCCAAATCTGTGGCTTGGGGTTGCCCTGCCACTGATCTGAAGGGTGAGGCAGTGGAGGATTGGGCTCTTGCATCTGGTCTATGTTTGCTCAACCAGGGATCTACCAACACCTGTGTCCGGCTGCAGGGCGGGTCTATTATCGACTTGTCCTTCGCGTCACCTAACATCTCCAGACGCGTTGATAGCTGGAGGGTCCTGGAGGATATCGAAAATTTGTCTGATCATCGCTATATCAGATTCGATATCTCTCCAGTGCACCGTTCCGCTCAGCAACAGCACCCTAGAGTGTCCCCCTTTCCGAGATGGGTGATCGGAATGATGGACAAGGAGCTGTTAATTGAAGCGGCAATAGTGCAGTCGTGGTTTGCACGCCCCGCTGAACAACTAGGCGGGGTTGAGGAGGGTGCGGAGTGGATTGCTAATGCCATGACCGCTGTCTGCGACTCGGCCATGCCCCGGTCCAAGCGTCGACCATCTAGACGTGCGGTTTACTGGTGGTCACAACATTTGGCCGAACTTAGGGAGGAATGCTTAATTGCTCGTCGCGCCTACACTCGTCAACGTAGGAAACGTATCCGAGACTACAATCTCGAGGACATTCGGCGCGCGGAGTATAAAGAGGCCAAAACGGTGCTTAAAGTCGCCATATGCCAGGCGAAAGATGAGTCCTGGCAGGAGTTGCTTGATGGGCTTAACCAAGACCCGTGGGGGCGCCCCTATCGCTCAGTACGCGGGAAACTGCGAAACCTGGGCCCCCCACTAACTGAGTCCCTCGAGCCTCCATTACTGGAAACCATCGTGCGCTCGCTGTTTCCTGAGCGCGATGCATTTGTGCCTCCGAGCATGTCTGTGCCACGCCATACGGATGTCGCTGTACAAGCGCCGCCGGTTACTACCGGCGAGTTGGGGGCGGCTTTCCTTAGGCTGCGGGTAAGAAACACGGCTCCAGGGCCTGACGGAATACCCGGTCGTGCGTGGGTTCTCGCGGAGGAGATTTTCGAGGAGAGGTTTAGGTTCTTGTTGGATTCTTGTCTCTCCTCCGGACAGTTTCCTGCAAAATGGAAAACGGGCCGCTTAGTCCTTTTGAAGAAGGAAGGGCGACCGGTTGATTCGCCGTCAGCTTACCGGCCAATCGTTCTCCTGGACGAAGCTGGTAAGCTATTTGAACGAATATTGGCGACCCGCATCATTCAACACCTTAAGATGGTGGGCCCGGATTTGGCTGAGTGTCAGTTCGGGTTCAGGGAAAGCCGGTCAACCATAGATGCAATCCTGAGCGTGAAACACCGTGCTCAGGAAGCGGTTGCGCAAGGAGATGTGGTATTGGCGGTGTCCCTGGACATCGCCAATGCCTTTAACAGCCTCCCCTTTGAGTGCATCAGTGAGGCACTCCGCTTTCACGGGGTGCCCCAATACTTACAACAGGTCATTCACAACTACCTGAGGGGGAGGCTGGTGGTATACCAGGGACGAGACGGAAGGGTCCAAAGTAGAGCGGTGTCATGCGGTGTTCCACAGGGATCGGTATTGGGGCCGTTACTGTGGAACATCGGTTATGACTGGGTTCTGAGGGGTGCGCAACTGCGCGGGCTAAACATTGTGTGTTACGCTGACGACACATTAGTGACAGCTCGTGCCACTAGTTTCCCCGAGGCAATGAGACTGGCCACTGTTGGCGTAACACACATAGTCGAACGAATTGGCATGCTTGGTCTGAGCGTAGCCCTTGAAAAGACGGAGGCTCTTTTCTTTTATGGGGCAAGAAGTAAACCACCAGAGGACTCGCACCTTGTCATCAGTGGTGTTCGCATCGAGATCAGTCCGAGCATGAAGTACCTTGGACTGATTCTCGATGCCAAATGGAGCTTCCGCGAGCATTTTCGCCTGCAGTCCCCCAAGCTGGTCAAAACAGCTACGGCCCTTGGGAGGATGCTGCCAAATCTTGGTGGTCCGAGCATCACTGCTCGGCGTTTGTATACCGGAGTTGTCAAGTCCATGGCTCTATATGGCGCTCCGGTATGGGTGGACGCTTTGAACGCACATAATAGGACTTTATTGCGTAGGCCGCAACGAGCAATGGCCATCAGAGCGATACGAGGATACCAAACAGTATCCTTCGAGGCGGCGTGTGTTCTCGCAGGGACTCCCCCTTGGGAACTAGAGGCCGTGGTTCTGTCCACGGTCTACAAAAGGGTCGCAGAAATGCGCAGCAGAGGTGACAGGCCTGCGCCTGAAGAGATCGAGCGTTGGAGGAGAGACGCACAAGAAGAGGCTGTTGTCCGATGGCGTGAGGCGCTCGAAAGACCGAGCCATGGCCACTGGACCATCGGAGCGGTCCGACCCGTCTTGGAGCGATGGGCCGGCCGCAAGGAGGGAGTCCTCTCGTTCCACATGACACAAGTCCTCACAGAACACGGATGCTTCGGCAAGTTTCTGTGCAGGATAGGACGAGAGGAGACTCCAGCATGCCACCAGTGCGGTGCCGCCGAAGACTCGGCCTTGCACACTCTGGTGGCGTGCCCGACATTCGACCAGCCGCGACAACAACTGCGTGCTGTTGTCGGAAACGACCTTGGCCTCAGCGCCATAGTAGATGCCATGTTGGGCGGCATCGGGTCGTGGGGCGCAGTCGCCTCTTTCTGTGCGGAAGTCATCACCCGGAAAGAGGCCGACGAAAGAATGCGCGAGGATGACCCGTTGTCGGGCGTTACTAGACGCCGTAGACCGGGTCGAAGAAGACGGGTGCACGGTCAACTGCACCCGTCCTAGTCTACACGCGGGGGGGGGACGGGAGAATCCCCATAGACCCTCGCTAGACTATCTCCGAGGGGTTGTGGCGGCTTCACACTGAGGTCGCCACTGGAGCAGTTCATCTGCAAGGCGTGTCCTACGGGACCCCGCGCAGGCGTGTGGATCGCTGGTGATCAGTAACCAGGCGTCTGCCGAGCGGTTGTCGGAGAATCCCGGGAGTTTTAGTGGGTAAACCCTCCTCACTTACCATCTTCGAGGAGGGGAGTCCCACATAACCATCGCACTTCCCCGGTGCGGTGGTATGCGTAACGC
Source organism: Scoparia ambigualis (assembly GCA_963921215.1). NCBI lineage: Eukaryota > Metazoa > Arthropoda > Insecta > Lepidoptera > Crambidae > Scoparia > Scoparia ambigualis. The sequence goes on along the minus strand of OY992523.1, from coordinate 87,314 downwards.
ATTTCTCCCGGGGAAACAAAAAAAAAAAAAAAAAAAAAAAAGGTTAGGTTAGGTTAGGTTAGGTTAGGTTAGGTTAGGTTAGGTTAGGTTAGGTTAGGTTAGGTTAGGTTAGGTTAGGTTAGGTTAGGTTAGGTTAGGTTAGGTTAGGTTAGGTTAGGTTAGGTTAGGTTAGGTTAGGTTAGGTTAGGTTAGGTTAGGTTAGGTTAGGTTAGGTTAGGTTAGGTTAGGTTAGGTTAGGTTAGGTTAGGTTAGGTTAGGTTAGGTTAGGTTAGGTTAGGTTAGGTTAGGTTAGGTTAGGTTAGGTTAGGTTAGGTTAGGTTAGGTTAGGTTAGGTTAGGTTAGGTTAGGTTAGGTTAGGTTAGGTTAGGTTAGGTTAGGTTAGGTTAGGTTAGGTTAGGTTAGGTTAGGTTAGGTTAGGTTGCGGCGCCACTATACGCTCCAGACGGTAAGTGTCGGTTCTTTTACCGGGTCGGGCCCGTATGTCCTTACTCACCCGTTTCCCTCACGAGGGGGCGGGTGGGGACATATGGGTTCCAGCCCCGGACAGTGCATGGGGTGTCTCACGCTCCTCTCGAGGCCTCATGCCAGTGCAGAGAAGCATTTTCTCCGACTAAAACAAAGAAAAAAAAAAGGTTAGGTTAGGTTAGGTTAGGTTAGGTTAGGTTAGGTTAGGTTAGGTTAGGTTAGGTTAGGTTAGGTTAGGTTAGGTTAGGTTAGGTTAGGTTAGGTTAGGTTAGGTTAGGTTAGGTTAGGTTAGGTTAGGTTAGGTTAGGTTAGGTTAGGTTAGGTTAGGTTAGGTTAGGTTAGGTTAGGTTAGGTTAGGTTAGGTTAGGTTAGGTTAGGTTAGGTTAGGTTAGGTTAGGTTAGGTTAGGTTAGGTTAGGTTAGGTTAGGTTAGGTTAGGTTAGGTTAGGTTAGGTTAGGTTAGGTTAGGTTAGGTTAGGTTAGGTTAGGTTAGGTTAGGTTAGGTTAGGTTAGGTTAGGTTAGGTTAGGTTAGGTTAGGTTAGGTTAGGTTAGGTTAGGTTAGGTTAGGTTAGGTTAGGTTAGGTTAGGTTAGGTTAGGTTAGGTTAGGTTAGGTTAGGTTAGGTTGGGGTGCGAAATTGGGTGACCTCCACGTGGTGCACCCTGGAAACGGGCAGCCTCAACGCCCTCCTCCTAGTGAGGAGGGTGTGTTGAGACTGGCCGGCTAACAACCCAGTATAGGCAGGACCCCTTCTGGGCCTGCACCCCCTTCAACGCGCGTCCCCTATGGACCGCACAGCGGGTCACTCGGACCTGCGGGGGGGATCTCCACGTGCGCGCCCACTCTGGGCCGCACACTCGCCGCTCCTTCTGAGCGGCTTTGAGGGGAGTCTTGACGGCGCCCCTTCTGGGCGCTGTTACACGGGGGGGAATGGGGTAGTCCGGCGCCCCTTCTGGGCGTCGTTTCAATGGGGGGGGGGGAAAGCAAAGGCTTCGTCGCTGGGAAACGCGGCGACGAGCGCCCGTCTTCGGATGGGTTGGTGGGCGGCGTTACAGCCCACCCGCTAGCGCCATGGGGGGGATTGGGGAGCACCCCGAAAGGGGTGTACCAGGGGCCTCACGCCAGCCCCTGAGCATCGTAGTCCCCGAACTGGCAGCGATGAGCCCACTCGAGGCGTCTGTGGGGGAGCTGTTCAGGGAGGGGGGCGAGGGCCTGCCTTAACCGGCCGGCCGCGACAAGGAAAAGTCTGTAACACCCGGGAGAAAAGCCGTTAAAACCTTCGGATACCACCCGACCTCCGTCGTATATAGGGTAGCCCGCGTACAGGGGCCTCTGCGCGGGTGGTCCAAATATGCCCCACACTCGTGGGAATCAAATGGATAGATCACTTAAACTTCTTTTTGACGCCTCGACAAAGCCTTGTACAAGGGATGTCGGGGATGGTGGGCCTGACGACGGGCGGAAGGGTCGGAGGAGTAGGTCGACCGGTTCGGGCGTCGATCCTAACTCGAAGCCGTTGGTAACGGAGAGAGAAGGGTCCGAGAAGGACGGAGTGCATGCCGGGGACGCGACCGGGGAAACGAAGGCGGGGGCTAATGGCTCCCCCTTCGCGGAACCGGCGGTGCCCGGTTCGGATGTCGGCAGGAGGCTACCGGTGAGGGTAGGGTCCGAGAAGGACGTGGTACATGCCGGGGACGCGACCGGGGAAACGTCCGCGGGGGCTAATGGCTCCCGCGGCGCGGAACCGGCGGTGCCCGGAGCGAAGGTCGGCGTGGGGAAACTGAGGCCCAAGCCCAAGATTGGACCCAAGGGGGGGCCCAAATCTAAGCCCAAGCCCAAGTCTGGGCCCAAGGGGGGACCCAAGGCGGGACAAGAGTTCATGGTGACTCACTGGAAGGAGATCCGGGATGTGCTGGGCCCATTCGACGACGACGCGCACATGGCGCGACAGATGGAGCGTCAAATGTATGACGAGCTCGACGACGGCCACACGACTTGTTCCGACAGTCTGGGCCTGGACTTGGAGGAGGACGCCGGGTCCGGCTGGTCCGGCAAATCTGGGGAGATGGCGTCGTACGAGCGCGAGAAGGCGAGGTTGAACGCGGCTACCAGGGCTGCTGCTGCCACCAGAAGCGGTCGGAGGGGGGCGGTTAAGCCCATCCCCAACCCCTTCACGCCAACATTGGAGGTGAGCCGGAAGCGGCTGCATGAGTGCACCGACCCTGACACGTCGGGGGCTGAGGAGCCGCTGGCCGGGCCCTCTAAGATGTCCACCGCGAGCCGTGGGCGTCCCCGCTCCCGCTCTCGCGTGGGGGCCTACGTAGGGCTGTCGAAGGCGCGCGAACAAATGAGGCGCGCCGGAGATGAGGCGGAGGTCGAGGAGGCGCGGATGGCGGTGGAGAAGGTCCAGGAGACGATTGGCCTGTCCCCGCCCCCGGTCACGAGGTCGCAAGCCGAGCGGGTTCCGCCGAAGGCTGCTGAGCAGGTGCCTGCCGAGGTAGTGGAGGCGCCCCTCCCCGGGGACCACCTCGCGCAGGTGAATTTTGCCGTGGACGGGCTCACCGACTTGGTCCACAAAAGTCGGAATTTGAAGGGGACCGTAATGGGCCAGGCCTATGCCCACATCCGCGCAATCTCCATTGCGGCGGAGGCCCTGGCGGCAACAACCCTCGACGAGGAGACCAGGCGTCTCCGCGCCGAGAACGAGCGGCTCCAGGCCAGGATGTCGGTTCTGGAGACTGAGATTGCGGCCATGCGGCGCACTTCTGTTGATCGGACGCCGCGCAGCACTCGGACGAGGTCCCCAATCCTGGGCCGTCCGGGGCCATCGCGGGACAGGGAGACGGCGCTCCTGGAGGCTTTCCAGGCCCGCATCGTCTCCCAGATTAGCGGGATGTTGAATGCCCGGATTGAGGGGCTGGAGAGCAGGCTGCTCCCTGCCGTGCCCCTGCGCCCACCCCTTGCGGCGGACGCTAGGAGGGAGGAGGCCCCGCTGGCCCGACCGGCCCCGCTGCCTGCGGCAAAGACGGGCAAGAAGGCCCCGCCGCCTTCCAAAAAGCCGCCCAAAAAGGCAGCGGAGAGGGCCGCCCCGGTGGCGAACCCATTCGACGACCCCAGGCCGGGACCCAGCAGCGCCCCGGACCCCCCGGCGCAGCCGGCCTGGTCCACGGTGGCCAAACGTGGCCGGAAGAAGGCCCCGCCCGCTCCTCCGCTTGCGAGACCGGACAAGGCAGCGGCCCAGCCGGCGAAGAGGAAGAGGCGCTCTCTCTTCCCCCCGAGGACGGCGGCGGTCACCCTGACGCTGCTTCCCGAGGCCGCGGAACAGGGCACGACCTACGCCCAGGTCATCGTGAGGGCCAAGGCGGCCATCAACTTGCCCGACCTGGGTATAGAAGGGGGCGTGCGCATTCGGGACGCCGCGACCGGCGCCAGAATGCTCGAGGTGTCAGGGGAGGATAGAGGAGAGAAGGCCGACGCGCTCGCGGCCAAGTTGCGGGAGGCGCTGCAGGGGGTGGCCAGGGTGGCACGGCCCTGCAAGATGGCAGGCCTAAGGGTGGTCGGCTTGGACGACTCAGTCCAGCCGACGGACGTGGCGGCGGCCCTGGCCGCGGCAGGAGGCTGCTCGGTGGACGAGGTCCGCGCGGGGGCGGTGGCGCTGAGGCCAGGGGGGAGTGGCTCCTGCCTGGTCAAAGCCCCGGTGGTAGCGGCCAAGAAAGTCTTGGGGGCGGGGAAGCTCCTCGTGGGCTGGAGCTCAGCCAGAGTGGAGGCCCTCGATCCGATGCCCATGCACTGCTACAAGTGCATGAGCATCGGTCACACGCGGCAGCGATGCCCGCTGGAGGTGGACCGCACGGGGTCCTGCTATAGGTGCGGGGCCAGCGGGCATAAGGCGGCAGAATGCGCGGCCAAGGAGCTGCGGTGCGCGGTGTGCGAGGCGGCGGGGCGGCCGCATGGGCACTACATGGGGGGCAGGAACTGCCGCCCGCCCAGCGTCAAGCCCAAGCCAGAGGTTCCGGGGAGAGCCCGGCAGGCAGAGGGCGCCCCCCCCACCGGGGGCATGGATGTCGAGGGAGAGGTTGCGCGAGGACTTCCTGGCGCCTCCTCTCCTGCGCAGGCGGAGGAGGGGTCGAGGGCCGCGACATAGCGCCGCCCTCTTCCCCCCCCACGGGAGGGCCGCGGCCTAGTGTAGAGGAGCACTAGGCTGCATTGCACGAGCCCTCCACCCGCTTGGGAGCAGTCGGACTTACCGGACTGCTCCCCTTGGCGCAGGGGACCCAGGTGCAACTGGGTCCGAAGCGTGGGGCGTCCGCGGGGCGTAGGACCACGGTACCGCGGCGCCACTATACGCTCCAGACGGTAGGTGTCGGTTCTTTTACCGGGTCGGGCCCGTATGTCCTTACTCACCCGTTTCCCCTACGGGGGGGCGGGTGGGGACATATGGGTTCCAGCCCCGGACAGTGCATGGGGTGTCTCACGTTCCTCTCGAGGCCTCATGCCAGTGCAGAGAAGCATTTTCTCCGACTAAAACAAAGAAAAAAGGTTAGGTTAGGTTAGGTTAGGTTAGGTTAGGTTAGGTTGGGGTGCAAATTTGGGAACCTCCTCGTGGTGCACCCTGGGGTAAGGCCTCTCGGCCCACGTTCAGCGTGGGACAAGGGGCTTTATGCTAATCCCTGGCGTCCCTTCTGGGCGCCGAATAAAGTAGGTGATGCCCCTTCTGGGCATCGCACCCCCCTTCAACGCGCGTCCCTTCTGGACCGCACAGCGGGTCACTTGGACCTGCGGGGGGGATCTCCACGTGCGGCCCACTCTGGGTCGCACGCTCGCCGCTCACTCTCGAGCGGCTTTGAGGGGAGTTTTGACGGCGCCCCTTCTGGGCGTCGTCACACGGGGGGGGTTTGGGGTAGTCGGCGCCCCTTCTGGGCGTCGAAACGGGGGGGTTTGGGGTAGTCGGCGCCCCTTCTGGGCGTCGAAACACGGGGGGGTTTGGGGTAGTCCGGCGCCCCTTCTGGGCGCCGTTTCATCGCAAAGGTTCCGTCGTTGCGGGGCGCGGCGACGGGCGCCCGTTCGTTCTCGAACGGGTTGGTGGGCGGCGAACAGCCCACCCATTAGCGACCAAAAGGGATGGGAAACCTTCATTTCCAAACATTATGGAAAGTCAGGAAATGAAGGATAGTTTGCGCTGCGATCCGGCTAGCGCCCGGCGCATGGGGGTACCCGGGCCCCCATGTGTTAAATGGACTACCGAAGACTGCCCTGAGGTAGGCGACCAGGCCTCAGGTGTCGGTGATGCTCCTGGAAGGCGTAGGGAGGGAGAGCCCGAGGAGGGCGGAGGTTTGGGTGAAGACCCAAGTGGCGGCGGCAGCCGTAAAAGGCCGCACATTGAGGGCGTCGACTCCGGCGACAGCTCCGGCTGTGAGTCGACCGCCTCCAATAGGGCGAAGATAGGGACGGCCCGTAGGGGAAGGAAGGGGACGTCTGGGAAGCCCACCACTCCCAGACCGGCCCAGATGGAGAAGGATGGAGAGCGTCCGCTGTCGGATTTTGAGCGCAACCCGGAGTGGGGCAGCGAGACCGAGAGGGAGGAGCGCAACTACCAGACCTGGGCTCGCGACTTCCGCGAGACCATCGAGAGGAGCCGACCCAAGCTCCCTGGGGACGACTACTTCAACTACGACTACTATGTTGAGGTAGCCCCGACTTATCTCGCCGAAATCCGGGCGAAAAATGACGCCAACCGAGCCAGGCGCGCGGCTAAACGCGCTGCCAAGGCGGCAAAATTGAGGGAGGCGAAGGAGGCCCGCAAGGTCCCCAACGCCATAGAGGTGGCGACCAGGAAAGCCACCGAAGAGGTAATTCCCTGGTCTGCGGAGCCCAATGGCCTATCAGCCGAAGAGGTGCAGGAGAGGGGGCGCTTGTGCGCGAAGGCCATCCTCGAGGTGTCAATGAAGTCGGGACGCCTTGAAGGAGCGAGCCAGCGCACCCTCAACGGCGCCGCGGACAGCCTGCAACGCGTGATGTCAAATCTGGCATCACGCGTAAAATCGGACGAGACGGAGCGGCTCTCTGCCGCAAATGCGAAGTTGACCCAGGAGGTGGAGGCACTTCGCAAGGAGGTGGCCGCCCTGAAGAGGGAGGTTGACGGGAGAGGCACGTCCCCTAGTGCGGAGAATGCCCCCGTTCCCCCAGAGCCTGCGACTGAGATGGCCCAGTTCATGGGCGCGCTAAAGGACCTGCAGAGCTCCTTCTGCACCGCCCTGACGGCCCTAAGCACCCGGCTCGACGGGTTAGAGGCGAGAGCGTTCAGCGCCTCCCCACCCAAGATGGCCCGTCCTGTACGCGAGAGGCGAATGGGAGTGAGGGCGGAGGAGTTCCCGCCCCTCCCTGCGCCAGCAATAGGGCAGAGGAATGTCCCCAGGATGGGACCCCCCGCGAGTGTGGACGGAGAGGCTTGGGCGACGGTTACCCGCCGTCGACGAAGGAAGGGTCGGGCAGCGGAAGGGACCACGGGTCCACCCCCACCTGCCCCTGAAGGAACGCTCCCCCCCCAGCCCGCTCCAGCGGCCTCGGGCAAAGCAAAGAGGAAGAGGGGAAGGCGGCTCAGGCGCCCCCGCTCAGCGGCGGTGATGCTGATGCTGACCCCAGAGGCGGTCGGGCGTGGGGTAACCTACGCCGACATGATCGGGCGGGCGAAGCGCGCGATTTCGCTGACTGAGCTCGGAATCAAGTCTGGGCTCAGGTCGCGGGTCTCCCAGACTGGAGCCCGACTCCTGGAGGTCCCAGGGGTCGATAGCGCGAGGACGGCGGACCAGCTAGCCGACCGGCTAAGGGAGGTCCTTCAAGGTGAGGCTACGGTCGTCAGGCCCGAAAAATGTGCAGAGGTGCGCTTGTCGGGCTTTGACGACGTGGTCACGGCGGAGGATATAGCGGAGGCTGTATCGGTCAATGGCGGATGCCCGATCGACCGGGTCAGGGTGGGGACTTTGCGAGCCGGCCCCAGCGGCACTTTCTCGGCTCCAGTGCGCTGCCCTATTGCGGCGGCCCAGAGCCTACTGAGGGCGAAGAGGTTGCCTGTGGGCTGGTCAGCGCCACTTGTGACGTTGCTCGATCCACGCCCACTGCGCTGCTTCAGGTGCATGGGCGTGGGTCACGCGAGGCTGAGGTGCCCTGTGGACATCGACCGCAGCGGATTCTGTTTTCGCTGCGGCCTCCCAGGGCACAAGCAGGTGGACTGCGTGCAGATCGTGCCGCACTGCGCGATCTGCTCGGATGCGGGTAAACCAGCGGCCCACGTGATGGGGTCCAGGAAATGTGTCCCCCCTGCTAAAAGGGCGCGGGATCACAGACCCCCCCAGACGCGCTCGTCTGCGCAGGACGCGCCCCTAAGGCGGGCCCCAATCGAGGAGGTGGAAATGCGGGAGGCTGACGCCCCGCAAATCCCTGCTCCCCTCTCGGCAGAGCCTCCAGTCTCTAACCCCAATGCCTCTCCAACGAGAGGCACAGGGAGAGACCCGGGGGAAGATCTGGAGGAATTGGAGGAGGAGGTAGAGGTGGAGGCGACCGACGTAGAAGCGTCCTCTGACGAGACCGTCAGGTCGCGCTCCCCCCCCCGGAGGAAACGTCCGCCTCGTAGAGTCGGCAGGTATCGCCCGTCCGACTCCGAATCACCCTCGTCCGGAGCCATATCCGGAGACGACTGAGGTCCAATCGTCCAATGCCGAAGCCCACGCGGCTGCGGCGGCAACTGTGCCGCCTAGATCGAGGGACGACTGGTCCCACCGGCCATGGGGGTTGGGGCGGCGATTGTTCACATGGTCCCGCCCCGGCACTCGCCTGCTGCCGGGCACGAGGGCATGACTGGTAGGTTTTAGTGGGTATGCCCCCCTCCTCCCGAATCCCCGCCGAGGCCGCAGGGCCTGGACGGGGAGGCGGGAGTTGGGGGGAGAGTCCCACATAACCCGGGCGGGCCCCCACGTGAGGGCCCCGGGTATGCGTAAAGCATTTCCCCCAGTTTAAAAAAAAAAAAAAAAAAAAAAAAGGTTAGGTTAGGTTAGGTTAGGTTAGGTTAGGTTAGGTTAGGTTAGGTTAGGTTAGGTTAGGTTAGGTTAGGTTAGGTTAGGTTAGGTTAGGTTAGGTTAGGTTAGGTTAGGTTAGGTTAGGTTAGGTTAGGTTAGGTTAGGTTAGGTTAGGTTAGGTTAGGTTAGGTTAGGTTAGGTTAGGTTAGGTTAGGTTAGGTTGGGGTGCAAATTTGGGAACCTCCTCGTGGTGCACCCTGGGGTAAGACCTCTCGGCCCACGTTCAGCGTGGGAAAAGGGGCTTTACGCGAATACCCTGGCACCCCTTCTGGGTGTCGAACAAAGTTGGTGGTGCTCCTTCTGGGCCCACAGCCTCCCCTTGCCCTTTCTGGGCCTGTGGGGGGTAAATTGGTGGCGCCCTTATAGGCGTCGTCCTTTGTTTTGCTCGGCGTCCCTTCTGGACGCCGTTTCGAAAGACGGCCGCCCCTTAAGGGTTCTCAGGTCGCACGGGTGAGGGCGTGGGCGGAGCTCATGGCGTCACGGGAAGCGTGAGGTGCGATCCTCCCCTGAAGAGGGTGACGGATCTAGCAACCCGTGGCGTCCGAGCCGCTGCCGCGCGGAGGTAGCAGAATGCGAGGGCGTGGGGGCGCTTGGACGTCGTGGGAAGCATGCGATCCTCCCCTGAGTGGGTGAGAGATCTCGCTTTCCGTGGCGTCCGAACCGCTGCCGCGCGGAGGTATCCGCATTCTTTGTGAGGGCGTGGGCTGAGCTCATGGCGTCATGGGAAGCGTGAGGTGCGATCCTCCCCTGAAGAGGGTGACGGATCTAGCAACCCGTGGCGTCCGAGCGTCAGCGCACTCTTGAGGACGCTGAGTTGCGGGAGGTCGGGACCCCAGGCGTGCGATCGGCCCCTGGTACTCGGCTGAGGCTGTGATGCAGGTGGCCGTGACCCCCCGGTGTGCGTCCGGCCTCCTGCGACTCGGCAAAGACGTGAGGGAAACTCTCCCTCGCTCGGCCCTGAGGTCTCGTGAGGTAGAGAAATCGGGTCGAGCGATGCGGACGAGTTTGAAGGCGCGGCGAGCGATCGGGCTATCCGGGCGCTCGCCGCCTCTCCAGCACAAGTGATGAGATAGAGTTCGACTTGACAGCTCAGGAGCTGTCGGGTCGAATCCCGTGAGGGTGACCTCAAGGGGTCTCGTTGCACAAGGGGTGCATTCGGTTCGGGGGTTCCCTTGAACCAATGGCCTAGAGAGTCGGGGCGGCAGAGTGCCTATGGCCGGTCCCGCCTCGACTTTCCCCCGGGTCTTGCTGGAGAGCAGTGGAGGTTTTAGTGGGTATGCCCCCCTCCTCTCGAACCCCCGCCGAGGCCGCAGGGCCTGGACGGGGGAGCGGGAGTTGGGGGGAGAGTCCCATGCGCGTGCGTAATGCATTTCCTCCACTCTAAAGAAAAAAAAAAAAAAAAAAAAAAAAAAAAAAAAAAAAAAGGTTAGGTTAGGTTAGGTTAGGTTAGGTTAGGTTAGGTTAGGTTAGGTTAGGTTAGGTTAGGTTAGGTTAGGTTAGGTTAGGTTAGGTTAGGTTAGGTTAGGTTAGGTTAGGTTAGGTTAGGTTAGGTTAGGTTAGGTTAGGTTAGGTTAGGTTAGGTTAGGTTAGGTTAGGTTAGGTTAGGTTAGGTTAGGTTAGGTTAGGTTAGGTTAGGTTAGGTTAGGTTAGGTTAGGTTAGGTTAGGTTAGGTTAGGTTAGGTTGTTGGATCCGAAGTCGAACTCGGGGTGTAATATTGTTGTATATTTTAGCGTAGGGTAATTAGAAATAAGTGTATATATAATTGATAGTAATAGGTGTAAACTAGTTGTAAATTTTGTATAAATTAGTTGTAAATTTTTGTGTATAAAACTTGGGGACTTTTTGGGAAGTTTTCTCAAAATAGTTGGCGCTGCTGAGCGCCAACTATGCCTAGTCCGAGAAAGAGAGGCGGCTCTGGCCGCGCGTCGAGGGCGTCAGTGAGGGGCGGTTCTGCCCGTGGGTCGAGAGGGTCGACGAGGGAGAGGTCGCGCTCTAAGGAGGGGCGCCGCTCGGGGTCGGATCGAGCGAACTATGCTTCCTGTTCGGAGCAAGAAGCGCCGCTCTCTCAGAGGAGAGAGGGGAAGTCGGAATTTGCCCGCCCGGCCGATGTGGGGGATCAAAAGAAGGCCCCAAAGAGGGGAATAGTCGAGGAGGCAAACGTGCTGAGGGGGGAGCGAGCGATCTCAACCCCCAAGAAGCGGGTTGCCGTGGAGAGACCCGAGTCTGGTTGTTCCGCTAGATCGTCGGGAGGGCTGAGGATGGAATTTAAAGGGACCTCGATGGGCATGGCTGGCGCGAAGAGACGAATGAAGAAATTCGATGAGAGGCGCGCATTGTACGATTCGGATGGCTCGGGCCCAATCTATGGCAACGACTATCTTTATAGGGATGAGTTCAGCGGCATGTCTGCTGCAGATTCGGACGCTGATCTGCAGTACACGGAGGAAGACGACAGCGAGAATGAGACAGGGCCGCGGCCCACTAATGTGAACGCGCTGAAGAAGACCATGTCTAAGGGTGAAGAAAGGAGGACTGGTGCATTGGAGCCCGGCAGGGCCCAGGAGAGGGAGGAGGTGGTGGCCAGTGAGGCCGCTAACAAGCCTTCTAGAGGAGACATGGTGGAGAGGGCGTTGGCCAGCGTCGCCAACATAAAGGCGTTGGTGAAGAAGTCTGGCAACGTCAAGGGGACCATTGTGGGGGAAATAAATGCTAGTGCGACGGAGCTGTTGAGCCTGATCGAGACGTTGGGTGCGCCTCGTGATGAGCTCATGAGGAAGATGTCCGAGGACAATGCCAACATGAGGGTGGAACTGGCTCAGATGAGGAGCCAGATGGATGTGTACGCCAAGGCGCTCGAGGGGGACAAGGGGAGTAAGAAAGGGAGTAGTGCCCTCTCGGAGAGTGACGTCAAGGAGTTGATGGGTGGGATGATGAAGGCCATGGGGAAGGAGCTCGCTGAGCAGATGACGAGGATGATGGGTATCATGGACGCGAGGCTCGAGGGGTTGAGGGCGCGCCTCCCCCCTGAACCGAGCTACAGACCCCCGCTGGCGCATGAGGCGAGAGCGGCCAGGGGAGCTGCTGCTGCTGCGGCGGCTGCTGCTGCCGCCGAGATGGAGACTAGGGGGGAGTATATGGAGGACTCCTACTTACCGTCGTCGGGATATGAGGAGATGGGGCTGGGGAGTTTCCCCCCTCTGCCTAAACCTGGGGTAAGAAGGACTTACCGGGGTGCTGCTGCTGGTTCTGGCCGCGGTCGTAGTCCTGGTGGTCCTGGTCGCGTGCCGTCGCCGTCGCTGGCCTGTGCCAGTGGTGCCGCGGCGAATGACTGGACGGAGGTGGGGTCCAAGAAGGCTGCGAAGAAAAAGAAAGGGGGATTAGTGTCGCAGTCGGCACAGAAGGAGCCTGCCGGTGGTGCGAAGGCGCACCCGGGACCGGCCCCTCCTATCCCGACGAAAAAGCCCCATAAGTTGGTGGCCCCGAGGTCGGCAGCGGTCCTGCTGAAGCTCAGGCCAGAGGCTATTGCCAGAGGCGTGACCTACGTCGAGGCTATTGAGAGGGCTCAGAGGGAGGTGCCTCTGGCTAGTGTTGGGCTGGAATCGGTCAGGACCAGGAACACGGCCTCGGGAGGCCGATTGTTCGAGGTGACCGGTTCGGACAGTGGCTCGAAGGCGGACGCCTTTGCGGCGAAACTGGAGGAGGCGTTGGGCGAAGACGTGGAGGTGGCCAGGCCATTCAGATCGGCTGAGTTGAGGGTGGTTGGTCTGAGCGAGGCCACCTCCAGGGAGAGTGTTGTGGCGGCCATGGCCAACAGAATGGGAATCCCGGCGAGCTCTATCCTGGCGGGGCCTAAACGGATGAAGGTTTGGGGACTTGGAACCATGTTGGTTAAGTGTCCCATTGCTGCGGCAAAGACACTGGTTGATGGGGGTCGTCTGGTAGTGGGTTATGACTCGCTCCTGGTGGAGGTTCTGGAGCAAACCCCTACCAGATGCTACGTATGCATGTGCTTTGGGCACAATAGGTTCGTTTGCCCTAGGAAGCACGACGTGAGTGGCCGGTGCTACAAATGTGGCGAGGAGGGCCACAAGATTGAGGAATGCTCGGTGGAAGTGGCGAAGTGCTACATTTGTGGAGTACACAAGCTGGATAGCAGCCATGTCATGGGGTCCAGGTTGTGTCGTCCTCCGACGGTCAGGGGCACTCTCCCCACATGGAGTCGGCGAGGCCAGGCGCAGAGTGGAGAGCCCGTAGTTCCCATGGAGTAGCCTGAAAAGGGAAAGAGTAAATTTGTAAATAAATAAATGTAAATAGTGTACTTACCGGGTCCGTCGGGGGGTAGTCTACGCTGGGCTCCATCCTGGCGAGATCTGAAAAGGAAATGTATAGCGGTGTATAATATGTCTGTACATACTAGTTGTTAAGTTTTTAGTGTTAGGTTGTATATTTTTAGCTTAGGGTTTTATAGAAAATTGAAAAACAAGTCGGGAAAAAAAAAGTTTAGTCATAGTTGTATATTTTGTATTATAGTGTGTTCTGTATTTGTGTTGTGTATTTGTAATATAGTTGTAAGTGTGCGTGTACATGTGCGTGTGTACATGTGTGCTGAGGTCGTATGTATGAGGTCGTATGAATGAGGTCGGATGTATGTATGGGATGTATGAATCTAAGTCGTGCCTGATGGGCGGAAGGCTACGCAGCCCCTTCAGGGCTGCGTAGCCTTGGTGGTGTGCTCCTTCTGAGCCAACTTGTTGTCGCGTCGCGTTTGCTGCTTCGGCAGCCTGGGGAGATCCGCGGTCTTATGCCCAAGGGTAGGTAACGTGGCCTCCCCTGATCGGATTGTCGTCCTCCAGGGTTTTAGTGGGTATCCCCCTCTGTCTCACCCTTTCCAGCCTTGGGATTAGCCCTTGGCAGCCGATGGGGGCGATGATGTCCCCATTAAGTCGGTGGAGGGGGGAAGGCAGACGGGCGAGTCCCACATAACCCGGGCCCCTTCAGGGCCTGGGTATGCATCAAGCATTTCCCTGGGAAACAAAAAAAAAAAAAAAAAAAAAAAAAAAAAAAAAAGGTTAGGTTAGGTTAGGTTAGGTTAGGTTAGGTTAGGTTAGGTTAGGTTAGGTTAGGTTAGGTTAGGTTAGGTTAGGTTAGGTTAGGTTAGGTTAGGTTAGGTTAGGTTAGGTTAGGTTAGGTTAGGTTAGGTTAGGTTAGGTTAGGTTAGGTTAGGTTAGGTTAGGTTAGGTTAGGTTAGGTTAGGTTAGGTTAGGTTAGGTTAGGTTAGGTTAGGTTAGGTTAGGTTAGGTTAGGTTAGGTTAGGTTAGGTTAGGTTAGGTTAGGTTAGGTTAGGTTAGGTTAGGTTAGGTTAGGTTAGGTTAGGTTAGGTTAGGTTAGGTTAGGTTAGGTTAGGTTAGGTTAGGTTAGGTTAGGTTAGGTTAGGTTAGGTTAGGTTAGGTTAGGTTAGGTTCATAGCAGCGGTCTGCACGGCAGAGAAGGAGGAGTGCGGGGTGTGCAGGGAGGCCAAGCTCCCGCACGAGCACCAGCTGGGGGGGAGGGGTTGCCGTCCCCCGGAGACGAAGCCTGCGAGAACCCCTTGGGCAAGGGCCCCCCCCGCAGCCAGGGAGAGCGCTGCACCGATGGAGGTGGCAGAGGTGCCGGAAAACCCGCGCACTATTACGGCTCCGTTGTAAATTTGTAAATAAATAAATACATGTGGGTGTACATAAATAAATGTGTGTATATAAATAAATATGTGTATGTAAATAAATGTGGATATGTAATGTGTATGTGTGTGTTGTAAATATTGTATGTTGTGGTCCGGCGGATTGTTTAGAAGGCGGGCACTGGCATGGGTATCTCCCGATACCACCCCAAGTGCCCGGAGTCCGCCGGACGAGTTGTATGCGTGGTGTACAAATTGTACATATGGTCGTGTGTGCGGTATTTGTTTTTGGGGGTGCGCGTGCCCATAGAGGGTGGGCATGCTAGCCTTGTGGTGCTTTGTGTACATAGTCGCCCGTGTGCCGGCGCATGACTGCTTGCGGTCATGCGCCGACACACGGGCGACGGGGTGGTTCGCGGTCCAGTGCCTACGGCAGATAACGTGTTCCACCCCAGCCTTCAGCTTATCGGATTGCGTGGCCCCCAGGGGTTTAGTGGGTATCCCCCTCCGTCTCGCCCTCCCAGCCGGGTTCTACCTGGCAGCTGACTTGGAGCCTCTCTCCTTGTCAGTGGGGGCGGAAAGGCGGACGGGCGAGTCCCACATAACCGGGTGCCTCTTCAAGGCCCCGGTATGCGTAACGCATTCCCCTGGGAAACAAAAAAAAAAAAAAAAAAAAAAAAAAAAAAAAAAGGTTAGGTTAGGTTAGGTTAGGTTAGGTTAGGTTAGGTTAGGTTAGGTTAGGTTAGGTTAGGTTAGGTTAGGTTAGGTTAGGTTAGGTTAGGTTAGGTTAGGTTAGGTTAGGTTAGGTTAGGTTAGGTTAGGTTAGGTTAGGTTAGGTTAGGTTAGGTTAGGTTAGGTTAGGTTAGGTTAGGTTAGGTTAGGTTAGGTTAGGTTAGGTTAGGTTAGGTTAGGTTAGGTTAGGTTAGGTTAGGTTAGGTTAGGTTAGGTTAGGTTAGGTTAGGTTAGGTTAGGTTAGGTTAGGTTAGGTTAGGTTAGGTTAGGTTAGGTTAGGTTAGGTTAGGTTAGGTTAGGTTAGGTTAGGTTAGGTTAGGTTAGGTTAGGTTAGGTTAGGTTAGGTTAGGTTAGGTTAGGTTAGGTTAGGTTAGGTTAGGTTAGGTTGGGGTGCAAGTTTGGGAACCTCCTCGTGGTGCACCCTGGGGTAAGGCCTCTCGGCCCACGTTCAGCGTGGGACAAGGGGCCTTATGCTAATCCCTGGCGTCCCTTCTGGGCGCCGAATAACGTAGGTGGTGCCCCTTCTGGGCATCGCACCCCCTTCAACGCGCGTCCCTTCTGGACCGCACAGCGGGTCACTCGGACTTGCGGGGGGGATCTCCACGTGCGGTTGTTTCAGATGAGGATGTACCCCCCGGGGTTTGAAGAGGAAGAAATTGATGATGTACCCTTCGGGGTTTTGGGTCGTGGCCCTGGGTGGGGTCTGGGTGTCGGGCAGTATGGTGGCCGGAGCGTCTTACTGTGGTGTCGGGCCCGGCGGCCTACCGGTGAGCGGGACAGCCGTCGGGATTCCCCCGATTATACGTCGTCGCTCGGCAGGTCTCCCAGCTGCCTGGCAGCTCGGGCTTCGTCTGGGGCTTGCGTGGGGGGTTTGAAGAAAAGAAGAGGAAGAAATTGATGAGGTACCCTTCCTCATCAATTTCTTTCAGATGAGGATGTACCCCCCGGGGTTTGAAGAGGAAGAAATTGATGATGTACCCTTCGGGGTTTTGGGTCGTGGCCCTGGGTGGGGTCTGGGTGTCGGGCAGTATGGTGGCCGGAGCGTCTTACTGTGGTGTCGGGCCCGGCGGCCTACCGGTGAGCGGGACAGCCGTCGGGATTCCCCCGATTATACGTCGTCGCTCGGCAGGTCTCCCAGCTGCCTGGCAGCTCGGGCTTCGTCTGGGGTTTGCGTGGGGGGTTTGAAGAAAAGAAGAGGAAGAAATTGATGTCAGATGAGGATGTACCCCCCGGGGTTTGAAGAGGAAGCAATTGATGATGTACCCTTCGGGGTTTTGGGTAGTGGCCCTGGGTGGGGTCTGGGTGTCGGGCAGTATGGTGGCCGGAGCGTCTTACTGTGGTGTCGGGCCCGGCGGCCTACCGGTGAGCGGGACAGCCGTCGGGATTCCCCCGATTATACGTCGTCGCTCGGCAGGTCTCCCAGCTGTCTGGCAGCTCGGGCCTCGCCTGGGGTTTGCGTGGGGGGTTTGAAGAAAAGAAGAGGAAGAAATTGATGTCAGATGAGAATGTACCCCCCGGGGTTTGAAGAGGAAGAAATTGATGATGCACCCTTCGGGGTTTTGGGTCGTGGCCCTGGGTGGGGTCTGGGTGTCGGGCAGTATGGTGGCCGGAGCGTCTTACTGTGGTGTCGGGCCCGGCGGCCTACCGGTGAGCGGGACAGCCGTCGGGATTCCCCCGATTATACGTCGTCGCTCGGCAGGTCTCCCAGCTGTCTGGCAGCTCGGGCCTCGCCTGTGGCTTGCGTGGGGGGATTGAAGAAAAGAAGAAAGAAGTCAATTTGTCGTGCCTCAGGGCAGGGGGACGTGATCTCATAGATCGGGGTCTGGGTGTCGGACAGTATGGTGGCCGGGGCGTCGTACGGCGGTGTGGGCCCGGCGGCCTACCGGTGAGCGGGACAGCCGTCGGGATTCCCCCGATTATACGTCGTCGCTCGGCAGGTCTCCCAGCTGTCTGGCAGCTCGGGCCTCGCCTGTGGTTTGCGTGGGGGGTTTGAAGAAAAGAAGAAAGAAGTTAATTTGTCGTGCCTCAGGGCAGGGGGACGTGATCTCATGGGTCGGGGTCTGGGTGTCGGACAGTATGGTGGCCGGGGCGTCGTACGGCGGTGTGGGCCCGGCGGCCTACCGGTGAGCGGGACAGCCGTCGGGATTCCCCCGATTATACGTCGTCGCTCGGCAGGTCTCCCAGCTGTCTGGCAGCTCGGGCCTCGCCTATGGTTTGCGTGGGGGGTTTGAAGAAAAGAAGAAAGAAGTCAATTTGTCGTGCCTCAGGGCAGGGGGACGTGATCTCATGGATCGGGGTCTGGGTGTCGGACAGTATGGTGGCCGGGGCGTCGTACGGCGGTGTGGGCCCGGCGGCCTACCGGTGAGCGGGACAGCCGTCGGGATTCCCCCGATATACGTCGTCGCTCGGCAGGTCTCCCAGCTGTCTGGCAGCTCGGGCCACGCCTGTGGTTTGCGTGGGGGGTTTGAAGAAAAGAAGAAAGAAGTCAATTTGTCGTGCCTCAGGGCAGGGGGACGTGATCTCATGGGTCGGGGTCTGGGTGTCGGACAGTATGGTGGCCGGGGCGTCGTACGGCGGTGTGGGCCCGGCGGCCTACCGATGAGCGGGACAGCCGTCGGGATTCCCCCGATTATACGTCGTCGCTCGGCAGGTCTCCCAGCTGTCTGGCAGCTCGGGCCTCGCCTGTGGTTTGCGTGGGGGGTTTGAAGAAAAGAAGAAAGAAGTTAATTTGTCGTGCCTCAGGGCAGGGGGACGTGATCTCATGGGTCGGGGTCTGGGTGTCGGGCAGTATGGTGGCCGGAGCGTCTTACTGTGGTGTCGGGCCCGGCGGCCTACCGGTGAGCGGGACAGCCGTCGGGATTCCCCCGATTATACGTCGTCGCTCGGCAGGTCTCCCAGCTGTCTGGCAGCTCGGGCCTCGCCTGTGGTTTGCGTGGGGGGGTTTGAAGAAAAGAAGAAAGAAGTCACCTTGTCGTGCCTCAGGGCAGGGGGACGGGACTCATGGGTTGGGGTCTGGGTGTCGGAAAGTATGGTGGCCGGGGCGTCTTACTGTGGTGTCGGGCTTGGTGGCGGTTAGTACCAGCCGGCTGGGAAAGCCGCCGGTACTCCCGATTCCGCAGCGGCGCTCGGCAGGTCTCCCAGCTGGCTGGCAGCTCGGGCCCTGCCTGTGGGTTGCGTGGGGGGGTTTGAAGAAAAGAAGAAAGAAGAAAGAAGTCAATTTGTCGGGCCTTAGGGCAAAGTCGTGCCTCACGGGCTGAGGTCGCGTCTCACATCACTCCAACTTGTCGTGCCTAAGGGCAAAGTCGTGCCTACGGGTAGAGTCGGGCCTTAGGGCAGAGTCGTGCCTTAGGGCGTCCTCTCGTCACATCACATTGTCGTGGTCCTCCTTCTGAGGTCACATCACTTTGTCGTACTCCTCCTTCTGAGGTCAATTTGTCGTCGCATTGCGCGTTTGCTGCTCCGGCAGCCGGGGGAGGCTCGCGGCTTAATGCCCTAGGGTAGGTACCGTGGCCTCCCCTGTTTTCGGACGGGTCCCCCACGGTTTTTATACGGTATTCCCGCAAGGGCGAGTCCGTAATCACTCATCGGGCACTCTGTCAGGTGGGTGTGCGTAAATGCATTTTCCGTGGGTCAAAAAAAGGTTAGGTTAGGTTAGGTTAGGTTAGGTTAGGTTAGGTTAGGTTAGGTTAGGTTAGGTTAGGTTAGGTTAGGTTAGGTTAGGTTAGGTTAGGTTAGGTTAGGTTAGGTTAGGTTAGGTTAGGTTAGGTTAGGTTAGGTTAGGTTAGGTTAGGTTAGGTTTCGTGCTGTGTGTGCAGGGAGGCTGGGCTCCCTGACAATCACCATATGGGGGGGAGGAGGTGCTGCCCTCCAACAACGAGGGCGAAGGGGGTCCCATGGCTGAGAGCCACACCGCCCGAGGGGAGGAAGGGCGTTGCGCCCACGGAGTCGCTGGTGAGGGCGACGGTGGATGAGGCGGAGTCGCCGGGGTGGGCGACGGTGGATGATGCCGAGTCAACGGAGGGGAGGATGTCTGCGCTCGACTAGGGCGACGACGACGGACGGGGCCGGGCAACCGGCGGCGGTAGGGTCGAGGGTGGCGGCAACGCTGCTCTCCTCCCAGGAGCCTCATGGCTCAGCTGGCCCTTGGGCGCGGGCTCCACCCGCGGCTAAGGAGGGCGTCACGCCCACAGAGACGGCGGACTCGCCGGCTAGGCCGGGCGAGCCCGACAAACGGCAATTCGCCGAAGGGGGGCCTTAGTCCCCCCGAGCCTCATGGCTCAGATGGCCAGCTTGGACTCCTGCGCCCCGGCGCAGGCTGTTCCCGGCTGATACTCCCTGCGCGCTCGCAGGGAAGCAGCGGAGGGGGGGACGAGGGAAACCTCCTCCCCCCCCCGAGGAGGGCCGCGGCCTAGCGGAGGAGCGCTAGGCTGCATTGCACGCCCTCCTCCCGGACGGGGGAGCGGACTGTATCTGCCAGTCTGCTCCCGGTGGTGCAGGGGACCCAGGTCTAACTGGGTCCGCAGCGTGTGGCGCCCAGCGGGGCGTAGTAACTCGGAACCGCGGCGCCACTATACGCTCCTGTGGGCAGATGACGGTTCTTTTACCAGGTCGGGCCTGTATGTCCTTACTCACCCGTTTCCCCTACGGGGGGGCGGGTGGGGACATATGGGTTCCAGCCCTGGTCAGTGCATGGGGTTCTCACTCTCCTCTCGAGGCCTCATGCCAGTGCAGAGAAGCATTTTCTCCGTCTAAAACAAAGAAAAAAAAAGGTTAGGTTAGGTTAGGTTGGGGTGCAAATTTGGGAACCTCCTCGTGGTGCACCCTGGGGTAAGACCTCTCGGCCCACGTTCAGCGTGGGAAAAGGGGCTTTACGCGAATACCCTGGCACCCCTTCTGGGTGTCGAACAAAGTTGGTGGTGCTCCTTCTGGGCCCACAGCCTCCCCTTGCCCCTTCTGGACCTGTGGGGGGTAAATTGGTGGCGCCCTTTTAGGCGTCGTCCTTTGTTTTGTTCGGCGTCCCTTCTGGACGCCGTTTCGAAAGACGGCCGCCCCTTAAGGGTTCTCAGGTCGCACGGGTGAGGGCGTGGGCGGAGCTCATGGCGTCACGGGAAGCGTGAGGTGCGATCCTCCCCTGAAGAGGGTGACGGATCTAGCAACCCGTGGCGTCCGAGCCGCTGCCGCGCGGAGGTAGCAGAATGCGAGGGCGCGGGGGCGCTTGGACGTCGTAGGAAGCATGCGATCCTCCCCTGAGTGGGTGAGAGATCTCGCTTTCCGTGGCGTCCGAGCCGCTGCCGCGCGGAGGTATCCGCATTCTTTGTGAGGGCGTGGGCGGAGCTCATGGCGTCACGGGAAGCGTGAGGTGCGATCCTCCCCTGAAGAGGGTGATGGATCTAGCAACCCGTGGCGTCCGAGCCGCTGCCGCGCGGAGGTAGCAGAATGCGAGGGCGCGGGGGCGCTTGGACGTCGTGGGAAGCATGCGATCCTCCCCTGAGTGGGTGAGAGATCTCGCTTTCCGTGGCGTCCGAGCCGCTGCCGCGCGGAGGTATCCGCATTCTTTGTGAGGGCGTGGGCTGAGCTCATGGCGTCATGGGAAGCGTGAGGTGCGATCCTCCCCTGAAGAGGGTGACGGATCTAGCAACCCGTGGCGTCCGAGCGTCAGCGCACTCTTGATTAGGCTGAGTTGCGGGAGGTCGGGACCCCAGGCGTGCGATCGGCCCCTGGTACTCGGCAGAGGCTGTGATGCAGGTGGCCGTGACCCCCCGGCGTGCGTCCGGCCTCCTGCGACTCGGCAAAGACGTGAGGGAAACTCTCCCTCGCTCGGCCCTGAGGTCTCGTGAGGTAGAGAAATCGGGTCGAGCGATGCGGACGAGTTTGAGGGCGCGGCGAGCGATCGGACTATTCGGGCGCTCGCCGCCTCTCCAGCACAAGTGATGAGATAGAGTTCGACTTGACAGCTCAGGAGCTGTCGGGTCAAATCCCGTGAGGGTGACCTCAAGGGGTCTCGTTGCACAAGGGGTGCATTCGGTTCGGGGGTTCCGTTGAACCAATGGCCTAGAGAGTCGGGGCGGCAGAGTGCCTATGGCCGGTCCCGCCTCGACTTTCCCCCGGGTCTTGCTGGAGAGCAGTGGAGGTTTTAGTGGGTATGCCCCCCTCCTCTCGAACCCCCGCCGAGGCCGCAGGGCCTGGACGGGGGAGCGGGAGTTGGGGGGAGAGTCCCATGCGCGTGCGTAATGCATTTCCTTCACTCTAAAGAAAAAAAAAAAAAAAAAAAAAAAAAAAAGGTTAGGTTAGGTTAGGTTAGGTTAGGTTAGGTTAGGTTAGGTTAGGTTAGGTTAGGTTAGGTTAGGTTAGGTTAGGTTAGGTTAGGTTAGGTTAGGTTAGGTTAGGTTAGGTTAGGTTAGGTTAGGTTAGGTTAGGTTAGGTTAGGTTAGGTTAGGTTAGGTTAGGTTAGGTTAGGTTAGGTTAGGTTAGGTTAGGTTAGGTTAGGTTAGGTTAGGTTAGGTTAGGTTAGGTTAGGTTAGGTTAGGTTAGGTTAGGTTAGGTTAGGTTAGGTTAGGTTAGGTTAGGTTAGGTTAGGTTAGGTTAGGTTAGGTTAGGTTAGGTTAGGTTAGGTTAGGTTAGGTTAGGTTAGGTTAGGTTAGGTTAGGTTAGGTTAGGTTAGGTTAGGTTAGGTTAGGTTAGGTTAGGTTAGGTTAGGTTAGGTTAGGTTAGGTTAGGTTAGGTTAGGTTAGGTTAGGTTAGGTTAGGTTAGGTTAGGTTAGGTTAGGTTAGGTTAGGTTAGGTTAGGTTAGGTTAGGTTAGGTTAGGTTAGGTTAGGTTAGGTTAGGTTAGGTTGAGTGCCATTTGGCCTGTCAGAGGGAGTACCCGCGTCAAATGTTGTAAAAAAATCGCTCCTGCGGAAAGTGAAATTAAAAATAGAAGGAAAAAATCAGGACGATATTAAAAATACGGATAAATAGCGTAAAATCCGGAGGTATCTTTTGGGGTCTTCTTCGGATTTCCAAGTTGAAAACTTCTTCTTTTGTTTTGAGTTTTTGTTCTTCGGGTCACTTATATCTGGATGACATTATAAGGTCATCCATATAATTGGCCCCAAAAATTTGGTCGTTTTTTGTTTTGGTCCCAAAAATTTGGTCGTTTTTTGTTTTGGTCGCTATTCGGGCATTTTTGGCGCCTCGCAGGGGGTTCCGGGGTGTCCGGGTAGGCGGGCCCATAACCCTTCAGGTTCCGTGTTAAATTTTAATTTTTTAGTTGTTTTGGATTTTTTAGAAATTTTCTAAACAAAATTTCTACTAAAATTCGTCAAGAAGGCGATCACCCTTGACCATTTTCGTACTTTTTGTATAGGGTTACGCCGCACTTCTTCTCGGGTCTGTCTTTCATTTCACTTCTTCCGGTGGGGTGGGGGCAGATTCTGGGTCGAAGTGTTGGGGGGTGTTTTTGTTGTAAATAAATAGATTAAGAGTAGACATAAGGTTAGTTGTAAGTGTAAATATATAGTGTATATAAATTAGTCGGGTAATATTGTACATTTGCGAGTTTGTGTCGGAGGCTATTATGGCTTCGGGTAGAAGGAGAAAAGATGGTGGCTCTGGACGTGGGAAGCCGGAAGATGAGGTCGGACGGAAAACCCTCTCCGATCGTCTCTGGGATGCCCGAATGGTGATGAAAGGCATGGAGTCTCCGGAGATGCTTGAGGCAATGCATTCCGAGAGCAGGGACTTGTGCAAGCGATTGAGGGGCATTATTGAGGAGGTGGTTGTTGGAGTGGAGCAGGATGGTGGACTTTCGAGGCGTTCGTGTGATGCTTTGGGAAATTGCTTAGTGAAGATGTCCTATGCGACGGAGGCGCTGAAGATAAAGGCTATCGTTGACGATACTGAGTTCGACCGCATCTCGGGGGAGAACGAGAGGTTGAAGGTTCAGCTGGAGGAGGCGTCGGAGGCGCTGAAGGAAGGGTCCCGTGAAGGGGATACGTCGTTACGCCAGCTCTCGTCGGAGAACGAGAGTTTGAGGGCGCAGTTGGAGAAGCTGGGCAAAAAGTCCCGGAGTCAGGCTTCCGAGGCATGCCAGCTTCTGGAGGAGAATGTGACGTTGAAGGGGGAGCTGGAGCGAGTCCGGGCGGAGGTAGGCCGGCTCTCGGAGGAGAGCCAGGCTTTGAAGGGGCAGGCACTGGTTTTCACGAGGGAAGACCTTAAGGGAGTGCTTGGAGAGATGGAGAGAGGCATCATGGGTGAGATGACCCAGGTGCTCGGTAAGATGATGAATGAGAAGCTGGATGGGGTCAGGGCTCGCCTCCCGCGGGAGTTGAGTCAGGCGGTTGGGCCGGCTGCTGGTGCCGATGCTACTGCTGGTGAAGTTGTGGCTGAGGCTGGCGTGATGGAGGGCAGCCTGAGCGAGGAGGGCTCGTGCCTCTCGCTGAGGCTAGATGAGGATAGACGGGGAGGCGGTGGGGATTTCCCCCCCCTGCCCCGCCCGAGAGTGACTCACCGGAGTCCTGAGGTTGCTTCGGCTGGTTCTGGCCATGGTCGAGGTCTGGCGGGTGCCCGTCCTGGGCGCGATGTGTCGCCGTCGCTCGCCGCTGCTGCGTCGGTCCCGGCGAATGACTGGGTCGAGGTGGGGGCGACGAAGAGGAGAAGGTCTGGGAAAAAAGAAGAAGATGTTCGGGTGGCACAGCAGGGGCCTCCCAGTGGCGAGGTAGCGCGCACTGGTTTGACCCCCCCTGTCTCAACCGAGAAGCCCTTCCGGCTAGAAGTCCCGAAATCATCGGTGATCACGTTGTGCCTCAGGCCCGAAGCTATCGCCAGGGGCGTCACTTACGCCATGGTCCTCGAGAAGGCCCAAAGCGAGGTGCCGCTGGCGAGCGTCGGGCTAGAGGCTGTTAGAGTCAGGCACACGGCCTCGGGGGGCCGAATGTTTGAAGTCGCCGGAGTGTCCAGCGGCCCAAAGGCGGAGGCCCTTGCGGCCAAATTGTCGGAAGCACTAAAGGAGGAGGTGGTCATTGCCAGGCCAGTTAGGATGGCTGACCTGAGGGTGACCGGCCTCAACGAAAGTGTAACGAGTGTTGTGATAGTGGAGGCTGTTGCCGCAAAAATGGGGATACCGACGAGCTCAGTCTCAGCGGGGCCCATACGGGGAGGGGAATGGGGTTCCGGTACGGTAGTGGTGAGGTGCCCTATCGCTGCGGCGAAGGCCCTGGCTGAAGAGGGACATCTGGTGGTGGGATACTCCTCGCTACAGGTGACGGCCATGGAGCCGGCCCCCACCAGATGCTACGGATGCATGTGCCTCGGGCACACTAGGCTGAGGTGTCCCAAAAAGGAGGACAGGAGTGGCCTGTGCTACAGATGTGGCAAGGAGGGCCACAGGTTCGGAGAGTGCACCGTCGCAAAACCGAAGTGTCACGTCTGTGGTACTTACGGCAGAGAGTGTGACCACATAATGGGGTCCTGGGCTTGCCGCCCCCCCACGGTCAGGGGCGTACCCCCTACATGGCGGAGTCAGCCTGGTGGGAGATCGCAAGACGTTGAGCCCATGGAGGTTGCATCTGGGTCCCATCCTGGTGCGGCTACCTAAAAAAGGGGGAAAAAGGGAGTTTAATGTAAATAGTGTACTTACCGGGTCCGTCGGGAGCGTAGTCTGCGCTGGGCTCCATCCTGGCGTGATCTGGAAAGGAAGTATATATAGCGGTGTACATTGATGTACATAATAGTTGTTAGGTTTATAGTTTTTAAGTTGTATATTTTAGCTTAGGTTTTTATAGAAAATTGGAAAAACATGTCGGGGAAAAAAGATTAGTATTAGTTGTATATTTTTGTATCATAGTTGTATTGTGTATTTTGTATAGTCGTAAGTGTGTGTGTACATGTCGCCGTGCGCATGTACATGTACGTTGAGGATGTATGAATGAGGTTGTCTTAATGAGGTCGGATGTATGTGTGTGATGAATGAGTATAAGTCGTGCCCTATGGGCGGAAGCCTTAGCAGTGCTCCTTCTGAGCCACCTTGTCGTCGCGTCGCGTTTGCGCCCGTGTGGCTGCGAGCGCCGGCCCTTGGGCCGGCGCTCGCAGACACACGGGCAGCCGGGGGAGATCCGCGGTCTTATGCCCAAGGGTAGGTAACGTGGCCTCCCCTGATCGGATTGTCGTCCTCCAGGGTTTTAGTGGGTATCCCCCTCTGTCTCACCCTTTCCAGCCTCGGGATTAGCCCTTGGCAGCCGATGGGGGCGAAGATGTCCCCATTAAGTCGGTGGAAGGGGGAAGGCAGACGGGCGAGTCCCACATAACCCGGGCCCCTTCAGGGCTCGGGTATGCATCAAGCATTTCCCTGGGAAACAAAAAAAAAAAAAAAAAAAAAAAAAAAAAAAAAAAAAAAAAAAAAAAAAAAAAAAAAAAAAAGGTTAGGTTAGGTTAGGTTAGGTTAGGTTAGGTTAGGTTAGGTTAGGTTAGGTTAGGTTAGGTTAGGTTAGGTTAGGTTAGGTTAGGTTAGGTTAGGTTGAGTGCCGTTTGGCCTGTCGGAGGGAGTACCCGCGTCACTCGTTGGTCGAAAATCGCTCTTGCGGAAATCGCTTTTTTAAATACTTAGAAAAAATCTACGTTGTATCTAAAATAGTGTTAAATAGCGTAAAATCCGGAGGTATCTTTTGGGGTCATCTCCGGTTTTCTAGGTCGAAAACTTCTTCTTTTGTTTTGAGTTTTTGTTCTTCGGGTCACTTATATTTGGATGACATTATAAGGTCGTCCATATAATTGACCCCAAAAATTTTGTTGTTTTTTGTTTTGGCCACCATTCAGGCATTTCTGGGGCCTCGATAGGGGTTCCGGGGTGTCCGGGTAGGTGGGCCCATATCCCTTGTTGTTTCCTTTTTGTTTTTTAATTTAGTCGTTTTTTGTAATTTTTGTGAATTTTCTTCACAAAAATTCCAATAAAAAATTTCGAGAAAGCGATCACCCTTGACCGTTTTCTCGAAATTTGTAGGGGGTTACGAACGAGTTCTTCTCGTGTCCAACTTACCTTTTCACTTCTTCTCGGGCTGTGGGGGGGGTTGGATCCGAAGTCGAACTCGGTGTATATTTGTTTTGTATATTTTAGCGTAGGGTAATTAGATATAAGTGTAAATATAATTGTTAGTTAATAGGTGTATATTATTGTAAATTTGGTGTACAAAACTTGTGTTTGGGTAGTTCTCCCGAAATAGTTGGCGCTGCTGAGCGCCAACTATGTCTAGTTCGGGGATAAGAGGTGGCTCTGGCCGTGTGTCGAGGGCGTCGGTGAGAGGCGATTCTGCCCGTGTGTCGAGGGAGTCGACAAGGGAGAGGTCGCGCTCTAGGGAAGGGCGCCGCTCAGGGTCGGATCGAGGGAGCTATGCGTCCTGCTCGGAGCACGATGCGCCGCTCTCACAGAGGAGAGAGGGGGAATCGGGATTTGCCCGCCCGGCCGCTGTGGGGAAGCACAAGAAGGCCCCAAAGAGGGGAATCGTCGATGAGGCGAATGTGCTGAGGGGGGAACGAGTAATACAAACTCCCAAGAAGCGGGTTGCCGTGGAGAGACCCGGGTCTAGTGGCTCAGCTAGATCGGGAAACCTGCGGATGCCATTTGACGGGACGACGATGGGCATGGGTAGAGCGTTGAGGCGGCTCAAGAAAGGTGATGAGAGGGACGCATTGTATGCGTCGGATGACTCGGGCCCAATTCGTGTCGACTATGGGAACGAGTTCAGTGGTATGTCTGGTGCAGATTCGGATGATCTGCAGGTGTTCTCTGAGGATGGCGACAGTGAGAACGAGATGGGGCTGAAGCCCAATAGGTTGGACGCGCTTGAACGGGTCATGTTCAAGGGTGAAGAAAGGAGGACTGGGGCTTTGGAGCCCGGCAGGGTCCAGGAGAGGGAGGAGGTTGTGGTTAGTGAGGCCGCAAACGAGCCTCCTAGAGGAGACATGGTGGTGAGGGCGTTGGCCAGCGTCGCCAAAATAAAGGCGCTGGTGAAGAAGTCGGGCAATGTAAAAGGGACCATTGTGGGGGACATCAACGCCAACGTGACGGAGCTGTCGAGCCTGATCGAGGCGTTGGGTGCGCCTCGGGATGAACTAATGAGGAAGATGTCCGAGGACAACGCTAAGATGAGGGCGGAATTGGCACAGATGAGGGGCCAAATGGTGGTATACGCCAAGGCGCTTGAGGGAAATAAGGGGAGTAAGGGAGGGAGCAGTGCCCTCACGGAGAGTGACGTCAAGGAGTTGATGGGTGGAATGATGAAGGCTATGGGGAAGGAGCTCGCTGAGCAAATGACGAGGATGATGGGCATTATGGACGCGAGGCTCGAGGGGTTGAGGGCGCGCCTCCCCCCTGAACCGAGCTACAGACCCCCGCTGGCGCATGAGGCGAGAGCGGCCAGGGGAGCTGCTGCTGCTGCGGCGGCTGCTGCTGCCGCCGAGCTGGAGACTAGGGGGGAGTACATGGAGGACTCCTACTTACCGTCGTCGGGCTATGAGGAGATGGGGCTGGGGAGTTTCCCCCCACTGCCTAAACCTGGGGTAAGGACTTACCGGGGTGCTGCTGCTGGTCCTGGCCGCGGTCGCAGTCCTGGTGGTCCTGGTCGTGTGCCGTCGCCGTCGCTGGCCTGTGCTAGTGGTGTCCCGGCGAATGATTGGACGGAGGTGGGGTCCAAGAAGGCTGCGAAGAAAAAGAAAGGGGGATTAGTGTCGCAGTCGGTACAGAAGGAGCCTGCCGGTGGTGCGAAAGCGCATCCGGAACCGGCCCCTCCTGTCCAGACGAAAAAGCCCCATAAGTTGGTGGCCCCGAGGTCGGCAGCGGTTTCGCTGAAGCTCAGGCCAGAGGCTATTGCCAGAGGCATGACCTACGTTGAGGCTATTGAGAGGGCTCAGAGGGAGGTGCCACTGGCGAGTGTTGGGCTTGAGTCGGTCAGGACCAGGAACACGGCCTCGGGAGGCCGATTGTTTGAGGTGACCGGTGCGGACAGTGGATCGAAGGCGGACGCCTTTGCGGCGAAATTGGAGGAGGCGTTGGGCGGAGACGTGGAGGTTGCCAGGCCTTTCAAATCGGCTGAGTTGAGGGTGATTGGTGTGGGCGAGGCCACCTCCAGGGAGAGTGTTGTGGCGGCCATGGCCAACAGAATGGGGATCCCGGCGAGCTCCATCTTTGCGGGGCCTATACGGACGAGGGATTGGGGACCTGGAACCATGCTGGTTAAGTGTCCCATTGCTGCGGCAAAGACACTGGTTGATGGGGGGCGTCTGGTAGTGGGTTACGACTCACTCCTGGTGGAGGTCCTGGAGCAAACCCCTACCAGATGCTTCGTATGCATGTGCTTTGGGCACAACAGGTTCGTTTGCCCCAGGAAGCACGACGTGAGTGGCCGGTGCTATAAATGTGGCGAAGAGGGCCACAAGATAGAGGAATGCTCGGTGGAAGTGGCGAAGTGCTACATTTGTGGAGTACACAAGCTGGACAGCAACCACGTCATGGGGTCCAGGTTGTGTCGTCCTCCGACGGTTAGGGGCATTCTCCCTACATGGAGTCGGCGAAGCCAGGCGCAGAGTGGAGAGCCCGTGGTCCCCGTGGTCCCCATGGAGTGACCTGAAAAGGAAGAGGGAATTGTAAATAAATTGTAAATAAATAAATAGTGTACTTACCGGGTCCGTCGGGGGCGTGGTCTGCGTCTGCGCTGGGCTTCACCCGGGCGTGACCTGGAAAGGAAGTGTATAGTGGTGTATATTATGTCTGTACATACTAGTTGTTAGGTTTATAGTATTAGGTGTATATTTTTAGCTTAGGGTTTTATAGAAAATTGAAAAACAAGTCGGGAAAAAAAAAAAGTTTAGTTGTAGTTGTGTATATTTTGTATTATAGTGTGTTGTGTATTTGTAATATTGTATTGTTGTAAAGTGTGCGTGTACATGTTGCTGTGTACATGTGTGTTGAGGTCGTATGTATGAGGTCGTATGAATGAGGTCGGATGTATGTATGGGATGTATGAATCTAAGTCGTGCCCGATGGGCGAAAGGCTACGCAGCCCCTTCAGGGTTGCGTAGCCTTTGGTGGTGTGCTCCTTCTGAGCCAACTTGTTGTCGCGTCGCGTTTGCTGCTTCGGCAGCCTGGGGAGATCCGCGGTCTTATGCCCAAGGGTAGGTAACGTGGCCTCCCCTGATCGGATTGTCGTCCTCCAGGGTTTTAGTGGGTATCCCCCTCTGTCTCACCCTTTCCAGCCTCGGGATTAGCCCTTGGCAGCCGATGGGGGCGAAGATGTCCCCATTAAGTCGGTGGAGGGGGGAAGGCAGACGGGCGAGTCCCACATAACCCGGGCCCCTTCAGGGCCTGGGTATGCATCAAGCATTTCCCTGGGAAACAAAAAAAAAAAAAAAAAAAACAAAAAAAAAAAAAAAAAAAAAAAGGTTAGGTTAGGTTAGGTTAGGTTAGGTTAGGTTAGGTTAGGTTAGGTTAGGTTAGGTTAGGTTAGGTTAGGTTAGGTTAGGTTAGGTTAGGTTAGGTTAGGTTAGGTTAGGTTAGGTTAGGTTAGGTTAGGTTAGGTTAGGTTAGGTTAGGTTAGGTTAGGTTAGGTTAGGTTAGGTTAGGTTAGGTTAGGTTAGGTTAGGTTAGGTTAGGTTAGGTTAGGTTGGTGAAAAATCGCTCTTGCGGAAAGTGAATTTAAAAATAGAAGCAAAAAATCAGGGCGATAATAAAAATACCGATAAATAGGGTAAAATCCGGAGGTATCTTTTGGGGTCTTCTCCGGATTTCTAAGTCGAAAACTTTGATTTTTGTTTGGGTTTTAGTTCTTCGGGTCACTTATATCTGGATGACATTATAAGGTCATCCATATAATTGACCCCAAAAATTTTGTTGTTTTTTGTTTTTGTCGCTGCTCGGGCATTTTTGGGGCCTCGCTTGGGGTTCCGGGGTGCCTGGGTAGGTGGGCCCATACCCCTCAGGTATTTGTTGTTTGTTTTTGGTTTTGTCCATTTTTTGTTTTTTAGTAGAATTTTTTCCAAAAATTTCTACTAAGAAAAATTGAGAAGGCAATCACGCTTTGCCGTTTTCATACATTTTGTATGGGGTTGCGCCGCACTTCGTCTCGGGTCTGACTTACCTGCTGCTTCTTCTCGGTGGGGTGGGGTCAGATTCTGGGTCGAAGCTGCTGGTTGCTTTCGTGTGAACATACCTGTGAATAAATAGGTTAAGATTAGACGTAAGGTTAATTATAGTGTAAATAGATAAGTGTATATAGATAAGTGTATACATATAGTATAATTAGGTGTAAATTTCCCAAAGAGGAACGCTAGTGACAATGTCGGGCGGGAACGGGAAAAAGAAAAAAGGTAGCAAGGGGCTGGAAGCTGGAGGATCTGCTGGACCTAGTAGAGAAAGGCTGAAGTCTATGCAAGAGTTGTGCAGCTCTGCAGCGGAGATGAGTTACGTTTTGGGGGAAAATGAGAGGTTGAGGGAGAAGCTGACGGAGACGGGGGTGACGATGGAGAAATTGACGGAGGAGATGCGCCTTGAATGTGAGGCTGTTGTCGAGAGGCAAAACCAAGAGCATGAGGAGTTCAAGCAGCGAATTATAGAGGAGCGCGTAAATCTTAAGACCGCGCATGTCGAGGCAAGACAGGCTCTGGTAGAGAATAGGGCTCTGAAAGAGCAGCTGGATCAAGCCGAGGCGGAGGAAGACCGGCTCTCGGAGGAGAACCTTGCGTTGAAGGGGCAGCTGGAGCAAGTCCAGGCGGAGGTGGGACGGCTCTTGGAGGAGAACCAGGCATTCAAGGGGCAGCTGGAGCATATCCAGGACAGGCCTCCCCCCCCTTCCCCGTTGCCGGGGTCGGAGCTGGGGCCTGTTCCTGCACCTGCTCTCACGAGGGAGGACCTCAGGAGAGTGTGGGGAGAGATGGAGAGGGAGATGAGGAGTGGGATGATCCAGGAGTTGGGAAGGATGATGGAGGAAAAGCTGGAGGAGTTCGGGGCCCGCCTCCCGCGGGAACTGAGTCAGGTGGTTGGGCCGGCGGCTGTGACAGCTGCTGCTGCTGACGATGGGGTGGCTGAGGCTGGTGTAATGGAGTGCGGCCAGAGCGAGGAGGGCTCACGCCTCTCGTCGAGGCTAGAGGAGGATAGACGGGGAGGTGGGGATTTCCCCCCCCTGCCCCGCCCAAGGGTGACTTACCTGAGTCCGGAGGTTGTTCCTGATGGTCCTGGCCGTGGTCGGGGTCCGGCGGGTCCTCGTCTTGAGCGGGATGGGTCGCCGTCGCTCGCCGCTGCTGCGTCGGTCCCGGCGAACGACTGGGTCAAGGTGGGGGCGACGAAGAGGAGAAAAACTGAAAGGAAGGAAGAGAGTGTGGCATCAGTGGTACGGGTGGCACAGCAGGGGCCTCTCAGTGGCGAGGTAGCGCGCACTGGTCCGACCCCCCCTGTCTCAACCGGGAAGCCTTACCGGCTGGTAGCTCCGAGATCGTCTGCGATAACGGTGTGTCTCAGGCCTGAAGCTGTCGCCAGGGGCGTCACCTACGCCATGGTCTTAAATAAGGCCTACAGCGAGGTGCCGCTGGCGAGCGTCGGGCTTGAGACGGTCAGAGTCAGACACACGGCCTCGGGGGGCCGTGTGTTTGAAGTCGCTGGGATGTCTAGCGGTCCGCAAGCGGATGCCCTTGCGGCCAAATTGGCGGAGGCTCTGAAGGAGGAGGCGGTCATAGCCAGGCCGGTTAGAATGGCTGACCTGAGGGTGACCGGCCTCAACGAGAGCATGACAAGTGAGGGAATAGTGGCGGCGGTTGCCGGCAAAATGGGGATACCGACGAGTTCGGTATCGGCAAGGCCCGTACGAATAGGGGAATGGGGATCTGGCTCGGTGGTGGTGAGGTGCCCCATCGCTGCGGCGAAGGCCCTCGCAGAAGAAGGACATCTGGTGGTGGGGTACTCCTCGCTCCAAGTGGCGGCCATGGAGCCGGCCCCCACCAGATGTTACTTGTGTATGTGCCTTGGGCACACTAGGCTGGGATGTCCTAGAAAGGAGGACAGGAGTGGCCTCTGCTACAGATGTGGCAAGGAGGGCCACAGGATTGGGGAGTGCACCGTGGAGAAGCCGTCGTGCCACGTCTGCGGTACGCACAACAGGGGCAGTGACCACATAATGGGGTCCTGGGTTTGCCGCCCCCCCACGGTCAGGGGTGTATCCCCCACATGGCGGAGTCAGCCGGGAGGTCAATCACAAGATGTTGAGCCCATGGAGTGCGCAACCGGGTTCCGTCCTGGTGCGGCTACCTAGAGAGGGGGAGAGTAGAGGATGAATGTAAATATAAATATGGGTACTTACCTGGTCCGTCGGGGGCGTAGTCGGTGCTGGACTGCTTCCTGGCGCGATCTGGAAGGAAAAGGGGAAATTAATTAATTATATAGTGGGGTACAGTTTTGTATAAAGTGGGGTTACGGTCATACTGTTGATCTGTAAATACTAGTGGTTAAGTTGTATAATAAGGGTAGTTTTTAAGAGAAATTCTTGTACAGTGTTGTAGATATTTTGTTGTATTCTAATAATTGTAATTTGTAGTATAAATAATTTTGGCGATATTTACGTTTGTAAAGCTGCCGCGCGGTGCTTCCTTGTGCCTATACGGAGGTATAGGCAGAGAGAACGCACTGTATAAGTGTTTAGGTCGCGTGCGGGTGGGGGATTCTACCCCCCTCACCCCCCTAGGTTGTGCCCAAGGGGCGCTAGGTTGCGTGGCCCCTTCTGGGCTGCGTAGCCTTAGTGGTGTCCTCCTTCCGAGGTTCCTTGTTGTCGCGTCGTCGCGTTGCGCCCGTGTGACTGCGCGCGCCGGCCTTTGGGTCGGCGCGCGCAGCCACACGGGCAGCCGGGTGAGCCCCGCGGTTTAATTCCCCAGGGACAGGCACCGTGGCCTCACCTGAATCGGTAGATGTCCTCCAGGGTTTAGTGGGTATCCCCCTCTGTCTCACCCCTCCCAGCCTTGGGGTAGTAGCCAAGGCAGCCGACTGGGGACAATGGCGTCCCCATATAGTTGGTGGGAGGTGGAAAGGCGGACGGGCGAGTCCCACATAACCCGGGCCCCTTCTGGGCCTGGGTATGCATCAAGCATTCCCTGGGCAAAAAAAAAAAAAAAAAAAAAAAAAAAGGTTAGGTTAGGTTAGGTTAGGTTAGGTTAGGTTAGGTTAGGTTAGGTTAGGTTAGGTTAGGTTAGGTTAGGTTAGGTTAGGTTAGGTTAGGTTAGGTTAGGTTAGGTTAGGTTAGGTTAGGTTAGGTTAGGTTAGGTTAGGTTAGGTTAGGTTAGGTTAGGTTAGGTTAGGTTAGGTTAGGTTAGGTTAGGTTAGGTTAGGTTAGGTTAGGTTAGGTTAGGTTAGGTTAGGTTAGGTTAGGTTAGGTTAGGTTAGGTTAGGTTAGGTTAGGTTAGGTTAGGTTAGGTTAGGTTAGGTTAGGTTAGGTTAGGTTAGGTTAGGTTAGGTTAGGTTAGGTTAGGTTAGGGGTGCAAATTTGGGAACCTCCTCGTGGTGCACCCTGGGGTAAGACCTCTCGGCCCACGTTCAGCGTGGGAAAAGGGGCTTTACGCGAATACCCTGGCACCCCTTCTGGGTGTCGAACAAAGTTGGTGGTGCTCCTTCTGGGCCCACAGCCTCCCCTTGCCCCTTCTGGACCTGTGGGGGGTAAATTGGTGGCGCCCTTTTAGGCGTCGTCCTTTGTTTTGTTCGGCGTCCCTTCTGGACGCCGTTTCGAAAGACGGCCGCCCCTTAAGGGTTCTCAGGTCGCACGGGTGAGGGCGTGGGCGGAGCTCATGGCGTCACGGGAAGCGTGAGGTGCGATCCTCCCCTGAAGAGGGTGACGGATCGGATCTAGCAACCCGTGGCGTCCGAGCCGCTGCCGCGCGGAGGTAGCAGAATGCGAGGGCGCGGGGGCGCTTGGACGTCGTAGGAAGCATGCGATCCTCCCCTGAGTGGGTGAGAGATCTCGCTTTCCGTGGCGTCCGAGCCGCTGCCGCGCGGAGGTATCCGCATTCTTTGTGAGGGCGTGGGCGGAGCTCATGGCGTCACGGGAAGCGTGAGGTGCGATCCTCCCCTGAAGAGGGTGATGGATCTAGCAACCCGTGGCGTCCGAGCCGCTGCCGCGCGGAGGTAGCAGAATGCGAGGGCGCGGGGGCGCTTGGACGTCGTGGGAAGCATGCGATCCTCCCCTGAGTGGGTGAGAGATCTCGCTTTCCGTGGCGTCCGAGCCGCTGCCGCGCGGAGGTATCCGCATTCTTTGTGAGGGCGTGGGCTGAGCTCATGGCGTCATGGGAAGCGTGAGGTGCGATCCTCCCCTGAAGAGGGTGACGGATCTAGCAACCCGTGGCGTCCGAGCGTCAGCGCACTCTTGATTAGGCTGAGTTGCGGGAGGTCGGGACCCCAGGCGTGCGATCGGCCCCTGGTACTCGGCAGAGGCTGTGATGCAGGTGGCCGTGACCCCCCGGCGTGCGTCCGGCCTCCTGCGACTCGGCAAAGACGTGAGGGAAACTCTCCCTTGCTCGGCCCTGAGGTCTCGTGAGGTAGAGAAATCGGGTCGAGCGATGCGGACGAGTTTGAGGGCGCGGCGAGCGATCGGACTATTCGGGCGCTCGCCGCCTCTCCAGCACAAGTGATGAGATAGAGTTCGACTTGACAGCTCAGGAGCTGTCGGGTCAAATCCCGTGAGGGTGACCTCAAGGGGTCTCGTTGCACAAGGGGTGCATTCGGTTCGGGGGTTCCGTTGAACCAATGGCCTAGAGAGTCGGGGCGGCAGAGTGCCTATGGCCGGTCCCGCCTCGACTTTCCCCCGGGTCTTGCTGGAGAGCAGTGGAGGTTTTAGTGGGTATGCCCCCCTCCTCTCGAACCCCCGCCGAGGCCGCAGGGCCTGGACGGGGGAGCGGGAGTTGGGGGGAGAGTCCCATGCGCGTGCGTAATGCATTTCCTTCACTCTAAAGAAAAAAAAAAAAAAAAAAAAAAAAAAAAAAGGTTAGGTTAGGTTAGGTTAGGTTAGGTTAGGTTAGGTTAGGTTAGGTTAGGTTAGGTTAGGTTAGGTTAGGTTAGGTTAGGTTAGGTTAGGTTAGGTTAGGTTAGGTTAGGTTAGGTTAGGTTAGGTTAGGTTAGGTTAGGTTAGGTTAGGTTAGGTTAGGTTAGGTTAGGTTAGGTTAGGTTAGGTTAGGTTAGGTTAGGTTAGGTTAGGTTAGGTTAGGTTAGGTTAGGTTAGGTTAGGTTAGGTTAGGTTAGGTTAGGTTAGGTTAGGTTAGGTTAGGTTAGGTTAGGTTAGGTTAGGTTAGGTTAGGTTAGGTTAGGTTAGGTTAGGTTAGGTTAGGTTAGGTTAGGTTAGGTTAGGTTAGGTTAGGTTAGGTTAGGTTAGGTTAGGTTAGGTTAGGTTAGGTTAGGTTAGGTTAGGTTAGGTTAGGTTAGGTTAGGTTAGGTTAGGTTAGGTTAGGTTAGGTTAGGTTAGGTTAGGTTAGGTTAGGTTAGGTTAGGTTAGGTTAGGTTAGGTTAGGTTAGGTTAGGTTAGGTTAGGTTAGGTTAGGTTAGGTTAGGTTAGGTTGGGGTGCAAATTTGGGAACCTCCTCGTGGTGCACCCTGGGGTAAGGCCTCTCGGCCCACGTTCAGCGTGGGACAAGGGGCCTTATGCTAATCCCTGGCGTCCCTTCTGGGCGCCGAATAACGTAGGTGGTGCCCCTTCTGGGCATCGCACCCCCTTCAACGCGCGTCCCTTCTGGACCGCACAGCGGGTCACTCTGACCTGCGAGGGGGATCTCCACGTGCGGCCCACTCTGGGTCGCACGCTCGCCGCTCACTCTAGAGCGGCTTTGAGGGGAGTTTTTGACGGCGCCCCTTCTGGGCGTCGTCACACGGGGTGGGTTTGGGGTAGTCGGCGCCCCTTCTGGGCGTCGATACACGGGGGGGTTTGGGGTAGTCCGGCGCCCCTTCTGGGCGCCGTTTCAGCGCAAAGGTTCCGTCGTTGCGGGGCGCGGCGACGGGCGCCCGTTCGTTCTCGAACGGGTTGGTGGGCGGCGAACAGCCCACCCACTAGCGACCAAAAAAGGTGTGGGCAAGCCTTTCAAACTCCTAATCATGAAAGGTCAGCCTAAGAGAACGAGTTTGCTATGCGATCCGGCTGGCGCCCGGCGCACGGAGCTATCCGGGGCTCCGTGTGAGAAGTTGGATACCGAAGGCCATGCAGGGGTTCGAGACCAGGCTCCTGCATCGGCGAATACTACTGGTGCTCGTAGTAGTGGGAGTTTGCCCAAGAGGGGCAGAGGTCGTGGTGGGCCCGGGAAGGGCGGAGAGGCCGGGGACGCGTCCGGTGAAGCGTCCGTTCGGGCTAATGGCTCGGGCGGCGTGAAACCGGCGGTGTCCGGTGGTGGTGGCGCCGGTCGTTCCGACCGGGTGGCCGAGGTGAGGCGGAGGAGTGACTCCGGAACGAATGGGTCTGCGTCCGAGGAGGACCCGGAAATCTCCAAGATGGTGGTAGACATCGTCGAGGAGACGCGGAAGCGCACGTTGGCGGATGCAAGGGCTGACTCGAGCGGCAGCTGCGGCTCTGGTGCAGAGGCCCCCGTTGCGAAGAAGGCAGCGGTGCGGAAGGTGTCCCCTTGCCTGATGTCATTCTGGGACGAGGTTAAGGGCTTGACGCGCCAGGAGCTGATGACTAAGACGGTGGAATTTTGTGGACGGGCGCTTGATGAGCTCAGGGAGGTCCGCGAGGAGTTCGACATCGACGAAGACGCGACCTTGGAGGTGGCAAATGCGGTCAAGTTCCAGGTGGCGGTAGTGGAGCAAATCACATATATGGGAGAGAAAAGCGATAATAAATCTGCAAAGCGGGAGGCGGTCCTCGAGAAGCAGATCAATGAGTTGAAGCGGGAGGTAATGGCGCTGAAGAGGGCCGCACAGACGCCGCCTCCTCCTCCTCCCCCCCCTGCCGCCCCCTGGTCAGATGTAGAGGGCCTGCTCGAGGTGTTTAAGAGGGAGGTTCTGGAATCCCTGGGAGGGCGCCTAGAGGCCATTGAGAAGCGCCTCCCAGCCGAGCCCCCTGGAAGGCCGCTGCCGGTGGGCAATGCGGCTAGGGCAGGGAAAAGTTACGCCGGGGCGGTCGCCGGACCCCATGGCGCCCCTGGAGCTCCCCTGAAGGAACAGACTGCGTCGGCAGGGCAGTGGGAGACCGTCGCCTCGAAAGCGGAGAAACGTAGGGCCAGGAGGGCCAAAGCCGCGGCCGACCGGGCCCCGCCTGCGGGAGGTAGAGAACCGAGGAGGAAGCAGGGGGCGAGGCCCCCCCCCAGGTTGGAAGTGCCACAATCGTCTGCGGTTTCTGTGACGCTGGGGCCGGAGGCGATAGCGCGGGGGCTCACGTACCGTACGGTGCTGGAGGGTGCCATGGCCAACATCGGCCTTGAGGAGCTCGGGCTTCGAGGTGTCCGAGTGCGACAGTCCGCTGCGGGAGGACGGCTGCTGGAGGTCCCAGGAGAGGCCAGTGGCCCGGTGGCCGACGCGTTGGCGGATCAGATCAGCAGGGCTGTACCGGAGGGAGTAGAGGTCCGCAGGCCGTGCCGGATGGCTGAGGTCCGACTTGTTGGACTCACTCCGGAAATGGAGGACTGCGCAATGCGCATCGCAGAGGCGATCGCGGCCGCAACGCAGTGTGTGGCAGGGCAGGTGACCGTGGGGCCGCTGCGAACGGGACCGACTGGCCTGTGCTCCGCGGTGGTCCGGCTTCCGGTCGCGGCGGCGAAGCACCTAGAGAAGGCCGGCCACGTCGTTATCGGGTGGGTGAGGGTGCAAGTTGTGGTCCTTGAGAGGCGCCCACAGCGTTGTTACAGGTGCTACGGCGTGGGGCATTTGAGTTATGCCTGCAAATCGGAGGCCAGCCGTAGCACGCTGTGTTTTAGGTGTGGCGCCCCTGGGCACAGGGCCGCCGAGTGTGTTGTCGAGAGGGCGAGCTGTGGTGTGTGCAGGGAGGCAGGGCTCCCGCACGAGCACCACATGGGGGGGAGGACCTGTCGTCCTCCGACGACAAGGCCGAAGTGGGCTCCATGGCCGCGGGCCCCTCCTGCGGCTAGAGAGGGAACAATGGAGGTGGCCAGTGAGGGCGATGCTGGGCAACCGGCGGAGTTGAGGGAGTCGCCGGGGAGGGCGACGTTGGACGGGGCCGGGCAACCGGCGGCGGGAGGGTCGAGGGCGGCGGTATAACGTCGCCCTCCTCCCTGAGCTTT
The DNA here is from genome assembly GCA_963921215.1 of Scoparia ambigualis. Classification (NCBI taxonomy): domain Eukaryota; kingdom Metazoa; phylum Arthropoda; class Insecta; order Lepidoptera; family Crambidae; genus Scoparia; species Scoparia ambigualis. The sequence goes on along the minus strand of OY992523.1, from coordinate 49,173 downwards.
ACAGCTCATAGGGCCCTTGGCTGCGGGCTTCTCCTGCGGCCAAGGTTTGAGTGTGCACATATCGCCGCTGCGTGTGTGCACGCTGAGTTTGGGTGTGAGGGTCTCTACCCCCCTCACCCCCCTAGAGTGCGCCCAAGGGGCGCTGGGCTGCGTGGCCCCTTCTGGGCTGCGTAGCCTTTTGTGGTGTCCTCCCTCTGAGGTACCTTGTTGTCGCGTCGTCGCGTTGCGCCCGTGTGACTGCGCGCGCCGGCCTTTGGGTCGGCGCGCGCAGCCACACGGGCAGCCGGGTGAGCCCCGCGGTTTAATTCCCCAGGGACAGGCACCGTGGCCTCACCTGATTCGGTAGATGTCCTCCAGGGTTTAGTGGGTATCCCCCTCTGTCTCACCCCTTCCAGCCTTGGGGTAGTAGCCAAGGCAGCCGACTGGGGACAATGGCGTCCCCATATAGTTGGTGGGAGGTGGAAAGGCGGACGGGCGAGTCCCACATAACCCGGGCCCCTTCTGGGCCCGGGTATGCATCAAGCATTCCCTGGGCAAAAAAAAAAAAAAAAAAAAAAAAAAAAAAAAAAAGGTTAGGTTAGGTTAGGTTAGGTTAGGTTAGGTTAGGTTAGGTTAGGTTAGGTTAGGTTAGGTTAGGTTAGGTTAGGTTAGGTTAGGTTAGGTTAGGTTAGGTTAGGTTAGGTTAGGTTAGGTTAGGTTAGGTTAGGTTAGGTTAGGTTAGGTTAGGTTAGGTTAGGTTAGGTTAGGTTAGGTTAGGTTAGGTTAGGTTAGGTTAGGTTAGGTTAGGTTAGGTTAGGTTAGGTTAGGTTAGGTTAGGTTAGGTTAGGTTAGGTTAGGTTAGGTTAGGTTAGGTTAGGTTAGGTTAGGTTAGGTTAGGTTAGGTTAGGTTAGGTTAGGTTAGGTTAGGTTAGGTTAGGTTGGGGTGCAAATTTGGGAACCTCCTCGTGGTGCACCCTGGGGTAAGGCCTCTCGGCCCACGTTCAGCGTGGGACAAGGGGCTTTATGCTAATCCCTGGCGTCCCTTCTGGGCGTCGAATAAAGTAGGTGGTGCCCCTTCTGGGCATCGCACCCCCTTCAACGCGCGTCCCTTCTGGACCGCACAGCGGGTCACTCGGACCTGCGGGGGGGATCTCCACGTGCGGCCCACTCTGGGTCGCACGCTCGCCGCTCACTCCTGAGCGGCTTTGAGGGGAGTTTTGACGGCGCCCCTTCTGGGCGTCGTCACACGGGGGGGGTTTGGGGTAGTCGGCGCCCCTTCTGGGCGTCGATACACGGGGGGGTTTGGGGTAGTTCGGCGCCCCTTCTGGGCGCCGTTTCACTGCAAAGGTGCCGTCGTTGCGGGGCGCGGCGACGGGCGCCCATCTTCGGATGGGTTGGTGGGCGGCAGACAGCCCACCCCCTAGCGACCAAAACGGGGGATGGAAACCTTTATTTCCGAAACAACATGAAAGGTTCGGAAATAAGGGATAATTTGCGATGCGATCCGGCTAGCGCCCGGCGCATGGGGGTACCCGGGCCCCCATGTGTTAAATTGGATACCGAAGGCCATGCAGGGGTTCGAGACCAGGCTCCTGCAGTGGCGAATATTACTGGTGCTCGGAGCGGGGAGTTGCCCAGGGGGGGCGGAGTTCGTGGTGGGCCCGGGAAGGGCGGAGATGCCGGGGACGCGTCCGGTGAAGCGTCCGCCCGGGCTAATGGCTCGGGCGGCGTGGAACCGGCGGTGCCCGGAGGTAGTGGCGACAGTCGCTATGACTGGGCGGCCGAGGTGGAGCGGGAGCGGGTCCGAGCCGCGGCTGCTGCGGGGTGTGCGCCCATGCAAGGCGTGGAAGAGGAGACGCGCAAGCGGGCGCTGAGGGATCCGCAGGTGAACTCTACGAGCAGTGGTGGGTCCGGCAAATCGGGCAAGAGCAAGGCGAAGGGCAAGGCCAGAAAGGTCGTCCGGGAGAAATCGCCCAGCGACGACGAGCTCGAAAAAACGCTGCAGGAGCTCGAGCGAGAGTACGGCGGTACCTCCTTGCCGAAGGAGAAGGCCGAAAAGGGCGCCAAAAAGAGAGATGCCAGGGGGCAGAAGGAGAGAGGGCGCGTCCGAGTGGCTGCAAAGGACTGGCCGCTCTCCGCGGCGTTCAGGGAGGATGGTTCCGACAAGACCATCAAGGAGGTGATGGACACCCTGAGAGAGAAGACGTTGGACGAGGTGGTGACGGCGGCGTACGATTCCCTGGAGTCGATAGGTGCGACCGCCAGGAAGGTCTATCTGCAAGGGGAGGTGGGGGAGTATTCTTCGGTCGCTCTTGGGGGTTTGTCGGTGCTCCATGAAGCGATGATGAAAATGGAGGATGAGATAGACGGCCATCAGAGGGTGGAAGAACAACTCCGAGGCGAAGTGAAGGAGCTGCGGGCAGAGGCGAAGGCCATGAAGGAGGCGCTACGGGTGCCCGGACCGGCCCGCAGCGAGAGGGAGGAGGTTCCTGCCAGGAAGGATGCGGCGACGCAGGCCGCCTTAGGGGAAATGCCGCCCAGTAGCGTGGGCGTGGACTCCCCTACCCTGAAGGAGGTCTTGGAGGCCATGAGGAGGGAAGTGCTGGAGTCGCTGGGAGGGCGCCTCGACAGCATCGAGAGGCGCCTCCCAGCCGAGCCCCCGAGGAGGCCGCCGCTGGCGGGAGATGGCGGGAGAAGGAGCTACGCCGGGGTGGCCGCCGGAGCCCACAGCGCCCCCCGTGCCCCCGAGGTAGCGGGCCCGGTCCCCGCCCGCGAGGAGTGGCGGACTGCCGCCTCCAAGAAGGCCAGGGCGAGAGCCAGGAAGGCCGAGGCCGCGGCTGGCCTGGCCCCGCCGGTAGACGGCAGAGAGCCGAGAAGGAAGCGGGGGGTGAGGCTCCCCCCCAGGCTGGAGACGTCCGCGGTATCGGTGACATTGGGACCGGAGGCGGTAGCAAGGGGGCTCACCTACCGCACGGTGATGGAGGGAGCGTCGGCCTGGAGGAGCTCGGGCTACGGGGGGTCCGAGTGCGGCAGTCCGCGGCTGGGGGACGACTGCTGGAGGTCCCGGGGGAGTCCAGCGGCTCCGTGGCCGATGCGCTCGCGGAGCAAATAAGCAAGGCCGTACCGGAGGGGGTGGAAGTCCGTAGGCCATGCCGAATGGCGGAAGTCCGGCTCGTGGGGCTCACCCCGGAAATGGGGGACTGCGCTAAGCGCATCGCGGAGACGATCGCGGCCGCAACGCAGTGCGCCGCCGGGCAGGTGACCGTAGGGCCGCTGCGGGCCGGACCGACCGGTCGGTGCTCCGCCTTGGTTCGGCTCCCGGTCGCGGCGGCGAGGTATTTGGAGCGGGCCGGCAATGTCGTGATCGGGTGGGTCAGGGTGCAGGTTGTGGTCCTGGACAGGGGCCCAACAAGATGCTACAGGTGTTACGGTGTTGGCCACCTGAGCTACGGTTGTAGCTCGGAGGCCAGCCGTGGCGCCTTGTGTTTTAGGTGCGGCGCCCCTGGGCACAGGGCTGTTGAGTGCGGGGCAGAGAGGGCGAGTTGTGGCGTCTGTAGGGAGGCGGGACTCCCCCATGAGCACCACATGGGGGGGAGGAGTTGCCGCCCTCCGAGGCAGAGGGCGAAGTGGGCCCCTTGGCCGCGGGCTCCACCTGCGGCGAGGGAGGGCGAATCGCCCATGGAGGAAGAGGAGGCTGGGCAACCGGCAGTGGAGGGGGGGGTGGAGTCGAGGGCGGCACAAATGCCGCCTTCCTCTACCGGACATGGGGCCGGGCAACCGGCGGCCGAGGGGGAGTCGAGGGCGGCACAAATGCCGCCTTCCTCCTAGGGGGGTGAGGAAGGTTCCCTCGGTCCCCCCCCCTCCGGCTTGCCCGCTTGCGCGGGTTGCACACAGGCCGGGGACGTTCCCTGCGTGTGTTCGCAGGGAGGAAGCGGAGGGGGGGGACGAGGGAAACCTCCTCCCCCCCTAGGAGGACCAGCGGCCTAGTGTGAGGAGCACTAGGCCGCATTGCACGGCCCTCCTCCCGTTTGGGGAGCAGTCTGTATCTGCCAGACTGCTTCCGGTGGTGCGGGGGACCCAGGTCTGACTGGGTCCGCAGCGTGTGGCGCCCAGCGGGGCGTAGTAACACGGAACCGCGGCGCCACTATACGCTCCTGAGGGCAGATGTCGGTTCTTTTACCGGGTCGGGCCTGTATGTCCTTACTCACCCGTTTCCCCCACGGGGGGCGGGTGGGGACATATGGGTTCCAGCCCCGGACAGTGCATGGGGTACTCACTCTCCTCTCGAGGCCTCATGCCAGTGCAGAGAAGCATTTTCTCCGACTAAAACAAAGAAAAAAAGGTTAGGTTAGGTTAGGTTAGGTTAGGTTAGGTTAGGTTAGGTTAGGTTAGGTTAGGTTAGGTTAGGTTAGGTTAGGTTAGGTTAGGTTAGGTTAGGTTAGGTTAGTAGGTTAGGTTAGGTTAGGTTAGGTTAGGTTAGGTTAGGTTAGGTTAGGTTAGGTTAGGTTAGGTTAGGTTAGGTTAGGTTAGGTTAGGTTAGGTTAGGTTAGGTTAGGTTAGGTTAGGTTAGGTTAGGTTAGGTTAGGTTAGGTTAGGTTAGGTTAGGTTAGGTTAGGTTAGGTTAGGTTAGGTTAGGTTAGGTTAGGTTAGGTTAGGTTAGGTTAGGTTAGGTTAGGTTAGGTTAGGTTAGGTTAGGTTAGGTTAGGTTAGGTTAGGTTAGGTTAGGTTAGGTTAGGTTAGGTTAGGTTAGGTTAGGTTAGGTTAGGTTAGGTTAGGTTAGGTTAGGTTAGGTTAGGTTAGGTTAGGTTAGGTTAGGTTAGGTTAGGTTAGGTTAGGTTAGGTTAGGTTAGGTTAGGTTAGGTTAGGTTAGGTTAGGTTAGGTTAGGTTAGGTTAGGTTAGGTTAGGTTAGGTTAGGTTAGGTTAGGTTAGGTTAGGTTAGGTTAGGTTAGGTTAGGTTAGGTTAGGTTAGGTTAGGTTAGGTTAGGTTAGGTTAGGTTAGGTTAGGTTAGGTTAGGTTAGGTTAGGTTAGGTTAGGTTAGGTTAGGTTAGGTTAGGTTAGGTTTGGGTGCAAATTTGGGAACCTCCTCGTGGTGCACCCTGGGGTAAGGCCTCTCGGCCCACGTTCAGCGTGGGACAAGGGGCCTTATGCAAATCCCTGGCGCCCCTTCTGGGCGTCGAATAAAGTAGGTGGTGCCCCTTCTGGGCATCGCACCCCCCCTCAACGCGCGTCCCTTCTGGACCGCACAGCGGGTCACTTGGACCTGCGGGGGGGATCTCCACGTGCGTGCCCACTCTGGGCCGCACGCTCGCCGCTCACTCTGAGCGGCTTTGAGTGGAGCTTTTCCGGCACCCCTTCTGGGTGCCGTGTCATGCAAAGGCTTCGTCGTTGGGGCACGCGGCGACGGGCGCCCGTCTTCAGGACGGGTTGGTGGGCGGCTATACAGCCCACCCGCTAGCGACCATGGGGGGGAAAGGGGAGGAAAGGGGTGTACCAGGGGCCTCACGCCAGCCCCTGAGCATCGTAATCCCCGAACCGGCAGCGATGAGCCCACTCGAGGCGTCTGTGGGGGAGCTGTTGGGGAGGGGACCGAGGGCCTGCCTTCACCGGCCGGCTACGTCAGGCAAGACTATAAAACCCGGGAGAAAACCTGTCACAAACCTCCAGATACCACCCGACCTCTGGAGTATCTAGGGTAGCCCGCGTACAGGGGCCTCTGCGCGGGTGGTCCGATTTTGCCCCATACTCGTGGGATCAGCTATGGACATTAATAAACCTAACTTTTCTGACGCCACTCCCGAGCCTTGTACAAGGTACGGAGTGGATGGTGGGGCTAGCGACAGCCGGAAGAGGTCGCGGACCGTCGAGGACGTCGACTCCGACTTTTCGGGGTACGAGTCGACCACCTCAAATCCGCCAAAGATTGGCACTGGGCGGAGAGGTCGAGGTAGCGGATCTGGGCATAACACCCGGCCCAGATCAGCAGTTGAAGAGGACGAGCGAAGGCGAAACGAGCTCTCACAGCTGGATGATGAGCTTGACGCCGATCTTGCGGAGGAGCTACACTCTTACGAGCAGCTCCAACGCGAAATTCGAACGTCGGAGGAGAGCGCGATTGCTCATGGCTCGAGAGCCAACGTGTTGGGTTTTCGGAGGGCGGGGGAGCAAGTCGCCGAAAAATTGCGAGAGGTTCGCAAAGCGCAAGCGGCGCGTAATGCCGCTCGCGCTGTAAAAGTCGTTGAGGTGAGGGAGGCCCGAACAGTGCCTGGACCGATTGAGGAGGCGATACCGTGGTGCGCGCATCCGGACGGCCTGTCGGCCGATGAGGTGCAAGAGAGGGGATTGCAGAGTGCGCAGGCTATCCGTGACGTGTCCAAGACGTCTGGTCACCTCTGCCAGCGCACATTAAACAGCGCCGCGGACACACTGCAGCGCGCTTTGGCCAATCTGGCCTCGCGCTGCAGGTCTGATGAGGTCGAGCGCCTGGCCCTTGCCAACTCCAGGCTGCAGAAGGAAGTGACCGAGCTGCGGGAGGAGCTAGCGGCCCTCAAGAGGGAAATGGGCAGGAGACCTTCCTCCCCACGTGCGGAGACTGCCCCCGTCCCCCCACCTCAATCCGAGAGGGGAATGCTGGAAGAGCTGAAGACTCTGTTCCTCAGCTCTATTGGGGCACTGAACTCCCGACTGGACGGGGTAGAGGCGAGGACAGGTACCGCCACGCCCGTGAGGACACGCCCGCCCTTGGCTGCGCGGGGATTGACGGTGGAGGCTTTCCCACCTCTCCCGACGCCAGCGACAGGGCCGACGGCATCTAGGCCTGCACCCCAGCCATCCGTCAGCTGGGCACCAACGCCTCTAGGCGAAGAGCGGGTCCCTCGCCGCAGGCGAAGAGGAGGTAGAGCGACAGCACCAACGGTCGCAAGTACTGGTGGCATACCACCCGCCACCAGAGGAGTGCCCCCGCCCCAGGCTGCCCCGGCAGCTCTGAGCAGGCCGAGAGGGAGACGGCTGAAAAAGCCCCGCTCGTCAGCGGTCGTGGTCCAGCTGACAGCAGATGCCATCGAGCGCGGCGTCACCTATGCCGCCGTAATAAAGAGGGCCATAGATGCCATTCCGCTGGCTGAGTGCGGAATTTCCTCCGGGCTCACCACCCGCGTAACAATGACGGGCGCCCGGTTGCTGCAAATCCCGGGCGCGAACAGCGGCGAGTCTGCCGACCTTCTGGCCTCGCGGCTTCGAGAGGTTGTGGCGGACGTGGTGACGGTGGCCAGGCCGGAAAAGTGTGCGGACCTGCGCATCTCCGGCCTCGACGACACCGTCACCGCAGAGGACTTAGCGCAGGTGGTGGCCGTGAAGGGAGGGTGCGCGCAGTCGCGCGTCAGGGTGGGAGTACCGCGGGCTGGCCCCGGCGGCTCGTCATCCGTTCTGGTGCGCTGCCCAGTTAAGGCGGCCCGAACGCTTGTGGCGGCAAAGAGGTTGCTGGTGGGCTGGCTGTCGGTCCCAGTAACGCTCCTCGACCCGCGCCCGATGCGCTGTTTCAGGTGCATGGGCGTGGGTCACACCAGGGCGAGGTGTCCCTCGGAGGTGGATCGCAGCCTGGTCTGCTTCCGCTGTGGTCTTCTGGGCCACAAAGCAGCGGAGTGTTCGCAGGCCGTGCCTAGTTGCGCAGTCTGCGCTGAGAGAGGGAGGCCTGCGGGCCATATAATGGGGAGCCGGGCGTGCGTCCCCCCTCTAAGGAGGGTGCGGGTCAGCCCCACAGCCCGCACAGCGGCGCTCGTCGACGCGCTGAGACGGACCGACACAGCGGAGGTCGAGATGCAGGAGGCAGAGGCCCCGCTCTCGACGCAACCTTCTCCACCCTCTAACCCCAATGCCTCTCCGGCGAGAGGTACAGGGAGAGACCCGGGGGAAGAGCTGGAGGAAGTTGAAGAGGTGGGAGTGGACGATGCGTCGTCGAGTTCGACCATCGAGCCGTCCCAAGCGCGCAGACAGTCCTTGGAGTCAGTGGAGTATGACTCGGACTAGTCTTTGGCCACTTAAAAGCCCGAGAGGGAAAGCCTGAGGGGTAGTGGCGGCCACATAAAAGCCCGAGAGGAGAAGCCTGAGGGGTAGTGGCAGCACTCGGTGGTGCCCCTGGAGAGGGACACCACCGACTGCAGAGGGAAAAGGGGAGTCTGTGTGTGGTGCATAGACTCCCCTTTTGAGGGAGTTATCTCCTTTTAAAGCTACTGGAGAGGGTAGTGGCGGACCGCATCGTCCAGCATCTGGAAGAGGTGGGCCCAGACCTCTGCGATAGGCAGTACGGCTTCCGTCGGGGCCGCTCGACGATTGATGCCGTCATGCGGCTAAAGCGGTTTTCCGACGGGGCGACGGGGCGAGGGCAGTGGGCGGTGGCGGTCTCTTTAGACATCTCCAACGCTTTTGGCACCCTCCCTTTCTCGACCATTGTGGAGGCCCTCGAGTATCATGGGGTCCCTCTCTACCTCCGGATCTGGGTCTCCGATTATCTTCGGGGCCGGAGTGTGGTCTTCGTCGGAAGGGATGGGTGTCGGGTGGCGAGGCCGATTCGTGCTGGTGTTCCACAGGGGTCCGTGTTGGGGCCCCTGCTGTGGAACATTGGCTTCGACTGGGTGCTGCGGGGGGCGCTGAGGGCCCGGACCGAGTGTATCTGCTACGCGGACGATACACTCGTTGCGGCCCGGGACGATGACTACAGGGACGCGTGTCAGCGGGCGTCGGCCATGTCCACACTGGTGGTGGACAGGATCCGGCGACTGGGGTTGGAGGTTGCCTTGGGCAAGACCGAGGCCATTGTCTTTCACGGGCCTCGGCGGCGCCCTCCGGCGGGTGCTCGCGTGGTTGTCTCGGGTGAACCGATTACGGTGGGGTCATATATGACCTACCTGGGTCTCACCCTTGACAGCCGCTGGAACTTTGAAGAGCATTTCAGGAGGCTGTCGCCCCGTCTTCTCGGCGCGGCTGCGGCGCTCGGTCGTCTTCTCCCCAACCTGGGGGGGCCGAGCGCCCTCTGTCGAAGGCTGTACATGAGGGCCGTGGGCTCCATGGCCCTCTACGGCTGCCCTGTGTGGGAGGGGGCAATGAGACGGAGTCAGGGGATCCGGGCCCTGTTGCGCCGACCCCAAAAGGTCATGGCCATCAGGGTGATCCGGGGATACCGGACGGTGTCGTGCGAGGCGGCCTGCGCGCTCGCTAGCACCCCCCCGTGGGAGTTGGAGGCGGGGGTGCTAGCGGAGATGTACGAGCGCCGGGCTGCGGCGAGCGTACGAGGGATACACCTATCAGCCGAAGAGGCGCTAAACGTCAGGCGCGAACTTGACAGCGCCCTAAGGGAGAAATGGAGGGCCTCACTGGCCGATCCACAGTGGGGAGTGCGCACGGTGGGTGCGATCCGCCCGTTGTTAGATCAGTGGGTGGACCGGGCACACGGTGTCCTCTCCTTCCGTCTTGTGCAGGTGCTGACCGGGCATGGATGCTTCGGTGGGTACCTGCACAAGAGGGCTAGGAGAGAGGCGACGGGAGCGTGCCATGAGTGTGGGGCTGTGGAGGACACGGCGCAGCACACCCTCGAGGTGTGCGGCGCGTGGGCTCCGCAGCGCCACACTCTGGTGAGCGCGGTCGGGCAGGACTTGTCCCTGCCCGCAGTGGTGCAGGCCATGCTCGGGAGTGAGGTGGCCTGGCGGGCGGTGGCTTCCTTCTGTGAGACGGTGGTCTCACACAAGGAAGCGGCGGAGAGGGAACGCGAGGACGATGTCCTCGCGGACCCGATCCGGCGTAGACGGAGGGGGGGTCGAAGGCGGCGCTACGGCGCCGCCATCCTCCCCCCTTAGGGAGGGCCGCGGCCTAGTGTTGAGGAGCACTAGGCTGCATTGCACGGCCCCCCCTCCCGTCTGGGAGCAGCCTGAACCTACCAGGCTGCTCCTTGGGGGTAGGGGACCCAGGTAAAACTGGGTCCATGGCGTTGCGGCGTCCGCGGGGCGTATTAACACGGTACCGCGGCGCCGCGTCGCGCTTCTGAAGGAAGGTGTCGGTTCTTTTACCGGGTCGGGCTCACATGTCCTTACTCACCCGTTCCCCCTACGGGGGGGCGGGTGGGGACATATGGGTTCCAGCCCCGGACAGTGCATGGGGTTCTCACCATCCTCAGGAGGCCCCATGCCAGTGCAGAGAAGCATTTTCTCCGACTAAAACAAAGAAAAAAAAAGGTTAGGTTAGGTTAGGTTAGGTTAGGTTAGGTTAGGTTAGGTTAGGTTAGGTTAGGTTAGGTTAGGTTAGGTTAGGTTAGGTTAGGTTAGGTTAGGTTAGGTTAGGTTAGGTTAGGTTAGGTTAGGTTAGGTTAGGTTAGGTTAGGTTAGGTTAGGTTAGGTTAGGTTAGGTTAGGTTAGGTTAGGTTAGGTTAGGTTAGGTTAGGTTAGGTTAGGTTAGGTTAGGTTAGGTTAGGTTAGGTTAGGTTAGGTTAGGTTAGGTTAGGTTAGGTTAGGTTAGGTTAGGTTAGGTTAGGTTAGGTTAGGTTAGGTTAGGTTAGGTTAGGTTAGGTTAGGTTGGGGTGCAAATTTGGGAACCTCCTCGTGGTGCACCCTGGGGTAAGGCCTCTCGGCCCACGTTCAGCGTGGGACAAGGGGCCTTATGCTAATCCCTGGCGTCCCTTCTGGGCGCCGAATAAAGTAGGTGGTGCCCCTTCTGGGCATCGCACCCCCTTCAACGCGCGTCCCTTCTGGACCGCACAGCGGGTCACTCTGACCTGCGGGGGGGATCTCCACGTGCGGCCCACTCTGGGTCGCACGCTCGCCGCTCACTCCAGAGCGGCTTTGAGGGGAGTTTTGACGGCGCCCCTTCTGGGCGTCGTCACACGGGGGGGGTTTGGGGTAGTCGGCGCCCCTTCTGGGCGTCGTTACACGGGGGGGAAAGGGGTAGTCCGGCGCCCCTTCTGGGCGCCGTTTCAGCGCAAAGGTTCTGTCGTTGCGGGGCGCGGCGACGGGCGCCCGTTCGTTCGAACGGGTTGGTGGGCGGCGAACAGCCCACCCATTAGCGACCAAAAGGGGGATGGTAAACCCTTTCATTTCCGAACTACAATGAAAGGTTTACCAAAGAGAGAGAATTTGCCATGTGATCCGGCTGGCGCCCGGCGCTCGAGGTTATCCGGGACCTCGAGTGAGAAATGGACTACCGAAGGCCCTACAGGAGCGCGTGACCAGGCTCCTGTAGCGGCAAATGCTACTGGTGGTGGTAGAAGGAGGAACGTTGGTGGGTGGTCCATGAGGGACGGAGATGCCGGGGACGCGTCCGGTGAAGCGCTCGCGAGGGCTAATGGCTCGAGCGGCGTGGAACCGGCGGTGCCCGGTGCGGGTGGCGCCAGTCATTTCGACTGGGCGGCCGAGATGGCGCAGGAACGGGATTCCGACCCGGAGGCCGCGCAAATGGTGTTGGACTTGGTGGAAGAGACCAGAAAGCGCGCACTAGTGGATGCGCGAGTGGACTCGGAGAACGAGGAGGACATGGCGAAGAGGGTCGCTCCCGCTGCCAAGAAGAGGGAGATTCGGGGTGACTCCGTTGCGCAGGAGAGGGCCCGCGGTTTGGGGGCTATGCAGGGGTGGACTGACGAACAGTTGGAGGAACGGGTGATGGTAGGCGCCTCGAGAGTCGACGGTTACTTGAAGCACTGCGACGACGAGGTCGTTCGCCGTGAGGTGACCCGCCATGTGGGGTACATTTGTAGGGTCTTGGACAAGATCTGGAGGCGCGCAAAGAGGCTGGATAATTACGCCAGTGACCTCAAGCAGGTGAACGGCACGCTGAGGAGGGAGGTTGAGGCGCTGAAAGATGCCGCGCGAGTTCCCCCCCCTCCCTCCCCTCCGACTGGTCTGGAGAGCATCATGGAGGCCCTGAAGAGGGAAGTGCTGGAGTCGCTGGGAGGGCGCCTCGACAGGATCGAGAGGCGCCTCCCAGCTGACCCCCCTGGGAAGCCGCCTTTGGCGGAGGACGGTGGGAGGAGTTACGCCGGGGTGGCCGCTGGAGCTCGTAGCGCCCCCGATGCTCCCCTGAGGGACCGAACCGTGGGATCAGGGCCAGCTCCGCCGGCGGAATGGAGGACCGTCCCCACGAAGGCGGCTAGGCGAAGGGCCGGGAAGGCTGTGGCCGCGGCCAACCAGGCCACACGGGTGGGCAGCAAAATTCCGAAGAGGGTGGAGCGCGAGGGGCCCCCTCCCAGGTTGGAAGTGCCAAGGTCTGAGGTGGTTACCGTGACCCTGAAGCCGGAGGCGTTGGCGAGAGGAGTGACTTACGCCTCGGCCCTGAGCGAGGCTATGAGGAGGGTCAACCTGCCGGACATCGGGTTGGCGGGAGGCGTTCGCATGCTGCACACCGCAGCGGGGGGGAGGAAACTCGAGGTCCCGGGTGACTCCAGCGGACCCCTGGCGGATATCCTGGCGGAGAAGCTCCGAGGGGTAGTCTCTGACGACGTGGTGATCGGCAGGCCGTGCCGGATGGCCGCGATCCGGCTCGTGGGCCTCAACCCGGACGTCGACTACGACGGTGACAAGATCCGGGAGGCCGTAGCAGAGGGGGCAAAATGCGGCATTGAGCAGGTCACGGTGGGGCCTGTCCGGGCCGGACCGTCGGGGCGACGCTCCGTTGTGGTCCGGCTGCCGACAGTGGCGGCCAAATTCCTGGCGGAGAAACCGAGCGTCGTCCTCGATTGGGCGAGTGTACGGGTGCAGGTCCTAGACGGGGGCCCAAAAAGGTGCTTTGTGTGCTACGGTGTGGGCCACCTAAGCTACTCTTGTAGCTCGGAGGCCAGCCGTGGCGCACTTTGCTTTCGGTGTGGTGCCCCAGGGCACAAGGTGGCCAGCTGCAAGTCGGCGAAGGCAGACTGCGGTGTCTGTAGGGAGGCGGGGCTCCCCCATGACCACCACATGGGGGGATGGAGGTGCCGTCCTCCTAGAGCGAGGACGAAAGATACCCATGGGAGGGGCGTTGCGCCCATGGAGGTGGGGGAGATGCCGGAGGGTCCGAAGGACCAACGGCATCTGGCAGAGGGGGAGTCGAGTGCGGCACTAACGCCGCCCTCCTCCACCAAGACGGCAAAGGCCGGACAACCGGCGGAGAGGAAGGGGTCGCCAGCGAGGGCGACGGCCGGGCAACCGGCGGAGGCAGCGGGGTCGCTGGAGAGGGCGACGGCCGGGCAACCGGCGGAGGGAGGGTCGAGGGCGGCGGTTTAACGCCACCCTCCACCTACTAGAGCGGGGACCAGCTCACGCTCCTGCGCCTCGGCACAGGTCGCATGAGATGGTGGCACTCCCTGTGTGGGACCGCGGCCCCACGACTCCACCGTGGGGCCGCGATCCCACACAGGGAAGAGGCGGAGGGGGGGGGAGAGGGAAACCCTCCCCCCCCAGATAGAGCAGCGGCTGGGTAGATGGGCCTACCCAGTCGCATTGCACTGCTCTATCCCCGTCTGGGTGGGAGTCCGCTTGCCGGCTCCCACCTCTTCAGCAGGAGACCAGGCTGGACTGGTCATCCCGTTGGCGGATTCCCGGAGATTGCTCACGCGGCCCCGGGTTTCCGCTATCGGTCTTGCGGGCAAGCATTGGGGTTTTTATGGGGTGGGGCCACTAGTCCTAACTCACCTGACCCATCCGCTCCCTTCCGGGGGAGCGAATGGGTACGGGTGGGGACATGTGGCCTCGAGTCCCTCTCCGTGCCATGCGTCATCCCAAGCCCATTGGGTGCGCATGGCCTGTGTACAACACATTTTCCCCAATCCAAAAAAAAAAAAAAAAAAAAAAAAAAAAAAAAAAAAGGTTAGGTTAGGTTAGGTTAGGTTAGGTTAGGTTAGGTTAGGTTAGGTTAGGTTAGGTTAGGTTAGGTTAGGTTAGGTTAGGTTAGGTTAGGTTAGGTTAGGTTAGGTTAGGTTAGGTTAGGTTAGGTTAGGTTAGGTTAGGTTAGGTTAGGTTAGGTTAGGTTAGGTTAGGTTAGGTTAGGTTAGGTTAGGTTAGGTTAGGTTAGGTTAGGTTAGGTTAGGTTAGGTTAGGTTAGGTTAGGTTAGGTTAGGTTAGGTTAGGTTAGGTTAGGTTAGGTTAGGTTAGGTTAGGTTAGGTTAGGTTAGGTTAGGTTAGGTTAGGTTAGGTTAGGTTAGGTTAGGTTAGGTTAGGTTAGGTTAGGTTAGGTTAGGTTAGGTTAGGTTAGGTTAGGTTAGGTTAGGTTAGGTTAGGTTAGGTTAGGTTAGGTTAGGTTAGGTTAGGTTAGGTTAGGTTAGGTTAGGTTAGGTTAGGTTAGGTTAGGTTAGGTTAGGTTAGGTTAGGTTAGGTTAGGTTAGGTTAGGTTAGGTTAGGTTAGGTTAGGTTAGGTTAGGTTAGGTTAGGTTAGGTTAGGTTAGGTTAGGTTAGGTTAGGTTAGGTTAGGTTAGGTTAGGTTAGGTTAGGTTAGGTTAGGTTAGGTTAGGTTAGGTTAGGTTAGGTTAGGTTAGGTTAGGTTAGGTTAGGTTAGGTTAGGTTAGGTTAGGTTAGGTTAGGTTAGGTTAGGTTAGGTTAGGTTAGGTTAGGTTAGGTTAGGTTAGGTTAGGTTAGGTTAGGTTAGGTTAGGTTAGGTTAGGTTAGGTTAGGTTAGGTTAGGTTAGGTTAGGTTAGGTTAGGTTAGGTTAGGTTAGGTTAGGTTAGGTTAGGTTAGGTTAGGTTAGGTTAGGTTAGGTTAGGTTAGGTTAGGTTAGGTTAGGTTAGGTTAGGTTAGGTTAGGTTAGGTTAGGTTAGGTTAGGTTAGGTTAGGTTAGGTTAGGTTAGGTTAGGTTAGGTTAGGTTAGGTTAGGTTAGGTTAGGTTAGGTTAGGTTAGGTTAGGTTAGGTTAGGTTAGGTTAGGTTGAGTGCCGTTTGGCCTGTCGGAGAGAGTACCCGCGTCACTCGTTGCCAAAAAATCGCTCCCGCGGAAACTCGTTTTAAAAATAGAAGGCAAAAATCAGGGCGATAACAAAAATACGGATAAATAGCGTAAAATCCGGAGGTATCTTTTGGGGTCTTCTCCGGATTTCTAAGTAGAAAACTTCGTTTTTTATTTTCGTTTTTTGTTGTTAGGGTGACTTATATCTGGACGACATTGCTATATCGTCCAGATAATTGTCCCCGAAATTTTGGACGTTTTTTGTTTTGGCCGCCATTCAGGCATTTTTGGGGCCTCGATAGGGGTTCCGGGGTGTCTGGGTAGGTGGGCCCATACCCCTCTGGGTTCCGTTGTTTGTTTTTAGTTTGGTTCATTTTTTGAATTTTAGTGGAATTTTTTCACAAAAATTCCACTAAAAAAATCTGAGAAGGCGATCACGCTTGACCGATTTCATACTTTTTGTATGGGATTGCGCCGCACTTCTTCTCGGGTCTGACTTACCTGCCGCTTCTTCTCGGTGGGGTGGGGGCAGATTCTGGGTCGAAGTTGCTGGTCGTCTGCTTGTGTACATTCCTGTGAATATATAGATTAAGATTATTCATAAGGTTAGTAATAAGTGTAAATAGATAGTTGTATATAGATAAGTGTATAAATAAATAATATAAGTGTAAATTCTTGGGAATCGCTAGTGATAATGGCTGGCGGGACCGGGAAGAAGAAAAAGGGTCGTAAGGGACCGGGAGCTGGGGGATCTACTGGATCTGGTAGAGACAGGTCGAGATCTAGCGTAGAGTCGCACAGTTCTGGGTCGGAGCGAGAGTCGGAGCGAGAAGGGAGATACGCATCTTGCGGTAGCCTCGAGGGGGCTGAGAAGACCGAGAAAAACACTAAGGTAGTGGGAAAGAAGGAGCCGCGGCCGCCGGTGCCGATGTCGAATTTTGGGACGTTGGATACGGAGGACTCCCAGACGTTCCTTGAGTTAGGCTCTGAGGTTCCTAAGGATCAGGATGGGGATAGGGGACCTAAGAAAAGGCCGATCGATCAGGTGGAGGAGGAGCCTAAGTGGGAGCAGGGCAAAAGGACGATCGTCCAAGTCGCCAAGAAGCTCAATTTGGCGCAGGATAGTGGTAAGGTGTGTCTCTCGTTCGCCGCTGAAAGTGTGAGGGGGGTGGGGACCTCGAGGGGTTTGGCTGGTGCTTTGAAGGCCTTAAAGGCAGGCAAGGAGGCAGACCAATACAGGGTCGATGACGAGGGCCCTATTTACGGTGGTAGGGTCTCGGAGGAGATGGAGGAGGCAGAGGAGGTGGATGTGGATCTGACCTCGGACGTGGAGGAGGAGAATAACACTCAGAGAAGGAGGGCGGAGTTTCTTAAGGATGGGGGGGAGCAGATGTCGAAGAACAAGAGGAGAAGGGAGGCTGCAGCCATAGAGGCTGCATTAGCGCTCCCGCAAGAGGTAGTAAGGGAGCAAGCGGTTGCCTATATCGACCGAATAGATGAGGCGGTAGGAAAGTCCGGGAATATTAAGGGGGGAGTTTGGGGAGAGGTAAATAACTGCACGGCGCAGCTCAAGGCCGCGTTCGCTGCGTTGAGTGTGCCACAAAACGAGGAGATGCGAAAGCTGATGGAGAACATTAAGAGATTGGAAACCAAGTTGGAGCAGACGATGCGGGAGAATGCCTCATATAAGAAATCGTATGAGGAGGCGCATAGGAGGTTAAATGAGTTGGAGCGCAAGGAGGCCGGATCCTCCCCCCCTTGCCCTCGCCCTGCGCCCGTCGCTGTTCCGCAGGCGGCCGTGGCTTCCGAGGGGAGGGACGAGGGGAGAGAGACGAGGGAGGAGTTAAAGCGGATAAAGCGGATGGAGGAGGAGAGGAGAGACGCCAAGCTAATACGGGAGATGGGGAAAATGTTCGGCGAAATGCTCAATGTCAGGTTCGAGGAAATCGAGCATCGCCTCCTTCCTGGGACGAGCCATGGGCTTAGGCCTCCGTTGGCTCATGAGAGGAGGGCGGTCAGTGAGGCTGCCGCCACTGCCGCCGTCGGTATCGCTGCTGCTAGGGCTGCTGCTGCCGCCGCTAATGGTGGCAATAACGAGGGTATGGAGGAGTACACGGAGGACTCCTACCTTGCGGAGATGTACGCGGATGAGACAGTCCGCGCGGGACAGGGAAGCTACCCCCCCCTGCCCCAACCTAGAGAAATTAAAATGACTTACCTGGCTGCCGCTGCTGGTATGGGTCCTGCTGGTCGTCGTCCGGGTCCTCGTCCGGGCCGTGATCCGTCGCCGTCGCTCGCCGCCGCCGCCGCAGTCCCGTCGAACGAGTGGTCCCAGAAGGAGTCCAAATCTGAAAAAAAGAGGAGAATAGCTCAATTGAAGGCGGCTCAGGCGGCACAGCAGGGGCCCACCGATGGCGGGAAATCGCACACCGGCCCAACCCCTCCTGTCTCGACCATTAAGCCGTACACGGTGAAAGTCCCGAAGTCGTCGGTGCTTCTCATGAAGCTATTGCCGGAGGCCGAGGCCCAGGGCATCACCTACGAGAAAACTATGGAGAAGGTGATGAAGGAGGTACCGCTGGCTAGCGTTGGGATAGTGGGGGGAGTAAATATAACTCGCACGGCCTCGGGGGGCCGCAAGATTGAGATCGCTGGCCCCA
The DNA here is from genome assembly GCA_963921215.1 of Scoparia ambigualis. Classification (NCBI taxonomy): domain Eukaryota; kingdom Metazoa; phylum Arthropoda; class Insecta; order Lepidoptera; family Crambidae; genus Scoparia; species Scoparia ambigualis. The sequence continues at coordinate 31,649 of OY992523.1, read as the reverse complement.
ACAGCGCACCGATGGCGGATGCCCTGGCGAGGCTATAGCGACGGCCTTGGCCAGCAAGGCCGAAATCCCCGAGAGCTCCTTCACGGTGGGGCACATCAAAGAAGGTCAATGGGGGGATAGGACGGTGGTGGTGAAGTGCCCCATCGCCGCTGCGAAGACCCTGGCGGAGGGGGGCCGTATCCAGGTGGAATGGTCTGTGCTCCGGCTGGAAGCCATGGTGCCTCTCCCGACGAGGTGTTACCGGTGCATGTGCTTCGGGCACACCCAGTACCTGTGTCCGTCTAAAGTAGACAGGTCGGCCCTCTGCTACAAGTGTGGCAAGGAGGGTCACAAGATCGAGGGGTGTACCGCGGAGGAGACCAAGTGCCACGTATGCGAGGGGCACAAGCTGAAGAGCGGGCACGTCATGGGGTCCAGGGTCTGCAACCCCCCCGTGGTCAAGGGTGCCCCCCCGGCCTGGAATAGGCGGGCAAGAGCACAGGCTCCAACAGAGCCCATGGAGGTACAAAATACGGGACCCTAATGCCAGCACACCCGCAAACAGTCTTACAGGCGAACCTTAACCGCTCCGTCGCTGCACAAAATCTCTTGGTGCAGCAGATGACGGAGTGGCAGGTGGGAGTGGCAATTGTGGCCGAGCCATACTCGGTCCCCTCGGGCCAAAACTGGATTGCCGACACCGGGGAGCTGGTGCTGGTCACCACGCCCGCCAACAGCCCGACCCCCATCTCCCTAAGGGAAAGGGGGGCCGGATACGTCGCCGTCACCTGGGGTGACGTGGCACTGGTGGGGGTGTATTTCTCCCCCAACCGTCCCCTCAGGGAATTCGAGGTGTTCTTGGGGAGCCTGCATGGGGTGGTGAGACGGCTGTCCCCACTTCAGGTGATCCTGGCGGGGGACCTGAACGCCTGGTCTACCATGTGGGGCAGCCGCCAGACAACCAGCAGGGGGAGGGCGTTGACGGAGTTCGCCATAGGAGTGGGGTTGGTCCTCCTCAATGAGGGGAGCGTCTCCACCTGTGTGAGGCCACAGGGAGAGTCAGTGGTGGACCTCTCCTTCGCCACCCCTGCGATTGCGTCCCGGGTCTCGGACTGGAGGGTGTTGGTGGAGGAGGAAACATTGTCGGACCACCGGTATGTGTGGTTCCGAGTCTCCTCCTCCTCTATGGTGGACATTAGCCCGGAGGTGGGGGTGCGCACGCAGCAGTTTAGGAGGTGGGCCCTAACCTGCCTGGACAGGGAGGCGGCGGAGGAAGCGGCGCTGTGGGAGACTTGGCTCCCAGACCCCCCGCCCTCCACTGATGTAGACGAGCAGGCGAGGCGCTTCAAGGGATGCCTGACGAGGGTCTCGGACGCCTGCATGCCCAGGGCTAGGGACCGCCCGCAGCAGCGAGCAGTATACTGGTGGTCGCAGGAGATCGCTGCCCTCCGCACCGCCAGTATAGCGACCAGGCTTGCCCTCCAGCATTGCCGGCGCAGGCGCCACACGTCGGAGGAGGTTGCTCAACTGTTCGCCGAGCACAGGGAGGCTAGAAAGAAGCTCCAAAAAGAAATACTCAGGGCCAAGTCGGCTGCATGGGGGGATTTCTTGGCGGAACTGGAGCGGGACCCATGGGGGAGGCCGTACCGGGCCATAAGGAAGAGGTACCGCTCCGCGGCGCCCCCTACGGAGTCCTTCCGCCCGGAGCTCCTGGGACGGATAGTGGAGGGCCTGTTCCCCACCCGGGAGTTTGTGGCGGCTCCTTTTGACACGCCAGTAGTGGAGGAGCCGAGGGACGTGGACTCCATCCCCCAAGTGACCGTCGAGGAGATGGAGGTAGCCACGGCTCGGCTTAAACTGAGGAGGAAGGCGCCGGGACCTGACGGCGTACACTCGAAGGTGTTGGGCATCGCTCTGGGTCGTCTCGGCCCCAGACTAATGAGTCTGATGAACTCATGCCTCAGGCAGGGGAGGTTTCCGGCAGAGTGGAAGCGGGGTAGATTGTGTCTGCTGAGGAAGGACGGGCGCCCCGTGGACCAGCCATCGGCCTATCGGCCGATCGTCCTCCTAGACGAGGTTGGCAAGCTGCTGGAGCGGGTGATTGCCAACCGAGTCATCGAGCACCTGGACGCCGACGGACCCAACATCGCGGACTCGCAATACGGGTTCCGTCGGGGCCGGTCCACGGTCGACGCAGTGTTGGCCCTGAAAAGAGCGACGGAGGAAGCCACTGGCAGAGGGGAGAGGGTGTTGGCTGTCTCGTTGGACATAGCCAACGCGTTCAACACCCTCCCCTTCGATTGTATCAACCAGGCGTTGGTGTTCCACAGGGTGCCTTGGTACCTGCGCCGGGTCCTGGGGGACTACCTGACGAATAGGCGCATCCTGTTCAGGCAGCAGGGAGAGGGGCGAATATGCGCCCGGGGAATGACTTGTGGTGTCCCGCAGGGGTCGGTCCTCGGACCGCTCCTGTGGTTACTGGGGTATGACTGGGTCCTGAGGGGGGTCCCCCCCCCCAGGACGGGTGTACTCTGCTATGCAGACGACACCCTGGTCACCGCGCATGGCGGTGACTACCGGCAACTGGTGCGGCTGGCATCGGAGGCTGCCACTTTGACCGTACGGAGAATACGGTGGCTGGGGATGGAAGTGGCCTTGGGTAAAACCGAGGCCATGGTCTTCTACCCCCCCCGGGGGAAACCGGACAGGGAGGCGATTGTGTGCGTGGATGGGGTGGACATCCGAGTCAAGTTCCAGATGCGGTACCTGGGCTTGACTCTGGACAGCAGGTGGTCGTTCACCCCGCACTTCGAGGAGCTAGTACCGAGGGTGCAGAAGGCCGCAATGGCGCTCGCGCGTCTGCTGCCTAATGTCGGGGGTCCCAGGACCAGCTGCCGCAGGCTGTATGCCGGCGTTCTTCGCAGCATGGTCCTGTATGGGGCCCCCGTCTGGTCGGACAGTTTGGGCCGGAAGAACGTGGCCCTCATTAGAAGACCGCAGAGGGTGGCTGCCACGAGGACCATACGGGGATACTGCACGGTATCCTTTGTGGTAGCCACTGCCCTTGCAGGCATGATGCCGTGGGAGCTCGAGGCCAAGGTACTCACCGAGGTCTTCGAGCTCCGCGCGGAGTGTCGTGCAAGCGGAGAGCGGATGGCGCACGAAGAGGTGCAGGCGGCCAGACGTGACGCGTACGAGGTGGCGCTTGTCGAGTGGGAGGATCAACTGGGGACCCCTGTTGCAGGGCATCGGACCGTGGAGGCTATCCGGCCGGTGCTCACGCGATGGCTCTATAGAGAGCATGGGAGCCTGCAGTACCACCTGTCGCAGATACTTACCGGACACGGTTGTTTCGGTAAGTATCTGCACAGGATTGGCAGGGAAGTGACGCCCGAATGCCACGAGTGTGGGGATGACGAGGATTCGGCGCGTCACACCTTGGAGTCGTGCAGTGCGTTTGCTGCGCAACGCCGCACGCTCGAGCTGGAGTTGGGCGTAAGAGGCAGTCTGGCGCTACCGGAGGTCCTAGACGCGATGCTGGAGAGCAGGAGCAACTGGGGGGCAGTGGTAGAGTTTGCCAGGGCCTGCATGATGGCGAAAGAGGTGGCGGAGCGTGCCCGCGAGGATGCTGCTGGCGCACCCCTCAGCAGAAGGGCTAGAGGAGGAAGGAGACGGAGGAGATACGCGGATCTCCTGCCGCCGTAGTCTAGTCCAGTTCTGCTACTTTAAAAGAAGTAGTCCATGCTGTAGATGTACCTGTAAATAATAAGAGAAATAGATTAGTAGGGTTAAGTTTTGTAAATACATAAAAGGGTGATTACCTGTGTCGTCGGGGGTGTAGTCGGCATCCGGCTTCATCCTGGGCGTTCTGAAAAAGAAGTGTACAGTGTAAATTTGTGTGTAAATTGAGGTCGTCGGCCATCTGTTTTTGTACAGTGGCTTTGTATATTGTTGTAGTTAAGTCTTAGTTGTAGTTTAGTTTTAGGATCTAATTATTGTTGAATGTTCACGGATAAAGTTGTTGTATATACTAGCATAGGGATTTTTTATATAAAAACAAAAAAAAGAAGAAACCAAAAAAAATACACAAAAACTAAAACAAAAGAAAACATTAGCATAGGTGTAAATTTTGTAAATGTGTATATCTGGATAGTTGTTGTTTGTATGTTGTTTGTATGTATGTGTGTGTGTCACGGGTGGGGTAATCCCCCCCCCCTACAAGTCGTGCCCTCTGGGCGAAAGGCTGTGTGGTCCCTTCAGGGCTGCGCAGCCTCTAGTGGTGTCCTCCTTCTGAGGCATTTTGTTGTCGCGTGTCGCGATGCGCCCGTGTGACTGCGTGCGCCGGCCTCCGGGTCGGCGCGCGCAGCCACACGGGCAGCCGGGTGAGCCCCGCGGTTCAATTCCCCAGGGACAGGCAACGCGGCCTCACCTGATTCGGTAGATGTCCTCCAGGGTTTAGTGGGTATCCCCCTCCGTCTCACCCCTTCCAGCCTTGGGGTAGCCTTGGCAGCCGACTGGGGACAATGGCGTCCCCGCATAGTTGGTGGGAGGTGGAAAGACGGACGGGCGAGTCCCACATAACCCAGGTCCCTTCTGGGCCTGGGTATGCATCAAGCATTCCCTGGGCAAAAAAAAAAAAAAAGGTTAGGTTAGGTTAGGTTAGGTTAGGTTAGGTTAGGTTAGGTTAGGTTAGGTTAGGTTAGGTTAGGTTAGGTTAGGTTAGGTTAGGTTAGGTTAGGTTAGGTTAGGTTAGGTTAGGTTAGGTTAGGTTAGGTTAGGTTAGGTTAGGTTAGGTTAGGTTAGGTTAGGTTAGGTTAGGTTAGGTTAGGTTAGGTTAGGTTAGGTTAGGTTAGGTTAGGTTAGGTTAGGTTAGGTTAGGTTAGGTTAGGTTAGGTTAGGTTAGGTTAGGTTAGGTTAGGTTAGGTTAGGTTAGGTTAGGTTAGGTTAGGTTAGGTTAGGTTAGGTTAGGTTAGGTTAGGTTAGGTTAGGTTAGGTTAGGTTAGGTTAGGTTAGGTTAGGTTAGGTTAGGTTAGGTTAGGTTAGGTTAGGTTAGGTTAGGTTAGGTTAGGTTAGGTTAGGTTAGGTTAGGTTAGGTTAGGTTAGGTTAGGTTAGGTTAGGTTAGGTTAGGTTAGGTTAGGTTAGGTTAGGTTAGGTTAGGTTAGGTTAGGTTAGGTTAGGTTAGGTTAGGTTAGGTTAGGTTAGGTTAGGTTAGGTTAGGTTAGGTTAGGTTAGGTTAGGTTAGGTTAGGTTAGGTTAGGTTAGGTTAGGTTAGGTTAGGTTAGGTTAGGTTAGGTTAGGTTAGGTTAGGTTAGGTTAGGTTAGGTTAGGTTAGGTTAGGTTAGGTTAGGTTAGGTTAGGTTAGGTTAGGTTAGGTTAGGTTAGGTTAGGTTAGGTTAGGTTAGGTTAGGTTAGGTTAGGTTAGGTTAGGTTAGGTTAGGTTAGGTTAGGTTAGGTTAGGTTAGGTTAGGTTAGGTTAGGTTAGGTTAGGTTAGGTTAGGTTAGGTTAGGTTAGGTTAGGTTAGGTTAGGTTAGGTTAGGTTAGGTTAGGTTAGGTTAGGTTAGGTTAGGTTAGGTTAGGTTAGGTTAGGTTAGGTTAGGTTAGGTTAGGTTAGGTTAGGTTAGGTTAGGTTAGGTTAGGTTAGGTTAGGTTAGGTTAGGTTAGGTTAGGTTGGGGTGCAAGTTTGGGAACCTCCTCGTGGTGCACCCTGGGGTAAGGCCTCTCGGCCCACGTTCAGCGTGGGACAAGGGGCCTTATGCTAATCCCTGGCGTCCCTTCTGGGCGCCGAATAACGTAGGTGGTGCCCCTTCTGGGCATCGCACCCCCTTCAACGCGCGTCCCTTCTGGACCGCACAGCGGGTCACTCGGACTTGCGGGGGGGATCTCCACGTGCGGTTGTTTCAGATGAGGATGTACCCCCCGGGGTTTGAAGAGGAAGAAATTGATGATGTACCCTTCGGGGTTTTGGGTCGTGGCCCTGGGTGGGGTCTGGGTGTCGGGCAGTATGGTGGCCGGAGCGTCTTACTGTGGTGTCGGGCCCGGCGGCCTACCGGTGAGCGGGACAGCCGTCGGGATTCCCCCGATTATACGTCGTCGCTCGGCAGGTCTCCCAGCTGCCTGGCAGCTCGGGCTTCGTCTGGGGCTTGCGTGGGGGGTTTGAAGAAAAGAAGAGGAAGAAATTGATGAGGTACCCTTCCTCATCAATTTCTTTCAGATGAGGATGTACCCCCCGGGGTTTGAAGAGGAAGAAATTGATGATGTACCCTTCGGGGTTTTGGGTCGTGGCCCTGGGTGGGGTCTGGGTGTCGGGCAGTATGGTGGCCGGAGCGTCTTACTGTGGTGTCGGGCCCGGCGGCCTACCGGTGAGCGGGACAGCCGTCGGGATTCCCCCGATTATACGTCGTCGCTCGGCAGGTCTCCCAGCTGCCTGGCAGCTCGGGCTTCGTCTGGGGTTTGCGTGAGGGGTTTGAAGAAAAGAAGAGGAAGAAATTGATGTCAGATGAGGATGTACCCCCCGGGGTTTGAAGAGGAAGCAATTGATGATGTACCCTTCGGGGTTTTGGGTAGTGGCCCTGGGTGGGGTCTGGGTGTCGGGCAGTATGGTGGCCGGAGCGTCTTACTGTGGTGTCGGGCCCGGCGGCCTACCGGTGAGCGGGACAGCCGTCGGGATTCCCCCGATTATACGTCGTCGCTCGGCAGGTCTCCCAGCTGTCTGGCAGCTCGGGCCTCGCCTGGGGTTTGCGTGGGGGGTTTGAAGAAAAGAAGAGGAAGAAATTGATGTCAGATGAGAATGTACCCCCCGGGGTTTGAAGAGGAAGAAATTGATGATGCACCCTTCGGGGTTTTGGGTCGTGGCCCTGGGTGGGGTCTGGGTGTCGGGCAGTATGGTGGCCGGAGCGTCTTACTGTGGTGTCGGGCCCGGCGGCCTACCGGTGAGCGGGACAGCCGTCGGGATTCCCCCGATTATACGTCGTCGCTCGGCAGGTCTCCCAGCTGTCTGGCAGCTCGGGCCTCGCCTGTGGTTTGCGTGGGGGGTTTGAAGAAAAGAAGAGGAAGAAATTGATGTCAGATGAGGATGTACCCCCCGGGGTTTGAAGAGGAAGAAATTGATGATGCACCCTTCGGGGTTTTGGGTCGTGGCCCTGGGTGGGGTCTGGGTGTCGGGCAGTATGGTGGCCGGAGCGTCTTACTGTGGTGTCGGGCCCGGCGGCCTACCGGTGAGCGGGACAGCCGTCGGGATTCCCCCGATTATACGTCGTCGCTCGGCAGGTCTCCCAGCTGTCTGGCAGCTCGGGCCTCGCCTGTGGCTTGCGTGGGGGGATTGAAGAAAAGAAGAAAGAAGTCAATTTGTCGTGCCTCAGGGCAGGGGGACGTGATCTCATGGATCGGGGTCTGGGTGTCGGACAGTATGGTGGCCGGGGCGTCGTACGGCGGTGTGGGCCCGGCGGCCTACCGGTGAGCGGGACAGCCGTCGGGATTCCCCCGATTATACGTCGTCGCTCGGCAGGTCTCCCAGCTGTCTGGCAGCTCGGGCCTCGCCTGTGGTTTGCGTGGGGGGTTTGAAGAAAAGAAGAAAGAAGTCAATTTGTCGTGCCTCAGGGCAGGGGGACGTGATCTCATGGGTCGGGGTCTGGGTGTCGGACAGTATGGTGGCCGGGGCGTCGTACGGCGGTGTGGGCCCGGCGGCCTACCGGTGAGCGGGACAGCCGTCGGGATTCCCCCGATTATACGTCGTCGCTCGGCAGGTCTCCCAGCTGTCTGGCAGCTCGGGCCTCGCCTATGGTTTGCGTGGGGGGTTTGAAGAAAAGAAGAAAGAAGTCAATTTGTCGTGCCTCAGGGCAGGGGGACGTGATCTCATGGATCGGGGTCTGGGTGTCGGACAGTATGGTGGCCGGGGCGTCGTACGGCGGTGTGGGCCCGGCGGCCTACCGATGAGCGGGACAGCCGTCGGGATTCCCCCGATTATACGTCGTCGCTCGGCAGGTCTCCCAGCTGTCTGGCAGCTCGGGCCTCGCCTGTGGTTTGCGTGGGGGGTTTGAAGAAAAGAAGAAAGAAGTTAATTTGTCGTGCCTCAGGGCAGGGGGACGTGATCTCATGGGTCGGGGTCTGGGTGTCGGGCAGTATGGTGGCCGGAGCGTCTTACTGTGGTGTCGGGCCCGGCGGCCTACCGGTGTGCGGGACAGCCGTCGGGATTCCCCCGATTATACGTCGTCGCTCGGCAGGTCTCCCAGCTGTCTGGCAGCTCGGGCCTCGCCTGTGGTTTGCGTGGGGGGGTTTGAAGAAAAGAAGAAAGAAGTCACCTTGTCGTGCCTCAGGGCAGGGGGACGGGACTCATGGGTTGGGGTCTGGGTGTCGGAAAGTATGGTGGCCGGGGCGTCTTACTGTGGTGTCGGGCTTGGTGGCGGTTAGTACCAGCCGGCTGGGAAAGCCGCCGGTACTCCCGATTCCGCAGCGGCGCTCGGCAGGTCTCCCAGCTGGCTGGCAGCTCGGGCCCCGCCTGTGGGTTGCGTGGGGGGGTTTGAAGAAAAGAAGAAAGAAGAAAGAAGTCAATTTGTCGGGCCTTAGGGCAAAGTCGTGCCTCACGGGCTGAGGTCGCGTCTCACATCACTCCAACTTGTCGTGCCTAAGGGCAAAGTCGTGCCTACGGGTAGAGTCGGGCCTTAGGGCAGAGTCGTGCCTTAGGGCGTCCTCTCGTCACATCACATTGTCGTGGTCCTCCTTCTGAGGTCACATCACTTTGTCGTACTCCTCCTTCTGAGGTCAATTTGTCGTCGCATTGCGCGTTTGCTGCTCCGGCAGCCGGGGGTGGTCGCGGCTTAATGCCCTAGGGTAGGTACCGTGGCCTCCCCTGTTTTCGGACGGGTCCCCCACGGTTTTTATACGGTATTCCCGCAAGGGCGAGTCCGTAATCACTCATCGGGCACTCTGTCAGGTGGGTGTGCGTAAATGCATTTTCCGTGGGTCAAAAAAAAAAAAAAAAAAAAAGGTTAGGTTAGGTTAGGTTAGGTTAGGTTAGGTTAGGTTAGGTTAGGTTAGGTTAGGTTAGGTTAGGTTAGGTTAGGTTAGGTTAGGTTAGGTTAGGTTAGGTTAGGTTAGGTTAGGTTAGGTTAGGTTAGGTTAGGTTAGGTTAGGTTAGGTTAGGTTAGGTTAGGTTAGGTTAGGTTAGGTTAGGTTAGGTTAGGTTAGGTTAGGTTAGGTTAGGTTAGGTTAGGTTAGGTTAGGTTAGGTTAGGTTAGGTTAGGTTAGGTTAGGTTAGGTTAGGTTAGGTTAGGTTAGGTTAGGTTAGGTTAGGTTAGGTTAGGTTAGGTTAGGTTAGGTTAGGTTAGGTTAGGTTAGGTTAGGTTAGGTTAGGTTAGGTTAGGTTAGGTTAGGTTAGGTTAGGTTAGGTTAGGTTAGGTTAGGTTAGGTTAGGTTAGGTTAGGTTAGGTTAGGTTAGGTTAGGTTAGGTTAGGTTAGGTTAGGTTAGGTTAGGTTAGGTTAGGTTAGGTTAGGTTAGGTTAGGTTAGGTTAGGTTAGGTTAGGTTAGGTTAGGTTAGGTTAGGTTAGGTTAGGTTAGGTTAGGTTAGGTTAGGTTAGGTTAGGTTAGGTTAGGTTAGGTTGGGGTGCAAGTTTGGGAACCTCCTCGTGGTGCACCCTGGGGTAAGGCCTCTCGGCCCACGTTCAGCGTGGGACAAGGGGCCTTATGCTAATCCCTGGCGTCCCTTCTGGGCGCCGAATAACGTAGGTGGTGCCCCTTCTGGGCATCGCACCCCCCTTCAACGCGCGTCCCTTCTGGACCGCACAGCGGGTCACTCGGACCTGCGGGGGGGATCTCTACGTGCGGTTGTTTCAGATGAGGATGTACCCCCCGGGGTTTGAAGAGGAAGAAATTGATGATGTACCCTTCGGGGTTTTGGGTCGTGGCCCTGGGTGGGGTCTGGGTGTCGGGCAGTATGGTGGCCGGAGCGTCTTACTGTGGTGTCGGGCCCGGCGGCCTACCGGTGAGCGGGACAGCCGTCGGGATTCCCCCGATTATACGTCGTCGCTCGGCAGGTCTCCCAGCTGCCTGGCAGCTCGGGCTTCGTCTGGGGCTTGCGTGGGGGGTTTGAAGAAAAGAAGAGGAAGAAATTGATGAGGTACCCTTCCTCATCAATTTCTTTCAGATGGAGATGTACCCCCCGGGGTTTGAAGAGGAAGAAATTGATGATGTACCCTTCGGGGTTTTGGGTCGTGGCCCTGGGTGGGGTCTGGGTGTCGGGCAGTATGGTGGCCGGAGCGTCTTACTGTGGTGTCGGGCCCGGCGGCCTACCGGTGAGCGGGACAGCCGTCGGGATTCCCCCGATTATACGTCGTCGCTCGGCAGGTCTCCCAGCTGCCTGGCAGCTCGGGCTTCGTCTGGGGCTTGCGTGGGGGGTTTGAAGAAAAGAAGAGGAAGAAATTGATGTCAGATGAGGATGTACCCCCCGGGGTTTGAAGAGGAAGCAATTGATGATGTACCCTTCGGGGTTTTGGGTCGTGGCCCTGGGTGGGGTCTGGGTGTCGGGCAGTATGGTGGCCGGAGCGTCTTACTGTGGTGTCGGGCCCGGCGGCCTACCGGTGAGCGGGACAGCCGTCGGGATTCCCCCGATTATACGTCGTCGCTCGGCAGGTCTCCCAGCTGCCTGGCAGCTCGGGCTTCGTCTGGGGCTTGCGTGGGGGTTTGAAGAAAAGAATAGGAAGAAATTGATGTCAGATGAGGATGTACCCCCCGGGGTTTGAAGAGGAAGAAATTGATGATGTACCCTTCGGGGTTTTGGGTCGTGGCTCTGGGTGGGGTCCGGGTGTCGGGCAGTATGGTGGCCGGAGCGTCTTACTGTGGTGTCGGGCCCGGCGGCCTACCGGTGAGCGGGACAGCCGTCGGGATTCCCCCGATTATACGTCGTCGCTCGGCAGGTCTCCCAGCTGCCTGGCAGCTCGGGCTTCGTCTGGGGCTTGCGTGGGGGTTTGAAAAAAAAAGAAGAGGAAGAAATTGATGTCAGATGAGGATGTACCCCCCGGGGTTTGAAGAGGAAGAAATTGATGATGTCCCCTTCGGGGTTTTGGGTCGTGGCCCTGGGTGGGGTCTGGGTGTCGGGCAGTATGGTGGCCGGAGCGTCTTACTGTGGTGTCGGGCCCGGCGGCCTACCGGTGAGCGGGACGGCCGTCGGGATTCCCCCGATTATACGTCGTCGCTCGGCAGGTCTCCCAGCTGTCTGGCAGCTCGGGCCTCGCCTGTGGCTTGCGTGGGGGGTTTGAAGAAAAGAAGAAAGAAGTCAATTTGTCGTGCCTCAGGGCAGGGGGACGTGATCTCATGGATCGGGGTCTGGGTGTCGGACAGTATGGTGGCCGGGGCGTCGTACGGCGGTGTGGGCCCGGCGGCCTACCGGTGAGCGGGACAGCCGTCGGGATTCCCCCGATTATACGTCGTCGCTCGGCAGGTCTCCCAGCTGTCTGGCAGCTCGGGCCTCGCCTGTGGTTTGCGTGGGGGGTTTGAAGAAAAGAAGAAAGAAGTCAATTTGTCGTGCCTCAGGGCAGGGGGACGTGATCTCATGGGTCGGGGTCTGGGTGTCGGACAGTATGGTGGCCGGGGCGTCGTACGGCGGTGTGGGCCCGGCGGCCTACCGGTGAGCGGGACAGCCGTCGGGATTCCCCCGATTATACGTCGTCGCTCGGCAGGTCTCCCAGCTGTCTGGCAGCTCGGGCCTCGCCTGTGGTTTGCGTGGGGGGGTTTGAAGAAAAGAAGAAAGAAGTCACCTTGTCGTGCCTCAGGGCAGGGGGACGTGACTTATGGGTTGGGGTCTGGGTGTCGGAAAGTATGGTGGCCGGGGCGTCTTACTGTGGTGTCGGGCTTGGTGGCGGTTAGTACCAGCCTCCTCCTGGGAAAGCCGCCGGTACTCCCGATTCCGCAGCGGCGCTCGGCAGGTCTCCCAGCTGGCTGGCAGCTCGGGCCTCGCCTGTGGGTTGCGTGGGGGGTTTGAAGAAAAGAAGAAAGAAGTAAATTTGTCGTGCCTCAGGGCAGGGGGACGTGATCTCATGGATCGGGGTCTGGGTGTCGGACAGTATGGTGGCCGGGGCGTCGTACGGCGGTGTGGGCCCGGCGGCCTACCGGTGAGCGGGACAGCCGTCGGGATTCCCCCGATTATACGTCGTCGCTCGGCAGGTCTCCCAGCTGTCTGGCAGCTCGGGCCTCGCCTGTGGTTTGCGTGGGGGGTTTGAAGAAAAGAAGAAAGAAGTCAATTTGTCGTGCCTCAGGGCAGGGGGACGTGATCTCATGGGTCGGGGTCTGGGTGTCGGACAGTATGGTGGCCGGGGCGTCGTACGGCGGTGTGGGCCCGGCGGCCTACCGGTGAGCGGGACAGCCGTCGGGATTCCCCCGATTATACGTCGTCGCTCGGCAGGTCTCCCAGCTGTCTGGCAGCTCGGGCCTCGCCTGTGGTTTGCGTGGGGGGGTTTGAAGAAAAGAAGAAAGAAGTCACCTTGTCGTGCCTCAGGGCAGGGGGACGTGACTCATGGGTTGGGGTTTGGGTGTCGGAAAGTATGGTGGCCGGGGCGTCTTACTGTGGTGTCGGGCTTGGTGGCGGTTAGTACCAGCCGCCTGGGAAAGCCGCCGGTACTTCCGATTCCGCAGCGGCGCTCGGCAGGTCTCCCAGCTGGCTGGCAGCTCGGGCCTCGCCTGTGGGTTGCGTGGGGGGGTTTGAAGAAAAGAAGAAAGAAGAAAGAAGTCAATTTGTCGGGCCTTAGGGCAAAGTCGTGCCTCACGGGCTGAGGTCGCGTCTCACATCACTCCAACTTGTCGTGCCTAAGGGCAAAGTCGTGCCTACGGGCAGAGTCGGGCCTTAGGGCAGAGTCGTGCCTTAGGGCGTCCTCTCGTCACATCACATTGTCGTGGTCCTCCTTCTGAGGTCACATCACTTTGTCGTACTCCTCCTTCTGAGGTCAATTTGTCGTCGCATTGCGCGTTTGCTGCTCCGGCAGCCGGGGGAGGCTCGCGGCTTAATGCCCTAGGGTAGGTACCGTGGCCTCCCCTGTTTTCGGACGGGTCCCCCACGGTTTTTATACGGTATTCCCGCAAGGGCGAGTCCGTAATCACTCATCGGGCACTCTGTCAGGTGGGTGTGCGTAAATGCATTTTCCGTGGGTCAAAAAAAAAAAAAAAAAAAAAAAAGGTTAGGTTAGGTTAGGTTAGGTTAGGTTAGGTTAGGTTAGGTTAGGTTAGGTTAGGTTAGGTTAGGTTAGGTTAGGTTAGGTTAGGTTAGGTTAGGTTAGGTTAGGTTAGGTTAGGTTAGGTTAGGTTAGGTTAGGTTAGGTTAGGTTAGGTTAGGTTAGGTTAGGTTAGGTTAGGTTAGGTTAGGTTAGGTTAGGTTAGGTTAGGTTAGGTTAGGTTAGGTTAGGTTAGGTTAGGTTAGGTTAGGTTAGGTTAGGTTAGGTTAGGTTAGGTTAGGTTAGGTTAGGTTAGGTTAGGTTAGGTTAGGTTAGGTTAGGTTAGGTTAGGTTAGGTTAGGTTAGGTTAGGTTAGGTTAGGTTAGGTTAGGTTAGGTTAGGTTAGGTTAGGTTAGGTTAGGTTGAGTGCCGTTTGGCCTGTCGGAGGTAGGTTAGGTTGAGTGCCGTTTGGCCTGTCGGAGGGAGTACCCGCGCTCATTGTTGGTGAAAATTCGCTCTTGCGGAAAGTGAATTTAAAAATAGAAGCAAAAAATCAGGGCGATAATAAAAATACCGATAAATAGGGTAAAATCCGGAGGTATCTTTTGGGGTCTTCTCCGGATTTCTAAGTCGAAAACTTTGATTTTTGTTTGGGTTTTAGTTCTTCGGGTCACTTATATCTGGATGACATTATAAGGTCATCCATATAATTGACCCCAAAAATTTTGTTGTTTTTTGTTCTTGTCGCTGCTCGGGCATTTTTGGGGCCTCGCTTGGGGTTCCGGGGTGCCTGGGTAGGTGGGCCCATACCCCTCAGGTATTTGTTGTTTGTTTTTGGTTTTGTCCATTTTTTGTTTTTTAGTAGAATTTTTTCCAAAAATTTCTACTAAGAAAAATTGAGAAGGCAATCACGCTTTGCCGTTTTCATACATTTTGTATGGGGTTGCGCCGCACTTCTTCTCGGGTCTGACTTACCTGCTGCTTCTTCTCGGTGGGGTGGGGTCAGATTCTGGGTCGAAGCTGCTGGTTGCTTTCGTGTGAACATACCTGTGAATAATTAGGTTAAGATTAGACGTAAGGTTAATTATAGTGTAAATAGATAAGTGTATATAGATAAGTGTATACATATAGTATAATTAGGTGTAAATTTCCCAAAGAGGAACGCTAGTGGCAATGCCTGGCGGGAACGGGAAAAAGAGGAAGGGGCGTAAGGGGCCGGAAGCTGGAGGATCTGTTATGATCTGGAGGGACAGGTCGAGGTCGAGGTCTAGCGCAGAGTTGCGCAGCTCTGCATTGGAGATGAGCCATCTCTCGGGTGAGTCGTTGCCGGTTGAGATTATGGCTCCGGGCAAGGGGATTAAGGAGGGCGGTTCTGGACAAGGGAAGCCGAAAAATGAGGCGAAGAGGACCCTCGCTGATAGGTATGAGTGGCTCCTAGGGAATATGAGAGAGGATAGGTCTCCTGGGTTGAATGGGGCACTTAAGATGGAGAATAGGGTCCTATGCGATGCTTTGAGTGGAAAGGTTAAGGACGTGATTGCTATAGTGGAGGAGGATGGTGGACTACAGGGAGGCTCATGTGAAAAATTGTGGCCTTGCTTGGGAGGTATAACTCAGGCGGCGGAGGCTCTGAGGAGAAAGTGCGAGATCGACAACGCTGAGACGAGCCATCTCTTGGAGGAGAATGTGAGGTTGAGGGTGCAGCTGGGGGAGGCGAATGAATCGAGGGGGTCGATGCGCCTCCACCTTGTGGCGGAGATCGAGGATTTGAAGGAGCAGTTTGGGAAGGAATGTGAGGATCTCCGGACCGAGACTTCTGAGCTCTTGGATGAGAACGCTGCGCTGAAAGGGCGGCTGGAGCAAGCACAGGCGGAGGTAAGCCGGCTCTCGAAGGAGAACGCGGTGGGGAGGGGGCAGCTGGTGCAAGCCCACGCAGAGGTAAACCGGCTCTCGGAGGAGAACCAGGCGTTGGTGGGGCAACTGGAGCAAATCCAGGACAGGCCTCCCCCCCCTTCCCCGTTGCCGGGGTCGGAGCTGGGGCCTGCTCCTGCACCTGCTCTCACGAGGGAAGATCTCAGGGGAGTGTTGGGAGAGATGGAGAGGGAGATGATGAGCGGGATGACCCAGGTGCTGGGTAGGATGTTGGAGGAGAAGCTTGAGGGGATCAGGGCTTGCCTACCGCGCGAGGAGGACTTGCGCCTCTCGTCGAGACGACCAGATGAGGATAGACGGGGAGGTGGGGATTTCCCCCCCCTGCCCCGCCCAGGTGTGACTTACCAGAGTCCGGAGGCTGCTGGTCCTGGCCGTGGTCGGGGTCCGGCGGGTCCTCGTCCAGGGCGCGATGTGTCGCCGTCGCTCGCCGCTGCAGCGTCGGTTCCGGCGAACGATTGGGTCGAGGTGGGGGCGAAGAGGAGGAAAACTGCAAAGAAAGAAGAGAGTGCTGTATTGGTGACACGGCAGGGGCCTCCCAGTGGCGAGGTAGCGCGCACTGGTCCGACCCCCCCTGTCTCAACTGAGAAGCCCTACCGGCTGACAGTCCCGAGATCGTCCGCGATCACGCTGTGCCTTAAGCCCGAAGCTGTCGCCAGGGGCGTCACCTACGCCATGGTCCTCGATAAGGCCTACAGCGAGGTGCCGCTGGCGAGCGTCGGGCTCGAGACTGTGAGAGTCAGGCACACGGCCTCGGGGGGCCGAATGTTTGAGGTCGATGGAATGTCCAGCGGCCCAAAAGCGGATGCCCTTGCGGCCAAATTGGCGGAGACTCTGAAGGAGGAGGCGGTCATAGCCAGGCCAGTTAGGATGGCTGACCTGAGGGTGACTGGCCTCAATGAGAATATGACGGGTGAGGGGATAGTGGCGGCGATCGCGGGGAAAATGGGGATTCCAACGAGCTCGGTCTCAGCAAGGCCTATACGGATAGGGGGGTGGGGATCTGGCTCGGTGGTGGTGAGGTGCCCTATCGCTGCGGCGAAGGCCCTTGCAGAAGATGGACATCTGGTGGTGGGGTACTCCTCGCTCCAAGTGGCGGCCATGGAGCCGGCCCCCACCAGATGCTACGTGTGCATGTGCCTCGGGCACACTAGGCTGGGGTGTCCGAGAAAGGAAGATAGGAGTAGCCTGTGCTACAGATGTGGCAAGGAGGGCCACAGGATTGGGGAGTGCACCGTGGAGAAGCCGACGTGCCACGTATGCGGTACGCACGACAGGGATAGTGACCATATAATGGGGTCCTGGGTTTGCCGCCCCCCCACGGTCAGAGGCGTATCCCCCACATGGCGGAGTCAGCCGGGAGGTCGAGCTGTTGAGCCCATGGAGTGCGCTACTGGGTCCGAGCCTGGTGCGGCTACCTAAAAAGGGGAAAAATGTAAATAGAATAGGTTGCTTACCTGGTCCGTCGTGGGCGTAGTCGATGCTGGGCTGCTGCTTCCTGGCGCGACCTGGAAAAGAAAGGAAGTTTGTAAATTTTGTGTAAAGTGGGGTCATGGGCCATCTGTTTCCGTACAGTGGCCTTGTATATTGGGTGATGTACATACTAGTTGTTAGGTTTATAGTTTTAAGTTGTAAATTTTAGATTAGGTTTTTATAGAAAAATTGAAAAACACGTCGGGAAAAAAAAGATGACTTAGGATGTATTTTGTATATAGGGTTTGCAGCGTAAACGTGTCGCCGATGCGTGCGTGCGTGCATGCTGAGATAGGTCGTATGCGGGTGTGGGACTCTACCCCCCCACCCCCTAGGTTGTGCCCAAGGGGCGCTAGGTTGCGTGGCCCCTTCTGGGCCGCGCAGCCTTTAGTGATGTCCTCCTTCTGAGGTATCTTGTTGTCGCGTCGCGTTGCGCCCGTGTGGCTGCGCGCGCCGGCCCCTGGGTCGGCGCGCGCAGCCACACGGGCAGCCGGGTGAGCCCCGCGGTTTTAATTCCCTAGGGACAGGTACCGTGGCCTCTCCTGATTCGGTTGATGTCCTCCAGGGTTTAGTGGGTATCCCCCTCCGTCTCACCCCTTCCAGCCTTGGGGTAGTAGCCAAGGCAGCCGACTGGGGACAATGGCGTCCCCGTATAGTTGGTGGGAGGTGGAAAGGCGGACGGGCGAGTCCCACATAACCCGGGCCCCTTCTGGGTCCGGGTATGCATCAAGCATTCCCTGGGTCAAAAAAAAAAAAAAAAAAAAAAAAAAAAAAAAAAAAAAAAAAAAAAGGTTAGGTTAGGTTAGGTTAGGTTAGGTTAGGTTAGGTTAGGTTAGGTTAGGTTAGGTTAGGTTAGGTTAG
This sequence comes from Scoparia ambigualis, assembly GCA_963921215.1. Classification (NCBI taxonomy): domain Eukaryota; kingdom Metazoa; phylum Arthropoda; class Insecta; order Lepidoptera; family Crambidae; genus Scoparia; species Scoparia ambigualis. Next base: position 14,271 of record OY992523.1, on the reverse strand, counting down.
GTTAGGTTAGGTTAGGTTAGGTTAGGTTAGGTTAGGTTAGGTTAGGTTAGGTTAGGTTAGGTTAGGTTAGGTTAGGTTAGGTTAGGTTAGGTTAGGTTAGGTTAGGTTAGGTTAGGTTAGGTTAGGTTAGGTTAGGTTAGGTTAGGTTAGGTTAGGTTAGGTTAGGTTAGGTTAGGTTAGGTTAGGTTAGGTTAGGTTAGGTTAGGTTAGGTTAGGTTAGGTTAGGTTAGGTTAGGTTAGGTTAGGTTAGGTTAGGTTAGGTTAGGTTAGGTTAGGTTAGGTTAGGTTAGGTTAGGTTAGGTTAGGTTAGGTTAGGTTAGGTTAGGTTAGGTTAGGTTAGGTTAGGTTAGGTTAGGTTAGGTTAGGTTAGGTTAGGTTAGGTTAGGTTAGGTTAGGTTAGGTTAGGTTAGGTTAGGTTAGGTTAGGTTAGGTTAGGTTAGGTTAGGTTAGGTTAGGTTAGGTTAGGTTAGGTTAGGTTAGGTTAGGTTAGGTTAGGTTAGGTTAGGTTAGGTTAGGTTAGGTTAGGTTAGGTTAGGTTAGGTTAGGTTAGGTTAGGTTAGGTTAGGTTAGGTTAGGTTAGGTTAGGTTAGGTTAGGTTAGGTTAGGTTAGGTTAGGTTAGGTTAGGTTAGGTTAGGTTAGGTTAGGTTAGGTTAGGTTGGGGTGCAAATTTGGGAACCTCCTCGTGGTGCACCCTGGGGTAAGGCCTCTCGGCCCACGTTCAGCGTGGGACAAGGGGCCTTATGCAAATCCCTGGCGCCCCTTCTGGGCGTCGAATAAAGTAGGTGGTGCCCCTTCTGGGCATCGCACCCCCTTCAACGCGCGTCCCTTCTGGACCGCATAGCGGGTCACTTGGACCTGCGGGGGGGATCTCCACGTGCGTGCCCACTCTGGGCCGCACGCTCGCCGCTCACTCTGAGCGGCTTTGAGTGGAGCTTTTCCGGCACCCCTTCTGGGTGCCGCGCCATGCAAAGGCTTCGTCGTTGGGGCACGCGGCGACGGGCGCCCGTCTTCAGGACGGGTTGGTGGGCGGCTATACAGCCCACCCGCTAGCGACCATGGGGGGGAAAGGGGAGCACCCCGAAAGGGGTGTACCAGGGGCCTCACGCCAGCCCCTGAGCATCGTAATCCCCGAACCGCAGCGATGAGCCCACTCGAGGCGTCTGTGGGGGAGCTGTTGGGGAGGGGACCGAGGGCCTGCCTTTACCGGCCGGCCACGACAAGGGTAGTCTATAAAAGCACCCCGGGAGAAAACCCGTCACCAACCTCTTGGCACCTCCCGACCCCAAGAGTATATAGGGTAGCCCGCGTATGGGGCCTCTGCGCGGGTGGTCTTTTAGTTGTCCCATACTCGTGGGCTCAATTATGGATCACTTAAATACAAATTCTTTTGACGCCACGGCAGGGCCTTGTACTAGGCCTGCCGTGGATGGTGGGGCTGGAGACAGCCGTAAAAGATCGAGACCAGATGACGTCGACTCCGACAACCTCTCGGGGTATGAGTCAACGACATCAAATCCGCCGAAGATAGGGACGGCGCGGAGAGGTCGACCGGGCACTTCTAGGGACGGCGCGGAGAGGTCGACCGGGCACTTCTGGGCTCAACAACGTTCCCAGACCTGCCTATGAGGAGGACGCACAGCGGATAGAGCTCTCGCTTGGAGTTGATGAGCTAGACGCGGACTTGGAGGAAGAGATTTCCTCGTACGAGGAGCTTCGCCGCGAGATTAGGGACACGAAGGCGAAGGCCGTAGCGGATGGATTGCCATGCGACCTAGGGAGGTTCAGGAGAGCTGAGAGGAAGCTCCTTGAACAGACGCGGAAGATTTACCGAGTGCAGGCTGAGCGCAATGCCGCCCGCACCGTAAAAGCGGACAATTCTAGGGCGCGACCATCGCCAACACCGACGGGGGCACGAACGGCGCCCACACAACAACGGTCGGACGAGGTGGAGTCACTATCCCTCGCCAACGCGAGACTCCAGAGTGAGGTGGAGGCGCTGCGGGCGGAGCTAGCGGCCGTCAAGAGGGAGATGAGCGGACGGGCGGAGGTTGCCCCTGCTCCCCAGCCCCAGGCTAGCGGCATAGAGGAGCTGAAGACCCTGCTCCTTAGCTCCATCGCGGCGATCAACTCCCGGTTGGACGGGCTCGAGGCGAGGTCATCTACCGCCTCGCTGCCCGAGAGGATGCGTCCGCCTTTGGCGCGGGGACCGAGGGTGGAGGCGTACCCACCTCTCCCAACGCCGGCCAGGCAGACTGAGACGAACCCCCTCGTACCACCACCTCAGAGGAACGTCAGCTGGGCATCGACCGTCGCACAAGAGACGGCCCCTCGCCGTCGGCGAAGACGAGGTCGAGCGACTGCTCCAACGGTCGCGAGCACTGGTGGCACAACACCTGCCACCCGAGGTGCGCCCCCCCCACAGTCTGCTCCGGCAGCACTGGGAAGGGCAAGAAGGAGGCGCTTGAGGAGACCCCGCTCGACGGCGGTTTCCATCCAGTTGACGGCGGAGGCGTTGGAGCGCGGCGTCACCTATGCCGCCGTGATTAGGAGGGCCATAGCCGGCATATCGCTGGCCGATTGCGGGATTTCCTCTGGGCTCACCACCAGAGTCTCCATGACGGGCGCCCGGTTGCTCCAAATCCCGGGAGCGAACAGCGGGGAGTCTGCCGATCGCCTTGCCACGCGGTTGCGGGAGGTTGTGGCGGACGTAGTGACGGTCGCCAGGCCGGAAAAGTGTGCTGACTTGCGCATCTCCGGCCTTGACGACACCGTCACCGCAGAGGTCTTGGCGCAGGTGGTGGCCTTGAAGGGAGGGTGCGCGCTGGAAAGCGTTAAGGTGGGAGCTCCGCGGCCTGGCCCCGGCGGCTCTACGTCGGTGTTGGTGCGCTGCCCGGTCAAGGCGGCCCAGACCATCGTGGCGGCGAGGAGGTTACTGGTGGGCTGGTTGTCGGCCCCAGTAACACTCCTGGACTCGCGCCCGTTGCGCTGCTTTAAGTGCATGGGCGTGGGTCACACCAGGGCGAGGTGTCCCTCTGAGGTAGATCGCAGCCTTGTCTGCTTCCGCTGTGGCCTCCCTGGCCACAAGGTGGCGGAGTGCTCGCGGCCGGTGCCGCAGTGCTCAGTCTGCACGGACGGAGGAAGGCCTGCTGGCCACATAATGGGGAGCCGGGCGTGCGTCCCCCCTCGAAGGAGGGTGCGGGTTAGCCCCACAGCGCGCACAGCAGCGATGGTCGACGCGCTGAGACGGACCGAACCAGCGGAGGTCGAGATGGAGGAGGCAGAGGCCCCTCTCTCGACGCAACCTTCCCCATCCTCTAACCCCAATGCCTCTCCGGCGAGAGGTACAGGGAGAGACCCGGGGGAAGAGTTGGGGGAGGTTGAAGAGGTGGAGGCGGAAGACGCGTCGTCGGACTCGACGATCGCTCCGTCTCAAGCGCCGTCGCGAAGGCAGTCCTCGGAGTCGGAGGTGTACGACTCGGACTAGCCATAGGCCACTTAAAAGCCCGAGAGGGAAAGCCTGAAAGCCTGAGGGGTAGTGGCAGCACTCGGTGGTGTCCCTGATAAGGGACACCACCGACTGCAGAGGGAAAAGGGGAGTCTGTGTGAGGTGCATAGACTCCCCTTTTGAGGGAGTTATCTCCTTTTAGGGGTGCAAATTTTGGAACCTCCTCGTGGTGCACCCTGGGGTAAGGCCTCTCGGCCCACGTTCAGCGTGGGACAAGGGGCTTTATGCTAATCCCTGGCGTCCCTTCTGGGCGCCGAATAAAGTAGGTGGTGCCCCTTCTGGGCATCGCACCCCCTTCAACGCGCGTCCCTTCTGGACCGCATAGCGGGTCACTCTGACCTGCGGGGGGGATCTCCACGTGCGGCCCACTCTGGGTCGCACGCTCGCCGCTCACTCCAGAGCGGCTTTGAGGGGAGTTCTGACGGCGCCCCTTCTGGGCGTCGTCACACGGGGGGGGGTTTGGGGTAGTCGGCGCCCCTTCTGGGCGTCGATACGCGGGGGGGGTTTGGGGTAGTCCGGCGCCCCTTCTGGCGCCGCTTCAGCGCAAAGGTTCCGTCGTTGCGGGGCGCGGCGACGGGCGCCCGTTCGTTCTCGAACGGGTTGGTGGGCGGCGAACAGCCCACCCTCTAGCGACCAAAGGGGGATGGTAACCTTCATTTCCACAATCTAATGGAAGGTTTACCAAATGATAAGTGTTTGCCATGTGATCCGGCTGGCGCCCGGCGCGTGGAGGTACCCGGGCCTCCACGTGAGAAATGTACTACCGAAGCCCTGCAGGAGCGCGCGACCAGGCTCCTGCAGTGGCAAATGTTACTGGGTCTGGCAGGGGGTGTCGTAGCACGAAGTGCAGAGGACGTGTTGGGCCCGGGATGGGCGGAGAGGCCGGGGACGCGTCCGGGAAAGCGTCCGCTCGGGCTACTGGCTCGAGCGGCGCGGACCCGGCGGTGCCCGGAGGTAGTGGCGCCAGTCGTTTCGACTGGGCGGCCGAGGTGGAGGCGGAGCGTGTCCGAGCTGCGGCGGGCAGAAAGGCTCAAGGGACGGAGGCTGCGAAGATGGAGGTGGACCCGGTGGAAGAGAGGCGCAAGCGTGCGCTGTCCAGGGTCGATTCCAGCGGGAGTTCGGGAAGGGACGCTCCCGCCCCCAAGAAGGTCACTATCGGGGGGCGGCAGGAGAGTTGGAGCGACCATGTAGCTGGGTGGCCGCTCTCCTTGGCGTACAGGAAGGACGGCTCCTTTCGGGGCAAGGAGGAGATCGGCGAAATCCTGGAGGAGGCGACGTGGGATGAGGTGACGTTAGCGGTGGCCAAAACGCTGGGCTTCGTGCAGGAGTCGTCGCTGCTGGCAAGCTGCCCGCCCAGGTGGAGGACATGGTCGGTGTCATCACGGAGTGCACGATATCGCTCCATGATGAGATGGAGACGCGCGGGGAGAAAATCCAAAACCTCCGGAAGGAGAATAAGCTGCTCCGGCGTGGCATGGAGGATCTGAGGGCTGGGGTCGGGGCCATCGATTGCCTGAGGGAGGAAAACGCGCGGCTTTGCCGCGAAATGGAGGCAATGCGAATTGTGGTCGAGTCCCTCGGGAGTCTAAGGAGGAGAACGGGCGGCTCCGCCGGGAAATGGAGTCTGTGCGGGCCGAGCTCGTGGCATTGAGAAACGCGCAGCCGGCGCCCGAGCCGCCTACCGGCCGGGGGAGCGAGGACTCCCCTACCCTGAAGGAGGTGCTGGAGTCACTGGGAGGGCGCCTCGATACCATCGAGAGGCGCCTCTCAGCTGGACCCCCCGCGGGGCCGCCGCCGGCGGGCGATGCGGCGAACGAAGGAAAGAGCTACGCCGGGGTGGTCGCCGGACCCCATGGCGCCCCCGGCGCTCCTATGAGGGGCCAGGCCGTGCTGCCGGCGAAATGGGAGACCGCCACCTCGAGGGCGGGCAAGCGAAGGGCCAGGAGGGTCAAGGCGGCGGCGGACCGCGTCCCACCTGCAGGAGGCAGAGAGCCCAGGAGTGCGAGGCCCCCCCCCAGGCTGGAGCTGCCGAAATCGTCCGCGGTTTCGGTAGTGCTGAAGCCGGAAGCGGTTCAGAGGGGGCTCACCTACCGCACGGTGCTGGAGGGCGCCATGGCCGGCATCGACTTGGAGGAGCTCGGGCTGCGGGGGGTACAGGTGCGGCAGTCCGCTGCGGGCGGACGGCTGCTGGAGGTTGCGGGCGAGGCCAGCGGCCCTGTGGCGGACGCCCTGGCGGATCGCCTCAGGAGGGCAGTGCCGGAGGGCGTGGAGATCCGCAGGCCGTGCCGGATGGCCGAGGTCCGGCTCGAGGGCCTCAGCCCCGGAAATGGTAGAGGCGACAAAGCGCATTGCGGAGGCGCTAGCGGTTGGAACACACTGCGCTCCTGGGCAGGTGACCGTGGGGCCGCTGAGAACCGGACCAACTGGTCTGTGCTCCGCGGTGGTCCGGCTCCCGGTCACGGCGGCGAGGTATTTGGGGCGGGCCGGCCACGTAGTAATTGGCTGGGTGAGGGTACGAGTCGTGGTCCTAAATAGGGGCCCTGTGCGATGCTACAGGTGCTGCGGTGTAGGCCACCTGAGCTACGGCTGTAGCTCGGTGGCCAGCCGCGGCACTCTGTGTTTTAGGTGTGGTGCCCCTGGGCACAAAGCGGCGGAGTGTGGTGCGGAGAAGGCAGCCTGTGGTGTGTGCAGGGAGGCGGGGCTCCCGCACGAACACCACATGGGCGGAAGGAGCTGTCGCCCCCCGGTGACGCGAATGAAGTGGGCTCCCTGGCCGCGGGCCCCTCCTGCGGCTAGAGAGAGTGATATGGAGGTGGGAGAATCGCCGGCAGGGCCGGACGGGGCCGGGCAACCGGCGGTGGGCGGGGGAGTCGAGGGTGGCACCAATGCCGCCCTCCTCCCACAAGAGCGGGGGGAAGTCGCCAAGGAGGGCGAGTGCCGGGCGACCGGCGGAGAGGGGGAGTGAGGGTGGCATTGGTGCTGCCCTCCTCCGGCATGACCCGAACATCCTGGGTCTGCGGTCCGGGCGGTGCCCCTATGGCAGCATAGGCTGCACGGCCTGGTGGGATCCCTGTGCGGGACCATGATCCCACTCGTGGGGCCTTGGTCCTACACATGGGAGGAAGCGGTAAGGGGGGGTCTACCTTCCCGAGGAGAGCCAGCGGCCTAGTGTTGAGGAGCATTAGGCCGCATTGCACGGCTCTCCTCCCGTTTGGGAGCAGTCTGTATCTGCCAGACTGCTCCTAGTGGTGCGGGGGACCCAGGTCTGACTGGGTCCGCGGCGTTGTGGCGCTCGCGGGGCGTGGTAATAACGGTACCGCGGCGCCGCTTTACGCTCCTGACGGCAGATGTCGGTTCTTTTACCGGGTCGGGCCTGTATGTCCTTACTCACCCGTTCCCCCCACGGGGGGGCGGGTGGGGACATATGGGTTCCAGCCCCGGACAGTGCATGGGGTTCTCACCATCCTCAGGAGGCCCCATGCCAGTGCAGAGAAGCATTTTCTCCGACTAAAACAAAGAAAAAAAAGGTTAGGTTAGGTTAGGTTAGGTTAGGTTAGGTTAGGTTAGGTTAGGTTAGGTTAGGTTAGGTTAGGTTAGGTTAGGTTAGGTTAGGTTAGGTTAGGTTAGGTTAGGTTAGGTTAGGTTAGGTTAGGTTAGGTTAGGTTAGGTTAGGTTAGGTTAGGTTAGGTTAGGTTAGGTTAGGTTAGGTTAGGTTAGGTTAGGTTAGGTTAGGTTAGGTTAGGTTAGGTTAGGTTAGGTTAGGTTAGGTTAGGTTAGGTTAGGTTAGGTTAGGTTAGGTTAGGTTAGGTTAGGTTAGGTTAGGTTAGGTTAGGTTAGGTTAGGTTAGGTTAGGTTAGGTTAGGTTAGGTTAGGTTGGGGTGCAAATTTGGGAACCTCCTCGTGGTGCACCCTGGGGTAAGGCCTCTCGGCCCACGTTCAGCGTGGGACAAGGGGCCTTATGCTAATCCCTGGCGTCCCTTCTGGGCGTCGAATAAAGTAGGTGGTGCCCCTTCTGGGCATCGCACCCCCTTCAACGCGCGTCCCTTCTGGACCGCATAGCGGGTCACTCTGACCTGCGGGGGGGATCTCCACGTGCGGCCCACTCTGGGTCGCACGCTCGCCGCTCACTCCTGAGCGGCTTTGAGGGGAGTTTTGGCGGCGCCCCTTCTGGGCGTCGTCACACGGGGGGGGGGTTTCGGGGTAGCCGGCGCCCCTTCTGGGCGTCGTTACAAGGGGGGGTTGGGGTAGTTCGGCGCCCCTTCTGGGCGCCGCTTAGGGCAAAGGTTCCGGCGTTGCGGGGCGCGGCGTCGGGCGCCCGTCTTCGGACGGGTTGGTGGGCGGCTCCAACAGCCCACCCATTAGCGACCAAGGGATGGAAAACCTCTATTGTCCAACCATTATGAAAAGGTCAGATAATAGAGATACGTTGCGATACGATCCGGCTAGCACCCGGCGCGTGGAGGGTACCGGGCCCCCACGTGTGAAATGTGTTACCGAAGACTGCCCTGAGGTAGGCGACCAGGCCTCAGGGGTCAGTAATGCCTCTGGAAGGAGTTTGCCCATGGGGGGCGGAGTTCGTGGTGGGTCCGGGAAGGACGTGATGGCCGGGGACGCGTCCGGGGAAGCGCCCGCTCGGGCTAATGGCTCGAGCGGCGTGGAGCCGGCGGTGCCCGGTGGCAGTGGCGACAGTTGCTATGACTGGGCGGCCGAGGTGGAGCGGGAACGCATTCGCGCTGTGGCAAGCGCGAAGCCCGCGGAAATGGAGGTGGACGGGGCGGAGGAGAAGCGCAAACGCGCGCTGTCCGTGGCTGACTCCAGCGGGAGCTCTGGTGGGGGCGCTCCTGCCCCCAAGAGGAATACGGGGGGGGTCTACGATAGGGCGATAGAAGAGATGGCCGAGCTGTCGGACGAACTGCTGATCCGCGAGGTGCGGGATTGCCTCAACGTGGTGGTCACGGCGTTGCACGGCTCCCGCGAGGAGATTGGCCGGAGCTACGATCGCATGTTGGCCGGCTTGTCGCTGCAGCGGGGTAGGTGGCGGAAGAGCCGCAAGGGGTGCGCCGACCTGGAGGGCGAGGTTGCGGCGCTGAAGCGTGAGGTCGTGGCGCTGAAGGCTGCCGCTCGGGTGCCCGCTCCCTTCCCGTCTTTGGCGAGCGTGGAGGGCATGCTGGAGGCCCTCAAGAGGGAGGTGATCGAGTCGCTGGGAGGGCGGCTCGATAAGATCGAGAGCCGCCTCCCAGATGTGCACCCTGCGAGGCCGCCGCTCGCGGGGGACGGAGGGGCAGCTGGGGTCAGTTACGCCGGGGTGGCCGCTGGAGCCCCCCGTGCTCCCCGGAGGGACCTGGATGCGGGGCCGGTGCCCGCCAGGGACGGATGGCGGACCGCCGCCTCGAAGGCGGCCAGAAGAAGGGCCGGGAAGGCTGAGGTTGCGGCCGATCGGGCCACACGGGCGGGCGACAATACGTCGAAGAGGGCGAAGCGCGCGGGGCTCCCCCCCAAGCTGGAGCCGCCACGGTCTTCAGTGGTCACTATGACGCTGAAGCCGGAGGCGGTGGCCAGGGGCGCGACCTACGCCTCAGCACTGACGGAGGTCATGAGGAAAGTTGACCTGCCGGATATTGGGTTGGCGGGGGGTGTGCGGATGCTGCACACTGCGGCGGGTGGGCGAAAGCTGGAGGTCCTGGGTGATTCCAGCGGGCCCCTGGCCGACGCCCTGGCGAGCAAGCTCCGGGAGATCGTCTCTGACGACGTGGTGGTTGGGAGGC